>JAVHKY010000041.1:0-1379567 GCA_035079385.1 Aspidiotus rigidus | reverse complement strand
TTGAAATTTTTCTGAGTCCCCCTCCTATCATATATATGGCTCGAGAGTCGAAATTTTTCCAAGTTTTTTGTTGGACGGCGCACGGCAAATTTCTCAAAATGCCCTCCATAAAACAGGTTCCCTATTAAAAAATTTTCAGGCTGTAAACCGGAAGCGAAAAAGGGAAATGATGAGCAGGTTCTAGGCTAACTCTGTTAATATTGAACTGGATTCATTTTTAGGTAAGAAACTCATAAATATTTTTGTAGCTCTTCTGTCACAGTTTTGAAGACAAAATTCGCACATTATTCTAATGCTATTTGAGAGATATTTTGACAGGAATATTACAAATTGGCAGCATTCTTTTAGCTCTTCTGTAACAATCTTGTTGACAAAATGCTCACAATATTCTAACGCATTTTGAGAGATATTTTGACAGGAATATTACAGATTGGCAGCATTCTATCACATTTTCTGTCATAATCTCAACATTCTCACATTACTCTACACGTATAATAACAGTATTCTTACAAAATGATATCTGAAGTGACATAATTTTAACAGAATTGTAACAGAACCAACAGAATTCTAACATTTTGGCAGGTGGCAGAATTGGCCCCATATTCCGACAGAATTATTACAGATTGGTGGTATTCTATCAGTTTCTGTCAACTGGGTTATGCTGTGATAAAGCCAAATAATTATGTGGCTGGAAACTGAACACAATACGAGACACTTACTGGCGGGTCATCACGTACGGTAGCAAGAATGTAGTGGTTAAGAGATTTCGAAGAAGTGCTATCAACCTCTGCCTCGATGGACTTAAAATGATCTGCAATACTTGGTTAGGATATTTGCGCGGGAAGAGGGTGGAAGATTGAAGAAAAAGTATGAGGCCCAGCCAAAGGTTTGCAGAGATGGATAGTATTTTGAAAGAAAAAATGAGATGTTTTGTTTGATGAGAGCAGAAGTTGAAGGGATTGAGCTGTAAACTTGTAAAGATCGGAATTGAGATGCACTGTAGAGGGGTTCAGTTGTTTCAAATATTAGGGAACGCGCTGAAGTCCATTTCGAGTGCTGAAGATCGGATTGTGTCGAATAAATGCAAAGCAGATTTATACTTCACTGAATTTTATTGTAGGCTCCAAAGATTTTGTAGATTTGTAGAAGCTGAGATAGATGACTGTGCAGCATATATCTGAAAGAGTTAGGACACTAAGTTGATGAGCGGGGTCCAGAGAGTTTTGTGGTCAAAAATAAATTTGAATAAAAGTAAAACGAGGAGCACCTCAGTTATCAAAAAGGAAGTTCTCAGCGAAATTGGAGAAGCTTTCAACTGAAGATTACCGGTATCATTATTATTTTTATTTTTGAAATCGTTCTTCATTCTATGAATGATGCTCACGCAGTCTTTCTACACAAATAAATTCCCAGCTAAGAAATGAAATTCAACTCGAAAAAATAATTTTACGCGATGAAGAAAGTTTTCTTCAGTCAAATCATGATAAAAACTTAACCATTCTCTACGTTTGAAAACAAGATGATTTCGGTTGAATTTTCATGTTAGAAACTCCTACAGCCTGGTAAGCTGTTGACTTTGAGAATAGTAATTTATTATTCGCACTTACAACCTCCGCCTTTATTATGTACACCTGGTGCACTTTGGTGTAGGCTCACTTCATTCAAGTCGTTTTTCACTGCGAATATTTTGTTCCTAAAGGCCATTCTTGGTATGTTGACGAAATTTAGAGAAGGAAAAGAAGAACTACAAGAAAATATTTACTTTAATTACTATCTACAGTAGTATCTTGCGTTACGTTCTGAAAATACATTGCGTCGTATACGAATAACAAGTTTTGCTTCCCCATCGTTATTAAGTGCATTAATTTACCTCGAGAAGATAATGAAATTCTCAGGTTTTTATAATTATAACACGGACCAAAGAGAAATAACTTTTTTTGTAATTAGTAAGAAAGGTGCGCATTGATTATGATGACAATTTATAATAACTATAAGATCTTCGATGCTGAAATTTAGTGGTTGATGAACTCATCATTGTACTTCCGCAACATTAACAAAAGTATGGTTGGATCGAAGCGCATCGAAAATAAAGTCGAGCTTATTCCTTCGGTTTGTTCGAAGCTCTATTTTATCTACTCGAATGAAAGGGACGATTGTCAACTTGGTATTTTTCCATTGATCGTATATCTTAATAATTTGATGGTAGGCTTCCACTCCCCCTTACGAAAGGGTCTTGTTGAAAGTTAACTACATATCTTCAAAGTTGATTAGATGGGGAGATTTTATGAAAAACAATCACAGAATTAAAGAACAACTTGAATAGAGAGATGTTTATACGTTTCCAATTGCACTTCGTGACCGATGGATACGTAATCGTCGTCGATTATATCCTGGAAGTGAATTATTGTTTCCAGGGGGGGGGGGGGGGTTCGTTTCACCGAAAGGCTCTAACCGGGTAAGGGGGAGAAAATGGCCTTGGTCAGAAAATGTTTCAAATGTCCGTCAAAATGCTGTCCCCAATGAGAAAACTCGAAATCCAAAAAATTGGACCCATCCGCTCACCCACATGGGCTGCAGAGTCATTTTTAGGCCTAAAATACAAATGGCTGTATCTCAGGCAATAATGATCGCACAGCAATGAAACTTGGGGACATTGTAGTATATGTGAACGGTAATCCATTCATATTTTCCCTAGTTCCTAGCAATAACAAAACTTCAAACTCGAATAAGGAAAAAAACAAGGGGAGGGGGCACCTGGGGAAAATCATTCATTTGGAGCGCCATACCCTCTACTGCAGTATACATGAGTACCATAGTCCTCGGTGAGGTGGACCATTCTCAAAAAAATCAATATTTAATTAATTTCTGCGTGTACTCCTCCGTGGGATGAAATTTGAATGTTGATAAACCAAAAAATGTATTTTTAGTATTTCGTTTATCGATTTGATCAATTCTCATGTTAACACGTCCACCGATTAGGTAGAGTACGTTAGATTGAGAAAAATAGTTGAAAAATTCTCCAGTCGCTGGAACAGTCTGAAAATAGTAGAGAAATGAGAAAATCCACTTTTTCAACCTGGAGAACTGCGATTTTTCATATTTCATTCATCAATTAGGTCAATTCGTAAACTTGTCCGCCGAGTTTGAAAAAAATAGTCAAAAAATTCTCCAGTCGCTGAAACGTTTTGGAAATGACAAAAAATCGAGAAAATTCAAGTTTTCACCCTGGAGGACCGTAAGTTTTGGTATTTCATCCATCAATTCGTTCAATTTTCAAGTAAACATGTCCGCCGAGTTTGAAAAAAATAGTCCAAAAAATCTCCAGCCGCTGGAATGTTCTGGAAATAGCAGAAAATCGAGGAAGTCTACTTTTTAAAAATGGAGAGCTGTGATTTCTCATCTTTTGTTTATCAATTACGTCAAATCTTATGGAAAAACACCCGCCGAGTTGGAAAAAAAAAATCAAAAAATTCTCCAGTTTCTGGGATGCCCTGGAAATACTAAAAACTCTAGGTAATCCACTTTTTTATCTTGGAAATTGGAAAACCCTCATTTTTCATATTCTCTTTATCAATTAGGTCGATTATAATGTAAACACGTCCACCGACCTTGAAAAAAATAGTCAATAAATTCTCCAGTCGCTGGAAGGATCTAGAAGTAGTACCAAATGCAGAAAATCCACTTTTTCAATATGGGAGCCCTGATTTTTAATATGTTGTTTATCAAAAAGGTCAAATCTTACGTTAATACTTCGCCGAGTTTTGAAAAAATAGTCAATAAATTCTCCAGACGCTTATTGGTATGGTCGATTCTTATAAGAACACTTATGCCAAGTTTTAAAAAAATTGAAAAAAATTCTCCCGTCGTTGGGACGCTCTGGAAATATTAAAAAATCACTCGATTATTCGTCCTTTCCAGACCATTACAGCGGCTGGAGAATTTATTGACTATTTTTTTCAAAGTTGGTGGACGTATTTACATTATAATCGACCTAATTGATGAACGAAATACCAAAACTCACGGTCCTCCAGGTGAATTTTCTCGATTTTTTGTCATTTCCAAAACGTTCCAGCGACTGGAGAATTTTTTGAGCATTTTTTTCATACTTGGCGGACATGTTTACGTAAGAATTGACCTAATTGATGAATGAAATATGAAAAATCGCAGTTCTCCAGGTTAAAAAAGTGGATTATTTTCAGACTGTTCCAGCGACTGGAGAATTTTTCAACTATTTTTCTCAATCTAAAGTACTCCACCTAATCGGTAGACGTGTTTGCATGAGAATTGACCAAATCGATAAACGAAATACTAAAAATATATTTTTTTGGTTTATCAACATTCATATCTCATCCCACGGAGGAGTGTGTATTTTTCAGCTCGATCATTGACTATTAATTTCTCGCGGTCGATTGCGGTAGCAGTCATAGTTCTCCCCGCTATTCATGGAAAAACCACAGAAATTCATTAAATACCTATTGATTTTTTTTGAGAATGGTCCACCTCACCGAGGACTATGGTACTCATGTATGTTGTAGTAGAGGGTATGGCGCTCCAAATGAATGATTTGTCCCAGGTGCCCCCTCCCCTTGGTTTTTTTCTTATTCGAGTTTGAAGTTTTGTTGTTGCTAGAAACTAGGGAAAATATGAATGATTTTTTTTTTTGAAAAAAATACCATGGATTAACGTTCACATAATACTAAAATGTCCTCAAGTTTCGTCGCTGTGCGATCATTATTGCCTGAGATACAGCCATTTGGATTTTAGGCCTAAAAATGACTCGGAAGCCCGTGTGGGTGAGCGGATGGGTCCAATTTTTTGGATTTCGAGTTTTCTCATTGGGGATAACATTTTAACGGACATTTGAAACATTTTCCGACCAAGCCCATTTCCCCCCCCCCCCCCTTACCCGGCTAGTGCCTTCCTTTTACCAATTGGTGAACTGGGAAAACATTCACCTATCTTGCACAGTCTTCTTCAAATATTTTCAAAGGGACCGGAAGCAACAATGACTATTACTCACCGATTTAGGCCCTCATCTGTTGATAATTTCTCCACTTGGCGGCGGAAATTCTTGAAAAATATTCTACCATAGAACCAGTTTCTCATTAAAATAGGTTTTTCGGAGGAAAGTTGATCTTCTCGTTCGACAATTTGTATTCACAAATATTTTCCTTAATTTATAAGTTCGTACTCCGGTATTCATTTTCTCCACTCATAGTTTCTTTGTACAAGTACCTCTCAATCTCTTCATCTTCCTCTTCCTTTTTTTTTCCTAATTACAGGACTTAATGCCACAGAGGCTATACCCGATACATGAGTATTCTTAGTTAGGCTAATGATACATAAATATAATGTTGCGATTATGATAAATTAGAGAATTGAAGAGACCAATGGGAATATTCGTGTTTCTTTGTATCGTGGTGCGAAAAATTAAAAAAATTAAATAGTGGTATGAACGGAAGAATATCTCCTCATTTCAGGTTTGAAGATACGAGTCCAGAAGAAAAGAAAGAAAATTTGGGAGCGAAAACAGAAAAAAATAAAAACGAACTTCAAGTGTAGTAAAGTAGTCGATATTTTTGAGGAACTATTCATACAAATACGAGTAGAGCGCCCAATTACTAACGTTGTTGCTCATTTCATATTCATAAATATTAACGAAATGATCGCGAGCTGCAAGATTCGTAATCAATTTCAAAGTTTAAAAAAAAATCTTCTTTGTTGAACTGATTTTGACGTACATTCGTCGGTTATATTAAGACTTTCCTCGAGGGAGATGTCAGAAAGAATAAAATGCGAACGTTTCCACGTTATTTGGTTTGGGGTTCTCTCAGTTCCTGCACAGAATTCGTGGTGCTACCGAAATACAAGTTAGTTATGATTGAAAACGTGTGACAGCCCTCCAGGAACGTCTTATTCTTCAATGGAACCTTATGCCTGCTTTTTTTTTGAATTAAATAAAGATAAATCAAAAGTTTCTTTTTTATTTATTGGTAATACAAATCGAATAACGCTTCTGTATTTATCGAAACGAGCGGGAGAGTTATCTTTATCGTCGCGTGCCCTACTTTCGGTACCGAGCAGAAAATCGTGCTTCGCGGAAATCAACACGTAGTTCGTAAAGGGAAGAAAAGGATAAAAGGAGAATTTTTATTATTTACGAACAAAAAGAACTACATATAACCCAATAAAAGAAAGTTCTGAAACAGAAATAACGAGATGAAGTACTAATGTGACAAAAAAAAAAAAAAAAAACAACAATTTTTAACCACATAACAACGGAGAGACAATTGAGTCAGTTTTCGCAAAAATTGTCGAATAAATATCTCGAAATCCAAACTTGGTCAATTTATTTGTCAACTTTTCGACACTCGACAAGGTAACAAAGTAACTTTAATAATTCATCCTTCGTTAACAAGTCTCGTAAGTAATCCTTTGGTGGATTTGAACTTCATTTGGATGTAGAGTGCGCGACTCGGTGTCGACGCTGTTTAATTCCTATTGTGGTTTTTAAATTTATAGGGTGAACTTTGAACGCTTTACGAAGATTGGAGACAGTTTGTAGAACACATTCATACATATATTTATTTATACGCACCTGGGCACCATAACACGATACGTTCTTGCGCGGGATCTTGAGGTTACCTAGTTGTATTAGGATGAACGTATATTCAGCAGCGTGTAACTTACGCGACATTCAGCAGCAAGACGATACTTACCCATAAAACACCTTGAATCAATGCATCAACTTTGCTTAAAAGGGAGTAGAGAATCGTTGAACAATCTCAGAAATTTAGTCAATCTTCATCATTAAATTTTCATTTTCACTTGAAGAAGGTATTATGATATTTCCAAATTTTTATGCTTGCTTCTCAACTTCTAGCACCTCAGAGGTGCCATTCAGACACTTGTGTACATTAAAATAAGAATAAAAAATTGATAAACACAGGAACGTAACACAATTATTTAATTGACTAGGAATTGGACTAGAATTTGACAACGAAATAAATTTAAAAAACGAAAGTCCAATCACATTCTCAAATTTTATACTTGACCTCTCCAAATTTATCTCGTTATCAAATTCTAGTCCAATTCCTAGTCCAGGCCTGCTCAACTTTTTACGACTCGCGGGCCGCATCTGTGTCTGCCGAAATTTCCGCGGGCCGCAAATCGTTTATACCTATATTTAATAACGATTTTATTGTAATGTAGAACGATAATTAAAGGGGGAATATTCCTGAACTCGCAGCTGAAAAACAAAGACAGCCATCACATTGATTAGATTACTTTCCTATTTTTTCAACATTATTTATTTTTTTTCTATTTTTTTCCATATATTATGTTTGCATGCATTGAAAAAAAAAATCTTTGTATCCGACTTGCATTATGAAATCAAATCGTGTCATGAAATCGTAAGGTTTCTACTACTTTTTGGGTTTTCTAAAATTCTTTCGCGGGCCGCAGGTTGAGCAGGCCTGTCCTAGTCAACCAAGTAATTGTGTTACGTTCCTGTGTTTTTTCAATTTCTACTTCGCACCCACGAGGAAACTGTACAAATTTACGTAACGCTCGGCTTGTTATGGAGTTGCGGCTCATATTTTTATCTGCGAGTTTTAGTACAACTATATATTATAATGGTCGGGAGAGCGTTGTTTGTTCTTACATAGAATACATAGCAAGTCGTTTGCGATTATGGCTGATTCACAGTTTCACTTCTCTTTACAAGTTCTTGCATGCGAGAGATCATTCCTATTTAGGAGGCAATCTCTCGGCCGCTTATACCCTACTGGAATTTCTTCTGTTGGTCATTGCTAACGCGTCTAGCCATTGGAACGATCCATAGGCGAATACTTCTCTACTTTATCGTACTCTGTCTTCGACCATCTGTTCCTAGTCTGCCAGTAGACTAGTTTTTGCGAGAACTCTTTTTAGGTCGACAAGTGCGACGCGGCGCTGCGTCTTCTTCCTGATAGTTTCCCACACAGAATAATTTTTGGGAGTTCTTTTCATCCATTCTGTCATCTTGGCTGGTTCTTTCTGACGAGGGCCTCAATAAGAGTCAGTTCAGTTCTCTCCAATACCGCTGTGTTTTATACGGAGTCGTCCCAGCGGGTCCTAAACATTCTGCGAATCTGCCTCTGTAGGGTCTATGTTCGCGGCCACATAAAAGAATTGGTAGGTAATACTGATCATCATTCCAGTGGATGTGTATGTAAAAATCGGGTGATCGTTTACACGTTGGCACATTTTGTTTTGCCAACCTTATCCTAAAATAGAGAAATCAACTGACATTCGGCTATCATTATTATCTTCCTTGTAAGAACTCGAACTACGAGTGCCAGTGTGTAAGAATATGAAAACATATTCTACAACGTATATGCCTTTGTTTTTGAAAACTCTTGGGTCGAATTGATATATTGCCTTTATGGCTGGCGTTACCCACCATCTAAGTTTTAGTTCCTTCTTGTCCACTAAAAATTTATGCTGCATGTTCCTTGGCGTCACCGCGACGACTTTCGTTTATCCTGCACCCACCTTCAGGCATAGCCGGGTATATGCCTTATTAAATGCGTTGATGGTCTCCTGCGGCTCTTTTGGTGGACGAGCAATTAAGGCGCAGTCGTCTGCATATTGCACTTCCAACAGGAAAGCTCTACGGCGCGGCATGGCCTCAAACGCCCAAGGTTGATCTGTTCTACAACTAATGTCTTTTATTTAGTCTACGATGTAGAAAAGTACATTGACATAGGTTATTAAGAGAGTGGGAGCCAAGACTTAGCCCTAGGTTTGCTTCTCACGTTTTTGTGTGGTCTAGGTGTACGGTTTTATGACCTGTAGTAGCTTGTCCAAATTTCTGTAGCTCCCTCCACAGCGTGACCTGTTAGACTAAGAGGCCGCCAAAGACCCATTTACCCGGGGGAACATAAAATTCTCATACGGTTCATTCGATAGTGTATTGTACGAGTGTATGAAAATATTGGGCGTCTGCTGGTTTGAATCGGTTGCGTAAAGGAGTGACAGCGCCTTAAACTTGTCAAAAATAGCACACCATTTAACCTGCCGAACATATACTTGAAATTGATATAATTTTTCAGTTTATTAGATGGAGAATAAGAATTAAAGCGTCTGCCAACCAAAGTTGGTTGCTAAGGTGTCGGTAGACGCACTGAAAGTTTCCAAAAATGGTGTTTCATTCAACTTCGTAAATATAATATTCTCATTTCTAGCGTTAGTTGATTCGTCATGGGGCTAAGAATCATATATGATTGGGAGTTGACCCGATCCAGTGGCGCGCATAAGTAGGTAGGGGGGGGGGGGTTTGAATTAAAAAATTTCAAAGGGGACTTTCTTGATGGTACAAAAATTTTCTGAGAGAGGTTTTGAACAAGATTTTATGATATTTCTCGTTTGATCATAAAAATCGCCAATAATGAACGGACGCCCTTGAAATAAGCTCAGACATAAACCACTAGTTTTTTCAATTCGTTTGTTCGTTTTCTTTTCTCTCGAAATCGCATTAATACAGGTATAATATGAATGAAAATGATTAATGAATAAAATTACATTTCCTGAGAGAGAGGTGACAAATTTAATATTAAAATTATAACTTTTTGGTGTGCAACAGGTTTATAAAATGTAAATTCGAACTTTTGAAAAGTATGGCTCTGGAATAAGACCAAATTCAGGACAGACTTTGTTTAGAACTTCTTCTCCGAACTGTGTAAGATGAAGACAAATTTCATAATCCTCGAGTGCTCTTTTACGACGGAACCTTTGCTCATACCGCAACGAATGACATTTGAAAGGGTCGAATCTATGCTGAACCTCAAGCAGGTGATTAGCAAGTGGTGGCTCCCTGTTCTCCAGCCTCGAATCGTCGGCAACGCGATGCTCTTGAAAACGGGTAGAAAAGCATCTCTCCGTCTCCCAATATAAACCGCCGGGAAATCAGGA
Organism: Aspidiotus rigidus; assembly: GCA_035079385.1. Classification (NCBI taxonomy): domain Eukaryota; kingdom Metazoa; phylum Arthropoda; class Insecta; order Hemiptera; family Diaspididae; genus Aspidiotus; species Aspidiotus rigidus. The sequence goes on along the minus strand of JAVHKY010000041.1, from coordinate 1,369,613 downwards.
CAAGAAAGTCTGTACACGCCACATTTCCCTGAAGGAGAGATCAGGCTTTTAGATAAAGCGAGATAGGGTTTCAAAGACCGGAGCTTAAAAAACACAGCCTTAAAAGTAGAAGCCTTTAGGATCTTAGCCAGTTTGCTGGTAAATGTTCTCAAACAGGGGAGGCGGATCCCTTTGGTCTTACTTGAAGAAAAGGAAGAGAAGGGAAAACTTGGTAGAGAGGTCAGCTGCTGAGGAGACTTAGAAACCAATTGCTCCGACTTAGCTTTTGGACGTCAAGGCTTATGACATTACAACGGGTAAGATATTTAATGGTATGCGAAAGAAAGAATACTCCGAAGGGGGAGTAAACACTAACGTATTCTTCTAATATTTAATGAGGTTGAGTTCTTGACGGAAGCAGGTACGTGTATCTTCAAGAGAGAGGGATACAAGCCGATGAATCATCGCCATATCCGTATACGGAACCTCTACGTGACGAGGGTGACAGAAAGAAGTAGATTTGCGGAGGAGGTCGGTTTCCTGTAGCTGCTAAAGGAGTGTCCACCCATCGTAAGGGAGATGAATTCAGTCTTCCATGTTTCGTTACCGGACAAATTTCCGACGCCGTTTCGCCAACAACCCATTTGTCTCGAAAGTGAATTTCACGCTCGGGTAGCGAGAGTTAAGAAACCAAAGAAACTCGTGAAAACAGCCTCTGACCCCTATGAATAAAATTTTTATCTATTTATTTATTTTAATGATAGAGCTGCTAGCAGCCTGCCTTTAGGGCCATGAGCTCGGTGAAGTTGTGTTTAGATGCGTGAGAGGAAGTTTGCTTGTTGTAGGAAGTTGAATATGTTGTGAATGGAGGGGAAGTCATCTGATAGGGCTTCTGTATGATTGTGAGGGATGATTAAGGAATTGTGGAGTTGGGTTAAATGGGGGGTAGGAAAAGATGTGTTGAACGGTTACGGGGAGGGGGGGGAGTCAGATTACTAATGAGGGCATTAGAGGGGCATAAGATGAAATATGAGGTGGATGTGTGTGAGTCTGGAGTGGCCGATTCTGAGATGGGTGATGACTATTTCTTCTCTGCGAGTCGACAAATTTGAAGAGTCCCCCGGGGATGGGAATATTTTTAATCTGGGCTAGTTTGTTTGAGTGTGATTTGACATTGACCCAATGATTGAACCATGCTTGAGTGATGAATTTGTTGATATGTTTGGAGAGATCTGAGCGTGAGGGGAGGAAAGAGCGGTTGACTGACGGGTATTGGGTTACTAGTTTGGCAGCTTTGTCTGCACTTTCGTTTCCTGGGATGCCCTTGTGACCGGGTACCCATATTAAGAATAATGGGATAGGGTGGCAATGAGAGTGTGAATACGATTTATGAGTGGGTAGGAGGAGGTGTGGTTGGAGATGGCGTCAAGTGATTGTAGGTAGTCGGAGATGACCAAGAAAGGATCAAGGTAGAGAGAGGAGGGTTGGCTGCCGAGGATGTGTTCAAAGCAGCTAAAGATTGCTTGAATTTCAGGGGTAAAGAATGATGCGGTGTTGCAGTGCCGGTAAGAGACTGTGATGTGATCCTCGGTTCTGTTTTGATACTTAGAACCATCGGTGAAACAAGTGTATGGGTAGGATTGTGAAACGTGTTAAGAATTTTGTTAAACTGTGTCTGATATTCTGTGAAAGATGTTGAAAGACGGATAAAATCTGGATCCGAAACTCCGGTTAACATCACTACATTCGCGGCGACATGGATGTTTTTAAAATGTGAATGACGTTCTTTTTCATTTTTTGTTCATGAAGAAATGCATAGCAAACAATAAAAATAGGGTTGAATAAAAAGATGATTCACTTTTTCTAAAGTTGAGTATTTAAATTGACATAGCAAGTTGAGTACAAAACTTTTAAAATCGATTCAGAGATTCAGACAATGAAATATATTCCTTGCTTGCCTCAGTTGATGTAGTCGATGGAAGAGACCCCGTGAACTCCAATTTTTTTCAAGTTGATCATCTACCACGTATAGGTTGGAAGACGAAATTTCCCGCCCTCCTCCTTTCGTATACAAACTGAATGGTCAAAATGTTTCCAAGTGTCTCTCTCTCTCTCTCTCTCTCTCTCTCTCTCTCTCTCTCTCTCTCTCTCTCTCTCTCTCTCTCTCTCTCTCTCTCTCTCTCTCTCTCTCTCTCTCTCTCTCTCTCTCTCCCCCTTAATGTAAGAAAGCTCGAAAAGTTGAATCTTTTCAATTCCACCGGCCTCAATGATTCATGAAGCTTGGTAAACAGAATTCCTGCAAGTCCTCTTTCTCATATTTAGAGACCGGATTGGTTGGCATTTATCAAATCATTTCCTGAAGGATGGGACGCATAGAAACCAAATACGAGCACGTTTTAGGGAGTAGGGACCCTGGGAAAAAATTCTTATTCCGCCAAAAATGTAAAAAATTTTAATAAATACCAAATAATGCCATAAAGTGCTAAAAATGATGGAAAAAAAAGGAAATGACGAGAAAAAAAAATGAGAAAGAAACTTGAAATAGGATACTCGGTTGAACACAGCATCATTTTTGCAAATAATTTTGAAAAATTCTCCCGATTAGTCACCAAATAATTTGAAACAAGTTGATAAAATAAAAACGTTGTTTAAGAAAACGAATCAACTTGCAGCAGATTTAGCGTTCATGAAATTATACCCAACTTTCCCGAACGGGAGTATTGCTTGAGTCAGTTCTGCATTTTTTTCTATGCCAAAAACTGCCAAATTCTATGATTAAACATGCCAAAAAGTCCGGTCTCCACTCATATTATACAACAGAATGATTGACATTCCCCCTCCTGATTTATAAAGCTCGGGAGGAATTAGAGACCTAAAACCACAAAAATGAAAAGACCGACTTCGAGCACACTGTTCCAAGAAGAACACCATACGTAAATTCTCTCGGTGTTTTGTAGAGAACCCTCCCAATATTTTCTAGAACACAACAAGAAAACTCATTGCTCTTTTTCATTAAAAAAAAAAAAAAAAAAATGCAACATCAAAATCTGACTCTTTTTCAACAAACTTCTTCGTTATGTTAGATTAACAAATTAATGAAGACACGAGCACTTTTATCTCGAAAACGGAAGAAATAAAGTCGCCGATTAATCAGTTCTACATGATTGGTTATCGTAGAAGACTCTTCATCGTACGTCCTAGAAATAATATCATTGGTATCTGCAAGAATTTAGCGTTAGCGTAGAAAATGTCTCAGCCCACGTTAAAATCTTGATGAACGAGTTGAAGTTGAGAAAGTTCACCTCAGCTTATTTTTAGCGTTAACGGAAAGTTTGAATTTATAGCTTCTCATTTCTTTCTGTGCACGCTCAGCTGATACTCGCCCTCCTCAAACATGTTCTTTTTTTGTTAGAGAGAATACGAAGTTTTAAAGACCCTACTGAGAGCGTAAAGTACAATGCGTACTGCACCAATTTTTTTTAGTGCTATACGAGTAGATGTACTACACGGTATTTTAAAAATTGTTCAAAAATATATTGTGATCAATTTAAAAAGAGAGAGAGAGAGAGAGAGAGAGAGAGAGAGAGAGAGAGAGAGAGAGAGAGAGAGAGAGAGAGAGAGAGAGAGAGAGAGAGAGAGAGAGAGAGAGAGAGAGAGAGAGAGAGAGAGAGAGAGAGAGAGAGAGAAAAAAAAACAAAGAGTCTGACGAAGAAATAATGGAGATGAAAACGAATATTATAGTCCATAATGAGACTGTTTCAGAATCCAGTTTTCAGTAAAATCGGGAATGTTGATCTATTTGTAAAAGTAAAAACCTTCACGGTGAAATAAAAGCATCTCTCCCCAATAGTTTTCAATGCCATCAGATATCAAAAAGACCGACTTAAAAATCGAATATTATTGGTACGGTAACTCGAAAAGAAAAAAAGCTTCGTTATTAGAGCTAGGTCTTTCAGCCGAGTAGTTTGTAGCTCAGCAATAAACGAGGCTACATGAAAATAATGATGTCTTATACTCGTTATTATAATTATTTTTTCGTTGCCTTCAATTATTTCATTTTCTACCACAATATGCCGGGTCACCCACCTAAACATCGTGACTCAGTGGTAATTTATTTCACCTTCACCACTAGCGGGCATTAACTTTTCTAAAATATACGGAGGCGGATTTCGACAGCGATTTTGATGAGGTAAAATATAGCACTTTACGTAAAATAAAGTTTTGCGAATGAGGTAAGCAAAAAAATTGTGTAGGTTTTCTCTGTACGTAATTTTGTCTTTTCCGGTGTTCAAAGTTTGCTATCTCTTCGCTTTTTTTCTACGTATCTCGTCTTGGGCGGAAATGATACCCACACTCTTTTCCTATTTCGCTGAAATATTCATCTATGAACTTCTTTATCCGCAAACATTCGCACTCGTAAGGTACAGGTTTTGGCACATTCGAGCTAGTCACGCTCATCATAAATTTAAGTGCGTACGAGTCCGACTCACTTCGAATGAAGAACACGAGGTTGTTGATTTTCATAATACACGGTCAACAAAAATTCAATGTCCGAGTAAAGAGACAGCGTGAAAGGGTACAAAGCGCGTTGAAATTTGAGAAAACAGACGGCGAAGCGAAAAGCTCCAGATTATTTTTCAAAGTAACCGTCATCAAAGAAAATCGTGGCATGAATTCGTAAAGAATTCTTGAATGGAGAAGATTAGGCTCGTAGAGAAGGATTCTAATACGGATACCGCGCGTTATATGGAAAAAGGTGAGTATTTCAGAAATTGCCAACATCCTTCGAAGCGATTTGTTCGGCTTCTCGCTGAAATCTAAATTTCTCATTTTGTTACCGGCCAACATTGATAGAATAATAAAATCCTTCGATGACGTTGCAAGAAATATATGTATGTAGGTACCGACGGAAGTGGTTGCAATTTTCATTTTAATATTGGATCTCTTTATTTTTCAGACTGAATTAGCGCACGTCTGTCTCGACATCGATGCTGTATCGACAGCTCGTAATTCAAAAAATAATCGTCTATCTTCAGAGGGCTGTTACATAAAAAACTATGGAAGGATGTTTGATAAAACTTTGCTTTTCCACCTACATATGAAGTATCATGTTGGTACTTTTAAAACCTTGTTTACTACTGCACGTTGATGTTTTTTTTTTTAAATTTGTTTACAAGGCAACCTACGCTCATACTATAGACAATACGAGTATGATCCTTGAAAAAATTTTTGGCAATGAAAGTGTCGAGTGTTGATTCAGCAAAAATGATCAGGAACATTTAAACTTTTTGCCTCTCTTTTTATTTTCCAGACTAAAAACTACTTTGGAATCTAAGCAACATGTATCGCTTAGTCAAGCTACAGTCCAACTGATAAATAAAATCATGTACAAGCCTGACTCGGTGTACGGTTTTCAATAACTATGGGATCGCCTGAAACAGTCTAAAGAAGCGATAACAAATGAGTTCGATCCCAAGGAACAGAAAATCCATTCAAACCTAAGAAACAAACCCGTCGATAACGTAATCAGAAAGATTTCTGACAGTTATTTACAGATTGAAGTTCCAAATTCGTGATGCTTCCGCGACCTAGTAGGACAGCAGCGTAACGAAAAACCCATCTGGAAGAATGCGTTTCTTTCTTGGGAAATACGCATTGAATGGAAGCTCCTTTTCCAGTCTCAAACCTTCTTGTCTGTCTCACAAGAGTTGGCAACAAGTCATGTGACACACTGACGCGCGTCATCTACACTAGAGAGCGCTACCGAAAGGGTGAATCAGAGAATTTATGTACGTTTGTACATTGATTTAAAATTAATTGTTGTTTTACCAATATCATCATTTATTGCTACAATTTTTTTCGTATTTAATATAGGTGACACAGACCACAAAATTTATGTTTGTATTTGCTTTAAAAAACGATATCCTATTAATAATGGTGTGTGAAATTTCTTCATTTAAAAAACATTGAACGAAAGGGTGAATATCGCCAGGGCTACCAACTCTAAGATTAAATTCCAATAGAAGAAACAAATCACAATCATGTGCACTGTCGCGTTCAGACTGTATTTTATTTATTCCTATCCCCGAAGCCTGTGCGACTAAAACCGCTCCGTTCCTGACTCTCCGAGATAGACAGTAATGCTACGTTGAACGAGTGTTGAAAGTCACACTACTCGCAGATAATGTACGCGTCAGGTGTGTATAAGTAAAATCGAGCGTACAACGCACGACCGTCTCTACCGAAGGCCAAATAACTAGATATTTGGCAACGCGTTGTGTAGGACGGCTGTTGCCAGGGATGTCCAGCCAATCATCAATGACGTAAACTTAGCTTATGGCTTTCAGCTCTTTCCTCGCATTGGCTTAAGCTGAAAGCCAATGGTTCTTGATTTCATTGGCTGACTTACCATTGGCTAATAGCTTATTCATTTATCGTTCCGGAGTCGCTTTATACCGTTCCGGAGCCGATATCCAATTTTTTGATGATTGTCTGACTTTGGGCTCATGATTGGCTGACTTTGGGCTGACAGCCAAACAGGGCACATTTCATTAGCTGACTTTTAGCTTCCGCAAAAACGGTCACAACAATGGCTTAACCTTTTGGCTTACGTTTGGATGGCTTTAGCTGGACATCCCTGGCTGTTGCTACACACGCTTACGGAAAAAACACGCAAAATACATCTTAATTGTTAATTAGTGAATTGTATTCAATCGCGCAAAAAAAATAATTGCACTCGTATATCAGAAGAGTGAACGATTCTTGATTTTTCAAGCTTTGTCTCGTTCCGATGGATCAACTACAAAACGAGTTATAAACGTTTGAAAATGAAAAGTCAGATAGGGGGCGAAGCGCGGTACATTACCACTCTTCGTCCTCTGTCCGACTTTTTATTTTCAAACGATAATAACTCGCTGACTATTCGATCTAATTGAACGAGACTGAGCTCAAAAAATCGAGAATCGTTCACTCTTTTTATATATGGAATTACTTTTATTTCGAAATCAAGTACTACGCGCATATCTACAATGAACTTGTCTTTCGACTGTTTTTTCCGTAAAAACAGGGTTGCCCAGGTGGTGGCACATTTGAGCCACATTGGCACATTTCTATTTCAGTGGCTCATTGTGTGGCACATTGTGGCACATTTACAGGTTTTTGAGAAAAAAATATGTTTTTATTTAAAAAAACATATGTATTTTAATAAAAAAAACATGTTTTTATTTTAAAAAAACATGTTTTAATTTAAAAAAATGTTTTTTCTTCAAGTAAAAACATTTTGAAGAACATTTGCGCGCTCCGGAGCCGGTTTATATCGTTCCGGAGCTGTTGAACACAAGTCGCACATTTTGGCACATTTTTTTTTCTGTGAGTGGCACAATATCTAGACCTTTTACCGGCAACACTGTAAAAATGTGTGTAGAAAGCGCCGGCCTACAAATCGTGCGCGCGTGACGTTGTCAAGTTAGTTTATTTGGCCTTCATTAGAGTCGGCCGTGATACAACGCATAAAAAGTGGTAACATTTTTCAGGCAATCTCTTGGCCGCACGCTTCGCTCTGGAATCTCTGCTGTTGGTCATTGCTAGCGCGTCTAGCCATCGAAACAAATACTCCCTTTCTCCATCGTACTACGTCTTCGGCTATCCGTTCCTAGTCTGCCAGTAGGCTAGTCTTTGCGAATACGGTGCAGATGTGGCCTTTGTAGCTCTTTTGTTTTGTCTCGTCCTGATAGTTTTCCGCACAAAAGTTCTTTTTCATCCATTATGAGGATTTGACCCCGCCATCTAAGGTGGCTCTTCTCGGGCTCAGACCACTCCGATACGGAGTCGCGTAAGTGGATCCCAAGCATTCTGCGAATTCACCTCTGTGGAGCCCCAGTTTCGCTGCTGTACAGAAAAGTTGGTAAACTAAAAATTGAATGTCAATCGACGCTGCGAACAGTTAATTGCGTAGGTCAAAATCGATTGACGGATGGATGTTGATCTGAGGTTAACCAAAAATTGACCAGCGTACATGACCAGATAGATAGAAAACGAGTTGAAATTGACCCAAAACAGCGGTTGTTGAGTTGTTCTTAGGTCATTAGAAGAATTTGAAGAAATCGATTCAAGATCAACTACAACAGATCGAAGTCGATTCAAAGACAACGAGCGTAAATTACTATATTCTAGAACTACCTACACAATCGACTCGAAGAGCAGTTGATCTCAGGTCAGCGAAAAAGCTTTGGCGTAGTCGGTGACTCCAGATCGACGTCATTCAAGGTTCATGACAAGTTCACCATTGCACATTACCAGAGAAATAGAAAATGACTCCATATCGACCCAAAGGAACAAAATATGATCTCAGGGCAATAGAGAAATTTGAAGTCGACTTCAGATTGACGTCGATTATTTGAAGATAACCAGCCTAAATTAGATCAGAGAACTAAATCGATTTAGCAGAGCAGTTGATTTGAGGTCAAAAGAAAGCTTTGGAGTAGTCGATTCAAATAGTCGACTTCAGACTGAGGTCGGCTTGATAACGACCCGCGTACTTTACCAGGGAACTGCGTATCGATTTGAAATCGACCCAACAGAATAACTCTAGATCGATATCGATTGGAGGTCGATTTCAAGTTAACCCAGCGTATATTATTCGAATAGAAATAGAAAAAGACTTGAGATTGACCCAACAGGGCAGGGCAGTTGATTCCGATTGAAAGAAAAATCGAAGAAATTATATCAAAAGTGGCTCAAGATCAACGAAGATTGGGAGATGACCAGCTTAACTCACCAGAGAACTACAAATCGAATCACAGAGCAGTCGATCTCAGCCAACTTCAGATCAACGTCGATTTGAAATCGACTGGGGTACTTTACTAGAAAACTACAAATCCAGTTGATTTTTAGCCAACAAGGCAATCAATTTTAAGTCGATTAAGAATTTGAGGTAGTCTATTCGAAATCGACCTGAAATCTACGTGGAAAATGAGTGGAAATCGATTTTATGTCGACGAGAGGTCCATTTCACCTACATATCCAGACTTTGAAAGAAGTAAAGTCGTGGTCGATTTCACATTATTGGTCTATGAGGTCCATATCGGGATAGACTAGTGCCAAGTGCTCATTCAAGAAGCTACAAGAAACTCTTATTCTATTAGAAGAGTCAGTTATTGGCTCCAGAATATTGCCTGGCACTGGATGCGGGTTCGTCAATTTAGTATACATAAGGTATACGATAGTTGTTACTCTGTGCAATATCGTTCAGAATTATAGTGTATTTACACGTACCAGCATCTTTTTGTTTATATTCTTCTCAACATTTTACAATCGGTGCACAGACTTTCTTTCGGATCTTATCATGGTTCACAGTATCCGATTGCAACGTTTTTTTCCTTTCTTCACCTTTATTCCTTCCTTAATAAGATAGTTTACTCGAAGCCATCTAATTCGTATGATAAACATGAATCGTATGAAAAACTCAGCATGCAAACGTGTATAAACACATTTCTTTTCTCGCACCGAACTTCGATTACGAACTCCCGCTATATATGTACTTCCACAAAGCTGATGTCAAATGAATCGTAACCTTTTTTTTTTTTTTTTCTTTCGTTCCCGCCATTCTGAGAATAATCTTCTGGAGTCCTCGATAGCAGTTCGCCTATTCGAGTTTGTAGCTGTTATTATTGTCGCAGTAAATCTTCGTATAATGTTTCGCGTGTCTGTATCAAACGAAAATATCTCGTCTGTTATATTATACCTCGTATACATTTCCCGGAAAAAGAAATCTATACTATATATTTCCTCGGCCATCCTATCCTATCCATTCTGCACAATTTTGGTCGCACGAGCTTAAATCAATATTTATTGTCGATGGGCTTGTAAGTTTTTACGATATTTCCAGATAGGTAACGATTTTCTGCTCAATATAATAAGTCAGTCGACTAACGGAAGTAAATTATGCATTTTTGTATATTTTTGTTATTCCCATTTCGACCTTTAGAGGTAGCGGACTACGACAGTTTCGCAGCGTGCAGCGTAAGGTCGGAATATAATTATTCATATTTCGATTTCCGCGCGTCTATCCTCGTCGTATTTTTTCCCTCCCTTCCTTTCTGGTCATGATAAATTTTTTTGACGAGTTTACTGTTTGTATAGGTATAGCTTTATTGAAAGAACGAAGCCGCGTGAAGTACGACAGAAATAATAAGCCACTCAAATTTCTGTCGAGCGTGATGGCGTAATTTTCGTGAAAGTCGATTGTCGTTATCGTGAATTGCGGTATTTGGTTATTGCCTGCGCTCGAAAAGCAATTTTGTCGACTGGGAGGCGAAACTATCAACAATCAGTTGACTTGAAAGAGTTTCTTTTTTTCTTTTTTTTTTCGTTGTCATTGCGGTGCCGTTTGAAGACATCGCTTCGAATAGAAGATCGCTTTTATCGCGTGTTCAATTGTAATATTAAATAAAAAATTGAAAATCATACGTAGATTGAATTTTCTAAATGGTCCGTGTAATCTGAAGAAGGGACTCGAGCACCTTGCGTCGTATCGTTTAAAATGGGTAGAAAATTGTCGCAAAAATTTGAATATACGCTCAGTTATTTATTTAAAATACATTCTGAAGCTTATCGTATACTGAAACGATCGAAAGGATATTTTACGAAAATTATTGAATTTTCCGGAAAATCATATCCGTAATGGTCAGAATGACCGATATTTTTTACGAAGCCGGAGACAACGCTATGTGACCATTAAATAAAAAAATACAAAAATTATCCGACTTTGTTTTTAGTTGCTTTGTTGCGTCGAAGCGATGAAGTGGATTTGTAATTTTCTCGGCGACTTCAAATCGACGTTCACCTGGAGTTGATTTCAAAAGGACCTCCAAAAATTTTTCTATCGACCTGGAAATAGACTGCTTTCGTAGATACAATTCGAGTCGTTTTCTAGTTCTCTGGTAATAGTCTGGCGGCTTAGTGCAAATTATGAGTTCAACCTTGCATTTCATGTTAAAATTATACGTGTAGGACACTTGAACGAAAAATTTGAGCTATGACGCCACGGTCCAAACCCCATAGGAGCCCTATAATGGCGGGTTGCCTAACTGGAAGGAGTTCTTGCATATAAATGACCGAAATATTTCTTTTGGTTCGTAATTTATGTGAATTCTTACGTAATTCGGACAGCCGAATTCGAAAAAAATTATCAAAAAATTATTCCAACATTTTAAGGCCGCCGAGGGGCTGATAACCACTAAAATAGAAGTGACATATTTCAACATATTTTCACGAATATCCCGATGAAATTTTCCGTAGAATTCGGGAAAAATAGTAAAAAAACTCTCCCACCGTCCAAAAGGGCCCAGGGGCTTCAACCCCCAAAATTGAGGAAAAAATATTTTGTATTTTTTGGAAAAATCTCAACGGGTTCCGAAATAGAATTTAGCGCGAAATCCGGGAAGATGGTGAAAAAATTCCTGGGGCCCTCAGAGGGTGTTAAAGGGGGTACAAACCCCGAAAAGTGATGAAAAAATTTTTGCATTTTTTTCTTTCAAGTTCAACAAGTTCTTATGTAGAAATCGGAAAAAATAGAAAAAAAATTCCTGGAGGTCTCTGAGAGGGGGTAAGGGGACTCAAACCCCCTAAACTCGATGTCAAAAATAGGCGTATATGAGAACATTCAAACGGATTTTTGTGTGAAATTTACCGTAGAATGCAAAAAGAATCCTGAAAAAAATCTCATGGCTCTTCGAGGGGGCCAGGAGTAATATAAGTGTCTTGGACCAGAAGTTGTAGAACTACATTTCCATACTTGAACTTTCATGAAATATTATGTAGAATTTCCTGTTGCATAGAAAGTGAAAGGGTGTGATTTTTCGACCCGTAAGGAAATTATAAATTCACGGAAAAAAGCAGTGTATTCACAAAATATTTATAGTTTGACAGGGAAAATAAAAATTTTACGGAATAATAAAAATTGTTACGAAACGGAAAGACAAATAAACGTGATATAAATAAATGTAACGTAAAAAAAAAAAAAAAAAAAAACGGGATCGAAATACAAGTTGAACATAATTTTAAAAAGTGTCACAATGAATTTGCGCACGGAAAATGCTTTGCATTTGCATATTCCATTCCATTCCGTTTCCATCTTCTTCTTCATGAATGTGGCTACAAATGTAGACACTTGGTTCCACACTTCCTTGGGAACTTAGCATGGTGGCTACCAGACTACTCGGAGGAAGCGCTTCATCGACCTCAATCTCTTGCAGTGACTGACTAAGCTTACCCCACTCACGCCTCAACGCCTCACACTCAAATAAGCCGTGTGTGGTCTACCATCCCGCCCTTGATCGCAATGCAAATACGTTACCTGCTATACTTTCTTAAACTTTTCTCGTCCATTTTCGTGACTGAATCTGAGCAATTTTCACTTTCCTTCTCACGAAGAAGAAGCGCCTGGTCTCCTTTTTGACCCATAAAGGCTGTTGATCAGTCGTCGTTCTCTTGTTTGCTTTGAACACCACCGCTCTCTCCTCAGCAAGAAGCTCGGTTATTGATGAACGTCCTAATGTGCGGAGAGCCTCCGTAGAGATAGTTTAGCAGGCAATCAGCACAACTCTTCCTTGGTTCTTTTCCATCTCTTTTATTCTGTACGCTATCTTCATGGAGTGAGCCCATGCTAGGCCAAATGTGAGAAAATACAGTCACTCAAAGTTTATTAAACAAGACCGGTTTCCTCTTGGGTCAGGAATACATCATCAGATAGTAAAAGTACAAAGACTGAATTAAACGTGTGCGAACGGTAAGGAAGGAGGTCTGGAAAGAATGAAGTTACCATCGGATAAATTATTGTGAAACTTGAAGATAAATGGATGCGCACAAACAAAACGAGTACCATTCAGGAAGCTTCTGTTGGTGAAACAATTTCAACCTTCCTGGACGATCTCAAAGGCGGCCTTTGGTAGCTTTATCGATTAAGTCGAACTTGATGGAGGTAAAATCGTGGCTACTTTCGATACAATATTATGTCTCGCCTGTTTGAGGAATCCCTCCAACTGGAAAAAACTGGTCACTTGATATTCATTTGAAAATACGTCGTTATCTTTTCTTTTTCCGCGCACACAGGTGTCCGGGATATTCAATTTTCATTGATTTTTTCGCGCGCATACGTTCTGTTCAAACTTGTTATTCATTCTGTGCAGTTTTATATTCCCCAACGTGAAATAGATATACTTTGAAATATTACAAGAACTACTGAAGTGTTCCTAAAATATAAAATACTTCAATAAATTCACCAACGTATATTTCAAACCTGACGACAATTGTATCTTGCCCATGTACAAATTTCTGGCAACCGCATTTCACAAAAATGTCCAATGCCTTATACACAAATGGCTGAAGGGTCCTTAAAGGCTCCAAAAATATTCCATCAGCCACTCGCTTCCAGCTCCATTCTTGCGGATCTGGCAATTTTTGATTCTTCTTCAGACACTGCCCCACACCCGCGCGAAGACAGTGCTGTTGGAGAGCATCTTGGGTAGGTGGGATCAAAACCTAACTTAACCTCGCCACCATGAGTAGAATTAATAAAATGAATAATTGATATGAGATGGGCGCCAAATTTAAAGAGGACGGAAAATTGAAATGACGTCCGCAAAGAGACACTTCTGAACCAACAAAAAACGCAGTTTAAATGAGTTATAAAAATGTAATTCTACGATTTTATAATTCTTTCCAAAGAAGTTCATGTTTCTCCCAGCCCCCTCGAAGAGCCATGAGATTTTTTTCAGGATTCTTTCTGAATTCTATGGTAAATTCCGCACAAGTAGAATCCGTTTGAATGTTCTCAAAAACGCCCATTTTTCACTTCGCGTTTCGGAGGTTTGAGTCATATTACCCCCTCTCAGAGATTTCCAGGAATTTTGACATGTTCCATGTCTTTTCTCTCGCCGGACCCCGATTTTGAAACTCGCGAGTACACCCCCCTCCCCCCCTGGTCAAGAGAAATCTCTACCCCGTGGGTGATTCAGAAATTCGCGAGTACACCCCGCGTAATGATAATAAATAATTATATTAATTCATAAATTAATAAATAATTAAATAACTAAATAATTAAATAATTGAATAATTAAATAATTAAATAAATAAATAATTAAATAATTAAATAATTGAATAATTAAATAATTGAATAATTAAATAAATAAATAAATAAATAAATAATTAAATAAAGAAATAATTAAATAATTAATATAATTAATAATTAGAAAATCTCTACCTCGTGGGTGATTCAGAAATACGCGAGTACACCCCGCGTAATAATAATAAATGATTAATTAATTAATAATTAAATAATTAAATAAATAAATGATTAAATAATTAATATAATTAATAATTAGAAAATCTCTACCCCGTGGATGATTCAGAAATTTGCGAGTACACCCCGCGTAATAATAATAAATAATTAATTAATTATTAATTAAATAATTAAATAATTAAAAAAATATATGATTAAATAATTACCTAATATAATTGATAATTAGAAAATCTCTACCCCGAGGGTGATTCAGAAAGTCGCGAGTACACCCTGCGTAATAATAATAAATAATTAATTAATTAATAATTAAATAATTGATATAATTAATAATTAGAAAATTTTCTAAGTCCCTCTTCCTATCATATATGGCTGGATAGTCGAAAATTTTCCAAGTCCCCTAGACTTGAATTGTCTCATACCATTCCAATACAACAGCGAGACAGGGGGCGAACTCGTAATAATTAATAATAAATAAATAAATAAATAAATAAATAAATAATATTAAATAATTAAATAATTAAATAATTAATATAATTAATAATTCGAAAATTTTCTAAGTCCCTCTTCCTATCATATATGGCTGGATAGTCGAAATTTTTCCAAGTCCCCTAGACTTGAATTATCTCATACCATTCCAATACAACAGCGAGACAGGGGGCGAACGAGCGGAGCGAGTTCGCGCTACTCATATTTCTCATAGAAGACTTATACGACGCCAAGATAGGTAAAGGAGTAAACGAATAATATCTCACGAACACTTGACCTAGTAGAAGCCTAGACTGAAGATGACTGATAAAATATAAAAGACATGGAACATGATTTTCATTTATTTGGCTATGCCAGAAAATTTTTTTTTTTTTACCATTTTTCCGAATTCTACGGTAAATTCTACATAAGAATTTGTTGAACTTGAAAAAAAAAATGCAACATTTTTTCATCGCTTTTCAGGGTTTGTGCCCCCTTTAACCGTCTCCGAGGGCCCCAGGAATTTGTTTACCATTTTTCCCGGATTTCGCGCTAAATTCTATTTCGGAACCCGTTGAGATTTTTCCAAAAAAAACAAAATATTTTTTCTTCAATTTTGGGGGGTGAAGCCCCTGGGCCCTTTGGACAGTCTGAGAATTATTTTAGCATTTTTCACAAATTCTACGGAAAATTTTATGGGGATATTCGTGAAAATATGTTGAAATATGTCACTTCTATTTTAGGTGTTATCAGCCCCTCGGCGGCCCTAAAATGTCGGAATAATTTTTTTCGAATTTGGCGGTCCGAATTACATAAGAATCCACATAAATTGCGAACCAAAATAAATATTTCGGTCATTTATATGCAAGAACTCCTTCCAGTTAGGCAACCCGCCATTATGGGGCTCCTATGGGGTTTGGACCATGGCACCATGGCTCAAATTTTTCATTCAAGCATCCTAAATGTTCGTTCCAAATTTCATGATCTTAACATGAAATGCAAGGTCGAATCGTCTACCTCCCGGACTATAATGTGTGCTGGTCGACTTCAAATTGACGCCGATCTGGAGTCGATTTCGAAATTTCGTCTGCATGTTTTAGTGTTTCATTAGAAGATATTTCTTGTCCAGTACCTCGCAGAAGAGAGTTGAAAAGGTGTCTAAATTTGTGTTTGTTTTTTTACTTTCTGCCTCTCCTGGATGACGTCCTTTTATAAATTCCCTATTTGCATTTATTTTGTAAGATTTTCAGTTGCCAAATTCATTAATTTCTATTAACTTTTTTCCAATTTTTATCACCCATATTTTTATAAGGGTTTATCAGTGATCAGGTATCAAAGTCGCGTTTTCTTTTACATGTTCCTAAAATTATAGCCTATAAAAACGTTCGCGAGATCTTTCGAAATTTACCACGAGCGAGTTTTGTGTACGGACTTTCACGAATTTACGTTTGAAACAACGACCGTGGAAACTCTTCTGTACTTTATTAAATTCCGCCCTTTCTCCAGAAATAATTCTGCAGGAAGGAAGTATACTAACACCGCGTCTCACTAATCGTTGTTTTCGAGGAATTAAATTTGGCGGAAGCTTCGTTTTTAACATGAAAGCGAACTACTAAAGCAGAAAAATTGAGATGGTCGAGCGTCGTTACTAAGACTGCATTGTACTAGATTACAATGCACCACGCCTCAGATAGAGTCTGTGCATAACTCATACAATATTCATTCCAAGAAGGAAGGCAAAGTGCAACTCTTTCTTTCTCTTCCTCCCTCTTCGCCTATGAACTTCTTCTTTGTTTTGAGATTTTCTTCGTTCCGCGTAGAAAGGTTATTCGCAATTGAATTAGATATTCACTTTACACAGGTCATTTCTTTCACCAAGGTCGTGCCATTCATGCAGTATGTTGCCCGAGTAATACGGTCGACCTGCGCGAAAACTAATGAAATTTTGAAGATTGATCGTAAAATGCGAAGAAAAGCTTTTACTGCGATGCCTCCGTTCATAACGTATGGCGATGATAAAATTTGTATCTTACGCAAGATCGATGTCTACTTTTACGTATACTGTATAACGTGCAAAAACTTGTAATAAAAATTCCGTGCCCTCGGCCAAGTACGTGTTGAATCGTTCGCGAGTGTAATAAGACCCCCCGGCTGGGAAAATTTTGATATGTTCTCGTCTCGCCCGGCGCGGTGTTTGCTGAAGAACGCGCAGAGAGATTACTAACTAATTTTACGTGTACTGAGTTCGTTCTCTTCAGCTTCAACAAATGTATTTCTAATTTTCCCGGAAGTTCTAGATTATTTCCGAACTCGTGTTTAAACTTATATTCGATTATTATACGTCAGATTTGATGAAATACGAAATTAATACCTTTAGCAAATTCAATTTGGAAAAATTATTCCTTTGTCTGGTGCAGAATTCGATATTGAGCTATTCTGCATCATCTTTGTGGATATTAGGTGTATTAATTTGGTTTCTGATTATGTTAACTCATTTACTTTATTTACTTTGAGATGTATTCCGAGGGAAATTTAAAAAAGTTTTACTAACGCCTTTTCTTTTATCTTACTTTGCATTTCGACCAAGGCATGAAACATGTCGCAGCGAGCTGTTCCATCAGATCGGTATATTCTCAATGAGAATATTTGGGAAACATAATTAATATGTAGGAAATGAGAGGTGATGATGACCAGAAAATATAGGACAACCATGCACCTATATGGAGAAAGAAATGTCCAAAGAAGCTACAAGAATTTTTAGCGGGGAACTCACTATCTCGGGGCATCTTCAGGAAATTTCTGTGTCGGCGAGGGTATCCGAGATTGATGACATCATCAACTTATAAGGGGAGAATGGGAAAAATGTCGACCGCAAACTATATTATAGGAGGGGGACTTGGAAAATTTCGACTTCAAGCTGTACATGGTAGGAGGAAACCCACCAACTCTTTTGGCGCGGCGGAGGGGGGAATCTTCAGGAAATTTCTGTGTTGGAAAAGGTGTCCGAGATTAATGACGTCGTCAACCTTTAAAAGGGAACTTGGAAAAAAAACGACGACTTCCTTAACGAAGTTAAACGAGGAACGCAGGGAACCTGTTTTATGAGTCATATGGAATTCGGTATTGAGAATTTAAGAAAGCCTAGACCTAGATAAAGCTAGTATAAAGAAGGCCTAGACCTGCTGTAAGCCTAGTAAAATATAGTTTGAAAGTCTAGATTTTTCTCGAATTTCGAGCTATATATGAGAGAAGGTGGACTTTAAAAAATTCATATTATATACGGCTCGAAAGTTGAAATTTTAACAGTAACCTGTTTTATGGGGGGCTTTTTGAGAAATTTGCCGTGCGCCGTCCGCTGTCCAGCAAAAAAACTTGTAAAAATTTCGATCATCACGCTACATATGATAGGAGGGGGACTTGGAAAAATTTCTTCACTCGAGCTATATATGATAGGAGGGTGACTTGGAAAAATTTCGACTATCGCGCTATATATGATAGGAGGGGGACTTGGAAATATTTAGACTTCAAAGTGCGCATGATAGGAGGGAACCAGCTATCCTTTTTGTCGCAGCGGGAAGGGGACATCTTCACGAAATTTCCGTGTCCGAGATTAATGACGTGGTCAACCTATAAGAGGGGAACTTGGAGAAATTTCCACTCCAAGCTATATAATATGATAGGAAAGGGACTTGAAAAAAATTTCGATTTCTGAGCATTATATAATAGGAGGGAGACATGGAAACATTTCGACTTCAAAGTATGTGCATGATAGGAGGGAACCGATTATGCCTTTTGTTGGGGACGGGGAGGTATCTGCAGGAAATTTCTGCGTCCGCGAACGCGTCCGATGTTGATGACGTCACCAACCCTTTAGGAGAGAGATATGGAAAAATTTCGATCCTCGAGAGCTGTATGTGATAGAAGAGGGGCTTTTTTTGGGGAGGGTATCCTCAGAAAACGGTCCGCGTACGACATTTGTGACTTCAACATTCTCGAAAAAATGTCCTTGATGATGATGATAGGAGATGTACTTGAAAAAACGACGGCTTCTTTAACAGACTTAAACGAGGAACGCAGGGAATCTGTTCTATGGGTTAAATCGCTTTTGGTATTGGAAATTCAAATTAAAATCTAGAAGATTCCTAAATTTTCCCGAGTCCCCGGTATCATGCTGTATGTAGTCTGAAAATAGGAACTTTTCTAAGCTCTTTTCCTTCTCATATATTATGGCTCGAAACTCAACATTTTTTCAAGTTCCCTTTCTATGATATTTTATGGCTCGATGGTCGAAATTTTTACCAAGTCCCCCTTTTATCATATACTGTGACTAGAAATGCAAAATGTTCTCAAGTCTCTAAAAAGTCGACGTCTTTATGAGTCCAAATCTCTTATGAAGCTTGGTCGGTTGTTGTTGGACATTACACAACACACACGGCGCGGCGTGCGGCAAATTTTCACCCCATTAAAATTTCGACCTGCAAGCCATGTATGATAGAAAGGGAATTTAGGAGAATTTCGACTTTCGTGCTATGTATGATAGGAGAGGGACTTGGAAACATTTTGAAATTTTAATACTCTGTTAAAATCTTGACTTCTGAGTTAGGGAATGTTCATTAGATTATGACGTGACAGGGTCGACAGGGACTGATTTACGTCCTCATCAGATCATAACGTCAGAGTGAACGTCAGAGTGACTGATTTATGACCTCATCAGTTCGTGACGTCACAGGAACTAATACATGACATCACCAGATCGTGACCTTACAGGGACTGGTTTATGACGTCGTCAGATCGTAACTTGGAATAATTCAGGAATTTTTCACTAGGGAACCTGTTCTGTGAGGGTTTTTCTGAAAAATTTGCTCCGTTCCCCGGCGCCCTGTGTTGTCCAAGAAAAACTAGGAGCGTCTGTTGACAGAAAGGTTCGTGTTTGGATCCATCACTCGTAAACGTGACTCGCGTGCGAGTTTATTTCATGTAACCGTGATGGGGTAACGCATCGGTTTACTTCCATGTTCGGAGTAAGAGGCAAGTAAGAGTGATGCCGCGGGACTTCAAAATATTTTCGTACCTCTTGGACTTGTAAAATTTCTCATTTCGATTGTCGAACTAGAAATATTTTCAAGGGTTGAACTTGGAATTATTTTCAAATTGCGGAACTTTGAAATATTTTCAACTGTTGGACTTCTAAAATTTTTCATTTCCAATTGTTGGACTTGGAATTATTTTCCAATTGTTGGACTTTAAAATATTTTCATACTTCTTGGACTTGTAAAATTTTTCATTTTTGATTGTCTCCCACAGTTGAAAATATTTCAAAGTCCAACAGTTGAGAATATTTCGAAGTCTAAGAATTGAAAAGGAAAAATTTTACACGTCCAACAGTTGAAAATATTTCAAAGTCCCACAATAATTTGAAAATAATTCCAAGTCCAACACTTGAGAATATTTCAAAGTCCAAGAATTGAAAATGAAAAATTTTGCAAGTCCACTTATGAAAAAATTTCAAAGTCACACAATTCGAAAATAATTCCAAGTCCAACACTTAAGAATATTTCAAAGTCCAAGAATTGAAAATGAAAAATTTTACAAGTCCACTTATGAAAATATTTCAAAGTCACACAATTCGAAAATAATTCCAAGTCCAAGGATTGGAAATGAAAAATTTTACAAGTCTAAAAAGCGCAAAAATATTTCGAAGTCCCACGGCATCACTCGCATGCACGCGAGTCACGTTCACAATTACAAGTGATGGATCCAAACGCAAACCTTTCTGTCAACAGACGCTCTTGAAAAACTGACTTATTCTAATGAAGAATTTCGACTTAGAAAAATTTCGGCTTTCCATACGCGAGACGGAGACTTAGTAAAATCTCGATTCTCAAGCCATAATATAATTCATAGAAAGGGAACTTGGAAAAATGTTGTCTCTCAAGCCATAATAATTATATCATGGAAGGGGGACTTGGAAAAATATCGACTCTTAAGCCATTATATATGTGATAAAAAGAGGACCAATTTTAAATGATAAGAAAGGCACTTGGAAAAATTTTTACTTTCAGACTGTAATATACACCATGATACAAGGTACTCAGAAAAACTAAAGACTCTTCAAGATTTCAATTTAAATTTTAAATACCAAAACCAACTCATTCCCTGAATTCCTCGTTTAATTTCATTAAAGAAGCTGTCATTTCGAAATTACATTTTTTTACTTTCAAATCAAGTGAAATACGAAAGTTTAAACCGTTTTTAATGTTTGAGAATTTTGGCAGACTGGTAGATTTCTGACTCATTTTGGTCAATAATACGGCTCAGAAAAGTCATTGAAAGTTGGATAGGGGCGAAAATTCAAGATATGATACAAATTTCGTAGATTCACGTTTTGTATTTTTACGTTAGAACAGATTTAGTAAATACTCCCATCTAACTTGTAACATCCTTTTGGTCCACTCGGTTTATAATGATAGAGGAGCGGGTCTTGGAAAAATTTCAACAGTCGAGCCAGGTATAATAATAAGATGGGGACTTATAAGCACTTCGACTGTCAAACTATATACCACGATGAAGAGCCATACATGATAGGAGAGAAAATTGGAAAATTTCTAACTCTCGATCAGATCTAATGTTTCTACTCATAAAACTAGCTGTTTCCTCCGGAACTGCGAAGTTTGCGGGTTACCCGCTGACATTACAGAATTTGCAATGGACAAATCCGACCTTGTCTTGTTTTTCTACTACATGATCTTGTTTCTATTTGAAGATTTAAATGATTTCCTCGTAGATCAGGTCTGAAATTTTTTATGGTGCGTACTGGTTAGAACCGGACTAGATAGGAAAATGATTGATTATAGATAACGTAGATTGAGACGTATTGTTAACATTTAGATTCCCTGAAATGCTCTCCAAAACGCACTACGAATTCCCAAATTGTGCTCCGTATATTTCGCTTCATTCTTCGGTACCTTCTGAAGCCTGTATTTATTGAGCTGCGTCTAATGCAACGTCCTACGATGCACGACTCGCGGTAAAAAGGACAAAACACGTTTTGCACATGTTCTCTCGTACATTATGACATAAAACAGTGTCAAAGGTTCGCCAAGTAAATAACGTGAAAGAATTATATCGACAGCTGTACTACCTACACATAAAATTGATGGCACGAAGTTCGCAAAGTTGACAACGAATGTGTAGGTACAAGTAACAGAGGAAAATTCCACGAAAATTGTCCTTCTTCAACGTATCCGTTTCTGTTGCCATAATTTAATTCGAAATATTTTGTAAAACAACAGGGAACAGGTAGGGACCTCTATGTAACATTTCACAATGATCTGATAATCTTTAATAAACTGATCGGTCAACACGCAATTACGTAATTGACGAGAGAGAAAATTAGGCTTCGTCATAGCAACAAGGTTCAATCAGCCTAAGTGAATGAACTTGAGAACTCAACGTCCATTGATTCATTATAAGAGTACCTTGAAGACCTATTGTCCGCAAAAACCGAATAAAACAAACAAAAAATTGCCGTCGCGTGACACATTATAGACAAAACGCATTGATGAGATTATATAAACATACTCGTACATCGGGTATAGTTGTGTAAAACAATAATAAAGGAAATTCAACTGCACATTCTGATAGGGCGAGAGTGAGCAACGATTTACTGATGAAAGTTATTACCTTAGTTTTTACAGCAATGGAGAGGAGGGGTGCCTACGAGGCCTGCTTTTTGCCTGTTTTCATTTCAAGCATAATATTATGAATGGAAGACTTTGCTTTTGAAAAACCTAAATCAAAAGATTTACAGAGCCTTTGTCGAAATTTTTTAAAATCCCTCGAACGATCTGATGACGTCATAAATCAGTCCGTGACGTCATAGAACAGTCCCTAGCTGGGAAATCAAAATTTTAACAGGAAACCTATTTTGTGGGGGTGGGAATTTCAAAAAATTTGCCGTGTGCTTTGTGGTATCCGGCAAAAAATCTAAATCGGCAAAAATTCTCTGTCCAAAACCTCCCTCCAAGTTCCAGCTGTAAAAATAGTCCAAGTCCGAGAAACGTCGAAATTCCTCTAAGTGCTCCTATTAGCTCTAAGGTCGAAGTTCTTCCCTATCATATACAGGGTGGACCAGAAAGATGTTACCAGTTAAATAGGAGTTTGCGATAAATCTGTCGTAGCACGAAAACGCAAAACGTTAGACGTATAGTTTGAATGTACGGATTTCTTATCTCAATTTTATCTCCAATTTGAGCCACATCCGAAGTTTCTACAACTTTTCTAAGCCGAATTATGGACCAAAATGTACCGAAAATTCACCAAAGCGCCGGGGTTCCCAAAATAGGGCTTGAAAATTAATTAATTTACCTTATTGAGCTGAATTTCGAAAATGTTAACAGTCAAATTATTGTTTCTTAAGTGAATTTGGACGGGGAAAACGAGAACAAAATCCTAAGAAGCACCAAAATGGGTTATTAGGCCCAAAGAGGGTCAAAACTCCCCCAAGTTGGAAAATCGTTCAAACGTTTAAATTTTAATTCAATTTCCAAGTGGAATTTCGCGCTGAGTCCGAAAAAATCCTTAAACAGTTTTTTGAAGCACCAAAAAGGGCCAAAATTTTACCAAATTGGAAAATCGTTCCATCTTTCAAATTTTAATATTTTGATTTTAAGATGGCATTTTGCGCCGAGCCCGAAAAAAATGCTTGAAAAATTCCTCGAAGCACCAAAATGGGTTAAAAAACCCAAAAAGGGCCAGAATTTTCCCAAATTGGAAAATCATTCAAAATTTCAAATTTTAATTCGATTTTCAAAAGGACTTTTGTGCTAACTCTGAAAGAAATGCTTAAAATGCTTTTCGAAGCACCAAAAAGGGGTTAATGGGCCCAAAAAGAGGAAAAAATCCTCTCAAATTGGAAAGTCATTCAAACTTTTAAATTTTAATTCAATTTTCAAGTGGACTTTCGCGCTGAGTCCTAAAAAATGCTTAAAAAATACTTCGGATCACCGATATGGGATGATGGGCTCAAAGATAATCAAAATTCCTCCAAGATGAAAAATTGCGTAATCTTCAAAAGTTGTTTTTAATTCTGAAGTAAAATTTAGCGCCGAGTCAGAGAATAATACTGAAATGGCCCTAGATGATCTCCAAAATAAAAAATCAAAAATTTTTCTCACTCTGCAGTAAAATTGTTGATTCAGGCAATGGAAGGAATGTCGACAAGTTTGTCTGCTGTTGAGTGCTCGCAAAGTGAGAGATTGACTTGCGTCGGGTGACAGATTCGAAAGAGGAAATTGAGAAAATTCTCCTCATTTTGGGATTGGAGGGAGACGACAAATCCATCTTCCATTGAAGGTGAGAGATCGACTAGGGCTCTGCGTATGATCAAAGCGGGAAAAAGTGCAAAAACTCTTGTCGTTTCAATCAAAGAACGCAAAGTTGGTCTTCTGTTGCGTGCTTGCGGTGAGAGGTCAACCGACGCACCACCTATGAACAAAGCGGGCCAAAGTGCAAAAACTTCTTGATTCAGGCAATAAGAGGATACCACAAATTTGGTCTTGCTCGTGATGAGCGATCAGCTACAGCTCACTCTTTGACTGAGGCAGACAAACGCCCGGAATTTCTCGGGAATTCGACCGGAGGAGGGAATGATACCGTCAAGCTCAACTTTTGTCATGAGCTCGCGGTAAGAGAACGATCAAGACTCCGTGTTTGGAAGTGGCAGGCGAATGATCCCTGGGTTCAACGTAGATAAACTGAGGCCCCGTGTATGATCAAGGCGGGTGTTTCCGCAAAAACTCCTGTTGTTTCGGGCGAAAGAGAGAATGATACCGGCGACTTCGTTTCCCATTACGTGCTCGTGGTAAAAGATCGACTGAGGCCCCGTGTATGATCAAGGCGGGTGCTTCCGCAAAAGTCCTGTTGTTTCTTGCCAAGGAGAGTTCAACAGTTTTTTTTCACCTCAGCACACAATTTTTCCCTAGAATCAAGAAAAACTTTAAAGGTTGGGCGATTTTTTTTGTTTTGGAGAAATGTTGACCCTCTTTGGTCCCATTAACCCATTTTGGTACTTCGCAGAATTTCTTAACAATTTTATTCAGATTTTGCGCTAAATTTTATCTCAGAATCAAGAAAAACTTTGAAAGTTGGTTGATTTTATCATTTTGGGGAAATTTTGACCCTTTTTGGACCCATTAACCTATGTTGGTGCTTTGCAGAATTTTTCAACAATTTAATTCAGATTTAGCGCTAAATTTTATCTCTAAGAATCGAGAAAAACTTCGAAAATTAGGCGGTTCTCTCATTTTGGGGAAATTTTGACCCTTTTAGGGCCCATTAACCCATTTTGGTGCTTTGCAGAATTTTTTAACAATCTTATTCGGATTCAGCGCTGAATTTTACTCCAGGATCGAGGAACACATTGAAGATTACGCGATTCTTTCAACGAGGAAAATTGTTTTTTGATGATTCACAACCTTGGGAACCCCTGCTCTAGAATTTCGGCACATTTCGGTCCATAATTCGGCTCATAAAAGTCGTAAAAACTTCGGATATGGCTCAAATTGAAGGTAAAATTGAGATACAAAATTCGTACGTTTAAGCTATACGTCTAACGTTTTGCGATTTTGCGTCACAACAGATTTAACGCAAACTCCCGTTTAACTGGTAACACCTTTCTGGTCCGCCCTGTATAGCTTGCAGGTCGAAATTTTCCCAAGCCCTTTCGTATCATCATCATTAAGGATATTTTTTCGGAGACGATGATATCGCCCCCTTTCCCAACAAAACTGATAGGGGATTCCCCGCTAAAAACAAAAAATTCTCCAAGCCCTCTCGGAGACTTCAGTATCCTACAAAATGCTTGGAAAGAAGTTTAAAATTCTCAGAAATTAAAATTGAGCAATGTTGATTATTCTGTCGTACTTGAAAAATATTCTCATCTGACGACGTCATTGGGCGGATAATCCGTGTCGTCATCAAGAGCAATTATAAACCTGCGAGTAGCAAGGCTACCAAAATCTTCAACTTCAAGCTCTATGTGTATGAATGAGAAGGGAATTTCAAAAATTCACTCTCTTGAGTTACTAGGGTGACTCGAAAGTAAGGTTTCCTATTACGGTTCTCGGAAATAGCTACACTGATCAACGCGAAAAATTGGAGTCCATTTTGAGGGTTAAATGACAAATTAATATGTGTACATCCCAAGTTTCGACTTGATATGTTCAGTGGAACACGTTTTATTACATTTTAAATATAAGTATCTTTGTCAACCTCAAGACCGTCGAACTTGATTCAGCCATCTTCCCACGCCTAATTTATTTCTTCTTTGTTCAAATTGAAGCATAAACGACGCAAATTTTTTTTTTCATGTTCAAAAATTGGAAAATCAGTCGGTGATAAGTCTAGTCTGCAGGGTGGTTGCTCTAATCTCGCTTCTATTTCATCGATCATAGCACTCCGCACAATGCAATCACAAATTGTCATGATGGACAACACCTTCCCTCTGGAGGCTTAGTCTATTTGTTTTTTTGTTTTTCTATTTTTTTTTAACGAGCTGTCGGCTACACTGGGGCTATTTAGCTTGGTGAACAAAATTATTGAATACTTATGATGGTATTGTAGTTGCATTTTTGTATTTTTCGATAAGAACGAGTTCCCAAACGAATTGATTTCCTCCGTCGCTGACCCTTTCACATAGAGGAACAAGGTAATACCAATCTTCTCCTCCTTACTGCAAGTTGGACGGTCTTAAATCTCAAGGTTAACAAAGACACATGGGGTGTGTAATGCAGTAAAACGTGTTCTACTGAATGAATCAAGTCTAAACTTGAAATGCATGTATTTGTAGCTCTAAATTTTTCGCTCTGATCAGTGCAGCCACTTCCGAGAACTGTGATGGGGAACCTTATTTTCGAGTCACCTGTTGTAGATAAGAGGTGACAGCTGTAAGAGGATGTCACGTCATTATCGTGTTACAGATGTTTCTGTAATCTTAGATTTAGGACGGTAGGCTCTAAAGTTCTCTGCTTCCCTAAAACTCAATTAAAAATGGCACATCATTGCCTACACCTAACATTTTTGAAATAATATCCCATATTCTTCTTTCTCTGTAAAATGATGTTAAATTCTATTGAACAGTCAAGAGCGAGTGCCCAATCGTGATGTGTTATCACTTGTCTCTGAAATGGAAAAATATTCTCTTCTACTCATCCTTTAATTTCTCATCACAAATATTTTTATCTACTTCTGACAGAGAAAAAATGATTTGAATTTTGAACATCTACCGCGCTGCTTTACGAAAATCTAATTTAGATTTTAAATGGATTTTAATCGTTGAGCAAATTTCTTTTCAAATCGCTATCACTGACAGGGTGTATACCCAGGTAAGTCCTTCAGCACATTGTAGGCTTCATACGTTTTTTCCAAACAAAGCGAGGCGCAACTTGAAATATTTTTTCGGATTCAGTACCACTTACTTGAAAATTTTCCCCTCGGTTTACTTTACTAACGAACCTAAAATAACAATTGTAGTTGTACAATATTAAGCAGCGAGGGCTTTTTTCGCGAACGAGTTTTCAAATTATTCATCCTAAATTATTCAAAAGGTATGATATTTTCGGACGTACCTAACTATTTATTGTTCTGAAGAAAATTATGGATTGTAAATTTGTACCTCGTGTTGACAGCGCAGCTATTAATAATGGACCGGTATAGGTCCAAGTATGAATTTCAATTTCTGTGCGCTTGCAAATCGAAAATTTGCTTAAATAATTAAGGGAAGGTATTCTGCTGGCGTAGTTGAGAGAAAAACTAATCAATATAATATGTACCCATCTTCTAATGGCCATGACATTGTATTATTAGAAAAAGAAACTTTCCAAGATCGTCTCCGTTTTCACATTGTAATTCGACGAATGTTGAAAATTATTCGGAAAAAGTATTTTTTTTTTTTCAAAAGAAAACTTTGCGACACGTAAAATAATTTTACATAATACTCTCAAACTCGAATAATGAAATACAATAAAATAGAAAAAGTACGAGTAAAGAAATTAAACAACAGAAGAAAAAAAAGGTACAGAAAATAAATACTAGAGTTTTGCCCTTATATATGCGCGAAAGTTAAACTTGAGAAGCTCCGGGCAAAGGAAGAATACAACGAAATATTTTGCCCGAACAAAGAAAAACGGAAGAAAAGAACGGTCCAATGAAATAAAAAACAAACGCTGGATGATTAGTGGACGACTTTTAATTCGAAGGCTAAAAACAGAAAAATTTCACCCCTTTTGTTTGCATCGAAATATTACTCACAATGTAAAACGACTTCGTTTTGTTTTCTTTCTTCTCATCTTTTTTTTTTTTTTTCATTCCATCTTATTACTAATGAAATTTCGTGTTTTACTTTATGTCTCTATCTACAACTATATTTCGCGTATCGTAAATTATTCATCGGAACGAATGGGAAATTCGTTTCAATCCTTTCGTGATCAAGTATAAACAAAGAATTTATCAATATAAAATACCGTCTCTTAAATTACTCCAAAATTACGTCGACCCAGGGGAAAAGGCACTTCTTTTAAAATCTTTGAATGTTTTCCCTTTTAAAATTATTTCCAACTAGTAGAAGACGGGTACCTTGAGGACACTTTCCAAGACAGACTCAATAATTGCGAAATTCATACCACGGACTGGTGTTTAGGACACTTTCCAATCCAGGTTAAATATTGGTAAAACTCATATCATTTTCAACAAAATTACACTCCTATAATTTGACCTAAAATATTGCCCAAAATTTATTCTCTAGAATACAATAAATTATGATTTTTTTAACGCTCACGAACGTTCAGGCATAATTTATTACCATTATAGAGCCTTATTCAAGCTTTATCTGACAGATTTCACTTTTGACAAGGTATAGGTACACAGGAAAAATTTTTACCATGCAAGTACGTATAGGACACTTATCAGGACACTGTCAAATTGATAACATTTCCATCAAAAGTTTACTCCTAAAATTTGACCTAAAATATTACCCCTCTAAACTACACTAAATAAGGTAAATTCACTACCTATGATTTTTTCAACGCTCACGAACGTTCAGTTACTCCTAAAATTTGACCCAAAATATTGCCCCAAAATTTATTCTCTAAATTATGATAAATGAAGTAAATTTTTTACCTTATTTTAAAAGGGGTTAAATTTTCAACCTCTTACATCCTATGATTTTTTCAACGCTCACGAACGTTCAGGCATAATTTATTACCAATATTTAGCAAGGACACTCGGTCATCAAACTCAAATGTTCAGACTCAAAAAATCTTGGTTTAGTCATCAAACAAAAGGTACACAAACGTCCAGGCTAAAAAAAATTTCAGAACACTCCAGGACACTAAGGTGCACAAACGTTCAGGCTAAAAAAATTTTAGGACACTCAGGCTCAAAAAATCTTGACTTAGTATTGAACTTTTCAACACTCAGGTGCACAAACGTTCAGGCACCCTATCATGCACGGATAGTTATAAACGCTGTCGAATGTCCGCACTCTATTCGTAGCATTTTCTGAATTTTCATTGTATTTCATAGAAATTGGTATCAATGGAAGAGGATATTTTTCTGAACATTTTGGTTCATTTTTCACTTCTCTGTCTCGATTAGGGGCAAAGCTACACCTCTCGTAAAACAGACAAAAAAATTACACTCAATTAATCATTGATTTACGTAGTCACTGAAAATGATAAGAATCACCCATGTTTCCTTTGCACGCTTACAAGTTGTTTTATGAGCTTCAGTTTCTATACGGGCATTTTGTAGAGAATTTTCTCCTCTTTTCAATGAGCTTTTGATCAAGGCGATTGAACAATCACAACCTTGGATATGAATTTTTTTAGCACGTACTCGTGGTATACAAGTTATACAACTCCTACTCATCATACTCGTTGATAAGGAAAGAGACAAGTTTGTCCGTTTAGTGATAAGCAGAATTGCGTACTCGGTACTCGTTGTATACAACTTGTACTCCATCAAGCCTTCGCATTTATTGATAAGAAAAGAGACAAGTTCGTCCGTTTACTGATAACTCCTAAAAATCACTCACTGTAACTTTAATGTAGAACATCAACTAGTATACAGTTGATAAGAAAAGAGACAAGTTTGTCCCCTTAATATTCGGACGAAAAAAAAATCATAGAAAACACAAAACGGGTGTTTTTTTTTTATTTTCGAACGGTCGTGTGAACTCCCATCAGCATGATTAAACGCTACAGAGTGCTACAGAGCGAAGTAAGTGTAATACTATTTTTTTACTAGCGTCTGTTGCGTCGTCGCTTCGCGTCGACGACAGCCGCTAGCAAGGTGGGAACCAATTTTTGGGAATAAAATACAATTTTTTCCTACTAAAATTTTCTGCATAAAAAATGACTCAAAATGACGCGACAATTCACTAAGACAGAAGGATACTGTCCTCCTCACCAGCAAAAAGAGCAAAGAAACTGCTCCCATGAACAGATATAGGTATTTTTATTTTTTAATACTAAACTTCTTCAGTTTTCTTCTGAAAAATAATTATAAAAACTCGGTCACATTTCTAAAAAAAACATATTGCTAAACTTTAACCAAACCCTATTCTAAAATAAGTTCTACTTTGGTCGCATTTCTAAAATAAGTTCTACTTTGGTCGCATTTCTAAAATAAGTTCTACTTTGGTCGCATTTCTGAAAAAAAACATGTTGCTAAACTTTAACCAAACTTGAGCTTCAAATACCACGATAACATCTTCATTTTGTCGTGTTACATTTACGACTCGGCGGAACACTCTTCAATGTGCGTGTCAACAATTTCTCGAGGTAAATCTGTTGAAAATTGTTGCACAAATTATTAGGCTATCACAGTTTTCTGGGTTGTCAGGATGGAATACACGTATTATTCGGCTTTGAAATTAATTGTATTAGCTTACTTCTAATCATTCTGAGATGCTCCACATTTGCCGCAATTGTTCGAGGGTGGCCACGCATCAGCCCTCGACCTCGAGATGTATGGCTTCTCATATTTTCATTTTCTTGGAGTTTTCTTAAAAGAAACTACAAAATCCAGAAATTCTAATGAATAACTTGAAATTTTCTTTTGACTGACAAAGAATTTTCAATAGATAAAATAAGTTATGAGTTACTTTCTTTCTATACCAACTTTAAATCTCAATAAAACTCAATTCTCCCATTTTTTAAAACTCCCTAATTGTTGCTGTATTAGAAGAGAAAATATTTTGAAAATATATCATGATAATCTATTTTTTATACGTAGGTACCTGTGGAAATAGGTATAATACTTTCAGTTTTTGTCGAAATCTTTATAAAGTTGTTTCTCAGATCTCCTTGTTCAGTTGGTATCAAATTTGATATTTTACCAATCAGCAATATCAAGGGTTTTGTTGAAGTTTGCCTCAATACTCTTGACATTCATTGTACCGCTAAGCTTTTGATAAATTATTTGTAGAATTATTCAATATCAAGTTTCTTCATACAGCAGTTGCTCTAGTTTTAATTTTAATTTAGTTCATGATGCGGAGGTGAAGAAAACGTCTATTGATTGAAAAGATGAGACAAAATCTGAGTAAAATTTACCAACATTGCCATATTTTATCAGATATTTTAATTAAAAATTGAACAATTCTCTTTTTTTTTTCAGCTAAAATTACCATTTTACGGTACCGTAGGTATACACCTGTTTTGTAAGGAAAGATACTCCTTGATCATAATTACATCTTCTTCATGACGACAGTGTATACGTAGAAAGAAAACATTAGGTAGATAGAAAATTAGAATATAGTTTTATATACAATCGTGAGGTTATTTACTCGGTTTGAAATCAATAAAGCATTCACAAAACAGACTTTCTTGACGATTCAATAATTACAACTCTTTCTCCTTTTTTTGATAGCCTTTACTTGGGAGAACCAAACGCCGTTCTTTACTCGGTAATCAGATACTCCAATACGTATGGTGGCGATCTTTGTTTTTTGTGATGGGAAATAAAATTTATCAAAATGATAAAAACGTAGAAAGAAAAGCATAATTTACAATTAGACTCTGAATAGACGTGGATTTTTGATTTCATCGAATAGTGTATTTTTTAATATAAATACATATTATTTAGAACTATTTTATATTTTACATCAGTGTGTAGGCGTTCTTTGGGCAGTTGGACCTCGATTTATTTCAGCTTTTGCAGCCCTGTCGAAGGAGGAATACATTAGAATTATTTGTTTTGAGGCCACAGATAATTAGGGATATTCGTTTTGGAACTTACACATTGTTCCATGTATCTGTGCACAGTTTTGAGCAGTGTAATGCGTACAGGTAAGCGTTTTCCGGATCGGTTAGTGCAGCTAAGTGTTCTTCACGTAAATCGACTTTAAACGATCGATGTTTCACGGCAGTATGCTGAAAATGAACATAATATGAAATACTGGTATTTACCTTCGTCGACGATAATGTATTTACTTTCATAAACTTACTTTTAAATCTACTGATACTGAATGACCAGCAGCATCGTAGAAGAAAAAGAGACCGAATGTCTGCTCACGTTTCCGGACGTAGTACCTGGCGGTTTCAATGTTCTGGTTGGGGACGGCCCAAATATTATTTCGCCAATTCTGTGGCAAGTTCTCATTCGGTTGATTTGGGAATACATCATTGATGCTGATCAGAAATCGTTGACTGATGAAGAAATTTAACGCTGTAACCACGCCCCGCTCGATTAAGGTATTCGGTCCTTCATTACCAATACGAGTAATTAATTCGTGAGATATTATATCTAGAAAAGATGCTCGTATGAATTCTCATTGCAACTACTTAACATAGTATAATTTCTGAACTCATGATAATACTTACTCAGTTCCGCTGGCCATGTGTACGAGTTGTAATACAAGTAAAACGACGCTCGTTCAATTTGCTCAATTTTCTCAGCTGAATATTGGTTCATTAAGTAATGTAAAATCAAAATTGTGATCAAAATCCAAAAATTTTAAATACGTTCCCATTCCTCATGCACGGTAGGAACTGTCACAGTGTCACTGCGCGTGCGCGACGTGTCTTGTAGTCAACAGCTGTAAGGGTTGGTATCAGTGGAAATCTAAGAGCAACTCTTTTGCCGATCGTTCGAAGGTACCGCTGTTCGCCGCGAGACAGCACCTCCGTTGTAACTTCTTTGGAATTCTACGAGTTCTTCGTTGGAATATTTAACATCTAACCTTCGAGATGAAACCTTCGATCGGGTTCGAGTAGAAAAAGTAATTAAGGCGATAACGATGGAAGGTATCGACAAGAAATACTCTGTTCGATTTTATCGACAGGAAAAGTACTGCACGATAAGTCGATCCCGTTCGATCGTGCTCAACCCTCGTCGACTTTGTAAGGTGTCGGCGAGGGGAATTGAGTTCAACTTTGTAGCTCGAGAAGTTCGATTGTAGAGTCGTTAGATGACAGATCAAGAGTCCGTGTATTTTTCTGTATTAATGCTATTTCATCCCGCCATTCTTATAGACGATGAATATAGTTGTCACTTGTGTGTAAAATAAAAGATCAAGGTTCGTGTAATTGTATTTGTGTTTAAAATCCTGACAGATTGAGACTTAGGCTACGAAAATCAGTGCCTGTTGAGAAAAGCCACCCAAAACGTATAATGTATAATTTTTAATTTAGCTACGTAAGACAATTTACTACAGACGTGGAAGCAGTGTTGCCAACCCATTTTGTGAATATTCCACGCTTTCGCGAAAAAAAATTCCCCGCTTCAACGAAAAAATCCGGCCTGCACTTCAAAAAATTACTGTTTGATAATCTAGATGATTAGTTCTTCAACAAAAGTAATCTACAATTCCTTATTTATGTCCTATTACAAAAATATTGATCAGTTTCTAGAATGTTACATTCTAGGAACAAATGGTACTGTAGACTCTCGTGATAACGGCCAATCGTCGAGGTCAGGCTGCAGGCTGGATTGACAAAGTATGCAGCGTGCAGATAAGCAGCGTGCAGAGAGGCGAACATGATAAATATTCTGAATTATGGACATTTTTAGTTGTTTAACATTTTTATTGCGATTTAATATATTATAAACTCTTCCAAACAGTAAAAATTTGTTACTATTGTAATAAAAGGGAACCTGTTTTATTGGAGGGTAATTTGATGAAAAACGCCGGGCGCCATCCGCCGGGAGGAAAAACGTTGGACTTGAAAAAATTTTCACCTCCGAGCTATAGATGATGGGAGTGGACTTCTCTCTGATTCGAGCAGTATATTATACTGGGTTTATACTATGTATTATGCTAGGCTTATATGAGGTCCAAGCCTACTTTATAGTAGCTTCATATTTGATTTATGTTTCTTATGTACCATAGACTTAGGAGGTGGCTTATACTTTGTATTGTAGTAGGGTTATACTAGGTTCAAGCTTATAAATACTAGGCCTATACCCCGTGGGTGATTGAAAATCTGTGACTTTATATGCACACCCCCTTCCCCTCATTGTTATCCTACACTAGGCCTAGTATAATAAAGCTAGTATAAAGTAGGCTTCAACCTCCGAATTTGCATAGCTTGAGGCAGGTCGCTATAATTATAGTGCATTTTGTCGTGCTCGCGTTGCATACCATTTGCCTGTGCTCTTATCAAGTTGGCAGTGTAGATTACATTGCTCTTATGTGTAAGTGCTCCTGAATGGTTTTGATATATGCAATCCACCAATGCACATAAGAGCAATGTAATTTACACTGCCAACTTGATAACAGCACAGGCAAATGAGTATGCAACGCAAATACGACGAAATACCCTATACACAACAACGTTATTGCACTCGTGCAGTGTGTCTATAGCTGGTAGCTTGCTCGAGTTGAACATACCTGCTATTCAACCTGAATCCTGGGTGATGATCGTCTTCTCTTATGCCATTCTCTGCACTCGGCTAGTCCAGACTTGAAAGGTGAGTTCAGCGACCCAGGAAAAACCAAAACCGAGACCAGAATGACGGACGCCCAAGGTTTGTGAATCGTGACGTGCAAGCGAGGATGGTGAGCGACGTGAAACTTGGAGTGGAGCGCCACTGTGTGTCCACAAATGACAATACCTACCAGCAGGGAACTATAAACACAGGTATACCACACCGCCATTTTCAACCTAAATTTTGTAATTGCCATTTAAATCGATGTTACTTCAAACCTTCTTTTCTCATAAAGTAGTAGTTTTCTTTGCGTAGTAAAACCTCACTTCAAATCGACATACAAGCACAATGTTGAACGTCAACTGACCTTGATGCGGAAGTGTAGTTCCGTCAGTACTGTTTAGGTAGTCCATTCATTCAAGATTGGTACAGTGTCATACAAGTACAATAGTTGATGTAGTTTACTTGTAGGTACCTACAATTGACTTTTGCTCAGCGCAGAACTGTACTTCCACATTAAATTGAATCAAGTGAATTCACTGAATTAATTCTACCGTCACTAGGATTTTGAACAGTAGTCTTCTGCATTGAGAGTCAAGTTGCTGACCATTTGGTCATGCGGGTACTGAGCAGTAATAGGGTGTTTCACTTGTATAGGTGTGATGGGACGGTAGGGTCTGGTTATACAAAAACGACTAAGTGCACAATAATGCAAAAGAATATTTTATTACGACGAGTATCGTGGAGACAGTACAAATTTGGCGAGATCGAAAAGTAAAGTGAAATTGGTGCGAAATTGGTGCGAAATTGATCTACGAAGTGACTGCGTATTTTAGAATATCTGATGCAAAATTTCGGTTTATTAGCGTATGTTTCTAGTGGCCTATTAGTAATTACATCTTAGTCATACTGTACATAAAATGCATGGCGTCGAACGTCGTCGACGTCACAAGTAGTTACTCTAAGGTGTTGACACACGTAGCGATAATTTGAATGACCATGAAAATATGAACATAGTTGACTCCTTTTTAGATCATTCATATGCCAGGAAAAAGTTTTCGGTCGATAATAATGAATCACAAAATATTTCACACCTACCAGACAATACGTACATTTACTTTTGAAAATTATACCCAGGCTCAATCACTTCGAATTCTGGTTTAATATTTATTGGAAGAAGAAAATATTGTGAAATCAGTATCGCGCCAAATTACTTGGGTGCCATGAACCTAAATTGTAAATTTTGTGGAGCTTTTCATTTCAAAAATGAAGTACACTGAGAGAAATAAACTGTAATTTTTTACCGCAGAATAGTAAAATTGAATAGAAAATCTGTAAAATTTAATGGAAGTGCTGGAATAATCACAGCATTCTTCAGTAATTTAGGCGTTTATCAAAATTTACTCCATTGGTTTATGATTTTCTCATTCAAAAAATAGTACTGGTTCAAGAACAGAGGAGGAAAAATTACAGAATTTGATAGTATGGTACAGTTCGAGTAGTAATTATTAATTCACAGATTGTATTATTTACAGTATACATCATGAAAGACTGTAACTAATGTTTCGATAGTATTTTTCACCGCATACACTAATCAATGAAATCAGTGCGCGATCACTATTATTTACAGAATGTACGTTTAAACGCGTAATTTACTCGTGAATCTGTAATTTTTCCTAAAAAATGTAATGCAAGAAATACCTTTCGATAGCAGCATTTTTTCCTCTTAGAGCTCATTCGTAAATGGATTACAGTGGCCTAGATACGGGGGAAGGATATGGAGGATGAGTCCTTCCATTTCAATTTTTTTCTTGCTTTTTACTATCTTTCTCACTCACTTTTTTACTTGGATAAAAAAATAATGATATTTAGAAAAAACTACATCCATCGAAAAATTTTCTGTACTCGGTATGCCTCTGATCTATTATTTATAACCCAAATTCATCAGAATTGAAGTCCAGAAAAAGATAGGAGGGAGATTACAGTGCCTGCCGTAAGAAGTCTATATCAATACAGAGTCTTGAGATTGTTGAATTCTTTTTTTTTTTTCTCGAATAAGGAATATCAAAAAATGATGATTGATTTTTCTGACAAAGTAGGGCTAGAAATTACTTATAAATAATCAACGACTATTCAATGAAAAACGAATAATTTTATTTGTATCAATAATTATTATTGCGCGATGAAATATATCTTGTTTTTATCAATGCACAATCATTGAGACAAACTGTAACAACTTATCAACTTTTTTCTTCAAACTTGAGTAGCCAGTAGTCGGTTATGGTACATCTATTGTCTACTTGCATTAAAAATTATATTTGTGCAGACGGGTTTTGTAAAATTAAGATACCTTAGGGTAAAAATTATGATTTTTGAGATACTAGCGGATTTTTATCAAAATGAAGATGGAGAATCCATCAAGCGATCAGCTAGCTTAGCCCATGAAAATTGGGATAATTAGAGGGGTTCAAAACAAAAAACAATCATGTACCATGGAAATATGTGTAATGATTTTTTCTCTTTCGCAATTTTCTCAAAATTAAGTTTTATGTTTTCGCAAAACCAGTCACACTTATTGATTAACTCATTTAGATAGGCAGCCTATTCTTGAAATTAATTTGTAGAAACAAAAAATATAAAAAAATGATTTTTGCTTTTTTTAACAGATTTATTATAGGTGAAGAAGCGAGATAAAATATGTAGGACACACATTTTTGTTTCAAGCTCAAGCATCTTCTTTCGTTTAGATAAACTGTTTTAGAAAAGTATACAAATGAATAGAATAATTATGTTGATTCAATGAAACAACAAAACCTAAGACAAAACACAAAATACGTAATGAAGATGAGACTTTTTTGTTTTCATTTTTTAAAGGAATATTATTTTTACTTTAATCGCTCGTGTCAAGAGGTATTTTTCTCAAAAAATAATGGTAAAGATTGTTATTGTGGGTAAAATCGCGCTTTACCATCGTAAGTTGGAAATTTTTCAATCAAAAAAATAATTCGCCATTAAAAAAGTTGATTAAACTACAGAAGTGTAACCTACCCACCTTTAAATGAAGAAATCATATGCCAACGCATGTTGAAACACAATGGCTCGAAGAAACCCGACATTCGCACCCGCGTGAAGTCACTTTCAGCAGGGTTAGTACTTGGATGGGTGACCGCAGTATACAGTAATGCAAGTAATTGTTACAGACAAAATATAACAGGGGACGAAAAATTACAGAATAAGATAGTAAAGACAGAACAATTATTTTTTTCGAGATTGTACACCCTTGAATAGTAACTTTTACTTTTAGATGAGAAAATTTTACAGACCAAAACTGTAAATTGCAAACTCTCTCCACGAATGAATATTTACTTACACAAATCTGTAATTTATCCTATTCTGTATGGTTATTTTTACTTTACAACTCTGTAATTTTTCCTGATTTTGTATGTTGTATTTACAGAATTTCTACCTTGTCACTTTTCTCAAGTACCATTTCTGTAAAAATTGCTACGAATATTTCTCTCAGTGTAACCGAAAAGCAGAAAATATTCGCCAAGTGTTGCATGGGAGAAAAACATATTTATGATCTTGATTTTGAAGTGCCTCCGTTAATCGAGGAATTGTTGTGTAGTATTCAAATTGAAAGTAAGCAATTCCGAGAAAATATTAGACAATATAATTCAGCGCTAGTTTTTGCATCTCTTGGTGTCTCTATCTCAAGGGGTAATGTACAAAATGTTCTTGATTTGGGCCTCACTGTTAAGATACAGGGTATTCTTTCACATTCAAGTAGTAATTTGAGAGAACAAGATGCTCAAAAAGTTAAATATTCACAACTTTATTTTATAGACTCAAGTTTGGCAAATCATGTTCGAAAAAAAAACGGAATTCAGAATTTGTCCCTCTACATCACAACACATGATAATAATTTCCTTTACAAAGTGCGTTTTCTTTTGTCTCATAATTTGTCTAAATTAGGCCTAGTGTAATGAAGGCTAAAAACTTACATACGCATCTGATGAAATTTAGAATTTTGTGAAATTTGGAGCCCAAAATTAGAGGGACAAGGGTTAAGACCTCTTAATATTGGGCATACCTACCTATCTAGATTTAAGAAAATTTCCAATGGTAACAACGGCGACGAGAGATAAACACATTCTCGATATATCTCTACATCAGGAAAAGGACGTTAGCTTTACGAGTATATTGTTGAAGATTATTATTGAGACCTGTTGCCGAGAATACCAAATTACCAGTCGAATAATCTTCGCAGACGTAGAGTAAGTAATCTTGCGCGCGTCTAGCATTACACAAGTCCTTTGTATTCGTGCGTAAATTCAATCTGATTTCAGTAACGAATGTATCCATTCACGATTTTACTGTAATAGTAAGGAGAAATTCTCGGCTCGCTAGCTCGACTGCATGGGAAATGTAATACATATACGTATACGACCCGTAAACCGGGCTTTTCATTTTTGAGTAGCAAGAGCAGACGAACTCACGGCTGATTCAACGTAAATTACGGTGAATATTAAATCTGTTCGGAGATTAGGAGTAGTGAGCCTATACCTACTATAATGCAGAAATAATGTACTACTCGCAAAGCGTATTCGAAAATGAGCGAGAATAAGTAAACGGAAGCTGTATATTCAATAGGGCGCGTAATGGAAACTCCGTCATCAAATTTTCGCGGATACTTTTCGGAGAAAATTTTCAGGCTATTAGGATTTTCTTCTTATTTAGGAGTCTCTCGAGTCTAATTTTGATCTTTAAAGGTTGTTTTTTATAGGGTCCTGCGAAATTTTGCCTTGAGAAATTGACTGACGTACGTTAAAACTATAAAATGAATAAAATTTATTGTTTACTCATCTTATTTGTTGTGTGCGAAGTATACGATTTTGCTAAAAATCAAACCATTCCAAATTTGAAAGAGATAGAAACATATTAAGATTTTTCTTTGGTACTTGAAGCAGCCCTCAAAAAACCACTGGACCTCCAGAGCGGAATTGAGTCAACGGATATGCTACCCCCACTTCAGCTAAAGAGGGTGGAAGGACTATCATCTCACCTCTACTCCTGCCAGTGAATACATTAATTGTCTAGCCTGAGAATTTTCGATGAACGATGACGAACCGTCGATTTTTGGTCGATTCGGTTCCGCCCGAATGCCGACCACAAATCGACTGGTAGTCGATTCATTGTCGACGTCGAAAATAAGCCTGTCAACTTTGAGTCGAGTCCCCCACATTTTTTGTCGACTTGAAATCGCCTGCTCTGCTGTGTCCATTTAAAGTCGATTTGTAGTTTACGCGAGTCGACTTCAGATCAACCTCAAATCGCCGTCGATCTGCATTCGATACTTTTCGACTGACTTATCACATCGATCTGTAGTCGATTTTGAGTCACACCTCTCAACATTTTGAATAACCTGAATTCTTATCCGTCGAGAAATAATTATTTGATATTCAGTACTCGTAAAATGCAAGCTGGTTGACTTTGAGTAGACCTGACATCGACGTCGATTTTGAGTCGACGTCAATCTAAGATACCGGGGAGTCGTTTTAATTTCGTTGTCGACGATGATTCGATAGGGAAAAGAGCGTTCGATTTTGAGTCGACTTCCAGTCGATTTACGGTCGACATGGACGGAACTAAAACGTCGATTTCGAGTCAGCATGGCTCATCGTGTTGAGATCACCCCGCGACATTCAGATTATTTGGTGGATTTTTGTAGTTCAGCATTATTTTGACAAACGCGTTTTTTCTTCTTGTAGGCCTATTTGCGTAGGCTCAGGTCTAATATTGCCTGACTTTTTGCTCTGGCCCATGAAACTTTCTTTCATCAAGTGCAATAGAATTTTCAACGACTCAGCGAGTTTGCAAATATATGAGAGCAGTGCACGTATTGTTTAATATCTTTTGGCCTGGCTTGGGAAAGGCCTCATATTTTCTTATACGCAGGCCGGACCAGGCCTATCAAGCCTGCGTATGCTTGTCCCTACGAATCTTCTTTTGTGAAAGTATTTAGCGTGGATTATCAGAAAGCTATAAATCGACTTGAAATTGACGAAACGGCAAAAAATTTGGAGAGTTCGATTGGAAATCGACGTCGATTTCCAGTCAACACTAATGAAAAATCGGGAGACGACTCAATTTCGACGTCAAATTGACGGTCGACATGGATCATCGGATTCCCCCTCTCTGTCACTCCGTTTTTTCTCTCTCCTTATCTTTTTCCCTTTCCTCCTCGTCACAGACTCTCTCTCTCTCTCTCTCTCTCTCTCTCTCTCTCTCTCTCTCTCTCTCTCTCTCTCTCTCTCTCTCTCTCTCTCTCGCGATTTCACACCTCACATATGTTTTTCTTTATTATTTTTTTCTAGAACAAATTATAACCGTAAAGAAAAAATTGTGCGCGTGTGGAAGATATTTGTGTCACCTGAATAATTTTTACAAAACACTACAAACAGTTTTTTCCATTTTAAGTTTTTTTTTTTTTGCGAAAAAATCGATCGAAGTTGGCGATGAGTACAGTTGGATCCAGATTGAGACGACTAATATTATTTGTGTAAAATGTTTTCTGTTTGAAAATATGGATTAAACCGAAAGCTTTTTTATACGCACCTTTTTCTTTCCATGTAAGATGTTATAAATTTGTACAGTTGTTTGAATCAAGAGAAAAAACGAGAATATCGAGCACAATAAGTATCGAGAGACGACCTCGATACCCGAATTTATCAGCTGAGTAGATTAAGTTGTTTTCGTCAACAATTAGGTACACCCTCGAAGGAGTACAAAAGAAGGATCCTACTTTCAATGTTTCATTCCTCTCCTTGATATCGTGAAAGTGCACATAGTTCATTTACACTTTTTTTCGCTCTCGATTTGCTTCAATTTTATTTTCAATCAAATTTCACATCCATCTCTATGCATAACTTCTATTTATTAGGAATCGCCATCCTTATGGCATATTTCGTTATCGTCATTCACGCGTAAGTGTTCACAATTTTTCGAAGATTACCGATTAACTTTTGAATTGACTAAATTAATTATTGTATCATTTTATTCTATTTCATATTTTTTCAAATACAGGCAACAGCCAGCACTATCACCGTAAGTATGAAGTATAAATCTATCACGAAAATTCTCTTATTTCAAATTTTTAAAATACGAGTGCAGTACATAATATTTTTCACTGTTGTCTGAAATTTTACACATTGCATTCGTGCTCGTGTCACGAATTTTCGTTTAATTTGCAAGCAATCACCGTACGTACGAATTTTTACTCGTCAGTAAATTCAAGATTTTAATCGTTTCCTTTTTCTAAATAAAGATTGAAATTTGTTCCCCAAGTTTCCCCCTATCAGATACAGCTCAATATTCTTATTTTTTCCAAGTCCTGCTCCCATCGTATATAGCTCGGAGATAAATCCCACTCCTTTCACCTATAGCTCGTATGGTGAAATTTTACCGACTTTTCCCACTGGAGAAGTGAGGTATTACACCCGTGCGTTCAGGTTTCCTTAAATATACCTATATTTATTTATTTATTTATTTATTTATTTTTATATATATATAAGATTTTTTTGTCTGTGGAACTCCTCCGAAACTACCCGATGGATTTTTTTGTAACTTGGCCATATTGTAGCATCATATCTGAAGATGTGCACCTGCAATTTTTTTGAGGACCGGATGAGTAGTTCTCGAGAAATTTTCATTTTTTCGAAAAATGTCTCACTATTAGGAGTAACTGCTTACGTTACGAGAAGTGGATTTTCCTACCATTTTTTTGTTATGAGTACGTGTATTGCGATGAAGAACCTTTTCTTTAACAGGTTCATTCTTGTCGAAGGGTTCATTGAATTTAATTTTCAATATATTTTATTAATTCTTCCTACCTGGCAATTTAGTACCCTTGTATCTCGCTTCCTACAGTACCTAGAGCCTTGAATTTTGTCTTGTTAAATTTTTGTTCTGTTAAATGTGGCAATGGCGGGTTGTTCATTTTTTTTATTATTATTAGTCGTACTCGATAGTGAAAACCTCGAGTTTGAATGATTGAGTACAATTTTTTAGGCGAGACTACCTTGGTGACTTCATTCTTAATTAATTATTGGGTCATTTTTTCATGTATACGTAA
The DNA here is from genome assembly GCA_035079385.1 of Aspidiotus rigidus. Lineage (NCBI taxonomy): Eukaryota > Metazoa > Arthropoda > Insecta > Hemiptera > Diaspididae > Aspidiotus > Aspidiotus rigidus. The sequence goes on along the minus strand of JAVHKY010000041.1, from coordinate 1,326,807 downwards.
TTGATAGTGGTTCATAGTTGGTTTGAGGTGTCTCAGAAGATAGGAATATCATTTTCAATTTGGATTAGTTATTCTTTGAGTGAGATTTGAGGTTAGACCAACGAGTGAACCATGCTCGGGTGCGATATATTTTATTTTTGTTAACACGTTTGGAAATGTTGAAGGGTGAGGGAAGAAATGAGGGGTTGACTGATAGGTGATTGGTTGCTTCTCTGGCTTCGACATCGATTTTCTTTATTTTTATTCGGGATCTCCTTGTAGCTGGATTCCCAGATGAAGAATCTTGGGATGGAGTTTGTATAGAAAATGGTGATGATAGCGTGAATACAATTTATGAGTGCACGAGAGGAATATCAGCTAGAGATACCATTACGAGATGCCAGAAATCGAGAGTGATAAAGAACTGAGAGGCCCTACATTACTTTCAGCTTGAAAAAAAAAATCAGGTTTCTTTAAAGCCTGTATTTAGGCTTAAATAAATTTTTTTCGTCCACGGATCTCCAAAAACTACTGGATGAATTTTTTCAAGACTTAGATAAGTTATAGTTTCATATCTGAAAATGGGCACCGACAATTTTTTCGACGATTAATTGATAGAAATTCCTCAGCGCGTTTCCAATTGAGTTAATACGATTCTGTAGGTTACAGTTAATTATATTGGGAGTAATCGAATTATCAATTTGCAAAGATTGCAGAAACATCTATTATAGCCCTCTAGCAGTGTGGGCAGGGGGAGGGGGAGTCGATCTTCTGGAGAAGTTTTGTAGGTTTTAGATGACTCCTAGCCTGAATCAAAACAAAATTCACGTTTCCTTATTGGATCATAGTTATTTTTACTCTTTTATCAGTTGATGTGATGTCAGAGTGATAGAATTTATAAACTGAGTTTTATTGTTCATTCTACAAATATTTAGCTTGATTGACAAGCCCTTGATATTTAATCTAAAGAGAGGGAGTGACTCTCTCAATGAGTTTTGCATCGTGAGAAGAAAAGTCGTGTGCTACTCGCGGGAGTGTTTTTCTTATTCCTCTTTCTACTATCATCTATAGATCCAAAGTCGATTTTTTTCCATCTTCTTCTCGTCTTTTGTTTCCTTCTCTCATGTTGCTATTTCCTCGCTAATAATTTATCTATATAATTCTCTCGCACCGAGCTCTTCAAAATCTTTACCTCTCACATTATTTTTTACCCTGTGCTCACCTCCACATTCCGTAACCACTCTGAGACTATTAGGAACTCTCAAAATTACTCACGATCCGTAGTGATTAAAGGAACTTTGCTATTGAATTTGGCAAGTTTGTGAAAGTGTAGTACAATTTTGTCGAACGTTTTTCTTTTACCAAGACTCAGACTTTCTCTGGAACTGTTTCACTCTTGGTACAAATAGTTGAAATTTTTGTTTTCCTTCATCTTTATTCAATTTACACTCCCAATTTCAATTTACAACTCCGAGTATTTATTTGTATTTGAATTATTATAAATTGAAAATCATCATTACATTGTTTTTTATTCAATTTGCAGGGTTTTACCGTACATCAAAATTGATTTAATAATCATTATATTTTTTATCTTTAATCGACTAAAATTTGAGTCATTCAACGGTTATTTACTCGTCAGTAAATTAATACGTCTTTTAAATTACCTTTTACGGAGATAACTTGGGAAAGAAGATCATACAATTTTTCCAACCAAGAAGTACCTTCCCTTTCCTGAAAAAATTAATAAGCGCCAATTTTTTCATTCCCAAGAGCACTCTTTCCCGTGTTTTGTTTCTTTTCTTCATGTGGGTGTTTCCTCACCCATGATTCTTCTTATGCTTTGCTCTTCAAAATTTTCCCTATTTACATTTCTTTCACCTTTGTAACAGGTGTGATTAAATTGTCAGATAAAAAAGAGTGTCAGAACGATAGTTAAATGAATACAAAGATGGAAAAATAAGATGTGCTTTAATCAAATAATAATGAACTTTAAAATAATAAATGTACGGTGTGAAAATAGGTCGAACATTAAAAAAAATACAGCAATATTTAGAAAATTATTCTCGCGATGTCCAGTGCGCTCCCAAAAATGAGTAAATGGCTAAAAAAAGAAGTACAAGAAACATTTATTGAACAATTAGTGCTTGGTCGTTGGTCGCCTTCTTTTTCTCTTTTGACCTTGCCAGATCACCTTGTAGGTAGCATCTGTTTGCACCATACAAGAATTTTTCATATTTTCCAGCAAGTGCTAGGTGGAGACAACAATTTTCAGCTCCTGCTCGTCTGGGTTCGACTTTTCAGCGCGTAGACGGTAATTTAGTACAAAAGGTTCGTCTACTGTTGAAGGAAGGCTTGTTCTTTCACTGCGCCATTTTTCAACATCTTTACCTGAAACTGTTGGTTGGCCATACTTTTCGCATCGTATTTGCTGTAAAAAGCTGACTACTTTTGCTTTGGAGGCTCTGTTAAATTAGGATGACATCTAATTACATGTAAAACGGCATTCGGTTTACGTATCCCCTCATCGAATTTTTGCACTTTGCACGTAATTTTTGGACGATGTAATTCATTTTATTTTCAAAAAATATATATATATATATATTGCAAACATTTTTCTGAAGTTTTTTCACCTACTATTAAAGTGAAGTGTGAAATGTGAATGTATGTATTTATTATCTTGCTCACCCTTCATAATATCGCGCAAAATACGGATATAACGTGAATCATTGTTCAATACTATCGTCATAATTATCTAATTCATCGCTTTAACTCTATCGTTACTACGAGTATCATCGATTTTAAAGTTCAATTAAAGTTTCCCCCTTTGTAACCACTCTCTGAGGCTATTAGGAACTCTTAGGAACTCTCACAATGACTTACAATCTGCAGTGATCAAAGTAACATTGATACTGAATTTGGCAAGTATGCAAACGTTAAAGTACAATTTTGCTGTGCCAAGACTCAGATTTTCTTTGAAACTGCAGCAATCTTGAAGTGTATCTATATAATAAAGTTGCTATAGGTAAGAAGAAAAAAATTTAAGTCATTTTCAAATAATACGAATGAGAATGCTAAGCGCAAGAAGTAGGCAGATGTTGGTTTTTCCATCGTAAAAATGATTATGTACCTATTCATCTTCGAACACTTGTCCGTTTCAATGAAAATATTGTCTTCAGAAGTAGGTACTCAAATCTACCTCCTTCCTCTGTTGAAATCATGGCTGCCTGAAATAAGGCCGCAATGTGCAGATTTGGCAATGTGCATAAAAGTTGTTATCAGTAATTTGGTTTCATATCAACCTCCGCACCCACGTAACAGCGCCGTGCATTCTTATGAGAGAAAGAGGTCTAGAAAAGTTGCAAGAAATAAGCACCTATTAAATTTGAAAATCTAAAATCATTGTGATAGAAATACAAAGAGTGGTATCTAAAATTTGGGTTACGTTTCAAGGTGGTAGAATGATTCTCAATTTTTTAATGATTTTTGAAAGTGGTCCCATTTTTACTTGTATTCCTATAGAACTTTCAAAGGAATCGGAGCGTTACCGTTCTGTGCATGTTACGATCTTCCTTTAAGACGGCCATGCTTAAAAAGACCTAAATAGTCCACCACAAATACGTTCCCCTCTGTCCATTATTTATTATGAAATCTAATTCAATATTCTCTATGTCATTATCGGTATCCATCTGTACTTCCATTTACACTGTGTGATCTACCTGAAAACCATATTATGCATACATTCCTCAATTGTGGTGAGTGTTGGTATATTTTCTTATAAATTTTACCTCTGCGTACCTAGAGTACCGATAGATATCATTCTAAATATTCCTCACGAGGTCCTGGCAACAAGTGATTTGCATTTCCTTCAGCCTCTGTTGAGAAGGGAATGGAAATCCTAGCCGTAATTGATCTTTAAATGCAATTCACCTAGATAGATACTTATACATTATGATCTTTTCTAGGAACATTTTTGCATCATAGTTCAGAGTACAAAGCTTGGGTAGACTCCTTGGTTAGTATCTATTCATGAATTCATCATTCTTGCTTGATTTTGTGAAAAAAATCGAGATTTCATTTCGAAAACACGTATTTCACAAAATTACTAAATGTTACGTGCTTTTTCTTGATAGTAACATCTAGCCACTTTATTTTCTTATTCTCAGGGCACGTGCCCCGATTGCGGAAATCTTAATGTATGATGATTCAAGTCTCAATATGCGCGTGAGTATGGCTATAATATGGAATCCGTTGATGATACGTACGTTTGGTGTCAATGGTGTTACTTGAGATCGAAAGTCTTGAGAAAAATTCATTCGAGAAATAAAGAAAAGAATCATTATGTAATAAGGCTTTACCGTTCTCACAAATTTTCGGGTGGCACTCGCAATCAAAATTGGTAGTCGTGCATGTTATAAAATAGAGAATAGTAATTGATTTCACATGTAATACCTGCTTTGAGATCGGACAACGGAGACTCGGTATCGGGGTATGATAAAGTTCAAATGAATCCCTCGATTCTTACAAATCATTTGACCTCACGCCAATCGGAGTTTGGTGTCAGGGGAAAATGGAATGCCGGAGTGAAAATATCTGAAAATATAAAATAACGGTTAACGATCAGCCCGACATTCTTTCCTGTGGTAGCCTTCCAAAAGGGGGCGGTGTAAGAACGCATCACCATTCTCACGAATTTTCGTGTTGGTTGTGTCACTTTGGCCCTCGTAGTCGAAGTTGGTAGTCGTATGTTGTAAGATAGAAAATAGTAGTATGAAGTTTTCATTTAATTTCGACGTGGTATCGAGATATAACGAAGTTTGATTCTTACAAATATGTATAAAAGGCACGATACTCACCCTACTTGGATATTTTTCAAACTTGATTTTTTACAACCTAAAAAGTATTTTGTGTACATTATTGTTTCATTTGGTTTCAGAAATTCTCTCTTCTTCCCTCCAGCTTATCAGTCAAAAGTTTGTTTCTGCGCTCAGTTATTCCATCATCGACTTGTCCTCGTCGAAAATTTCTAATTGTCTTATAATTGTTCAAATTATGGATTGAAATTTTCAATGACGATAATATCGTTTAATTTTATGTAATTTCACAATCAATAAAATTTTCAAACGCTGTTTACGAATGCTAAATGTGCTCAAATGCTGTAAATCGAGTGGCCAAGATTTATAGTGGAAGCTGAAATCAATTCGCCCGAGAGTAAAAGGGAGAAACTTTGAAGGGGAGTGCCTAAGGTGAAGATAAGAATAATTATCTTGTGTCCCGTGCTGACTTCTTTTCTTTCCCTGTTCTCTTCCTTCTCATTCTGTACAAACCGAGCAACTCGTCAAGTTATCGAAATGGTGCAGAAGTTCTTTGTCCCGAAAATAAGTCATGACGTCATCAGGCCACGGCATCGTAAGAAGACTACAAAGTAAATTTTATCTCTCTGACGACACTTGGCATCTCATTCTCTCTCGAAAGGCCGCTAGAACACACTTCGGGACCATCTGCGCTGGTCTTCCTCCAAGTCGCAAGAGTTGCTTTCTAACGGACTCTTTATTCAACGTATACCCTTTTACATTAACTCCCTGGGGACCAGCTGCAATGTCTCTATTCATTTCTCTTTTGGCCGGGGACCGAATTCTATCTCTCTGATAACTTTTGGCTTATCACCCTCCTTCGAGTGGCCATTCCAACACCCTCCTGTTTTTGGTCTGGGGCCAACTTCGATCTCTCTGGCAACACCTGGCATCTCAACTTCTCTCAAGACGCACGGGACGCAACTCTCTTTCAATTACATTTACCTCAAACATTTACCCACACAACCCTCAAGATAATCAGGATCGTTCTCTACGTCGATCCAAGGCCTAGGAGAAACTGCATACTCGTAAATGTTAGATCAGAAGTTGAATCGACTCCGATTCAGAGTCAATATTCGCCTACTGCAATCTGAACTCGAACAACTAGTGAGTTCGGATCTGGAACTTCTCATGAAAAAAGGGGCCATCAAGTAGATATCAAATACCCTACCATAAAGTACTCTTCCCCGTGCTCGGGAGAAGGCCTCGATTCATGAAGAAACCATAAATTTATACAGAGTGCCACCACATAGCAGAGGAATGTTGTATTCTTCCACATAGGTACAGATGCAGAGGATAGTCAGTATTAGCGATGTTTGATTTTATAATGTTTGTTGAGTTCGCCTATGTTAAAATTATTGCCCCAAAATTATAAGAACAATTTTCCCGTTTGGCTTTTGGCAGCGTTGAGACTGTGAAACATATAAAGCTCGAAAGTCAACATTTTTCAATCCCTAGAAATAGGTTCGACCTTTGCTCCTTCTTAGATTCTAAATTTGTCGGAAAGACAGTGTATGATGTACTTTTTTCCCAGATGAACCCCCATAAGTTGTGAGCCTACCATACTGCCTTCAAATTTACACTTATGTAGTCGTGCTGTGCTTTTTACAAAGTTTTCTTGTATTCGAAATTAAATTTCTTCCTCTAATGATTATACGAGTAATTCACTGATTAAAAGTAGTGTCACCTTTGTTTGGCTTCAAATGACCTTATGTTGTAAAATTTCCATTCCTACAGTTTATAGACACTAATCTCATAATTTTAATACGTGCAACTAGATGAAGTGGTCCTCGAGAAAATGACTTTACTTAATTCCACGTCCTTTCAAAAAATCAAAAGATTCATCGTCTAAAGAAAAAAAAATTCTTGTGACAAACCTATCTTCCGCGACAAATTAATTCCCTTAGGAACAAAAAAAAATTTTAATAAAAGACCATCATTTATTAAAACTTGCGAGACACAAATGAAGATACTTGTTCTGACGTAGATTAATCGTGTCGGTATTTTCATTTCCTTGATTCTTTTTTTTTCCCCATTTTCCAAAATATAAGAGAATGACGAGATTTGTATTCAGTGACTTAGGATAACTATAGGCTGAAGAATATCGTCGAGGAAAATGAAATTAATTACGCGGTGATGAAATGAAAAGAGTACTATGTAAGCAAATGAGAAGCGAGTTAACAAAACCATCTGTTGAAAATATTGCGTGAGAATAGTTTGACAATAAAGAATGTTATAATTACGCTTAATTCGCGAGTTTTAAAAGGGCATAAAAGCGAAGAAGGTCGATAAAATGAAGAAAGTTCTTAATCAATCAAAGAAATAACATCAATAGATAGAAATCTAAGATCACAAGTGTCAGGTGTATCGATTTTACGATGTGGCAACGATAAATGTTCGATGCTTGAAGTGGCAATTTTGGCACCTATATTCGAAAATAAAACAAATTTTAATAACGTCGACACTTCTTATACTTTTCGTTTTATCATGAACTCGACAATATTTATCCTTTTAAAAAATGTGCGATGCGAACGGAATTAGAATTTCGTTTGACGTCGAAGCAGTCCAATTTCCGCGAGATAACAACGATAAAAAAATATATACATTTTTAATCACGTCGAAACTTCGAAACCTTTGAAATCTATTATCGCCGACTGATTTCGCCGAACACAGGAAATAGCATCTAGATTTACTTTCTGTATTTGAATAGAAAGACATATTTTTTTCCCTCACATTTATTTATCGACAAACGCGCTATATTGGTTTTCATTAGCGCGTACACCATCCGCAAAATAAATTTAATAAATTATTCGAGAAAAAAAAAAAAAAGTTCGTCCTCAATAATCGATTTTATTCGACTGTTAAAATTAGTCCCTGAGCAGCTAACGTTAGCGTATTAAAATACTAGAAAATTAATTTACAATTTTATTTAATGATTTTTCTCTCGTCCAATTCTCCTTCTGTCGTCTCGTTTCCTCATTCGAACGTTAATTCAATTTATTTATACCGCGTGCGTGGTTCAACTTTCAAACTTCGCGTCTGTCAGCGTGCTTATCAGAATGAAAACTCCTGACAACCGCATTTCTTTTAAACTTTTTCTTTTTATGGGAAAATATCGATGTCCGAATCATTGATGCTAGTTTTGACAGCGAATGAAGAAGATAATTTTGTCAAATTCATAAATTATTTTCGGGACTCAGAATATTCGCCTAAGATAAAATGTGATACACTACGTACGTACAGATAATTTAATAATAATAATAATAATTTGAAAAAAAAAAAAAAAAACAACTCTTATCATCTTCTATCAACGTTTTTTTTTTTTTTTCATTTTATTTTACAAGCTTTTCACTGCAATCGGGTTATAATCTATTTTAGATGCGTTGGATATAATTTGCTACTTCTAGATAAGAGATGATATTTTGGATGGATGGGAGGTCATCGGCGAGAGTTAATCCGATGGATGGTAAAATTTGATGGGTGTAGAGGAGAAAAGCTAAAGACGAGCATATATACGAAAATGTGAATGACTATGAGGGGGTTCGAAAGCTACAATGTTCCCATGAGAGCGAGAAGAGCTTGTAAAGAAGGTGAGCGTGTGTGACTCGCGTGCGACCAATTTGGACACGTGCAATGTGGTAATGGTTTTTTAATTGGGTTAATTACTTTGATGAGATTTGATTTTGCTAGAGTGTGATCCATTCGTCCGTAATTCTGAGGTGGTTGGTGTAGGCAAGATGGAAGGAGACAAGAGTTGATTTGTGAATGTTTTATGGCAGTTCTGGCGGCTAAATCTACTTTTTCATTATCTTGGATATCCGTATGACTGGGGACCCAGATGAAAGTTATGTCCTAATGAATGGATGACAGGGTTCTGAGAAGAGAATAGATGCGTGGGGCAAGTGGATGTGTAGAGTGTGTATTGTAAATTAAGGCGGATAAGGAGCCAGTGGCGATCAAAAAAGTGCGGTTCGGTGGGGAAAAGAGGGAAGTATTGCGAAAGATGGCTTGGATTTGGGCCCTTTTTGCGGTGTTGATGAGAAAAGATTTTGTTGCCAATTGAAAACGCGAAAGCGACTTAATTTTCGACTTTTGATGTATCTGTGGAACAAAAGATAGTGTTGGGAAAAGAGTCAAGTATTTGTAGAAAGAAGGAGTGGTAAATTGCGGGGCTGATAGATTTTTTGGGTAGTTGACGTCGCTTATGTGTCGCATTTTGCAGACACCGCCCGTTCTCGACAATGGAGTAGGTTCGGGTTGCGTATGCATTTAATTTTGTTTCCTCCAACACCGGAATCGAGCCTTTCGGGTATAACTTCAGTGAAGGGAGAATCTCCTCTGCGAACCCCCTCTTCTACTCGTCAACTGCCAAGTTGCTTTGGCAACCACCAAGTTGAAGTGCCCCCCTGGCACGCACAAAAACATAAGAATATAGTAGGTCACTGTTGGAGTTTTTTCATCTACTTCTTTCTTCAGAGAAGATCTTGGTCCTCTTCTTCCTGCAGATCTGGATGTTGATGGTACACAGGTGTTGAGTAGGCCATAGCGTGGTTCTGCATTTGCCTATTCCATTCCTGGTCCATCTTTCTCTTCATGATGGTGGCCGCAAATGCAGACACCTGGTTCCATGCTTCTTCGGAACCTAGCATGGTGGGTACCAGGCTACTCGGGTCGAGCGCTTCATCTACCCCGATCTCTTGAAGAGACCGACTAAGCTCGTCCCGCTCACGCCTCCACGCCTGACACTCAAAAAAGGTGTGTTGTGGTCCATCATCCCGCCCTTGGTTACAGTGCGAACACGTTGCCTGCTCAACTTTCCTTAACTTCTCGTGAAGGTACTTGTTGAAGCAGCCATGGCCGCTTAACACCAGCGTCAGGTGAAAGTTCACCTGACCATGGTGTCGGTTCATCCACTCATCAAGGTCACGTATTAGCACACGGGTTGTCTATGTACTCAGCTCACTCTGGGTAATTCTTGCTTTCCACTTTACAAGCAAGGAGCGCCTGGCCTCCTGCTTGACTCGTAAAGCTTCTTGGTTGGTCGTCGTTCTCTTCTTTGCTTTGAACACCACCGCTCTCTCCTCAGCAAGGAGCTCGATTGTTGGTGAACGTGCTAATACACAAAGAGCCTCCGTCGAGACAGTGCGGTAGGCACTAACACACCTTAGCGCAACTCTTCGTTGGATCTTTACCATCTCTCTCCTTCGGTATGGTATCTTCATGGAGTCGGCCCATACTGGCGCACCATATAGGAGGATCGACAAGGCGGTGCTCATCATGATCCTTCTCCTTGCTTCTCTCGGTCGTCCTAGGTTCCTCATCAGGCGGCTTAGGTATCTAACTACCCGGCCCGCCTTTTCCGCTGCCATCAGGAAATGGTGCCTGAAGCTCAGCGTTGAGTCAAACCAGATGCCCAGGTATTTCATTTGCTTCTTGGTTTCAATTTCCACACCTTGCAGGCGAAAGGTGGGTGGCTTGAACTTCTGACGGATTATGAATAAAATGGCCTCCGTCTTACTTGCTCCAAGTTCAAGTCCAGCCGACTCAATCCAACGCGTCACTTCCTCTAGGGCTCGGTTTACCCTGCTCTCCACCGCTAAAGTTGTTTCGGCGGTGCATACCACCAGGGTGTCATCCGCATAGCAGATAAGCTTAACCCCCGGTGGCAGCTTCACTTAAAGATTCCGTTAAATGCGACGCACCACAAAAGCGGCCCAAGGACCGACCCTTGCGGCACCCCACAAGTAACAGGACGCTTTCCTGTACCAGCTGACGTCTCTGCTTGGATTTCACGGCAGCTAAGATAGCTGCTGATCATCCTGAGCAGGTATGCGGGCACTCCTGCGTCCACAAGAGCTTCCAATATCATCTTCCATGGAATTGAATTTAACGCATTTCTTATGTCGAGGCTGACGGCTGCGCAAAACTGACGCATAGTAATCGCTGACTCGGCTATCCTCTTCAGCTGAATCCCAGCATCTGATGTGCAGCGTCAAGTCTGAAAACCGTACTGGCTATCAGAGATTATATCTCTTTCCTTCACATAGCTCTCCAAACGATTTGCTATCACTCTTTCTAGAAGTTTCCCAACATTATCTAGCAGACAAAGTGGGCGATAAGAGGATGGTAGGTGGTTTATCCTTCTTATCGATCAACGCTAGCCTGGCTTTCTTCCACCGCACAGGGATTAGTCCCCCAACAATTGCCGCATTGAATGTATCAACAAGCAGTGCTTGGTCAACTGAATGTATGGCGCTCCAGACTGGATTTGGAATCTCATCCGGGCCTGGAGCCTTCCAATACTTACCCCGCAGTCTATTGACTGCAGCATCCACCTCCTCGGTGCCTAGGAGGGATATACCATCCTCTTCTACTATTGGTAGCGTTACCATTGGTGGTGGCTGCTGTGGGAACAAGCCATCAATGATTTGACCCACAACATCCGGCTCCATTCGGCTCATTGCTGAGAGGCCCTTTAGCTTCTTCAGCACTATCTTATAAGGCTTTCCAAACGGGTCGTCATCTGCCATCTCATATAGCTCTCGCCATGCAGCACTCTTGCTGTCCTTGATGGCCTTCTTCAGCCTTTTACGAGCCAGCTGGTATTCAGGTGCAACCGCCCGCTCCCCTTCGCGGCCACTACTACGCTGGTATATCCGGCACTGACGGTTGCACTCTTGGGTAGTTGACATAGGCGGTACATTACTTTAGGCGTAGGTAAGGCCTAATGTGTAATGTGGGCAATACGGAGACTAGACAACGGAAGGGAATATTTTTGTGGAAGTCAAGGGTGAGAACGTAGAGCATGTTTTTAGAAGTATTGCGATAAGTAGGACGTTCTGGGGTGGAATTAAAGAGAATTTTGTGAACTGGGATTAGAGGAAGTTGTGAGACAGAGGTGAAGAGACTGGCTGTTAAGTAAAGTCGACGAAAGCGTAGAGGTGGATAACATGGTTAGACTTGGAGCAGGGCTAGTGCGAAAAGCGCCCGTACAAATGCGAATGGCGGAAATTTGAATGTAATCACGGTGCGAGTCCATATTTACGAAGTGATCCATAATCTAGGATAGATTGGACTAGGCTATGGTGAAAGGGAACTAAAATTTTACGGTTGCAACAGGTGGAAGGACGTAATAGGTATTTTAAGACGTTTAAAGTTCTGAGGCTTGTGGCCTTAATTTTTTCAATATGCGGTAACTATGAGTGTTTGTACTTTACTATACTATACCAACTCATAATAAGAATGACGTCATTCGAAGCCTATTTTGGTAACGCATTTCAAATTTTTGGTGATATCATGACAAGAAAAGACTTCTGTATTTTATATGACTTAATTTTTTTCCTGCTAATATGTACAGCCTATTATGGCTGTTCGTAGCTACAGCACAAAACTTGGGTTTCTTTTGATTTATTCATAGAGCTCGAGCTAATAAATGTCCGTCGGCACCTCAAAAATCGACGTCAATTCTCTCATTAATGAAATCTTTTTCATTATATATTAAACAACTTTTTAATCGTTTTCCGCGCCTATAGTGATGAGTAAAAGGTGGGTTCGTTGACGCACTTACAGGATCGATTTTCAATGTCACGATTTGGAGAAAGCGAAAGAAACAGGTGGGTAATGTTGCATGTAACCTATAACAACTTCGTGTCCAGCTCGAACTTCGTGCAATAAATCGCAAATAAATACGATACTCAAAAGTTTTTGCACTCTTCGTAAAAGAACCGACATAGACATGACGTTATGACCTAACGCCACGCATTTTACAATGTTTTCTAGACTGCACGAGTATATAAATGACTCTATAATATTAATTTGTTACATTAACTCAATTCGACTCTTTTAAAACATTGGATGGCGTGCTCCGACATCGTTAATTCCTCCATACAAAGACCACGTTCGTACTTTCGCGTTAATTGTTTTCATTTTCTAACGTGAATGTCGATGATTTAGTCTACCTTATTTTATTCATCTTCTCGGAGCAGCGAGGGAAAAAAAAAGGAAAAAAGGGGTAGCTGTGGATTCACTGAACAACAACAGCGACGTTTCTGAATAGTCGGAAAATTCTTTCCAACGGATAACGAAGCAATTATTCTTAATTAGCTTCATTTCGTCGGTTTTTTAGAAATAAAAATTCGCAATAACGAATATATGGCGCACAATATGGGTCACTTTTTGAAAAATAAATATAATTTTGGCGAATTCCGCAATAGCGGATTCCCAACGGCTTACGTTTTTAACGTCTATATTATGTTTGTGTATAATATACCTAAAATAAAATATTTCAAAACTGATAGCTGGTGGTGTGCATTTTCTCGCCTACGGTATTGAGGTACGTAGGGCGGTAGCTAGATTTTGTCCTAAAATCTCGACGGCGAGGACAAATTAGAATTATCGAGCTGAATCAGGAGGGGAACTTGTCCCAAGCAATAAACACATATCAAAGGAACTTGGATCGTACTCGCTTCACCCCCGCAGTTACGACACCGACGAAGATGGCGGAATCAACAGGAAGAGATTCAAACAATGGGCAGCTAGATAGAAGACAATCTTTCATTCCTTTAAGACTTCAATAACACTAGGCAACAATTGAAAATTTTTTGAAAATTGCTGAAGTGAGATAAGTTGTATCTAGAAGTATTTTTTGCGCTGATTTCAGAACCGTTTTCCGTTTTTTTATAGGAGGCAGCGTTTTCTTGTTATCACATTGTTTAGTTGACGCGCATCGTCGCGAGACGAAGAGTTCTTTATCGAGCTTCGATCAACGATAGCAGTATCAACGCTCGATAAGGAACGCTTCATCTCGCGACGATGCGTGTGAACTAAACAAAGTGATAACAAGAAAACGCGACCTCCTATAAAAAAACGGAAAACGGTTCTGAAATCAGCGCAAAAAATACTTCTAGATACAACTTATCTCACTTCAGCAATTTTCAAAAAATTTTCAATTGTTGCCTAGTGTGTAATTGTTCCATGTATAGTTGCATTAGGTTCAAAGAATTGTCGCAATAGGTGCACAAAGTATTCCCAGCCTTTCGTAACAGCTAGCCGTGTCTGGTAGACAGCAGTGGTTTTCGCCTTTGACGAGAGACCGTAAGTAGCAAAATTTCAGACTCTCGGGCATATGAGCGTTGTGAATTGTTGATGAGTATTGGCTTCCAAAACCGAGCCACTCGGCAGCTCTCTTTGTTGGGAGCACGCTTGGAAACAGCTACTAGAAGCGAACCTTTTAATTTTTATGAAATCGCGAGTAGCTCAAGTCGTTGTTCCTGAACGAAAAGCTGCACGGCTCGAGATGATGAATCATGGATGCGTTTGAGCCTGGTCTGGACGCGAGGTCGCAAAGCTTCAGCATCTTTTAAAGCTTGACGTAGAGATGTGTGACGTCATTGGCCCACATTTTCTTGTATACAGCTTGACAGCCAATGTGCGAATCGCTAATGAGGTTGTTGGCAATCCAGAATTACTGCTAATAAGCAATCTCTGTCCTGAAGAACAAAGAAGAAAAGAAGAGAGAAATTGAAATAGTAAAGCAGATCGCAGCAATCAACGTCCTAGAGAAGATGGGAGCAAAGAAGAGAATCCATTACAGCACAGTGAGAAAATGTTCCGGGTTAGTACCTCGCATAGGAAAGTGCACAAACAAGGTAATAAAGCCATTCAGTAGTTATGAAGTGAATGTGGGCATCCCTAACAACCCACCCACGATGAAGATATTAAACATAAAAAAAAGGACCAGGGGAACTGAAGCTGAGTATACAAGATGACTTGCAAACAGTAGTGCGAAGGCATCTTTGTGAGATTGAAAGGAAGTTAAACATCAGGAAAAAGGAGTATAAAATATCAAGAAAAACAGAAGGTGGAAATTCACTGTCGGGCAAACATTACAAAATGGTGAAGAAATACCTTTGAAGTTATGCACATAGAGGATCGTGCGAAGAAGAAAAGTCCAGTAACTGATGGAGACTGCAAAGACAAAGAGGAGAAATGCCAGTCTCGGTTAAAGACGATGACAGCTACCCTGGTAGCCAATAGAAACGCAGCACATAAGTTAAAGAGTGAGCCAATCACGACGCGGAAATTTTGTTGCCAATAAGATCCCAGTATTATACTACAAGAAATGATGTTCAGTGTCTTGTTTTGCCTCGATCAAGGGCGAATTTCCTTCGTACTATTTTTGATATGGTATGAGACTGTTTCTAAAATTTATTTATATTAGAGTACCCTCCAACAACCGGCAAATGACAGGAGGGCACTATGAACGAGAGAGAGAGAGAGAGAGAGAGAGAGAGAGAGAGAGAGAGAGAGAGAGAGAGAGAGAGAGAGAGAGAGAACAAACAAACAAACAAACAAACAAACAAACAAACAAACAAACAAACAAACAAACAAACAAACAAACAAACAAACAAACAAACAAACAAAATAAAATAAACCAAAATTCAAAAAAAATGAAGTGAAGTGAAACAGAATAAAAGAAAACAATAATGATAATATGTCCACCATTAGCCACCCAACCCCTGGTCCCATGTCCAATCCCCCAACCCCTTCCGCAAACCAATCATATCAAAGAATAAACAATAAAAACCCCCAAAAGAAACCAAAAATAGATATACAGTAATAATGATAACACTACTGAACAGCTATGCTGTTACAAAGATTCTATTACGTGATTCTTAGATACTTTTCAACGCTGAACACAAATCTGTTGTTCGTTTTTTGCTAGCACGTCACAATTTTTAGTAATCACGATTAAAGTTCTCGTTCACTTGCCGCGCGTCGTCGCGAAACACATCGACGATAGCAGCGTCGCCGCTATCGAAAACGTTCGTTACGTTCCGCGACAGCGCGCGGCAAGTAGACGAGAATATTTGTTATGTTTACGTGAATATTTATCGTGATTCCTAAAAATTGTGACGTGCTAGCAAAAAACAGACAACGGATTCGTGTTCAGCGTTGAAAAGTATCTAAGAATCACGTAATAGAATCTTTGTAACAGGATAGCTGTTCAGTAGTGTAATTAATGGGGGCCATTTGATATCAGGGGTGCGGACAAGAGAAAACTAAAAGATTTATGATATGAAAAAAAAAAAAATAATAATAATAATAATACTAATAAAATAATAAAGGAATGGGCAAGCATTATCAATTTGTTTCCAAGTTCATGAGGACTGTCGTCACCCTGCTACCTAACATTTTTCTGCTGTCGAAAAATATATCAATTGTGCGGTCTTCTTTAACAACACGTACGGTTCAACAGAGACAGGGCTCGAAGCAGTGGAGCAGAAGCAAATTTATTTATTTTGTATTAAAAAAAATTGCCGCGTTCTGTGTTGAGGAATCTGAAAGATATCCCTGCACCTACTCGTTCTGGATGGAGCAAGGAAATCTATTTTACTTAGTAAGAACGACGATTCAGTTTTTTCACAGAAGACATTCCTCACTATCATTATTAAACTAAGTTCCCTTCTCATTTTTAGACTAGTTAATTGACGTATCGTAATATCCAAAATTCCTAAAATAGAGATATTTTGTGAACATTTTTTGAATACGTTCAATTTTTTTCAACTTCCCCTTACCTACTGGACCCCACATCACACTTGCACTATCCAGATGCGATTGTACAAGCACCAGATACAGCAAGCGGAGAATAGACATGTTGATAAAAGATCTGGTTTGTCTCATGATGATTCCCTGATTGTGTTTTGCGCTATTTAGTACCTTTTGTAGGTGGCAATCAAAGTTTATTCTGGGATCAAAGAGGACACCTAGATCCCGAATTTCCTCAACTCTTATGTTCTGCCTGAATCTTAATTCACTTGCGAGAGAACGTCATGACTTTACATTTTTTGATGATTAAAGGCTTAGAATTTTCCTCGCTCCATCTCGTCAACATATCGAGGTCCCGCTGCAGCAACACAGAATCCTCCAAACGGTGTACCTCCTTGAATAGCTTTACATCGTCAGCATACAGTGAGCACCGCGAATAGCTTAAATCTTTATCTACGCCTATCATAAATAAGAGGAAGAGATACGAACCCAAAATAGATCCATGTGGTACCCCCCCAAGGAACTATCGAACATTTCAGACTTAGCCCCCCTGAATATGACATACTGTTTTTTTTTCCAATAAATAAATCCAAAACAGTTCAATGAGAGTCGGAGAAACCCATGAACTCGAGTTTCTCGAGTAATTTGTAATGATCAATCTTATCGAAAGCTTTTTCAAAATCTACCTTTCATCTAGTACTTTATGTATATGACAAGTCAATTCCAGGAGATCAGTTTGTACCGATCTCCTCCCTACAAAGCCATGCTGTTGCGACGGAATTAAACTCTATGTCTGAGAATTCAACTTGCTGAACAGCACAGGCTCAAAAATTTTAGCAGGGACATATATGATTGAGATAGGTCTATGGTTGCAAATTTCCTGGGCTTCAGCCGTTTTTGGCACTGGTGTGATTTTGGAAATTACCCACGAGCGACGATACGAGCGTGTATGAAGTATTAAATTAAAGAAATACGTAAGCAGAAGCACTAAAATTTCGGATGTGAGGTGGGACTCCGTCAAGCCCCATACCCCTTTTAAACTGGATATATCTTAAGGCTAGGGATAATTCTGAAATTCGTGTCACAAAATTGCGAGACAAAAATGACGTTACGAGTGATTTCAAATTTCTTTGGGAACTTGGAAAAATTATTAATTTTCTTGCTACATCTATGAAAGGAGGACAATAGAAATATTTTCCATCATCGAGCTATAAAATACAATATATAAGATGACGTCATCGTCAAGGACTAGGCTACACTGGGTTATAAACACGTACTCCAGGCTGAGAGCACAAGGACGGAGAGTCAAAAATTTCTCAGTCACGAGCCTGAAGGAAAAATATTAGAGAATATCCCTAAGAATTCCTTCATCTCATTTCTAAGATTAAAAAAATTCTGAGGCCCAGTGATATGATTATACTCGAATTTTATTAGGACAATTAGCGTTCAACATCTCCAATTTTGTCTCAGCAATGTAATACTGCACAAAAGATCAATTAGTTGAGCGAAATGTTGAAAAACTAGTCGTTAATTCATCTGTTGAAGATTTACGACATCTGACACGTGGCAACGACAATTTTATGACACTTAAGGTTTTACCACGATCATTCTTATTCATTTTTCGCGCGCCTAAAGAACATTAATTTTCTTTCGTCTTCATACAGTCAACGTCTATGTGCTGCGAATTACTGCCCCAGTCGTAAAATAGGAGAGGCGGAGGGAAACGAGAAAAACCGCTCGCAATGACATTTAATTTTATTTACCGACGTAAGAAAAGAGAAAATATATCGTAAAATTTCGTTGCGATATTTTAGTATCTTTACCTTACGTCCTACTGCAATTCTTTATTTGCTTTATGTTATACCCGAGCAATAGTACAGATATAGAAAAAAAAAAATATCAAAACACTTTTTACCTTTGAGAAGGAAAGAAGTGGCCCGTGATGCATGTTTACGACGAAGATAATAGGTTTCTATTTCAAGAAAGAAAGAAGGAAGAGAAATCCATCGAAAAACAGAAAAACAAAAAATGTAGAATTTTCTTTCTTCTTTATCTCTCGTATTTGAATTTTATTCACGCTCGAAAGAGCGTTTTGCAGTAGCTCGAATGTGTATCTAGTTTATCTTCCCACATTGTTACCCGTTTTCCACGCCTGTACGCAATTCTTAAATAAAAATTTTTCCCCTAAAAAATGTGCCTTACAAAAGGCGGAAGGATCGTCGAATACACGTTAAAAAGAGGGCGTATTTTGCACCGGATTTTTCGCCCAAAAGTAAGATTATTAATTACATCCTATCGAGGGGTCTATGTAACTCTATACTATTACGTAATTGAAGGAATCCCAACCTTGGAAGGTCAACTCTGCTCACCGCAGTTGTGGTAAGTTTAAAACTAAAAGGTATGAATATTTCGTTCGCGAGAAAACTCCCTACGGGCCATCTCGTTTTCAAAGTCAGGTCCTTCACGAGAAAAAGTCTTCGAACACCGTTCAAAATCGTCACACGAGTGTTCGTATTTTACATGGCGCTTGAACTTTCAAGAACGTCGAAGATTAAGTGAATCTTCGGAGACTTCGCCTCGGTGTATAGAATGTATTCTAGTCTAGCGAAAATTATTGCTTCAATGTCTCCCCTCTTCTTATTTCATTACGAATATTTTTTCTTTTGACCGTGAAACAAATCCTCCGAAAATAAAATCCGCGGCGAGCCATAGTTTTCAATTTCAGAATTTACTACGAGTTTTTACCCTGTACCGCGCGTCGTCGTGTAAACTCGTGTGCGTTTTTTTTTTTTTATTTTTTATTAGAGCTATGATGGTTTTGATCCTGGAATATAATATACTATATTAAATTTGTGCTGGTAACACTAACGGTTTGTCTGACCTTCAGTTTTACTTCTCTATTACAATGTCAGAAACAAGCGCACGAAATATCTATGTAGAAAGTGAAAATGGAAAGTACGAGCACTATTCTCGTCTTTCTAATCACCTAAATATAAGGGCTAATCTTTACTTTTCTCTCTCGGCGATTTACGTTATTCTATATAACGGCGGAAGATAATTTGATTACATAGACGAGACGAAATACAATATAATTCCGTCGATATATTAGACCGTGTATTTATATATACAGCGTACTTCGTTAATGGTAGAATGTACTTCATTTAAATTATTTAACGATATATTATACCCGCGGTGAAACGTAGTTGTTTAAAGAAGCTACGTGTGATACCCACTTTTTCGCCGAAATGAACCCTCATAAATTACGTCGTCGATTACGTAGCTACTTGTTCCAGTCAGCGATACAAAGTTACGTACGTATGAGCCCTCGAATGGACGGCGATATTTTAACGGTGGTATTCCGAGACAAAATAATCGAGATTCGGGAGGGTTTTTGCAAGCCTTAATATCTTGAAAACTGGATACCGACTTTTTCATAGTACATAAGTAGGTGCAGATTCATCTTAAAATTTAGACAGATAGAAAATGCCGACGTAAAATATTGTGGGAATTTTCTCTAGTCTTCCCGATGATGGTTTACATACGTTTCTTGGAGCAACTTAGCATCAGCCTCGAGGCGAAGAAAGGTTGTTAGCTTCGTTCAATTAGTGGGTTTAATATGTGATCCTTAAACAACTACGACGAAATGATCTTTACAATTAGAAACCCAAAAAAAGTCGAACTATATGCATTTTGGATGCAAGTTCTAGACTCGACGGAAATGTCTCAGGTTTGGTGATTCAAATAACATACTAAAAGTCAAGACCCTCACTGCATGGCTCGCGGAGCTGTGGCATGTTCTTGACCCTTAATTTTTCGTCAATATCTCGAGTTCTGTTGTAGGCCTAGAGAAAAAGTTTCCACATAAAAAATCCTATTCTAGAAGTATTTTGAACGCTGAAAACGACGTTGTTTTCCATTTTTTGGTCCGTCTTCCCAATCTCTTTTTATCATCTCGTTTACTCACCACGGATCATTGCGGAACCTATCGCACGTTGTAGTGTTTTGATACTGCGTTCCGCGAGATCATTTCTAGAGTTTGAGAAGACGTACGGATTACAAAATGGAAAACAGCGTCGTTTTCAGCGTTCAAAATACTTCTAGAATGGTATGATTTTTTTGAAATACCAGAGCATGATCAAAAAATTGTCACGCCGTGTCATACTTCTATGCTTGGTCCATTTTACAAAAAATAAGGTTTTTCGGTCGTAAAATGCTGAATTTTATACCTACAGTAAAGTTTTTGTGCTTATTGGATTTCTCTTGTCGAGACATGCCCCCTAGCGAAGAGGCAAAATAGCAAGGTACAGAAACTCGTACAGCTGTCCTTCAAATTCGAATCTCAGATATTTGCGAGACAAGGTGATAGGCGTCCTTCAAGTCTATGGTGGCTAGAAACATACCTGGAGATAGAAGTCGGGAGGCAGTGCGGTAATCCTCCAGTTTGAAATGTGGTGGCTGTAGAAAGGTATTAAGTTCTCTTAGGTTTAAGATTACTCGCGCACTGCCAACCGGTTTGTTTTAAAGGAAAACTGGGGACACAAATTGGTCTGGTACCGGGTCACAGTTGGCTACGAATCCTTTGTCAATCATCGACGGGATAAGTTCACGAAGTCTAACTGTGTCTACTGGGTTGAGAATAGTGGACACCGTTCTGTCTTGTGCTGGTCTGGATGAGAAGGGTATAGAGTACCCGTAGACCCAGGAAAGAAGTAGCGGGTCTGAGGTCACTTTTTTCCTGGCTTGTACAAAAGCGGATAATCTTCCTCCACGGCGACTTACCTCAACTTTTAGCGCCGCCGTGATGTTCTCCTGTGAGGTGAACGTCGAGATTTCTGGTAGGATGGACGAGAGTTGTACTGTGGACGAGGTTGACGTGTCCGTGTGTTTTGTTGTTGGCGATAATAGGGTGTCTTGGGTTGATTCCGTTGTGACCCGCCCCTTGTCGTTGACCACTTGGCCGTCGGACGAGGCGGGGCCTGGGAGTTTTTTAGATTCGTAATCTGCTGACCCTTAGTTCCCTTCAGTTCCGCTACTGTGGAGTCTATTTGTTTGGCCAACTTTACGTTGTCCGGCAACTTTTCTCCAAATAATGAAGAGTCTGTAGGTGTAGAGCTTAAGGTATCTTTTAGGTTAGCACTTATATTGCTTGAGATGAGGCTGCGACGGACGGCAGTTTCTTTTCTGTATGCGTCTGCGAGCAATTTCCCAGCGTCTCCTAGGTACTTTAGCAGTTCTATCTCAACGGGTGCTTCTTTGGACAATACAAAGGACAGGGCTTGTCCCAAACTGGTTAAGCAAGCCGCTAGTCTTTCTTGTTTTTTAATGATACGATTGTCGCGGACACGAGCGGACTCAGGTACTGCTCGGGCAAGTTCTACGTTTAAAGTGGGCGGGATCATACAATTAGACGGGCTAGGGTACAGAGAGACAAGTTCTGTTTTTTCTTTATCTGGAAGTCCCCGTTGAACTAGAGGCAACCACAGTTGTTGCACTTCCTGTCGGAGTTCGGGTCCACGCGGTTGAACCGAGGAGAGGGGTTGACCCAGAACCTGGAGAACTTCTGCGCTTAACTGGGAGCGTTCCTTACCGGTATACGTAATAGCTTCTGGTAAGAGTTGGTCCTGCGGCGACTTCGAAAGAGCGCGTCTCGTAGGAGAGCGAATCCGCGAGTAGCTTCTTCTCGGAGAAGGAGAGCGAGGCGACTGCGAACGAGAGTATCTTGTAGAGGAGCGAATTCGGGAGTTGCTCCTTCTGAAAGAAGGAGAACGGCTACGAGAACAGAGGGGAGAATAGTCACTCCTGCCAGAATTTGACCGTCTCCTTGGGCTTCGTGTAGCGCTACGTCGGAGAGTCCTGTGAGAACTCGAACCAGATCTACTCCCAGAGGGAGGAGACTGCTGTAAGACGTTATGGTCTTCCGGGTTTCGAATAAAATTCGAACTTCCACCTGTAAGAGAGATTTTTCAAGGATGTAAGGCTCCGCCGCAAAGGAATTTTTTTAATCGCAGGGTGCTTTAAAAAAGCGTATCTGTTGTTGATAAAATCAACATACTCGCAAGTGCGCAAAACCAGGTAGCGCGAGACAACAATAAAATTCTTGTCTCGATTGTTAAACGGTAAAACCGTAGTAGAGAATTCCAGTATCACAGGCTAAAACATGCAAGGACCAAGAAACTTTTGGTTGATTGAGAGCGGCTACGGTCATATTGGAGAAACTTCTTGAACTTTTTGAATAGGTAATATGTATCATCCTTGTTGTTTTTCATCGTAGGCCAAAATAAAGAGGATTTTTTAATTATTATTACAACGATAAAAAACCGGTAACGCGAAAAACACAAACGAGACAACGAACACAGAGGAAGTTGTTTAACACGTGTGACATTGCTGACACAAAATCCAGGAATGATAGATAAGGGAAGAAAGTAGACAAGCTAACTGTTAACAAGTTCTTCTCTTCCCTTTATACGTGTGTGGCACCACTGTGCAAAAGCAGGAGACTACATATGTTGCTCGGTTCGGAGGAGGAATGAAATACAATGAGAAATCGATTTCACATTTCGAAGTCCTACCTTCTCGCGCCGTGTTAGTTCTGCCGCATACCATAAAATCGCCGTCTTTCAACACAGCTTCTCATAGAGATTTGATACCAAATCGCAGCCGGTTTTAAGTGAATGCTAAATAGACTTCGGGGTCACTAATCCGTATGACTCAGGCTGTAACGTATGCTGACGTCTGTGGTCCTAGGAAACGTTAACGTTGGACTTATCTTCGTTTTAGGGTAGTCCTGGCGGGACTACAAAGATAGAACCTGGATAGATAGCTGAAACCCATGGCAGCCGAAGGACTGTCCTGACCCATGGGTATGTTGTGTAATGCGAGTCTGGCGTCATCATTTGAGGAGTCCACTGAGGGCGAGGCCCAAAAGGGGGCGGGGACTTCCGTAGTAATCGGCACCGGCTAGTCACTTAATGGAGGTACCGGCTGAGGCGGGGGCTCTGTCGCACAAATCCGAGGCTGGGTTTGGCCTCCGTGGATAAACCTGACCCTGCCCATTGAAGTGAACACTACAGGGCAACTGTGGTGTTGCTGACCGTAGTGGCTGGTGGGGACTCAACATTACATCGATAGTTAAGTGGTGTCGACCAGAACGATCTACAAGTGTGACGACTGGGGCAAGGCCGTGAGTTGGTCTCAAGATGAGAAAATAAATGGAGAACCGGTCAAATTCCAACAAAGGGTGAAGGACCTGTCTAAGGCTAGGGCGTGCGTGGCCTGAAAAAGTAGATTGCAAGTGTGCTCAAACGCTTTTCAAAAACCTTTTACCGGAAGTTCAATGAAAAGGCTGAGTTAGCTCAGCAGCGAGATGTTTCAAGATCAGAACTGACGTAAGTGGCTCTTTGGTACGTTAGGTTGTATTCTCGGTGGTGCAGGCACTTCGGGTGTTTTATTGGGGTTACAGTCGGTTGGTTCTGTAAATACATCTACGCTCACGCTCAACTGCGTTTGACTTGCATTCTTATGAGAAAAAGAGAATTAGAAACTTAATTATTAGAGATATGTACCTATTAAACCTAAAAATCTGGAATTATCTCATTCATCGCAGCATTCGTTTCCAGACGGAATTGGTCCACCTGTCTATTAGTGTCTGACCGCACCATTAGGTAATATAATCTACATATCCAGCCCAGTGTTTGATCGATTTCTGAACAAATACCTCCGCCAGTATCGGTGAAAGCGGTGATCCTATCGCTCGTCCTAACTGTAGAACTATCGGCAGTAGTTCCGGTCCACGATCTCCTCCACCATTTTGACATACTTCAGCCTGTTAGGTTTTCTAATGGTATCTGTTGTTTCGTAGCAGGATCACAAATTCCTCTTTTGATAAGTTGCCAAATATGTTTGTGCAGTGAAGGAATGAGCCAATCTTGCCTCAAAGCTGGAGGATCACGGAATAGGCTCCATTTTGTCGGACGAGGATGATGACGATGACTTTCCTCTCGACCAGACGATGATATGGCGGTTGATGATTCAGATGTTGCATAGGAGTCGGGAGAAGAATGGAGACCCCTCCCAACCTATAAGACCTCAGAGGCAGGGTGTCCACTTGTCTGGAAAATCTGGAAGTCAGGAAGTCATGGAAAAGTCAGGGAATTTTGGAAATTTTCCGAGATACGTTAAAAAAAGTTCGAGCTAAAACGTTTTTTTTTTTTTTTTTTTTTTTTTTTTTTGCTTTTTAGTGGAGATTATGGTCTGGAAAAAGTCATGGAAAAACTAGGGAATTTCATTTCAGAAGAAAAGTGGACACCCTGCTCAGTAAGTTGGCGAGGTAACTGGGCTCGGCAACTGCTCTTGTCAACAACGAAGTCCTTTAGTTGGACAGGTAGGGCATGGGAAGGAGGGGCATACAAGAGAACGTCACTGGATATCGACACCATGTGGGTCAATTTATGTACCCCTTCAGTTGTATACTAGTATATCGTAAATATTAGCGCGTTTTCTACGTATTAGATAATTATAATTTCAAAAAATTCGCGAAAAACGTAAAATTCAACTACTTAAATGAACTTTCTAGGCTAACAGTGAAATAGTTCATCTTGTCGGGGATTTGACGAGGAACATTTTTTTGCGTAAAAAGTTTTTCTTCAGGCCTAACAGAACTCGAGATATTGACGAAAAACTGATATTAGGGGGCAAGAACGTGCCACAGCTCCTCGAGCCATGTAGTGTGAGGTTTCGACATTTAGTACGTTAAATTTAGAACTTGCACCAAAAGTCTGATGACCGATATTTCTATTGACTCTAGTATAGTTGCATCAGAGATGAAAGTTCGGTCGTAACTAAAATAAAAACCTAAGCTCCCCCCACTTACGAATCGGCGTCAAAATTCTCAGTCATTTGTTCCTAAGTTCGGTGACTTTTAAACCATACGAGGACGGATCGCGTGAAAGGAACCGATTTGGCGCTCTAGATACACATTTCTTGTCGGTCATACGCACCGAAATTATGACGGACAATTACCGTTATTATTAGACGAAGTTGTAAAATTTGAAAGAAAAAAAAAGTGTACGAGGGAATTAAGTATTTACGATTCATTTAAATACCATTTATAGCAGCGCATAAATCACGAAGTTGCGTTGAATAAATTAAGCTTATTCCGGGCAACTTTTATGAGCCTTTTAGCTAATACGTATAGTTTACCTACTTGACCAAAACGGTGTCGTGGTATTATTTGCTCTAGTTATTAGGTTTTTTTTTCGACCTTGCTATTCTTATCGAAATAAACGGTGAAAAATCTAACGGCCTAGGAGTCGGTTTGCATGTACGTAATTCGCTTACTAAAATGAAGTAGAAAAAGGTCCGAAAAGTGTAGGTTGTACTTTTTTTCCCCCTCAAATGCATGTTTTATACGAACACTTACTGTAGGAGATGAGATACTCAAACTTTCGACTTCCAAGAAAATATTATAGTGAAATGTTTCATTTTTAAAATTGATAATCTTGCCTAAATTCTCAACCTCGTCAAGTGGCCAGGTTGTTTAAACATTTGGAGCCCTTCTAGATAAGAAGCAACATTGATCGTGATTTTGAAAGACAAACAACAAACGTGTCCGAAGCTGACGGGGCAAAGTTACGGAGTTGGTAATTCAAGACAGAATGATATAGGTGTGGCCGGCCATGGCCGTCTCTAGTTACAGGCCGGAATATTCGAAACATGACAACGTTCCACGGGGCTAACATTTCTACAGTCTCTTATGGGAGAACATCAAAAAATACTATTTGACACACGTACGGTGAAGTTTTTGAGAAAAATGAAGAGAACGTGAGTTGAAGAACAAACGATTCTCGATTTTTTGAGCTAGGTCTTGTTAAGATTGATCAACTACAAAGCGAGTTATTCACGTTTAAAAAAAAAAAGTCAGACAGAGGGCGAAGCGCGGTACATGTACTGCACTTCGCCCTCTGTCCGACTTTTTTTTTTTTAAAGTGAATAACTCGCTTCGTAGTTGATCAATCTTAACGAGACCTAGCTCAAAAAATCGAGAATTGTTTACTCTTTCGATATAACCATAAACTTTTTCCCTTCGGAATTGAATACTATGCGCAAATCAACAATTAACGTGTTTTTCGAAGATTTTCCCATAAGAGCGTGTATAAAACTCGGCCCCCTATTTTTCGTCACCGCGACGTTGCCAGCTTTAATATTCCGGCCTGTAACTAGAGACGGCCATGGGCCGGCCATGTCGAACAGTTACCTACATTTTTAGTGTCGTAAGAATTGCATATACGGTTCGCCGTGAATAAACGGATCCAACTTCGTAACTATTTTTGAAACACTATTGATCGTTTCAAAATTGATAACACATTTTTGTTTACTTTCGTTTTGGCGGAGATATTACATGTAAAACACCTCTATTTTGAAAAATTCAAGGTGACCATTTCTAAAAGAACATTTCAACGGCTACAACTTTTGTTCTTGGCAATTTTTCATAAAACTCTTTCATTTTTGAGCAAAACTTGAAAACCACTTATTCCCCATATGCAAGTATAGAAAACTTCCTACCAAAACGAAAGTAAACAAAAATGTGTTATCAATTTTGAAACGATCAATGGTAGCGACAAAGAGTTGATGAATTATAATAGAATTTATAAATAGAAATGAGGTGCAATGGAAGAGGCCGACCATGAGTCCTATAGGTGCATGCTGAAAGAATGAGACCCTCTATAATTTCTATCTCATCCGACGCGAGTTTTAGCGCAAAATGAATGGTACGCTATGATAGAAGTAGCAGTCTTTCTGGTATCAATTTAGAGACGAAACCTGACGGCAGATTATTTGTTTTCACGCCTCGCCTCAGGCTCGTTGTTATTCGAGATCACAAGGTAGCCTCTCGCTGACCATGGCTACAGAATAAATGAAAATCCAGGTCTTGTAAACCTTAATTTAATCATCATATATGGGCTCACTGGGTCCAGGCCTAATTATGGATACAAAATAGAGGACTACCTTTCAGGCGACGCGCCCACATCATTAAGTTAGTCCGCCGGGAAAACTCGCTGTGTGATTTCTACCTATGAGTTTCTAATGTAACCGTGAACCAATAACAAGGCAGCTTATGACTTCGTGGTTGGCTGAAAGATTTTAGATCATCAAATCAGCTAGCTTTCTTGATGTAATATTATATCACCCTTCTACATGGAAGCAGTCTTTTCTGTAGGCTTATTGACATCGGATTTGACTGATGGCGAACTTGCTTTATTGACCTGTTAGGCGGAAGTTGATAAGGATGTTCCAATTGAGATTCTGGATGAAGATTGCATCAGTCTGTAAACCGAGAATATGACATTTAAATTGGTTTGGAGCACAATAAAGAGAAATATATTAATTCATGACTGTAGAGCATCAGTAAATTAAAATTTTCTCTAAAACGAGTCTACTTTCACTATACGTCGAGCATTTGAATTGTATTGATTGATCACACCTCTAAAATTCTACCCATCTTTATCCCAACACTTGATGTACTCGTATGTTGACCATTCAAAAACTGTAGTCAGTAAGTGTCATGTTAAAACGAAAACATTTGATAGGATCATAAAATAGTTACGAGGAAAATCTTTTTTAACATTATTCGCACATCATTGATTAAGGCGCCTTATCTTCATGGGCTCATGGCCCGTTGTATCTTGGTAATATCCCAATTTCCGTTTTTAAATATAGGTTTTTGATTACCTTACCGCGTGTAAACTGTTTTTTTCCTCGTTCATGTGGAAGAATTTCAAACTGAAACCAGGATAGCAAAAAAAAAAATCGAGTCTCGCGAAAAAGAAAGTGAAATGGAATACGTTTTCTCCGCGACACATTAGGGCACTTTGTCGCCAATTATCATAGGTGCGCAGTCATATTTTCAACCGTTATTCGCGTCGAGGGTTTTATGCGGGCAATGATGATATTCTTCCTCTCAACCTAATAACCGTTCTCGAAAAGTGCGAAAAAAGAACAAAATCGCACTTTCATACGTTAATGGCGCGACAAAAGCTCGTTGGATTATTTTTATGATAAATAATACCGAAGATGTTAAAAACAGCCGAGAATATCGTATGATTCTCACGTCAGATTTCCTAAATAAGAGTATTAGCAATTTTCTTACCACCGTTCACCTATACGAAGCAGAAAAAAGTTTAAAATACCCGACGAAAACTTAGCGACTACGACTACGAAAATAAGGATTATTTAAAAATTGGCTTTACCATGTGTACATAAACGCGAGAAAAGTCAAAGCTCGTTCTCTCTCCTTAAAGGGCAAATCATTTTCCTTTTTCTTTCTGTATTATACGTACATATAAGATATACGCTATGAAATGATTTTATGTAACGTGCAATCGATTAATTATCGCTCGTGTTTTCTCGTTTTCAGATAAATGCTATACGATTCATGTAACGTTACGGGCACCTCGCTACGTTTTGGTTAATGGAACTGCGTCTTTAGACTGCATTTACGATGTAGATGAAAATTTAATCTATAAAGTGGAGTGGTTACGTGGCGAAAATAAAATATATCAATATGTTAAGAAAAGGAATCCTCCGTACAATAACTTTTCAATAGCTGGAGCGGAAATTGATGTAAGTAATTTTCATTGTACCTATTACTCTTCGCTTAGTCGAATTTAAATGCTATGAAGACGTTGTGATGCTATTTATCGTAAGTAACAAACGATAAACTTTCTTACCATGCGCCGAACAATCAAACTCGCGATTTCCTTCTCTTTTTAATGGTAAAATCAATCTCTCCTCAGCTTATTGTATAGTCGAGGGGAATCAAATTTAAAAAACGATACCAGTTCGTTTTAGACTAGCTGTTAGCTGAACGTTGTAGAAACCGGCACAACATAATGTGAATCGAAGTTACTTTGTACAGTGGACTTGAGCCTGCACCTCTGGCAATCAGTTTCCTGAATAATGTATTGTTGGAGAAAAAAGATTACAAAACTCACGGGTTCTTCAACGGTGTTGAATGATGGATGGCAGGAACCTGTTTTATGGGGCACATGGGATCTGAAAAAATGTAGATTGTGACGTCACAAGGCTGACCTACGACGTCATCAAACTGTGACGTCACAAGCCCCGCTCTCATGCTGTATAGCTATGATAGGAGGGGGGCTTGGAAAATTTTCGAGCTTCGAGCATTTCCGGTCGGCCGGACGGGGGACGGTATGTGTTATCTCCGAAAAACACCGGATCTCTGTTAAAAACTTGTGGGTTATCTTGGCGAACGATGTATTTAACTTTCAGCCTGGATCTCTTATCCACTTTGCCTTCGGTTACTCGGTTAAATTATATTACAAATTTCGGATAGGAGCAGGACTTCTTTGTAAGGGTGCTATCAATGGTAATTCCCCCATGGCTGCTATCGTCACCATCCCCCAAAATAAATCACCTTCAATAAATGTCCACATCCTGAGCTTTATAAATATAGTATAATCACTGAATTCGGAGAAAACGGGGATTCTGGCCTAGTTGGGGACTTGAAAAAGTTCTCGAAAGTGATCAAGGGAATCTGAGAGAGGTGGTAACTCTGACCCACTTCAGAGACTTTGAAAGAGAGAGAACGAGCTTTGACTCTTCTTATACTTATGTGTGGCTTAGCAGGTAGCTGAGCTATATCAGACTTACACTAGATCTAGCATACAGTATACTAGTCTTGTACTAAGCTTGAACTAGGCTATACTAATACTAGACGGCTCTACTAGAATGAACTAGGCTTAAACTAGCCTTAAATGAATACCAGCTCTTAACTAGGTCAAGCACATACTTATCCTACGCTTTACTGATACCATCCTATAGTGAGCTTAAACTGAACCAAGTATACAGATGAATGCTAAAGGCCCAAATTTCACCAGGCCTGTTTGATCGGGAAGGTGGGATCGGAAAAACGTCCGGCGTTCGGTAAAGCTCGGAGCTCAAAAATTTTCAAGTCCCCATCTCATCATAATATTTTATACAGCTCGGTGGTCGTTGTATACAACAGGGTTGCCAGATTTGGTCCTTTAGCCCAGATTTGGTCCTTTTTGATAATTTTGAAAAAAAACTGGGCTTTTCCTGGTCCTTTTTTAATTTTTCAAGAAAATCTGTTTTTTTTTTTTCAAGAAAAACATGTTTTTTCTGAAAAAAAAAAACACTTTCTAAATCAGAAAAACATCCGGAGTGTTTTCATTCCGCTCCAAAGCCGAGAAATTGCGTTCCGGAACCGGTTCATTGCGTTCCGGAACCGGTTCATTGTATTCCGGAACTGATTCATTGCGTTCCGGAGCCGGTTTATCGCGCTCCGGAGTCGGTTTATTGTGTTTGGTCCTTTTTTTTTTTTTTTGGTCCTAAAATAATCTGACATTTGGCCTGATATAACCTGAAAGATAACCCCTTCGAGTAACTAGATATACAATGCTTCATACACCAATTACTTTAGCCCCTTCAATGAGCCAGATATGCAACGTTTCAAACAATATAATAGTCAGAACACCGTTCCAAGGTATTCTAAATCCCCCTCGTATCGTCTCGGAGATTCCTGAAAGAAAGCCCCTTCAAGTAATTAGATATGCAATGCTTCATACACTATTTGGTTTAGCCTCTTCAATGAACCAGATATGCAAGGCTTCAAACACCGAGAGGTGCAGAACGCCCTTCCAAGGTACCCATAAACTCTAAGTCCCCCTTCTATCATATATAGCTCGGAGGTTAAAAGTCCCCCTCATCATTGGAACTGCCACAACGCCTGACAACTAAAGGATCAAAATTTTACAATTTTTTGACTTCCTACCTAGCTACACTGTACCAACTGAAATACAACTAGTCTATCAACGTTTTTGGAGTCTCACGTGCCCTATAAAACAGGTTCCCTACCTTTCCTCGACTAACTCAGTTAAAGAACCCGCGAATTATCTTCTTCTTATAGTAGGTCAAGGTCATTGATGACAGTCACGAAACTTCACGTCTTGTAGATTTTTGACTGACCCTCAGCCCCTTGCGTCACGTCACGTAGATTTCTGATTGATGAATTTTAAGTTCACTAGCTTCCAGGGCAAACGAGCGGGTTAAGATAGTACGTATTTAGGCCTATATAATGAGGGATAAACCTACTACAGCACTTTAATTAGTATAAGCCTAGTATACTGTATATTAGGCCTGGTATAATCTTGTGACGTCATCATCCATAAAATCTGCTTGTGACGTCTTCAAGTTTGTGATGTTATGATGTCATTAGTTCTTGACTTCATTATTTTACATTGACCTCATCAAGCTTGTGACGTCGTCTTCATCCGTGACGTCGTCAGTTTTTGACGTCATCAACATCCATGATACTATTAAGCTTGTGACGTCATTAGAACTTCCTCTGTGAGTGAGTCCTTCAAAACTAATTACCTTAGCATACAGACGCGCGTGATGTACACTATACTAGACTAAGAATGAGGAAGAAGGAGCAGAAGCAGCCTGGGGACCCATAAGGGCTATGTAAAAGTTGGCTCACGGTTGTGTAGTTGCCAATTTTACGTTCATGGCTTGTAACTATAAGGCGATGTCGCGAACCGACGCGAACGCTCACTGAGGGCTTGTGTTATCAGTGTGCATTTACACAACATTACAATTTGAAGTTTTCTTTTTCAAATAACTTCCTAAAAGGAATTTCTACGAAAAAAATCATGAGAATGAGAGTTGTGGAGATTAAAATTTTCTTTAATTTGTGACCACTCTCAAATATCTACTTTGTTGAAAATATTTTCTGATTTTCATCCATAAACAAATACATTGGACGGAGCCCTCAGTGAGCGTTCGCGACATCGCCTTATAGGAAGTTTTGGTAGGATTGATCGATTTTCCACGGAGCGGAGGAATTTACTTTGTTTAGCTCTAGGCTTCATTTCTGGTTGATGAACTTGGAATCCTCAACTAATTTGATGTCGACGTGCTTGGCAGGTCCAAGATGATGACGTCACAAACGAATGACGGTTCGGATATTCATGACGTCACAAAGAGGTTTAAGCTGATTGATGTCTTTACTGTAGATACTGTTATCCGCTAGGTATTGATAATTATTTTGTCCTAATTCGTAGCTGGCGAGCAACTATAAAAAGACAGTAAAAATTATCTTAATTTATTTGGCTCCGCCAGTCTCCCTCTGGATGTATTACAGGTCGATATTTAAAGTTTCTCCTAGTCCAATTTCTTTGATTGTTGGAATTTTTTCAGGTCCACTTCTGATAAATAAAAAGGGAAAAATGACGATAAAAGGGGCAAAATTTCCTCCAATTAGATTAGGGTATGTCAGTTTTTGCCAGACAATGAATGGCGAGGCGCCAACATTTTCAAAAATCCCTCTTCCAAACACATCTCATAGGCGGATGAACCAATCACGACGCATTATTATTGTAGCGTGTAGCCCTGTTAGACTATAAAAACTAAAGTTTATAGCCTTGCTCAGTAGCGATACAACTACTGATGATGGGGTAGCATACGAAAGTACTCTCGTAGGCTTATCTAATTAATAAAGTAGAATTGTACCATTGAGATCTTTTCTAATTTACAGATAAGTAAAATTAGAAGAGCATATTCGAGTTCTACTAAGATATTTTTTGTTCAATCGATGGAAACTGTCTTGAAAAGCAATTCATCTTCACCCCTGATAAGATTTGTCAAGAAACAGATAAAGGACCACATACTCACATGTGTAGTAGATTTGGGGAAGAGTGGTTAGCCATGAGATTCAACCACATAAAATTGAAGGTGCGACATGAAGTGAATGTAAATCAAGTCCTCCTGTTTGAAGCGCATGATGCATATTTTTGAGCGCGGACCGACCAAACTGATTCAGGCTCGAATTGTTTCAATCTACTGCTTAGAGTATTGACGTCTCTTTTCGTACAAAGAGGAAAGTTTGTTAGTGTTTTGACACTGAATTATGTCTTAAAGAAACTTTTTGAGAAGAATCCAACAAAATAAAACTTGTTCTTCGTTCCGGCGTATTCACTTCGTTCTTCACTTCCTTCACGGTTGACAGGAAAGCACATCATACTGCATTTTTGTTCCAGCGAAGAAGAACGTGTAACTCAATTGGAGAATAGAAAGTTGAAAATCTCACGCTATCTCGGGTCACGTTAAAAGCGTCAAACGAGCAAGTTTCGAGCACAATGCAAGCACATTTTTGTACCGGTACATATAGGTACGTCATTCGAGTCCGACATCCCACACATTTTGGCACCTACACAAAGTAATTATTCTCTGTTTTCGTTCAACGTCGTCGTGATTCATATCCAAACACCAGTGTACAAAGTTTGCCGATACTATCGGTAGGTACCTAAAATTTCGCGAATGAATCGCAGATTTTCGATTAAAACGATGATAGATTCATTCGAGTGTACTGCGGTTTAGTTTTTTATTGAAACGACAAACCAATCGGCGAAAATACGATTATTTCGATAACTTTGGTAGTAGACGTTTCAATAAATTGAATATTGACGTTCGCTTTTTACTTTTGCGCGTCAAAAGAGGTCAGTGTTGTGGGGGAAAAAATGAAAACGAAAAAAAAAAAAAAAAAAAATGGAGAAAAAGTGGAACAACAGGGAAAACCGAACGGAAAAAAGAAACGTCTCTTATGATATACGAGAGTTGAAAATAAGGTAAATTACGTAAGTTTGCGTAAGTGATAGAAAATATTGTTACCTTGGTTTCTAACCTATATCGATGTGCGGAAACCGCGGTAATCATCCGATGCTTTCGCTTTGCACGGTGCTGAACTCTAGTTTTTCTCTTTTTTTTGCCCCTCTCTCGCGAACGTAGAAATATTTTTGGCGACCATATAGCTACACTGAAATCCAGGTACAAATTCAGAATTAAACGCACGAGTCCGCGAGTACGTCGCGATGCTACAACGGAGATTTTCAAATAACGGTCCCATCGGGATTAATAAATGGAAACCTGGAGGCACGTATACACGCCGCGGATTTATGTTTTGAAGTATGAGCACGTATATGCGAGCATCTATGCTGTACTCAAGATGAAAGAATATAGAAGCGAAACGTATTTTACGAAATATAAGACACGTTATTCATTTACACGAATAATGAAATCGTGTTCACAAATGAGCACTCCGGAAAACTTCCAAGTACCACGTGCGATTGTTTTATAAGTCTAATATTCGAGAAATCTTTATAAAGTCTCGGCGAATTTTTGCAATTTCGAAAGTAAAATATAGTAGCACGCGCTAGCTAAGATGTGATTGCCGTATCAGAGGTGAGGGAGGGGAGCTGAAACAACGTACCAAAAATCCCGCATTTTGCATCTAGAGTTTTTTTTTTTGAACTTCTTAACAGTCAATGATATTTCGCTAAAAATGACACTTCTGTACAAATCATTTCTCGTAGGATTTTCCGTTCGAGGGTTTACGTACGTTTAGCCTATAGACCCAGTTCGAGAAAATCCCCCTATAAAGGGCGATTTCTTGGTTCACGTCCACCTTCAACCCGCCCATTCTTATTTGTTAATGATTCTTCGTTTTCCAAAAACTTCACGAACACTCATCTCATTTTCCTTTTCCCTTATTATTTTTTGTATTTTCAACACGGAACCCGACCTATAGGAGATAGGGAAGGGGGGATTTCTGAAAATGTCAAATTTCGGTATCCCGCCGTTCGTCGTCCGAAAAAGACTGT
This sequence comes from Aspidiotus rigidus, assembly GCA_035079385.1. Lineage (NCBI taxonomy): Eukaryota > Metazoa > Arthropoda > Insecta > Hemiptera > Diaspididae > Aspidiotus > Aspidiotus rigidus. The sequence continues at coordinate 1,291,736 of JAVHKY010000041.1, read as the reverse complement.
CGTACCCTAATCCAGTAGAGAGGAAATTTTTCCCCCTTCTCCCGTCCTCTCTCCCTTTTTTGTATCAGATATGGGACTTGAACAATTCCAACGATCGAAGGAGTTGGACTAGGAAAAATTTGAAATTTCGTGCTATAATATGAAAGAAAAGCAATCTGAAAGATTTCGACTTTTCAGGACTTCAATTTTGAATTCGATTTTTAATATTGGATCGTAGAACAGGTTCATTGAATTCCTCGCTTAAGGCCATGCTTTACCTATCTACTAACACATGTAAAACACACTGTAAAAACAAGGAACGCTGCAACCTGAAACACTTCGTGGGAAAATATTCTGGAATACTGATTACTGCATGAAATTAGCTCCAAATCTCATGAAAGTTTGTAAAGTACTAAAATATGACTTTATAAAGACTGGATATTATTTCAAGATCGTTAGTTTCGTTCTTTATTTGCCCTAGGATCAAGTGAAAAAATTGATCATTTGCACGTTATCAGTTCCAAGGAGTAATGTTTCCCACGATAGAATCGCAAAAACGGAAATGATTTGGATATCATGAACTAATTTACAGTGTTCTAAAAACGTTTAACTTCAAGTCTACCAAGTTTCATCGACTTTTATGTGGAGTTCAGGTTGTAATTAGTATTCTTTGTCGCCTCTCTTTATTCCCACGGTAGTGTGTGTCTTTGTGTTAGTAGATAGGTAAAGCATGGCCTTAACGAAGAAAAATATCTGTATAACGTAATAGTTACCGAATTCGTCATGGAAACAAGAAGTCGTGGGTTCGATTCCTTCTTGAGACAGAAGATTTTTTCATCATATTTACTTGCCCAGCAATTTATGCAGGCCCAGAGGGCTGGAAGTCAAGTGCACAAGTCAACTAGGAAAGCCATCGCAGAAAAGAATGAGTTTAAATCTAGCTTGACCGAATATTATTCTCTCCAACATCCACGAGTTCAATGAAGACAGCTCTCTTCGGTCAATCTTCTTCATACCGTCAACAAGGGTGGATAAAGGAACGCTCTCGAAGCCCATACGAAATCAACGAAGCTTTCATGTTCTCTGACGCAGTGATTGTTCTCGCTGTCACCGCTCACGACTCTCTTTTATTTATCAACAACACCAACCACTCGCTCCTGATCCAGTGAAGTATTTATATTTACATGCTTAGGCCTGTATAATTTTATATCAAATCAACACGTGTCTCCTTATTTCATCTTCGTATTCAGCCATCTGATGGTGCAAGTTCCGGTGATACAGCTGTCATTGACTTCATAACATCAGGAATTTTTCTGTGAATCCGGTAACAGAGTCCCCTCTAGTATTCCCCTCCTACAATAATGATTTGCGACGCGACAGAATTAAATGGATATTTTGCCTACGCGCTACTGCTTAGAAAGAGGATATGAAAGGAAAAAACAGTTAAAACATTTATTAATAAAAATAGAACAAGAATATTAAACTAGATATTGAGAGTTTACTCTTTTTCAAGTTTTCCAAGTAAAAATTTTGGACTTAGGTATGCGTAATAATCAAAGTTCTGAAATTTTAGGTAAAAATACTCAACTTCACCAGCTGTAGTGATGGTGCAATGTTTAATCAGGATTGTCATACAATCATACCATTTCTCCTTTTAAAATAGGATATTTAACGATCACTCTTTCTACCTTTCACAAATAATGAATAACGTAAGGAATCAAATTGTAACAAATTATAGACAAAGCTATGCTTTAAGAACAACGATACTTCACTTAGAATCCTAGAATAACAGAGCAAATTAAAAATACATAACGAAAACTGTATCTCAACAAATACTAACCATTACAAAATACATACTTGATAACACTAACATTCAACCGGAGTAACAAACAATATTTTCAATCAATTTACAAAATATAAAATTAAAAAGAAATAGTATTCTTAAAATGTAGGTGATAGAAAAATTGGGAGTAACTTGTTAGGTCGTGTAAGTTACCTACAACTAATTCACCTCATATGACTATTATTGGTGTCAACTTCGCAGTGAACTACGATGCCGTCGCTAATTTCATGAGCAATGAATTCAGTGGTATTTCCTTCCATCGAATCCTGCGCGATTACAGTGTTAGGGTTCGTTTGGTCACTTCTTTTCTGAAAACTTGGGTCCAATTTCTTTCGTTTTTGATTCGTGGCCAAGTTTCGTTGAATACTAAAGATTTCTAGTTCTGTTTCTTCTCGTTTTCTTTTGGTATTCGAACTACGACCGAAGATAAAATCATTGGATTGGCGACCCGGAGAATATTCCGCGAGAATGCTCTGAACTGAATGGTTCCACATGGGTGATTGTTGAACGGAACGAGTATTTTTGGAGAACGAGAGGTCATCACCTACATACGATTGAGGGGTCTTCGAAGGAGTACGATTTGACTGCGGACAAGTATTCAGATCACCGTGAGCTCCGATATGATCAGAACTATCAATCCTTTCTTTGAAAATAGATTTTATCAAGTTTGTGTTAGAATTTAATCTCTCGCTTTCCACGTTTGCTGGAGCCTCACTCGATCGTTGCGTAGACGACTTATTCTCAACATTCGTACATCGCTCACGTGTTCGTCGGATTCGTGATGAGTGATTTGATTTCAAGTCTAAAAGTTTTCGTAAACGATGAACGATATTGAGATGAGAACATTTCGTTCCATTATTCACACGCACGTTTTGAAATATTAACTCCGACAGCAAAGAATATTGATTAAGAATCTGAATGAGTGAGAATTGGTTCTGAAATTTCGAATCGAAGCCACAACGATTTCGCGATTTACACTCCGTCATCGATTCGCATGTATTCAAAAACATCGTAGCCACATCTTCGTTGCAATGTTGTTGCAAGTATCCGTAAACTAGCCGACCAATTTCGGAAGGTAAGAACGAAGCCATCGTTCTGGACATCAGTGAGACTCCATTTACCTGTAAATAGAAAGGAAATTGTAAATCCCCGGTACGTACATCATTAACAGAAGACAGGTATTTTCGGATTCTTTTCTCCACGACTTTCGGTTTCGTCGAAAATCGGAAGAAAGACGATTTCGTTGGAGGTTCAATTCGGAGTTAGACTATTCAATTCATTTTGATTTGTCCCAGTAGTCGTGAACCAGAAACTACGGGACTATTTTTCACATGGTTCTGGGATGGTCTGAGTCGCGTCATTCGTAATTCACTTTTTTTCAAAACAATACGAAAACTGAGTTTACCTGTTGTTGTAGGTTAATGGCAAATAAGATTACATCACCGAAGAAAAAAATTCAAGATTGAGGAATGGGATAATGTTTGAAGTTTCTCGATAAGAATGATTCCCACAACGAAAAGAGAAATTGTCAAGTTGTTTAGGTTAAGAGTTCCATGATTTCGTTCATGTAATGACCAAGGTAATGACTTAGGTACCTACCTTGATCTGAATGGATAAAATTTCTTGAATGATACAAACACAGGTATCGTATCTTCAGCTCTGTATAACATCAATCGGAACTTATTGAACTCATGTAATATTATTGTGTTATAATGCAAAAAATGATTTTCACGAGCATAAGACTGTATTATTCTGACAATAGTAACCTTTAAAATCTTATCAGTAGGTCGTAGAACCGCGAAACTGCGTAAAAGAAAGAACGAGCAGCTGATAATTGAAAGAGCCAATCGTGATTTACAAACGTAATACTGTTTGCTGATTGGTGATCGATGGATCCAGTTATCACCACTGATGATGTAATCGCTAGGGCGCTGTAATCGTGTAAAGGTATCACGAGTAGAGGGTTACTATGATTTTCTCTCCTCTTTCATTTTTTTTTTGTTTTTTTTCGTCCTATTTACCAAACTGGTGATGAATTTTATTCTCTTCGTATAAAAATTGTTGGGACGTATCTACTTGTTCAAGATAGAATATAATTATGTCAGGCTAGAATACTCAAGGACGTGGCGATGTCGTAACAATCGAAGACACAGGAGAGAGGAGGTGACTTTTGAATATGAAAGCTCTCATGAAAATTGCATCCAAAAAATATAGTGTTTTTTTTTGTTGCCGAGTTTTTTCGCATTCATGCCAATATTATGAAATAGGTATGCGTTATTAGTTACTTAATAAATTTTAATTCTCATTTATTTTAATTGCTAATCGAATATGCCTAGAATTTTCAAATAATGAACTAAAATACATTGAAATGAGTTTTATCTGTATGTATTTAAGTGCAATAACCAGGTCACGCACTTCTTAGAATATTTGTTCAGAGCAAAGTGGAAAATAAACAACGATTATATATGAGTTGGCTACTGAAAATACTTGAAATGGGTTAATTCTGTAAAATTTATTCATAATTTAGGCCTGCTCGTGCCTTCGTGTGAAACTACTTGCTAATCTTTTCTTTTACTGTGTACGGTAAATATATTAATCACCGCTAGCTTAACGTTATCGCTGTATTTCGAGTTATATTTTTCATTCTCACGACGAATTGTTAGATGAAAATTCTTAGAGACTTTTATGAGTTTTAAAAATTGCCGGTAATCATTTTACCAACTTTATCTTGGGTTGGTATATGTATTTACTTCACCATATGTGAATGTAAGTAAGTCAGGTACAGGTATTTAGTGTTTTTCTTATTCAAATTTCATGAAAGCTGGGTGGAAGATTCTGTCCTTTTTATTTTTCCGTTTTTGGAACGCATTAGAGAAAAATTCACTCTCTTAACCAATCATTTAGAACTGATTTAATTATTGTCCCGGGAGAATTTTATTCCAACAAGATTATCTTAGATTTACTTACCTATATATCTAAAATGGTTATGCGTGGCATTCTACCAACTAACGAAATGTAAATTGACTCTTCCTCTTTTTCGTAGGCTGCGTAACGTATAGGCCTACTTCCACAAAGTTTTAATAGTCGTTCAGATTTCGATAAAGAAAAAAGCAAAGGAAAAATGAGACTAAAATTCATGTGCTCAAAAAGCTATTATTGTTATTGAACGATGGACTTTCAGAAAAGTTTTTAATTTACGAAAAACTTCCATTTTTTTTTTTTTTTTTTTCGGTAGGCTTAAGAGATTCGTCGTTCTGCTGACTGAACCACGAAATGAGACACAATTCCTCTTCTTCTCTTTTCTCGCTTAGCTTTTACGTATTTTTCGATCATCATTCTCTTGAGTATCTAGACTCCTACTCACTTCCAGTAATGCATTAAAGAAATTCGATTGAAGTGTTGTTGTTGACGAAAATAACACGCGACACGAAAAACGATACGACCGGTTAGGTTTTTCCGGAGATTACGATGTAGCTTACCTGGACAAGAGAAAAAGTTACACTTTGATTTCCAAATTACCTATCACGTTTTATTTCCGTATAACTTGTCGAGTCTTTTCTGTAATTCATGGTAAGTTTTACGCACCGTCAACGTATAAAGTTTTTACGATCATTTGCGCTGGAAAGATATAGGGTTTTGTAATGAAACGATTAGGAAGTATTGGAGGTTGTACTTTGAAAAAGTTAAATCCTGGGAAGAGGTTAGGAGAGAGACTGAAATAAGGAGACAGTTATCAAATTATTCAAATGCAGCTTGAAGTTTGATTAGCTAATTTAATTTACACTTGGTTTTCATGTGCTATCCACAGAACTACTTACTATTTAGAAAAAAAACAAAGAAAAAGTAATGAGTTATTGTGCTATGAAAGCGTGAAACTTGTGATGACCGGTAAGAATTGAACCTTTTAACTGCCTCGCCTTCTTTGAAGCCGGGATTTTTTCGTGTTGCTTTCCGTGTGACTTGAAATTTTTTCGCCCCCCAGTTTGTTAAACAGATTAAATATAACATCTATTAAAGTACATACCAGCAGACACACCTAATCATAAGAATAGCTGTGGTCGGAAAAACATTATTCGTGTGCATAATAATTGATGGTAGTTTATAATTGGCTTGAGGTAATATTTCTTAGCTTAGTATAAGTCTATGAAACTTGTCCAACTCCATAATCGCATCTGAATTTTTTTTCAAGGAACACTGTAATTTTGACCATCTCAGGTGCCCTTTTGGTACCTGCAAAATGATGATCATAAAAAACAATTCTCCTTTTTGAACCCAAAATCAATGGTAATCTCCTTTCTATTGATTCGGGATTTTCTTTCATCATTCTTGTCCCTTTAAGGGTGGTACCTTTTGATACCTGAGTGTGTGAGCGTATTGATATTCCTACGTGATATTTTGTGAGTGTGACAGGTCTCGATTTTTGCAGGTTTACACCGAGGCCAAGGACGTGTTCCATAAGAAAATAAAAAGGAACGACAGGAGGGAGGAGAGAAAGGTGGGCAAAAATACAATTTTTGAAAAGGGAATATTGAGGAAGGAAGGGGATTGAAAAAAGGAGAAAATGACCTTTTCCAAAAATTGGGATAGAAAGGGGAAGAACAAAATTATCCTGGGACTTGAAGGCTAGCTTCTGAAGATGTCGAAGCCAGAAAAGGATGATGATATCGTAGCTAATAATTGAATGGAACTCCATCTCGATAGCCTAGAAATTCTATTAATTCGCTTCCTCTATTTAGGCTTCAAAATTCGAAATTTTTTCAAATGCTCTGGTGATAAGTTTAACCTCGTGTTCTGCTGGTGACGTCATAGGCCATTGTCACAAGGACAGATATGGTCACAGATGATTTTTTGATGAGTCACTCCTGATGTTCAGTCAGCAATCAAACTAAGGAGGAGAGCACTGAATTCTCAGACCATCCACCATCCCCCACCCCGGTGGGAGGGTTGATCTGTTTGTGCAAAGTTTGGGCTAAATTGTGCCCTCGAATTTTGCGTTCGTGTTGGTCTTTTACACCTCCATCAGTTGACAATTTTTGGCCTGGAAACGAGTTGAATCGTTCGTGCTATTTTTGTGTTGGTCTTTTTTTGCTTCAACTTTTAGGAGGGCGGTAGACATGCAAGACCTAATTTGGACAATTGGTAGGTTCTTGAATTTTACAGACTAGTAATGATGGGCTCATCGATGGTACATTTGCGCTGGTTTGTACCGTAGAGATTTTCGTTCCCGTCAACCGTTTCAAAGGGCTGTAGACATTTAGCCACCCCATTCAATTTTTAGACTATTAATGGGCTGAATCGTGTGTGCTACGTTCTGCTGGATTATGCTGTCTAGTTTTCAGATTGTTCTGATCCCCTTCTCCTTCAGTGTTTGCGCGGAGGGTGGAGACTTGCAGGACCCAATTTGGACAATTAGTGTATTCTTATAGGTTGTTTTTGCTACGTTCGTTCGGGTACCCTTGCCCTCCAATCATTGTCATCTGTTTTGGCTGAGGCTCCGTGTTCGGTCAAAGCGGACAAATCGGTGATTTTCCTAGTTTTAGGAGACTGAGAAAATTTTACCGAGAAACTGGTCTTCTGTTGTGGACTCGTGGTGAGATATCGACAACAGCCCTACGTATGATTAAAGCGAACAAACGCGTGCGGAAATTCTTTGTCTCCGCTTTCACCTGATCCTCTCTTCAAGATACACAGGGCCGGATTAAGGAGGTAGGAGAGGACCATAGGCCCTAGCCCCGCAATTTCAGTTTAACGAAGAAAAATTATGGGTATACCTGTTACGAAACCCAGAAGAGGGCGAGGCCCATGGAAGCTAGATGCGGCCCTAAAGATTCAGTTGAACGAAAATTAAGGATGATGTCTACTCAGCAACCTTATTAATTAGCATGGTCCGCACCCGCGAGAGGAAACTGTTAATTTTACCTTATAAATCAGTTATTGACCATACATTCGAGAGCATTCCATCGCGACTGCTATTGTTCTTGCATCTACCTCTCCGTAATATTGTTTCTCTTAGGTGGCCATAGATTAAGAATTTTTTTAGTCCCATAGTAGAACACCAACTTTCAAAAAGCAGGGTAGATATAATGACTTCGACTCAACGCTTACCTATTACTTGTTCGAGAGTTTCATCGTTCACGACAATAAGGTTTAAGGTATATGTGTACGGTAAAGTTTACTGCGATGTTACAAGAGCTTCTATTCTTGCTCGGACGTCACAATCTACCGAACGCGCTCACCCGTAAGGAAATCGAACCTATGAATTTGCTTCATTATGAATAGAGGCGCGTCTGTGCTTGACAGCTTGGAGAAATTATTTCACCACTTAACCGGCCTAAGTATACTATAAAATATCGAGCCTTCGATACTGTTAGTATATCGTTTACGACAAACCCTCTTCATCTCATTCTATAAACCTGCATTCCATGAAATTGTGGAAAAAATAGAATCTCTTTATCGTTATCATGTCACCCGGCGCTCCCCATCTTGATAGTTAGCATAATATTCGAGTCAACGAGACTATAACTTATACTATTGTCCTTTTCCTTTTGTTACAGTGGCTGGAATCAAAAAACCCGCGGAAAGTTAGTCTGAAGAATTTACAGTTCGAAGCGTCTGGTGTTTACACTTGCGAAGTGACTACCGATAACCCAATTTACACGAAGGCCTCAGAAGAGGAATACTTGACTGTTATGCGTAAGTTTGCTTTCGTGTATTGTTTGCGGCGGCGAGCGGACTTTAAATTTACTGGCAAACAAGGCTGCGCTTTCCATTAATTTACAAATAACTCTCGCGTCTAACACGGATGAACGAGAAGTCGAATTCAGCATTCGAATCGCACGGATGCACGATAAAAATCTCGCACCAATTCGAGGTTGTACGTACGTCGATTGTTCGAATTTATTGAGGAAAAGCACGATAATATTTTCGATCGGCTGCCTACAGGAGACGTTTGCGATAAATAATATTCGCAAGATTTTTTTCTGTAACTTATTAGACGCGCTGTCATGCGGGAAAGGCGGAATTCAAGGGGAAAAGGTTATAAAAGAGCGCCTAGGAACTAGGTACCGGATTTGAGCGAGGAAAAGGATTTAAATTTTTTTTTCTTCCCCTTTTACTCGTTGCTCACCGAAATTTCACGATAAACTATGTAGCTATCGATTCTCATTTTGTTGTGCGAAGCGCATTTTTTGTTTCGATTCTTCTAATTATATTAAAGCTAGAGCTCCTCTCGCTCGTCGACTTTCGATGAGCGTCTCATATCATCTACTTCGCGACCATTATATGTTTCCGGAATTGTTCTTTCGAAAATTATGATGTTCGAAATTACGTTTGTTTCTATTTTGTAACAGTCCGCGGCTCTCTCGCGGTTCACATTCGATTATCGAACTCAGTTTTGGTTAAAGTTTGCAATACCGCGCGTTAACTTTTGGAAACTCTTGGTACGAGAGTTTGTCGAGAAGAAAAATTCTCGTGCGTACGAATTTCGCTGTTAGCGAGGAATTAATAGAACACGATGGAATCACAGAGAAATAAAACTTTTCGATCATTTCCTCGTACTAGGGTTCACGACCATTTGTTCGTGTAAATGAGTAGAATTTAAACTTACAGAGCTTCGATGTTTTGTTTCGAGAATTCGAGACATCACATGGGGTTCTTTCTGATTTTCTACTGCGTCTTGGTGCTTTACAAGATTAGGGGTATGATCATCTTTAGATGATGTTTGTTCAAAGAGTTGTATTCCATTCTTTAAATGAGTTGTCGACGCTTTATTACTAGAGTGAAATAGATTACGAAGTAATTAATTGCTACACAGAAGCAAACCTGTACATTTGCAGTAGTGTCAGTGTTTGGGGTTCGATGAGCTTTCTGACCTCTTCATCTGAATACTAGCCAAAAACGGCCACTGGAACGTCTTGGATTTGTAGATACTAATTCTGCTGGAAATCCATTTCATTCTCTACAAAGGAGGTGGGGCATCAGATTACCTGTCTTCGAAAACCATCACCTTCCCCCTCTCAAACAAAGAGGCGCAAATTTACGAACTGTTTTCACGTAAAGAATAATCAAGTCTCCTCTCCGTTTTTGGGATACAAGGAATGCAGTCGCGAAACACTCCCGTCGTTTCTGTGAGATAAGCGGAGAGGACGAAGCCCTAGTCAGGCACCCTATAAGCTTAATAGCCTCCTCAGGTTGCACCAGACCCATCATTTCTACCATTTCGGTTGTCACCTATCTTTTAGCCAGTACTCGGACGAATGGTTCGAAAATACCATCCAATTCACACCTAAAAGTTCTATTTCTAGCTGGAGAGAGGAAAACTCCTTGGCTACCCGTGTGATCGGAACTCATAATGAGTGAGTGAGGTGTACGTAGAGCACGAATATTAAAAAAAGGGTTTTCCAATTGTACAAATCTACTTTATAAGTTGCTTATACAAGAGTACTTTCGGGTGTTATCCCATCATCAGTTGTGTCGCAACTGGAGAACAAGGCCTTAACCATGAGATTTATAGCATAACACTGTGATCTTATTGGCTATAACAATGCTGTGTTGTGATTGGTTCACTTCTTAGAAACTTATTCTTACACAAATATGACATTGTGCTCTTATTGGCTAAAACATACTGCTTGGTGATTGGTTCAATCTCTTGTCCCAAATACTGCGTTTCGATTGGCTACCTAGAATCCTGCCGTCTCATTGGTTGGTTCCGTTTTTCTTCTCTCGTCCAATCACCAGGCCGAATAATTTTTCGCTGTCAAATGTGATTACATTGTTCAAGAGGCAGGCTTTCTCCCTCTTGGCTTTTGCAATTTCCATTTGTTCCCAGAGTTTTCTTCTCTTTGTACGATTCTCTACATGTATGACTTCAAATATTCCCTTTCCATCGTGTTTTCTTCGTTACAGTGTTTCCCAAACAGTGACTGCCATCTTCTTTCTCCCTCGACGTTTTATGCTCCTTTTTCCTGATCTCAAACTTTCTCCCAGTCTCACCAATATAGATTCCCTCGCACTGTTCACAACTGAGCTTGTACACTCCGCTCAAGCTTTCCTTGTCCTTTTGTTAGGTCTGGTCATTGCTGATTCTCTTCACCATGGGTTGGTTATTCTGGATACCCACATTTACATTGTAGCCATTGAACGCCTTTATCACCTTGTTTGTGTACTTTCCTATATATGGTATCGATCCAGAGTATTTTCTCACTATGCCATCATGGGTTCCTTTCTTTGTTACCATTTTCCCAAAGACTCCATCCACCACACCTCTGCGGTAGCCATTGGCTTCTTCGATCTGCTTTACTATCTCGATTTCTTTCCTCTTCTCTTCATTGTTCTTGAGGCCAAAAATTGCCCGATAGCAGTAGTTCTGGATTGCCGCTATTTTGCTTGGGGTGGTGGTAGGAGTCATTTGGGATGATGGTGTCAGTACGCGTCGGCTTCCTGTAGATTTTGTATTCTATCCTATTGTTCTCCATTGTGAGTGTAAGGTCCAAATAGTCGATGGTCTCATTCCCTTTTTCCAATGTGAATCTGATGCTCTCATTCATCACGTTCATTTCTGACAAGAACAGATCCACCTGTCTATCAGTGCCTGACCACACAATTAGGATATCATCTACATATCTGGCCCAATGTTTGATCGAGTTTCCGAATTTGCTGCCCTTCAATCTCTTGTTTTCCATATCATTCATGAATATCTCCACCAGTATTGGTGACAGCGGTGATCCCATCGCAAGTCCCCTTTTGACTGTAGAACCTGTTATTAAAGCGGCAGTAGTTCTGGCTCAAGATCTCTTTCACTATGTTGGCGTACTTCAGCCCATCGGGATTCCCATGGTATCTGTTGTTTTTGAGCAGAGTGAGAAGTTCCTCCTTCGGTATGGTACCAAACATATTTGCCACATCAAAGGATATCAGCTTGTCGTTACTCTTGATTTCCAACTTGTCCAATTGCTCAATCAGCTCTCCGTTGTTTCTGAAACTTTGTCTGGGTGCAAGCTGGTAGTTTTCTTTCAGGAATGTGGCTACGATCTTTGCTATCTTGTAGCATGGTGATTGAATGCTGTTGACCAGGGGTCTCATCGGACGGTTCGCTTTGTGCAGTTTTACAAGCCCCTTGAGTTTTGGTGCAACTTCCATTGCCGGGTACATTGTTCCGTTTCAACACAGCTTTCAGGTCATCTTGGTATTTCCGTGTTGGGTCCTTTGTTAGCTCTTGGTATCCATTCGCTGCGATGTACGACTCCTTTTTTTGGGTGTAGTCCTCCTTCTCCATTACCACTACCGTGCTGCCTTCGTCCGCCTTTGTCAAAATCAGGTTGTTCTGTCGTATCTTTTTTTGTAGATTTGTGACCTTCCTCTGTCATCGGTTCGGCACATATTCTCTTTGATGTCTAACAGCACTTTCCCAATTTTGGTCCGGGCTTCTGGTCTCACGTCGTGTTCCCTGGTTTGGATTACTTGTTCGCAGCTAATGGCCATACTTTCAAGCTTACACTGGTTCAGCCTCTCGGGCTGCACGTACTTGATGTCTTTGTCCAGCAGTCTTCTTTCTTCTTCTGTGAAGGTGACGCTTGATAGGTTCTCGGTTCTGGGAGCAAAGTTGTGCACAACTCTCGCTCTCTCTTCCTTTCTTTCTTCTTTCTTCCGGGTCAGTTCGGCAAGCTTCTTCTTGATCTGTTTTGTTTGAGCTTCCACTCGTTTTTCCACATAGACAGAACCAACCAATGAGACGGCAGGATTCTAGGTAGCCAATAGAAACGCAGCATTTGGGACAAGAGATTGAACCAATCACAAAGCGATATGTTTTAGCCAATAAGAGCACAATGTCATATCTTTGCAAGAATAAGTTTCTAAGAAGTGAACCAATCACAACACAGCATTGTTATAGCCAATAAGATCACAGTGTTATACTATAAAAACTCATGGTTAAGGCCTTGTTCTCCAGTTGGGACACAATTACTGATGATGGGATAACACCCGAACGTACTCTTGTATAAGCAACTAATAAAGTAGATTTGTACAATTGGAAAACCCTTTTTCAATACCCGTGTGAGGCCATTTGCAGTACTTACGAATGTGGTGTCAGAGTTTGGCTTTCAATGACCCTTTCAATTCCTTCATTTGGACATTGGCCAGAAAACGACCTCGGAGATATTAATGCCATTGGAACCTCAACTAATTAGTGGTCACGATTCCAAAGAGGCAGGGCATCAGATTGTCACTCTTTCAACACCATCACTCTTCCTTCCGCAAAAAAGACGCAGATTTATGAACCATTTTTCCTAAAATTATTCTAAATTTTCGAAAAAACGACTTTGGGTTGGTGCACAAAGAGTACATGTTCCATGTCTCCTCCCAGTTTTTGGGACAAGAAATGCTGTTGCAAAACACTACCATCGTTCCTGTGAAATCAGTGGGGTGGAAGAACATGAAGGAAGGGAAGCCCAAGATCGGCGCCTCTAAGACTTACGGTCTCCCTAAGGTACACTGGCCGAAAAACCGACCAGGCCCATCAGTAACCACATATCCTTTAGGCAGGTATTTGTGAGAATGGTTCAACGGTATCACCCTATTCAGACCTACACGATCGTGTTTTCACAGGGAACCTGTTTTATCGGGGGGGGGGGGAGGAACATCCGTCGTCTTGCGGGGGTCGAAGCTCGAAAACTTATGTACCTTGAAGGTCGACCCTGTCAGTTTTGTGACATCACAATCTGATGACATTATGGATCAGTTTATTCAAGTCCCGCCCCCCCCCCCCATTATATGTTTCAAAGTCAGGGCCTGTGACATGACAATTTAATCACGTCATTGGTCAGCCTCGTGACGTCACAATCTACATTTTTCAGATCCCACGTCCCTCATAAAGAAATTATATGGCAGTGAAGGACTGCAATTGCAGCGGGAATCCGTTGTCCCGAGTCCCCTAGAGCCTGAAGTTTTTCCAAGTCCTGAAAATCATGACGTGACAACTTGAACGCCCTGTAATTTTAAGGAAGCCGTCGTCTTTCCAAGTCCCCCCCTATCATATAGCTCGGAGGTAGGAATTTTTCCAAGTCCCCTTCCTATCATATATGGCTAGAGGGTGACATTTTTCCAAGTCCCCCCCTCTCCTCTCCGTGACGTCATCAACCTCGCTCAGATCCGCGCTCGCGGACGAAAATTTCCTGGAAGTACCCCCAACAAAAGGGATAGTGGGTTCCCTGCCACTCCTCGTTCAACTCCGTTAAAGAAGCCGTGAAAGTTTTTTTTCGTTCTTTGGACCTCGTCAAAGAGCCGGAGAGTGAGAAACTATTGTCTACTCGCGTGAGACTCACATCATCCGACGTCGTGGGTCTTCTTCCTAACATCTTCCTCGAACTGACCATCCAATACGGCGTCCTATAAATATCAGAAATGCGAGTCCACCCTAATATCATTGAAGAGTTTGAAACGCTCTCTTCCAACCTCGGCACCTTCGATGGTAAGCTCTTCAAATTTTCATACGATATCGGAGTTCCTATTGGCTCATTTTCAAATTCCCTCATTCGAGACCTCTTGGAAGTACGGCTGGGCTCCCTTTACTAGACATGTTGCTTATTGGCATCGATACGTGGATGATATACGAGTATTATGCCTTTGAGACAGTCTTGTGGCTACCTCGTAAGAGCTCCTTTCGCACCTCGATGTCTGCTTTTCTAGTTTCAAATTTACGTTAGAAATAAGTGAGTTAAAACTAGATTTTCTCGATCTCAGTACTTCTCCTCCTTCCCATTCGAGCTCCCACCATCACTCTAGACACGAAGGATCTCCGTATAATTCAATGAAATACCGCCTCGCGTCCCTCCCTCCGTCTCACTCACGCATTCTTCTGCGCTGAAACTTCAGCTGGTCGGAATAGCATTACCCTTGCGTCGATCTTATGATCAAAAAAGAAGTTTATCACTAAGAACCACAGCCAATTGACTTTCTTATGTAGGCAAACTAACCCCCCTCCTCCTCCTCCTCTCAAAAACTTCAAATGGATACGCTTTTTCTGATTTGGGGGATTTTTCGAAAGCCTTCTCAAACTTCATACTTCGCACCTTGGGCCGACCAAAGACCAAGAGCGGGATTTACGAGTGTAAATTATCTTGTCCTAATCGTCCGAGGCTCTACATAATATGGAAGATTGTCCGTTCGTTTTAATGAGCATAAAGTGGCGTTCGATCACCCTAAAATCCACGCACACTCGTTACGAGATGGATTGATTTATATTTATTTCTAAAAAAGAACGGCTCTGGAAATGTTCTTCTTTATTTCGCTCGAGAGACTTCCTTGCTTTTTTGTTGATGTCCACTCTATACTGGTCCGATTGTTTCGCATTATCTCCGAATCGACATGAGATTTTTGTCAACAATATATTTCCTGCAGTCGTGAATGGGGCGTACGGTATTCACATTTTCCTATGTACCGATGTTGAATGAATGTACCATACACATCACATACGAGTGGATATTACTCCGTAACCTGAATAGGTGGAAATTATATTTTACCGAGGAGGAAAGCACTTCTCCCAACATTAACGTTTCGCCTGTCAAATATATTCCGTGATTATAATGCCATCAAAACATCACCCGTTAGGTACTACATGAGACTGTGGAGGAAATGCACGTCGAGAGATGATTAGTTTGGTTAAACAATATTCCGACGTCTTTCTCGACTCGTGCGGTACTAGCATTTCAATTCGATCTGATAATGTTCAGCAACACTCGCTCTGTGTTTTTTTACACGAGTACGTGTATTACTATCTCGCCTTGCCGCCATCGACGAAATTTGCGGCTATTCTGTCAGACTTCCGAGTCACCAATCAGAGATAAGTGTGACTACTTCTCGATACATACATTTGCGGTGAAATTCAAATTTAAGCTGGCTTGTGGTACGTTAGAAGGTGTACTACAGGACTCAGAATGAGAAAGGAGAAGAAAAATAGGCAGAGAAGCAGTAGAAAAATGGTGAAGTGAAAACAGTTAAGGGATAGGACAAGTGTTCAATCCTCAAAAGCAACTCACGCATAGTCAAATTTTCTGAACGCACGATGTTGATCGCATCATCAGGTCTCGTCAGAAAATAGTATTGAGAAGGAGTGGCTAGCCAGTACTTTGTTGAACGGATGAAATTTAACCATTTTAGATGGATTTTTTTTTTTTTGTATTTCAGAGACGCAAGCGACGAACCCACACATAAGTTTTAACCAGGAGAATTACACGGTGGGCGATATTCTAGACGCAAACTGTACCTCGAGTCCAGCAACACCTGTACCAGTGTTAACGTGGCTGTTAAATGGGAAAAAGGTAAGCTCCAGTCAAGTATTGATCAAAGTAATACTAATAAGTACTCACTTCTTCTCAGTGCTTAGAAGAAAAATATTGATTAAGTTGACAAAGCCAGTAAAAACATGAGTATAAAGAACCTATTTTAGAAAATTAAAAGTGAGATCTCAAGTGTACAATTCTGCGTTAGTTTACAAAAGTATTTTTGGGTGTTACAACAGCTGTGATCTGATTGTTTACAACAATAGTGCTCTATGATTGGTTCATCAGCCTAGATATGCTGCGTTTCTATTGGCTACCAAGCTTGCTATCATCCTACTGGTCAGTTTTGTTCTTACCAAGCTGAATAACATTTCACTGACAAACGTCATTCTATTTTCCAAAAGGTTAGCTTTTTTCCTCTTGGAAATCTTTTTCTCTTCATGCGGTTTTCTACGTGTATGACTTTCAAGTATTCCTTCACCATTGTGCTGTTTACCGAACAGTGACTTGCCATTTCTTTTTCCCTTGATATTTTTTTGTGCTTCTTTCAATCGATGTTAAACTTTCTCCCTGTCTCACCAATGCAATGTAGATGCCTTCGCACTGATTGCAACTGAGCTTGCACAAATCGCTCAAGCTTCCCTTGTCCTTTTCCTCCGTCTAGTTGTTGCTTATTCTCTTCACCGTAGGTGGGTTGTTACCGCAATGCCCACGTTCACATCATATGTTTGTGTACTTTCTTATATATGATACTGATCCAGACGTTCTTTGCTTCCATTTTCCCACGCTTCTAGAGTAGCCGTTGGCTGCTGCAAACTGCTTTACTATGTCAGTTTCTCTTCTCCCCTCTCCTCTATTCATTGTTCTTCAGGACAGAGATAGGTTGGTATAGCAGGTGGTGGGAGTCGTTTGGGATGATTGGGTCGGTGTGGGTTAGCTTCTTGTAGATTTCATATTCTATCCTGTTGTAATGGATTCAAATAGTATTTGGTTTTATTGCCTTTTTTCACTGGGAATTTGATGCTCTCATTCGTCGCATTCGTTTCCAGTTACGTATGTAGCCCAGTATTCGATAAAGTTTCTGAACTTGCTGCCTTTCAATATCTTATTTTGTACGTCATTCATGAATACCTTTGTCGGGATTGGTGACAGCGGTGATCCTATCGGTAGTCCTCTTTCGTGGCTCTAGAACTCGTTATTAAATCAGTAGTAGTTCTGGTCCACGATCTGTTCCACTCCTTTTGCATACTTCAACCCTTCAGAGTTCTCATGGTATCTCTTGTTGCGCAGTAGGGTGAAAAGTTCCTCCTTTGGTATGATACCAAACATGTTTGTCTCGTCCAAGGATGCCAGTTTATGGTTGCTCTTGATTTCCACGTTGTCTAGTTCTCCATTGTTCCTGATGCTTTATATGGTTCAAACTGGTAGTTTTTTTTCTGGCGATGATCTTTGCTATAGATATTGCAACATGGTGATTGAATGCTATTAGTCAGTGATCTCATTGGACGATTCACGTTGTGGAGTTTCACAAACCTCTTGAATTTGGTGCTACCGGGTTCATCTCATCCGTTCTTTCACTGCTAGATTCATTGTTCTCTTTCAACACGGTTTTCAGCTTTTTCTGGTATTTCTGTATCTGGTCCTTCTTCAGCTCTTCGAGTCCATCCTCTGCAATGTGCGACTCTACTTTTTGTTTGTAGTTCTCCTTCTCCATTATCACTACCGTTGTGCCTTTGTCCACCTTTCTCAAGGTCAGGTTGTTCTATCGGATCTTGATCTTTAGATTTGTGACCTTCCTTTGCATTACTCGCCTTCTATCATTGCTTCGACACATATTTTCCTTGGTGTTCAATTTTAGTTCGGGTCTTTGGCCTCAGGTCATGTTTCATGACTTGAATTACTTGTTCGCAGCTAATGGCTATGTTTTGAGCTTACACTGTCTGATTGTACTTGATGCCTTTTTCTAGTGAAACCTGTTTTAGGTTATTAATTAAGTTTCTTCTCTACAGTTAGGAAAATGTACGCTTATTATATCACTATTCTCGTGCTATTTATAACTTCGTTTCCATCAAATCAATAATTTTTCAAGTCCCTCCAGTTTATGGCCACATGACGGAAGATGTTTCCGAGTCCCTCCTACGACTCTAGCCTCCGCATGCCTTCTCCCGCCCTTGAACCACAAAATATCTGATGAGTACCTAGCAAATTGTCTTCAAAAATAGTATATATGCGTTTTCAATTTTGAAAATAGTTCTTAATTCTCGCACGTAAAGCACGTAGGTAGCTGGATTGTGACAAGGACACGTTAATAAGGGTTTTAGTGCGAGCGTAAGTACAAGCTGTTGCGTGTTCTTTATACTCTTATTGCCATACGGCTCAACAATCATGAAGTCTATTTTCCACGATGATCATAAACTCAAAAGTACCGGAAGCAGCCCATCAATGTTTATGATACACAATAAATTTAACGCGTGTATGCGTTATGAAAACTCAAAATTAACGTCTATGGTTATGAGGGTTACTTCTACGTAAAAGTAGGATATCAAGCTCCGAGCGCAAATGCGCTAGTTAAAATTATCCTCGTTAAATTTGTGATTTTTAAACAGTGCAGGTGGCGTTTTTGTGAGCAAGAGCAGAAGTTTTTGAAGCTTTTGGCGATATTGTTGCATATTTTCCGATATAAATGAAGCTAGAGGAGAAATTGCAGAAATGTATAGGCCTACCTATGTTTGCTTCTTATTTCTATTGTAGCTTTTTACCTGTGTACCTGTCGAAGAGAATTTCTCATATAAACTATTTCTAGTAATAAGAATGTAGATCGTCGTTCCATCATGAAAAAGTTCTTCATGAGCGAGGGGTAAAATCTCGTCTTCGTCAATTCATAAATCGTTGAAATACCCTCGAGGTTATTGTCAAATTGAGCTGTCGCGAGTGAAAATTATTCGTCTATTTTGCTAGTGGTAATAATATAAGCGAAATTGCGCATAACTGTGGACGTGATACAAAATGGACCTCTTGTATCCGAACATCTCTAACAATAATAATCAACAAGTGTCTCCACCGACTGAAAACGCTGCTCAAATTTAATCGGAGCGTAGCAACAACTAGGTATAACTGCCAATTATCATTAGTCATTCAGGAATTAGCCTTTATATCGAGGAAGTCAGCCACAAACCTGTTGACCGCTATGAATCGAAGTATACAGAGTATTCTTTCGTTTTTAAAAAATAACCACCCTTTACTATTTTTGCGCTAGAAATACTTCAGAGATGACTTACGAAGCAGATTGCACCAACTGATGAAATAAAAGACAATGAGAAAAATGACATTAAATTGTCGAGTCGAAATGCTAGCGCTGCTTGGCCATAGAATTTCGCATTTTATTATTTGGTCTGTTTGAATACGTAGGTAGATATTATTTTGCGATGATCGGTATTGAGAATTTCTAAAAAAAAAAACAAAAAAAAAACGTTCACGCCTTTTTTTCTTGATAGGATCGCAAATAATGCAATTAAAGAACGCATTAGATATTTTTTAATATTATTGTATCGACCTCTGACGATTTCAATTTAGATACGTATTTCGCTGGAATAAATTATTCATAACAATCCACATTCATTGCCAGTTTATACCGACTCACAGCCCTACACGAGACAAATAACGTTCATTATTCATTATGTCTAATAATTTCTTTAGCGTCAGGAATAGAAAGACATACTACTGAATACCTTCTTTAGGACTCTTGCGAAAAATGATTGATTCGTTCGAGAAAATTATAATACGGCGTTGAAAATGTGTTCTAAATGATTGCTAGATCGAGACTAAGTCACGTATAAAACGATAATGAAGGTAAAATATTTCAAATTTTTTTTCCCCCTTCTATTTCTTCCTCAGCAGACTTTGAGTTAAAATAAATAGTTGAATTGTCGTGAACAATAAGAACAAACAATTAATCGAAGATGCCCAAATTACAATCCTTTTGCGTTGAAGAGTACAAGTGTCCGATCAAAAGCATAATTCTCTCTTTAAAAAATATTTACCTTGATGTAAATTTTTCACTTTCTTCAACTGTTTTATCAAGCTCTGTAGTCATTATGGCATTCAACAAAAAATCTGCTTTTCATTGTTTTTCATTCAGATTTTGATTTTTTTCTGTTTTCAGTCCTACTTCATCGATTCTTATACCGCATCTTAGTTTTTCCAAAAGTTATCTACTGAATCACGGGAATATAAAAATGATTAGCCAGTAGAAGGTACACGATGACTGAAAAGCAAAATTATTTATATATCTACCTTCCGAGACTTAATGTAGGTACCTACTGAGATGCAGGAATTTCTTGTTGTCGTTTAGAATGCGAGAATTCTTGTAGGTTTACTTCTATAATTCAATGGTATTGCAGGCGGGGATCCACGAAAAAAAATGGTAAAATTATCCCCTCCAAAAAAAAAAAAAAAAAAAAAAAAAACAATAAGTAGTGTCGAAGGAAGTGTAGAAAAAAGAAGTCAGACTTTTTTTGGACTATTTTCCCTCCTAAATTGATCGTCTGGATCCGCGCCTGGATTTTGATAAACAGCATTATTTATTTGATACCTAATTCAATTAAGCTCAGCTTATTATCTACTTGGAAGTGAACAAACAACATAGATGTCAGAAAGCAACAACTTTTCAAATTAACTCATAAGTTACTTTTGATTTTCTTAACAAGACTTTTTTAAGTCGATGCGGATATCGTATGTATACTTTTTTCCTCTTTAATCAATCCATTTTACCGTAGGTACCTATTTAATAATATATTGTTGCTTCAAGTTCTGCAGAAGTTTTTCTAGTTCCAATTTGCACTGATGAATACAGTTTTTATGAGTTTTTATGTTCATCACTTTGGTGCAACGAGTATTTATATAGTCAATCTCTCTTGAATAAGCTATTCTTATACTTCAGAATTCAATCCAACGAGATGTGACAGCGAGCTATGGATGAGTAGGCTACAAATTAATTATTCTTGCAGTTTCCGTTGTAAATCTTCCATTTTCATTGCAGGATTGAGATCTCCAAATTCGAAATTAAAAACTTTTTTCAAGCCATCACGAGCGTTTGAAACTTGATCCGGCCGTTTCCACACTAGACTGATAAGAAAACCTTTCTTGTTTTAACATAATTATATTCGGATAACTGGTGAATGCATTCCGTACAAAACCTGGACAAATGATAATTTTGATCGCTGATCTATATAAATAATTTGATACCAAATCATCAGACTTGTCAACGGAGTGATTGAGTTCTAGCAAATGTTTCCCGAACTATAGAAGATTATGGTAAATTGGTCTTCGCTTCGTGAATACGAGTATACTTACCCAACGTAGATACTTTATTTGAAATCATACCGCAATTTTCAATTCTTTTAATAATTCGGAGATGATAATTTTGTCTGAAATCTACCTACTATAATTCACGGAGAGGTAGAAATAATTAGCCGGTAAAAGGTATGTGACCGTCTGAAAAGGAAAATTATTTACATACCTATACCTACCTTCTAAGGCCTAAAGTAATGAGATTCAGGAATTCCGTATCGTCGATAAATATATCAAGAGCAGGAATGTTTACGGCTCGTAGTAACCATACAAAAATTCTTATACCGATGAAATGACGACCCGTAGAAAGGAAAGCGAATTCGTCCGTATATTCCACTCTCGTATTTTCAAAAGTTAGGTTAGATACCGTACCTATGAAAAAATCTATTCCCTAGACTTTATAAGTGAAAAAATATGGAACAACATATTACACTTTTCCAACTTCTCATTCAATTTCTGTCATGTTAACAGAATACAGCGTTATTTAACGAAAGGTAAAAATTTTCCGAAGTTTTTCAATGTTTGTACTTCTAAAAGAACGCAACAGATATTGCGAAGGTGTGAGGCACGAACGTTTCAGAAACTCTTGAAAGTAGGCCGATAAATAAATAATCGGACTCACTGATGCAGAGGGGCAAATTAAAGGGAAAAAACAAAATAAAAATAAATAAATAAATAAATAACAAACTCGATTGTCCCAAAGGTTGCCGAATACGTGTATTTGGAACATTGGTTAACGTTTTGAATAAAATTACAAATGAAATATCTAAGAATATACACAAATAAGGACTGATGGGATAATAACTAGTTAAGTTACAAATAAAAACATAGATTCAATCCCTCACAAATGATCTCGAACTTACAAAAAGTAGATATTCATAGTCGAAATCCGATCCCAAGCCTCGTCGGCTATATCTCTGATGAAGTATAATGGGTGAATGCACTTGACAATATACTAATACAGAAAGTACTTTCTCCTGGCAGTTTGTTATCAAGGTGTAGTTCAGTTCGAGTTGAATCACAATACATTAAACAGAAATTCTTTTGGTGATTGAGTGAAAGATCCTTAGTAAGTACCTATCTATGAGAAGTTTGTTTGAACATCATGATCAGGCATTCTGATCCGACGCTAACAATATTATTTTACCGTTACCTATGCCTATTTGAAGTATTGGCTGTCATGCGCATCTTGCTTTCAGTCAATTGTAATATATTCACATCTAGAGTTGCTAACATTTCTTCTGCATGAATTTGTACTGGCGAGAAGTCCTGAATCGTCCGATTCTGGTGGGACCCGTCGTCGTTACGTTCCTTCAACCAATAAGCTCTTCTTACTTCATGATTCAATCTGATAAGATGAGAGAGCAATCTCCGAATAAGTAGAGATGATCTCCTACATTCCCAAAGAGCATCGTCCAGGTTATCAGATTGTAAAATGGAAGCTCTGCTAACTTCCATTTCCAAAGTGGACTGATAAGTAGACCTTTCATCCTCCAACATCTGGATGACCGGTGAGGTTTCGGAAAAAGATGACATATTTTAATGTTCGCTTAAAAAAAAAACAAAAAACAAAAAACAAAAAAAAAAAAAAAACAAAAAAAAAAAAAAAAAACAAAAAAAACAAAACAGCAAACCTTAAAGAAAAGAATCAACAAAATCCAAAAAATAGCTATTATATGCTCGGCCCTGATAGTGATACTGATAGGTAATCTATTATAAGAGTTACAAACAATTTTCCTCGTTTAATTTCTCATTCAAGTCATCCATCGTGCATATCACAATTCACAAAATCGAATGAAAAATGGCGCATATTAATGACTGAATTACGGTATATCTAAATTGCTTTAAGTACTAGATAACAATATATTAGTGTTTGTGCTCAGTTGCAGAGGTTCAAAGCTATAGCTGAAAGCTGAAAGTTTTAAGCCAAAAGCCAAAGAATTTTGACTCTAAAAAGCCAAAAGTCAAAAGTTGAAAACAGTTTTTTTGATAGGGAGCAAAAAGCCAAAAGTTTTATTTATTTAGTTTTTTTTTTGTCTTCCGCTTTTTTTTCCCCATTCTCTTTCAACTTTTTTTTCTTTCTCTGTGTCTGTCGCAGAGGTTGAAAGCTAGCTGAAAGCTGAAAGTTTTAAGCTGAAAGCCGGAGAATTTTGCCTGGAAAAAGCTGAAAGTCAAGAGTATTTTTTGTTGGGAAGCGGTAAAGCTAATGTCAAAACGCTCAGTTGAACTGCGTCTAGGTACAACGTACAAGACAACATGGCAACATGCAAAATGGCAACTAGGTGCAGAGTATTGCAGCCAGCCGAAAGCCAAAAGCCGAAAGCCGAATTCAGCCAAATTTTCGGCCATTAAGCCGAAAGCCGAAAGCCAGCTTTATGTTTACTCTTGGAAGCCGAAAGCCAAATAAGCCGAATTTTTTCGGCTGATTTTTGGTTTATTTCTCATACGCGCGAAATGACGTGTGACACGCAGTTCTCGATCTTGTAGGCTGTAATCTGTATAGCAGGCTAGCAGCATCAATCTGAACTGGTGATCCCTGTTATCAGAGTCTGCTTGTTATAACTGGTACTATTGAATATTAATCGTGTTTTTGATTTTGACATACTGTCTGCACTCTGTTGCGTGCATTGATCGGGAGAAAGAATAACTTGTGCCACTGCTGATTCCAAACTCATTTTATCAGATGTGAATTGAATTCAATGAATTGATCTCAAAAATTTCGATGCTCAAACCTCAAACTACACGCTTCCCTCAGCAGCAGTCTGGCTTACCATGTTTTCGGCTTTCTGCCTCGTTTGTCAATTTGTCACTCAATCCACAGAACACAGATTCAGATTTTTGTTACATTTTTCATTCCCTGGCTGCAACAAACCAACAACAAAATCATCAGCCAGCCAAAAATCAGCCGAAAATCAGCTGAAATCCCGCCAAACAATCAGCGATCAGCCAGCCATAAGTCAGCCAAAAGCCAGCTAAATTTTTCTGATCAGCCATAAGCCGTAAGCCGAATCCAAATTTTTGAAGGTCGTCAGCTTCAGCCCTAAGCCGAAGCCAAATTTTTCGGCTGCAATTCTCTGACTGGGTGTACTAAACCACCATTCTTGTGCTGAATCGGCATTGCGTAATGTTGCCAGACTGGTTGAGTGGCGGGCACACTCGTCTTTTTTGATTACGGAGGACCTTTATGTCAAAATGGCGTCCGTCCCAAGAAATACATTGAGCGGACGCCCTTTTGACAGGAAGGTCTTCAATTAAAAAAAGGCTTCTAAGTGCCGACTTGATATTGCAAACCCGCAAGAAGAAGTTTTCATACACAGCAACAACAAACAAACTGCGTTGTATTATGTACTACCTACAGTCTGTTCCACGAGAGTTTGGTATTATGAATCACGGGGAACCCGCATTCCATTGGCATTCCGTAACGTAAAATAAGCGTGAGTGACGTGGGTTGCCTATCGTTTATAATACCAAACTCTCGTGGAACAGACTGTAACATATAGGATGGACACAAACAGGAGGGAAAGAGAGCGTAAATAATTGCAGTGCACTGCTAGGCAATGCAATGTGAGAAAGCACAAATATCTTGTCATTGCGACGTTGCCAAATCGATCTCTTTAGTGCGTATTTCACAAAACACACATTCATTTTGGACTTGCAGGCTGCCATTGAAAACTTCTCTAGGATTGTAAACCTATTTTTTTGACATTGAATTTTTTGAATTAAGACGTTATGGTACAAAAATGAAATTTCAACCAGCACTGCGGCGGTTAGTATATATCGGGCTGTGGCTAACAAGGTGCTGCAGAAACCCTTGCAGAAGCAATTCCAATGGACAGCAAATAATGTCTGGCACATGATGTCATCACCTGCCACATTTATACAGATGACGCTTGAAATTGGTAGAAACACCCATTTCCTTGTTGTTTGTCAAACTTACTGTGGACAATATTTTTAAATTCTTGAACCTAGCATATTTATTATTTTCCATTCGGACTTGTCAAGAGAAAACTCTCATCAACGTTAAGACAATTTCAAGTGTTACTATTGGTTGTTCTTATCAACATTATAAACATCAAATATTCTAGGAGGGGGGTTGTTGGTAAATGAAAAACTCAAGCGAAAAATTTGATCACCTCGTCGGGATCCGAACCCGAGACCTTTCGCTTGCCGGGCGACTGCTCTAACCGCTGAGCTACGAGGGCGATCAAATCTTCCACGAATTTTTCCAATTACCAACGACGAGAACTAGTACGTCACTACCCGCAACGACGACGAACACTCACCGAGTGTACTTTCATCAAATATTCTCCACTGCAATTGGTTGCGACGCCAGCGCGCCATCGCCCTGCCGAGTCTGAATGCCTCGGACTTGGAACTACTTTTCAATTCTCAGATTTGGAAATACTTTCATATTCTCAGACTTGAAAATATTTCATTTGTGACCTGTCACAAAGAAATTAACCTTTTAAGATTCATGCAGTAGAGCTACATTTCTGCAGTACTGAATCGTTCATACTGCAGAAATGCAGCTGTGGTATGAATCTCATAAGGTCAATTTCTTTGTGACAGGTCACATATTCTCTAACTTGAATATATTTTCCAACTCTTGAACTTGGAAATATTTTACTATTTTCATGTTCTCAAACTTGAAAATATTTCCAAATCAAATTCTCGACTCTAAAAATATTTATGAGTCCAACAATTGGAAAATAAATCAAAGAAAATGAAAATATTTCCAATTCCGACAATATTCTTAACTGCGAGAGTATTTCCAAGTCCGAGAATATGAAAATATTTCAAGTGCAAGGATTGGAAAATATCTGAGGTTTGACAAAAAACAAGGAAAAATAGGTATTTCTACCGATAGACCGATTCCCCATGACGACATATCTACTTGCAAATGAACGACACTGATTTCGTTCAATTTCTACTAAAAACAGACCTGCCTGCTGCAGGTGTCACCCTTCAAAAAGTAAACGAACTTTTCACGTGTTATTTCTCATAAGGATCATATAACGTCCACTAAAATGCAAATATTTCAAAAATTTACAATTTTGTTCAAAACAAGTGGTCTTCTTTCATGGAACACAAACCGTTCACTTTGTATATTAGTGTTCATTTTCGGAATATTAACGTTTTTGCAAACACTTGGTGATTCTCAAGAAGTTTGTTTGAATCTTCAAAGGTAGACAGCTGCAGCATCTAACCTGCTTAGTTCGCGACTCATTTGCGCGTATTTGATTCATTGAAGTCACCAGGGAATCAGTCCATTTCTACCGTCATAGGTACAAATGCGGCAAGGTAGCGGCAAGTAATGACTAATGACGTTGTGTGCTGTAAATTATTTGCTGTCTATTGGAAACTGCTCTAGCAGAAACCGTGCTTATAATTAAAAACCTGTGCTGCAGAAAACGGTCTCATCATCGAGAAAATTAATGTTTGTTTGCCCGTTTTTTGCAACACAGGTATCTGAATGATGAGGCTAGGTTTTGCAACACAAGCCACAAATAGTGTATTAATTCAACTCATGCACGATGGGCAAATTTGGAATCCGGTAGGAGCAATATTGACAATATCTGGATTCTACTAAAAGAAGAACATGGTGTTTTTAATTAGAAGGGGTTATAGAATCAAGTGAAATCAAGAAATCAACTCTTTTCCACTAAATATTATTGTTTTTAGAAAAAAAAAAAAAGGTAGAAGATGAAGGTTGTAGCTCTATTTCATAAACTTTTTTTTTCTTTTTTCTCTTTTTGAATTCTATAAATTTAATGACCGAATTACGGCAAACGATAGGCTACCGTCTCCGAGGGGAAATTCTTGTATAAATAAATAGTTATTTTATTATTATTTTTAGGAGAAGGTTCCAGCATTGTACTTCTGGCTAAACAGAGGGTTTCAACTGCAGCCCTGGTTTTCTGTGTGCCTCTCAATCAAACTCGATAAGATATAAACAAATAAAAACTTCGAACAAATTGGACAAATTTTTTCGATTATCTATTGACAGTTTTTAATTTTATCTCTCTTCTCAATCTACGTCACTTATTTGCAAATCTTCTTTACATTTCAACTAAGAACAATGTTTTTTTTTTTTGTTCATCAGAATTGTTTCTAATGAGATCTTCACTTTTTCTCTAAATCTCGGTCGTCTGTGATTGTGAGCATTTTTTTCATCCTAGTGAATTATTCTGTTTGTGACAGGCTGACGAAAAATTGATTCGTTCGTACCCAGAATTTATGAAATCCTCTTCAATGGTCCAGTTGACGAAACATATTACCTTGGAGGACGCTCCTAGATTAGAGTTGACCTGTCTGTCGACGATTCCAGAATTCCTAGGTCATCATACGACGCATGAGGAGTATGCCGATTACAGAAAATACGTCATTAATGGTAAGGAATACTACATCGCTTTAAATACGATTTATAAAGACTCGTAAAATAAAGCTCATAATAATTCGGTGAAGGTTAATCTGCAAAAGTTATCAGAAGTTTTACTGCTACGCTATCGGCGGAAAAGAGTGCGCTACTACTTAGCGAATAAAATCATTTTCCGACGAAGTAGTAATTAGCTTCTTCAAAACATTAGGGTATTCAACACTATGGAAGTTTCTCACACCCGAAAAGTAATAAATTTCATAAAATATGTATATGACAGATGCAGTCTCAAATAGGAGGAAATAATGTAAGTATAACTACGTTTTAACCGATAATGGGTAAATACGAATGACGAGAGAATTCTTATAAGAAGACTATACAGCATGGGTCCATGAGACGCTTCCATTATATTTACTCACGTCTTGCAACAGAGGAGCCTGCGACACACATATAAGTTATATTCGTACAAATAAGGAAGAGCAATATTGTACGAGATAAGAATAATTTAGGAACTGCTTTTCTGAAATTTCCGTCTGTCTGCAGTTTTGATAACCGAAGTAATCGTATGGTGAAATCTCGCGAGATTTTAAATTTTGAGAAACGGAATTGGGATATGTACGCGTATTACTCCATATATACTGTGTAGTCGAATGAGACTTTCGAACCCTTTTTCTTTCCGCGATCTGCGGGAAACGAGTGTAACATAGATTTGGCTCGTAATGTATGTGCACGTATTTTCAAATGCGAACGTCGACAAGAAAAAAAAAACATCCGTCAATATTTGGAAAATCTGTTTGCATTAGTATGACGTGTACATGCATTGGCACCGTATAAACCTCGTTCTACTTGCACGTATCCCGTATTCCTTCTTTATAGTATAAGGGTGTAACTGAAAAAAAGAAATTTTTACAATTTCAGTGGACGTGGCTCTACCTCCGACTGAAGCTGCTCGAACAGCTGGTGCTCAACGAATGAGGTCGTATCGATGGAATGCTATTTGGCTATGCATTTGCGGCTGGTTAACGTATTCCGCATCTCTATAACATAGTAATCACGTAATTACCTTGTAACGATTATAATAAGGTCTAATGAAAAGCTGTTTAAAAGCTCTTGATGGCGCAGTAGAACTCGACGGTATCTCATCAGTGTTACGTAGGTAACGCGTCTGTCCCTCGAAATCGATTTAAACATCTTAAACACCAATTATTTTGGTGTTATTAAATGAGGACCAAGATTGCTGAAGGCTTTCATCACTTCATGCTCTCGACTCTGATAGTATTTAAATGGTGAATTGTTAAAGAGTCGTTAGGCATCGTCCACGCAGTTTTGATTATCTGATTCTAGTAACGGAGTAGACTTTGCGTACCGTCATCAAGGCGGGAGGGTGCCTAAAATATTGCGATCTTGACCACATTTTTAAAATTATGTCGAAGGGAAATCAGGAGGGAAAATCGTCCCCTTTCTATGGTAGTGGGTCAGGGATTAAACTGCAGTTTTCGGACACTTCTCCATCGAAGCTATGGGAACTGAATCTGTCCGAATATCAACATTTAAGTCATGTTTGTGGGCAATTTTAGTTTTTGTAATATTTCTAACATTATTTGTCTCGTAATTCCCTATTAAATAAAACCATATTTTTATTTTTTTAAATAATAATTATAACCCTTGCCAAGAAAAGGGTAAAGAACTTGTCTTGACGGATAAGTTATGGGCATTGCCGTCATGAAATATCTTGACAAAATTTTAAAATAGCATCTGACCGTGGACTTCGATTTTCAGACTTGAAAACTGTCGTGGTAGTGTTTTAAAACAGATACATCGTCCTCTATGGGGCTGCCCTCTGTGCGTCTAAAGAACTTCACAATTACAATCCAATCCTGTGCCAAGTTCCTAACCCTCGTATCAAAATCTTAAGAACAACATACTTGAATTCATCGAACGTACGTTTTCAAATACTTATCTTATCCCTGAACCTGCAGTAACCGTAAACTCCTCCTTCAAATGTGCAATGGTCTGATCCGTAACCAACTAATTTCCACTCACTCCAAAAAAATTGCTTTTGGGTGTCGACTGGCAACAGGCCAGGCTGAAGTAGGTGTTCCTCCTCTCCATTACCACGCCCTTTTACTCACTGCCAACTTTCTGGTACCAACAGGCCAAAACCAAATTCTTCCCATTTTTTCGAACTCTCTCAGTTGATCCCACTGGGGCACTCATCTCAAACTTAGACCCTTACTTCTTATTTTTTCATCTCTCCTCCCTTGTTAACCCCCTATCCTTGACGTATGTCTCGATTACCGAAATTCCCAAAACAGCTAACTTTATACACAAATAACACATGAACAAAATCATTTCTTCAGACTTTCCTGGTTACTGAAGTAAAGAAGGTCAAAATTTTTTCAAGTCCTAAAGTAGGTCAAGGTCATTTATAGCGTCATCTAACGTAACAAACCGCGACGATTTTTCTTTACGATTGTCCCAGTTTTTTGTAACGGTTTTCTCAAGAGTGGTGCTAGAACAAATAAAATGCTAAAATTGAGGCTTTCTTAACAATGTTGGAGGAGGAACACAGGGAACCTGTTCTATGGGTTGAATTTGTTTTAGTAATGGGATTTATAGGTCTATTGGGGAAATCCTTATTAAAAAAACACGTTATCAATTCAAATTCTAGGGTAGTGTGGAACTGAATTGAGAAAACACCAATTTTCCAAAATCTCCTATCATTTATTATATCATGACAGGAATTCACAATTTTTCAAGTCCCTTTATACGTTCCCTGTTAAAATTTTGACCGAGATATAAATGATAGAGGACTTGCCTTCCTATCATATATAGAGAAAGAAAGAAAGAAATTAAAGTATGAATAAATAAAATAAATAAATAAATAAATAAATAAATAAATAAATAAATAAATAAATAAAATAAAATAAAATAAATGAATGAATGAATGAATAAATAAATTTTAATTAATTAATTAAATAAATGAATAAATAGAATGAATAGATAAAATAATTGAATGGATGAGTAAATCAATAAATAAGTGAATAAATCTGACCCTGACAATGATAAGGGACCTAAAGTCGGAAAATTTTTTTTTCTGATTTTTTACATAATACTATTGGAGCATTTTGAGACCCCTATCGCAAAAATTTTTTTTCCGACTTTAGGTCCCTTATCGTTGTCAGGGTCACAAATAAGTAAGTAAATAAATAAATAAATAAATAAATAAATAAATAAATAAATAAATAAATAAATAAATAAATAAATAAATAAATAAATAAATAAATAAATAAATAAATAAATAAATAAATAAATAAATAAATAAATAAATAAATGAATAAATAAATAAATAAATAAATAAATAAATAGATAAATAAATAAATAAATAAATAAATAAATAAATAAATAAATAAATAAATAAATAAATAAATAAATAAATAAATAAATAAATAAATAAATAAATAAATAAATAAATAAATAAATAAATAAATAAATAAATAAATAAATAAATAAATAAATAAATAAATAAATAAATAAATAAATAAATAAATAAATAAATAAATAAATAAATAAATAAATAAATAAATAAATAAATAAATAAATAAATAAATAAATAAATAAATAAATAAATAAATAAATAAATAAATAAATAAATAAATAAATAAATAAATAAATAAATAAATAAATAAATAAATAAATAAATAAATACAATGAAAGCAATATTTTTCCGAGTCCATTTTGGCCGGACGTCGTGCGGCAAAGTTTTCAAAAAAATACCTCATAGAACAGGTTCCTTGTTAAAACCTCATCCTACCGATCCCGTTGTCGAACGAATCCTCATTTTTATACATTTGTAAAATTCTTCTTCATCTTCCATCTCTCTTTCATGGATATCGGGACACATAGACCTTGAGAAACGTGACGCAATGGACGTTGCCACGAAGCACTCACTTTGTTAATTTTCCATAATTGACCCTCTCCTCCCTCGTATGATCTAAAAGCTTATCACTGTTTCCGAATCCTCTCCTACCGGTATGATTTTTGGTATCCTCATCTGCCAACAAGCTCCGATCTCAAAAAAGCTCCATCTCTTTGATGTGCTTCAAACCGTTTTTCTCGACGCGAGGAAGTCATACGAACCTATCTCAGAATATCCCATACCCGTCTCTTCCACTCTCTCTACGCCTCTGATTCGATGTATGCCTAAACTGTAAGATGACCTATCTGTTTAACACTTCCTTTCTTCTCCACACTTTCGAAGACATACGGCTTCGCCATTCTGTCTCTCTCTGCATCCTAAACTTCCTCTCTGACAATCATACGAAAATCATTAGCCCGATGATGTACCTTTGATCTATCTATTTCTACAACATTGTCTAATTCATATTCTTCCCTATTGTATTCTTCTGTCCACTCCTTTTGAAGAAATACTCAGAGGAAAGAATGAAAAGCTTTGTATTTAACTTCCTATTGTGTTCTACAGGAATATACCACCAAAAAGAACAAAGGCGCTCCATTTTCTCTACATGGCTTAAAGCGAAGTCTCCGGCTTTTTGAAGCAGTTGGAACTCGAAATTTTTCTATAGTCTCTCCCGTAATAGAGTTTGAAGGTTGTGTATATGTTTCATGTATTCACCCTATCTTCCTCTTCAATCTTTGAATTTTCGTACACCATCCTGTCCCAGTCATATTCCTCTCTCGGCGTGTATGGTCCATTCATTTCGAATCCCCTTTTTTCAGTGAAGGAGAAGCTGGGCGAAAAAATTTAAGTTTTGGACTTGACGAGGAAACTGAGCCCAGATACGTATTTGTGCGAATGCGACTTGTTCATGAAAGGGGGAAAAAAGGTAAGAATTACTAAGCCTAATGACCTTGAGATTTTTTAGAGACTTCGAAAAATTTTGATTTTCCAACTCGACTTACCTAGAGACTTGGTCATCAAATAGGGAAGGAACCTGAGCTGGGATATTGCTACTGTATTGTCAAGGCAACCTAGTAATAATTTTCTGGGATCTTCGTGAATTTAAATCCATCAACTGTGCGTAGATGAGATACCATCGAATTACCAGCGTTAAAACCTTAGAAAACTTTTTTCATCTAAGTTAGTCTAAAGCTAGCTTTCACAATTATTGAAAAAATATATTTTTTGAAAATTTCAGATGCAGTCGTTGATTTACTGCCGCATACCGCCGAACATATATGATAATGAAAACGAACCAGCAATTGCTTCAATTTCGCTAATAAGGCTGTCTCCTTCCTCGTTGTTTTTGATGGAATACCTATTTTTCCTCCTCTTCAATTCTTGTTTTATCTTTTTCGTTTCATTTTTTTTTTTTTTTTCGTTTGTTTTCCTATAACCTACTCGGTATAGACTCAATGATAATCAAATGTGTACAAATGTTTATTTTTACGTTTAATTGATTGAATGAGGTACTTCTACGTACGTCTGAATGCATTTGTGGTTGTGTAAGTGTGAAGAAGTGAATTTCAATACGTGTGTTGTTTTTCGTTTTTTTGTTTTTGTTTTTGCCACCGCGAATACATAAATAATTTGTAAATACTGATTTCGATATCCGATTGACTTGATTCGGCCAGATTAAAGCCGGAAGGAAGAATTTTTTTCTATTGGAGGTAGAAAATACCTAAAATATTCAATTTTGCTGGCGAGATGAGCTGTCGAAACTAGAAACCCTTGATGCCATTTTTTTTTTTTTTGAACGTAAATCCGCGACAAAAATTGAATTTCCTTTTAGGAAATTATAGAATTGTTTGTTAAAGATTCTTAGAGAGATTTGAATATCGTGAACTTTCTTACTTATGATGTTATGATTGAACTGTCGAACTTACGAAAATATTGCACTCGGGAGTCCTTACTCATTTCCACCATCCGAAAAATTTTGCAAAATTTTTTCTCGATAATAGGTACAAAATGTCAGAACAAGTTTGTAAATTCTTATTCATTTCTGTTTGAATTTCCTGTATCGTCTGTTCGATTTTGATCATCCTTCCGCGTTATCTCGTCTTGAATATGACATTCAAAACACCTGAATGTCCATCATAAGGAAGTGACCGCCATTCCTCCCGTACTTCTCATAGTTCAGTTAAGTTCCTACCGTTAAGATCATGGCAAAGAAACCCTACAATTCCTCGAATAATTTTATTTCTTACGCAACAGTTTGAGAGCTTAAAAATTATTCCGAAACGTTTCCGCATAATTGAAAAGGAAAACAAATAAATAAATAAACGAAAGAAATGGCGTTTGTTCAACTCTTACCGTGCGCCTAATAAATTTTTAATTTTATTTGAATAATAATAAAAGAAAGAAAATAAAGTTGGCCTAAAATTATACGCTCATGCTGCAGGTGAGAAAGCAGGGTTGATGATTTATACTTTAACGCAACAATACCTACTTCATTTAGGTACCTGTGAGTGTGTTTTAGTTTATGGATTCAAACACGTTTTTTTCAGGAAACACGCGGATTTGTTGAAAGTTATTTTTAGTCGAACGGAAAACTGGGGAAAGTTGAAATAATCGCTATAAAAATTTTTCTTGATTTATAATGTTTGTTCATTCGAAAATGACCTAATATATTATAATATTCAACTTTTGGGACGAGGTGGTCTTTACTTTTTTTTTCCTCCTCGTAAAATAAGAAAAGAAAATAGTCGGCCATACGTCCACCCACAAACATTCGCAGATCTCGCTTTATTTATTGTTACTAGTTTACAATTCAATTTTAGGCTCCAAGTTGGTGTCTTGACTCGTTGAGTTTGGTCTCGATTTAATGATCATAAGTACGTGCGTTGAATTTGCATCAATTATTAAGAAATTGAAACTTTATTAATTTTGAAAGCCAATAGACGATAAAAATATTTCATAAGATCCTCTTCCGATTAGTTTTTCTCTTCTTTTTTTCCCCCTTGACTTTAGACTCAAGATTCAGTAACAATGAAAATTGACTCTTTAGATTCGCTAGGCATTTTCTAAGTTCGCTAATATTCTGAAGTTTCAAAAATTCACTATGACTAACGAAAAACCGAAAAGAGAAAGTTGTTCTTCTCGACTTCACATCAAACTCGACCCGTGTTCGTCTAAATTCCAATGAAGCTCTTTTTCTACCCTCAACGCTCGCCTCGAGCTCGTTGTTTTTATTCGTCAACTTTTTCCCATAATGTTGAAGGTCTGTACAATTTACGTTTGTCGAGCCTGTTTTATACATAATTTCATTTTTTTTTTTACGCAGTTTAGAGCACCTCACCGCCCTACACGCTTCACAATATTATGTGTACGAACACGGTACCGAAATCTCCCTGAAAACGCATAAAAATGTTTTTACGTGTTGTAGTTCAAAAGATTCCGTTTTCGCGGAATGACCAGTCTGGGAGAGGAGCAAATTCAAACTGTTGATTCGCTCTATTAAAGTGGAAATTTAAGGCGCGGACACAGAAAACTTTTTTTAGTGGATCGTAAAACTATTTTCCAACGCGTATGGCTGCGGTCGTAGGCCAAGCGAATATACGTTTCATTTTCGAAACGAAAATAACGCTCCAGAGAATTGTGGGGAAAATGGTAACCGAACGCTATCTAGTCGATCATTTTGAAAGTTGTAAACTTCGCGATTCGTAAGAGAATGCGGGCCAGTCACTTCTTAGTATGAAAGACTTCCAAGTTCATTCTGTAGAGGGCGAGTGGTATTAGGTTACTGCAAAATTATTAGTTAATTATCGATATTCTGGTTTGAAAAATTTGTTCGAATAAGTGCTGGACACCGGCTTAGAATGGCTACACTCAAGTTTGAATAAATATTTTCTTTTGGAAGATCTCATTGCATTTTCAGTTTGATAGAGTTTCGGTTGAAAATATCGTAAGTTAAATTAAAATATTGTAAAATTCAAAATCATAAGGATCAACAAGCCTAAAATTTTTATCTTTTTTTTCTTTTTGGTGGGAGTTAAGGATAGGTGTGGAATGATTTTAAAAACTTTAAACTCAAAGCTAAAGTTGGTTGACACTCAATAAAATTAAAAGTACTCGTACTCAAGATTCTAAAGCGAGAATTCTGGGACTCTTACAAAATGATCATTTCGTATCAATTAAAAAATCTCAGAGATTAAATCCCATAGACTAAAGTATATAATATTTTTTTTTTTTTTTGCAATTTGTTCCTAATATAAACGATTTATCCCATCTCTAATTCCTTGTTACGTTTTTTTTTTTTTCACATTAACAATTTATGTGTTATTTTATTAACTAATTTACAAAATGATCATTTCGTATCAATTAAAAAAATCTCAGAGATTGAATCCCATAGACTAAGGTATATAATATTTTTTTTTTTTGCAATAATTTGTTCCTAAATATAAACAATTTATACCATCTCTGATTCTTTGTTAGGTCTCTCTTTTTTTTTTTTTTTTTTCTTACAATAACGATTTAGGTGTTATTTTGTTAACTAATTCCAGATCTCAATAACTAAGTTCTCTTACCATGTTCTAGTTTTTTTTCTTTCTTTCTTTCTCTCGCCTTTCTTTTGTTGAGTTTTAATATCAAAGATTTTTATTCTCTTTCCTGAAGTTCCTTGATATTCCCAGTGTTATCGAAAAAATTAGCCTAAACTTTTATCGAAGATCCAGAGTCTTATTTTCAATAATACTTCAATGATTGTAATTTTTTCAAGCATTTTTTTTTTTTTAATGTTTCTGGTTTCGAAGATCATTACTGAAGGCGATTTTGTTCCTTAGACCGAGTGTAAATATTTCGTACCGGTATGAAATGAAATAATATTTCTGGACGCAACGCTCCGAATCAAGTCAATCGATGAGAATTTTCTACTGGTAATGTTGAATGAATGCCAATTTTTCTTTAAAACGAAGAACCTGAATCGACGAAATGTTAAGTGTTTGAATACTGTTTGAAAAGTTGTTTGCCCGTCTTCCATAATATTTTTTTGTTATTTATTAGTTCATTTGTACGCTATTAACTAAAAATGGTACGTTTGCCTAATCTTTTCTTCTCTTATAATTATTTTATCAATTTTTTTTTTTTTATTCTCGTGTAGTGAGTTATTTTACGGAATTTTCATATTCTTTCTGTCTTTTTCGACTGTTCTTCAGTCCGGAAGTATTCTAAGTTTTTTTTGCATTCGAATAAACTATCTGGCTTACGCCTTCTTTATTCCCCCCACCCATCTTCCTTCTTTTCACGTTCTCATTTGGAGGATCCTATAATAAGGAAGGTAGAAAACCTATGTGGGACGAAAAATGTTGTCAATATTAAAATTTAGCAACTTGAGTACCTAGCTTTTTATGTTGGAAATTACAGGCCTAATCTTGATCATGAGATGTGATAATAATTGTCTCGCATTTTTCATACTGGTTGTCGACGAGTGGAATTGTGCCTTGATGTACTCAAGTAGCCAGTCGAAATTAAATTGGAGGAATGTTTCAACAATTCCTCTTATTCCTCTAAAATTCTACTAAAACAAAAATGAGCTGAAATCGTTTGGAAAATGTGGAAATCGAAAATGACCCTAGTTTATCTCACTCCAACAATCTTAGGTATTTTTTAGCGAGTAAACCTGTATGATCTACCTATTGTCGATTTTTCGACTAAACTTGACGCAAAAAATTTGAGAATCGTTTGGATGTTTTTTTTATTTCACATTCCCACAAGATCGTGTGCCTTCAATTAGTAATTCAGTTCGTAATACCTATTATTCAATATTGTCCTCTCGTATTTTCCAGAAACGATTAGAGATGGTTTTTACTCTAAAACTTTTCCACTTGATCGTGAACTCGCAATACTTACAATCTTTAAGAAATTCAGTTTACGAAAGTTACCATTGTTTTTATTAATTTCGTCTCTTTGTATAAATCGGTTTAATAGATTTTTTGCGAACGCAAGTTTTGCTGCAGAATCTTTTACTTTTCTCTTTTTCTAATCGTTATCAAATCAACATAAAATTATTATTTCCTCCTTACATTAGATTACTCGCAAATGTGATAAAATTAATTAATTTGAAAAATCGTTATTATGTTTACGAGTTACATACCCTTATAGTCAGATTACTCTAATTAGTGCCACAATTTATTAGCTATAATAGTGTGTACTTATTATTTAATTTTATGAAAATGAACGCTAATATGTCAATTATTTCCTGCGTGAAATAGAAAAAGAAAAAAAAAAAGTTATAAAAATAAGACATGTATTCATGAGCTGTAGCTTCATTTCACCTGTAAAAATTTGTACCTACGGTATTAGTTGTATGTATGTCTATGTTACATAAATTTATCACTCTACTGTGAAACGTATTAATTATCATTCTGATCTAATCGGAGTTAGTGATGGGCGAAATCGGTGTCAGTATCGCTACTACCGGTATTTTCCTTGCCATTGTACTCCACTGTCTACCATATCGCTCTGTGGGATGAAATGCAGCCACAAATTGGTTTCAGTTTTCAAGGTCCAGTTTCAGAGCTTACTTCAAGCCTCAACCACTATTTTCTTCGAAGACTCATTAGAGTTAGAACTTGATTTTATATTTCTTATGGCCTTGGACGTTCCCAGGCACCCATATTCAAATATAAATATCTAGCATGAATAGCTCTCTTGGCTAACTAGTAACTACGAAGGCCAGAAAGGCCTACGAAGCTTTTTTCTTCTTTCTGAAGCCACTTCTCTTCTTATTTTTGACTCCATTTCAAGTTCTAGCTCCTAGAGTAGTGGCGTCGCGAGCGAGTGTTAAATTGGTCGGAAACCCCTTTCCGCATGATCCACGAAATGGCATATTTTATTCTAAATAATTTTGCCACAAACTTTTCGTCACGTTCTTTTCTCCCACTCTTTCTTCAACCCCCCATGAAAAGTTTTTTGGATACGGCACTGTCCTAGAGACAGCTTTGGTTCCATGCGAGTGAGGAGCTACGGAATCTAAAGCCTAAATAAAAATATGTAGCTGGCTTCCCATTTTGAACTTTAGCCCTATTAGAGCCTCTAGACTCTATAGAGTCAATTTCAAGCTTCGATGCTCGTTGCAGAATTTTTAGATTATTTTTCCCGAATTTTATGGAAAATTTCATACGTAAATCCATGAAAGTACTACAGGTTATCAATTTCTTAATCTTTGGGCCTTGCAGTGACATCTTGGGCTATTCGAAAGAAATGTTAGAGGCGCTCACATACCGTATGCAACTTCTTGAGGCTCGTCTTTGTGACTTCGTATCGAATTTTGGGCAAGAACCGGTGAAAATTCATAAATTCGATCGTCCCTTTTCCCATTTTGAAGAAATGTACGGTCAAATTTGGCGTTTTTGGAATATCTGCTGTTCTTACGGAGTACAATTTTTGTCTCAAATGTCCAGCTACGTTTGCGTTTCATCCCCCACAGTGTACTGCCTTCCCGCCCTCCCCCCATTACACATTTACTCATCACGTCCTCGCATCAACAGTTTGTACACGTTTTTATGGCCGAAGCTCAGTCTATGCTATGCATAGTCTATAAGCGGTTTTCCCAAGATAGTCCCAGTCTTTCAGCACATAAAACGCTAAAAAGTCTAGTCGTCCTAAACGTATAGAAACCAGTTTTTTGTGACGGTTTTTTGAAGAGTACTAAAAGTCGACGAGTTTCTCTTCAGTCGAAACATTCGAGTAATTCTAATCACCTCAAAATTCTCTCCTTCATCTACCGCTACATCTTCAGCTTGTCAAAACTAATCTTTCAAACTAAGGCCTTCGATTTTGTACCTAATTAATAATTTCAATAATTTTTGGTGATATCTCTCTGAAATAGTTCAAAGTTTGGAGTCTCAGAATTACACAACAAAATTGTGAATTAAAGGCTCTCTTATCGAATCCAAACTCGAAAGAAACATAAGTTTGGCTTCTTCATTATTCAAAATCCTCCCTTCTTTGCTTGCTTGAATCGATATTGATTACAAATTTCATATTATGATCATAGAAAAAAGATCCCCTTCCTCCTCTCTCATAAAAATAGCTAGAAGGTCAAAATTTCTTGTGATCCTTCTGCTAGCTCGACGGTTGGAATTTCTTTAACTGTCTCCTCTCATACATGTAAGTCCTATCGCCTCTTCTCTCATGTACGCAAAGCTCGAAAGTTCGAAATTTGTCCAAGTCCTCCCTCTCATATGAAGCTCAATGGTCGAAAATTTTTCAAGTTCACAGCCCATTATTGTAATTTTCTCATATCCTTCCTCAGATATCTCGGAGGTTGAAATTTGTTCGAGTCTTTAGAGCAGGTCACAGGTTCTTATAAGGAACTGCAGGTATGCGCATCTTTCGATGTAAACAAACGAAATCAGCCGGAGGCATATGGGAGTGGTGCTGCCTCCGGCTGGTTTGTTTACATTGAAATTATACGGGAGTGGCGCTGCCTCCGGCTGATTTTGTAAAGATGCGCATACCTGCAGTTCCTTAGTTCTTATATATTTTTTACCATATAGACAGTTTCCCGGAAATCTTTCGCCTCCTCGAAATCACCGGATGGTAGCCGTTTTTCCAGATAATTCCACATAAAATGGATGCCTGTTTTTTTTTTTAGGTCTACATATTTCTCTAATCACATTTTTAGCTTTCACCGAATGTCGTTCTCTCCTGTTGCTTTCAATTACCTAAGAAGATGACGTCATTAAAGACGGGGTTCAATTATCAGAATTTCGAAAATTACGAATGACGTAAACTCTAGATATCGTTATTCAATTATACCACAATATTTTCGAGTACAACCATGAACAAAATCTTCTCACCGCTGCTGCTGAAAAATAACACAAAGAGAGTACTGTACTAGCTAATTTTTTACTTGTATTTTATCAAAGAGTGTAGATGGTATATTATTATCAAGGCCAGTAAGCCGATTTGACACGAAGACGCACCGACTGAATCTGACAAATCCGCAAAATGAACTACCGGCATTTTTTGGTAAATTTTATTGCTGCGTTATTTTCGCGAGCGCTAACTGTGTTTACGTTTCATTAATCTCACGAAAAATGCGAAGGAAACGTGTATTTCTTCATTTGTCTCCCTCTCATTTTCGACGATAGTGTTTTTCTTTACGGCGTGGGTTTATTTGGAAAAAAAGGTTTCGTTGGCATTTTCTTAAAGCGCGAAGTCGCGTATACTCTTAGAAACAACTGGCACTTCTGGGAGTGAGAAAAGAATTGTTTCAATTCGACTACGACATTGTTCACATTAACTCATTCCACTTATTAATCTAACACTTCCTTTTGCACCGCGTTTTCTTTTCATTTCGTCGAGAACTTTCAATTACCCGTCCGTTAGACCCCGTCGCGTCGCGCCGTTTTCTTTTTTAATTCCACTCTAATGATGTTTTCTTTAGAGGACTACGATACGTTATCGTTTAAGAAAATGAAAATTCTTCTCGCGATAAAGGTGACAATTTTACT
Organism: Aspidiotus rigidus; assembly: GCA_035079385.1. Taxonomy (NCBI): domain Eukaryota; kingdom Metazoa; phylum Arthropoda; class Insecta; order Hemiptera; family Diaspididae; genus Aspidiotus; species Aspidiotus rigidus. Next base: position 1,250,497 of record JAVHKY010000041.1, on the reverse strand, counting down.
CGTGAAGTCGAATCTTCAGATTTGACCTCGCTTCATTTATTGACTTTGGACAAGTTTATAGCTTTTTGCCAACGTCGTTAAAGTGACTCTTTGATCTTTTACTATTAAAGATTCTTCCAGCGATTCCAAGTACGAATAAAAATATTAACCAGTCCAAAAATCACTGTTACCAACATTAAAGTTGAAAACAGAAATAACCAAGTCCTGATTTTGTTTTTGACGGTCATGAATGTATCTTAAAGCTGAGTGGTCCTTCTGGGATTTGCGTCACAAAATCGCGAGACAAAAACTGCATCACGAGCTGATGAAAAATTTTGACTTTCGCTATTTTATGAAATGGGGTGTCAAAGAAAAATGTATTTATGATTCAATTTTTTTCCGGAATTAGGGAGAATCACCAACATTTTTTGCCCAGTAGAATTCACTAAAAGAAGTCCGACTAGTCGACTACAAAGGATTTTCATTTTACACCAAGTCCTCAACAAGGATGCTCTGACAAATTAACCAAATCTGTACATTAAATTTCATAAGTTACTAAGCGCAGTTATATAATTATTCTGATAACTATTCGTCAAGTCATAATTGAATAGGTACCTACGTTCAGTTATTTTATTGTACTAAAAAGCTGTGAAGCCACCAGTTTCTCATCATTATTTCATCACGTATACCGATAATCTCGCAAACTTCACAATCAGCCTCCTAATGTAGCTACGGCACCGCACATTGTTTGCAACCATGAATTTTCATTTTCAAATAACTTAATTGTCGTTTGATCGTGAGAGGAAGGATTTTAGTAAAAGTACTCTCAAAAATAGGAAATGTTAGCTCTCTAGTGTTGTTGTCCATATTCCGTCCACTGGTTTCAATGATTTCTGGATCACGGATCAAACATTCTGATCCGCGGATCATAATGTTCTGATTCGCGAATTGTGATCCGACCAATTTTCCCTTTGATCCGTGATCCGTATCCGAATCTTTTTTTCATACAGTATCCGTGATCCGTAATTGATCCATTTTTCAAGAGCCTCATTTTGATCCGTGATTCGAATCATATTTTCGTGATCCGTGCCCAGCCCTGCAGTTACTATAGTCCATTCCAGTTAAGAGTGTCAGTAAATCGGTGGCAATGCGGTATCAGTGGCATGAAGGGCATTGCGAAATTCGCACTGAAAGCGTCAAGCAGCACAACACTTCTCGTTTCTCATTGGCCGTGAAATTGACGCACCAGAACTCATACGTTGTGGTCGCCTTTTGAATTACTGACACTCTTAACTGGAATGGTCTATAGCTGAGGCACTATAATACGATAGCTATGCTGGACTGATAACACGGAGACGACGTTTAGGTAATAAGGTAAGAGCCTGTGTTAAATTCGTGTATTTTGACGACAAATAACTAGAGACTGACTGAATTGATTTTCTGAAAATCAATTCAGTCAGTCTCTAGTTATTTGTCGTCAAAATACACGAATTCAACACAGGCTCTTACCTTATTACTTAGGTACCTAAACGTCGTCTCCGTCTGAGTTATCAGTCCAGCCTTAGACCATAATATAGTAACATAGACCGCCGATTCAATACCTAAACGACGTTATCAGTTGTCGGAAGACTGGTGGCAGAAAATAAGACGGACGGGTCTAATATAGACGGTTCGGTAACCGACGGGGTAAGGATGATTATAAGCCACGCCCCTTGATACGATTACGCCGTGCTACGATAAAGACCCGTCCGTCTTATTTCGTCTACAGTGTTCCGACGTACTTCTTATCACTATTGGCAGTCTATAGTCTGTTCCACGTAAGAATAGAATTTTTCAACTGTCACACTGGCTAGCTGCCGCGACAACGCATGAACCGTGGACCAATCACGTACAAGTTGCGTTTCGCTTCCAGTATGTGTCCCCACCGTTTCCTCTCCCCGGAGCTCACCGCTATGGTCACAAAAAATTCTATTCTTACGTGGAACAGACTATATGTTACTAGATGGTCTAAGAGTCCAGCATACCTATCGTATTAAATTATAGTGCCTTATTACTATTGGGACCGGGCAGCGCTAGCGTCGCGCAAAAATTTTGAAGTTTTTAAAATCTTTCAAAAATATGTCCATCTAAAAGAAAATTTTCCGCTCTTCAATTTTGTTCCTTACGAGTACACGCCTAAATTCATCATTTTTGGAGGAATTGAAGAAAAATCAAAAAACCACCTATGGTTTTGAACAAGGCGTATAAAATAGAGAGGTGTGATCACTTAGCGTAGTATAGTCTGTTCCACGTAAGAATAGAATTTTTCGTGACCATAGCGGTGAGCTCCGGGGAGAGGAAACGGTAGGGACACATACTGGAAGCGAGAACGCACATAATGTGGTTGGTCCGTCGTCCATGCGTTGTCGCGGCAGTTAGCCAGTGTGACAGTTGAAAAATTCTATTCTTACGTGGAACAGACTATAGTCAGGCGCTGTTAACGTTTCAATGACGTCACAGGAATGTAGGTTATACACAGGGATGGTTATGTTCATGAACGCATTCACTCGTTCACGTTCATTGAAAAAAATGAACGTGAACGGAATGAACGGCATAAAAAAAAGAACTGAACGGAATGAACGCGTTCATTTCACTTGTTTTAATCCTGCGCTTTTGATAGTTTAAATCAATACATAAACGATAAGAAAAGTCTTTGTAGTAAGACTGCAGGTACCCTAGTAGAAAGTAGAAACTCAACTGTTAACATTTGAAGAAGTAATTATGTGAGAAAGTGAAAAAAAAAATGGAAATTTGAAAATGAACGTGAAAAAACACGTTCATAAGATGAACGTGCATTTTTTAGACGTTCACGGAAAAAAATGAACGTGAACTTTTTGGACGTTCACGTTCACGGAAAAGAATGAACGTGAAATTATGGACGTTCACGTTCATGGAAAATAATGAACGTGAACGTGAACTTCAGTTCAAGTCACGGTACATTATAGAGGTATTGACACGAAGGTATATTAGCCGTGTTTGTTACTGTCGCCCGAGTTGTGTCAGTTGATATAATATACGCTAGGAGCGTTGCAAGGTATTACTAAGCATGAAAACTACATGAATACTAGGTAATGTAAATTCATCAATTTTTAAAAATTCGTAGAGGAATCAGGTATTAACCTAAAAATCTGAAACCGGGTACGAATAGACAACTCACCATGCTCTACTCATTTAAAAAAAAATTATTTTCTTAGGTGAATTTCTTCACCTTTTACAACCCTCGAAAATTTTGTCAATATTAGGGTACCTCCGGTAAGGTTCGGACACAGGTGGGGTGTGGAAGGTATTCAAGCGATCGCTGCGAGCGTAGCGGAATTCCGTATGAATTAACACAATTCGTGCAACAGAAATTTCTCGTTGTGTCAATACCTCTATAATGTACCGTGGTTCCAGTTCATGAACGTAACCATCCCTGGTTATAGCGCATTATGGATCAATTTCAAAAAAAATAAAATACACAAAAACTGTCGACTTAATCAAAAAATTGAAGAGAGGTAAATTCCCCGTGTAATTTCCTATCAGGTGGCACCTATGTTGGGAGTTTCTGTTAGAAAATCTAAAATCCATGTTATTAGATATAGGGTATGCTGGTTGCGTTCTGTTTACCACCTAAGTAATCACACCTACTCATTTTATACACCTTGGTTTTGAGTTACAATCACCGTTCGATCACCGTTCGCTTATCAGTATTTTCTATGTATTTTACACAGGCGACGCTAGCGAATCTACAATATGCCCGGTCGGTCCGAATAGCGGACTAGCGCATAAATACATCCGCTGTTCATTTCGGGTCAATGACGTCATACGTTAGTAGACATGGCTGATACAAAAACACCAGTGCAACCAATGTTTTAAATTCGAAAATGCCCCTGTATGCAGGGTTCATATGCCAATGCATCCAGTATTCACAGACTGAAAAACAGATGCAAGACTGAATTTTTGTTGTCAAAGTAATGTTCGAAACACCTCGTCGTTTGAAACAATTTATTTTTTTTTTACAAACTTCATTCTATTATCACCATAATGCCAATGCGCGCCATTTCCTTTCTGGGCTGGCTGAAGTATTTGCCATGCGAGCTTTGGAAGTAAGTTATTTTATAAATTTGCTTAATTTGATGGGTTCAATGAACCGATGTTCTTCCAATACTATTACTTCTAGCAAACAACTCGCAGGATACCGACAGTCGTTTGGATTTGACACCAATGAAGCCAGTATTAGACGCGTAACGGTCGATGAAATTATGCGGGATTATAGTGCCGGATTCGATATTACCTCCAGCACATTAGATCTGATACAGAAACACGTACGTCCATGGCTTGTAATGATTAGTAAGTTATTTTAATAATTCAAAGCATCAAAGTTCTTTCAATACTATTACTTTTAGCAAACAACTCGTACGATACCGACAGTCGTCTGGATTTCTCACCAATGAAGCCATTATTAGATGTACCGTCTATGTGGCTCAAATGCCTGCATCCACAAAATGCGTAGCGGTTGACGAAATTATGCGGAATTGAAGTACCGGATTCAATATTACTTACAGCACATCAGATCTGATACAGAAACACGTACGTCCATGGCTTGCAATGATTAGTAAGTTATTTTAATAATTCAAAGGATTAAAGTTCTTTCAATACCATTACTTTTAGCAAACAACTCGCACGATACCGACAGTCGTCTGGATTTCTAACCAATGAAGCCAGTATTAGATGAACCATCTATATGGCTCAAATGCCCGCATACACGAAATGCATAACGGTTGACAAAATTATGCGAGATTAATGTATCAGTTTTCGTACACAAACACGTACGTCCAAGAAATGGTCCAAAATATAGATAGCTCGTAAGTCTACAAAAGTTATTGACAATTGGCCTTTGATATAAAGTATTGATTGTAATCCTTGAATTAGATATGAGAATGCATACCTGCACACTTACGGTATCATGAGCACTCTGAGGAAAGCAAGAAAGACAATGACGACCACGTTTACGGTGAAGTTGCAGGCAAAGATGTACGAACCATTGGTTGAAAAGTCTTATCCGAGGTGAGTATGAAAACATAAAACGTTCAACGAGAAAGCCTTCAATTTCATCTCAAACCCTACTCATAGAGTTTTTTACTTATTTACTATTCAGTTTGTGATTTCTTCCGAACGATCTGCTCATAAGGAGAATTGAACCAACTGTGAAAAACAAAAAGAACTCACAAAACAGAAAATATCTAAAAACCCAAGAGTTCGAGAGCGGACAGTAATTTTCAGGTCGAATTCCATAACACAGAAGAATGAGATATTATATTGGCCGATGTTCGTGATATCGAATTTGGAGACAATCCATCACAAGTCCGACTGATGAAAGTGAGATATTCCAAAATCTTATGACTGTTAATTAATTATTGTTTCTTTTTACCACTTATTTGCGTTCTCAAGAAAATAGAAAAGTCGAGTTACTCCGTATTTCGAATGGACATGAAGATTACTTTTGTTTCGTGTTTCTTGTTTTGGGTTGAGTCTGTGATGGTTCATGATTGGGTAACGTTTTCGCTAATTTCATTGGATCCCAAGCCTAGTCTACAAAACTTGAATATTATTCCATACTATTCACAAATTTTTGTTTACAAAAAAAGGAATTGAAGCTTTTTGATATCTGGTTCAGTGGGAATATTTTTAGTACCATTCAAGTGTCAATCATTTTTCAAATAAGTGGAGTCGTTCTTTGATCGCGTTCACTCATCATGCACCTACAATGTTTATAAAATTTTGATGAGAAATTCGAATTGGTTTTTCGGTTCTGCTGTGCTGTTGCAGTGCCATTCGAAGGCTAAATATTAATTTGCTATCGAATTTTTTTCAGTTTGGAGTCAACTAATCTTGAAAGTTTTATGTTAATTCAATTGTTTCATCACGTTAATAACTAATTTTTTTCCATATACGTGAACTGGTTTTTTACGTTCAGTTTTCAGAAGATAAAATTTGCCTCAGATATGTGTATTCAATTACTGTTTTCATTTTTTCATTATTTGCATTCATGTTGTCTGTATCTCAATTGTGCATTTATACTTTGTTTTCCCCCGTATGGAAATTCTGCCTCCTCCCCATCAAAATTGAAAATAATTTTAGCTGGTCTCGCAGTTCTAATTGGAGTTCCGCCTTCCATATCTGAAATTTCAATTAAATATAGGTAAAAACACTAGATCTTGCGTTGTTTCAATATTGAATTGTTCCAGATTGTTTATCATTGTACTGGCAGCAGTTAATTATTTTAACCGTAAAAGTATGATAAAACTCGAGAATGCAATGTACTCAAAAAGTAAAATATAACTTCTGTCCGGGCAAAGCCTTTTTAATTTTTTTTTTTTTTTTTAATTTTACAAGTTCTTGCCTGTATTTGGGTTTTAAGCTTGATGGTGAATCAAATATAGATGCGTTGGATCTAATTTCCTATGTTTAGATGAGAGATGTTGTTTTGAAAGGATGGAGGTCATCGGCGAGAGTTGTTTAAATGGATGGTAAAATCTGATGGGTTCGGCAGAGAGGACCTGAAGATAGGCTTGCAAAATGTGGGTGGCTGTTACAAGAGAACTGAGATTATGGTATACACATGATGACGAAGATGCGTTTTCTTTATTATTGAAAAAAACGACGATTTCAGCCAAGCAATTGAAATGTCTTCTTCCTTATCTCCAAGTTTTATTCCCAACCATTTTTTTTTTTTTTAATTGTTTAAGTACTCAATATGGTCCTTTGTATGGTGTTTCAAGCGGGCGTTGGACTCTTCCTACTCTTACGTAAACATGTGTTACATCCTTAAGATCTGAATGGACAAATATTTTTTTCCCCTTTGCAGACGTTGAGGAAAACTGGATGTAAATTTTGGAAGACGTGGCAAAATTTTTAGACATACTCATGAAAGTCAACTATCTTGCCCTCCTCCGTATTTTTTATGAAATCCCCAGGTAGCCTTAGGGTGATTTCCAAAGCAAACTCTGCACAAGATGTCCCTGAATTGTCTTTAGGGGCGGCGTGAAGTCTCAATAATTACCTATTTGAGACTGCTTATTTCGATTATACCGTCGACCTCGGATTTACACCCAGTTGTCTTTATGTGTTGTCCTTCAGACAATTTATTTGTAATTGTAATATCTCCCAACAAGTGAAAAATTTCTTGCATTTTATTATTAAATTGTTTATTGCTCGTATTGTCACTATCTTTATTATTTTAATCATGAAATCAACCTTTTCAGGATTTCCTTGATCTATGACAACCGAATTAATGATGACCATGCAGTCAGCAATGTGTACCACAAGAACATTGGCTGCAACGCGAGTAGTCCGATGGAAGAGAACGTTATCATTTTGATAGATTGTCATACCACAATTTCACATAATATTATAAACTTATTTTGCGTGTACTTCTCTTGTAGTTCACAGAATTTCAATATAAAATCAAATGAACCTATAATTGAATAGTATTCTTCATTTGCATTATCATTTTTTTCTCTTTCAAAAGTTTATTTACTCAGTAAAGTAGGTAAATGAGATTTCCTATGTTGATAGAAAGTTGATTGATATAAACGTAGTTCACACCTATTTTAAAAAAAGACTATTATGTGACTGTGCTAAATAGTCCAGTAAAATTAGCCATTGTAATAAACAATAAATGGTACTGAAGCGAAATTTGGAAAAGTTGTTGGGAACTTTCTGGTGAGTCTTTTCCCGAGTTTCCCCAACATTCCGGGTGGCTACAGCGCGTGACAAGTCCGTATGTAAGAATCTAGATCAGGTATACCACGCGACGCGAGTCACCTATTACATTATTTTCGTTGGTACCAGTAAGTCGTAGATAGGAATTATTATAAAAAAAAATGAATAATGATAAGTAAGAAAAGATAAATTTCATTTTAATCCTTTGTAAACTCAAAAATTCTCAATTTTACATGCTTTTGTAACTGACTTTCTACTTGTAAGTATTGAAAAATAAAAAGATTAGAAAATGGAAAATAAATTATGGTATTGATTATAAAGTGTTGATGTCCTCGCAAAATAGTAGATGAAGAATCTATACCCAACCACATTAATTTGTTCCCGGGCCACTCGACGCGCAGAAACAATAACTCGCATTTTTGTATGGTAGAACACAATGTGCTGCGCAAATCAATGTCAATTATACAGAGTAGTAAGAGGTGTTCACTTGTCACGCGCTGTAGCGGCGTAACAGTGCATACAGAAAAAATATGTAGAGAGCTTTTTTATAGGAAATTTTACGAGGAACAATTTTTGTTTGAACTTTTTTTCTCTAAAATCATTTGTTTGCGAATGAGAGCTAGAAAATTAACAAAAATTCTTCTTTGTACCCCCCCTGGGAAAAGCTCCACCCGGAATGTTGGGGAAACTTGGGAAAAGACTCACCAGAAAGTTCCCAACAACTTTTCCAAGTTTCGCTTCTGTACCATTTATTGTTTTTTTCGACCTTTAAAATGGCTAATTTTACTGGACTAAAATGAGCAGTTGAAAAATGAGTTATTGTCTATCAAACGCTTTCTAATTTTATCAAGAACTTTTCAAGTACAATGAGCACTTTGTATGATTTTGAGGGATAGACAGATAGCAATATATTCATAGCGCACCCACCACATACTTTTTCATTTTATAGAAAATTTTCTTCAGTACCTATATTTTTTCGGTGAATTCTCTCAGTGCATTGTCTAGCTCGGTAGTGGATTATAGGCTTATTCTTAGGTCAATCACGTCCGATGGTACTGTACTGCTCGTTATGTATCCCAGTCAGTCTTTTTAGTGGCCAGAGGGTGAGGGGCTGGCTTCCTTAATATCGTGCTCCTAACCAACAGAAGGACTGGACAATGATCTGAAGAAAGGTCGTTCTTATTTACGGCTTCAGTGTAGTTCATGGAAATTCCTTTCACAACAAAGAAGTGAAGTAGGTCCGGAATCTTCCTAGGGTCTGACCAGTAAGTTGATTCACCACCAGTGATAGGTCTACTATTGAAGCTGTCCATGGCCTTACCGCGTTTGAATGTAGTTCTAGATGGTTGGAGTTGAAGTCTCCTCTAAAAATCCAGCCGATACCTAGGTTCTGAAATAAGCCTGAGAAAGTGGCCTCGTCGGCGCTTGGGCTGGCATTGGGTTGGCAGTATACAGCAGTAATGCTGACAGTGTTTCCGTTGACTTTGGTCATAGTGGTCACTGCCTGCACATTTGGTTCTTGGCATTTGTAAGACTCATGATGCAGGATTGTATTTCGGGCAAATATTACCGCTCCAACTTGCGCTTTGCCGCTAGGATGATGGCTGGAGTACATAGTGTAGTTTTGTAGTCTCTTGATGTAGTACCGGCCAATGAAGTGTGTTTCCAATACTAGCGCAATTACAACTTTTTGACTTTATAAAAAAATTTCAAATTCGTGTTTCCTAATTAAAAGGCCATTTGCGTTCCAAGTTAAAATTTTAGTTAACATTATCACTTTATCTTCTTGTAAGGGGCTCCTTAATGGGGTTTAACGAAGGCATACTTATTGTTCTCTCAGCTGGATACCCTAGCCTCAATGTTTTGTACAGATATTCTCAGTTCTTGCAACAACTGTGATATTTTGGTGATAGTTTTATCAGGTTGAGTTTTACCTTCATTATTAGCTTCAAGCTGTTTTCCAAGAGCTGTGGCATACGTTTTGCCTAAGTTTCTATCTGCAGGCAATTTATAATCCTTGCTTTTTTCGTGGAGTCTTTTTTTTTCCTGTAACATGAGCAGTAGATTCTGTGATAGACTTAGTTTCATTTTCGTAGACTGGGCATCCTTTATAATTCGCCGTGTGGTTGCCTTGGCAATCCGCGCACTTCATCTCCTTGTTATTTAGTCTTTTGACAATCATTGGTCAGGTGATCATTTCCGCATACTACACATTTCGGGGGTCTTCTACAGTATTTTTGACTGTAACCTATGTTTTGGCACCTTTAGCCTACAAATTAAAATCATTAAGTACCCCCAAATTTTATTTCATGCGCCGTAAAATTTTATTTTCAAATACTCTCGATCCACTATCGTGCTCCTTCCACCATCAAGCCTACTGTGTTTCGAAAAAATTGTCTCTATTCATAAAGATGAAATACTCAAGAACTTGTCAGTACCTATTTTAGGACACTGGGGGTATCCTCGCTCAATGTAAATAAACGGAGGGGGGCGATGGTGAACCCATAAAGAACGTACATCACCTTTGGGTTCAATGTTTGTTTACATTGAGCGAGAATAATTCTAGTATCGATCTATTTGTAAGCAGCTTATTTTATTGATGATATTTAGCCCATAGATAATGTATCTGTACAGGAGTAGCCCTAGTACAAGTAACAATTTCTATTACGTGATCTGTCACAAGAAAACCCTCCTGAGCGTCCCAAAAAACGACCAAAGAAAAGAGAATGTTTCAATTTATTAAAACTACTTCAAGTCATGTAGGCCTATTTGTCTTCCTTGGACTCTTGTAAAGGTTTTCTTGTCACCGATTGTTGTGAACTATTGCAAGGAAACATCTTCAAAAGACCAAGAAACATGCCAATTGATATTTTCCACTTGAGGTGATTTTAATAAATTGAAAAATAAACTTTCTCTTGATCACTTTTTTGGACATTCGGGGGAGTTTTCTGATGACAGATCACAAATAAGTATTTGGTAACACACATCTGTTCCCCAAAAGATCAATGTAAGTTACCAGCAGAACTCATTGGTAGTACTTAGCAGCGAACTCTTTGCGATCGTGACCGCACACTTGCCAGGAGTTCCGCTGCTAAGTTCTGATGAGGTATAATCCCGGTCTCTCGCGTGACATACGCGATTTTTCTCTGCTTCAGTTTGTAACATCATTTGTACTTGCAAAATAGTGTTATTATCGACTCTTTCCATGACGTTGCATGACTGAATATTTTCCACAATTTCTTGAAATGAAACACCATGATCATTGACTATAGGTGAGGTGGAATCAAGAAATAAGGTTAACGACCAAAATGAAAAATTGCATAACAGAAAGTTGAAAATCCCGACAGGCATTCCACAGCATACAGACCGCGTCAAGCATTTTTGTTTATACACTGAAGGGGGTTTCTTACGTGCCCTATAATCAGGACCATCTTGGGAAGAACGTGTAATTATGCATACAAATTTGTCATGAACGGAAAAATGAATTGTTAGTCCTTCACCCTATTTCCTTACTCCACCTCACTACATTTACACTTTGTAAGCATACGTACAAACCTATTGTTAAGATGCTGTCGCTTTTAGATAGTTTGCGCCAAAAAAAACAGATAGCGATCCCTCAGTTTGGAAAAATTTTACCACATAATAATACCATTGACTATATACGAGTACGTCCTAGTACTAGTACGAGTACTTCGTACACAGCGCTTAACGTGAGACATCTGTTTACATTTTGTTGGATACGTGGAATGTTCGTTCTCGTTGTACTAGAGTACTAGAGTTCAAGCATTCATTCATTCAATATATTATACACTTCGCTTACAAAGTGTATACCTACTGTATAGTCAATGGCTCTAGTGCTCTAGTTGTACCTGAATTTATACATTTACCCTACGCTTGGCTCGTGTTCCTAATGCACACCAGAAGAACCTTTTTTTTTCTTCTTCTTTTTCTTCGTCGTCCTCCCTGCGGTGTATCTTTCAATTCTCTACCATTAACTGCATACACTTTGTTTACCCTTTTACCTTTTCTTTGAGTAAGTATACAACTTATTCACAAAGGATTGTGTATGTGGCTTGAAATAAATGTAGGTATTAAAACATGCGTGAATCATAGTAACTTGGACACTTTCTTGCATTTTCAATGCAAACTGAAATTATTATTTTCTCTTCGATCCTGGAGCTTGGAACCCGCTATTGGTTTTGTTGGGATACATAGATACGTGTCCGATACAATTCTCAAAATTACCGACCTTGACCTTATGCAAATTTTTGTAGGTACCTGGGTATTAATATTTTAGCAGCTAGAGCTCTAACCTAGTTTGGGAATTGGAGAAAAAAATTTAGAGGATAGTTGTGAATAGCCGATGTAATACCGGCTCATCTTATTCACTTCTTCTGCAAAATGAATATTCTACCCACGGTGATGCTACCAATACCTATACACGATCATATAAAATTAAATCAAAATACATACCCCACAAACTCAAAAATTATTGACTGGGAGCTCACTGCAAATTTTTCAATTGGAGGGATCGAAAATCACCAGAGAAATGACGTCCTTGAAGTTTGGCAGAGCTGATTGGTTGGAGACAAAAATTCCGTTAGCCGCGTATTGTTAGTTATTCAAACTATATCAAAACTCATTATTCTAAGCCATATCACGTTTAAAGACCAATTGAGTTTTTGAGGTGGTCCTGACTAACCCAGACCCCTCATTCCTCCGTTAGCATTTGTCCCGATACCTGTTGTACCATTTTACTTCAACGGCCAGACGACATCCACCTCATAACTTTGAGCGTTGTTCAGCCACAGAAACTAATTCCTTTAAACCTTATGTTCTGTGTCTTTAAAAGTTTTTGAATTTGGGAATTGCGCGTAAAATCTGATAAACGTTTCCCTACATATCACAAGAATCAGAAAAAAAAAAAAAAAATTCAGCTCCACCCATTCCGTTTTGGCAGGGACCCTTTGTGCCAAAAGTGACACATAGGACGTTAGGGTCGTTTAGTGTAAAGCATAAAATGTCACGTTTTCACATGCGGAGAAGTAGTTTTTGCTCATGTTATAGCACCAAAGAAGATTTTCATGAGAGTTACAGGAGTTCCATCCATTAGAATGCCCGACATTATAGTTTTTCCAAGGTATTGTATTCTTTAATTTTAGTGTCATTTGAACAGAAGTGCTCTTTCGTTACAAACGGATATTTTTGGATCTTCATTAACGGGTGGCGCGATTGACTGGCCCAAGGAGAAGAAATTAGGTAATCTCTGAAAGACCCACCACCAATCACCTTTCACCTCCTTATTAAACGGTCTACTTCAGCACATGTACTGTTGAACCGAAAAATATAACCAATATTATCACTCGGCGATTATTAGTTTTTCACAATTCTTGATTTAATATAGGGTAGAAGACCAGGATAGATAAGCGAGAAAAACTAATAGTCGAATCATATTTACTGTTCTAAGCAGAAGTAATGTCATAAAGTGATCGATGACACGTACCTGTAAAATGAAAATAAAAGTTTAAGCTTTGAAAAAAGGAAAAGGGGAGAGTTAAGAAGTGAAAATTGAGTAGAGTGCATGTAAGCTGAGTAAATCCCATTAAATATGTGTTATGGTCACATCCTTGGTTAATTCGTTCAATCGCAACCTCCATAACTCATATACCAAAAAACCACCCTTAAAGTTATTACACCGCGGAGGAGAAGTTGAGGTAAGTTTGAGTGGCTCCTGAGTAATACTCAGATCCCACTCAAACTCGGTATCAATATTTAGGATGGTATAAACGACATTTTGTGCGAATTGCAATTTAATCCGACAATTAGAAAAAAAATTGAGAAATTTTTCACCGGATTATTATTTTTTCACATTTTTTCTTGATTTAATACAGAATAGAAGTTTGTACATATCAGGACAGATGAGCGAAAGAAAAGTTGATTTTGTAGATTTATCAGTTGTTGTAAGAAGATGACATATCGTGAAGGGGTTATTGACACGTTCCTGTAGAATGAAACTAAATGTTTGAGCTTTGAAAAAAGGAAAAGGGGAGAGTTAAGAGGTGAAAATTGAGTAGAGTGCATATAAGCTAAGTAAATCCCATTAAATATGTGTTATGGTCACATCCTTGGTTAATTCGTTCAATCGCAACCTCCATAACTCATATACCAAATAACCACCCTTAAAGTTATTACACTGCTGAGGAGAAGTTGAGGTAAGTTTGAGTGGCTCCTGAGTAATACTCAGATCCCACTCAAACTCGGTATCAATATTTAGGATGGTATAAACAACATTGTGTGCGAATTGCAATTTAATCGGACAATTAGAAAAAAAAATGAGAAATTTTTCACCGGATTATTATTTTTTCACATTTCTTGATTTAATACAGAATAGAAGTTTGTACATATCAGGACAGATGAGCGAAAGAAAAGTTGATTTTGTAGATTTATCAATTGTTGTAAGAAGATGACATATCGGGAAGGGGTTGTTGACACGTTCCTGTAGAATGAAACTAAATGTTTGAGCTTTGAAAAAAGGAAAAGGGGAGAGTTAAGAGGTGAAAATTGAGTAGTGCTGAGTAAATCCCATTAAATATGTGTTATGGTCACATCCTTGGTTAATTCGTTCAATCGCAACCTCCATAACTCATATACCAAATAACCACCCTTAAAGTTATTACACTGCTGAGGAGAAGTTGAGGTAAGTTTGAGTGGCTCCTGAGTAATACTCAGATCCCACTCAAACTCGGTATCAATATTTAGGATGGTATAAACAACATTTTGTGCGAATTGCAATTTAATCCGACAATTAGAAAAAAAATTGAGAAATTTTTCACCGGATTATTATTTTTTCACATTTCTTGATTTAATACAGAATAGAAGTTTGTACATATCAGGACAGATGAGCGAAAGAAAAGTTGATTTTGTAGATTTATCAATTGTTGTAAGGAGATGACATATCGTGAAGGGGTTGTTGACACGTTCCTGTAGAATGAAACTAAATGTTTGAGCTTTGAAAAAAGGAAAAGGGGAGAGTTAAGAGGTGAAAATTGAGTAGAGTGCATATAAGCTGAGTAAATCCCATTAAATATGTGTTATGGTCACATCCTTGGTTAATTCGTTCAATCGCAACCTCCATAACTCATATACCAAATAACCACCCTTAAAGTTATTACACTGCTGAGGAGAAGTTGAGGTAAGTTTGAGTGGCTCCTGAGTAATACTCAGATCCCACTCAAACTCGGTATCAATATTTAGGATGGTATAAACAACATTGTGTGCGAATTGCAATTTAATCGGACAATTAGAAAAAAAAATGAGAAATTTTTCACCGGATTATTATTTTTTCACATTTCTTGATTTAATACAGAATAGAAGTTTGTACATATCAGGACAGATGAGCGAAAGAAAAGTTGATTTTGTAGATTTATCAATTGTTGTAAGAAGATGACATATCGTGAAGGGGTTGTTGACACGTTCCTGTAGAATGAAACTAAATGTTTGAGCTTTGAAAAAAGGAAAAGGGGAGAGTTAAGAGGTGAAAATTGAGTAGTGCTGAGTAAATCCCATTAAATATGTGTTATGGTCACATCCTTGGTTAATTCGTTCAATCGCAACCTCCATAACTCATATACCAAATAACCACCCTTAAAGTTATTACACTGCTGAGGAGAAGTTGAGGTAAGTTTGAGTGGCTCCTGAGTAATACTCAGATCCCACTCAAACTCGGTATCAATATTTAGGATGGTATAAACAACATTTTGTGCGAATTGCAATTTAATCCGACAATTAGAAAAAAAATTGAGAAATTTTTCACCGGATTATTATTTTTTCACATTTCTTGATTTAATACAGAATAGAAGTTTGTACATATCAGGACAGATGAGCGAAAGAAAAGTTGATTTTGTAGATTTATCAATTGTTGTAAGGAGATGACATATCGTGAAGGGGTTGTTGACACGTTCCTGTAGAATGAAACTAAATGTTTGAGCTTTGAAAAAAGGAAAAGGGGAGAGTTAAGAGGTGAAAATTGAGTAGAGTGCATATAAGCTGAGTAAATCCCATTAAATATGTGTTATGGTCACATCCTTGGTTAATTCGGTCAATCGCAACCTCTATAACTCATATACCAAATAACCACCCTTAAAGTTATTACACTGCTGAGGAGAAGTTGAGGTAAGTTTGAGTGGCTCCTGAGTAATACTCAGATCCCACTCAAACTCGGTATCAATATTTAGGATGGTATAAACAACATTTTGTGCGAATTGCAATTTAATCCGACAATTAGAAAAAAAATTGAGAAATTTTTCACCGGATTATTCTTTTTTCACATTTCTTCATTTAAAACAGAATAGAAGTTTGTACATAACACAACCGATGAGCGAAAGAAAAGTTGATTTTGTAGATTTATCAATTGTTGTGAGGAGATGACATATCGTGAAGGGGTTGTTGACACGTTCCTGTAGAATGAAACTAAATGTTTGAGCCTTGGGAAAGAAAACGGGAGAGTTAAGAGGTGGAAATTGAGTAGTGCTGAGTAAATCCCATTAAATATGTGTTATGGTCACATCCTTGGTTAATTCGTTCAATCGCAACCTCCATAACTCATATACCAAATAACCACCCTTAAAGTTATTACACCGCTGAGGAGAAGTTGAGGTAAGTTTGAGTGGCTCCTGAGTAATACTCAGATCCCACTCAAACTCGGTATCAATATTTAGGATGGTATAAACAACATTTTGTGCGAATTGCAATTTAATCCGACAATTAGAAAAAAAATTGAGAAATTTTTCACCGGATTATTCTTTTTTCACATTTCTTCATTTAAAACAGAATAGAAGTTTGTACATAACACAACCGATGAGCGAAAGAAAAGTTGATTTTGTAGATTTATCAATTGTTGTGAGGAGATGACATATCGTGAAGGGGTTGTTGACACGTTCCTGTAGAATGAAACTAAATGTTTGAGCCTTGGGAAAGAAAACGGGAGAGTTAAGAGGTGGAAATTGAGTAGTGCTGAGTAAATCCCATTAAATATGTGTTATGGTCACATCCTTGGTTAATTCGTTCAATCGCAACCTCTATAACCCATATACCAAATAACCACCCTTAAAGTTATTACACCGCTGAGGAGAAGTTGAGGTAAGTTTGAGTGGCTCCTGAGTAATACTCAGATCCCACTCAAACTCGGTATCAATATTTAGGATGGTATAAACAACATTTTGTGCGAATTGCAATTTAATCCGACAATTAGAAAAAAAATTGAGAAATTTTTCACCGGATTATTCTTTTTTCACATTTCTTCATTTAAAACAGAATAGAAGTTTGTACATAACACAACCGATGAGCGAAAGAAAAGTTGATTTTGTAGATTTATCAATTGTTGTGAGGAACTTAAACTAAACGAATCCGTTCCTTAAGGTTACGGCTATCCATCATAAACGATGTAGAGTATTCGTTTTTTCGTTTATGTTGTGAGGAGATGACATATCGTGAAGGGGTTGTTGACACGTTCCTGTAGAATGAAACTAAATGTTTGAGCCTTGGGAAAGAAAACGGGAGAGTTAAGAGGTGGAAATTGAGTAGTGCTGAGTAAATCCCATTAAATATGTGTTATGGTCACATCCTTGGTTAATTCGTTCAATCGCAACCTCTATAACCCATATACCAAATAACCACCCTTAAAGTTATTACACCGCTGAGGAGAAGTTGAGGTAAGTTTGAGTGGCTCCTGAGTAATACTCAGATCCCACTCAAACTCGGTATCAATATTTAGGATGGTATAAACAACATTTTGTGCGAATTGCAATTTAATCCGACAATTAGAAAAAAAATTGAGAAATTTTTCACCGGATTATTCTTTTTTCACATTTCTTCATTTAAAACAGAATAGAAGTTTGTACATAACACAACCGATGAGCGAAAGAAAAGTTGATTTTGTAGATTTATCAATTGTTGTGAGGAGATGACATATCGTGAAGGGGTTGTTGACTCGTTCCTGTAGAATGAAACTAAATGCTTGAGCCTTGGGAAAGAAAACGGGAGAGTTAAGAGGTGGAAATTGAGTAGTGCTGAGTAAATCCCATTAAATATGTGTTATGGTCACATCCTTGGTTAATTCGTTCAATCGCAACCTCTATAACCCATATACCAAATAACCACCCTTAAAGTTATTACACCGCTGAGGAGAAGTTGAGGTAAGTTTGAGTGGCTCCTGAGTAATACTCAGATCCCACTCAAACTCGGTATCAATATTTAGGATGGTATAAACAACATTTTGTGCGAATTGCAATTTAATCCGACAATTAGAAAAAAAATTGAGAAATTTTTCACCGGATTATTCTTTTTTCACATTTCTTCATTTAAAACAGAATAGAAGTTTGTACATAACACAACCGATGAGCGAAAGAAAAGTTGATTTTGTAGATTTATCAATTGTTGTGAGGAGATGACATATCGTGAAGGGGTTGTTGACACGTTCCTGTAGAATGAAACTAAATGTTTGAGCCTTGGGAAAGAAAACGGGAGAGTTAAGAGGTGGAAATTGAGTAGTGCTGAGTAAATCCCATTAAATATGTGTTATGGTCACATCCTTGGTTAATTCGTTCAATCGCAACCTCCATAACCCATATACCAAATAACCACCCTTAAAGTTATTACACTGCTGAGGAGAAGTTGAGGTAAGTTTGAGTGGCTCCTGAGTAATACTCAGATCCCACTCAAACTCGGTATCAATATTTAGGATGGTATAAACAACATTTTGTGCGAATTGCAATTTAATCCGACAATTAGAAAAAAAATTGAGAAATTTTTCACCGGATTATTCTTTTTTCACATTTCTTCATTTAAAACAGAATAGAAGTTTGTACATAACACAACCGATGAGCGAAAGAAAAGTTGATTTTGTAGATTTATCAATTGTTGTAAGAAGATGACATATCGGGAAGGGGTTGTTGACACGTTCCTGTAGAATGAAACTAAATGTTTGAGCTTTGAAAAAAGGAAAAGGGGAGAGTTAAGAGGTGAAAATTGAGTAGTGCTGAGTAAATCCCATTAAATATGTGTTATGGTCACATCCTTGGTTAATTCGTTCAATCGCAACCTCCATAACTCATATACCAAATAACCACCCTTAAAGTTATTACACTGCTGAGGAGAAGTTGAGGTAAGTTTGAGTGGCTCCTGAGTAATACTCAGATCCCACTCAAACTCGGTATCAATATTTAGGATGGTATAAACAACATTTTGTGCGAATTGCAATTTAATCCGACAATTAGAAAAAAAATTGAGAAATTTTTCACCGGATTATTATTTTTTCACATTTCTTGATTTAATACAGAATAGAAGTTTGTACATATCAGGACAGATGAGCGAAAGAAAAGTTGATTTTGTAGATTTATCAATTGTTGTAAGGAGATGACATATCGTGAAGGGGTTGTTGACACGTTCCTGTAGAATGAAACTAAATGTTTGAGCTTTGAAAAAAGGAAAAGGGGAGAGTTAAGAGGTGAAAATTGAGTAGAGTGCATATAAGCTGAGTAAATCCCATTAAATATGTGTTATGGTCACATCCTTGGTTAATTCGTTCAATCGCAACCTCCATAACTCATATACCAAATAACCACCCTTAAAGTTATTACACTGCTGAGGAGAAGTTGAGGTAAGTTTGAGTGGCTCCTGAGTAATACTCAGATCCCACTCAAACTCGGTATCAATATTTAGGATGGTATAAACAACATTGTGTGCGAATTGCAATTTAATCGGACAATTAGAAAAAAAAATGAGAAATTTTTCACCGGATTATTATTTTTTCACATTTCTTGATTTAATACAGAATAGAAGTTTGTACATATCAGGACAGATGAGCGAAAGAAAAGTTGATTTTGTAGATTTATCAATTGTTGTAAGAAGATGACATATCGTGAAGGGGTTGTTGACACGTTCCTGTAGAATGAAACTAAATGTTTGAGCTTTGAAAAAAGGAAAAGGGGAGAGTTAAGAGGTGAAAATTGAGTAGTGCTGAGTAAATCCCATTAAATATGTGTTATGGTCACATCCTTGGTTAATTCGTTCAATCGCAACCTCCATAACTCATATACCAAATAACCACCCTTAAAGTTATTACACTGCTGAGGAGAAGTTGAGGTAAGTTTGAGTGGCTCCTGAGTAATACTCAGATCCCACTCAAACTCGGTATCAATATTTAGGATGGTATAAACAACATTTTGTGCGAATTGCAATTTAATCCGACAATTAGAAAAAAAATTGAGAAATTTTTCACCGGATTATTATTTTTTCACATTTCTTGATTTAATACAGAATAGAAGTTTGTACATATCAGGACAGATGAGCGAAAGAAAAGTTGATTTTGTAGATTTATCAATTGTTGTAAGGAGATGACATATCGTGAAGGGGTTGTTGACACGTTCCTGTAGAATGAAACTAAATGTTTGAGCTTTGAAAAAAGGAAAAGGGGAGAGTTAAGAGGTGAAAATTGAGTAGAGTGCATATAAGCTGAGTAAATCCCATTAAATATGTGTTATGGTCACATCCTTGGTTAATTCGGTCAATCGCAACCTCTATAACTCATATACCAAATAACCACCCTTAAAGTTATTACACTGCTGAGGAGAAGTTGAGGTAAGTTTGAGTGGCTCCTGAGTAATACTCAGATCCCACTCAAACTCGGTATCAATATTTAGGATGGTATAAACAACATTTTGTGCGAATTGCAATTTAATCCGACAATTAGAAAAAAAATTGAGAAATTTTTCACCGGATTATTCTTTTTTCACATTTCTTCATTTAAAACAGAATAGAAGTTTGTACATAACACAACCGATGAGCGAAAGAAAAGTTGATTTTGTAGATTTATCAATTGTTGTGAGGAGATGACATATCGTGAAGGGGTTGTTGACACGTTCCTGTAGAATGAAACTAAATGTTTGAGCCTTGGGAAAGAAAACGGGAGAGTTAAGAGGTGGAAATTGAGTAGTGCTGAGTAAATCCCATTAAATATGTGTTATGGTCACATCCTTGGTTAATTCGTTCAATCGCAACCTCCATAACTCATATACCAAATAACCACCCTTAAAGTTATTACACCGCTGAGGAGAAGTTGAGGTAAGTTTGAGTGGCTCCTGAGTAATACTCAGATCCCACTCAAACTCGGTATCAATATTTAGGATGGTATAAACAACATTTTGTGCGAATTGCAATTTAATCCGACAATTAGAAAAAAAATTGAGAAATTTTTCACCGGATTATTCTTTTTTCACATTTCTTCATTTAAAACAGAATAGAAGTTTGTACATAACACAACCGATGAGCGAAAGAAAAGTTGATTTTGTAGATTTATCAATTGTTGTGAGGAGATGACATATCGTGAAGGGGTTGTTGACACGTTCCTGTAGAATGAAACTAAATGTTTGAGCCTTGGGAAAGAAAACGGGAGAGTTAAGAGGTGGAAATTGAGTAGTGCTGAGTAAATCCCATTAAATATGTGTTATGGTCACATCCTTGGTTAATTCGTTCAATCGCAACCTCTATAACCCATATACCAAATAACCACCCTTAAAGTTATTACACCGCTGAGGAGAAGTTGAGGTAAGTTTGAGTGGCTCCTGAGTAATACTCAGATCCCACTCAAACTCGGTATCAATATTTAGGATGGTATAAACAACATTTTGTGCGAATTGCAATTTAATCCGACAATTAGAAAAAAAATTGAGAAATTTTTCACCGGATTATTCTTTTTTCACATTTCTTCATTTAAAACAGAATAGAAGTTTGTACATAACACAACCGATGAGCGAAAGAAAAGTTGATTTTGTAGATTTATCAATTGTTGTGAGGAACTTAAACTAAACGAATCCGTTCCTTAAGGTTACGGCTATCCATCATAAACGATGTAGAGTATTCGTTTTTTCGTTTATGTTGTGAGGAGATGACATATCGTGAAGGGGTTGTTGACACGTTCCTGTAGAATGAAACTAAATGTTTGAGCCTTGGGAAAGAAAACGGGAGAGTTAAGAGGTGGAAATTGAGTAGTGCTGAGTAAATCCCATTAAATATGTGTTATGGTCACATCCTTGGTTAATTCGTTCAATCGCAACCTCTATAACCCATATACCAAATAACCACCCTTAAAGTTATTACACCGCTGAGGAGAAGTTGAGGTAAGTTTGAGTGGCTCCTGAGTAATACTCAGATCCCACTCAAACTCGGTATCAATATTTAGGATGGTATAAACAACATTTTGTGCGAATTGCAATTTAATCCGACAATTAGAAAAAAAATTGAGAAATTTTTCACCGGATTATTCTTTTTTCACATTTCTTCATTTAAAACAGAATAGAAGTTTGTACATAACACAACCGATGAGCGAAAGAAAAGTTGATTTTGTAGATTTATCAATTGTTGTGAGGAGATGACATATCGTGAAGGGGTTGTTGACTCGTTCCTGTAGAATGAAACTAAATGCTTGAGACTTGGGAAAGAAAACGGGAGAGTTAAGAGGTGGAAATTGAGTAGTGCTGAGTAAATCCCATTAAATATGTGTTATGGTCACATCCTTGGTTAATTCGTTCAATCGCAACCTCTATAACCCATATACCAAATAACCACCCTTAAAGTTATTACACCGCTGAGGAGAAGTTGAGGTAAGTTTGAGTGGCTCCTGAGTAATACTCAGATCCCACTCAAACTCGGTATCAATATTTAGGATGGTATAAACAACATTTTGTGCGAATTGCAATTTAATCCGACAATTAGAAAAAAAATTGAGAAATTTTTCACCGGATTATTCTTTTTTCACATTTCTTCATTTAAAACAGAATAGAAGTTTGTACATAACACAACCGATGAGCGAAAGAAAAGTTGATTTTGTAGATTTATCAATTGTTGTGAGGAGATGACATATCGTGAAGGGGTTGTTGACACGTTCCTGTAGAATGAAACTAAATGTTTGAGCCTTGGGAAAGAAAACGGGAGAGTTAAGAGGTGGAAATTGAGTAGTGCTGAGTAAATCCCATTAAATATGTGTTATGGTCACATCCTTGGTTAATTCGTTCAATCGCAACCTCCATAACCCATATACCAAATAACCACCCTTAAAGTTATTACACTGCTGAGGAGAAGTTGAGGTAAGTTTGAGTGGCTCCTGAGTAATACTCAGATCCCACTCAAACTCGGTATCAATATTTAGGATGGTATAAACAACATTTTGTGCGAATTGCAATTTAATCCGACAATTAGAAAAAAAATTGAGAAATTTTTCACCGGATTATTCTTTTTTCACATTTCTTCATTTAAAACAGAATAGAAGTTTGTACATAACACAACCGATGAGCGAAAGAAAAGTTGATTTTGTAGATTTATCAATTGTTGTGAGGAGATGACATATCGTGAAGGGGTTGTTGACACGTTCCTGTAGAATGAAACTAAATGTTTGAGCCTTGGGAAAGAAAACGGGAGAGTTAAGAGGTGGAAATTGAGTAGTGCTGAGTAAATCCCATTAAATATGTGTTATGGTCACATCCTTGGTTAATTCGTTCAATCGCAACCTCTATAACCCATATACCAAATAACCACCCTTAAAGTTATTACACCGCTGAGGAGAAGTTGAGGTAAGTTTGAGTGGCTCCTGAGTAATACTCAGATCCCACTCAAACTCGGTATCAATATTTAGGATGGTATAAACAACATTTTGTGCGAATTGCAATTTAATCCGACAATTAGAAAAAAAATTGAGAAATTTTTCACCGGATTATTCTTTTTTCACATTTCTTCATTTAAAACAGAATAGAAGTTTGTACATAACACAACCGATGAGCGAAAGAAAAGTTGATTTTGTAGATTTATCAATTGTTGTGAGGAGATGACATATCGTGAAGGGGTTGTTGACACGTTCCTGTAGAATGAAACTAAATGTTTGAGCCTTGGGAAAGAAAACGGGAGAGTTAAGAGGTGGAAATTGAGTAGTGCTGAGTAAATCCCATTAAATATGTGTTATGGTCACATCCTTGGTTAATTCGTTCAATCGCAACCTCCATAACCCATATACCAAATAACCACCCTTAAAGTTATTACACTGCTGAGGAGAAGTTGAGGTAAGTTTGAGTGGCTCCTGAGTAATACTCAGATCCCACTCAAACTCGGTATCAATATTTAGGATGGTATAAACAACATTTTGTGCGAATTGCAATTTAATCCGACAATTAGAAAAAAAATTGAGAAATTTTTCACCGGATTATTCTTTTTTCACATTTCTTCATTTAAAACAGAATAGAAGTTTGTACATAACACAACCGATGAGCGAAAGAAAAGTTGATTTTGTAGATTTATCAATTGTTGTGAGGAGATGACATATCGTGAAGGGGTTGTTGACACGTTCCTGTAGAATGAAACTAAATGTTTGAGCCTTGGGAAAGAAAACGGGAGAGTTAAGAGGTGGAAATTGAGTAGTGCTGAGTAAATCCCATTAAATATGTGTTATGGTCACATCCTTGGTTAATTCGTTCAATCGCAACCTCTATAACCCATATACCAAATAACCACCCATAAAGTTATTACACCGCTGAGGAGAAGTTGAGGTAAGTTTGAGTGGCTCCTGAGTAATACTCAGATCCCACTCAAACTCGGTATCAATATTTAGGATGGTATAAACAACATTTTGTGCGAATTGCAATTTAATCCGACAATTAGAAAAAAAATTGAGAAATTTTTCACCGGATTATTCTTTTTTCACATTTCTTCATTTAAAACAGAATAGAAGTTTGTACATAACACAACCGATGAGCGAAAGAAAAGTTGATTTTGTAGATTTATCAATTGTTGTGAGGAGATGACATATCGTGAAGGGGTTGTTGACACGTTCCTGTAGAATGAAACTAAATGTTTGAGCCTTGGGAAAGAAAACGGGAGAGTTAAGAGGTGGAAATTGAGTAGTGCTGAGTAAATCCCATTAAATATGTGTTATGGTCACATCCTTGGTTAATTCGTTCAATCGCAACCTCCATAACCCATATACCAAATAACCACCCTTAAAGTTATTACACTGCTGAGGAGAAGTTGAGGTAAGTTTGAGTGGCTCCTGAGTAATACTCAGATCCCACTCAAACTCGGTATCAATATTTAGGATGGTATAAACAACATTTTGTGCGAATTGCAATTTAATCCGACAATTAGAAAAAAAATTGAGAAATTTTTCACCGGATTATTCTTTTTTCACATTTCTTCATTTAAAACAGAATAGAAGTTTGTACATAACACAACCGATGAGCGAAAGAAAAGTTGATTTTGTAGATTTATCAATTGTTGTGAGGAGATGACATATCGTGAAGGGGTTGTTGACACGTTCCTGTAGAATGAAACTAAATGTTTGAGCCTTGGGAAAGAAAACGGGAGAGTTAAGAGGTGGAAATTGAGTAGTGCTGAGTAAATCCCATTAAATATGTGTTATGGTCACATCCTTGGTTAATTCGTTCAATCGCAACCTCCATAACCCATATACCAAATAACCACCCTTAAAGTTATTACACTGCTGAGGAGAAGTTGAGGTAAGTTTGAGTGGCTCCTGAGTAATACTCAGATCCCACTCAAACTCGGTATCAATATTTAGGATGGTATAAACAACATTTTGTGCGAATTGCAATTTAATCCGACAATTAGAAAAAAAATTGAGAAATTTTTCACCGGATTATTATTTTTTCACATTTCTTGATTTAATACAGAATAGAAGTTTGTACATATCAGGACAGATGAGCGAAAGAAAAGTTGATTTTGTAGATTTATCAATTGTTGTAAGGAGATGACATATCGTGAAGGGGTTGTTGACACGTTCCTGTAGAATGAAACTAAATGTTTGAGCCTTGGGAAAGAAAACGGGAGAGTTAAGAGGTGGAAATTGAGTAGTGCTGAGTAAATCCCATTAAATATGTGTTATGGTCACATCCTTGGTTAATTCGTTCAATCGCAACCTCTATAACCCATATACCAAATAACCACCCTTAAAGTTATTACACCGCTGAGGAGAAGTTGAGGTAAGTTTGAGTGGCTCCTGAGTAATACTCAGATCCCACTCAAACTCGGTATCAATATTTAGGATGGTATAAACAACATTTTGTGCGAATTGCAATTTAATCCGACAATTAGAAAAAAAATTGAGAAATTTTTCACCGGATTATTCTTTTTTCACATTTCTTCATTTAAAACAGAATAGAAGTTTGTACATAACACAACCGATGAGCGAAAGAAAAGTTGATTTTGTAGATTTATCAATTGTTGTGAGGAGATGACATATCGTGAAGGGGTTGTTGACACGTTCCTGTAGAATGAAACTAAATGTTTGAGCCTTGGGAAAGAAAACGGGAGAGTTAAGAGGTGGAAATTGAGTAGTGCTGAGTAAATCCCATTAAATATGTGTTATGGTCACATCCTTGGTTAATTCGTTCAATCGCAACCTCTATAACCCATATACCAAATAACCACCCTTAAAGTTATTACACCGCTGAGGAGAAGTTGAGGTAAGTTTGAGTGGCTCCTGAGTAATACTCAGATCCCACTCAAACTCGGTATCAATATTTAGGATGGTATAAACAACATTTTGTGCGAATTGCAATTTAATCCGACAATTAGAAAAAAAATTGAGAAATTTTTCACCGGATTATTCTTTTTTCACATTTCTTCATTTAAAACAGAATAGAAGTTTGTACATAACACAACCGATGAGCGAAAGAAAAGTTGATTTTGTAGATTTATCAATTGTTGTGAGGAGATGACATATCGTGAAGGGGTTGTTGACACGTTCCTGTAGAATGAAACTAAATGTTTGAGCCTTGGGAAAGAAAACGGGAGAGTTAAGAGGTGGAAATTGAGTAGTGCTGAGTAAATCCCATTAAATATGTGTTATGGTCACATCCTTGGTTAATTCGTTCAATCGCAACCTCCATAACCCATATACCAAATAACCACCCTTAAAGTTATTACACTGCTGAGGAGAAGTTGAGGTAAGTTTGAGTGGCTCCTGAGTAATACTCAGATCCCACTCAAACTCGGTATCAATATTTAGGATGGTATAAACAACATTTTGTGCGAATTGCAATTTAATCCGACAATTAGAAAAAAAATTGAGAAATTTTTCACCGGATTATTCTTTTTTCACATTTCTTCATTTAAAACAGAATAGAAGTTTGTACATAACACAACCGATGAGCGAAAGAAAAGTTGATTTTGTAGATTTATCAATTGTTGTGAGGAGATGACATATCGTGAAGGGGTTGTTGACACGTTCCTGTAGAATGAAACTAAATGTTTGAGCCTTGGGAAAGAAAACGGGAGAGTTAAGAGGTGGAAATTGAGTAGTGCTGAGTAAATCCCATTAAATATGTGTTATGGTCACATCCTTGGTTAATTCGTTCAATCGCAACCTCTATAACCCATATACCAAATAACCACCCTTAAAGTTATTACACTGCTGAGGAGAAGTTGAGGTAAGTTTGAGTGGCTCCTGAGTAATACTCAGATCCCACTCAAACTCGGTATCAATATTTAGGATGGTATAAACAACATTTTGTGCGAATTGCAATTTAATCCGACAATTAGAAAAAAAATTGAGAAATTTTTCACCGGATTATTCTTTTTTCACATTTCTTCATTTAAAACAGAATAGAAGTTTGTACATAACACAACCGATGAGCGAAAGAAAAGTTGATTTTGTAGATTTATCAATTGTTGTGAGGAGATGACATATCGTGAAGGGGTTGTTGACACGTTCCTGTAGAATGAAACTAAATGTTTGAGCCTTGGGAAAGAAAACGGGAGAGTTAAGAGGTAGAAATTGAGTAGTGCTGAGTAAATCCCATTAAATATGTGTTATGGTCACATCCTTGGTTAATTCGTTCAATCGCAACCTCTATAACCCATATACCAAATAACCACCCTTAAAGTTATTACACTGCTGAGGAGAAGTTGAGGTAAGTTTGAGTGGCTCCTGAGTAATACTCAGATCCCACTCAAACTCGGTATCAATATTTAGGATGGTATAAACAACATTTTGTGCGAATTGCAATTTAATCCGACAATTAGAAAAAAAATTGAGAAATTTTTCACCGGATTATTCTTTTTTCACATTTCTTCATTTAAAACAGAATAGAAGTTTGTACATAACACAACCGATGAGCGAAAGAAAAGTTGATTTTGTAGATTTATCAATTGTTGTGAGGAGATGACATATCGTGAAGGGGTTGTTGACACGTTCCTGTAGAATGAAACTAAATGTTTGAGCCTTGGGAAAGAAAACGGGAGAGTTAAGAGGTGGAAATTGAGTAGTGCTGAGTAAATCCCATTAAATATGTGTTATGGTCACATCCTTGGTTAATTCGTTCAATCGCAACCTCTATAACCCATATACCAAATAACCACCCTTAAAGTTATTACACCGCTGAGGAGAAGTTGAGGTAAGTTTGAGTGGCTCCTGAGTAATACTCAGATCCCACTCAAACTCGGTATCAATATTTAGGATGGTATAAACAACATTTTGTGCGAATTGCAATTTAATCCGACAATTAGAAAAAAAATTGAGAAATTTTTCACCGGATTATTCTTTTTTCACATTTCTTCATTTAAAACAGAATAGAAGTTTGTACATAACACAACCGATGAGCGAAAGAAAAGTTGATTTTGTAGATTTATCAATTGTTGTGAGGAGATGACATATCGTGAAGGGGTTGTTGACACGTTCCTGTAGAATGAAACTAAATGTTTGAGCCTTGGGAAAGAAAACGGGAGAGTTAAGAGGTGGAAATTGAGTAGTGCTGAGTAAATCCCATTAAATATGTGTTATGGTCACATCCTTGGTTAATTCGTTCAATCGCAACCTCCATAACCCATATACCAAATAACCACCCTTAAAGTTATTACACTGCTGAGGAGAAGTTGAGGTAAGTTTGAGTGGCTCCTGAGTAATACTCAGATCCCACTCAAACTCGGTATCAATATTTAGGATGGTATAAACAACATTTTGTGCGAATTGCAATTTAATCCGACAATTAGAAAAAAAATTGAGAAATTTTTCACCGGATCATTATTTTTTCACATTTCTTGATTTAATACAGAATAGAAATTTGTACATATCAGGACAGATGAGCGAAAGAAAAGTTGATTTTGTAGATTTATCATTTGTTGTAAGGAGATGACATATCGTGAAGTGCTTCATCGCCCATTTTTATGGAATGAGAAGTAGAGTTTGAGCCTTAGCAAAGGAAGCGGAGTGAGTTCAGAGGTCGAATTTAAGTAAAATGAATGTTGGGTCCGTGAAGGATCCATAAATCTTGTGTCTTTATACAGCTGGAAATGACTTTTAATTGGCATTAATTTAGTTTCTTCGTTACCACCACGTGTTTTTTTTTTTTTTTTTTTTTGGACAGAAGACGACTTTTCAACTGTGAGTGTCATTGGAGAAAGCTGGGTACATTCTGCGCGAGTGAAAGTATTGACTATATGAATGACTCGTATCTTTGTTGTCGACCTCAAATTTTTGTATAAATTTCAGTATTGGTCGTTTTTGTTCTCATTTGTGCAATATTGAAAAATTCGGAATGAAATGGTACCTAAGTACATTACTGTACGGGCAGGGAAAGTAAGGAATATCGCAACGAGTTCAATGTTTACAACACGAGCAAAGCGAGTGTAATAATTTGAACGAGTTGCGATACTTACTTGCTGTCCGTACTGTAGGATATTTTTTTAATCACATACGTCGAAAGTACGTTTATTTTAGACAGCGAAAACTTCCGTTTGTTAAACGTTTCACACCCTAATGTCATCAATTTAGCCCAACAGTGGTGATAGAAACGAACTTTCGTACACTGTATCGACGCTTATGGAAATGCGATTTTTGTTCACTTTTGTTACCTATAAGTTGAGAAAAAATATGTAAATTACTGATCAGTAATAAAAATAAATTGTAACAAATAAATAACAAGTATATTTGTCTTTTCTCTCTAAATAAACAAATAAAATAATCTGTCACTCCCTTGTATAAATATCTTGTGTAAATTTCGTTCTCAAAAGTTGTGCAATTGATTTATTCCTATACGGAAAATTGAAAGGTTAGGTTAACACAGAAATGATCGCGCATTGATTTTCAACCAGTCTGTACAAAGAGTACATCCCCGTTATTAAACGGTCATTAAACCCTACTGAACCCTACGTATCCGTGTGATGTAAAGGCGTTCTTTTCTTCTCCTCAATGTGTATCTTTGGGATGTGTGTGGTCGATTTCTTCTGTCACGGTTAGTACAGGATCGATGCGTTTAAAAATAGAATACAGGTCAAGAAACCGTCTTCCTTTCCTCGTTCATCAGTTTTACCGATCATAGGATGTACTGTACCCCATCGGACCGTCGGACCACGAAAAAATCAGCGGAGATTTTTTTTTTCTTTGCATTTCATAGCATATAGAGTACGTTTGTAGGATTTTCTAAAGTTTAATGTTTCTTTATATATGTGTAAGACGACAATTAATTATATTCGCGAAATCTTTTATTCTTGATTTATGTGAGATACATAAATGGTGAAATAATGTTCCTTTACGGATGCAAAAAAATACAATCCAAACTACAACCTATATCAATTACAAAGAAGCACGGAAGAACCGTACATACAGTATCAATACTTTAATTTTTATCAGGCCGAGTCGGACAGGATACGACAGTGATGGAGCGTAGTGGGTAATGCAAGATGCATCGTGTATGCGTCTTTACATATGTATGTGTGTGCAAATTTTGTCCTGGGTCATTTTTAAGAAAAAAAGATTCATCCATTTATAAGAATATCAGTCTTAGAAGGCTGACAATAGATGGCAAAGTGAGCGAAAGATGTTGGTTCTAAAGAAGGAGAGAAATGGTGAGATCGAGATATTTGATGGAGAGACTATCTAGTTCTAGCGTGAAATGGATGTTCTGATGAATGGAATTTAAGTGAGAAAGAAGGGATTTGAGACCGGACGACACGCCATTCCAAATACAAAAAATGTTGTCAACAAAACGAAGCTAAAGAAGAATGTAAGGTTCAGGGAGAATTGTCCTGTTAGGAGATCCGATTCAAACTTGCCCATAATAACGTTGGCGACGAGCGAAGAAGGAGGCGCGCCCATTTGAAAGCCATTGGGAAATTTGTAAAAAACATCCCAGTAAAGACACATTTTCTTGTTCAGATATGAAGAGGTAGGGCGCGGAACTCGGAGATCATGATAAGATTGGAGGTGAGGAGATCCAGTATGCAGCCAATTTTCTGAGCGACCAGGTTATCATTGTGCTTGAAAGAAATGAGTGACGAGTCTTGATGAAAGGAAGTGTCTTCTACTTGAGAAGTGATTTAATGATACACTGAAAAAATCAAATTTGGGGTGTGGTAACTGTTTCCTCATACACTGTACTGGTTTCTATATTTTAGTGAAGGTTACCATCCACAAGGACTGTAGTCAATTTATTGTATACATTGAGTACATGAAGTTCAGGCACTGAGACTGCAAGACATTTTTTTTTTTTTTTTTTTTAGTACATATTGTTTGCGTTTATTACCTACTAAAAGTGAATGGAACAAATTGCAAAATTTTTAGAAATCCAACCTAAGTAAGGACGGGTACCATATGAGAGAAATTTTAGTTCATGGTACCTAATACTTAGTAGCTGAAACAAAATGAAGAGTTTTGTCCTGATTACAATATAGTAGTTAATGTAAATAGGAAACCAGACGATACATCCAGGAATCAAACATAAACCTGAAACTATTCACACAAATAGTAAAACTTCTGGATGAACAAATCTTTCTACACTGTACAATCATGGTTTGGCTAAAAATGATTCTCTTGCTTTATTCTGGTCAATTTCTAGAAGCTATGTCATGACTTGGCGAAATTGAAGCTACTTGTAAAACCAAGATGAATTTCTCCAATAAATTATGGTTTAACTCTATATGTTCACCCATAATCTGCCTACTCTACTGTTACAGTTCAGCTGGGAATAATTCTGTCTCTTAATTCTGGTCAAGTACTAGCCCCTATGTCATTGCTTAGCAAAAATGAAGCCTCTAGTGAGACCAAGATGAATTTTTCCAATAAATTATGGGTTAATACTCTATGTTAAGCCATAATCCTACTATACTGTAATGTTGAAGTTTCGCTGGCAATAATAATGTTTCCCAATTCTGGCCAAATACTAGTCCATATGTCACAGCTTGGTAAAAATGAAGCCTCTTGTAAAAGCCAGATGAATTTTTCCAATTAATTATGGCTTAACAATCTATGTTCACCCATAATCTTCCTACTCTACTGTTGAAGTTTAGCTGAAAATAATACTGTTTCCAAATTCTAGTCAAGTACCAGTCCACATGTCATAGCTTGGCAAAAATAAAGCCTCTTGAAAAGTTAGATGAATTTTTCCCATAAATTATGGGTTAACACTCTATGTTCAGCCATAATCTTACTATACTGTAATGTTGAAGTTTAGCTGGAAATAATACTGTGTCCCAATTCTGGTCAAATACTAGTCCATATCTCACGGCTTAACAAAAATGAAGCCTCTAGTGAGACCAAGATGAATTTTTCCAATAAATTATGGGTCAACACTCTATGTTCACCCATAATCCTTGTACTGTATTGTTGCAGGTCCGCTGGAAATAAGTCTATTTCTCAATTCTGGGCAAGTACTAGTCCCTATGTCAGAGCTTAGCAAAAATGAAGCCTTTTTGTAAAAGCCAGATGAAGTTTTCCGAAAAATTATTGGTTAACACTCTATGTTCACCAATAATCTTCCTACTGTACGGTTAGAGTTCAGCTGGGAATCATTCTGTTTCCTAATTCTCGTCAAGTACTAGTCCCTATGTCATAGCTTAGCAAAAATGAAGTCTCTTGCAAGACCGAAATGAATTTTTCCAATAAATTATGGGTTAACATTCCATGTTCACCCATAATCTTTGTACTGTACTGTTCCAGTTCAGCTGGAAATAAGTCTATTTCTCAATTCTGGTCAAGTATCGGTCCACATGTTGTAGCTTGGCAAAAATAAAGCCTCTTGAAAAGTTAGATTAATTTTTCCCATAAATTATGGGTTAACACTCTCTGTTCACCCATAATCTTCCTGCTCTACTGTTACAGTTAAGCTGGGAATAATTCTATATCCCAATTCGTGTCAAGCACTAGTGCCTATGTCACAGCTTGGTAAAAATGAAGCCTCTTGTAAAAGCCAGATGAATTTTTCCAATTAATTATGGCTTAACAATCTATTTTCACCCATAATCTTCCAACTCTACTGTTGAAGTTTAGCTGAAAATTATACTGTTTCCAAATTCTAGTCAAGTACCAAACCACATGTCATAGCTTGGTAAATATAAAGCCTCTTGAAAAGTTGGATGAATTTTTCCCATAAATTATGGGTTAACACTCTCTGTTCACCCATAATCATCCTACTCTACTGTTACAGTTCAGCTGGGAATAATTCTATATCCCAATTCGTGTCAAGCACTAGTGCCTATGTCAGAGCTTAGGAAAAATGAAGCCTCTTGTAAAACCCAGATGAATTTTTCTAATAAATTATGGGTTTATACTCTATGTTCAGCCATAATCTTACTATACTGTAATGTTGAAGTTTAGCTGGAAATAATACTGTGTCCCAATTTTGGTCAAATACTAGTCCATATCTCACGGCTTAACAAAAATAAAGCCTCTAGTGAGACCAAGATGAATTTTTCCAATAAATTATGGGTTAACACTCTATGTTCACCCATAATCTTTGTACTGTATTGTTGCAGTTCAGCTGGAAATAAGTCTATTTCTCAATTCTGGGCAAGTACTAGTCCCTATGTCAGAGCTTAGCAAAAATGAAGCCTTTTGTAAAAGCCAGATGAAGTTTTCCAAAAAATTATTGGTCAACACTCTATGTTCACCAATAATCTTCCTACTGTACGGTTAGAGTTCAGCTGGGAATCATTCTGTTTCCTAATTCTCGTCCAGTACTAGTCTCTATGTCATAGCTTAGCAAAAATGAAGTCTCTTGCAACACCGAAATGAATTTTTCCAATAAATTATGGGTTAACATTCCATGTTCACCCATAATCTTTGTACTGTACTGTTGCAGTTCAGCTGGAAATAAGTCTATTTCTCAATTCTGGTCAAGTACCGGGCCACATGTTTTAGCTTGGCAAAAAAAAAGCCTCTTGAAAAGTTAGATTAATTTTTCCCATAAATTATGGGTTAACACTCTCTGTTCACCCATAATCATCCTAGTCCACTGTTACAGTTCAGCTGGGAATAATTCTATATCCCAAATCGTGTCAAGCACCAGTGCCTATGTCAGAGCTTAGGAAAAATGAAGCCTCTTGTAAAACCCAGATGAATTTTTCTAATAAATTATGGGTTAATACTCTATAATCAGCCATAATCTTACTATACTGTAATGTTGAAGTTTAGCTGGAAATAATACTGTGTCCTAATTCTGGTCAAGTACAAGTCCCTGTTTCAAATCTTAGCAAAAATGAAGCCTCTAGTGAGACCAAGATGAATTTTTCCAATAAACTATGGGTTAATACACTATGTTCAGCCATAATCCTACTATACTGTAATGTTGAAGTTTAGCTGGCAATAATACTGTTTCCCAATTCTGGCCAAATACTAGTCCATATGTCACAGCTTGGTGAAAATGAAGCCTCTTGTAAAACCCAGATGAATTTTTCTAATAAATTATGGGTTAATACACTATGTTCAGCCATAATCCTACTATACTGTAATGTTGAAGTTTAGCTGGCAATAATACTGTTTCCCAATTCTGGCCAAATACCAGTCCATATGTCACAGCTTGGTAAAAATGAAGCCTCTTGTAAAAGCCAGATGAATTTTTCCAATTAATTATGGCTTAACAATCTATTTTCACCCATAATCTTCCAACTCTACTGTTGAAGTTTAGCTGAAAATTATACTGTTTCCAAATTCTAGTCAAGTACCAAACCACATGTCATAGCTTGGCAAATATAAAGCCTCTTGGAAAGTTGGATGAATTTTTCCCATAAATTATGGGTTAACACTCTCTGTTCACCCATAATCATCCTAGTCTACTGTTACAGTTCAGCTGGGAATAATTCTATATCCCAAATCGTGTCAAGCACCAGTGCCTATGTCAGAGCTTAGGAAAAATGAAGCCTCTTGTAAAGCCCAGATGAATTTTTCTAATAAATTATGGGTTAATACTCTATAATCAGCCATAATCTTACTATACTGTAATGTTGAAGTTTAGCTGGAAATAATACTGTGTCCTATTTCTGGTCAAGTACAAGTCCCTGTTTCAAATCTTAGCGAAAATGAGGCCTCTAGTGAGACCAAGATGAATTTTTCCAATCAACTATGGGTTAATACTCTATGTTCACCCATAATCTTTGTACTGTATTGTTGCAGTTCAGCTGGAAATAAGTCCATTTCTCAATTCTGGGCAAGTACTAGTTCCTATGTCAGAGCTTAGCAAAAATGAAGCCTTTTGTAAAAGCCAGATGAAGTTTTCCAAAAAATTATTGGTCAACACTCTATGTTCACCAATAATCTTCCTACTGTACGGTTAGAGTTCAGCTGGGAATCATTCTGTTTCCTAATTCTCGTCAAGTACTAGTCCCTATGTCATAGCTTAGCAAAAATGAAGTCTCTTGCAAGACCGAAATGAATTTTTCCAATAAATTATGGGTTAACATTCCATGTTCACCCATAATCTTTGTACTGTACTGTTGCAGTTCAGCTGGAAATAAGTCTATTTCTCAATTCTGGTCAAGTACCGGGCCACATGTTTTAGCTTGGCAAAAAAAAAGGCTGTTGAAAAGTTAGATTAATTTTTCCCATAAATTATGGGTTAACACTCTCTGTTCACCCATAATCTTCCTGCTCTACTGTTACAGTTCAGCTGGGAATAATTCTATATCCCAATTCGTGTCAAGCACTAGTGCCTATGTCAGAACTTAGGAAAAATGAAGCCTCTTGTAAAACCCAGATGAATTTTTCTAATAAATTATGGGTTAATACTCTATAATCAGCCATAATCTTACTATACTGTAATGTTGAAGTTTAGCTGGAAATAATACTGTGTCCTATTTCTGGTCAAGTACAAGTCCCTGTTTCAAATCTTAGCAAAAATGAAGCCTCTAGTGAGACCAAGATGAATTTTTCCAATAAACTATGGGGTAATACTCTATGTTCAGCCATAATCCTACTATACTGTAATGTTGAAGTTTAGCTGGCAATAATACTGTTTCCCAATTCTGGCCAAATACTAGTCCATATGTCACAGCTTGGTAAAAATGAAGCCTCTTGTAAAAGCCAGATGAATTTTTCCAATTAATTATGGCTTAACAATCTATTTTCACCCATAATCTTCCAACTCTACTGTTGAAGTTTAGCTGAAAATTATACTGTTTCCAAATTCTAGTCAAGTACCAAACCACTTGTCATAGCTTGGCAAATATAAAGCCTCTTGAAAAGTTGGATGAATTTTTCCCATAAATTATGGGTCAACACTCTCTGTTCACCCATAATCATCCTACTCTACTGTTACAGTTCAGCTGGGAATAATTCTATATCCCAAATCGTGTCAAGCACCAGTGCCTATGTCAGAGCTTAGGAAAAATGAAGCCTCTTGTAAAACCCAGATGAATTTTTCTAATAAATTATGGGTTAATACTCTATGTTCAGCCATAATCTTACTATACTGTAATGTTGAAGTTTAGCTGGAAATAATACTGTGTCCCAATTCTGGTCAAATACTAGTCCATATGTCACAGCTTGGCAAAAATGAAGCCTATTTTAAAAGCCTGATGAATTTTTCCAATTAATTATGGGTTAATACTCTATGTTCACCCATAATCTTCCTACTCTAATGTTACAGTTCCGCTGGGAATAATTCTGCCTCTTAATTCTGGTCAAGTACAAGTCCCTGTGTGAAATCTTAGCAATAATGAAGACTCTTGTAAGACCAACAATAATGAAGACTCTTGTAAGACCAAGATGAATTTTTCCAATAAATTATGGTTTAAAACCTTCATGTTCACCCATAATCTTCCTACTTTCCTGTTACAGTTCAGCTGGGAATAATTCTGTCTCTTAATTCTGGTCAAGTTAAAGTCCCTATGTCCATACTTAGCAAAAATGAAGGCTCTTGTGAGACAAGATGTATTTTTCCAATAAATTATGGTTAAACACCTTCATATTCACATATCAGGGCCTGTCACCCATAATCTTTCTACTGTAATATTGAAGTTTAGCTGAAAATAATACTATTCCCCAATTCTGGTCAAGTACTAGGCCCTATATCATTGCTTAGAAAAAATGGAGCCTCTAGTGAGACCAAGATGAATTTTTCTAATAAATTATGGGTTAAAACTCTATGTTCAGCCATAATATTACTATACTGTAATATTGAAGTTCAGCTGGAAATAATACTGTTTCCCAATTCTGTCCAAATACTAGTCCATATGTCACAGCTTGGTAAAAATGGAACCTCTTGTAAAAGCCAGATAAATTTTTCCAATAAATTATGAGTTAACAATCTATGTTCACCCATAATCTTCCTACTGTACTGTTACAGTTCAGCCGGGAATAATTCTGTTTCCTAATTCTGGTCTAGTACTAGTTCCTATGTCATAGCTTAGCAAAAATGAAGTCTCTTGTAAGACCGAGATGAATTTTTCCAATAAATTATGACGTAGGGTCTCGTACTAGACCAGAATTGGTAAACAGTATTATTTTCAGCTAAAGTTCAACATTACAGTAGAATGATTAGGGGTGAACATAGATTGTTAACCCATAATTTATTGGAAAAATTCATCTGGTTTTTACAAGAGGCTGCATTTTTACCAAGCTGTGACATATGGACTAGTATTTGACCAGAATTGGGAAACAGTATTATTTCCAGCTGAACTTCAACATTACAGTATAGTAAGATTATGGGTGAACATAGAATGTTCACCTATAATTTATTGGAAAAATTTATCTTGGTCTCACTAGAGGCTCCATTTTGATAAGCAATGAAACGGGGGCTCGTACTTGACCAGAATTGAGAAACAGTATTATTTCCAGCTAAACTTCAATATTACAGTAGAAAGACTATGGGTGACAGGCCCTGATAGGTGAACATGAAGGTATTAAACCATAATTTATTGGAAAAATTCATCTTGGTCTTACAAGGGACTTCATTTTCGCTGAGATTTGACATAGGGACTTGTACTTCACCAGAATTAGGAGACAGAATTATTCCCAGCTGAACTATAACAGTACAGTAGGAAGATTATGGGTGAACATAGAGTGTTAACCAATAATTTTTTGGATAACTTCATCTGGCTTTTACAAAAAGCTTCATTTTTGCTAAGCTCTGACATAGGGACTAGTACTTGCCCAGAATTGAGAAATAGACTTATTTCCAGCTGAACTGCAACAGTACAGTACAAAGATTATGGGTGAACATAGAGTGTTAACCTATAATTGATTGGAAAAATTCATCTTGGTCTCACTAGAGGCTTCATTTTTGTTAAGCCATGACGAAGGGACTTGTACTTGACCAGAATTGGTAAACAGTATTATTTTCAGCCAAACTTCAACATTACAGTAGAAAGATTATGGGTGAACATGCTTATCATAGTGAAGCCTCTAGTGAGACCAAGATGAATTTTTCCAATAAATTATGGGTTAACACTCTATGTTCACCCATAGTCTTTGTACTGTACTGTTGCAGTTCAGCTGGAAATAATTATATTTCTCAATTCTGGGCAAGTACTAGTCCCTATGTCAGAGCTTAGCAAAAATGAAGCCTTTTGTAAAAGCCAGATGAAGTTTTCCAAAAAATTATTGGTCAACACTCCATGTTCATCCATAATCTTCCTACTGTACAGTTACAGTTCAGCTGGGAATAATTCTGTTTCCTAATTCTTGTCAAGTACTAGTCCCTATGTCATAGCTTAGCAAAAATGAAGTCCCTTGTAAGACCGAGATGAATTTTTCCAATAAATTATGGTTTAACACTCCACGTTCACCCATCAGGGCCTGTCACCCATAATCTTTCCACTGTAATGTTGAAGTTTAGCTGAAAATGATACTGTTTCTCAATTCTGGTCATGTACGAGTCCCTATGTCATAGCTTAGCAAAAATGAAGTCCCTTGTAAGACCAAGATGAAATTTTCCAATAAATTATGGGTAAAACACCAGGCCAGAGTGAAGGGGGTCAGTGTCGATGTTGATGTGATGGTTTGGAGGAAACTCACAAGGAGCATTCTGGATTCCATCACTTTTTCCCCCCACAGGTGTGATCCGTGATGTTTGTATGTGTTGGATCTGTCCCCCATTTCCTGGGGAAGTCCTCCCCCCAATTTGCTCAGACCTTCCGCCCATAGGGCTTCAGTCCATTGTTTTACAACCCTACCTCATGTTAAGGGTTGCTTGTGAGGCTGATTAACCCCAGCGTGGTCTTTACAAGGTGGAATGTAGTGATGGTAGAGGCTTTTATATTGGTGAGACCAGCCGCCAAATGAAGGTGGGAGGAGCTGAGCACCTGAAGTCTTGAAATAAGGGAGACCTAGGGGAGTTAGCTTTTGCTGATAATTTAATATAGCGGCCACAGTTTCCGTGAGGGATCGGAAAGGCTCCTCCATTAGGAGAACTCCTACCGTAAGTGCTTGAGCATAATTATAAAGATAATGCGTGATCTCAATACCAATGACATTACTGTAATTGAATCGTAGATCCCGGAAGATGGCCTGATTGAACTGGTTTATGATTCATAGCGGGATTTCTCGTTTGGTCAATCTTAATACCTTCTTTCTCTCCTCCGTTTGTCAGTTGCTTTCATTTTAGTCCGGAAGATAGTTTATTAACTGAAAGCGCGCGTTGTTTTAATTTTTTCGACGGTTTGCATTGTTTAGTCTCCCTTTGGAGTATTATTATTTTCGCTATTATTATGGATAACTGTAACGTAGAAGAACGTATTCGTTTAATTTTCCCCCTTCCTATCATATATAGCTCGAGAGTAGAAATTTTTCCAAATTTTTAGCCGGACAGCGCAAGGCAAATTTCTAAAAAACCTCCCATGGAACAAGTTCTCTGTTAAATATTTTGACTCTCGAACTATATTGTACTAGGCTCATAGTTGGTCTAGGCCTCCTTGAATTCTCGATACCAAATCCAATTTGACTCATAAAATAGGTTCCCAGCGTTCCTCGTTCAACTTCGTTAAGGAGCCGTCGTTTTTTTTTTCAGTTTCTTTCTTTATGTGATAGGAAGTAATTTTTTTCCAATTTCCAAGTCCCCCTCGTATCATATATAGCAGGGTGCTTGGGTGTATCCAGTATAACCGAAAAGACAGCCCTTTGAGTAACTAGATATACGATGCTTCATATACTAATTGGCTTATCCTCTTCGATGAGCCAGATTATGCAAGATGTCAAATACTACAAAGGATTCATTGTACGTGTTCCAGTACTTTTTAATAATTTCACCTCCTCGATGGCAAAATACAAGTCAGTAAGTTACCTCTTGTTTTATCATAAAATCCTGTCACTACTGGTACTACGGAAAGATGAGTGAACCTCACTCAACCTGTATCTTCATTCAATAATCATTCATTAAAACATTTTTTTTCCTTATATTTTTTTTTGTGATAGAAAAAATGTTTGAAACTTGTAGGTACATGAACCTATTTAAAATAAACGGATGCGTCTTTACTGTATTTCTTTTAGAAATTTTTCGGTTGTTTTTCAATACCTAGCTAATTTATAAACTCTCTAGGCGCGTTGTACACGGTCTAGGAAGTTTGTAAAATAGAAGAGTTGGATTTACAAACTGCCGGTCGACATATTATACAATATTCTTACGGGCAACAATTATCAACTTGAATAGGTACTGAAGAAAATTTTCTGTAATGTGAAAAAGTATGTGGTGGGTGCGCTATGAATATATTGCTATCTGTCTATCCCTCAAAATCATACAAAGTGCTTATTGTACTTGAGAAGTTCTTGATAAAATTAGAAAGCGTTTGATACTAGGTAATGACTCATTTTTCAACTGCTCATTTAGCACAGTCACATAATTGTCTTTTTTAAAAATAGGTGTGAACTACGTTTATATCAATCAACTTTCTATCAACATAGGAAATCTCATTTACCTACTTACTGAGTAAATAAACTTTTGAAAGAGAAAAAAATGATAATGCAAATGAAGAATACTACTCAATTATAGGTTCATTTGATTTTATATTTGAAATTCTGTGAACTACAAGAGAAGTACACGCAAAATAAGTTTATACTATTATGTGAAATTGTGGTATGACAATCTATCAAAATGATAACGTTCTCTTCCATCGGACTACTCGCGTTGCAGCCAATGTTCTTGTGGTACACATTGCTGACTGCATGGTCATCATTAAGTCGGTTGTCATAGGTCAAGGAAATCCTGAAAAGGTTGATTTCATGATTAAAAAATAAAGATAGTGACAATACGAGTAATAAACAATTTAAATAAAATACAAGAAATTTTTCACTTGTTGGGAGATATTACAATTACAAAGAAATTGTCTGAAGAACAACACATAAAGACAACTGGGTGTAAATCCGAGGCCGACGGTATAATTGAAATAAGCAGTCTGAAATAGGGAATTATTGAGACTTCGCGCCGCCCCTAAAGACAATTCACGGACATCTTGTGCGGAGTTTGCTTCGGAAATCACCCTAAGGCTACCTGGGGATTTCATAAAAAATACGGAGGAGGGCAAGATAGTTGACTTTCATGAGTATGTCTAAAAATTTTGCCACGCCTTCCAAAATTTACACCCAGTTTTCCTCAACATCTGCAAAGGGAAGAAAAATATTTGTCCATTCAGATCTTAAGGATGTAACACATGTTTACGTAAGAGTAGGAAGAGTCCAACGCCCGCTTGAAACACCATACAAAGGACCATTTTGAGTAGGTACTTAAACAATTTAGAAAAAAAAAATGGTTGGGAATAAAAATTGGAGATGAGGAAGAAGACATTTCAATAAAGAAAACGCATCTTCGTCATCATGTGTATACCATAATCTCAGTTCTCCTGTAACAGCCACCCACATTTTGCAAGCCTATCTTCAGGTCCTCTCTGCCGGACCCATCAGATTTTACCATCAATTTAAACAACTCTCGCCGATGACCTCAATCCATTCAAAACAACATCTCTCATCTAAACACAGGAAATTAGATCCAACGCATCTATATTTGATTCACCATCAAGCTTAAAACCCAAATACAGGCGAGAACTTGTAAAATTGAAAAAAAAAAAAAAAAAAAAAAAATGAAAAAGGCTTCGCTCGGACAGAAGTTACTGAAGAGAGTACATTTTACTTTTTGAGTACACTGTATTCTTGAGTTTCATCATACTTTTACGAATAAAATAATTAACTGCTGCCAGTACAATGATAAACAATCTGGAACAATTTAATATTGAAACAACGCAAGATCTAGTGTTTTTACCTATATTTAATTGAAATTTCAGGTATGGAAGGTGGAACTCCAATTAGAACTGCAGACCAGATAAAATTATTTTCAATTTTGATGGAGAGGAAGCAGAATTTCCATACGGGGGAAAACAAAGTAAAGATGCACAATTGAGATACAGACAACATTAATGCAAATAATGAAAAAATGAAAACAGTAATTGAATACACATAACTAGGGCAAATTTTTTCTTCTGAAAACTGAACGTAAAAAACCAGTTCACGTATATGGGAAAGAGTTAGATATTAACGTGATGAAACAATCAAATTACCATAAAACTTTCAAGATTGGTTGACTCCAAACTGAAAAAAATTCAATAACAAATTAATATTTAGCCTTCGAATGGCATTGCAAACAGCACAGCAGAAACGAAAAACCAATTCGAATTTTTCATCAAAATTTTATAAACTTTGTAGGTGCATCGATCTACAAATAAACACCATCAAACAGACGAAATAAGACACAAAAAATCAATCCTTGAAAACTGGCAAGTGTGAGGAGTAAAATCGACCCGCAAGGTAGGGTATGAATTGAAAACCGATCCTCGTTATTATCCATTACTAAAAATTCTTCAAGGTAAGGGTTTCAAGAAAGTGACCTGTAAATGATGAGTGAACGCGATCAAGAGAAACCGACTCCCCTTGGATGTTACTAAAAATATTCTCTTTGAACGAGATTTTAAGAGGAAGCCTAAATTCTTTTTTCTAGCAAAAATTCGTGAATAGTATAGAATGACGCCCAAGTTTTGTAGATTAGGCTTGGGATCCAATAAAATTACCAAATACGTCACCCAATCACAGACTCAACTTTTCCATGAGAACGCCGATAAGTGGGAAAAAGAGAAATAATAATAAGTCAACAGTATCAGTAATAATATTTTGGAATTTCTCACTTTTCTCACTCGGACTTGTGATGGATTGTCTCTCATCCTCACATTGATACCACAAACATGGGTCAATATATCGCCTTCTTCATTATCATGAAATTCGACCTGAAAGCTAGTGTCCGCTCTCGAACTCTTGGGTTTTTAGATATTTTCTGTTTCGTAAGTTCTTTTTGTTTTTCACAGTTGCTCCAATTCTCCATATCGAGCAGATCGTTTGGCATATCTTCGTTCGATTTCTCAGGTGTACAATCTTCCCTGATGAGTTTAAAATCCTATCAAATCGCAAACTGAATAGTGAAATAATCATATCCCTTTTGAAGCACTACGACAACAAACTCTATGAGTAGGGTTCGAGATGAAATTGAAGGCTTTCTCGTTGAAAGTTTCTTGTTTTCAAACTCACCTCGGATAAACGACTTTTTAATCAATGCATATTAGGTACATCTCTTGTCTCCAACTTTGTCATAAACGTGCTTGTCACTGTCTTCCTTGTTTTCCTCAAAGTGCACATCGATACCGTAGGTGTTGAGGTATGCATTTTCATCTTTAATTCAAGGATTACAATCAATACTTGATATCGAAGGCCAATTATTAATAACTTTTGTAGACTTACGAGCTATCTATATTTTGGACCATTTCTTGGACGTACATGTTTGTGTACCAAAACTAAAACATCAATCTCGCATAATTTTGTCAACTGTTTTGCATTTCTTGTACGCGTGCACTTAAATGGATTATACATCTGGTGTTCGCTTGATTGGTTGTTAAATCTAAACGACTGCAGGTATCACGCGAGTTGTTTCCTAAAAGTAATAGTATTGAATGATGAATGTTGATTCTTCGAATCATTAAAATAACTTACTAATTATTACAAGGCGTGGACGTACATGCATCTATACCAGATGTGATGGGCTGTAGCTAATACGGCATCCGATTTCACATAAATTTATCTAGTAATATGAAAGAACTTGGATACGAAATCCAAACGACTGCCGGATATCGGCAGTCGGTATCGAGCTGAAAGAAAATGGCGCCATTGTGAGAATCAACAAGCTAATATTTTAATAATAAACAAAATTAGGAAGAAAAAGAAATGTTTGCAATGACATCGTGTTTCAAACAATTTCTATTTATATTATTTACTTTTTTTTTCTGTTCAATCATACTTGGCATACTGGTAGACCTTGCATTAAGTGGCACTTTCAAATTTACAACATTGGTGGCACTGGTACGTTCGTATCAGTAAATCTTATAAAATGTATGACGTCATTGACCCGAAATGAACAGCGGATGTATTTATGCCGGACTAGCGGAGGTCTTAGTCAACGCCTAACGACGACGCAACAGACGCTATAGTTGATAATAATAAATC
This sequence comes from Aspidiotus rigidus, assembly GCA_035079385.1. NCBI lineage: Eukaryota > Metazoa > Arthropoda > Insecta > Hemiptera > Diaspididae > Aspidiotus > Aspidiotus rigidus. Next base: position 1,205,979 of record JAVHKY010000041.1, on the reverse strand, counting down.
ATTAGAAACTTTGACTTAATCAATCACGACACTCCTGCGACATTCCTTCTCTGCGACTTTCTTGCGTTCGGTTTAATTTTAACATTTGTATATTGTCATTATTCATTTCAATTTCAATTCGTCATCGCGTGATTTATACATTATTGGTCCATATTAATTGATGCGCAAAGTTATCACCTTTGGGACTAGCGCCTTATCGAAACTTCTTCAATTTCATTTTGCGGAGTAGTTTTTATGTACCCAGCGGAATATGTCATCAATATCGAGCTCTCCAGTTATCCAAATGTTGAAAGAAGAAAGGTCTTCTTATGAAGCGAGTCTGAAAACGGCAAATCAAAGAGCTTGCTCTTTACTTGGATGTACAGAGCATAATGGTAAACTTATTTATGGTACTTTGGAAAAATATCGATATGAACTTGAAAAGTCATCTATTTTTATCCGTAAATTGCTGTCGCATCTTATTAGTTTGAATTCTGAGCTAAGATCAGCTTACTCGTCAAGAGAACATAACTGTACAAATTCGTCGTTGGCGTCGTACCTGTGCAACTTTGCGGAAACGCAAATTCAGGCTGAAGAAACTTTAGCGAGTCTTGAAGTAAAGATTTTACAGTTGAATAAGTAAAGCGACTAGTGGAGTCTCTAATCCATCCAATTCAAATTAGTTTAGGCCTACGCAAGAAAACTACAATTCAGAAGTACTCATATGTACCGCTACTTATATTTATCCTTATATTTACCTATATAATATATGTATATGGGTCTGATAAATAATATTATTATTATCCCTAATTTCTGTTTCAACTTTTTTGTACTTTTATTTTTTTGATACTCCTTATTAATAACATCCATTATTCTAACAATTTATATGTACTGACTTTTAATAAACCAGTTTTTTTGTTTCGTAACTGTTCTAAGAGTGAAAGCAATCAGTTTCTTCACTTGCATAACATAAGTATTACAAATTTGATGTACAAGACAAATATAAGAACTCATTACAACGGTAATTAATATTCAACTTACTTGCATTCAAAATATGCCTGACTGAATACAATGTGGGCCCAAAACACTTGTTTATGATCGGTGAAAAAAATTGAAATTATCCATTGGTGCGTGCGAAAAAAAAGTTCAGGATTTATGTGCAATAAACAAATAGACAAATAGCTCCTGTTTAATTCTTTTTCTCGCATTGACTACGGTGCAGTTGAAGAAGGGTGCAGAATAATTATTCTCTGTAAGTATAATATTTGTAGTTGAATTTGGCATTGGTGTTGGATTTTCTGATATAGTTTTTAGTTGTAGCATTTTATTCCTTAGTACTAATCTTTGATCCAGCTTCTGCTTGGACTGCCTTGCACTGATGCCCTGTAAATTAAACTCGGGGCATCTCGGTGATACAATGTCCGCCAAAATAAGGGATCAAGTTTTTGTATCTGCATCCGGGAACCAATTCTGAGATTTCTTAACAAGATCCGATACTACTTAGTTCTCCTAAGAGATCAGTTTGATCTAGATATAAGAACAATTTTTTTTTAGTTTCACGTTGAAGGCGATTCTACTCTTTAGCATTATTCGTTTCTAGCTGTTCAACATACCCCTTCAGCTTCGCTCTTGATAAATTGCTCCTGCCGTAGAAAGTTGAATTGACGTATATGCAAAAACAACGATCACGGAAAAGTAAACGAGTTGAAAAATGTGTTCGGAAGAAAATCAGATTTCACTATTGTTGTTCACTAATATAAGTTTTCAATTTAGAATTCAATAATGTACCTAATAATTTCCTTCAACAATTCTCGATTTTGAGATACGGCACATCACGATGCGGTTCCAGGACATTTCGTCCAATAGACGTTTTGTCCAAAATAGACGTTTCGTCCAACTTTCAACATAATAGGAAAGACGTTATTGTACTGAATGAGTCTCATATAGGGGAAGAGACAATTCAGGTCGACGTATGTAATATTTCTCGACTCGAAGATTGATATTGTGACTCAGACAAAAGCGATCGTCACAACCAGATGTAACTTGAAATTTACGTCTCTGCTTGCAACAGTGCATCAGATCTCTTCATTCAGTTCGTGATTGTACGTTGATGATTACCCAGATGCTCTTCGTGTGAAATGGCGACTATTCTGAAATCTACGAAGAATAAAGACGTTATAGAAGTCAGTGGATACGTTTACCACTATCATTCAAGTAATACGAAAAAAACTCGAAAGTACTGGCGGTGCGAACTCCGTGATGTAGGTATGCAATGGACGATGTGTAACGGATTATAATTTTGATGCTCAAGTACAAACATTGAAAGAAGGGGATTATACTCATGAATGTAATGCTGCAGATGCAAAGGTAAGTACGCCACGTAACCCAAAGTATATGTACGATAAATCTCGCGAGTGTCCAAATGATAAGCCTGCTGCTATAATTGAGGAAGTACTCTCTCAAGTTAATGATGAGGAAGTTCTAATGATGATACCTGAACGAAGAACTATGTTCAGAAATGTCAACCGAAACCAAAATCGAAAAAGACCTGCTAAGTACCTATACCGTCGGTGTTTAACAAATTTGAATGTGCTCCCGCCATATGATCGCACTCTTGCTGGTGACATTTTCTTACACTTTGACGACGAAGATAGGATTATTGTAATTTATAGTGATAATGACTTGCGACATCTCACTAGGAGTCCGGAGTCGCTCCATATTTGCTGATGGAACCTTCGATCGTGTCCCATCAATGTTTTATCAAATGTATTCAATTCACGGAGTTGTAATGTCTCACATGTTTCTACTGGTGTACCTACGTTCTCTGTTGCCGGAAAGATGATTCAACGTACAGGCGAATATTTGAACATCTACGAAATGAAGCAGAAATTCGTGGGTGGGATTTCGAGCCCGTAAATATCGTTTTGGATTTTGAATTAGCAGCAATGAATGTCTTGCGAGAATTTTTCCCTACCGCTAATACGTATCCACGGATGTTATTTCCACTATACGCAATCTGTTTGGCGCTATGCAGTTTCACATTCTGGCTTACAAGCAGCCTACCACGACGATATTGACGTGCGGAATTCCGTGTCTCTTTTCTTTTCAGTGCCTTTCATCCTTCTCTCTGATTTACTTACTGTATTTGACGCGATTATGGACGAAGTTCATGAAGACGTTGTTCCGCTTGGACTATATATTGAGAGTACGTACGTTGGAGGTCGTCCAGCAAGAGGGAGACGTAGAGCAATATAGCACCTCGCTACCCACCCGCTTTTTGGAATGTGTATGACCTCGTTCTGCAGAATGACGACCGTACTAATAATGTTGTAGAAGGCTGGCATTCGCGTTTCCAAAAAATGATAAATACTCATCACGCTTCCATATGGAAGTTCCTTGAACGTATTCGAAAGGATCAGAAGACGAATGAAGTCTGCATTACTCAGTTACATGGGGGATATACGAGGGTTAAACATCCTATTAAAAAAAAAATGCTGCGAAACAAGCAAAAATGTTATTTTAAATATTGTTGCGCAGTATGACGTGTACAAAGACGAAGATAACATATTTCAGTACCTCCGAGCCATATCGTACAACACAAAACTTCATCCAATGATATTGAATTGTGACTCGTACTTTTACTTTACTCATGTCTTGTATATTTCTAGTACCCGTAATTTTTTCTTCGGCTCAATGATAATAAATACTTATTTTACATGTAACAATTTCTATGACCGAAAGTGGACGAAATGTTTTTTGGACGAAAATACTTTGGACAAAAATTCTGTGGACTAAGTAGTGTCTGGACAAAAAATGCCATTGGACAAAATGTCGTGGACGAAGTGTCCATTGGACGAAAATTCTCTGGACCAAATGTCAGGGCACCCACGATGCAAATATACGTCAAAAAAATTGACGTAGGTATAGATAGGCTATATGCATTTGATTGTGATAGTAGTTGTGCGTGATTACAAAGCTTCATTACTAATTACACACAACGAATTGCCGAACTACTGATAACAGTCTTTTTCATAGAATCAATGCGTTTTTTGATTTTACGGTCATCCATCATAGAGAAATATACTCACAGAGAGTAACAAACAAATACAAGAACCGCACAATAATATAAACAAACCGAGCGCTTTCGACTAAACAGTCATTCTCACAGTATAGAAAGCGACTGAACCCAACACCAACGAGAACAAGTAACAACGAACGAGGAGGTCATGACTGAACCAGCGAGTCATTGAAATGTGAATCATTCTCATAGACTAATTCAATTAATCCCTCCTCAGGAATGTACCTCTTCACCACGGTAATGTCTTCAATATTTCGGTGACGATGAATTTCAATTTCTTCTAAAGCTAAGCGCCTAAAATAAGATTTTTCCCTGTGGAGGAGAACTTCAGATCCCTCTTTGTGGCTATGACCGCATTCAATTAAGTGGTCAGCAAACGCCGACTCCCCTACTTTTCTTTTTTCCCATGCTTTTCTATGTTCATCAACTCTAATTTTGAATTGACGGCTCGTCATCCCTATGTACACACTCGGGCAATCACCACAGGCCACCCTATAAACACCCTCCCTCTCGGCCATCGGAATCGGATCCTTTAACTTGACCAAGAGGCTCTTCACCGTATTGGTACTATAAAACGCCGGTCGGAAACCAAAGGGGCGGAGGACACGGCTCACCTCCGAAGAAAACTTCCCCAAAAACGGCATCCTAATCCACCGTTTACGCCTATCAAGATGCAACTGGCGGGGGAGGGAGGTAGTTGAGTCGAGACTTTTTCTTGTAAGTCTCCTACGGACCATGAGGTCAATGTCCACTTTGACCTGATTCACTCTAGCCAAGTGCTTTATCGTCACGAGTTCCTTATTAAACGCTACCTCACTCAAGGGGATCTGAGTGAGGCGATGTATTAAACTATTAAATGTGGCAACTTTATGGGCAAAGGGTACGAAAGACGACCCGTGGATAGTAATATCGGTCGAAGTACTTTTCCGGTAAATACCGAAATCATGGACACCGTCAATGACGGATATGGTTAAGTCCAAAAAATTTATTGATAAGCCGCCAACTTCAAGAGTGAACTTGATGGACGGATATAAACTATTTAAATAAGCGAGAAACTCACTAAGGAGCTCCACGGGACCGGTCCACGCACACAATCTGTCATCCACGTACCTATGCCAATAAAAAACGTGATTCAAAAACACCTGGCCCGAGGAAAACAGGTCAACCTCAAATTTAGACATAAAGACCTCCGAAATAAGAGAGCCTAAGGGGGAACCAATAGGGATCCCTACCTCCTCAGGGAACTCGAAATATTTATCATCAAACTTACAAAAATTAGGTGACCAACAGGCGTTCAAAAGGTCGAAAAATTCACCAAATTCATTATGAGGAGTACCACATTCTACGAGCAGTTTGCCTATTTGTTGCATAGTGGTAGCCTTGGGAATGTTAGGAAAAAGCCCAACGACATCAAACGAGCACAGAATTGAGCCCGGAGGAAGGATTGTGTCCTTCAATTTTCCAGCCAGGACGCTCGAATTCTTTACTGAATAGGGAGACTCAACCTCCACACGAGCTTTGAACCATCCATCGATGTAGGGGAGGAAACAAACGAAACAACCGGCCGCATCGGCACATTTTCTTTGTGTACCTTCGGCAACCCGTAAAGGAGGGGAGAAACGGGATTCGGCTCCAAGATAGCTTCCTTTAGAGATGGGCTTTTAATGATTACCTCACTACCATTAATAAGTTTCCTAGCCTCTTTAACGAATTTTGGAAAATCAAAGAGGGGGGCCTCCTTAGCCCCACATTGGCCAAGTACCTCGTAAACCTTAGAGACGTAGGAAGCCTTATTCATCACTACGACGGCATTCCCTTTGTCAGCTTTGGTAATAACTATCTTTTCCTCCTTAATCTTCCTCCTCAGACCCACTATCAATTCACTCCCTGCTTCACTTATGCGAGGGAGGGGGGTGTTACGAACAATTTCCGCACATTTTTTCTGGGTATTTACACCAGGGCCGATTTTTATAGCTAAATCAGCTACAACGTTTGCCAACGTCTCCTGATTTTTTAGAGGGGGGTGCCCGAACTTCAATCCCTTCTCCAGAAGTGTTATCATGGTTTTCTTGCGGTTCCGGTAATAAAGGTTCGGGCAACTGAATTGTCGAATCCACTTCTTGTTGTCTTCGGTTCCTGAACCCTGAAATATGGAAGCAGAAACAGATCCCAGTTTGAGTTATCCGCTGAAATCGCCAAGATTTTTTTTTTGTTCTTTTTTTTTTGGGGGGGGGGGAGTTCCAGGCTATAAAAGTTCATGGACTAAGGAGGAAAACCGGATCCAATCAAAAGAGGGCCGTTTGCTGTGTTATTTGCGGTAAAAGCGCAATTAGCCCCCGTCATGAAAATTTCAGCTCATCATTAAAAAAGTCGACGAGAAATAGGATATCCAATGTAAGTCAAGTTCTTTCCTCCTCATCATTAATTTTGGAATTTCGAATTCTCAATTATTGCTTTATTTAAAAGGGTTTTCGACGGAGGCCGAACGAGGAAACATCTGCAGTTTTGCGGGTTGCTGTGCCGTCCTGGTCATAAGTAATGGCATCATAATTTCTGAAAAATACAAGAAAAAAAAAATTAGGCCTACTACACTTTTTTTTATTGTACGCTTATTGTATAGCTCGAAGTTCGAAATTTTAACAGGGAATCTTTTCGCCTTCAAAAATTTTATGCATTTTTATCGGCGCTCGACCATTGTCACACAGGTCAGAATGGGCTTCGCTATAAAATAACTACACCTTCTGGCGGAGCACCAATCCACGATGGGGAGGAGGGGTAGCTGATTGTACATCGAAAAGATTTTGAATGGGCACTGAAGTTTAAATAAATTTCAGTATGCGTAACAGACCATAATTCAGCCATCAAATTTAATCCTTATTCGACGTCCATTTTCTAATTTAGAAATAGGTATGATAATCTTTAGAGTCAACTTTGCAATTTTACTGTTACGATTGGAATAAAACCATCAACGGTTATACCTCTCGTACTTTTACGATTATTTTCATCTCCTTGGTCGGTCATATTGCCACTAGTCTCACCTGCGAAATTCTCCGCCTTGTTATTCCGTTCTTTCTTGCATCATCAGCTCTATAGAAATAGATTTTCGTATACCGATGTTCGAAATTGACTTTCTGCAGTAATACGTTTTTCATCATTTTGGGCTCACATCTTCGTATTCGAAGACCGTCCTTTGACAACATAATCATTTCTGCCGACAATAAAATTCTTTCTTACTGCTTATGTTCTTCTTTTAAAGTCACTTATACAGGAAAAATTCGAACGTGTCGACAGTTATTTCGAAATTATATAGATTGAATTCGTAAAAACGTCTTCCCGTTCGGTAAAATGAATTTTAATTTAAAAAAGGCCTACTATTCGTCGAGTAAAGATGAGGTGAAAAAATACCTTTAGAAAGTGTTTTCGAGTTTTTCATTGAAAACGCCGGGAAAGTTCTTCGCAAATAAAATTCGTGAAACGCGGAAATGCGAATGTCGTAGTGTCGAGATTATAAAGTTTTCTCAACTTTCAACTCTCATCTTGAATCGTTTTAAAGCGGCAATCGAACTAGATATTATTGTCTTTATTTCTGTAGGACGAATCGTTTTGAGGTATCTAATGTTCTATCTTTCAGTTTATAATGGGAAAAAAATTGAAAATTTCATTGTTAGCTTCCTAAATTTTTGGAGGAAATTTTTCGTTGCGTGACTAAAATGAACAAAGATCGATCGATCGACGCCTATATTAGCCTACAACGAACTTAGAAACTCCGACTCGAGGTCTCACAAGTGTACAAAGAAAAACGTTGACTCAAACAATTCGACAAAAAACCGCAGAAAAACGAATCCCTATAGTGTTAATAGAAAATTGCTTCAGCGAGTAGTGAAAATGAGTTTAAGTTTGTTAAGGTCGTGCTCATTCAACGAATCCTGTTTTATGGTATCGTAGCTAGGTACTGACTGAAACTTGTATTAAATAAAATAGAAACTGAACACGAAAATAGAGTAGTACGCCTACCTTTTTGGTTGAGATCGTTTACACGATGCTGAATATTCACGAGGGAAGCTTAAAATGTTGTCTACCTCTTCGTGTATACGTAAAAATATATACTCCTATATTCCCCCGAATACAACTTGTGCACAAGAATACCTACAAATATTTTTCTTCTTGATCACGAACTACAAGAGTTCCATGTATCAATGTTCGGTTTTATGATCCAACCTGGAAACATGCTTTAGTTCCTCGCTTGAAAATCGTCCATGAACGACTTGGTGAAAGACAGAATAAAGGAGTCGGAAGTAGATCACAATTTTTTTTTTTTTCTCTAGGAAAGAAGGAAAACTTTGTACGGGAGCTTTTTCGTTTTTTTCTAGTTAAGGAAAAACGAAACAATTGTTTTCTTTGTCTCTATTTTTCCTGAGTGGGGGGAGGGAGGCACTTCCTGAATTTTTTCCTCTGAATCTACGCCTGTCGCTCTCTGGCACTGGAAATTTTGAACAATTTTGCTCACATATTTCTACTGTCTCCAAAAAAACGCGTTTATTCCTAGAGCTTTCTTCGTGTAAAACCCAGACCTTTCGGGCCTTTGAAATGAATGTCCGGACGCCAAAGACGGGCAGCAAAATTTGATTTATAGCGTTAACTCATTTCGAGCGCATCTTGATGTTTCTTAAGTGTAGTTCTATGGGGCTGACCTATTTGCCCTATGTAGACAGAGAGACGGTTATTGTATTGGAGTCTGTAAACACCACTATTACACTATGTAGGAGATGGTCTTAGTTAGGCACGACAGAATTTCGTCGTATCAGCGTACGAGTTGTAGAAAGCTGGCTTGAGGGGAAGAAATCGGAATAAATAAGATACAAATACATGTAGGACGAAAGGTTGCCGAGGTAAGGGAGGTGGATCTATTTTTTAGCGGGGAACCCACAATCTCTTTTGTTGGGGGTTCTTCCAGAAATTTTTCGTCCGCGAGCGCGAGCGAGGTTGATGACGTCACGGAGGGGGACTTAGAAAAATTTCGACTCTCTAGCCATATATGATAGGAAGGGGATTTAGAAAAATTCTGACCTCCAAGCTATATATGATAGGAGGGGGACTTGGAAAAACTCCTACCTCCGAGCTATATGTGATAGGAAGGGGACTTGAAAAGACGACAGCTTCCTTGAAATTGCAGCGCGTTCAAGTTGTCACGTCATGATTTTCAGGACTAGGAAAAACTTCAGGCTCTAGGGGACTCGGGACAGGGACTGCAATGGCATCTAATTTTTTTCCGACTTGCACTTCCAACTTTCAACTTCCAGCTTCCACTTTTTAAGCGCCTTTATCGAATAACTTCCAACTTGTAGCTTCTACTTCCAACTTCCAACAAAATATGCAGTGGTGCGATAAAGAAAAAAAAAAAAAAATTGAGATATGCTATTGACTTCCACTTCCAACTTCCAACTTCTCACGTTGCAACTTCCAACTTCCAAATAACTTCCCATCCTTGGATTTTACTGCATTCATGATAGGAAGGGGACTTAGAAACATTCCTACCTCCGAGCTATTATGATAGAAGAGGGACTTGGAAAAATTTCGACTCTCGAGCTATACTGTAGAAGGGGGACTTGGAAGAATTTCGAATCTCGAGTTCTCACCCCGATAATGGACTTGGAAAATTTTCGAGAAAAATTTTTGTACCTTGGTGGTGATTAAGAAATCTGCAGGTACCACCCTCCTCCCCCCTCCCCCTACGTTTCAGGCTAGTTTGGTATATATTCTGTATCGAAGAAGGGAGGAGGAGGAAGAGGAAGAAGAGAAGGAGAAGAAGAAGATAGATGCCATTGCATTCCTGCAGTGGCATCTAATTTTTTTTCTTTTCTGCGATTCGTGTCTCTTGGATGAAAAGTGGTGGCATCGAGAGCTCTAGATCTCATGGATTTTTTGTCGACATTTTATTCATATGATTATCCTCCGATATAAGCTTGATTTAAATTCTTAAGGCGTGAGGGTAGTCACCAAGTGGCGGATCATAGTAAGAAATCTGAAATTGAGAAGATAAAGGGGTACGTCGAGGAGTTGGGGTGTGAGGGGTGTAAATAAACTAGCAGCAACAAACAAACAGATTATAGGTTTAGGGTGAAGATTACAGAGTGCTTCAATTCAAAGTCAGCAGTCAAATTATAAAACCGTAGGTTCGGGTATTTTGTCAGATCGCCCGTGGGGAAGGAAATGAAGAAGACTTGGGTCCCTTTTTAGGAGTTTTGGGTAACCAAAGTTTGAGAGGAATAATGTTCATTTCCTTTGGGGCTTGTTTACTGAGGGAGATGATGAACTCACTTTTGCTGATACTTTTACAGACCTTTGCGGTGAATTGTGAGTGATTGAAGTCAGTAGCAACAGGAACATTATTCGCTGTCAATAAATCGAACACTTCCTCCTCCCATTCACTCCTCTTCATGATCACTACTTGACTACCTTTGTCCGCGTTTGAAATTACGTGATCATTTGATTTAAAGCTAGATTCTCTTGGACGCGGTTTCAATATAGTGTGGATTTGTCTCTATTGGCGGGAACTTCATCATTTCTGCAATTGACTCGATTTTAAAATGCGAAGGAGGATGAATATTGTCTAAGAAGTAGGGCAGATCTTAGATCTGTTGGTCTCCAACGCGATTGGAGATGGCCCAAGTCGTGGACTGTGTTGACGGTATTGGTTTCTGGTTTACCTCTGGTGAGACGCTGGGGAAGGGAGTATTGCGCGACTTGTGGCACTAGTCCGACGGTAGGTTCTCAGCTGACAGGTGGGATGTCGGTTGACTTGGAGCCGGGAGCTGAAAACGCAGACTCGAGACTGAAGCTGACTAACCTCGGTTAGGGTGAGCGCGTATAGGTTTCTCCTTTTTGAGACACTACAGTTGGTGGGACACCGCTGTAGTCCGTCGTGGAGACTCGTCACTCATTTGGTGAATAGCTCAGTGGTTTTTCTATGGTGAGCTGTCTCCGTGGAGGGGCTGATGACTGCTTTCTGGCAGTGAGGATACCCGTGCACTGAAATATTTGGTTATGATATCGGGGACGTAGGAAAGGGACTCAACCATGGAATATTTTTTTTTGCGCGCTCAAGATATCTTTTACTCACATTTTTGATAGATACTAATTAAATATTATTAAATGTAATCATACAATCATTGACAGTTAGGACATGAAATGAGCGAAACAACTTAACATGAAAGGAACATCAACAAAGACTCACATTTAGCTATTCTTATTTACAATTCACATTTTTTCTCTTATTCTTCAGTATCTTCAAAAAAAAAAATAGAAATTAGCTTACGAACAACCGTCCTGTAATTGACGTCTGGTTTTCTTTAAATACATTCCTCGATATCGTGTACCATAACCTGCCCGAATACATTCGTATCAGTTTCACCACGATCTTTGATCAGAGTGTTATTTTGAGCCTCTTGGCTCAAAGTCTTACATCATACATTCGTGGTCATCATTTCGACCTCTTGAGTCTGCATTAGATTCGTCAATATTCTCGGCTTGAACAATTGGCCGAAAGTTTTACGAAATTGCTTGCTCATCGTGCAGTACAAAATGAAATCGACGGCGCCGTTGAACAGAGCCAAAATATCCATGACATCGCCTAATGATGCGTAACACGTTTTGAAAAAGGCACGACCGAATATCACGCTCAAAAGCCCTAATATACCTTGCGGCAGCTCGGTAGCGATGAATAAGATTAACACCGCCACCAGAATATTCGTCGTCCGATCGATGCGTCGAAGTTTCTTTTTTTTGGACGCATTCAGACTGGCCGCCAACAGAGCGTCGTTGTGGTTGTTAGTAAAGTCGCTGTACTGCAATTCGTTCCTCCTTTCGGACGCCTGTTTCAACGTGCGTATCAGCCAACACGTGATCATTGTCAATATGACACATGGCACTAGCTTAATTATCACGAAATACAGCCAGAAATATACGTAGAAGAATAAATCGTTATTGGTGCGCGCCAATCTACTGAAGTCGAGCACGTAAATTGTTTCGTTTACGCCATTTTCGAAAATCTGCAATTCGTTAACGCTGAAGATCAGGTATGCCGGAAGACAGAATACGAAGGGCAATACGTACGCCAATATAATACACCTGCTACACTTTTCCTCCGACGAGAGAGACACGTTCCTCTGCGGATATCTGAAAAACCGAACGGAAAATTCTCAGTTAGTTTTAATTGTTTGTCCAACTGCGTGGGTCGAGTTTATTAAAAAATACACATTTGCGGAGGATCGACGGATAGTACCCCTTCGAAAATTTTTGTATTGTTGTACCCGTACTTCCCTTTATTCTATTTTATCAATTACAGGCTACGTGGCCTACTGTTGGCAACAGAGTTGTATAAAATTAGGAAGACCGAGTGAACGAGTCTCGGGGCACTCGTATATGTTTCACAGTATTGTTAATGAACTTGTTGTTCCTAAGAAATCTCTGGTTTAACCCAGGGTCAAATGAAACGTGCTGGAGCTAAATAATTGCGGAAACCATGATTATGATCAAAGAGTAGATAGCTTTAGGCGAGATAGACATATTTGTACTTTACGAACGGACTTTTTGAGAAGGGTAGAGATTTTACTTGCGTGCTGGAACTTTACCTAAATAATAGCAGCCACAAACTTTATTTACCTATATTTTATGTGAACTAGTCGATCTTTGTGCACGTGCGGAATTCACCTTACTGCGCGGACTGAAGAATTTATTTTCAACCAGCCGCATCCGAAATAATTCCACAAGGAGTTGAGAGTACAATTTGGAATCGAAATAACGGATAATTGATGATGGGTACTCCTAACTTGTTATTTTCAGGGATCTCTCGAAGCTCATAATTTTTTCAGGTCCTTTTTTCAAAATTTCGAATCAAATCCACGTTAGTGAACGTATATTTCTTCAGTAGGTAAGTATGTTAAGTGACAATTCAAGCTTTTGTAATATTTTTGTAGTACGCATCGTCCGAAAACGTTTACTTTTTAAATTAAAAATTTGCAACCAAGTAACATTGATTTTATCTTGTTTCAAGTTCACTTTTACTGTACCCTTCGTTACTTACTTCAGCGCATTGTATTGAAGTGCACAATTCCTAACACTCGGAGCCCATACTGCAGTGGCACTCAAAAATTTGTACTGGCTCCTGGTTAGTTGTTTTAAAACTCGTGGATTTCCCTCTTTATTTTTTGGGAAGATATTTGATAAAATGTTGTACAGTTGATCGTGACGTCATCCAAAAATAGGACTTAGACTCAGAACAATTATGAGGTCTACTACCAACATAAGCAAAAAGATGTACCAGACGAAGTCATACTCAAGCGAGTAATTCAACCGGAGTAATTTACAAAATTTAGCCACAGAATTTTAACTATGCCGGAGCGCTTTCGATTAAACAATAAAAAAATTATGCTGCTTTTGTCCGCAATACCCCCCCCCTCCCTCGCATAAAAATTACGCAATTGAGGTGATTAAGGGATTAAAGAGGAGGGTCAGGGAGGAGGGCTTAATCATCACGAAGGCTGACAAAAGTAATGCCATTGTCGTGATGGAGAAGTCCTCCTACGTCTCCAAGGTCTATGACGTTCTCGGCCAGTGTGGTGCTAAGGAAAACGACAGTTTCAATTTTCCTAAACACGTAAAAGAAGTTGGACGTGTGATAAAAGAGTGTGAATTTATTATTAAAACTCCCTCGCTAAAAAGATTGCTCCTGGAGCCCAACCCTGTGCCTCCCCTCTTGTACGGGCTACCAAAAGTCCATAAAAAAGATAACCCGATGCGTCCGGTCGTATCCTTTGTGTCCTCCCCCAAGTACGCTCTGGCGAAATTTTTGGACCGATGGTTTAAATCGAGAGTTGACCATGAGTCACCTTACTCGGTGAAAAATTCGGTCTCCTTGGCTGATGAGCTTAAGGATAATATTCTTCCGCTGGGATCGACCCTGTGTTCATTTGATGTGGTCGGCCTGTTCCCCAATATCCCCAGAGCAACCGCCATGCAACATATGGGAGACCTTTTGATTCAAACAAATGTTCGCCAAGAAGAATTGGGTGAATTTTTCAATCTCCTCAATATTTGTTGGTCTCCCAATTATTGCAAATTCGATAACAAGTTTTTTGAGTTTCCTGAAGAGGTTGGAATACCCATCGGTTCTCCTTTGGGTTCTCTCATTTCGGAGGTCTTTATGTCTAAGTTTGAGCTCGATTTGTTCTCCTCTGGCAGTGCGCATTTAGATCAGATTTATTATTGGCACAGGTAGGTCGACGATGTGTTGTGTACGTGGACTGGTCCCCTAGAGCTCCTTTTGGAGTTTCTCCAGTATCTAAATAATCAATATCCTTCTATAAAATTTACTTTAGAAATCGGTGGCGCATCTATTAATTACTTGGATTTGACGATCTGTAATAGAGATGGTATCCATGAATTCGCCATACAGGAAAGATACTGCGACCGATATTACTGTCCACGGCAAATCTTTCTGCCCTGTAGCCCATAAATATGCTGGATTTAACAGCCTAATCCATCGACTGACTAGTATTCCTCTCAATCCATCAGCCTTCCAAAAAGAGGTATTAACTATAAAGCACTTGGACAGAGTGAATAAAGTGAACTTAGACATTGACCTTATGATCCAAAGAAAAGTAACTCGAAAATGCCTCGATTCCACCACCTCCCTACCCCGCAATACGGCCCTAAACAGTAGAGAGCGTTGGATAAGGCTTCCGTTCTTGGGGCAGTTTCCATCTCAATTGAGTCGTGTCCTACGCCCCTTCGGATTTCGGCCTGTGTATTACAACCCCAATACCATAAAAAGTTTATTCGTTAGGCTAAAAGACCCCATCCAACTGGCCGAGAGGAGTGGTGTGTATAAAGTTGAGTGTAAGGATTGTAACGGAATTTATATAGGCGAGACAGGCCGTCAGTTGAAAATTAGAATCGCTGAACATAGGAAGGCGTGGGAAAAGAAGTATATAGGTCAGTGGTTCTGAACCTGGGGTCCGCGGACCACAAGTGGTCCGCGGGGCACCCGAAAGTGGGTCGCGAAACTTCTAAAAAAGTCGCAATTTAATAACATGAAATAGAACAAAAATTTCAGAACTATTGAATTACAACGAAATCGGAAATGTGAAGAAGCTATAAATTTTAAAGGAGACCGTGAAAAGCTTTTAACAAATTTTAAGGGTCCGCAGAAACTTCTGTCCCTTCAGAGTGGTCCGCCAATTCAAAAAGGTTAAGAACCACTGATATAGGTGAATCGGCGTTTGCAGACCATCTAATCACTAGCGGCCATAGCATTAAAGAGGGGTCCGAGGTCCTCCTCTATAGAGAAAACGCGTATTCGAAGCGAAAAGCGTTAGAACACATCGAAATAATCCGTCATTTAAGTAACGACGACCTTAATGTGCTCAACAGGTACATACCTGATGAGGGGTTGATTGAACTAGTTTACGAGTAGGATTCACGTCGTGATGACTCGCTGGTTCAATCCTGATTTCCTCGTATGTTTCTAGTTTACAGCCGGAGTTGGTTCAGTCGCTTTCCAGTCCCCATTGACAATGATTGTTTAATCGAAAGCGCTCCGGCATCGTTAAAATTCTGTGGCTAAATTTTGTAAATTACTCCGGTTGAATTACTCGCTTGAGTATGACTTCGTCTGGTATATCTGGTCATAAATTGAGAAACCGCATTGATTCTTCCAAAAAGATGTACATATTTGGACCCTCCTCATCTTCCTCCTAAGTAACATAATGGGCATCGCCCAGAAACGTTCACTGTTCAAATTAAAAATTCGCCTCTAAATAACATCTCGTATTATGGATCGCAGCGTCGAGGAACGCATCCACGCTAGTGAACTTGAAGTTGATTTGTATGTTCGTTCATACATTTAAAGTCATTGCGAGCCTCCGAAATTCATTCAGAGGAGTGGCTTTCTTATCACTCTTCAAGTGCCCAAGGCCTTGTACATAAAACTGTAAATCACGAACAGAATTAGATCCTATTGCCGGAGCACATATCCAAGTTGTCAGTTGTGGCTGGATAAGAAATTGAAATATTGAAGAAATTGAGAGGTATTAATTAATCTCAACACTCCAATCTTATCTAGATGACTATTGCTAAGGGATGTACGGACGCGATGGAATCCAAAATTTGTGATTAAATAGACGGCAAATCGATACGCAGTGCTCTAGAGCAGTCGCAAATTAGAGAAACTAAAAACGGAGATGGTTCTATCTAGGTAATTTCACTAAAAAAGGGTCTGATTCGCTGTATATCAAAACAGTGAATGAGTGGTATTTTGACATGAATGTCTTGAGGCTGAGGTTCATCAGACGAAATTTCGAGACAAAATAGTGTCAATAACTGATGGGTCTTAGAAAAATTTTGACCCTCGCTACTTTGGAACCTCTATCCATAGCCTTCACAGTATTTTGGGCTTTTAACAGAGAACCTGTTCTATGGGTCTTTTTTTAGAAATTTGCCGTGCGCTGTACGCCAACCGGCGAAAAACTTGAAAAAATTTTGACTCCTATTGTATATAATTGGAGGATGATATTTTTCTGAACTTGAAAAAATTTCGAATCCTATTGTATATAGCTTGGAGGTCGACTTTTTTTTCAAGTCCCTCTTCTGTCACATATAGCTCGAGAATTGAAATTTTTCTAAGTCCCTTTCTAAAATAGGTCCAGGTCACTGTTTTTATAGTGGTTTTCCCAATAGGCCTATAAACCTCATTACTAAAACTAATTCGACCCATAGAACAGGTTCCCTGCGTTCCTCGTTCAACATCGTTAAGGAAGCCTCAATTTTTTGCTATACTCTCGATTATATTGGGCCTGTCGTATACAATATACTCGGCTACACTATAGATAGTAGGGTCCCAATTGTACAGAAAAATCCGTCCGCTCGATGTGGCTGTTAAAAGCAATTTTATGATTCATTATTATTTTACATACTCAGACGAACAATCAATATAGCCTGTATGCCTATTTTTCTCACTCCCTGTTTTCCGAGGTACCACCCCCCCCTGATCTAAAAAGCTCGTTCATCTCGAGAAATATTGACTTTTTGAAAAAAGTTTTCAAACAAAAGTTGTTCCATTATGTCTCCTCTACAATTTTACCACTTATAAAAATTTCATTTTGAACAATCCTTGCCTTTCAAATTTGAAAAAAACATGGTAAAAAAAACAAAGAATCACGTGTTGTTTTACATTTTTAATAAGAAAATTTTGAACATACAGTCAAATATATGATTACAAAAAATGTTTAGAATTCAGTTTCCTTTTGAATGATGAGTGTCAAGAAGACTTCAGCCCACCCCTCCCTCATTTCAAAAGCTCAACCCCCGCGCCTCCTCTTAGTCAAAATCGAGGTTTTGAATAGTAATAAGTTTAACCTCCAGCCTATTATGTTACCCTTCTGAGCTGATGATGTAAAAGCTGAACAGGAAGTTGAAAATCAATTTCAATTGATCTCCTCTGAGTTAGAACTTGTAACTTCTTTAGGCAGGTACTTTTTCAAGGAACTTCTAAATTTAAGGTAAATAGGTGAAGTGAATAATCATTCATAATAATTTAAAATAAAGCATTTTTTTTGAAAATTTATCATTAATCAAATGTTTACGAGGCAAGAGGATCTTTTGAAATGAGGGGGGGTGGGGTGAAGTCTTCTTGACACTCGTCTTTCAAAAGGAAACTGAATTCTAAATATTTTTTGTAATCATATATTTGACTGTATGTTTGACAAAAATGTAAAAAATTGTAATTCTTTTTTTTTTTTTACGAGCAATGCAGCTGCGCTAAGGGCTATTTGCTCGGCAGATAGTTCTGCTTTTACATAAACTTAGTATTTAATAAAGTAGAAAGGAAGGAAAGTTGAAAACAAAATACATGTAAATGAAATAAAAATATAAAGGAAAACAAAAATATTCTTTTTTTTTTTTCTCTCTCTTTTTTTTTGGCGTCATTGTTGGGAGTTAAACGTGGTTGTAAAAGTCAGTGGATCGTAAGTAAGTTAGAGTTGAGTCAATTGTTTCGGAGTTGTTATTGAGAGTTTGTTGTATATTAATAGAAATGTTGAGGGAAGATCGGAGAGGTTGTAAAGTCGGGCAAGAGAAAAAGTGTTCAACTGTTAAATTGTCTTCGAGACAGTGCGGACATGATGGTGGGCCAAGGTTTGCTAGAAGTTTTTTCTACCATGTTTTTCAAATTTGAAGCGCGAGGATTGCCTAAAATGAAATTTTTATAAGAGGTAAAGTTTTAGAGGAGACATAATGGAACAACTTTTGTTTGAAAACTTTCTTCAAAAAGTCAATATTTCTCGAGATAAACGAGCTTTTTAGATTAGGGAGGTGGTACCTCGGAGAACAGGGAGTGAGAAAAATAGACATACAGGCTATGTTTGTTCGTCTGAGTATATAAAATGATAATCAATCATAAAATTGCTTTTAACAGCCACATCGAGCGGATTTACAATTAAGACTCTACTAAGGCCCAACATTCAGTATTGTAGATTTTATTTTAGCCTTCATTCCATCAATGAATCTGGTCTAGTCGTAGCATGACGTCACTAACTAATGACGTCATCAGTTATTGGAAACTTCTTTGAAAAAATTAAAAATATTTTTTTCAAAAATAATAATTTTTGTTTCAATCTTTTTGGTATTTAGTATGCGTTCATGAAAGATTAAAATAAATATTATTAATTTTGGAAAAATTTTTCTTTGAATTGATTCAAGAAAAAATTTGAAAAAAAGACATATTCATGATTTAATATTTTTCGCGGAACAGAAGAACCCTAATATTTTTTTCTGACCCATTTTTCAACAAATTTGAATTTAGCAGTTGCGTAGATCAACATTTCAGAAAAGGCAGGTACTATTCGTCATTGAGATCAATTATAGGTTCTTTGCTGTCCGCAATTAACTTCGTTATTCCAAGTCCTACTCTTCTTATAGAGGGTCCTAAAGATAAGAGACAAAATTTTGTCATTAAGGGTTTACTGTGTGAATTATTTAAATCGTAACTCTCTACAAGTTAGAGTCATTTTGTTCAAGACTTTTTCCGAAGAACGAAAAGTACATTGGAAAAAATATGAGGTATTTCGTCAAAACTTCTGAGTAGAAATGAGTATGCAATTAATTTCACCGTGAAGACGGATTGAATGATCAAGTGACATACATGAACTTTTATTCTTCTCTATAGACGAGATGAAGCTCAAACAAAACAGTATTCAGTCGAATTAGTTTCCGCAAAGATTTCAAGTTTGTACGTTGAAAGTGTCAGAAGTTTGCGTATTTCAAATCCTATTCTCTACAAGAATTCATTAGGTTTAGACAACAAATTAATACTCTACAAGAGACGTACGTATATCATAAGAATCGATACCGGATTGGAGAAATTTATGACGCAACTGTCTAGTGTGCTGGTTTTCTTTGCTATACCGGTACCTAACAATTATTCGTCGAAAAGCACAGCGTCCTCTCCAATCGAGAGGAGAAGAAGGAAATGAAATAAGAAAAAAAGGCGATTCAACTAAATCCAAGCTGCCTTTTTTCCTTTTTACCAAAATTTTCGTCATTATAGGTTCATACGTTGGTTTTTCACGTATGTTTGCCGAGGATGAAGGGGAGTTGTTTTTCCTTCCAATTTTCCACGTCACCGAATTCAACATTCACTCCGTTTATTTTAATATTTGTGACGTGGTAACGTAGTAATACGATATATGCGTGGGATGAGGTAAGAATACAAGCTTTAGATTGAAATACCAAGGGATGTTATGCCTATGGATTTCATGTCGAGAATTATTAACGAATTTCTTTATTTTAGTCATCCGGTCTTGCGAGTCGACTCCCATTCGTACGAGTATTTTTCTGTACGATTCTTATCTAACACGTTGCTTTGGTAAAATTAACTTTCTTTTTTGGCTCTGGTATAGCCCGGAAATGTTTGGCAAATGCAAAGAATATCGGATAACTGGTTTTCTAGTCACCCAGGTTCTTGACTAACAGAAAGTGGGCAATCAAAATGGATACTCTTGTGATACTTGGAGCAGCAGTCTTTCTTGATTAAATCTGATCAGCAACTGCACGAAGATTTGAAAGATAAGACGGAGAAATCATCCCCTCCACTTCTAAAAGAAGAGAAGTTTTGAATTGAGGAACTAAAAGTAACAAATGTGAGTTGATCCGAGAAACCGTACCTAAACTCGCTCCGATTTTTTTTTTTCTCAGTCACAAACTTTCAGTAACTTTTTTGCAATTTTCTCAGCTGAATTCACTTTTTAAAAGTTGTAACTTCGAAAGATCATATCTCTTGGAATATTCAACTGATGTGAACAATTTTTTTGTTGGATTCAGAAAACTATCCTCTATTTAAAAAAGCAAAAAAAAAATGAAGCGAATTTAGGTACGATTTCTTAGATTGCCTCACAAATGAGAGAACCTATATATATTTGTATTATGGGAAAAAAGACGTTGGCATGGTTAAGAAAAGTGATTCATCATCCAAGAATCTGTGGGCTACGCTCCAGTTAGTTCCTATAGACTTATCTTCACAAAATATAGCCTTCTAGAGTATGTGGGCTCAGTTAACTGCTCTTTCTCATCTTGAACCGAGATACAAGTCCCTTTTTTTCAGATTGCTGGCGACTTGAATTTTTTCTTCAATCTGTTAAATTATTCAACCAATTTGCCCCCCTTTTCTCAAATTGAGATTTTTCCCAGGGTGTAAATAGTTTCTTCGATCGAAATTTGTTAAATTCCAAAATGAAAATTTTTGTTCATGTCTCCATTATTTGTAGTACTTACTCTACATTTTTTTCTTCTTATTTTAAATTAATAAATTATATTTGAAAGATTTATAGTATTAGGAATTAATGATAATAATAATGTTAAGAATAATATGATAGAACAAATTTATAGAATTTTTAAATTGAAACTTCTAATTTAATAACTATGTTTCGACTTAATTAATAATTTTTTTGATTTGACGGGCAATGTGAATATTTAAAAATAATTCAAAATTTAATTCCAAATCTTCATAATTAATTAACGATCATTAATTCAATAAATTTTATCATAATGATATTATTTAATTTTTATTTTAAATTCAACTATTTCACTATAATTAATATTATTTCTTATGTACGTATTATAATTTCAATTAATTGAAAATTATTATTCAAATTTTATTCATAGTGCGCATTATTTTTAATATTTTGTTAAAAAGATCTCCGTTTGCATTAAATTTATGGTTAACAAAAGCTATTGTACGTTTACCCATTTTCTTTTTTAGTTCATTCATCTATTTTAGTAACAGTATTCATACTGCCAATCAATTCAAAAATTATTATTGAATAGGTTTAAATAATAGTTATCGAATCGAATGTCATTAAGTATAATTTAAATTTTATTTATAATAATTACTTTTATAAAATTAGGAACTTTTACTTTCCAAAGACTTACGTAATATTTATTTTTATTATTTCTATTCAAATGAAAGTAACCATAATTTTTAATAAAATAAATTTTTATTAGTAATTATCAATATTATTTTATTTATTAATATTTAATTTAATTTTGAAACAACTTTTATCTAAGTATATTCTATTGATTATTTTGATTGATTTATTCATTAACAATATGTTTTTCTAATAATTTATTTAATTAATTCATCCATTATGAAATTACATTTTTTTTTAATAATCTTAAAAATTGGAAAAAATAGTTATTATCATGGACGAATAAATTTAAATAATCGAATTTAAAATTAAAATTCAATGAATAATAATATTATAATGTAATTTTATTGAATTGATTTTCTCATGAAGATTTTTGCCATAATTATATTGAGTCATTTAATTCAATTAATTATTTTAATTGAGTCAATATCATTCAAGATCTGGGGTATGACTTGGAGTCAATAAGCCCAGGGTATTCGGATCATTAAAACTAGTAGGTACCTACCTAATATTGTTTTAGCCTAGTATAAATTTGTGTTCTGTAGTTTAGGGATAGAGTACGATAAACGATACTTAGGTGACGGGCGGGTGGACAGACATAATATGTGGACACACGAACTTGAGAATCAGAGGGTGGGGTTATTTCCGATTTATACATCGAAAAAAAAAGTCAGTACTTGGAAAAGGGCTCGAAAAAGACCTGAAAAAGAAGTCGAGATGTAAAATTTCAATCAACATCAAGCTAATGAGAACAATAAATTCTATAATTTTGTATTTATGGTAATAATTGGATATGAAAACAGTAAGCAACAGAACAGAAGTCGGAGACGAAAGCATTTTATCGACGGCAGACCAAAATAATACTCCAGAGAGAAATAGAAGACATTTTGTTTTCTTTCTTGAGTGTGCCAAGGTGATGTAACAATAATATTATGATTTTAAGCGTTGGTTTACGGAAATATGTCAACATCATTTTGGCGCACCCTGTTCATTCAATGTGACTTTTATTCTGCTACCATAGTGCACTGCACCTCAAGAATTAAGTTATCCCATTAATTAAAATATACACGTACTTTCGAATCACCTTCGCAGACGTCGTTCATCAGATTTAAGAGTGAAAATAAATTCTGAATTGAAGTGTACTTCTACCAGAGAGAATGAATAACTCGACTAAAATTCAATTAAATCACCGATGCGTGAATTTATTCGTGCGACGAATAAATTACCTGTCAGTATAATAATACTTTGAAGTCACATCGATTTTCTACTTTCTCCGACTCTACTCACGGAGTACCTATTCACCGCTCAAAAGATAGATTTTCCTATAAATCGATTCGATTTGAGGGATGATGGAAAATGAGAAAGCGCACATCCTACGTAGAATGGAAAAAGAATGAAAAATTTCAAATATTTCGTTGAGCCTGTCATTATAATCAAGTTCGTTCACCTGCCTCGCGTCAAAGACTTCATGATTCCAAGATACCTGAATGGGTCAGCGAGGTACAAATTGTTTTTTTCTTTTTTATTTCTAAAAACGAAATTTAAGTGGGAGGACAAGAAGGAACGCCATCGACGGCGACACGCAAATATTATCTCGAAGGAACGCCTTTCAAAATTTACTTCGTCCTTTCATCGAGGACGCGGAGACTTTCTTTGATAAAATTGTATTTTTTATCTTCCTCAATTGTCGGTTTCCTTCAGAATGAATTTGCGGTATAGGTTCTCGAAGCTTCTCGAAACGTCACAGTAGAGAATAACTGGCTCGAATAATATAACGAGAAATTTTGAAAGCGAAATTACAATCTTGCAAAGATTGTAGGAATTTTGTGTCTTTTGACTGAAATCGTGCGCCCATAATAGCGAGCACGAAATAAGGCGGTTCACGCGAATGAGAAGTGAAACATTGCGCTTTCATTTTGAATTCTTCTATTAACTGCAAAAAAAAAAACAATACAGTCCTACGATAGAAAAGCGTAATTACTTGCAGTACTTAATGGTATGAAAGTGATCATTCAAATACTTGATTAAGAAATACATAAAATATAATAAACGTCATCATCATCATATCATCCACACTAATCTAAAGTTGGGTTCATTGACCTGTCTGCAGTACACAAATATTTAACAAGTTCGCTACCTTATTTTCCGACCTTCTTCTTCTCCACGACATCTTCAATAAAATACAAATGGAAACTGCGTTATTCTGAATCCGGATTTGTAAGTTAGGCAAAAAACATTTAATTTTTAATTACAGACTGACAAGCTCGCTCGGAGTGCGACCGTTCTCTTACTGGCTGTCAGGTGCGTCAATCAAATGTAGTTCATCTTAAACGCACTCACTCGCGCTGAGCTCCATTCACCATTGATTTGTTGAGGGTATACGAGAGAGAATGTATGAAAGCGTTACTTTGCTAAACGTTGTTCTACGAAATATTGATGAATCTTTGCTCAAAAAGTGACCGATTTTCAAATACAACCCGAGTATTACGAGCATGTCTCTTTTGGACACTGTCCGATCCAGTATTTTCTCTTTTGGGTAGGTATGTATCATGTCTTCATTGAACCCCCGGTTTCATCTTATAGAGGCCTTTGTACTGAGCTATCCTGGCGAAAGCAAGGGGCAAATGAGTCTTAGATTCAATCAGCTCAATATACCGTATACTACGCTTATATTGGTAAAAAGCAAGTGAATGAGGCGAGAAAATGAGAGCCTATTAGCTATTTACCCTCAGGAACACTATACTCGGCTAGCGAGTCAGCCTAATGTGCAGCATACTAGACTTATACTAAACTAAGAATAAGACGAACCACTCGGCCCAACACATAGTATATTACACTTACAATAGGCTAAATATGGAAGCAAATGAGCGGAGCGAATGAGCCCGTGATTTAATCAGCCTTAAATACAGCCTACTATTCTCCATTTGTTTTCCAATGTCGTGAGAAATCCAAACTTCACTAAGGGCTTCATGTATCGTATCTAGGCTAACTAGCTCACCTGCCCATTTTATACGAGCTCCATCAGTTCAAGGTCACCGCTGACGTCATATCACACCCTGCGTAAAATTTTTCTACGCCCTTTTAATTACCTATGTCAAATTCATTGATGATATCATGGTAACGAAAGCATGATGGTTTTTCCAATGTTTTATAAACGTAAAAAAAAACTGTCATGCTTTGTAAGGTTTTTCGTGATAGTGTTTTCAAACGTAGAAACCATCAGACAAAGGCTCTAGCCGGGTAAGGCGGGGAAAATGGCCTTGGTCGGAACATTTTCCAAATGTCCGTCAAAATGTTGTCCCCAATGAGAAAACTCGAAATCCAAAAAATTGGACCCGTCCGCTCACCAACATGGGCTGCAGAGCCATTTATAGGCCTAAAATCCAAATGGCTATATCTCAGCCAATAATGATCGCACAGCGATGAAACTTGAGGACATTTTAGTATATGTGAACGTTCATCCATAGCATTTTTTTCAAAAAAAAAACATTCATATTTTCCCTCGAATAAAAAAATTAGAAGCCATTGCAGACGTTGCAATAGCAGCGGGGAACCCGCAATTCCTTAACTCGACCTCTCAGGTGGTGTGGAACTGAGTTGATAATCTTGTCATATAATTCAAATCGAAATTATCATTCTACATTCCCTCCCATCATATATAGCTCGAGAGTCGAAATTCTTCTAAGTCCCCCTTCTATCATATATAGCTCGGAAGTCACAATTCTTCCAAGTCCCCCTCCTATCATATATAGTTCGAGGCTCGAAATTCTTCCAAGTCCCCCTCCTATCATATATAGCTCGAGACTCGAAATTCTTCTAAATCTTCTAAGTCCCCCTTCTATCACATATAGCTCGAAAGTCACGATTCTTCCAAGTCCCCCTCCTATCATATATAGCTCGAGTCTCAAAATTTTTCCAAGTTTTTGGTTGGACGGTAGCTCGAAAGTCAAAATTCTTCCAAGTCCCCCCCCCCCTTATTATATATAGCTCGAGACTCGAAATTCTTCTAAGTCCTGTAACCTAACCTAACCTGCGGACGCGGACGTTTTCTGAGGATGTAATCTCCTAACAAAATGGATAGCGGGCTCCCCGCTAAAAAAAAAAATCGGAGGGCAGGCACCTGGGGAAAATCATTCATTTGAAGCGTCATACCCTCTACTACAACATACATGAGTACCATAGTCCTCGGTGAGGTGCAACATTCCCAAAAAAATCAATATTTAATGAATTTCTGTGATTTTTCCATGAATAGCGGGGTGAACGATGACTGCTACGGCAATAGACTGCGAGAAATCAATGGTCAATGTTCGAGGTGAAAAATACGCACTCCTCCGTGAGATGAAATGGGAATGTTGATAGACCAAAAATATATTTTCAGTATTTCGTTTATCGATTTGGTCAATTCTTAAGTAAACACGTCCACCGTTGAGGTGGAGTACGTTAGATTGAGTAAAATAGTTGTAAAATTCTCATGTCGCTGGAATAGTCTGAAAATAGTAGAGAAGTGAGAAAATCCACTTTTTCAAACTGGAGAACTGCGATTTTTCATATTATATCCTTCATCAATTAGGTAAATTCTTAAGTAAACATGTCCGCCGAGTTTGAAAAAAATAGTCAAAAAATTCTCCAGCCACTGGAACCTTCTGGAAATGACAAATAATCGAGAAAATTCAGTTTTTCACCCTGGAGGACCATGAGTATTTGTATTTTGTTCATCAATTAGGTCGATTCACATGTAAACACATCCGCTGTCTTTGAACAAAATGGTCAAAAAATTCTCCAGTCGCTGGAACGTCCTGGAAGTGACAAATAATCTATCAAATCCACTTTTTCATCCTGGATAACCGTGAGTTTTGGTACTGTGTTTATCAATTAGGTGAATTCTTAAGTACACATGTCCGCCGTGTTTGAAAAAAATGGTCAAAAAATTCTCCAGTCGCTGGAAAGGTCTGGAAATGATAAATCATCGAGGAAATCTACTTCTCTTATTCTGATGGAAGGGAATGATAGCGATAAGAGTTTTTCAGGTGTGAGTCCACGGTAAGAGAAGGGTGATAGGCGCGCAGTCAGTCGAAGCAGGGGAGTACGCCAAATTGATTATTGTGTTATGCCAATCGAAGGATATGATACCAAAAAGATTTTTTCTGTTGTCAGTCCGTGGTGAGAGAACAACTACGACCCGGAATTTGAATGAGCGGGGAATTCATGAAAATTCTCGTTACGTCATGCCCATGGAAGCGAATGATAGCGAAAAGAGTTTTTCTGTTGTGAGCTTGCGGTAAGAACTGACCTAATTGATGAATGAAATACAAGAACTCACGGTCCACCAGGGTGAAAAAGTTAATTTTCTCGTTTATTGGTCGTTTCCAGAAGGATCCAGCGACTGGAGAATTTTTGGACTATTTTTTTCGAACTCGGTGGACGTATTTACACTTTATCCGACCTGATTGATGAACAAAATACCAAAACTCGTTGTCCTATGGGGTGAAAAAGTTTATTTTCTCGTTTTTTTTTCCATTTCCAAAACGTTCCAGCGCCTGGAGAATTTTTCGACTATTTTTTTGAAACTCGGCGTACATGTTTACTTAAGAATGCGCGGATATAATTGATGAACGACATACCAAAACTCACGGTCGTCCAGGTTGAATAATCAGATTTTTTCGATTTTTTCTGATTTCCAGAACATCCCCTCGTTTGCAGAATTTTTTGACCATTTTTTCGAACTCGGCGGATGTGTTCATATGAGAATGGACCTAATTGATGAACATAATTCCAAAACTCACGGCCCTCCAGGGTAAAAAAGTGGATTTGATCGATTATTTGTCACTTCCAGGACGTTCCAGCGACTGGAGAATTTTTTGACCATTTTGTTCAAACACGGCGGATGTGTTTACATGATCGACCTAATTGATGAACAAAATACAAATACTCATGGTCCTCCAGGGTGAAAAAGTGAATTTCCTCGCTTATTTGTCATTTCCAGAAGGTTCCAGCGACTGGAGAATTTTTTGACTATTTTTTTCAAACTCGGCGGACATGTTTACTTAAGAATTTACCTAATTGATGAAGGATATAATATGAAAAATCGCAGTTCTCCAGTTTGAAAAAGTGGATTTTCTCACTTCTCTACTATTTTCAGACTATTCCAGCGACTGGAGAATTTTACAACTATTTTACTCAATCTAACGTACTCCACTTCAACGGTGGACATGTTTACTTAAGAATTGACCAAATCGATAAACGAAATACTGAAAATATATTTTTGGTCTATCAACATTCCCATTTCATCTCACGGAGGAGTCCGTATTTTTCACCTCGAACAGTGACCATTGATTTCTCGCAGTCTATTGCGGTAGCAGTCATCGTTCACCCCGCTATTCATGGAAAAATCACAGAAATTCATTAAATATTGATCTTTTTGGGAATGTTCACCTCACCGAGGACTATGGTACTCATGCATGTTGTAGTAGAGGGTATGGCGCTTCAAATGAATTATTTTCCCCAGGTGCCTCCCCTCCGATTTTTTTTTTATTCGAGTTTGAAGTTTTGTTATAGCTAGAAACTACGGAAAATATGAATGTTTTTTTTTGAAAAAAATACCATGGATGAACGTTCACATATACTAAAATGTCCTCAAGTTTCATCGCTGTGCGATCATTATTGGCTGAGATATAGCCATTTGGATTTTAGGCCTAAAAATGGCTCTGCAGCCAATGTGGGTGAGCGGATGGGTCCAATTTTTTGGATTTCGAGTTTTCTCATTGGGGACAACATTTTGACGGACATTTGGAAAATTTTCCGACCAAGGCCATTTTCCCCTCCTTACCCGGCTAGAGCCTTTTATATTCACAAATTTTGACTCTCATCCTTCCCACACCTGTCACAGCTACCAATCTTCTATCTTTTGAAAAATTCGCAATATTCCCTCACCTTGCACAATTTAATTCTCACCGCCCTCTAGCATTAACCATTTAAACTATTCACAATAACTATGTACTCTTTTTTTTTTTTTTAAATACGGTGTAAGACGAGGCAAGGTTTAGTAGCCACCCTCTACTCCAACCCTCTCTTTTTATCGCCTTCTTTTTTTTTCTCTCTGCCCCCCCCCCCCTTAAAATCTTGACTTCTGAGCAAGATACAGACGAATTTCAAACATCCAGCGATTCATATGTGGAAGGAATCGCTTGGAGTTCATCATTTAGTCCTTTTCTGGGAAAGCTCCTCTAAAACGAAGAAGATACGAACGAAGGAAATACTACTGATTATGTTAAATAAGGTTACCGAAAACGGTGAAAGACCCCGCAGGATATTAACTAAAGCAAACCGATAGAACAAACAAAACTACGATAATACCCTGTAGGCTTACTACTTGTTCGATTAGTACGGTAAGGTGAATGTCAAGCTAAATGCCGTATCAGGTTGTTGTATCATGGGAAATTCTGATTCTTAGCTTATCGTATTTGAACATCGAGTATAGAATGAAACAAGAAGCCGGGAAATTGGATTTTATCGTTTCGTAACCGAAAACCGCGAGATACGTTGAATATGAGAACTATAATTATAAATTCAGAAGGAGTATTAGACGTAAGTTGTAGGTAGACTAATTCCATAGACCACCTTTGATGGTCGAAATTGTTTGCTGCATATTTTATTGCGCGAAGTATGCACATGGCACGTTCTTTGTATTAGCTTGAATTGAAACTACGACAGTCGTTTTGGCAAGAAAACCATTCTCCTCGTTAAATTGATTTACAAAGGCTGTTAAATTCTTGCGGGAGAACAAAGTAGTTTCGATTAAGCTGAAATAAGCACACCACATTCGTAAAAGCAAACGACCTAAATTTTGAATTCACTGCGAAGTATCTGATGTACAAAAAAATTTTGAATTTTTTCTGGTTTTCGAATCTCGTACCATATAATTATTCTTGAAATCACGATAAGATCGTCGGGATTGTCTCATAATATCATTTACAACGATCACATAAAGCTTATTACAATTTTATTTCCAACACTCGCCGACGCTGTACTGGAGATAGAAGTTAACTCTCTATTGTCAACTGCAATCCGACGAGTAAAGAGGCTGTTCTAACAGCCTTTTTCATTATACTAAAATTAAATGAAAATTTTAATATCTCTAGGGACTTCTTTTAGAAGGTATTTCTTCTCTTGTCTGATCGAAAATTCTCTTAGCCGTATAAATTTTAATCTGATATACCTACAACTTAATGTATTTAAGATTCCTAAGAGTTTCATGTCTTCTCTAGGTCTGGTTTTGAATGGAAATAAGATCGCTCGCGTAAATCAAATGCAAAATAACCACGAGATCCACTAAGAGGGTAGAAGGACAGACCGTATAAGAAAATTCGCGATGTACAGACTTTTCGAATTATCAAGTATAAAAATTGAGATGTTTACCAACCTCGTGAAAGAACAAACACCAAACACCAGCCATAGGGTGGAAGAAATCAACTTCTCCAGAGTAAATATCTCTTGAAGAATGAATGTCAGTTTACGAATACATAAATTCACACGATCACAAATAGAATCATCACTTCAACGGTCATTTTTGAGTTCTTCAAGATTGAGACGATAAATTTTCTAAAACAACAAATTATCGAATTCAAAAACCCTGGCGTCGCGAAGCCTTACGCCCTTCAACGATGGGGAAGGGAGGGAGACAAGAATTTGCAATGAGATAAGTTTTTCAAAATTTTTATAATTTCTCGGTACTTGGTAAAATTTTTAATTCCTAACTATGAATATGAACAGCAAATGTTGGTTCTGAAATGGGAGGGGGAACTCGACCTAGTTCAGGAAGTTTACACAGGTCGCAGAACTACATGAACCAAATCTTTCGGTAAAAAAAAAAAAAAAAAAAACATTATCAAAGCTCGTAGTTGGAAACAGACCAAATGGAGGGCGGGAGAATACTTATGGGCGCATTGGAAAGCGTCTCGACGTCGGTACATCGTCCTGATGAAACCCTCCTCGGGAACGAACTTGTTGAGAAGAATGCTTTGTAGTCTGTTCCAAATGACATAACTAAAATTGAAATTACGTCACTGGATGATTCGGCGACACGGGGGAGGTTGACCGGAAATTGTTCACATCGAGTGGTGTGCGAGTATTAACGCCCGTGAATCGCCAGCCTCGCGTTTTTTACAAGTGCTTCATCAACTCCAATCTCTTGCAGTGACCGGCTTAGCTTGCTCCGCTCACGCCTTCACGGCTTACCCTCAAATAAGGTGTCCTGCGGTCTATCACTCCGCCCTTCTTCGCTATGTGAACACGTTGCCTGTTCAACTTTCCTTATAACTTTTCACGAAAGCACTTGCTGAAGCCTTTGCGGCAGGTGAAAGTTCAGCTGGCCATGGTCTCGATTCATCCACTCATCAAGGTCGCGTATCGTCCATTTTCCTAGCTCACTTTAAGCATTTCTGGTTTTCAGTTCTCAAGCAAAGAATTTAAGGGACGGTAAATATATTGTAAGTTTATGTTGAAGTTTATTCATGTTAAAAGTAGTAAGTGTAGTTATATGTGTTTGTAAAACTGGGTGGAACGTAAGTAAGTTGAACTTGAGTCGATGGAGTCGGAGTTGTTTCTTAGAGCAGAGCCGGTGTCAGATGGTATTTTGAAAGCAGATCGTGTTGGCTGTAAAACAGGACATGTAAAGAAATGTTCTATACTTAGATTGTCGTCTTGACAATGGGGACATGTTGGAGGGAAATGATTTGTTAGAAGGTATGTGTGTGCGAGACGAGTGTGTCCGATTCTTAGTCGGGCCGAAATGACTTCCTCCCGCCAGGAAGGGCGGTGGAATGTTGACCTATTTAGAGGTTTATTTTTGATTTTTCTTAATTTATTATTGGATTGATTTTCCCAGGAAGAGTGCCAGAGATTAGAGGACGTGGAACCGGAATATTATACTTTCAAATCTTTAGCCGGGATCAATATGTGGTCAGTTACTTTTGGTAGTGAAGTAGCTTGTTTAGCTGCTTCATCAACAGCATCGTGAGGCGTAAAGTCGACGTGGCCCGGAATCCACACTAGAGTAAAATGAGAATTGATTGATTTTAATGTGGAAAGAGCCAGAAAAATTCGTTGAATGAGTGGGTTGACAGAGAAAACGTCGCTAATAGCATGGAGAGATGAGACAGAGTCTGTTAGGAGGATATATTTATGTCCTGGATGAAGTTGGGCTAGTTTCGACACGCAGGTCAGGATTCCAACTAGTTCAGCTGTGAATGCTGACGCTGCATCACGTAGACGTTGAGCTTGTATTTTTCGATCAATAGAAAATGCGTACGCCGTCTTGTTATTGAGTTTAGAGCCGTCTGTTATACGTATAGGGTATGGTCTGAATATTGATCTAATATTTTTTTAATGTGTTCTCTATAGATGGAATTAGTTTTGTTTGGAACTTCTGTAAGATCTAATCAGTTGTCAGGGACAGGAAAAGCAGCCAAGGAGGAATATTACAGTTGGAACAAGAGCTTTAATTTTGAAGCGGCGAGAACAGGAGGTTTCTAGGAGGGTTCGGATGTGTTTGTTTGGATGTTGAGTGAAGACCGGATTAATTTTTGAGAGAATGGATTTGGAGAGGGGGAGATCAGGAAATTGAGATATTGAAACAAGAAGGTTCGATGAAAGAACGGTTCAGCGAATATGGAGAGGGGTTCAGCTGATTCAGCGCGAAGGCTAAGTTTGGGGCTGGTTCTAAATGCCCCAATGACAAGTCTTAGAGAAGTAGTTTGAATGGTGTCGAGTAACGATAGACAGGGGCGCCGTAATCCAATTGAGATCGAGTGAGACTTTTGTATAGATTTAAAAGTAATCTTTGATCGCATCCCGTTCGGGGATGAGAGAGGTATTTGAGTACATTAATTGAACGGAGGCACTTGGCTTTTAATGATTTGATACGAGGAAGCCATGTTAGTTTTTGATAAAATCAGAGGCTCAAAAATTTAATTAAATTTGTGGTTTTGATTTGGAAATTTTGAAGTTAGAGAGGAGGAATAGAAGGGGGTAATTTTCTTTTATGGAAAATTAGTAAGTTTGTTTTTTTTTTGATGAAAATTGAAATCCACGCTCAGATGACCATGTGGAAATATAATTTAGGGCTTCTTGAAGAAGTCTGCGGGCTCTCTTCGGGTTGCTTGCGCAGAGAGAGAGAGAGAGAGAGAGAGAGAGAGAGAGAGAGAGAGAGAGAGAGAGAGATTGTAGCCGTCTGCGAAAAGTCTTTAGGAGATAGGGAATTTAGTGTTGAGTGGAAGATCGTTTATGGCTACCAAAAAGAGGACACTGAGAACTTCCCCTTGCGGGACGCCATTTTCAGTTTTGAATTTTGAGGAGAGTTGATTTTGTATTCTAACTGATATCGTATCTCTTAAGAAACTCTGAAGAATTTTGGGAAGATTACCTTTGTAGACCAAAATGTTGTAATTGTTTGCCTCCAAACACGAGGATAAGCCTCTT
Organism: Aspidiotus rigidus; assembly: GCA_035079385.1. NCBI lineage: Eukaryota > Metazoa > Arthropoda > Insecta > Hemiptera > Diaspididae > Aspidiotus > Aspidiotus rigidus. The sequence goes on along the minus strand of JAVHKY010000041.1, from coordinate 1,172,970 downwards.
GGTGGTCGAAAAATGTAGAATAAAGGGAGGATTTAGAGAGGAAGGCTAATTCTATTTGATTCTGGAGGTCTGCCAGGGCTTGAGTTGAGTTTCGTCCTTTTCTAAAACCGTATTGTACCGATGACAGTAAATTATTCTGTTCTAGGAACCACCATAATCTTTTATTGATAATTTTTTAGAATAATTTGCCCAGTACGCTAGTGAGAGCAATTGGTCGATATGATGAAGGGAGTGTGGGGTTTGATTTTCTGGTTGAGTAATACTTTGGACAGACGAGGCTGACGAGTCTGTCAGTTGGTTAATAAAGATGGAGCAAGCATGTAAAATACTACATGACGTGTCTCTGGAGGAAAAATGTTAGAATAATTTTCATCCTAATTATTTCTTCATTTTTGATTCGTAATGCCTCGAACTTTAGCTTTCTGTACGTGAGAAAAATTTTTTTAGTCTCATTGATCAGCCCCTACAACCAAAATAATTTTAAAGAGTTAAGCGTACTTCCGTGCATAATTTCGAAATATGTTAGGTTCTGCCTTAGGTTTCGTGTATACTCGTAGTTTTTCTCTCAAAGAATATTTTCATAAGTTTTGTCCTTGTACATGGAAACAACTCAACCGGAACAATCAGGAGTCTTATGCACGAAGATTGGTAAGTAATGGAAGGTATTTTTCCTAGTGTATGTTCATATTTTTATTATATAATGTAGTACCCTCCTAATGACCAGAGTCAGAAAATTGAAGTCAGGATTTTGGAGAATTCTCAAGGTGGAGATGAAATAGGGTGAAATTATGCCAAAAATTTCGTTCGCGCTCATGAAAACGGTGCACATTAAACCTTCTTTTGTAGGCCAAGTCATAAAAAATTATTTTCGATATATTTTCACCCCACGAAAAAGACACGTTTAAATTTTTGCTCTCGTAACTTGGCAGTCAATTTATAATTTCCGCTCGGTCGTACTGTTTTGTAATTATCGTCCACAATGTTTGGTTTATACTGTAGGGCTATTAGAAACTCCTACTTAAACTCAACGTGAAATGAATACTTGCGTTTGAACAGCTCCATTTTTCGTTTTCTCAGGTGGATATCGCCGAAAACACCTTCAAAAATCCTTATTCGTATAAATCCTGAAACTTTTCATTTTGCAGATTATCGCTCCTCGATAAAGCATTATATGCCTTTGAAAATTAGGGGCGAATGATTTTTTCTTTCTTTTTTTTTTCAGTTTTAAAAGTTTTAAAGACATGAAAAGAAATCGCTCTTTCGAAATTTCGCTGAGATAGAGAAGATAGAGAAATCCTTTCGCTTTTTGATTGCCTATTGTTTTCACTGAACGAATAGAGTTCGAGTGAGGCAAGACGAGAATGATTCTCTTCGAAATTTTCACCTTATGTGATACCATAATATACGGATTTGAAATTACTAAAACTTTTTTATTCTTCGAACGCTCATTTGACGTGCTTTGAACTTCATTTTCACCTTTGGAAATAGATTTGAAAGTTTTTTTCAACTGTTCATAATATTTTGTTACAGATAACCTTGTAGATATTGTTTATGGATTAAGAATTAAGTATACCTACAAACGATGATTTGTTTTAAAAATCAGCGATTTTATTCTGTCGAAAAAATCTTCGTAAATTAATTTTTATTATTTGACTCGTAAATTCACTAGAGATTGCCCCTCTACCAAGATTATCTAATAATCAAGAAACGTCCACAGAACTTATTTCAACACCTAGCGAATAGCGCTGAGTGCGAAAGAAAATATTGTTACCTAACGAAAATTAATAATTCTAATAAGTTGGAATTTCCGAGTGTATAAATGGTGCACCTCCGGCAACGATAAAGCAATTAATTACCGTCCGTAATGGAGAGTAATGGAGTACGTATATATATGTATTCTTTCATTTTCCCCTTTTTTCACGACCAGATTTGTCGTTACGATTCCGCGAATTACGTACGTTAGGTAAACTACTTTCAGCGCTCTCTTTTACTACACTACAGAATGGCATTTTTCGAAAGAGAAAAGTAACTCAATAACAGTCGTAGGAACGTAATAATTTTAAAAGGTTAAAATCAACCCAAAGGTTCGTATCGTGCTGAAGAACATTTTTCAAGGCGTCTTCGTCGTTGACTCATGATATCTTCTTGGCAGAAAATTCTGTATTGAGACACTGACTGTCCAAACAAAAAGTAATACTCAACTTTTGAATAGGAAAAACAGGATATTTTCATTCAGGTAAAATCATTATTGTATTTAAGAAATATTTTCTATTATATCGGCGCTGTCGAGTGCTCATAAGCGATTCAAAATGAGGAAGTGTACCTGTACTCGCGGGATTTTATTTGAGAAATAAGGCCTTCGAATGTCTGCTCAAGCGGAAAAGCTCTTTATGTTACTCGTAATATTAAAAGTAAGGGTAACAATAACCTTTTCGCTACGAACTGCCAATTACAAACTTTCCTCGACTTAATGTATGGACATCCTGCAAACTTTACGTGCTGTATTTTTAATTCGAGTATTTCCGAAATAAGGAAATGTCTCGTCATTTTCTATACAACATTTTATACAAAAGTTCTGACAAACAAACGAGAGGTGTTGAGATGAGATTATTGATGAAGTCAGTTTTATTAATATTTCAGTCAACACGGAACATCTCACCTTTTACAAATGGAAATGTATGAAACTGAAATACTACTTCGATGTTTCGCTTCTGCCTAAGAGTATCTAAGATTTCTTTTCTAATTATGCAAAAAGTTTCCGGGTGTCCGCCCCTCTCCATCAGGCTCGCTTTCCAATAGGAAACATGTTTTATGGAGGAGTAATTTGAAGAAAAATTACGATCCACGAGACCGGCAAGACGTGGGACTTGGAAAAACGACGGCTTCCTTGAGAAAGTTAAGCGAGGAACGCAGGGTACCAGTTCTATGAGGCAAACTGGTTTTGGTATTGAGAATTCAAGGAATGCTAGATCTAGTATAAAGCTAGTATAAATGAGGCCTTGACCTATTAAGACCAGATGTACTTCTTTTGGAAGTACAGTACTTATTTTGAGCTCAATGTACTTCCATGAAATCTGTACTTCCCAATTGTACTTCTTTTTGAAAGAGTATAAAGTTGAAACACGTAATAAAAAATTGGGGGAAAAAAAAAAAGTACTGTAGCAAGAACAGAAGCGTGCACACGTATGATTTAAATCTTGATTTACTCGAAAGGTTGAAGGCACGGGAAGCCGAAAAATATTTACCTGTGCAAGTTCGAGTTACCTTGCAGGAGAACGACCATACGAAGATTTGAAGAATGAATTTCAAGAGCGAGCTGAAAATTTTTACACTTTCTGTGTAAATTACTTCAGGAAAAGTGGGTTACTAATTTGCGCGAACTCGCTATATTTGCTTGAGTCAGATTGAAGAGACCACTTGTGTGGTCAGCTCTGTCGACCATTCTCTTCCTCTCTTCCTCTCATCAATGAAGACGTGCTGTTTGATGAAGTTTCACGTCTTCAAGAGTTTGTCAACCAGGAAGCAATAGATGGCTGGAACAAGGCGAATAAAATAACCACCGAACGATGGGGTGAAGTTTTCACACATTTTGTTTCGATGGACATGAGTTGCGAGAATGTACTCACTCTAGTTCAATTTGTGCTGTGCCTCCCAGCGACGAGTGCTCCAGTAGAGCGTCTGTTTTCAGTGATCAACAACTTCTGGAGTTCGGACAAAGCAGCATTGAAGGTCGATACTTTGAAGGAAATCATGCGGGTTTACACAAACTTTGATTTTACATGTGCTGACATGCACACATTCTTACTCTCAAGGGATGATTTATTCAAGAAAATTCACGGCGCCGAAAAATATTTGTAGTTTGTAATTTATATCCTCTGTACTTTTTTCTTCAAAGAAAAAAATGGTCACCAGTGTTTTTTCGAAATAAACAAAAGATTTTGGCAAAATGTCCTTCCTTTCGTGAAAAAAAATTCTGGTCACCGTAACTATAAGCCTAGTATAAAATAGGACGTCATCGGTGACCTGGACCTATTTTAGAGACTTCAAAATATTATATAGCTCGAGAGTGGAAATTTTTCCGAGTCCTCCTCCATCGCTCCAGAGTCAAAATTTTAACAAGAAACCTGTTCTATGGGGGGTTTTTTGAAAATTTTGGCGTGCGCCACCCGGCGAAAAACTTGGAAAAATTTCGACTCTCGAGTTGTATAATTAGGATGGAAGTGGGACGTAGATAAAAACGACGGCTTCCTTAACGAAGTTAAACGAGGAACGCAGGGAACCTGTTTTATGAGTCAAATAGGATTTGGTATTGAAAATTCAAGGAAGCCTAGACCTAGATAAAGCTAGTATAAAGAAGGCCTAGACGTAAAATAAGCCTAGTATAATGTAGTTTGAAAGTCCAAGTTTTTCTCAAATCTCGAGCTATTTATGATAGGAGGGAGACTTGGGAAAATTTGTCTCCTATCATATATAGCTCGAGAGTCAGAAGTTTTCCAAGTCCCTCTTCTATCATATATAGCTTCAGATTCGAAATTTTTTCCAAGTCCCTCTCCTATCATATATGGCGCGAGAGTCGATTTTTTTTCAAGTCCCCCCTCCTATCATATATAGCTTGAGAGTCGAAATTTTTCTACGTCCCTCTCCTATCATATATGACTCGAGAGTCGAAATTTTTCCAAGTTTTTCGCTGGACGGCGCACGGCGGACACCAGATTTCTCAAATAGCCCCCCATAAAACAGGTTCCCTGTTAAAATTTCGATCTCTGAACTATATATGATAGGAGGGGAACTCGAGAGAATTTCGACTCTCAAGACATATATGATAGAAGCTCGAGATTCAAGAAAAATTTAGGTATCCTGGAACTATATTATCTTCTTTATACTAGCTTTATATTAGGCCAAGGCTTCCTTGAATTCTCAATACCAAATCCAATTTGATTCATAAAACAGCTTTTCCAAGTTTTTCGCCGGACGACGCACGGCAAATTTCTCAAAAAACCAACCATAGAACAGATTTCTGTTAAAAATACCGATCTCTAAGCTATGTATGATAAGAGGGTGACTTACGAAAAAAATCATAGGTTCTGTAATGGAGTTGAACGAGGGGTAAGAAGGAACCTGTTTTATGGGATCTGAAAAATGTTGAAGTACCAGATCTATGACGTCATCAAATTGTGACGTCACAATTCGGTCTTTGGAGCTATATATAGTAGGAGGGGGACTTAAGAAGGTCAATCTCTGGCGGACGGCGAACATTTCCACCCACCGAAAAAAAAAGAAAAACGATCAAACAGCTTCCCTGTTGGCTATATATGATGGGAGGGAGACTTATAAGAATGTTGACTTCCAAGCTGTATATAAGAGCTGTATCTGATAGGGTGAAACTTGGAAAAATATTTTCCGGAGGAGGGGGCAATTCGCGGAGGTGGTGTGATCTCGCAAACTTCGGAATTAGGGCTGTGAATAGGGAAACTTCAGGAAAGACATGAAATATGTCAAAACCGTCACGGTTTTAGTATTTTACATGCTTTTGAGACTGAGACCACCTGCACCGTTGAGAAACCCGTCACGAGAAATCGTCATGGTTTCCCGATTGAAATTACTTTTTAAAAAAAATTTACATTTTTATAACTATTTTCATCTATTTTGACCAAAAACTGACTGTCTGATCTGGGCCTCTTCTTTTTCCTGTGGCTTACATTCATTTCAACATTTTTCATTTGAAAACACTGGTAATACTATGTTAATTTGGATTTCCATCACGATTTTGTTACAATGTCTTCATCAGTAACTTTGGGCCTGATTAGGTGATCCAGCGAAAATTTATTTAGGGCGTGGTATGACGTCATCAATGATTTTGACTTCATGGAGCCCGTATATGTCAGGTTTTTCTAGGATTTCATATTGCATACTTTTTCTCATACGTGTTATCAATTTGGTAGTGTGGGAGTTGGCCATGAGATCAATGTTAAGAAACAGTAAGAGATTGATGAACAAGTAATAGAATAAGTAAATATGCAATGTGAAATACTGGAGAAGCCTTACAGAGGGGGTTAGGATGAGCTAGTTAGCCCAACATACAATATACGAAGCCCCGAGTATACTATTAGTGTTGTTAATTGCACTTCAACCCTAAATCCTGGTCCATTTGTTGATCCATTGAAATTTTTCAATGTATTATGTTGAATTTTCCAAATTTTCAGCTAATGTACCCAACCTGTTCTTTTTTTTGTTTCTATGACTCAATGGAATTTGGAGTCCCAATTTCATTGACTACGTTTGGTCCATTTTAATCAAAAACTAATTGTCCGTTGCTTATGTTCTTTTTGACATTTCTCATCTGGCGACACCAAGGAGGAACGAGGCGAGTTGTTGTGGATCCAAATCTTCACTCAATTTGGTACGGGTGAGAAGATTCTCCGTGGTTCAGTGTATGGACTAGTAATAAGATTATTACAATTTCAATACGGGCTTAGCAAAATTATGATAATCTTTACTAGTAATAAGATTATTACAATTTCAATACGGGCTTAGCAAAATTATGATAATCTTATTACTAGTAAACACGTCCGGTAAAATTACGGAATTAGTCTCTCGTGTCAGTGTATGGAGTCATTTGTCTGTCAGCCACCCTCCCAATTTTTTCTTGTCTTGGTACTGAAACCCACAAAGTTTGGAGTACCTGTAATCTATCTTAAGACATCATCTGATAAATGATCTGGGAACTGAAATAACCCCAAAAGAGCAATGCATACAAGAAACAAATCTTCAGAAAATTTTACAAACCAAGCCTTATAACATTGCATTATCAATTGTTTTTGAAAAAATTCATGGGTCAACTTGAGAAGATCATTCCTCTTGTAAGTTCATCATTCAACTAAAATTCTTTCTCTCATGGTTCTTTACATTGCTTCGAGTCCGTTTTCGTACATATAGAGGACGACAGTTGAGTCGCGTGAGGAAAGAATTGAATGTAACAGGATCCGAAAAACCCATAATGGACTTTTAAACAACTTCATTGGGAGACAGTATCGATGATCTATTGTGTACACGAAGTCACGTAAAATTTCTCTCCGGTGGGTACAATTATTAGAGTTTCGGTATAATATCATTCGAAAGTATGTCTCTAGTAATAGAGGAAAAATAAAATTACATACCCAATATTAGAACTTCACGATTTCCCTTTTTACTTGATATGTGACGCATAATAACACCGTATTTGTACGATATTCTCATTTTTATGGGCAAAATTTTCCTGCGCAAATGGTTCTCATATCGTACACGCAGATATGACTATCGTGCCGAAGGCGAGAGAAAATTTTACCGCAAAACTATCCAAAATGCCGATGTTTTAAATAAAAATCCAATTACGATTTGCCGAGGAAGGTTAAATAAACGAAAAGGCTCTTCTAAGTGTCGTTTTACTACTATTCGAAAGTGCATAGAGTATCGACAGAAATTCAAATCAAAATCCTCCTATTTTAAAGGCGAGGTACGGTACACGAGTTTCACACCACACATATTCCAACTTTAAAACGTCCTTTTAAAGTCACGTATTTCAAAATAACAAGCGGATATTTTTCGGACGTGGAAATAGAACATCCTGTCACGGTCACCGCCTCGTTAGAGAAGTTTTTCTTCTGTCGCTTTTGTGTACTCTGGAACAGCTGCACGAGAAGTTATAGGTTTCAATTTCCTCTGGGCAAGTTGATGCGTTATCACCGGATAAGATACTTGCCGACCAGAGGAATTTCTCCGGTATCAAGAAATCTCTCTTGAAGTTTTTCAGATTTCTATTCTTACGCGACCTTACACTTGTATAACGTCCCGACAAGACATTTTATTTCGTCTTCGCTCTCACGTATACCCAAGTGTGTAATAATAGCTAGCTGCTAACCGATTACTGTACATACATTGCGAGTCCGACCTTCGAGTTTTAATTTGTAAAGATGAAAATACGACCATTTTCAGAAAGTGTATTACCCTACACTAAAAGAATGCGTCGGTCGTTGGTACCGATATACAGAAATTTTACTCCTGCATCTTGTTTTTCGAAGATACGTAACACAAGAGCGAGCTGAAGACTAATATTCGAGAAAAGCAAGTACATCACAACCACGGTTGGTAAAGGTGTGCACTACTTACAAATGTGAGCTTACCATTCATTCATCATCAATTTCCGACAGATTTGACTGAACCATTAGCTTATCGGTGTCTAGTAATTTGATACTTGTAGAATTCAATGTTTTTTTGAAGGATTTCATGGAAGGAAGTGAATATCAAGGTCGCCAGAGGCCAAACTACGCTCGAGGGAAAATCTACTACCAGGGGGGCTCGCATTGAAATTACTCTTTGTATTCCTTTCTCCCTCCTATTTCCAAACTACGAGTGAAGACTATCCCTCCAAATTTAGCCAAAGGATCTAGCCTGGTAAGGGGGGAAAATGGCCTTGGTCGGAAAATATTTCAAATGTCCGTCAAAATGTTGTCAATGAGAAAACTCGAAATCCAAAAAATTGGACCCATCCGCTCACCCACATGGGCTGCAGAGACATTTTTAGGCCTAAAATTCAAATGGTTGTATCTCAGGCAATGATGATCGCACAGCGATGAAACTTGGGGAAATTTTAGTATATTACTCGTATGTGAACGTTCACCCATGGTATTTAAAAAAAATAAAAATCATTCATATTTTCCCTAGTTTCTAGCTATAACAAAACTTCAAACTCAAATAAAAAAAAAATCCTGAGGGGGAGGCACCTGGGGAAAATCATTCATTTGAAGCGTCATACCCTCTACTACAACATACATGAGTACCATAGTCCTCGGTGAGGTGGAACACTCCCTAAAAAATCAATATTTAATGAATTTCTGTGTTTTTCCATGAATAGCGGGGTGAACTATGACTACTACCGCAATAGACCGCGAGAAATTAATAGTCAATGATCGAGCTGAAAAATACACACTCCTCCGGGGGATGAGGGAATGTTGATAGACCAAAAATATATTTTTAGTATTTCGTTTATCGATTTGGCCAATTCTCATGTAAACACGTCCACCGATTAGGTGGAGTACGTTAGATTGAGACAAATAGTTGAAAAATTCTCCAGTCGCTGGAACAGTCTGAAAAAAGTAGAGAAGTGAAAAAATCCACTTTTTCAACCTGGAGAACTGCGATTTTTCATATTTCATTCATCAATTAGGTCAATTCTTAAGTAAACATGTACGCCGAGTTTGAAAAAAATAGTCAAAAAATTCTCCAGTCGCTGGAATAGTCTGAAAATGAACAATTGAAAATATCTACTTTTTGAACTTGGAGAATCGTGATTTTTATATTCTATTTATCAATAAGGTCAATTTTTAAGTAAACACATCTCTATTTTAAAAAAAATAGTCAGTAAATTCTCCAGACGCTCAGATAGTATGGTCGATTCTTATAAGAACCCTTACGCCGAGTTTTAAAAAAATTGAAAAAAATTCTCCAGTCGTTGGGACGCCCTGGAAATGATAAAAACGACGGCTTCTTTAACGAAGTTAAACGAGGAACGCAGGGAACCTGTTTTATGAGTCGAATGGGATTTGGTATTGAAAATTCAAGGAAGCCTAGACCTAGATAAAGATAGTATAAAGAAGGCCTAGACCTACTATAAGCCTATCATAATATAGTTTGAGAATCTAAATTTTTCTCGCTCGAGAGACGAAATTTTTCCAAGTCCCCCTCCTATCATATATGGCTCGAGAGTCGAAATTTTTCCAAGTCCCTCTCCTGTCATATATGGCTCGAGAGTTGAAATTTTTTCAAGTTTCCCCCCTATCATATATGGCTCGAGAGTCAAAATTTTTTCAAGTCCCCCTTCTATCATATATAGCTCGAGAGTCTAAATTTTTCTAAGTCCCTCTCCATGGCTCGAGGGTCGAAATTTTTCTAAGTTTTTCGCTGGACGGCGCACGGCGCACGGTGGATGGCGTACGCCAGATTTCTCAAATAGCCCCCCATAAAACAGGTTCCCTGTTAAAAATCAAAGATACACACCCGTCACTATGATTCATGTGTTACTTTCTTCCCCTCGAGTCGCCGCGGTACAAATTGTGTTACTGATAGCCGCGCACTCGCATGATATGGAGGAATCCTTTCCCGAGACACAATAGAAAACTATCATCTCCTTTGTATTGTCATGCTTATGAATTCCAATATTTGAAGAATTGTCACCTCAAGTCGAGAGAAGATTCCAGCACTTCATGCAAGGGCACGGCTCCTAGTAACACAGTTTGTACCACTACGACTTCAAGGGAACAAAAATAAACATTCTACACTTTGAAGTATAGAAAATGAATCTTAGGGGTGGGTGTGTATCCCTGGTTTTTTACTACTTCCTGGGCGTCCTAGCGACTGGAGAATTTATTGACCATTTTCTTCCAACTCGTAAGACGTATTAACATAAGATTTCACCTACTTGATAGACAACATACCAAAAATCAGGGCTCTCCATGTTGAAAAATTGATTTTCTGGATTTGGTACTATTTCTAGACCGTTCCAGCGACTGAAGAATTGATTGATTATTTTTTATCAACTCGGCGGACATGTTTACTTAAGAATTGACCTAATTGATAAACAGAATATGAAAAATCTCGGTTTTGCATGTTGGAGAAGGGGATTACCTAAAGTTTTTACCATTTCCAGGGCATCCCAGAAACTGGAGAATTTTTTGATTATTTGTTCCTAACTCGGCGGATATATTTACGTAAGATTTGACGTAATTGATGAACATAATACCAGAAATCACGGTCCTCCAGTGTGAAAAAGTGGATTTCCTCTATTTTTTGTCATTTCCAGAACATTCCAGTGACTGGAGGATTTGTGGACTGTTTTTTTTTTCAAACTTGACGGACATGTTCACTTAAGAAGTGACCTAATTGATGAATGAGATACCCAAACTCACGGTCCTCCGGGTGAAAAATTGGATTTTCTCGATTATTTGTCCTTTCCAGACCATTACAGTGGCTGGAGAATTTGTTGACTATTTTTTTGAAGGTCGGTGGACGTGTTTACATTATAATCGACCTAATTGATAAACAAAATACCTACCAAAATTCATGGTCCTCCAGGGTGTGAAAGTGGATTATCTCGATTTTTTGTCATTTCCAGAACGTTCCAGCGTTTGCAGAATTTTTTGATTACTCCTAGAACTGACCTATTTGATGAATGAAATACAAACTAACGGCCCTCCAGGGTGAAAAAGGGGACTTTCTCGATTATTTGTCATTTCCAAAAGGTACCAGCGTCTGAAGAATTTATTGACTATTTTTTTCGAAATAGGGATGTATTTACTTAAAAATTGACCTTATTGATAAATAGAATATAAAAATCAGTGATTTTCCAAGTTCAAAAAGTAGATATTTTCAATTGTTCATTTTCAGACTATTCCAGCGACTGGAGAATTTTTTGACTATTTTTTTCAAACTCGGCGTACATGTTTACTTAAGAATTGACCTAATTGATGAATGAAGTATGAAAAATCGCAGTTCTCCAGGTTGAAAAAGTAGATTTTTTCACTTCTCTACTTTTTTCAGACTGTTCCAGCGACTAGAGAATTTTTCAACTATTTGTCTCAATCTAACGTACTCCACCTAATCGGTGGACGTGTTTACATCAGAATTGGCCAAATCGATAAACGAAATACTAAAAATATATTTTTGGTCTATCAACATTCCCATTTCATCCCCCGGAGGAGTGTGTATTTTTCAGCTCGATCATTGACTATTAATTTCTCGCGGTCTATTGCGGTAGCAGTCATAGTTCACCCCGCTATTCATGGAAAAACACAGAAATTCATTAAATATTGATTTTTTAGGGAATGTTCCACCTCACCGAGGACTATGGTACTCATGTATGTTGTAGTAGAGGGTATGACGCTTCAAATGAATGATTTTCCCCAGGTGCCTCCCCCCTGATTTTTTTTTTATTCGAGTTTGAAGTTTTGTTATTGCTAGAAACTAGGGAAAATATGAATGATTTTTTTTTGAAAAAAATACCATGGATGAAAGTTCACATATACTAAAATGTCCCCAAGTTTGATCGCTGTGTGATCATCATTGTCTGAGATACAGCCATTTGGATTTTAGGCCTAAAAATGACTCTTCAACCCATGTGAGTGAGCGGATGGGTCCAATTTTTCGGATTTCGAGTTTTCACATTGGGAACAACATTTTGACGGACATTTGAAACATTTTCCGACCAAGGCCATTCCTCCCCCCCCACTTACCCGTTGAGAGCCTTTACAAGAATCTTCAAACCATCACTATCTGAGATTCCTCATCACTTCCCACGTCACATTCACTCTCCGAGAATTTTCTTCATCAGAGCTTAACTTGTATAAGAGACTCTATCAGCCCAGCTGCAAAATAAATGTATCTTACTATAATTATTACATAGACGCTCTGTATCGCGTAATGAATCCGCCCATGGTGGGTGTACCTCGGTATTCAAATGGATGAAGATTACTCTCCTACAGAGTATCTAGAAATTACAAGTTTGTACGATAATTGAGTTCAGAAAACGCTCGAGTCTGTGTACAAGAGTAATTAAACTAGCAACCAAATTTGCATTTTTCATATCTTTCTTCAAAACTGAAATTATAGAAAAGGGTCGGCTAGGTCCTTTGAGAACCAATACGTTGCGTTAATAAGATTTATAATAGGTTCTCTCTAGACACACGTGTGAATTACAAAGTGATTTTAGTAGAACAGAATTAACGTGTGAAACGATATAAATTTTGAACGTTACTAAATAAAAGGGTTTCAGTGTATTCATTAATGGAGAAGGGGCTGAGCACGGGTGAGCTAGACCAAAGAGATAGGACACTCGTATAAGCTCGTCAGAATGCTTTAATCGCGAACGTAGTTCTTATATGACTCGAAGCTTTTTCGCTCCTAGTTTTAGAGCCTACGACCTTTAAACTTGCCATCAGTGAAAGGCTTCTATTACATAAACTGCGTGCTGGTTAATCGTTAAAGTCTTTCTTATAAATTCGAGGTTCCTTCGTATTATCAGTAATCGGTCCGCTATCAAGTCTTGTTTATGGGTGAGTTCTAAAACCATGAACGTTATACGTCGTACAAAGATGCTATTCATTTTTGTCCATAGATTTTATGTTTGAAAGAAATAAAGTTTCCTCTTTTTTTTTTTTCTTTATTCCTATACGTCTTTTACGAGACGTAAACTTTGTAGAGCTCATCTTTGCATGGCTGACGAAATTTTCTGAATTCGTGTGTAGTATTTTTTCGCCATTAGAAAGTTGTATAGAAAAAGGGAAGATTGAGCGTTAATGTAATTTTACGGATAAATGATGAAGTTGAGCCGTATTCACGTAACCAACCTTTATACACAATAGTGTGAGCATTCTTACAAGCACGCAAATAATATAATTTATCTATCGGTATTCAGATAGAAGTGAACTGACGTGATCTAGTTTATTCATTAATGTTGGTGCCGGTACGCCACCTTCGTTCGATACCGATTGTAGCCATGATATCCAAACACTCAATAAACCAGAAGGCTCGGTTGGTCAAAATTATAGTGATAAAAAACTCGTAGTACCCTTGGTGAGCTTCTCGAGGTCATCTTCATCAAGTTTGTTAAAATGAACCAAACGTAGCTAAACTGGGACCCAAAGTCCGCTAGGTCGCAGGAAGAAAATGGACCAGAAATGAATCGCAGGAATTTCATCGGACCATCAATTTGATCAGGATTCGGGGTTAAAGTGCAATCGAACCGAGACAGGTCCTTTTAGACCAAGTTAGGCAACATTGGTTCCTTCGTGATGTTGACCTCATTTACATTTTCGTAATCTTAATTGCTTCACTCGAATCAAAAGATTAGAAAATTAGGCCGATGCAGAGGAAGGCAGGTCAACAATACCATCATTCCAGTGCTACACCAAAAGTTGTCCTCCTGTCCTATCCGCTGAAATCGACAAAGGTCTATTTGACACCTCCCGTAGAAAATTTCTTCCCAGGTTTTCACCAGTCGAAGAGCCCCCTCAGACCCCCAACCCGATTGCTGATGCATTGATCAAGTTGCATCTATTTTTAATCAGTGCTGTCAGTTCATCAACTTTTAAAAAGTCAAAGGTCGGCTAACATGGAGTTGCAACCAGGTCCATTTCACCAGCCCCCCCCCTTTTTGAAATTTTCAATTTTTTGGGGGCAAAATGAATTGTGCTCGATTTGTGCTGAATTGTGCTGCAAGAATTACGTTTTGTACTTGTCCCCTTCCGAAGATATGCAAAAAAGTCTCAAGGGGGGCTGGTGAAACGATAGCCCCCCTTTTTGAAATTTTGAATTTTTTTGGGGCAAAATGAATTGTGCTCGATTTGTGCTGAAATGTGCCGCAAATTTCACGTTTTGTGCTTCCTCCCCTCCTCCGGAATGGACGTAAGTTTGTCAAACAACAGACCCCAAATTTTACATTCTTGTGTTGCTGAATGAAATGTGTTCAATTAGTGTTGAAATGCGCAAATTTTATGTTTTGCGAATTCCTCTTTCTTTGAATATCCACAATCTTTCGTGGGGCTACTGTGAAAACAATACCCTCCCCTCACTTTTCCAAATTTTAACTGGGAATCTGTTTGTTCTATGGGACTTGGAATATTTTTGACTATCAAGCTACTTGTATTGGAGAAATATTGACTTTCAATCTGGTGAAAACTAACCTAACCTAACAAGGTAAGTGGAACTTGACGAAAGTGAACAAGAAATTTAGGGAACCTGTTCTATGGGCAGAATTCGATTATGAACGTATTAAGATTGAAATTCAAAACTGGAGTCCCCTCCTATCATACGAGAGTTTGGAAGTTTAAATTTTTTCAAGTCATCCTACTCTATGCCATATAAATTGATGGCCTGCATTTTTGTAGGTTCGACTTACATTACAGAAAAAAAAAGAAGAAAAAAAAAAAAAAAATGTAACTTTTGTAGTATTATTAAATTTTCTGGCATAGCCAAATACATGAAAATCATGTTCCATGTCTTTTATATTTTATCAGTCATCATGAAATATTTCAGTCTAGGCTTCTACTAGGTCAAGTGTTCGTGAGATATTATTCGTTTACCCCTTTACCTATCTTGGCGTCGTATAAGTCTTCTATGAGAAATATGAGGTAGCGCGAACTCGCTCCGCTCGTTCGCCCCCTGTCTCGCTGTTGTATTGGAATGGTATGAGATAATTCAAGTCTAGGGGACTTGGAAAAACTTCGACTATCCAGCCATATATGATAGGAAGAGGGACTTAGAAAATTTTCTAATTATTAATTATATTAATTATTTAATTATTTATTTATTTAATTATTTAATTATTTAATATTATTAATTAATTTATTTATTTATTATTAATTATTACGAGTTCGCCCCCTGTCTCGCTGTTGTATTGGAATGGTGTGAGACAATTCAAGTCTAAGGGACCCCTCTAATTATTAATTATATTCATTATTTAATTATTTATTTATTTAATTATTTTATTATTTATTTATTTATTTATTTATTTAATTATTTAATTATTAATTAATTAATTAATTATTTATTATTATTATTACACGGGGTGTACTCGCGAATTTCTGAATCACCCACGGGGTAGAGATTTTCCAATTATTAATTATATTAATTATTTAATTATTTATTTATTTATTTAATTATTCAATTATTTAATTATTTAATTATTTAATTATTTAATTATTTATTTATTTATTTATTTATTTATTCATTTATTTATTTATTTATTTATTTATTTATTTATTTATTTATTTATTTATTTATTTATTTATTTATTTATTTATTTATTTATTTATTTATTTATTTATTTATTTATTATTAATTATTATTATTACGCGGGGTATACTCGCGAATTTCTGAATCACCCACGGGGTAGAGATTTCTCTTGACGGGGGGGGGGTACTCGCGAGTTTCAAAATCGGGGTCCGGCGAGAGAAAAGACATGGAACATGTCAAAAAAACGAAAAGAGAGAGAAGAAGGAAGAGAAAAATAGAAATTCTTTCCCCAATACCAAATTATTTTCAGGTTAGCATTTCTACCGGACAGCGGACAAAAAGTAATATATACTTTTTTAAAGAAAAATTATAGAACAAGATTCCCTCTTAGAATATTGACCTTTAAGTTGTATTCAATAGAATGAGAACATGAAAGAATTCCAGTTTTCAAGTTGTAGGAGGGAAAATTGGAAATATTTTGACTTTGGTGATAGTCCCACATTTTCAATTTAATTATCAAAATCTAAATTTATCCCATAGTATAGGTTTCCTGCGTGCTTTGCCGAACTTTGTCATACAAGCCGTCTACGGGAAAAAATATTCTGTCCTCCTCTCCACCAAAATGAGGTTCACATTGTGAAATATCAGCAAGTTTTTGAATTTTGAATTTTTATCCGGCGACATAAATTGTACTCGATTTGTGCTGAATTGTGCCGCGAATTTCACATTTTGTGCTTCCTCCCCTCCTTTAGAATGGGGTTCCGTTTGTGAATATTAGCCCCCCTTCTTAGAAATTTGTTTTTTTTTCTTGGGGGGGGGGGCAAATGAATTGTGCTGAAAAAAATATGTTTCGTGCATGCTGCCTCCTCAAGATTCTCAAAGAAGTCTTTGGGCGCTGCTGAAACGACAACCTCTCCTTTTTCTAATTTTAAATTTGAAATTACCTCTATGAATTGTACTCGATTTGTGCTTCAAATATTATGTTTTGTTCTTCTCCCTACTCAAAATACCCACAAAAGTCTTAGAAGGTGACCTTGTGAAACTGTAGAGAACTCCTTTTTTTGTTTCGAGTTTTGAATTATTATCCGGCTAAATGAATTGAGCTCGACTTTTGGTCTACTGCTTTGAAAATTTTTGACGTTTCGTACTTCCAGCCCTTCTCCACAATCGGGATCAATCTTACGTACCCCTCCCCCCTTTATTACATGAAGAATCTTTATCTGGCCTAATGAATTGTGCTACATTTGTGCTGAATTGTGCTAAAAATATTACATTTCGTTCCCACCCCGTTTTAAAGATATCGACAAAAGTCTTGAGGTGAAATTGTAAAACTGACAAATCAAGCACAATTCATTTTACCAAAAAAAATTGAAAATTTCAAAAAGGGGGGCTATCGTTTCACCAGCCCCCCCCCCCAGAGACTTTTGTGTATACCTTCGGAAGGGGACAAGCACAAAACATAATTTTTGCAGCACAATTCAGCACAAATCGAGCACAATTCATTTTGCCAAAAAATGTCAACATTTCAAAAAGGGGGGCTATCGTTTCACCAGCCCCCCTTGGGACTTTTTTGTATATCTTCGGAAGGGGACAAGCACAAAACATAATTTTTGCAGCACAATTCAGCACAAATCGAGCACAATTCATTTTGCCAAAAAAAAATTAAAAATTTCAGAAAGGGGGGGGGGCTGGTGAAATGGACTTGTTGCAACCGTGCACTTGCACCTGCTGAAAAGTCCCAGCACCTACAAGGAAATTTTTTTTTCTTTAAATAAGGGAGAACTTTCCCCTCCCCCCTTCCTACCGAATTTTTGAATTTGTACCTGCCGGAAAAATGAAAAAGTGCCGGCCGTGGCAGAGTCTATAGATCTTTTATGACTCAGTCTCCGGTCAGGCAGTTACGGAAGA
Source organism: Aspidiotus rigidus (assembly GCA_035079385.1). Taxonomy (NCBI): domain Eukaryota; kingdom Metazoa; phylum Arthropoda; class Insecta; order Hemiptera; family Diaspididae; genus Aspidiotus; species Aspidiotus rigidus. Next base: position 1,155,300 of record JAVHKY010000041.1, on the reverse strand, counting down.
CCCATATCACACGGGTTTCTTATCACCAAGGCTGAGGTAGTACTGTGGTGTTCATAGACCGTGGGATGTATAGTTGGTGGATTTGATTTTTAATAATTATCATGTTCGCGATGTGAGCTTGATTGGCTCTAAGGGTACTACTTTTGAATAATCTCAAAATGATCCTCATGAGAAGAATACCCCCATTAGACCAGTGGTCTCCGTCCTCTCCTCCTACGTTCAAATTTACAAGTTATCGAAGATTCTGGACCAATGATACAATATATCGATGGCCTCGTGCACACATTACATAAGCGACATTTTTTCGAAAATGAGTTAAGAGCAGAAATGGGTTCTTGAGAATGTAAATTATCGACCTGCGCTGAAAAAATTTCAAATTTCTCAATTGCCTCCCCGTGGGAAGCTAATTGACAAATGTGTTAAGTAAAGTTTCACATAATGTTTCAATAAGTTTCTCGTGCACAGATGGGTTAAGCGCACTTAACACATTTGGCACGGGTAAAATACAGGTACAGTGTCAGTATTGTTGAATAGAATTCAACCTTTTTTTTTTTTTTTTTCTTCACTCCTTTTATTTCCTTTTTTTTCCACATTGGGTCACTGTCCTTCTTCCTATTATAGTTTTTACTCTCTTACATCGGAATATGAGCCTATGAGGGTCACAACAGTTTCAGATATACCGTCAATCGATTATAGTTCCTATGTATGAAAAGATGTTACTAGGGCTACTACCTAGCAAATGAATTACAGATCAGCGAGACCATAGCTATGGCTAGACACAGAAATAATCGTTTTCTGTGCATCCAGTTTACATTGAATTTGAGGGTGCAACGTGAATCATAAAATCTGCCAATACAGCAGAGGATGAAAGGAAAGCATGTGGAGAAAAAAGTAGTTTTACAGGTGCAAATGCACTTGATGTCGCCCTCTTTGTTTTTACAGGGAACTTGGAGCTCATCCTTTTTGCATATACCTACTCCAAATTACTTACCTCATTGTACTGAAGATTAACATTATGCTCTGCCATTCTGTACGTAATCATCATTTTCATTCACAATTTCTACCAAATTGAAATGTTGTATGAAGGTAACCACGTATAGTGATGAAGCAAAAGAAGAAGAAAAAGATTTCTGACCGATGTCTTTATATTTTTTTTATAAACTATCGGAGAGAAGTGATACCCGTCCATTCGACCAACTACCTAAGTTGAACACTATATTCTGTTCGAAGGATCTACCTGTATAAAGGACGGGCTAGTGAAAGAATAGATTTGTATAGGGTTGATTTTTTTTTTTTTTTTTTTTTTAAAGAGTGACAAAAGAAGAGAATAAAGAAAATCGGAAACCCTATGCCCTGTCTACCGTAGTTTCATCAGTTTCATAATGCACAGATGTATTAAGTGCATTAGTTTCATTTTTTTCCCATGCCAAAAGTGTTAAGTGCATAGGTTTCACTTTAGTTTCACTATATTTCCCGTGCCAAATGTGGTAAGTGCGGGTAGGATGGGAAAAATAGTCAATTTAAAGCATAATTAAAATTAATATGTGAAAAGTTTTCCTCCTGATATATTCTCAGAGGTAGACAGATCTTATTGCTCGATTTACTTTTTTATTTTATTAAAATGTGAAGGCTATAGAGAGCCTGAAACTTATAAAATCTTTAAATCGCTCTCCTGTAAAATTAGGTTTTTGTCGCTTATGTAATGTGTGCACGAGACCATCGATATGTAGTAAATTTTTAGTGTTGGTTCTGTTGTATCAGTGTAGGAGGTGTAAAAACAGAATCGCGGACTAAGTACGGTACCATCTTAAGAAATAAAGAATGTTAATATTTAAGTAAATAGATCGAAATACTAACTTCATCGCGCTATACCTCCAGCAAGCCAGCGCCAACGTCATGAACATCGATATCGTATGAATGATTTGCGAGAAGTTCACGTGCAACCATATAAAAAGGGTGCCGAAATAAGAGTGAATCATCGTAGGAAACACTCTGAAATAATAGAAAAATATGAAGGGAATATACTCGATCATAAGAACGACGTCGGTGATCGCCAATCCGCGCAAAATTCGATTGATCGGTAATATAGCCATTTCGCGTCTCGTCAGCACGATGATATTCAGAATATTGGATAGAACACCGACGATGCAAATGAAAAAGCTCAGATAACCGTGAATTTGTCGATATGCCAACGAAAAATTTCTTAAATAATTACTGCAAAAGCAGCTGACCGTATCGTGTTCGTCTGGTAATAGTTCGTCTACACCTTTGCCCGTTAGTGTCTGAATTAATTCGAAGTCCGAATCGGTGGTTACATTATTCTCCCTCAGCACCTCCGTAATGTAATTCTTCGAACATTTTTGAGGTATGACAGAGGAACCGCCGGTGATGATATTCATTTAATTTGAATAAAATTGACGTCGAAGCTGCGACGCCCGAGGATACTCATCGACTTGAACTTTTCGACGAAGGCGAACAATTCGTAATTTGTAGGACTAGCTTGAACAAGATCGGGTTAGTGTCTCTTCTCACCATAGTTACGTTACAGTTTTTCAGTCAATCTGTAATGACCTGCAACAATAAATTAAATTATCGCATTAGGTACCGACTATATCCATGAACTATAATTAAATACGATTTAATTTGCTTAATCAATATATGTACGATACCCCTAGAAAATTACTGCCAGAGTCGTAAAAATTGAAAGAATTACACTATGCGTGAACGCTTTTGTTATCTGTTCTGTTTACTTAGAAAATGTCCGCATCCGACTTTTATAACGTCATCGACCTATAAGTTGTGTTATGTTGCACAAAAGGAAAGCTTCCTCGGACAACGTCTGTGTCCAACTTTGATGACGTCATCAACCTAAGTTAGGTTACGTTGTTTGAAAAAATTTGTCTGGGCTTAAATTTTAGAAATTTTTGTAGACTAGATTATCAGCAAACTTAGGTTTGCCGAAGGATGTGATCTATTTTACCCCTTAGAATGTCTTATACACTCAGCGTGTGTTTCTAAGGAAGGAGCCAAAGGAAGGATGAAGTAGATCAAGAGGAATGAGTTACAATGTGCCTCGAATCTATCAAGTGTAGTGTATTTTGGCATTAATTTAAAAACATCTATAATTTTGCATAGCTGTCTTTCAGGGAGCAGTAGAGCTTGCTGGTTCTCCACAGCCATTGGTCTCTAAATTTTTTTTGTCTCGTGATCCAAGGAGATTATCGCTATAGTTTTTCTTTTTCTCTGTTTCCAGAGCCTTTGAACCACCTTCTCTAAGAATTTTAGTATTGCGGAGATGGATGCATTGTAGTGCGATCTGATGTTGTCAAACATACCACAGTCCATTAACTTATGCTCTGGTATTTGCTAACCGCCACCACGTGGCCATGCATATGTTTCGCGTCTCATATGTCCGTAGAGGTACTCGCTGAATACTCCACGACATGTAAGTGTTTGAGTTAGATAATGGTTCCGAGGTATTTCCTTCCTGTTCTTTGGGACTTCGGGAGCCAGTATCTTAGTTCATTTTCCTCTTGCTTCTTCCTCCTACTGTGTCAGTCAGTCTTTTATTTACAGGTCCTCAGGTTTCTTACAGTGGTGTTATTTGCTGGTCTTTAAAAGTGAAGTCAATTTATTGGCCTGTCTGTCTTATAACAGGAAAGTAGGTATACCTGATAGAGAAATATACTCGCAAAGAGTAACGAACACAAATATTAAAACCGCAATAAAACAAACAAACCGAGCGCTTTCAGCTAAACAGCCATTCTCACGGTATAGAAAGCGACTGAACCCAACACCAACAAAAACGAGTAACAACGAACGAGGAGGTCATGACTGAACCAGCGAGTCATCGAAATGTGAATCATTCTCATAGACTAATTCAATCAATCCCTCCTCAGGAATGTACCTGTTCACCACGGTAATGTCTTTAATATTTCGGTGACGATGAATTTCAATTTCCTGTAAAGCTAACCACCTAGAATAAGATTTTTCCCTGTGGAGGAGAACTTCAGATCCCTCTTTGAGGCTATGACCACATTCAACTAAGTGGTCAGCAAACGCCGACTCCCCTACTTTTCTTTTTTCCCATGCTTCCCTGTGTTCATCAACTCTAATTTTGAATTGACGGCTAGTCATCCCTATGTACACACTCGGGCAATCACCACAGGCCACCCTATAAACACCCTCCCTCTCGGCCATCGGTATCGGATCCTTTAACTTGACCAAAAGGCTCTTCACCGTATTGGTACTATAAAACGCCGACCGGAAACCAAAGGGACGGAGGACACGGCTCAACTCCGAAGAAAATTTCCCCAAAAACGGCATCCTAATCCACCGTTTACGCCTATCAAGATGCAACTGGCGGGGGAGGGAGGTAGTAGAATCGAGACTTTTTCTTGTAAGTCTCCTACGGACCATGAGGTCGATGTCCACTTTGACCTGATTCACTCTAGCCAAGTGCTTTATCGTCACGAGTTCCTTATTAAACGCTACCTCACTCAAAGGGATCTGAGTGAGGCGATATATTAAACTATTAAATGTAGCAACTTTATGGGCAAAAGGTACGAAAGACGACCCGTGGATAGCAATATCGGTCGAAGTACTTTTCCGGTAAATACCGAAATCATGGACCCCGTCAATGACGGATATGGTTAAGTCCAGAAAATTTATTGATAAGCCGCCAACTTCAAGAGTGAACTTGATGGACGGATATAAACTATTTAAATAAGCGAGAAACTCAATAAGGAGCTCCGCAGGACCGGTCCACGCACACAATATGTCATCCACGTACCTATGCCAATAGAAAACGTGATTCAAAAACACCTGGCCCGAAGAAAACAGGTCAACCTCAAATTTAGACATAAAAACCTCCGAAATAAGAGAGCCTAAGGGGGAACCAATAGGGATTCCTACCTCCTCAGGGAACTCGAAATATTTATCATCAAACTTACAAAAATTAGGTGACCAACAGGCGTTCAATAGGTCGAAAAATTCGCCAAATTCATTGTGAGGAGTACCATATTCTACGAGCAGTTTGCCTATTTGTTGCATAGTGGTAGCCTTGGGAATATTAGGAAAAAGCCCAACGACATCAAACGAGCACAGAATTGAACCCGGAGGAAGGTATGTGTCCTTCAATTTTTCAGCCAGGGCGCTCGAATTCTTAACTGAATAGGGAGACTCAACCTCCACACGAGCTTTGAACCATCTATCCAGGAACTTGGCGAGGGAGTATGTAGGGGAGGAAACAAACGAAACAACCGGCCGCATCGGCACATTTTCTTTGTGTACCTTCGGCAACCCGTAAAGGAGGGGAGGAACGGGATTCGGCTCCAAGATAGCTTTCTTTAGAGATGGGCTCTTAATGATTACCTCACTACCATTAATAAGTTTCCTAGCCTCTTTAACGAATTTTGGAAAATCAAAGAGAGGGGCCTCCTTGGCCCCACATTGGTCAAGTACCTCGTAAACCTTCGAGACGTAGGAAGCCTTATTCATCACTACGACGGCATTCCCTTTGTCAGCTTTGGTAATAACTAGCTTTTCCTCCATAATCTCCCTCCTCAGACCCACTATCAATTCACTCCCTGCTTCACTTATGCGAGGGAGGGGAGTATTACGAACAATTTCAGCACATTTTTTCTGGGTATTTACGCCAGGGCCGATTTTTATAGCTAAATCAGCTACAACATTTGCCAACGTCTCCTGATTTTTTAGAGGGGGGAGCCCGAACTTCAATCCCTTCTCCAGAAGTGTCATCTCATCACGGTTGAACTGCGCGTTACTATGATTTATGACACGGGGCTGAAACTGTTGAATAATTCCATCGTCACGTAGATCTAATTCGTCATCCCTCATCTTAGAACTTAGGAGGGAAGTAAGTTTCCGATTTTTCTTTTCTTTTAGTTTCAACTCAAATTCACGACAAACCTCATTTATGGAATGAATAAATGGATCGAACTCACCGTGATGGAGTAGGCTAGACAGCCGCGAGTGCACAAGGAGGTTGAGTCTGGCGGTAACGTTGAGTAAACTATGCCACCTCCTCAACTCGGTACGAATCCATTTCTTTGTCATGAAATCCTAATTGCATAGTCGAGTGATGTCTCTCCAGTTATTGTTGTGAGTGAAAGATGGTACCGTGCCGTAGCTCGGGGTGAGGTATATCCATTGTTAATCGATCAATTTTTCGTATTCCCTTTAGTTTCTTTCACAGAAGTGGTCTATGACTCGATGTGGTTGAAGAGCTGAAAACACCCCAGTCACCATCATTTTTATAGCTTTATTGCCGTCTATGGTACGTCTGAATATCCCAGCAAAGGCTCATAACGCTTATTCAACTCCTGGTCCAGTATAAACCCCTGGCATTTCATTTTAAGACTGGGTTAAACTGTCTCTCCTGCAGTTTTGAACGTGGGTTCAAGTGTATCATTTTGGAGATTTGATTCATTGCCGAAATTCCTGGTTTTGTAGTATTATCTCGAGAGCCAGTGGTTCAGAGTTATCAATGAGCAGTAAGCTGGCTTGAAGGACTTTCCATTGAAGATTTTCCTTACCTCCCGCGTATATTATTACTGTAGCGTCAACTACAAATACTTAAGTCCTTCTTCGTTGGTTATTTGGCTAGCACACTTGATCTACTCAGCCATCAAAGTTCGCAGCACTCTGTATTATATACACTCTTCCACGGTAGTGAACCCGAGAACATTGCCCTTGGTGGAGCCTCTGCTTACCTCAATTGCGTGGCCTCCAAAAACAGTTTTTCCGTATGTCAGGTGACTAATGGTTATATGTATTTAATGCATCCTCCAGGGCTTGTACAACTGAATGATTAACATGACCAGAAGCGTCTTCGGTGTCAGAAACTACCATGAAAATGATGCATATTCTATTGATGGTTTCCTGGACCTCTTCTTATCCAAGTATAAGCCTAGTATACTGTGTGTCAAGTTAACAACACCACTAGTATTTCTTGTTGTGGTAACGGGCGAACGACTTCTCTAACCCTTTCTTGTTGGCATAATATTGGTACGAGTACGATGGTAGAATGCGATAATGAATAATCTTGTCCATTTCTATTTAACAATGGCAACGAAGCAACAATGTCGTCTATCTAAACTAACGTCTGTTATCTTTTCAACTTCAATTAATAATCGAGCCACATTCACAATTCGTTAATTTCCGAGACAGCAATATTAAAATATGAGAACTGTAGGATGACTTAGGAAAAAAAAGCATTGTATACATTCTACGACTAGGCCTACGATGAATTTATGTCGTTTTGGTTTTGTATCATATTTATGAATTAAGTGAATGAAAGTTATGAGTCTCAAGGTTAGAAACAAAATGTGAATGGAGCCTTTTTTTTCCCTTACAAAAGTAGCCAAGTAAATAAAAAAAAATATTGCAGCTTTCATTCCGGCTCAAATGTTCGCCTCAGTTGTGATTTCTTCTATCTTTTCAAAATCTTCTTTTCTGATATTTTTCATTAAAACATCAAAATCTCCGCTTCGTTCGGCCTACAACCATTTCAGTTCGCAGAGACGTGACTGAAAAAGTGGAATACGGGAATATTTTCTTTAATTTCAGTAATTTCACTTTGATAGTACCAAGGACGCGGTTACGTAGATAATAATGGAAAGTCTAAAAGGACAAAAATTTACGAAGTAACGCGGATTACAGGTGTCATCTTTTTAACTGTGCGGCGGTAGGAAGTTTACGTATACAAAAACAAAATAGCATTCAACCGGTAAGTTGAAATTACAAATGGAATTATAAAGCTATAGAGCGAGGGGACGGAAGGAAAACAGTCGAGATATTACATTTTTAGCAATGATGGAAGACGTATATAAGATTATGATATTTTAGATAAAATACTTTCGAACCCGCGACTGAATTGAGCTTTTGATTTCGATTCATCTCGTTTCACTCCTCTTACTTTTGCAATCTAGCCGAGAGCTATGGGAAGTTATTTGGAAGTTGCAAGTTGCAACGTGAGAAGTTGGAGGTGGAATTCAATAGCATATCCCAATTTTTTTTTTTTTTTTTTTGTATGGCACCACTGCATATTTTGTTGGAAGTTAGAAGTGGAAGCTACAAGTTGAAAGTTATTCGATAGAGAAGCGCTCAAAAAGTGGAAGCTGGAAGTTGAAATTAGGAAGTGCAAGTCGGAAAAAAAATTAGATGATGCCATTGCAGGACTGCAATGGCAGCGGGGAACCCGCTGTCCCGAGTCCCCCAGAGCCTGAAGTTTTTCCAAGTCCTGAAAATCATGACGTGACAACTTGAACGCGCTGCAATTTCAAGAAAGCCGTCGTCTTTTGAAGTCCCCTTCCTATCATATATGGCTAGAGGGTCGAAATTTCAAGTCCCCCTCCTATCATATGTAGCTCAGAGGTCGGAATTTTTCCAAGTCCCGCTCCTATCATATATAGCTCGAGAGTCGAAATTTCTCCAAATCTCCCTCCTATCATATATAGCTCAGAGGTCGGAATTTCCAAGTCCCGCTCCTATCAAACATAGCTCGAGAGTCGAAATTTCTCCAAGTCCCCCTCCTATCACATATAGCTCGGAGGTAGGCATTTTTCCAAGTCCCCTTCCTATCATATATGGCTAAAGAGTCGAAATTTTTTCAAGTCCCCCTCTCTTCTCCGTGACGTCATCAACCTCGCTCGCGCTCGCGGACAAAAATTTCATGGAAGTACCCCCCAACAAAATGATAATGGGTTCCCCGCTAAAAAGAAATTGAAAGTGGAAGCTTTATCAATCAGCTTTGCCTCCTTGGTAAAATCTGGGCTTTCAACTTGTCATATTTTTCATCCCGAAATTCTTCGGCTTTTAGCTTATGGCTTTCAGCTTTTTTCCCGAAAATTATCTGGCTGTCGGTATTAAACTTTCAATTTTGAGCTGGCTTTCCAACTCTGGAAAATGATAGAATTGACACGATCACTCTACTCTTTGAGTATTCTGTCGGGATAATGATCATTTTTACATGGGGTTCTATCATTACCCAAATTTTGTTGGTGTGCCATAAAACTTAATCATTATTCAAATTTTGTTGCACACAAAATGCTATTTGTTTACAAATTCTTATCACCTTGTTCGGTCTATATCGGTCCATGCTCAATGTCAAAACTATTTAGATAAAGATCCTGACGTTGTCGACGAGTCAATGGTAAAACGGATCGCGATCGGCGAGTCAACTTTCAGTCATTTTGGCCGAGTCAATTTGCGATCAACATTAAGCGGAACTAGATCGACTCGATTTTGAGTCGACTTTTGGTAGGAGTAGCGAATCGATTTTGGAGTCGACCACTTTCATCGGGAAAAATAATAGCGGTGTTGTAAACGAATTGGACCCTTTTTAGCCGAACCCAACCAAGCGACATGATAACGATCTGGGGAAAAGGAGAATCTCCGCTTATAGTAAAGGAACATTTCTCTAGATTGTTGTCATGTCGCTTGGTTGGGTTTGGCTAAAAAGGGTCCAATTGATGGATGGAAGATATGATTGGTTGGGTATGCGTCACCATAAAGGGAGGGAGACTCACTTGCCTTAACTATTTAGCATTCGCGTGTCTGCTGCTTTGAAGTTATTATCGTCCCAGATGATTTCTCATCATTATACAGCAGACGTGATAATCTAAGATTTTCAGATGAGACTCGATCGCCTAAGATTATTTGGGAATGACACATTTACTTCTCCGACTTCGTGATCGGTGAAAATCGTTTGAAGTTGAAAAGTCCTCCATTTAATGATCCGTTAATCTTACATATTCTGCAACAGAGTCGCACACGTCACCGTCAAAGAAAACGCAAATGCTACCGATTATTGTGGGTTCAATTTTGTGATTGCCTCAGATATGGTTTTAAGCTGATGTGCTATTCATTCAATATAGATACGCCATAGACCAAGGTTTTATATGACAGACGCGTCGTCATTAGGCAGGAATAAATAGGCTCAACTATTTTCGGCAGCCGCGTCAAATCCTTCGAATTCGCGATTGCTCCTCCTTTCATTTCCCCTCTTGAAATATTAATCTGAAATTGTACCTCAGACTAGCTAATTCCTGAAAGTGTATGAGTAAAGTAAAAAATTTCGAAAATGATTGGGTAATACCCAATGTCATATGAATCGTGTGGACTGGGTATTAATGATTTTTTCCTATTTGCCAAAACCACAAGGAAAATGAGAGACCGATAGAAATATTTATGGACGATAAAAATAATGGATTAGGTGGAGAGCATGACAAAGATGGACACCTAATTTTAAAGAGATACCGTTCTTAAGAAATCAATTACTATGGTGAACAATATTGACGAAGAAATACCGGTTAGCTGACATGTTCATAGAACGATGACCATCCGTACCTCTTTGATGTGAGTACTTGATAGCGTGAATCGAAACTATTTCTCTAGAGGTTGTGAATGGCGCTATGGTTGAGCCCTCGAAAAGACCGAGTAGCCAAGGTGTAGAATTGGTCAATGACAGTATAGTCTCAAGGGGAAAAAGAAGAATGCCATTTTGAGAGGGTAGCATCAAGTGGGTATTTCAAAATGGTTCGTGCTTTATTGAATAACTTTGTTTTCCATAATTTCCATCTCTCTCTCGAAAACTAATGTACTATATGGACTTTGATACCCGATTGGAGAATGGAATATGCTACACACACGTACTGCATCTCATCAAATTTTCGAGGAGTCTCACTATGGGAAAACTTTTGAACATCTCAACTGTGAATCGTTTATGGCCTCGTTGTATCGATTCTTTTTTTTCTCTGTTTTTTCTTCCTCTATTTTAAAATTACTTCGACCTCTTATAAATCTAAAGGGAGTACCCGGAAGTAATAGAAAAGAAATTATTGGCGGACACGATTGTAACAAAATTAGGATTCCCACGTTAAACGTTTGTTCGCTCGTTATTTTTACTTTTTCTTTATTTCATTTCTTATTTTAGTCTCGTTTTTAATTGAAAAACTTTCCCTTTCATCGAAAGCATACCTTTACTACCAGTGCTACGTGCTTTCCGCGAAAAAAAAAAAAAAATTCAGTTCGAAAGGATTTGAATAGAAAGGACGTTGGAGTAAAATTCGGGGCGGAATTAATTTTCGTGAATCGTTTTAATTAGAGTGATTCGTACGACAGAGGCGGAGATCCTAGCACGTGAACTATAATATATTTACAGATTATGCGTTTTCTGTTTTCGCCCAGTATAGTCCAGATTTTTGGCGATACGTTCTGACGTATATGAAAACGAGATTTTCTTCTGCATCGGTTGTTGAAAAACACCGAATAATAAATTACAAATGAACGAAACTTTTCGTCTGAATTGAAACGTTAACGTGTTCGTTTCAGGGACAGAGAATAACAGCAACCGGGATAAAAGGTATAAGCGTGGGTCGACAAATCCGGTAGAGAGATCAAGTCATCGAAAGAATACATTTTCGGAAATGTAGCCCGCAATTGAATAGATGAGAAAGATGGACGTCCCACGACACAATTACTTTACACTTGTATACGTATACACAATTGTGTGACAAATGTTTATTGGAAATGCTGAGAATACTTTAACCTAAAATAAGTGACACCTGTATTTGACGTATTACGAGAAAGCGATTCATCCTTGTTGATACTTTCTAGTTGATCATCCCTATTTAGATTCAGTGCGGAAAATGCGTCTTTCTTACGACACGGAGTAGATTGAAAATTAAATAGGTACCTACATTGTGAAAATAAGAACGAGAAATGGACACAAGCAAGAAGTAGCTCTCCCGACATTGGGCAAAAATGAATGTTTTACTTCAAAAATTAAGAAAATTACGAAGATTCCCCTCAAAGTTTTAACAAAGTGAAGATTAAGTTCACAAAATATTATAACATTACAAAATATGGATTGGAAAACTTCCACCTACCGCTCTTTTTGCACAAATTGTTTCTGTTTTGTTGAAGAACTCGGAAAAATTTCCGTTTTATTCTGTTAGAATAACTCGAGTGTTACCTGAGAATGATAATGAAATACTTTGCAAGTGTTTTTTCTTACACTCACCGTCAAAAACTTCACCGCTGAACTTATCACCCCTTCTACATAAATCCTATAGTCTGGCCTTCTAAAAGGATTTCTGTGCCATTTTTGTGTATCAGGGAAAGCTCGACGAGCGTATTTTAAATACCCATATACTTGGAAAGATCAATGGGAAAATTATAAATGGTGTGGACGTGATGTAACTGCTACTCAAGGGATAATAAATCTAAACTTTTTCATCATCGAGGAGGTACCTCTATTTCTCACAAATAAAAACAACTACATAATTTCACTATTAAATTGGTCTCTCTCATAGACTCAAAAGTTACATAATTCAGAGACGAAAGCTTAACCAGCGTATTAAGTACAAACTTTTTACGTTCGATGACATTCAGAATACGCGAGAGAGAACGAATGATATTTCATGATGAATAGGCTTGCACAAAATTTATTCCTTATTTCGTAAATAGCACCTCTCCCGCTTACTTTTTTTTTCCTTATTTCATTTTTTTCTCGATTTTCTTCAGCAGAATCCATTTATATTTGTCGAGCATTAATTCTGCACGTTTCGCTATTAAAACGAAAAATAAATGACCGAATGAGAGCGAAAATTTGTCGTACAGGATAAACTTACACGTTTTCAAGACAAAAAAAAAAAAAAAAATGATCACGTCGGAGAACCGAAACCAACTTTTTAGACAATATATATAAAGGTACCAGACTGCTGTAACTTAGCCTACGTTCGATACTTTGTAAATAGTGAAAAAAGAAGGAAAAAAAAAACTATGTTATTCGCACAATAAATTGTACGAATTTCGTAAACAAGAATTGTTAAAATAAACTCGCTTGACGATGATAGATGGACCTGCAATACAACAAGCCTGTATATGTATTCATTTCCCTTTCCAATTCAGCCCGCGGATTCAAGTGAAAACGTAATCTTCCATACATATACATTCGTCGGATCACATTTCAACTCTAACTACACAATAAAAATGTCGATAGAATTTACTGGGATTACATTCAGGATGTCGTAAATCGATGTTCTCGTGCGTATTGTTACGAACAATATTTTCGCCAAGTGAGGAAGCCCCAAGCTGTCAGCTTGTATCGAAATTCCTCTATTTTCGATTGAAAAAATTACTTCGCGAAAAAATGATCTCTCGTATTGTACCTATACTAAATATTACATCGGTTATTATTACTTTAGCAGACCAACATTCGAGTGAGAGCAATATTGCTTTTGTTTCTTATCAATGCCACATGGAGAATTTTTCTCACATCTTCACCTTTTTGATCAAAAATTGAATTTTATCAATCAACAATTAAACAGTATTCATTTTGCCGCTAGAGGGCAGACTCTTCGCCAAATTTGCAAATACATCACTGATAAATATTTGATAATCCAACCTTCAACACCAAATGCGGATTCTAGAGTTATAAGAGAGAGGAGTTCTTCTTACTACTAATAATAAAAAGAACGACTCCTTACTAATAGGTAAGTACTTTGAAATGAAAAAATTGAAAAATAATACCTACGGCGTACAAATTTTTACTTTTTTTTTTTAAATAGAAATACAAGTAAAAGACAAAAGTACTTTCTCCAATTGAGCTCTGATTTTTTCTTCAATCTTGATAATTTGTTTCCTCTTACGCAAGAGGATTTGTGATCTACTAAAAATATTCTTCATAAGTGGATCTTTATTATAGTCAACGGTAACTATCTACCTGATTATTCTATGAAGAATTTGTGTGTTCAAAATAAGTTGAGTTCCTAATTCGTAAAATTTTGAAATTTTTCATACCTGTGCCTTTAAATCAATCATATGAACGGTAGAATTTTACATTTTACTCAAACGTATGCCTACAATCACTACCTATATTAATTAGGTACAAGTTCGGGGATTCTGCGATATCAATAAAATCATTACCTTTCCCTCACTCATCATCATTTCTCGAGCAAAAATAATGGAACAGTTCATTCTTTTTTGGAAAATATTTATTCGGGGTTGTAAAGTAAGACGAAATATTTTCTAAAAGAAAATTTGTGGGATCTTTTATATAGGTAATAAATCTATTGCAGTCTTAAAAATATATCATAAATTTAAAATATGAATCTGAATCAAATAAAGACACGAGAAGGAAATTTTAACAAATTAATAACACGATCGTTGACAATTTTTTCCCAACAAATATTCGTTAATACTTGATTACATTTAAGTACCTAACTTAGGCCTGGTATTCGTTTAGTATTTTAAATTGGAATACGCGCCAACTGTATGGACTCAAGATTTCTTATCTAATTTTTGAAAATATAGCGCAAAGTGCGTATTCATGAACTAAAACAGACACAGCATAAAGTTAGAAACCCACATTGTTAATCTACATGAAGTTATAATAGATTTAAATGTCATCTGCGACGTAAATCATATCAACTAAAACTGAATGACTCTGTCGAAAATTTAACGACACACGTACAGCGGTTTGCTGTCTAAAAGGCAAAAAACATCATAATATTAGGCCATACTCGGGAATTTAGTATCATCGTGTCAATTACATTTTCTCGTTTCCTAAGAATGTGGGTGTTGAAGACCTAAACTGTAACCTGTGTTTCCTTCATGACGATAGGCCGATAATACTATATAGCTACAGATGAGTATAGGCTTAGGTCAATTTGTACTTTTTCATTCGTGACATTTTTGAAATCTTAGTACACGAAGCAGATAGTGTAACACATAACCGAATACGACAATGTAATGATTGGATGATTAACTTTTCGTTGTTGTCATACTTGACTATTGATCGGTTTCATTATTGCATGGGTAAATATATATAGGCATATCTGTCTTTTTATATAGCTTTGAAAACAATGATATAGTTTCCCACTTGATTGGTAATGAAATACTCCTCGGAAATCGACAGAGCTGCGTAGAACAGTTTGGAACAGAACCTGAAATAGGTACTATCCATCTTATTTGAAGGGACATTCAATCTTTTTTTCTGATAGAGAACCATTATAACCTAGCAGAGGAATTTTTTCACGGTCACTTGAGCATACACGAGTAGGCCCTAAATGCATATTAGCTGTTCAGCCATAACCAAAAGACAACGAATTATTCAGTACCCCTATAATCTTTTTTTTTCTTCTTCTTCTTCTTCTTTAAGCAGGGTATAATTTCGATGGGTTACCAATTTTTATACTTAGGTTTAGCCTATATATTTATCATTCATGACGATGTATTTCGCTTCGAAATTATTTCAAGGAGCGCTTATTTTATAGGTCTAATGCTTTCAAAAAACCCTAATTCATGAATTTGGGGTCATTCAGAGGTAAATATACAGGAATCGAAATCACTGAATAATCCGTGCAGGTAATTGAAGGATTATGCGCGCTTTTGATTCTAATTTTGCGCACAACATTTTCACAAACTTTTCGTTCATTGATAGGCACGGGAAAATTTAGGCTTCTAAGTAGGTTCATTTTAATAATCGGATTAGGTACCCGTGTACGATTTGTTAAAACCACATTGTTGTTACTTGGATTTTAAGGACAATCCTATTTTCGTATCTCACAAAGTATACTGACATACCTTGCTCTAATAAATATACGCATGTAAGAAAATCACGTCCGCTGTTATAAAATATTTCACATTGAGATTAATTCAAATTCTCGCCCAAGAAAATAATATTTACACGTACGCCACACCGTGACCGAAGTATCATAGCTCAGTAGCTTTTTCATTCAAAATGGTTTTCATAAGTATATTCTCTAATAATGAAGAAAATTATTTTAATTTTTTTGAACGACGGATTACACTCAATTCGTCAAGTACGTTCTGAAGAGAACATGAATAAAATGGTAATAGCCTACCGAGAGCGTGATAGATGCATACCAAGGAGTACCGGTAAGCAAAAGCTTATTTGAACAATTTTTTTTTTTTTTTTAATAGGATGGTATCTCTCTGAAAGCAAACAAGCTCATCGAAATTTGGGTACTTATATAGGAAGATCAAAATGCAATAAGTTTAAGTACTTTGACACATTATTCTTGATATCGCATACAATCTAATCAATCGACAGTCAACAACGCCGACGAACGATAACTGTACAAGGAAATATACTTATAAGGCGAAGGAATTAAAAACGAGAATCCCAGTTCTAAAAAATTCAATTCAAAACATCGTACAATTCAACACGAAAACACTTCGGTCCAGACCGATATATTTTTTGACTGTGATAAAATATACGTAGGACTGACCTTGGAATAGCGAATAAAAATGCATACCACTACTCATCTGTACTTATCGTTCTTTTATTATAATATATGGTACGACCCGAGCTGAAATTTTTCGTTGAATATCGAAAACCACTCTTTCGAAATATAATTTCAGCCAGATTTTCTGGTGGTGGTGCCTACATTTTCACAAATTATATGTTTTTTCCTTCTGAAGTCCAGCGGTTGTTTCTCAAAGATTCCAAATTTTCGCAGAGGTGAGAAAAAAAGGGGGAACGAATCAACTTACCGACATGAGTGCATTATCATAATTTACAGAAAAATTATCTTCGGAACAAATTTCAGACCTACACATTAAGTACTAACTTACGTGTTGTTCAGCTTGAAAATTTTTGTTTTTTTAGTGGCGATAAAAATTATTTACCAGCTCTCTGGTTCATCAATTCAAACGATTAGAAATCATGGGAGAGAAATTGAAATGTGCACGTATATCTATCTAACCAACACAAATGTCTAAGTAAATGAACAGTGCAAAATAACGTTAGGTAGTCAAGATTTTCATGTAGTAGGTACCTGAACAGAACAGAAACAATTTCCTGTTCATTAGAAATTAATAGAATGAAATTTTAACTAACAGAAGGAAGAAAAGAAAAATTCATTAATATCAGGTGGACGGATAATGCTCTAAAATTCAACTGAAAATCTAAAAAACAGGGTACACAAGGAAGGCAATAAAGTAATCAACTTATTATAGTGAAATAATAGAGAATATCTAGCATATACACTCATCATCACACAGCATGCCAGTAAAACAATCAGTATGAATGGTTTGTACAACACTTGCATACCTACACCTACGCAGTTATGAAGTACCTACTCACATAAAATTAAGAATATCACTGTATAAATGTACGTCAACTTAGAATTGAAAAAGCCCATACCTAATATAAAATGGATTCTCTCTTTAGTCCCTACGCGCACATAAATCTTAAACATAATTAATAATCCACAGTATGCGACGTCATACACAATTTGGATAAAAATACTCTCAAAAAATACAAAAATGATTTTTTTTTCCTAATGTTGTATTACAGCGCATTGTCGTTTTGAACGAGAATTAAAGAAGCAAAACGATTTCAGCACTTAACAAATCACCAGAAAATTTGTCTTTCAATCCGTTTGATAGCGGGCAAGCAGTCGGTCTTTCAGCTCAGGCTGAATACTCAACTCGTAGTCAGTAAAATTGAACAGCGGGGGTAGAATACGATCATTTGGTAACTGTGTTCTTGGATCTCTGAGCTCGTTGAAGAAAGGATGAATGCAGGCTTGTAAAGGAGTGATGCGTAAATGCGGAGAGTATTCTAAGAGACACGAGATTAAATGAACGCCGTCTTTTGTTTTGTAAAGAGCGTCCCTTCGAAAAATATCGATTAAATATGGATTAAAATCACCTTCTGGATTTGTTGCTGGATTGTTTCGTTTTTGAATCTCCCAACTCGATAGCATATCTTGCCGTTGCTCCGGTGTAAACGGACCTAAAATTTGAACAATTTCTTCCAGCGTTTCGATTCCTGTTGATCTACTAAAAATTGGTTTACCCAGTAATAAGTCGGCTAGTACGTATCCGGCTTGCCATAAATCAATTTTAGTTGTATAACGTATGTTACCTAGCATTATTTCGGGAGCATACGGTTCAATCCAAAATGGGTCTCCAATAACCCAATGCATTTCAGTCAATTCTTTTGCATGGCCAAAACCACTAAGTTTTAAAATGCTTGAATCCGGATTCACTAGAATATGAGAGAAGTTGATAGAACGGTGACAAATATTCAATGAATGAAGGTACGCCAAGGCCCGAAATAACTGATACATGTACACCTTGATGAGAATGAGAGGTATAGGATCTTCTACTTTTTTTATGAAACGGTGATTACGTTTTTCTACACATTCCAAAGAATCAGGAATCTGTTCCATGACAAGATGAAGGTCGTAAAAGAGAGAGTAATTAGGATGTAGTTCCTTGTGAAAATTACGAAAAAAGTATTTCAATTTCACTATGTTACAATGATCCAGTTTTCTCAAGATATTTAATTCCCTCTCTCTCACGCTCACTGCGATGAAACCTGCATCATTAGAATGCACTCCTGCAGACAACATTCGTTTTTTTATAGCAATTATTTCGTTAGTACCACAAAGTTTGGCTTGAGTATATACAACTCCTCGAGGGCCTCCATGTCCGCGGACTTTCATATTGAATGGAAAAACTATTTTCAGCAATTGCTTATTCAAACCTTCGCTCGGAGCAAACGCCTGAACGGTCCTCAATACCCTATCTTCTTCATAATGATCTGACTGAACATCCCGGAATAATAAATGTATTGCTTGCGCATATTCACCGGCAATTTTTGCTTCCAAAATTTTATCAGAGCTAAGTGAGTCACAGGAGTTTTCTTTATAGTCCATCTTTAGCTTGCTTCAAAAATATTGCCTTCAATGAAGTTTTGCGGCATCCATTGCAAATCAATCAAGAGATAAAAATTCAATTTTCCAAAAAATCAAATAGACAACTTTCTACCAACAAGTCACTGAGTTTCATGTTTTTCTTCCGAGACTGTGAGTTTGTGTATATTGTTTGCGTGTAGTGGTGCTTTATCAACAACCCAAACAGTCTATTTTCTTTTCGCACTTTTTTCTTATAAAATATTCAAATGGAAAGCCATCTAAAAGAGTTTTTAAAATTATTAGAGTAGACTCGGCTCCAACTTTTGTATATCACATTTTTTTTAATTGATTGATCAATAGTGAGGAACATTTAAAAATCATTCCTGTATTATCGGACTACTACACAGTACACACCATCACCTTCAAAGGTAGCGTGGAAAGTGGCGCTCCTAGCAGAGCCCTTACAGGCAAATTCAAAACCAAGTCATGGCTTGGGCCTGCCTGTCTTCTTAATCAGAACTGCCACCTACTGCCTCCTATCATTATGATTTATGAATCATTATGCCCAGTCCGAACCGGAATCACGGCTGAAATTGTATTTTCCTGTGTTCTCTTCTTCTAGCTGCTTCTTTTCTTGTTTTCCTGTTACGTCTTGATTAGTCTGTAAAAATGTTCTCCTCTTATGTTTCTATTCTCACCTAAATCTAAGAGTCCAGGCGTGTTGTGATATATACTTTAGACTGTCTTCTCTACCTTT
Source organism: Aspidiotus rigidus (assembly GCA_035079385.1). NCBI lineage: Eukaryota > Metazoa > Arthropoda > Insecta > Hemiptera > Diaspididae > Aspidiotus > Aspidiotus rigidus. The sequence continues at coordinate 1,135,845 of JAVHKY010000041.1, read as the reverse complement.
GCTCGTTAAATTCAGTATTGAAACTCGTATTGACGTTCGCCTTCTTACCATGGCCGAATAGAACAACGACGACGAGGAAGGAGCTTTCGAAAATGAGTCAAGTATCGATATCATAAAGATGAATCACTCGCTTATGAATCAGATGTGAATACGCTCAAGAATCCATCTGGTAAGTCATTCACAATTGAAGGAACAATTGTACGCCAAATCTACAGAAGAAATGCCAATCCAACAAAAGCTCGATTTGCCAAAAATGTCATCTTTGAAATTCTCTTCGAGGAAGCCGAAATTTCAAATTTAAACCTCTCATCAAAGAACTTTTGGCCGAAGTATCTGCCACACGTACCTAGATATTCTTTTTAAATCATATCGAACTTGCGACTCAAATTTATTCATATTATTTTGAATCAGCCAAATCTTTAGCAACATTCTCAATTTTTATACATTTGTAGTCGGTACATACTCTAGTTCTAAGTATCTTACTGTTAGACATTTTTAGTTTGCCAAATGAAAATTCAGTCTGAGAAGTGTAGGCGGAGTTTTATTCGTTGCACAGGGACATATCTCTTGATGCCTCGAATAATATTAATGCAATTTTCATGAAGTTCTTCCATATAAATAATTATAGGAAGTCTGACTGTGGTTGAATTTGTAAGGAAGTAGAAAAATGAAACGCATAGAAATCCGGAAATGCAGATATAAAGTATAAGTAGTATAGTGAAGTGCTACATTCTTTGCCTATTGCGCCCACACGACGATCGCTGTAATCATCAACTTGGCAAACCTACTTCATTTTATGGTTAAAGTTTGTCGCATCTCCTGTCGTTTGTAGTTGTATTGATAACTCATTTAGTTTTCTTCTTTTCATAATTTACAAAGAAGTATACTTAGTCATGCTGCAGCTCTTACTGATTCTACTTCTTAGTGGGTCTTATTTTTTCCAACTTTATTTATTTCGCGCAATAGTTTGGTTCAATTTTAAAAATATATATATTATCAACTAAGTTTTCTTAGTAGAAAAATAATAATGAAGATTGAATCTACAGGTTAACTGCTAGAGGAGGAAGAAAATACCAATTCTTGGTACCTAGTTTTGAATGAAAAATTCCGGAGAGGCTGTATAGGTAGATGAAAGTTGGTTTTGAAAGAGAGACATCTAAGTTCCACGAAGAAGCTTACATAAATTTAGTAAGTATTTTTCTAAAGTTACCTACCTAATAACGTTATACGTATGTAAACATTTTTCAAGTTCACTCACCTATTTATATTCTCGTGAATAGGCAGAAAAGCTTATACCGAACACGTCTTGTTATTCAGCAATAGGTACCTACTTTAACATTGTGTTGGCTAGTGGATATTTTTGATTTTAACACCATTTCATCTTGGTATATAGTTGCAAGATTTAATTTTTCGCTTGTTTAGGTACTCGTCGGCTGTCATAGAAAATGAAAATTCCATTTAGTAGGCCGAGGGTTTTTTCCTTTATTTTTAATGAAATACGCGCTCGGGATTCATCGTAGGTAATCGGAATGCGAAGAGACGATTAGAAATGATGGCTACGAGAACGTTCTTCATTGCGGTATACACGCGCCTTCAAAGGAACGAGAAAAATTTTGGTACACGTGTTGAAATGATGATGCACGATGCGAATGAATTTCCTTTTTGTGGGATTCTCATTTAAGGCTACGCAAGTACTTACGTCTGTGTTTCACGTAGTGTTGTTTTACAAATTTTCTATTCATTTTCATCCTTCCAGTTGCTTACTTATTGCGAACTCGAACATCAGGCTTTGAAGCTTCTACGAATATATCTTACTTAAAATTCTTGGCACTCAAAATGGAGCACCATTTACCCAAATTAAACGAAGCCCACATCGTTGCCATATACTTACAGGCTGATGAAAATTCTTCTGAGGCGTATATAGATGACAATGTGAAAGCAGGATGAAAAGACCTAAGCAGACCTGATCGAGAATTATATCTTTCATTATTATGGATGGTCTGTAGAGTTCAGACATCGTGCAGTAATATTTGTGATGATGTAAGAGTTTACTTGAAAGTTCCAGTTTGCTTGCAAAAAGCTGCTTATTGTGATTCTGGAGAACCTTATCTCCAGTTCAAACACATTATAGCATCAATTTACACTATTCTCGTTCTTTTATGTGTGTGTCCAGTTTTTGTAATATTTTTGTGTTCAACTCCGTATTCAAGTATTAAAATGGATTTTCGAATCCCTCTCGGATCATTCACTCGTTCGAGAATCTAAACATTTTTTAGAAAGGAAAAAAACCGTACACGTAGAGCATAATATTCTTGAAAATAATCGATAAATCTAACTTTTCTTTTTTACAATTTCGGTCTATCAAAAATGTTACTGTACACACATACTTTCAATATCGGTTATAGGTCCATATCGCTTACATCTTCTCCATGTGTAACGTGTTTCGAAATGAAATTTCAAACAGAAAGTTATTTAACTGAGTGCTATATTGAACAGTAATACGAGAGAATTTTGCAAAATTTATTGCATTTTATATGGAACAATTTAACTTTACAGCTCCGTGTACGTGCGCGTAGAACTTACGTACCGATATCTAAAAAGGTTTCAAAAAAATACGAGTGGGTAAACTATTTTTAAATTTTGCGTATTGTCGAAGTCGATAGTTTTGTGTACGAGCATCTCATTGAAAATGTTTCAACGATAACGATCATGTAGCTATATATTCCCCTCAAGCTATATCGGATTTGTTCGCCTGCTCGAAATGTTCTGCATTTAGAGAGAGAATGGCTCGTTGCATTGTATGCTCTTCTGTTTACAATCCATAAGCCGATAAATAAGAAGTTGCTCCAATTTTAAAGCGGCTTTACATTTTTACGCACTTATTATGTACCTCGATAAATACTTGTTTGTTAAACCGAAGCCTGTACCGAGAGATGCGCCTTATATGCTGAAAAAAGTTTTCGGGTTTGCAATACTCGAAGTCCACCCCACGTCGTCCATTCAATGTTGGCGACCGATTTGAAAATTTTCCAAAAGTTTTTTCTTATATTTCAACTTCTATACGTTACAACATAAAAATGCACTTGTATGGTGTCTGTTTGAAATAAACGAGAAAAGTTGAGAACGTGAATGAACTACCAATGTGCTAACGTAAGTAAGATTTAAGTCAAGAATCCGAAAATGCGAGGAAAAAGATTGCTACGTTTTAAAATATAGAAGGTGTGATCTGATGTCGTTCAGTAAGACAAGAGAAACATTGTTAGAAAACTTATAGCGAGTAGGTTTTATTCACCAAGTTGATCGAAAAGGGCAAGGAACCTGTTTTTGTTGGTAAAATTAATAATGAAGTCGTGATCCTTTCGCGAGATGATGTTGTGTCATTGACAGTCCTTTTCTTAAAGTTAGAAAGCCTTAGTTTTGAAATTTTGTGGAGTCCGAACGTAAATCACGTAGTCTTTGTATGTTTCCCCCGCACTGCCTATAATTGTAAATTTTTTCTCTAAGCGTACAAAAATCTAATTCACTCACAACTAGACTGCGGTACCACAATATACAGTCGATCCAGTAAATCTTGCTGGAAACTATTAAATATAATTCAACCGCCAGGACTGAGTTTGGTCCTATGTGGACTGCATTCTGGTCCTACCTCCAGCCTCTGCGCTAAAGCAGGAGAACCCCCTCTCAAATACTGCTTCCCTACCGTTTCTCCTAATTTTCTTGCATCTTTCACCCAGGTTTTCAATCTACGTGCCCGCACTTTGCTGACATGATTCTCTCCTCCTTCCTCTCGAATCTTGAATACATAAAAATCTCAAGTTGAAACACCTCTCTATAGCTAACCCGTTCCCCCGATATGAGGCTAATACATTCTCAAAACTCACAACACTGTAATTATACCGAATACTCGTGAGAAATATTATCTCTACCTTTCTGACCAACCAGCTCTGCTTTACCGTTGGATTTAGATCTGGAACCAAAAACTGGGTACACGTACTTAATCTAAGGCATTCCAATTTCCGATTGAGAAATTCTGCTTTCATTTTCATTGCCGGTCTTTCTCATGTCTCTCTCCTCACAAAAGTATTGTGGCTAGCTGATAGCCGAAAGCCAAATTTAGCCAAATTTTATTGTTAAGAGCGAAGCTAAAAGCGACTTTTATTTAAACCTTTTTAAACCGAAAGCCGAAATAAGCTAAATTTGTTCACCTTTTTTCTAGCTTTCCTGATTTCCACAAAATAGAAAAATGCACGTTCAAATTTCAAGTTCGATAGACTGAATTATCGTGACGTCACAAACTCCACATAGCTTACCCTACAACCACGCTGCACGCTGTTATTTTTACCCTATTTGACCGCTGTGGTTCGTGAACAAAAAAATGCTCCATTAGAAATACATAGGAACGTTTCGATCTTACGATCAAATTTGAAAACCAGAAATAAATAAAGAACGGCAGATACATTTTCAAATACTTGAGAACTTCCTACTTCTGAATATAAACACGTAGGTAATTGTTTATTTAATTTCTTGTTTTTCAATTTGAACGTATGATCGAAATATTCCAGTGTATTTCTTATGAGAATCGATAATGTGATAGAACCAAGAACGATACAAATTGATCACGTTGTAGGGTTTTTGAAGTGTATTCGCGCGTGGTTGGTAGGGAGTTTACAATGACTAACGTCACAATAATTCAGTCTATTGCTCCACTCTCTAGGACAGATTGGTTTTGCTAAAGAACTGACTAAGATGAGAAAGATTGGTTCTGGTTCAGTTCAGCTGTTCCGCCGCTCAGTATAGAAGTCTGTAGTGCAGCCATCCCATAGAAATTAACACAATCTGGAGAATGGGTATCTTCTGCAGGTGTGTCAAAGCCCCCATTCTCCTGATCGTTTCATCTAAACTCGCGTATTGACGAGCCGAAAATCTGCTGAATTAAACCGGAAATTGACTGAATTGAGCCAGCTGAATTCTTCCAAAAGTCAAAAGCCGAATTTTCCAAGGTCGTAAGTTTATGCTGAAAATCGAAGTTAAAATTTTCGGCTGCAATACTCTGCTGCCCACCCTTCAGTATAGGTTCCTTCTGTTGACTGATTCACTGTCATCTCTCCTAGGTTTTTCGGTTGAATAGTAGTAAAATTAAATGTGAGCCAACATTTTTTTTAAAGCAGCTGATTATTGATTCTTGAGACCGATTTTGAGTTTGTTGAAAGTTCATTTAGTGTGTTAAAAATCGGTTCTCGAATCGATATTGAGTTTGTTGAAGTTCATTGAGCACGTTGAAAAAGCGTTTAGTTTGGACCCAACTGTGACGTCATCAAATTATTAATCAATATTTATTCTTTTTTCTTTTTCGATTAAAAATTATTTACAATTTCGGCTTTTATTTCACATTTGTGATGCGCTCTGCAGAAAGGTACCACAAGACGACATGGTGAAAGCTCCTCGTGTAAAATTGCATATCCAGTTACTCAAAGGGGCTATTTTTCAGGCTATATTATATACACTGACCACCAAGCTATATATGATGGGAGGCGGACTTAGAAAACTCACTGGTTCGGTTCTTCAACAAGTTAAACGAGGGGTGACAGGGAATTTGTTTTATGGAACACATGGGATCTGAAAAATGTAGATTGTGACGTTACAAGGCTGACTTATGACATCATCAAATTGTGACATCACAGACCCAAACTTCGGCGCTATTATATTATAGGAATGGAACTTAAAAAAAAACTGATCTATGACGTCACCTGATTGTGACGTCACAAGGTCGACCTATAATGTCATCAAACTGTGACGTTACAGGTCCCGTTCCTAAGCTATGATAGGAGGGAGACTCGGAAAATTAGGATACTTTCGCATGTTTTGCAACAACGAGCAGGGAACCCGCAAGATCCGTATTTCACTGCGGAAGGTCTTTCAAAAAGTAGAACATTATGTTGAATCAATTAAATTAAACAATTTTATTAAATGAATTTAAAATTATATAATTCAAATAATACCTAATAATTGATTTATTTATAATTTAATTAATATTATAATAATTAAAATAAGTAAAAAAAATTTTAATAATGAAATTAGAGAAAATTTCATTCAATTTATTTAATATATTTGATCCATTAAAAACTTAAGAATAAATTATCTACTAATTTTAATGATTTTGATTATTAATTATAATTATTGATCAATTAAAAATTTATATTTAATTACAAAAATAATTAAATTTAATATTAATAATAATTCAAATTTTATATACTATAATTTGATTTTCTTTACAATTTTAATAATTAATTTAATAAATATTTTATCTATAATATATTCAATTTCCTATAATATTATATTTATTTTAAATCTAACCATAATATCATGATTAATAACTATACTTTTTGCTTTTTTAAATAACTTCGATATTATTTTTTTAAATCATTCACCAAATAAAACTTCATTATCATTAATTTTGATTATTAATTCAATTGAATTTAATAGATTATTATTTTCAATTTTATCAATTTCAATACAATTAATAATTAATATAATAATAAGACATTTAATTGTTTATATATTACCAATAAAAATTTTAATTTATATGTATATTATACATAATAATTGAAATTTTTATCATTATAATTCAATCATATATTGTCATTACCTTAAATATAATTAATTCTATTAACATAAAATAAAATTATATCGATTTAATAATAATTGTGATGCGCTCTGCAAAAAGGTACCACAAGTCGACATGGTGAAAGCTCCTCGTGTAAAATTGGCCGCCGAATTAGGCCCGTCTTACACCAGAAAATGAGAGGAGTACGCTTGTGAATGTCATCATTGACTTCTATGATCTTTCAATCAAACATTATGAACAACTTTCGTCGCAGAAAATGAACCTCACATGAAATGCAGTTTTACACGCGGGGAGCTTTTATCATGCCGACTTTGTGTCCCTTTCTGCAGAGCGCATCACATTTATTTTGAAGCTAGTATGTACTTATAGCCTAAGGGAACCTAATTTAAAGCTAAAAAGAGTGAATTTCTTCGCCCAATGGAAAATCTCTGAATCATGTATGTGTTAGGTATTTTATCCATAAAGCAATCTTGATTACAATAATATAATATTGAATGTATTCTAGGCTGCTTCCGCTTGTTCGTCTCCATATTTAGTCTAGTTCAAGTCTAGTATACTGTATCTTAAGCTAATTAGCTTTCGGGGACTCCCTCGCTGATCTAGTATAATAGGCTAACCATACTGGATGGAATCAAGGATTCCTGGCAATTTTTATGAGGGGGAGGGGAAGTTCAACTCGAACTGGGACTTGCACATTTCTAATATTCGGCTGGGCTGCCGGTAAAGATATTGAAAAGAGGAAACCCAGTCGAAAATTTGCGAATTTCGATAGCGTATAAAGGCACAATAAAGACATGAACCAGTTTAAACCTCTTTGTGATGTGGCATCACCATGCGTGACGTCATCAGCTTGAATTTGCCTGTGAAGTCATCAATATCTATGATGTCATAAATTGATGGACCAAAGCCCATCTTATTTCAATGTGAGGCGTGGAGGGGTGAACGGGGCAAGCTTAGTCGGTCACTGCAAGAGACTCGGGTTGGTGAAGCACCCCTCCTCAGTAGCCTGGTCTGCAACCAGGTATCTCACGGTTATGAAGAAGACGATAGATATGGAATGGAGTAGGCAAATGCAGAGTCACGCTATGACCTACTCAACACCTAATGTGCACCATTCGAAGATGCCACTCTTCAGGAAGACTATCTGTCATTGGGATATGAAAACAGAAGAAGTGCAGACTACGACAGCAATTCAGCCTGAAGTTGTGTGTCTGGTGCTAAAATTGGCGTGTCCGGAGATACTGCAGCAATTGGTGATTGCCTAAAAAAAGGGTGTTTCGCGAGGAGATTCTTTCAATACTAAAGTTTACCCAGATGGAGGAAACAAAATTAATGCACACGCAATCCACATCCACTACACAAAGCAGGACGAGCGGCTGCACGTGCGACTCAAGCGATAATCTCTAATCTGAAAAATTCCCCACCTCGATTTTTACAAACTCTGTACTTTGACCTATCCCGAGCGGATAACCTTTGGAGTAGTTGAAAAGCTCATCTAATAATAATATGGTGATTTTTTCCGAAGAGTGTTCCATCATTTTATGTCATGAACTTGTGAGTGGCGGACGAACCCCAGTGAGTCACACACTTTTAAAGAGGTGCCAAGAGGCATCGTAGGTTCTTCGAATTGAAATAAATGATTTTACTTTATCAAATTTATTTCTCAATAAAAAACTCTGGATGGTTGAGAATTTATTTCCTACAGGAATATTATGAAATGAGATGTTATGAAATCCCGGGTTGTGCGAATAAAATCATCCATGTAGAATAATGTAGACGAACGTAGCGTCCTGCTGCTTTATGTAATAATCATAGATCAAGTTTTGAAATAATAGAAATCCTTCTTGTTCTGTACGATGATAATGGATATATCGTGTAAAATGGATTCTTAAGGAGGACTGAGTTCTTACTTTCGTTAGGACTTCTTTTTTCCCCCGGTAAGGCAGATGAATGATTTTCGTTCATTGACAGGCACACCCCACCGGCCTAGTACGTGTAATTCTTCTCCCAAGATTTTATCCTTCTTTCGGTCGTTATTTATTACTATATCGTATTCTGTTTGGTCCTCTAATATGTCGTAAGAAATATATTTTTGTACTTATACTACGAATGAAACTCATTTTTTCTTCTCCTTTTTTTTTTCACGAACTCAGTTTCAACTACAAACGGTATTTACACTTATTGTCAGTGCAGTCTTGTACAGAGAGTTCATCAATCTTCTTCCTTTCGCTCATTCCTAATTCATTAATTCCACATCGACGAAGCAGAAGAAAATGCGTTTTATATTCTAACCAAATTCACCTATAACGTCGCTTCACCCGCATATTCAACTTTGATATTTGCGTAAGACTGACATGTGGGCCATAATTTCTTATTCAAAAAGAGCTTTCAAATATGACTGTCAACTTGATCTCGTTCAGTTACTCGCTATTTGACAGCTTCCTCTCTTATTTCGTACGTGTTGATCAGTCTTCTTGAAATCATGAATGTGTAATTCATCTCCACATCATATAGTAAGATATATTCACACATTATACGGTCCTACCGCGAAAAAATTGAATTTCGCTGGTGACGTACGCGACCTCGTATAAAAAGCGAAATTAACTCGACTTGATATTTGAACCTTTTCCCGTCTTGTTGGCTTTTATCTTTTGATGATTTCGATACTATTTTGTACACGTATACGAGTCATCTTTCATCTTTTACCACAGGATTCTCAATTACTCTCATCATAAATTGTGAACTTAGATTTCTGGATTAAATTCATAATTATTAATCGTTACCGTATGTTGCGAAACACTACCACCTACACGAAATGTTTAATGACGAACTGGAGGTGAACGTTTTCAATTTATTGTCGTCTCCAGTTAAGAAACTTCAAAAAACCGACAAGAATTGAGGAAAGAAAGACAGATTAGAAAACATAAGGAAGTTTTGAACATTTTCATTATAGTAACCAGATGACCTGTTCTGCTCCCAGCCAGCATTGGTAGTTGATGATATACCTAATTCAACAATGACACCTGGACAGGGGCAATCCCCATAAGAGATATAACAGGTGAAACCGCGTTTTGATGTTTTGGATATTTGTAGGGGGAAGGGGAGGGGGGTAGCGGAGTTAATCAATTTGTGGGTAAAAAGTCGTCATCCAAAAAAAAAAATCAACCCGATTCATCCAGTAAAAATTCCTGGAAAATCGGGAAAAGATGTTCATTTCCATTCCACAAACGCCTCCATAAGATAGGTAAAAGTTTGAAAATTTGTGAGCGAGGTGGAGTAAATTGATAAGTGACGCGTTATCTTTGCGTAAAAAGCATTTGATTAAAAGACCGGTCAGCTTGATCTGTCCTGTAGAAGTCACTCCCGAACTGGAGAAAGTAGTTCAATTTCATCTCAAAAGTATCTCCATAAAAAATGTACAGGGCGAAATCGCGTTTTGATTTTTTGAAAATTTGTGAGGGAGGCGGAGTAAATGAATGAGTTTATGGCTTATCTTAGGGTGAAAGTTTTCATTTAAAAAAGAGGTCAGCCCGATCTGTTCAGTAGAAATCACTGGCCAATTCCAATTAGATATTCAATTTCATGTGATAAAACTCTCATAAGAGATGTACAGAGCGAAATCGCGTTTCAATTTTCCCAAGACTGGAGTCGAGGATGGTTAGCCAATGAGTGATTGCTCATCTGTGGATCCAGCGCCGGATTTCCCTATACGCTGACTACGCTGTAGCATAAGGCGCGGAATTTTGGCGGCGCGAAATTTTCTTTTAATAATAAAATAATTCGACTTACTGAAAGAGAGAATTCGACTTACTCATGTCTCCTTAGAAAGAATAAATCGTGTACGTATGAAAATTCAGAAGGAGCCATGTACGGATAATGGACGGTCCATTAACCGCGCGTTTGATATTTCTCACTACTCTCCCTCTCTTCCCTTTTCCTCTCTTTTGACATGTTTCATATCTTTCTTGAATCCTAACTTCTAATTCCGAAATTTGCACGTTCAGACCACCCCTTTGAATTGGCCTTCCCCCCAAAAAACACATCCCTCCCGAAGTTTCCTGAATCGTAGTTCCTAACTCCAAAATTTACCCTTCCCACCGGTTGCTCCCCCTCCCACCCCATGGAAAAAAATCCTAAATGTGATTCTGAAAATCTGAGTTTCACAAGTCTTGAATCTTGACCCGTAATTCCAAAATTTGCAAGTTCACACCACCCCGCGAGTTCCCCCCCTCACGAATACTCCTGTATACTGTACCCCTTCTCTTTCTTTACCATAAACTATGACGTCATCAACCTCGACTCCGATCCTAACTCTGAAATTTGCAATTTCAAACCACTTTTCCTCATTTTCGTAATCTGTAAGTGGTTTAAAGGCTTTTACTGCTGTATGTAAGTCTTATATTAGGTCTGGCTTCACGCAGTGTCACCAAGTTACGCTATAAAGCGCCAATTGGGCTTCACAAAAGATGTTTTGGCTCCTAGCTACAAGCCAATTGGGCTACATGAAACTTGGCAATTTTTTGTCGCTAATTGGGCGCTTTGACAACCAGATCTGGCGATTTTTGGCGATCTTGGGCTACTTCATGGTTCATCAACAGCAATTTTGTACTTGGCGATTTTAGGCTCCTTTCAACCAAAGGAATAGGCGATATTTTATCATCACCATCTGGTAAAACTGACTTCATGAAGGTTAATAGTAGGCCTAGTATTGTTTAAAGTATACTGAATAGCTCAGTATAATGGAGACTAAGCAGTAGTACTCAATCCTAAAATCTGCAAGTGTCGGAGGGCTAGTGTAAGGAAGACTCGAGCAGTATCGTTATTAGGCCTGGTATAATGGAGACTGTTGGTGGCTTACAAGCAGAGTGACTGATTCCGAGAATAGAAGAGAATAAAGAACAGAGAGTTATTTTAAATTATCGCGAGCGCAGCGAGCGGCGCGAAAATGCCTTCAGCGTAGAGCGCAAAATGTGTTAATCCGCCACTGTGTGGATCAGATGCTTCCATTAAAAAAGAAAAATCAGCTCGATCCGTCCATTAGAAATTGCTGGCGAATCGCATTCAAGTTTTACTAATTTTTTGCAATAGGTATCTATGAGAAAGACTGAGGAAAACTCAAGAATGTCTCAAGTGAGGCGGTTGCCGATACTTGATGGCTCATCCAGGGTGCTAAGAAATGAAAAAAATGAAGCAAATCCGGGCAGTGGAAAGGCCAGACACACTGTCATACGCAGAGACCAGATTTTTTGGTAAGAAAACCTGGGAATTTCGGCACTTGAATTTTAAAATTCGGCAATATTCGGCAATTAAAAAATAAGGGGGAAATACGCGTTTTTCAGTACATTTACTCACTCTCGATGAAAATATTCAATTTCCAACCAAAATTGCCTTACTTTTCACCAGAACTAATCAATTTTGGAAGAAAAAATTTATCAATTTTCAATTAAAACTGCCTCACTTGAGACCAAATTTTGTTGATTTTTGCCAATCAAAATTACCCTTCAGGCCCAAATTTATCGATTTTTTTACAAAAATTATTTTTCAAACAAAATCCACCTGATTTCAGACAAAATTGGGTAATTTTTAACTAAATATTCACGATTTACCATGAAATTTCTTAGTTTTATTACAAACTAAAATTTGTAGTAATTTCGGCATTTTTCGGCAAAATAGAATTTTTTCCTGCGTCCTATTTATCGTGATTCAAACTTCATTTTGATTCTCCTCCATTTCGCCCTTCAGGAGAAAAAGTACCAAATGCCGAGGCATCCGGTCTCTGGTCATAAGGTTATTATCGTAATTTTTTCAATATATAAAATAACAAATGAATAAAATAATAAATCTTATTCATAAAAGGTATCTCCCGAAGGACCATCTTCCGGAATAGATTTAGAGATTTGGTTAGATTTTGTTTGTAGGTCACTTTTATATCCTATTATTTTGACGTAGTCATGGGTGAGTGCGGCGATACAAACTCTCGTTATGATTCGATCTATAGCTTTCTCTAAGCTGCGAGCCTCCTTTTTGGTTGGTGCTTTGCAATATTTGGAAAGATCACTATGTGCTTCTGTGTGCACGGATTTTTTCTCCTAAATTAATTGATCTGATACAAGATTTTAGACTCTACTTGTTTTCATCCGAGGTACCGGATTCGTTGGATTCTGTATCCCATTCCTGGTGGTTGCAACGTTGCTGGCTCAAGGCCGTAATCAGGCTAGATGGAAACTAGGTGGATTTACTCTTTTCTCCATTTCTTACCAGTGTCGATGCGAGGAAAGACGGTGGTAGATTCCGAACTTCTCTACCAGATATTTCATTGTTCGAACCCTCTTTAGTATGTAGTAAGAGTGAGAAGAACCTGAAGGAAGCGATTGGCCATGCTCTTGAATGCCGTTAGCGTAAGGGATTGAGGGCAGTATGCATCTCCATGAAAAAGGAAATGGGTAGTGGTATCTTTTTATGGAAGGAAAATTCATGGCATATAGTGATGGTGAGATCCGGAAAATTAATCTCTTGCCTCTCTTTTCAATAACGTACTTTGATGAGATCAAGTACTCATTGAGAAATCTATTCAGGTCATTTTAGAGGCATAGTGTGTCATCTACAAACCCACCCCAATAGACGATAAGATGTATTATAGGGCCTCATGACTACTTTAAAATACACATAGCTCTCGCTCGAGTTTCATCATGAAGACTTTGGTAAGTGTGGTAGATCCCAAGAAAGAGCTTAGAGGAAGGCCTATATCGAGAAGGAACTTTTGATATTTTGTTGCTAAATTGGCAGTAGTTTGAGCGTGGACACATACGAAGGAAATCCATAGCTTTTTTTTTGAGCGTGAGGTGATACACAGTAGATCAAGTGACAGTCAATTGTAGAATCAATCTACAATGCAGGACTTATAAGATCTTGTCTAACGAGCAGGACGTTCCTCATTAAAATTTCGCTTATCCATCAGCTATCTATAAGAAGAAGAGGAGGTGGAGGGCGGGGGACTTGGAAAAAGTTTGACTTCTGAACTATGTGTAAGCAGAGAGGGACTTGAAAATTTGAAAAAAATCTAAAGACGAGCAAGATATGATTCAGAAAATGGTTAGGCTTCGGGTCTAGTTCAAGGATCTTGAATATTGTTGATTTTCAAACGATATACCTGAACAGTAGTTGTTATTAGGGTCGGTCCGCGTCACAAAAGCCAAAACCATTGAAACTATTTTCTTTCGTCTCAGTGAGTCGTATGCTGTGTAATCTCGCGTCTTCTATTAGGATTAAAAGGTGGCCGGAATGCGCACAGCATCGCAACGCTGTGCAAGTAAGCCGACTTTTTTGAAGGTTCCGTTGAGAATATTTGTGAAAATAGGGTCACTTTGAAAAATCATAGAATATATTTATGATTTGTGATCCGTGATTGAATCTGTAATTGGTCCCGTTAGAGTTTACTGAGACTTGCATCGAGACCGTAGCTTATAAGTTGATTGTAATTGGCTTTTGACTGGCTATTTGCTTTCAAAAATTCTGTTGCTAAAAAATTGAAAAATAAAAAAATTAATATTGAAAGCTGCTATTTACGCAATTAGCTGGGCTGCTTTGGTTGAATTGCTGATTCAACGGCTGCCTGCTGACTGGCTTAGAAGCTGATCAAGAAACATCTCCTAGCGCTTTTTGACCTTTAGCTGCTCATTCGACTTTGAAGAGTGAGCGTGAGATTTCAATAATGATAAATGGATATGAACGTCTATTTCGCAGCGAATAATCAGGCGGAGGAAGTAAGAGCAGTGCTGCCAATTGTAATCTTGTGTTAATGTTTGCGGACAAGAGCATCGCCGTAGGAACAGAGCACCTTTTTTGGAGCAATTGCTGGACTTGGGAATATTTTCCAAATCTCCAACTTGGAATATTTTTTGATTCTTGGACTTGGAAAAATTCTCCGTTTCGGAATATATTCCAATTCCGGACTTGGAAAAATTCTCCAACATAGAGTACTTTTTCCAATTGTTGGACTCGGAAAATATATTTTCAAATACTTCGACTTGGAAAATATTTTCCAATTCTCCAACTTAGAATATTTTCCAATTCTTGGACTTCGAAAAATTCTCTGTCTTAGAATATTTTCCAATTCTCGGACTTGACAAATATTTTTCAATTCTTAGACTTGGAAAAATTCTCTTGGAATATTTTCCGATTCTCGGGCTTGAAAAATATTTTTCAATTCTTGGACTTGGGAAAATTTTCCAACTAAAAATAATATTTTTTAATTCTCCGACTTGGAAAAATTTTCTAACTTAGAATATTTTCCAATTCTCGGACTCGACAAATATTTTTCAAATCTTGGACTTGGAAAAATTCTCCGTCTTGGAATATTTTCCAATTCTCGGGCTTAAAAAATATTTTTCAAGTCCGAGAATTGGAGAATATTGTAAGACAGAGAATTTTTCCAAGACCAAGAATGGAAAAATTTTTTCCAAGTCCCAGAATTTGAAAATATTTCTAAGTCCAACTATTGAAAAATATTCCAAGACAGAGAATTTTCTATTCTTGTTCTTGGAAAAATTCTCTATCTTGGAATATTTGCCAATTGTTGGACTTCGAAAAATTCTCTGTCTTAGAATATTTTCCAATTCTCGGACTTGACAAATATTTTTCAATTCTTAGACTTGGAAAAATTCTCTTGGAATATTTTCCGATTCTCGGGCTTGAAAAATATTTTTCAATTCTTGGACTTGGGAAAATTTTCCAACTAAAAATAATATTTTTTAATTCTCCGACTTGGAAAAATTTTCTAACTTAGAATATTTTCCAATTCTCGGACTCGACAAATATTTTTCAAATCTTGGACTTGGAAAAATTCTCCGTCTTGGAATATTTTCCAATTCTCGGGCTTAAAAAATATTTTTCAAGTCCGAGAATTGGAGAATATTGTAAGACAGAGAATTTTTCCAAGACCAAGAATGGAAAAATTTTTTCCAAGTCCCAGAATTTGAAAATATTTCTAAGTCCAACTATTGAAAAATATTCCAAGACAGAGAATTTTCTATTCTTGTTCTTGGAAAAATTCTCTATCTTGGAATATTTGCCAATTGTTGGACTTCGAAAAATTCTCTGTCTTAGAATATTTTCCAATTCTCGGACTTGACAAATATTTTTCAATTCTTAGACTTGGAAAAATTCTCTTGGAATATTTTCCGATTCTCGGGCTTGAAAAATATTTTTCAATTCTTGGACTTGGGAAAATTTTCCAACTAAAAATAATATTTTTTAATTCTCCGACTTGGAAAAATTTTCTAACTTAGAATATTTTCCAATTCTCGGACTCGACAAATATTTTTCAAATCTTGGACTTGGAAAAATTCTCCGTCTTGGAATATTTTCCAATTCTCGGGCTTAAAAAATATTTTTCAAGTCCGAGAATTGGAGAATATTGTAAGACAGAGAATTTTTCCAAGACCAAGAATGGAAAAATATTTTCCAAGACCAAGAAGGAAAAATATTTTCCAAGTCCAAGAATCGAAAAATATTTTTCAATTCTCGGACTTGGAAAATATTTTTCCATTCTTGGTCTTGGAAAAATTCTCCATCTTGGAATATTTTCCAATTGTTGGACTTCAAAAAATTCTTCGTCTTGGAATATTTTCCAATTCTCCGACTTGGGATATTTTTCAAATCACTTTTTTCGTGCAATGAAAAATCATAATTAAAAGTTTTTTGATGAAGGCTGCGGGACAGCCGAAACGTTAAAAATCATATGTATTAATTGTGTGCGGGCAGAGCCAAAAATAAAAAACTTTTAATTGTAATATTTTCCAATTGACTTGGAATATTTTTTAATTCTCGAACTTTAAAAATAAGTCCAACAGTTGTAAAATATTCCAAGTTGGAGAATTAGAAAATATTTCTACGTTTAAGAGGAAAATAATGTAAGTTAGAAAATTTTTCTAAGTTCGGGAATTGGAAAACATTCAAAGTTGGAGAATTTTTCCAAGTGAATTGAGAAATATTTTCAAATCCAGGAATTGGAAAACATTCTGAGTCCAAGAATTTTTCCAAGTCCAACAATTGGAAATTATTCCAAGTCGGAGAATTTTTCCAAGTCCGAAAGTTGAAAAATATTCCAAGTCCAGCAATTGCTCTTAAAAAGATGCTCCTGTCAGGGAAGATTAACACGACATTACGATTGGCAGCACTGCTTCCTCCGCCTGATCATTCGCCGCGAAATAGACGCTCGTTAAATGGATTAGCCTACCCTCCCAACACATAGTGCGGCGGGGTGCTTGTTGAATTAATTCCAACCCCTCATTGATCATCAAATTGGTCCTAAAAATCAAAATCAAATGATCTTTTGTAAAGCAGGTTTACTTCTTGCTTAAATTTACGTAGGTAATGAAAGAGATCCCAAAAGCTGCGAGTATGTTTCTTTTTTTGACGAAATCAGAAAGGCACTATGATTATTGAGTGTAAATGAGATATGGTTTGATGTATGAAATCAACGGTGATGTTTTGAACAAAATTTTGTGGTATCTCAAAGGAAATTTCTCAGTTGTACACCACTTTTCTCTCTATAAATGCCTCATTGGAAATCAACATAAATCGGTTATTTCTTCTTCATCTTTTCACTTAAATTTTTGAAAAAAATTTGCTGGTCGAGAGTAAAAAGCGCAGGCTTATAAAAATACCAATTTCTGCTCGGGACGTGTACGTATTATACGAGTCTAAATTTGTCCGCACAATTTCTCGACAATTTCGAAACCATTTTCTCCGGAAATTTGGCACGTTAAACGGGAAAGTTGTTTTTTTATTTTCACCAAAATTTATCGACTCCATCTTGGGTTATCCTCTGATGGGTGCAGTTCTCTTGCTTTATAGACGACCGGAGATGATAAATACTAGCATTTTCTTTCTCTTCGACTGAAGTTGTTCGTGGGAAAATATGATTTTTTTCTCTTTAACGTAAGTTTCCCCGTTGCGGATATTAAAAATTGTACTTCACAAATGGCAAACGAGTATCATTATTTTTCCGCTCACGTCCGTTTTAGAGAAAATAATCCGCAACCATGTGCTATTTAAGGTTTTTGTACTTCGCCTTAAAACCTTTAAAATAATTTTCTTACGTTTACTGATAAGGGTCGTTACGCTATGATATTCGATAAAACCGAAATAGTATCATCACACAACACGTTCTCAGAAAGTTGTAAATTTCTTCAAGTACCTTGAACACGAGTAATCTACACCGAGCAATCCCAAATAGTTTACACTTCTATTTATTGGCGTACTCGTGATACGTTTCATTTGGATTTTAAGAGAATCCTTATATCGTACTCTCGACTGGTGCTATTTATACGAGTTCAAAGCGAAAAAGAAATTATTATTCGACGCGGTAAAACGAAATAAGGAAGCTATAACATTATGGGTTCTCGTGACTGGTGATAGAAGTCGGATTTTGATGGGAATACAATAATTATGGGATGAGAGTGTAAAAGGAAAATATATACTGTATCTTCTCAAATAAGATTTCTTCAATTCAGCTTTTGATGACGTGAATTTAAATGAAATTTATTTCAAATTGAACGACGCGATAATTAGGATAAAATGATACACTCGAATCCAACCATTTCCGCTTTCTTCCGATTCACGGCTCGTGAATTTTGTTCGCTGTAAACATTCCAAAAGTGAAAACGATAAAGGTAATTGCTTTGAAGAAATACACGCAAACGGGTAAAGAAAAATTGAATAAATAAATAAAAAAAAAAAAGCGTAAAATTGTTTGTAAAGAAAAATTATCTCGTTCGAAACAGGCTTATTTTATTTTACGCGCATTTACCTTCCGTAAACTGGGTACATATGATCGTAAAATTTTCATGGTAGGCCTATACGAAATATTCAAGCTCGAGAATTACTGTTTTCTGCCGGAATGTTTACGAGTATTTATTTTTCGAGTACCTTTCTTTTTTTTTCTCTCTTTTTTTCTTTTCATTTTAATAGACGATTTAAGATTGACGCGATAAAAAGAAATTTGCTGTTTGACCACTGCTTATTACTGTGAGAACGTCACTCATGAAAATATTCGAAGCTTTGAAGAAAATTTTTCCTCCGGGAAGACGAATACTGGACCCGGTGAGTTGAGTTCTAAAATTAATATATCGTTAATCGGCTTTTTAATGTATCGAAAACAGATCTTCAAACTTTTGACAATTAACGACGATTAAACTTACGGAAACGTGAGAATGTACGTGCATATGATAATGATCGTATAAACAAAAAGTTGAATTCAATTTCTTTAGCGTGGGAAACATGACATTCTGAACTCGATTACACCTGCGAAGGTACCTGTTCATTTTCCAATATTTCTGAGCTCCTACGTCAAGCATTTGAGATAGAGAAAAGAGTCGAATTGAAGAAAGAAGGCTTACAAATTGGTGAAATCTTATTTGAAAATTATACTTGGCTGCCCTTATTCAGCGCGCTTTTTTGGTCTTTGACAGTCGACAATAGCCCTCTATTTCTTGTCGAAAAATGTGACGGAAATATCACTTCTGAAAAGATTTTCTACTTCCTGCGTTTCTTTATGATGATCATGCAATCGAGCCTCTTCCTAATTCGGGATCTGTTTTTGTTGTCCGTTTTTTTGAAACTGAATTCAGTTGAAATTTTTAACGAATTTTGCGAGCTTATACGGAAAAATAGACGAACGATATTGAAATCGAAAAAAATTTATTCACTTGAAGTGTTTCCCTGATACGTTCACGTGCAGTCTTATAGCATTTTTGTTTACAGGGAAACTATTTTATCGGGGGTTTTTCGGAAAAGATGTCCGCGTCCGGCTGTCCGGCAAAGCTCGGAGCTCGAAAATTTTCCAACTCTCCTTCCTATCATATACAGCTCAGGGGCGAGGCCTGTGACGTCACAGTTTGATGATCTTATAAATCAGTTTTTTTCAAGTTTAGGTATAGCTCCAAACTCCGGGCTGTGACGTCACAATTTGATGACGTCATAGGTCAGCCTTGTGATGTCACAATCTATATTTTTCAGACTCCACGTGTTTTTAAGTTTCACCACTCATAGGTCGAAATTTGAAATTTCGAATCCGAATTGAAACAGAGCTTTTTCTAGAATCAATGCGGTTTCTCAATTTATGGCCAGAAATACTAGACGAAGTCATACTTAAGCGAGTAATACAAACGGAGTAATTTACAATTTTAGCAACAGAAATTAAACGACGCCGGAGCGCTTTCGATTAAACAATCATTGTCAACGGGGACTGGAAAGCGACTGAACCAACTCCGGCTGTAAACTAGAAACATACGAGGAAATCAGGATTGAACCAGCAAGTCATCACGACGTGAATAATACTCGTAAACTAGTTCAATGAACCCCTCATCAGGTATGTACCTGTTGAGCACATTAAAGTCGTCGTTATTTAAATGACAGATTATTTCGATATGTTCTAACGCTTTTCGCTTTGAATACGCGTTTTCTCTATAGAGGAGGACCTCGGACCCCTCTTTAATGCTATGGCCGCTAGTGATCAGATGGTCCGCAAACGCCGATTCACCTATATTCTTCTTTTCCCACGCCTTCCTATGTTCAGCGATTCTAATTTTCAACTGACGGCCTGTCTCGCCGATATAAATTCCGTTACAATCCTTACACTCAACTTTATACACACCACTCCTCTCGGCCAGTTGGATGGGGTCTTTTAGCCTAACCAATAAACTTTTTATGGTATTGGGGTTGTAATACACAGGCCGAAATCCGAAGGGGCGTAGGACACGACTCAATTGAGATGAAGACTGCCCCAAGAACGAAAGCCTTATCCAACGCTCTCTACTTTTAGGACCGTATTGCGGGGGAGGGAGGTGGTGGAATCGAGGCATCTTCGAGTAACTTTCCTTTGGATCATAAGGTCAATGTCTAAGTTCACTTCATTCACTCTGGCCAAGTGCTTTATAGTTAATACCTCTTTTTGGCAGGCTGACTGATTGATAGGAATACTAGTCAGTCGATGGATTAAGCTGTTAAATCCAGCATATTTATGGGCTACAGGGCAAAAAGATTTTCCGTGGACAGTAATATCGGTCGCAGTATCTTTCCTGTATATGGCGAATTCATGGATACCGTCTGTATTACAGATCGTCAAATCCAAGTGATTAATAGATGCGCCACCGATTTCTAAAGTAAATTTTATAGAAGGATATTGATTATTTAGATACTGGAGAAACTCGGGGACCAGTCCACGTACACAACACATCGTCGACATACCTGTGCCAACAATAAATCTGATCTAAATACGCACTGCCAGATGAGAACAAATCGAGCTCAAACTTAGACATAAAGACCTCCGAAATGAGAGAACCCAAAGGAAAACCGATGGGTATTCCAACCTCTTCAGGAAACTCAAAAAACTTGTTATCGAATTTGCAATAATTGGGAGACCAACAAATATTGAGGAGATTGAAAAATTCACCCAATTCTTCTTGGCGAATATTTGTTTGAATCAAAAGGTCTCCCATATGTTGCATGGCGGTTGCTCTGGGGATATTGGGGAACAGGCCGACCACATCAAATGAACACAGGGTCGATCCCAGCGGAAGAATATTATCCTTAAGCTCATCAGCCAAGGAGACCGAATTTTTCACCGAGTAAGGTGACTCATGGTCAACTCTCGATTTAAACCATCGGTCCAAAAATTTCGCCAGAGCGTACTTGGGGGAGGACACAAAGGATACGACCGGACGCATCGGGTTATCTTTTTTATGGACTTTTGGTAGCCCGTACAAGAGGGGAGGCACAGGGTTGGACTTCAGGAGCAATCTTTTTAGCGAGGGAGTTTTAATA
Organism: Aspidiotus rigidus; assembly: GCA_035079385.1. Classification (NCBI taxonomy): domain Eukaryota; kingdom Metazoa; phylum Arthropoda; class Insecta; order Hemiptera; family Diaspididae; genus Aspidiotus; species Aspidiotus rigidus. The sequence goes on along the minus strand of JAVHKY010000041.1, from coordinate 1,114,394 downwards.
ATAAATTCACACTCGTTTATCACACGTCTAACTTCTTTTACGTGTTTAGGAAAATTGAAACTGTCGTTTTCCTTAGCACCACACTGGCCGAGAACGTCATAGACCTTGGAGACGTAGGAGGACTTCTCCATCACGACAATGGCATTACTTTTGTCAGCCTTCGTGATGATTAAGCCCTCCTCCCTGCCCTGACCCTCCTCTTTAATCCCTTAATCACCTTAATTGCGTAATTGTTTATACGAGGGAGGGGGGTATGGCGGACAAGAGCAGCACAGTTCTTTTGAGTACTAACCCCCGGTCCGATTTTCACCTCGAGGTCGGCAACAACATTAGCCAAAGTATTACTATTGAGAGGGGGTAATCCGAACTTCAACCCTTTCTCTAATAAATTCACCTCATCACTACTGAACTCAACCTGACTGCAATTTATAATGCGCGGTTGGAAGTTTTGGATAACACTGACCTCAGGTCTCACTTCCTGGACAGCGGGGTTATTCAAATTTTCTTTCTTTTTCTGGAGGGAACAAAGTTTCTTATTTTTCTTCCTTTTCAATTTAGCTTCAAAACCGCGGCATTTAACATTAATAGCCTTAATAAACAGATCCAACTCACCCGGATGCAGTAGGCCAGAAAGTCTAGAATGGACTAATAAGTTCAGCCTAGTGGTGACATTCAAAATTCCATGCCACCTCCGCAATTCAGCGCGGATCCATTTTTCCGTCAAGAATTTTTCCAATTTTTTGGTGGTACGATCGCAATCCGAAAACAACCGAAACTTAATGAAATTAGGCTTAAGGTGTAATTTTAAGCATTTGCGAAGAAACCATATGTGAGATGAGAACGACGACCTTTGGTTCCGAAACTTCCCGAACAGAAATCGCAAATACGCCGTATCAGCGTTATTAATAGAATCAATGCAGTTTCTCAATTTATGGCCAGAAATACTAGACGAAGTCATACTCAAGCGAGTAATACAAACGGAGTAATTTACAATTTTAGCCACAGAAATTAAACGACGCTGGAGCGCTTTCGATTAAACAATCATTGTGAACGGGGACTGGAAAGCGACTGAACCAACTCCGGCTGTAAACTAGAAACATACGAGGAAATCAGGATTGAACCAACGAGTCATCACGACGTGAATCATACTCGTAAACTCGTTCAATCAACCCCTCATCAGGTATGTACCTGTTAAGCACATGACAATGATTGTTTAACCGAAAGCGCTCCAGCGTCGTCTGATTTCTGTGGCTAAAATTGTAAATTACTCCGTTTGTATTACTCGCTTGAATATGACTTCGTCTAGAGCTTTTCTACTTCAACTTCTTTTATTTGGAGTAAGGGGAGGGGACTTGAGAAAAGGTCAACTCTTTGAAGAAGGACTTAGAAAAATTTCAAATTTGGACCAATGAGCGGTGGGACTTATTCACATTGCTCCAACGCTCGCTACTCTTATTCATATTAGCCTACTTCAACACATTTCAACAATTCATCAACCGTCATTTTCATTTGAATCCAAGACTACTCAGCAGGGATCTGGAGTAGAGGATCACGTGACCCGAGGGGTACAAGATTTGAAAGATCTGGTTGTTAGCTCCTACGCTGCGAAAACTTAGTTACCGACGACGTTTCGTGGTTCTATGCTGTTGTTAGACTGTTTCCCAGGTTCTTTCTAATTGGTCCTTAACATCATATGTGACCTGCGATGAGAAAAGGATGCTCATTGCCCATTAGCACCAAAATACCATTTCTGTCTGATTGGACATCTAATCAGAGAGAAATGGTGTTCCTGTCAGTGGGCAATGAGTATCCTTTTCTCATCGCAGGTCACATATTTTTAGAACTTAACTCTGGGGGGAAAAGTTTTTTCAAGGCTTGGAATACTTTTGCGATAGTAAGGATAAAATGAAATGAAATCCAATTCCTTTTATTTCCTTTTCCTTCCGACTCACGCGTCCTGAATTTTTTTCACTGTAAACATTCAAAAAATGAAAACGATAAAGGTAATTGCTTTGAAGAAATACACGCAGGCGAATAAAGGAAAATTTAATACCTAAATAAAAAAAATGTAAAGAAAAATTATCTCGTTTGAAATAGGCTTATTTTATTGGATTTCAAATTTCGACTTATGAGTGCTGGGACTTACAAATACGTCGGTTCTGTAAAATATAGATTGTGTCAACTCCTGAGAGAATTAGGATTTAGAAAAATTTCAAATTTTAACCTATGAGTGGTGGGACTTGGAAACTTTCTCTCGGAATCCAAATTCTGCCTCCTTAATCAAAGAGACTTGAACTTCATATCTATAATTAATGCGAAAAATGTGATTTGTTCTAATTTTCTCATGTGTAGATCGATGTAAAAATGAGTGATCCCAGAAGGAAAAATTGAGTAACCTTTAGGTTTGCATTCTTTATCGTGAATTATGATAAATTTATTACATTGCATGAACTTATCTGCAAAGAAGAGTCGCTGTAGAATTGTATCTTCATATCGCCTAGTAATCTCATGTTATAGCCAATGTATTCTTAAGAAGGTCGATAAGCCCGTTGACGTCAATTTAGTCGCCATGTTAGATTTATCGCTTAATATTCAGTCTATTCTAAACTCGATAACTATTTTTGCCTATATGGGTACTTCTTTACCATACGGTTGCATTCGAATGTCATTCATTAGAGACCAATACGAGTTCTTAATTCAATTAGAACGCTATCTCATTATGTTCCTCTCTGTAACCCATCTCGGAAGAAGAAAATAAAGAAAACTAGAACATTAAATTTCAATAGATATTCACCTCTGTGGAGGTACGACTCGCTCATTTTTCATCATAATAATTTGAAGAAACTTGAGAAGAATAAAGAAGACGATACTCGGGTCTATTAAAGTAATAATTTCTTCTAGAGTGGACTGTAGATCAAACATGAAGAAAAAAATGATATTGCTATGGACGGTATTGACAAAGTGCGGGCGTATCGTATTTTTGAGACACTGCTGCAAAAGGTCGTTCGTTAGCTTCGTCGTGACATCCTTTGACATAATTTTATATTTTGATGAAATTAGGGAGCGAGCAGCAACGAGCGTGTATTTTTCTCTTACCCTTGCAAACACGAAATATAAGTTTTTTAACGGTGTTGAAATTTAGAATTCCAGCGTCGGTATGCTATTTATCTTTCAAAATCTTGAAAATAAATGAAATACGGCGAGAAATACCTGATCTCCATTCATTTTCTCCATAATACCTATACTATATCAATGATATTTCCACAATTTTTTTCTTTTTTCGAGTTACTGTACTACTCATCTTTGCAAGGTATATTCAAAACATTCGTTTATGACTTAAATATGTAAGCATATTTATTTGATGCGAAGTTCCGCGTCAATTAATGTATCCTTTGGCACGTTTCTATAAAATTTCTTGCGTCAAACGAGTACAAACTTCGGAATTATGCAAATAAACTTACCCTTCGTATGTTCAGCGCGGAAGTTATAAAGTGTCGAGATGTCATTAACCCTCGGATGTACATAATTTTCACCGCATTACATTATGCACAAGAATTTTTGTTCGTGAGTTTTGAAAATTGAAGTCTTGTTTGCCGTCAGCACATTTTTGAAGTTGTCAGGAAAAATTCACTAATACGTATTCAAATAAGAATTATAATTTAATTTAAATCGACTTCTCTCATTTGTCTATTCCTTATGCATTCTTTACTTTTATCGATCAACATGGTTACTTTTTCCACATCAGGTCACTACAATTCCCTATTTCCTGAGGAAATCACCAGAGATCCCTATTTTTATCACCGCTACATCTCAAAGATATAGCGCAAGTTTGCGAATAACGAAGATCACGTCGCATATCCATTTCAATCAAAAATTTCCCAAATTCCTCTCAGCTTGATCGCCATTACTTTGTGGAGGATTAAAAGTCCCTTCATACTTTGGAAACTCCAAAAATTCATCATTACAATTGCAAAAATTTGGAGACAATCAAATACTAAGCTCAGTGGTAAGGATCGGAATTTCCACTCTTATTACTAGCGGTTACTGACAAAACATGATGGAATACTGCAAAATTTATTTATACATTGGTACATATATTTAGTATTGTAATAGTTATGACTGTAGAGAACATTTTCAGAAGGCGTGCCACTCAAAATTTCCGTTAGGGGGCTGGAGGGGAGCCAAAATTTCTCTCAAAAATCAGGATTTTGCTAATATCTCAAGAACGGTTGGGAATAGAAGAAAAATACCTCAGTAAAAAAATAATTCCCGTATAATTTTATACGGAAAAGGTTCTCTTCATTTTTTCGCTGAGACTGACCGTTAAGCCACAATCGACGCAACCAAGTGGAAGCATATAAAATAACATGTAAGTCGGGCACATACACTGTTGCACGTCGCGCCACGCGATGCGCTGTATACCAGCGTATCGGTATCGTACAATCATTTTTGTTTCCTCAAGTTTGCTTTCTAAGGGTCTTGGAGGACAAGTCGAACTGAGAATAGTATATTTCATGACAAGGTGCGAAAGCGACATTTTGAGTGACGAGTTCGGTGTAGTTGCGAAGTTGAAGACGAGCGGAGCAAGCCGAACGAGTCACTCGAGTCGCTTCGCTCCTTGTCTTGGAAGATTTTTTTTATAACGACGGCTACGCGTGTGCGTTTTTTGTTTTGTCGTCAACTCGTCACCCGGTCGCCGTCGCACGCAATTTCTCCTGCTGCTTCGTGATTTATAGAACATTATCACCCACTATCGATATGGAGCAATGCGGCGCAGCTGGTAGTGCAACGGCTTGCGAAGTCAGGAGTGCGTGGTTCGAGCCCCGATCGCGGAAACAAAAAAAAAAAATAATAAAGAAAAATGGCCGTCGAGAATGAAGCGGGCAGAAAAGTGTGATTTCAGGGTGGTAATGTAGCAAGCGGGCGGTAAAATGAGAGAAGACGATAGAAAAGTAAATAGACAACCTGCAAAGTAGGTGAGTTCTCAAACAGCTACTTTTGCACCTAAAATCGACCAACAAAAAACGCACTTTTGTAGCAGCAATTATGAAATAGTTATTTGTGCAACAAGGGAGAAAAGTGAGCCATTTCTCATCAAGTGCAAAGTTAGCAACCCGAGCCAAAGGCAAGGGTTGATATTTGCACAGAGTTGAGAAATGCTTTTTCGACCATGTTGCACATAACATTTTTATTTACGCGATGAAAAAGCGATGGAAAAGCCTAGTAGTTTTGTCACCTGCGTATATTCATTTCTCACCAAGGGTAGATATGAAAATTCATATCTACCCTTTGCATATGCGCAGTACTGATCTTGACGCTACAACGACGCAACGCGCATTCACGGAGTGTCGTCTCGCGCTTTGTTCCCGTAAATCACAAAACAAAGCGCTTTGTTCCCGTAAATCGAGTAGGATAAACTGCGTTATTGTATGTGTGTAAAGAAAATAGTTATTTGTGCAACAAGAAAGAAAAATGAGCCATTTCTCATCGAGTGCACAGTTAGCAACCCAAGCCAAAGGCAAGGGTTGAGATTTGCACAGAGTTCAGAAATGCTTTTTGGACCGTGTTGCACATAATGTGTTTTGTTACGCGATAAAAAAGGCTAGTAGTAATGTTACCCGCGTATATCCATTTCTCACCAAGGGTAGATATGAAAATTCATATCTACCTTTTGCACATGCGCAGTACTGATTTTGACGCTACAACGACGCGCATTCATGGAGTGTTGTTTTGCCTACAAAACAATGCGCTTTGTTCCCGTAAATCGAGTAGGATAATGTTATCGTATGTGTGTAAAGAAAACATAATTCCCCCCGCCCCCCTTATATTTATGAATAATATTTTCCTATTTTGTACTTTGTCCAATTTTACCGACTTTTCTCGTCGGAAAATGGAAGTAATTTACTTATCAACATTTTTATCCGCGAAACTCCTCTAAAACTACTGGAAGGATTTTTTTTAAACTTGGGCAGATTATAGTGTTATATCTTTTTTTTTTTTTTTCAAGTATTAACGAGCTATTCCACTACACAAAACGGTCATAAGCTTGGGTTAAGTTGGTTTTACAATAATTTTGCTTAATATTATTCGGTACATAAATTCCGTTTTTTAGTGTTAGATAAGTTGATAAAAATAGGTGAAACGAAGATAGCTGGAGATGTGCACCTGCAATTTTTTTGACGATTCAATGAGTAGTTATTGAGAGGTAAGCAATTTTTTGGAAAATTTCTCACTATTGAGCATTTGAACCACTTGTACCTACTTACATCATGAGAAGAGGGTTTTCTTATCCTCTTGTTTTCAGTACTCATTGTCATGAAAAAACAAACTCTTACAACTCAACACAACATACATTAATATATAACTCAGTTAAAATAATTCTACCTAAACAGCGATTAAATGATAAGTCTGTAAACAACCCGAGCTAATAGCCATTTGAGCAGCTTGTAGCTCGTTAATTATTTAAAAAAAAAAATCTTTATTTTTTAAAATTTATTTTTGTTAAGCTGTTTCATTTTTCTTTTTTTTTTTTTCATTATTAGTCAAATTCAATAGTAAAAACCTTGAGTTTCAAAATCCATACATCTATGAATGAGTACAATTTTTTAGTATTCATCAAATATACTGCGAGACTAGCTTAAAGACTTCATTCTTAATTTATTGATGGGTCATTGGTTGCTTGTTTGGCTTCAATATAGATTTTGTGCATTTTTTTTCCCGGATGTCCTTGTAACTAGTTTCCCAGTTAAAGAATATTGGGATGGAATTTGCATAGAAGGTGGTGATGAGAGCGTGACTACGATTTATGAGTAGATGAAAAGAAGAGCGCCTGGTGATAGCAATAAGTGATGCCAGGAATTGGAGATGATAAAGAATTGAGCCTTTCAGACTAATATACAGTATACTAGACCAATATTAGACTAACATCAACGTTTAGGGAGAGGTAATTATTAAGCTCTTTTAAAAGTGCTTGAACACGAACACCACCGTGTGCGCGTTTTTTTGCCGACTTTTCTCATTGGAAAAGGGAAGTATTACACCCGGTGTCTGTTTTTTAAATTTATAAAATTTGATAATCAATAAACCTATATTAGTTGATAAGAAACTCACCATTTATTTTATTGCTGTGGGTGGAAAGATGAAGATGAAGTTTTATTGATTTTTCTAGCTAGAAAAAGGAGGTATTACGCCGATTTGTGGTATCTCGGGAGATGGGAGTATTATTTTTAATTGGGACAGCTTTTTGAGGTATCTCAGGAGATGGAAATGTTATTTTCAATTGCTGTTTTTCAATTTCATATTTTTTTTTTCATTTTTTTTTAATTAAAAGTTGTTTTTCCTCGTCTTAGAAACAAACATTCTGCCGCTAAGGCACGTTTTTCCGTTTGCGGTCGCATATCGTTCCAAATAATAGTGAATAAACACCGTTAAAAAAATTCCTTAATAAAATAAATTTAGGTTTCCTTACTCTGTTATCAGTTGATGTGACGTCATGATGATAGATTTCATAAACTGAGGTTTACTGTTGATTCTACAAATATCTGACTTAATTGATAGGTAATCAGTATTTAGTACAAATCGTGGGAGTTACTCTCTTAATGAGTTATGAGTATGTAAGAAGAAAAGTCGTGTACTACTCAGTGTTTTTTTTTGTATTTTTATGAAAAATTTTCGATCTCGTACTTTCTCTCCTTTAATGTTGAAAACGATGGTAACATGGCGTAGCGTAGCTGGTAAACCGTGCCTCGGCGTAACCGTGCACCGTGCATCGCGTGGCGTCGCGCGTAACTATGTACGCGTACATACTCCCCACTATGTGTTTTTTTACGCGCTTCAATTTTGTTGCGTCGATTGTGGCTTAACGGTGAGTCATAGCGAAAAAATGAAAGCAACGTTTTTTTATGTAAAATTATACGGGGATTATTTTTGTACTGAGGTATTTTTCTCTTATTCTCAACCGTTTTCGAGATATTAGCAAAATCCTGATTTTTGAGAGACATTTTGGCCTCCCTCCTGCCTCCTAAGGGAAATTTTTTGAGTGGCACGCCTTCTGAAAATGTTCTTTACGGTCATAACTACTACAATACCAAGTATCATTGTATAACTAAATTTTACAGTATCATTTCACTTACCGCTAGTACTTTCTCACAAATTAAAGATTTCTATCTACCACAAGTCTCATAACACCGGGAGATGGCGTGCAATTTCTTCGAGTCAGTAACTAAGCTTGCCCTACACATTTTATGAAACTGAATTATTTTTTGTTCATTATTTCGAGAAATTGATGACCGAGAGTGGGCCTGAGAGACTATCAATTGAAATAATCCGTTTGTGAAGAACTTTTAGTTAATGATGGAAATGACATCTTTTCTCGCAATAATAAATACGAGAGCATTGTGCTATTATTGGAAATGATTTTTTTTTTCACATTAGAGGAAATTAATTGATAACAGTGGCGTCAAAAGTACTGGACATCACGCTTACCAAGGTGCGAGAGTCACGCAGCTATAACTATCCAGTTGTGAAGCAAAGCAAACTACGAGTATTGTGAATCAATAATATAATGAATACCGTGTGCGATATTATTTTATGCTATTTTGTCAAATACGGTATTTATTTTGTTGACGTTTTTTGAATGCGAATCGAAAATCCGCTATGAGATGGTGAATCCCACAATGGGAATTCACGCGTCTGTAATCCTCTTTGCTCGCATACGAGTGACATTTTATGTAATGGCGATTCAATCTAGCTTGTTTAAACGAAAAATACAATTATTATTGACCACATTATTACTGGCTTGTTGATTTTCAGCGACGTGTAAGATTGAACGTTAAATACCTAGTAATTAACTAGCAAGTCTGGCGCGCCTACGGCGCGCCTCTTAGTTTTTTGTTTTTTCATTTTTATCTTATTCGAGAGCGCTATATAAACAGAAATAATTTTTAAAAATCTCGGTAAATTATCTAGATATTTCTACTTTGGATATTGAAAAAAAAAAAAAGTAGAAATTCTCCAGACAACTTTTTTTTGGACCTGTATTCAAAATTTTTATGCAAACACAAAGTTCTTATGGCTACTTTTAATTCTGTTATTTAGGGTTTTGGGTAAGGTAGATACATGAAACAAAGGGAGTAACTCTGGGGTTTAAGATTATTTGGAATTTCTTAGTTAGATACACTATTTTCTTTGTATCTTTTCATCTCATAGTTCAATTCAATCTGCTTAGTTTTCTTTTCAAGCTTTTCTTCTTTCTTAATTTCATTCAATTTTGCACTCTTTCATTCTTTACATGTTCTTCCATACAAACTTTTTTTTTTTTTCTTTCTTTATCGTTTCCTGAGTCTTCCAAATTGTTCTCTGCCTCAGTATCACACTCTTCCAGTTTTCCCTCTCTTCCTATTCTTCTTTTTCAGTCCTCTGTATCCATCTCCTCCAATTATCCATATGGTGATCATTGATTCTACATGTCATCCTCTAATCTACAAATTAATGGAAGAAAAACGTTTCGATTCTAAGATTAGTTCATTCATTTCCCTTTTTCTCTTTCACTTTTTTTCTACATAAGATTTTTTTTGAAATCTTGTGTGTATTATATGTTGACAGTATAATTTGTTACTACAGTCGTTCCAATTTTCAGCGATGATTATTTCTTTGACCTCACTTTTTTACATGCAAATAATGTAACTCCTCCTATTTTCGAGTTGATTTAGTTGAGACTTTTAAAATCCCTTCCTTCATTTACCTTAATTAGAACAAAATTTCTCAAGGCCCTCAATTTATTCCTTCGAGTCCACCCACCTCCAACTAACAGTTATTCTTGACATCGAGTCCTGATTTTTGTAATTCACTATTCTCTAGGGATTCTTCTGTTAAATCCTGATGATGTTAAGAGCATCTCCAGTTTTTTATGATGTCAACTACCTAACCTAAATCGAGGTTCAATAGGAAACCTATTCCATAGGGGGAGGGATTTTTGAAAATTTTGGTGTCTCGCCGTCATTTACCTAGAACGATGGTTGATATTTTTCCAAGTCCTTTTCCTGCCATATATATCTTGGAAGTTGAAATTCTTCCATGTTCCTCTCTTAAAAAATATAGCTTGGAAGTTGAAAGTTTTTAAAGTTATCCACTTGTCATAATTGCATAGGTCGATGTACAAAATGCGTTTTCAATTTCAACTCCTCTGATGGTTCAATTTTTTCCAAGTTCCTCTCCTGTCATAATAGCTCAATTCCCAATATTAAAAATCTTTTCAAATCTGACTCCTTTGATATTGAAAATTTTTCCTATCCCTTATCTATCATAATAGAGCTCAAATGTCTCAATTTTTCCGAGTCCCTCCTGCTATAGTTGGCTTAATTTTCAAAATTTTATCAAATCTAATTCCTCTTTTTGGAACCCCTCCAATTTTGAATTCAATTCTCAATATCAAAACCAATCCTTCCCATAGAAGAGGATTTGGGAATTCCTTATTCAACTTTATTAAACATGTGATTGTTTTCTATTACAGCCTTCAATTGAACTTCTTTTGGTTGAATCCTAGAAATCTGATTGGAAGCTTGAGAATCTATCACCTTTTTTCCTGTCCTACTCTTCAAAATCAACATACTTCCTACAAAGTATTTTCTCAATTATCCTCTGACCTATGTAATCATTTCCAACACAGTTTCCAACTCTCGCAACTATCTGTGTTAGTCAGTTCCATTTTCCAAATATTTCAGTTGCTTTTCTTCTTCTACTTCTTACAATGGAAGTGATTTTTGATTCAAAAAGTTGATATTGATAAGGGATCATCATATTTTGGTGACTACTATTTTCTATTTTGCCTATTAGCTCTCTTTCATTAGATACTTTCCATCATTATGTGGACATTTTGACGTCATTAGAACTTGTTGCCAAATTAATTATCCTTCAATTTGCGAAGTGCTAAATTGTATCGGATAAAATGAGGTATGAAGTGCAAAGAGAAGGTCGTTACCGTTATAATATTAGGCTTTAGCTATTTTTTAGCTTAATTGTATCGGGTAAATTAGGATTTCGTCTGAAGCCTTCCTCTAGGGAATTGAGGTATGTTTTATGCGCTACTTTTATTCCATTCTTCAGGGTTTTCCGAAACTCTTTATACTTGTTGATATTATTTTTGGTAATATTCTTTTTCAACTTTCGTTGTGCCCTTTTCTTAGAATCGTACCCCCTACTTTTCCTGAATACATCCCTCTCAATTTCTCACATGATGTGTCTATAGTTGGAATTCTGATTAGGTTTAAGCTCACACTTTTCTACGCTCATCTGTACAAAACGTATCTTTTATTTGATTCTCAGTCAGGGGCGGATTTACGGGTACATTTTTGGGGGGAACTTCCATTGTTCTAAAATTTTTTTCCTCGCAAATATAGTCAAATTGAACAATTTCAGTCTTTTTTGGAGGTTTTTTTTTTTTTTTTTTTGGGGGGGGGGGCGGTCCCCCTGTCCCCCCCCCCCCGTGAATCCGCCCCTGTCAGTTCACATCGGTTGCCCTCAACATGATCAAACTGATTGCGCGCCTAAAAACTGCACCCTTTCACCCAAAATTAAGGACCCCACCTTGTAACTACGTACTTACAACCATAAAAACTTTCATTATTTCTTAATCCTAGCTTAATTCTTGTATCACTCACATAAAAAAACAACCCTGCAACAAACTTGGAATCATTAAAAGTTAACCTATCCTCAGTCTTCAGCGAACAGAAATTCCCACCATAAAGAGGTTATTTTCGCTCGATATAGAATTGGTCACTCTCAACTTGAACATTCTCATCTCCTCCTGGGTTTCCATGCTCTACCTTCATGTAAATCTTATTATGCAGATAATTTGACGATCTATCATCTTTTTTCCTGTCCTACTCTCGAAAATCAACGTACTTCCCACAATATAATCTCAGTCTCATCCTCTGTCCCATGTAATCATTCCCAACACGGTTTCCAACTCCCGCAACTACCTATGGTACTCAATTACTCCAACTTATACATATCCATTTTCTTTCTCCTGCCTTAAAATTTGAGTCCAATACTCTCCGAATAAATTGAACGCTCAATCTGGCAAAAACAATTTAGGATACGATATAAGCAATCAGGGTGACGTTTTTCAGAAATGATAAGGTACCGTGAAAAAAAAAAAAACAAAAAACAAAAGTCACCATTAATTCTAAGAAAAAAAATTCTCTTAAATTGTAAAATAAATCCAATACCCTTTGGATGCTCTGTTGATCACTTTTCTTACTTTCTCTGAGCACAATACAGTAGGTAATTGACGTTATTCTCCGAGCACAATACAGTAATTGACGTGAAATTTATTTAAGGATCAGTGTGTCAGAAACGTAATTATAATCTTGTCACAGTATGATAATTGACGTCGAAGGCGATAACAGGAAAATGGAGAACTTTTACACGCACGTTTGTGATAAGCACGTTTGTGATAATGAATCGTTGCACTTAAATAACCAATAATTATTAATTTTCTATTTTCTATTTTGCCTGTTAACCTTCAGTCGCTGTGACGTCATTAGAATTTCACGAATATTTTTTCTTATAATTTGCTAGGCAATTCATATATATAGTAATAGAATACACGCGTTAGCTATTTTTTAGCTAAATTGTATCGGGCAAATCAGGAATGAGAGGCAAAGGGTCATTTAGCTTTTTAGTATATTAGACTAGCAAGTCCGGCGCGCCTACGGCGCGCCTCTTAGTTTTTTCTTTTTTCATTTTTATCTTATTCGAGAGCGCTATATAAACAGGAATAATTTTTAAAAATCTCGGTAAATTATCTAGATATTTCTACTTTGGATATTGAAAAAAAAAAAGTAGAAATTCTCCAGACAACTTTTTTTTGGATATCTGTATTCAAAATTTTTATGCAAACACAAAGTTCTCATGGCTACTTTTAATTCTGTTATTTAGGGTTTTGGGTAAGGTAGATACATGAAACAAATGGAGTAACTCTGGGGTTTAAGATTATTTGAAATTTCTTAGATACACTATTTTCTTTGTATCTTTTCATATCTCATAGTTCAATTCAATCTGCTTAGTTTTCTTTTCAAGCTTTTCTTCTTTCCTAATTTCATTCAATTTTGCACTCTTTCATTCTTTACTTGTTCTTCCATACAACCTTTTTGTTTTTCTTTTCTTTCTTCATCGTTTCCTGAGTCTTCCAAATTGTTCTCTGCCTCAGTATCACACTCTTCCAGTTTTCCCTCTCTTCCTATTCTTCTTTTTCAGTCCTCTGCATCCATCTTCTCCAATTATCCGTATGGTGATAATTAATTCTACGTGTCATCCTCTAATCTACAAATTAATGGAAGAAAAACGTTTCGATTCTAAGATTAGTTCATTCATTTCCCTTTTTCTCTTTCACTTTTTTTCTACATAAGATTTTTTTTGAAATCTTGTGTGTATTATATGTTGACAGTATAATTTGTTACTACAGTCGTTCCAATTTTCAGCGATGATTATTTCTTTGACCTCACTTTTTTACATGCAAATAATGTAACTCCTCCTATTTTCGAGTTGATTTAGTTCAGACTTTGAAAATCCCTTCCTTCATTTACCTTAATTAGAACAAAATTTCTCAAGGCCCTCACTTTATTCCTTCGAGTCCACCCACCTCCAACTAACAGTTATTCTTGACATCGAGTCCTGATTTGTGTAATTCACTATTCTCTAGGGATTCTTCTGTTAAAATACCTAAAATAACTTGTAATCCGTCGAGTAAATAGCCCAATAGGTAGCTGAAATGTTCGTTAAAATAAATAAAAAAAAAAAAAAAATCCTAATGATGTTAAGAGCATCGCCAGTTTTTTATGATGTTAACTACCTAACCTAAATCGAGGTTCAATAGGAAACCTATTCCATAGGGGGAGGGATTTTTGAAAATTTTGGTGTCTCGCCATCATTTACCTAGAACGATGGTTGATATTTTTCCAAGTCCTTTTCCTGTCATATATATCTTGGAAGTTGAAATTCTTCCATGTTCCTCTCTTAAAAAATATAGCTTGGAAGTTGAAAGTTTTTAAAGTTATCCACTTGTCATAATTGCATAGGTCGATGTACAAAATGCGTTTTCAATTTCAACTGCTCTGATGGTTCAATTTTTTCCAAGTTCCTCTCCTGTCATATATAGCTCAATTCCCAATATTAAAAATCTTTTCAAATCTGACTCCTTTGATATTGAAAATTTTTCCTATCCCTTATCTATCATAATAGAGCTCAAATGTCTCAATTTTTCCGAGTCCCTCCTGCTATACTTGGCTTCATTTTCAAAATTTTATCAAATCTAATTCCTCTTTTTGGAACCCCTCCAATTTTGAATTCAATTCTCAATATCAAAACCAATCCGTCCTATAGAAGAGGATGTGGGAATTCCTTATTCAAACATGTGATTGTTTTCTATTACAGCCTTCAATTGAACTTCTTTTGGTTGAATCCTAGAAATCTGATTGGAAGCTTCATTACAATCCTTACTATCTTATTATACAGATAATCTGAGAATTTATCACCTTTTTTCCTGTCCTACTCTTCAAAATCAACATACTTCCTACAAAGTATTTTCTCAATTATCTTCTGACCTGTGTAATCATTTCCAACACAATTTCCAACTCTCGCAACTTAGTCAGTTCCATTTTCCAAATATTTCAGTTCCTTTTCTTCTTCTACTTCTTACAATGGAAGTGATTTTTGATTCAAAAAGTTGATATTGATAAGGGATCATCATATTTTGGTGACTATTATTTTCTATTTTGCCTATTAGCAGCGCCGGATTTAAAGGTGTTGCCGCTGTAAGCATTTTGGAAAATGCCGCTCTTCTAACCACAAAAAATAATCATAAAAGCTCGTAGCAAATAAATATATTATGTTTTCTAATGATTGGTATAATACCTGGTAGAAAAGGTATAATTTTAAGGTTACACTTTGCGTCGACCTTTCAAGTTGGCAAGGATCGAACTCTGCAATGAGTTCGAGGCACATCATATAATTTCCATTATGCACCGAACCAAATTTTTCGTCACTGCCCCTGAATGCAAGACCACGAGAACTCAGTTTTTGAATGACGACAACTACACGTCTCAAGACATTTTTCCAATATTCGATTTCATCCCTAATTTGTTGGCACAGCTCACTATCTACCCTCTTTTTCGCAAAACTTCGTGTAAATAAAGCTTTCTCACACGCAAAATGTTCAGGTGAATTGTCATGTCGAGATAATATCTGATAAGCGTTGTTCCAGTCTGAATAACCTTCAATGGCCAAAGCAGATTTGCCTCCAAATAATCTGCACGGTATACAAAATAGAGCTTTTTTACTTCGCGAATATATTAAATATGTCCTATTTTGACATTGACCGTTCTTGAGTTTCCGCTCGAACATTGCTTGGGAACAACTTCGGTAGGTATTTTGAGTCGGAAAAAAAGTTTTAGTAACAGAGAAGTCAGCATCCAAATTTTGATTGATGTTGCCTTTCGAAATTAAATATTCTATAGTGAAGCTATCTATAACCCATTCGGCAGGATCATCGCTAACATTTTGCTCACAGGATATGGATGGCATGACTGACGCTTCCTCAACGTTCTCAGACGTTTCTACCACGGACTCCAAAGGCTGTTAAGGTAAAAAATAACAAGGAAAGGTGACGCAAAAAGTAATTGGATTTATTGCAGTCTTCAAACAAAAAAGCATAAAGCATACCTGCGAATTTGAGCCGGTACTATCATGATTTGATTCTTTAAGTGCAGCTGCAGCAGTTTGAGAACTTCGGAAAAATTCGACCATTTTTCTATTTCTTTTCATTTCTTCTTCTTGTCGTTTCTCTTTTTCTTTCCTTTGCTTTTCATAAAAAGCTCCACTTTGCCTTTTTCGGCCATCATTCGATAGACTCATTTTGATTATTCTGTAGGTATTTAAATTCTCAAAAAAAAATCCGCTAGGTGGATGCAAAACACAAGGATTCATAAAAGTGTTGAACGTACTATATATTGCTCGCTTCACGTTTGAACTTCGGCGCTACAAATCGTAGTACCTTGTACTTAGTGTAAGCGCCTGTTTAAGCGCGTCTTGTTAGATCATGTATGATTCACGATAAGATGATACGATAGCAGAGGACGTTCTGGTTCTGCTCCTGTTTTTTCTAGTAATTATTATTGTTTAATGTTTCTAACGAGTGGTTTTTAACTGACAATTTTGACTTTTCTCAAAATTTGCCGCCCCCCAAAATTTGCCGCTGTAAGCAACTGCTTACTTTGCTTACGTGTAAATCTAGCACTGCCTATTAGCTCTCCTTCATTAGGACATTTCGACGTCATTAGAACTTTTTGCCAAATTAATTATCCTTCAATTTGCGAAGTGCTAAATTGTATCGGATAAAATGAGGTATGAAGTGCAAAGAGAAGATCGTTACCGTTATAATATTAGTCTTTAGCTATTTTTTAGCCTAATTGTATCGGGTAAATTAGGTATGTGATGGATTTCGTCTGAAGCCTTCCTCTAGGGAACTGAGGTATGTTTTATGCGCTACTTTTATTCCATTCTTCAGGGTTTTCCGAAACTCTTTATACTTGTTGATATTATTTATGGTAATATTCTTTTTCAACTTTCGTTGTGCCCTTTTCTTAGAATCGTACCCCCTACTTTTCCTGAATACGTCCCTCTCAATTTCTCACATGATGTGTCTATAGTTGAAATTCTGATTAGGTTCAAGCTCACACTTTTCTACGCTCATCTGTACAAAACGTATCTGTTATTCGATTCTCAGTTCACATCGGTTGCCCTCAATATGATCAAACTGATTGCGCGCCTAAAAACTGCACCCTTTCACCC
Organism: Aspidiotus rigidus; assembly: GCA_035079385.1. Lineage (NCBI taxonomy): Eukaryota > Metazoa > Arthropoda > Insecta > Hemiptera > Diaspididae > Aspidiotus > Aspidiotus rigidus. The sequence goes on along the minus strand of JAVHKY010000041.1, from coordinate 1,097,546 downwards.
AAAATTAAGGACCCCACCTTGTAACTACGTACTTACGACCATAAAAACTTTCATTATTTCTTAATCCTAGCTTAATTCTTGTATCACTCACATAAAAAAACAACCCTGCAACAAACTTAGAATCATTAAAAGTTAACCTATCCTCAGTCTTCATTGAACAGAAATTCCCACCATAAAGAGGTTATTTTCGCTCGATATAGAATTGGTCACTCTCAACTTGAACATTCTCATCTCCTCCTGGGTTGCCATGCTCTACCTTCATGTAAATCTTATTATGCAGATAATCTGACGATCGATCATCTTTTTTCCTATCCTACTCTCCAAAATCAACGTACTTCCCACAATATAATCTCAGTCTCATCCTCTGTCCCATGTAATCATTCCCAACATGGTTTCCAACTCCCGCAACTACCTATGGTACTCAATTACTCCAACTTATACACATCCATTTTCTTTCTCCTGCCTTAAAATTTGAGTACCACCATCTGACTCGATTGCTACCTCTTCTTCCAATCATCTTCCCTATCCTCACGTTCTTTTCGTTTGTTTCTCACTCCACTCCAGTTATTCTTATTTTCAGAATACAACCATAATACCATTTTACAAATTATTTTAATCGCTTTTCTTCTTTTACTTCTTACAATTGAAGTGATTTTTATTCAAAAAGTTGACACTGATAAGGGATTCTCATATTTTTATGACTACCATTTTCTATTTTACCTGTTGGCTCTCCTTCATTAGATACTTATATTATCATTATAATTATATGGACATTGTGACATCATTAAAACTTTTTGTCGAATTCATTTTTCTTGTCTCGCGTCCAAGAAAGTTAGCTACCTTTTATCGAGACTTTGGACATCTAACCTGAGGTGAGGTTGTTTAAAGAGGCGAGGTAATCGATGTAAGGTTGAATCGTTGTTACGTTTTATTTTGCTAGGCAATTCATTTTTTGTTTTTTTTTTTTCTCCCTCCAAATTTGCTAGGTAATTCATTTTACTCTTATAAATAATAATACAATCTTGTCACAGTATGATAATTGACGTCGGATGCGATAACAGGAAAATGGAGAACTTTTACACGCACGTTTGTGATAATGAATCGTTGCACTTAAATAACCAATAATTATTAATTTTCTATTTTCTATTTTGCCTGTTAACCTTCAGTCGCTGTGACGTCATTAGAATTTCACGAATATTTTTTCTTATAATTTGCTAGGCAATTCATATATATAGTAATAGAATACACGCGTTAGCTATTTTTTAGCTAAATTGTATCGGGCAAATCAGGAATGAGAGGCAAAGGGTCATTTAGCTTTTTAGTATATTAGATTTTGTTCAAATGATGCGAACCGCTTAGATTCGTCTGGCCCTCACATCAACTGTTCTCGTAAAGACGCATTTCGACTTCTCATCTTCTCAACCGATTTTCGTGGACTGTCCTTGAATAAGAATTTTTCTTGTAAATTACTTGCTTTATTTTATTACTACTACTATCCATAAATGGGACGAACTTGTATAATTCATGAACGTGCTGAAAAATTAAGTTTCAATATAAAATTTCAAGGTACTGTGCAACAATGTAATTTAATTTCCTATTCATTCCTATGAACTGAAGAAGATGCCTGTTCCAAAATGAAGTCAGGAAAACATTCTCAACCTAAATAAGGTGGAAATGTGAAAAAAAAAAAAAAAAAAAGTAGCTCAATATACCTAAGTAATTTTTATCCTTACATGTAGAGTACAAATTATAAGGGTAGAGTGTTCGAACATACGAGCTTCAAAAAGCTGTAGATAATATTTTATCGTAATAGATGATGAAAATATTTAAATAAACGTATGTCACAGTACAACAAAAGCACGGTGGGTGGCGGTTACAAACGATATCACTTCAGCTGTGAATATTCTTCAACACAAAGCTAAGACACGGAAAAGTTACAAGTATCCAAGAAACCGGCCTCGAATCGAAAATTATGGAAATTCTTGACATTCCTTTTGATGACGTCACACCCTCCTTGAGCTGCCTCCCCTATAACTTCCTATCCGTAGCTCAAAAGTCGAAATTTTTTCGAATACCGTTCTCCTCGTGTACTCAGTCTCGAAAGTTTTTTCTTTGATGTACAGAGCTGGGATTTATGGTGGCCTTTCTTCTTGCTGATGAAGTCGATCTTTGTGTCTTGATGACGTTCAAAATTACTCCATGACGTCATCACTCGGACTGTGCTATCCGAGTTAGACTTAGTTTTAGCAACTTGTAGCGAACTTTAACCGTGTTGATATGACCAAACGAGTTATCATTGATGCGAACAACAATGGCAGTAGTTGGCCGATGCAAACAACAGCCAACAGTTCTTGGTCCACGGTTCCGTAACGGACTTTGTTCTTTTAATTTGGTTTTTCAAGTTGCGACAGTCCCAACGCGATGTTTTTTGGCGCTATAAGCAAAATTTAATATTTGGCTCTCTTTCCTGGAAACAATGCCCACTAATTTTTAATACTCATTGTGGTAATATTTTGTGATTGTAAAATTTTTGTCCCTTGAACTTGGCGCCTAAAGTGGCTGCTTGCTTGCTTTGTCCCTAGTGTCGGGGTTGGTTGTGATTTATGATATTAAAACAAATGAATAAAACAAACCTAATTTGTATTGAACCGCACGATTACTTGAAATAGAAACAAATACAATCTGATACTATTACAGTAACCTAGTTTCATTAAGTACTGTCGACAAACTTGCCATTTTCAAAATATTACTGTGAAGTTTCAATAAATCTTCCAATTTTATCATCTTTGTTTACTTTGAAATTAGGATATTCTGGTGTGATTCAAATTATAATATCTATGAAAATTCATTCATGGTAAAAGTAATTTTTTAGTTTCATTGAATAGCTTTATCATTCAAAATTAATTTTTTAGTATTAGATTTAAAATTGAAAATTGATATATTTATCTTTAGTATTATATAAATTTTTCTTCATTAATATTGAATAAAATTTTAAGAAGGGCTATATAATCATATATTATCCATAATATATGTATGATTTTTTTTCATTTTTTTAGAAATTTGTATTCATTTTTGATTCTACAAATTACAGTAATTCTTTATCTAAATTATCCACATTAAGTGATTGATTAGTCTAATAATTTTTTCTTTAAATAATATAAAACAATAATTTGATTTCAATTTTGTTTGTATTAGGATTCTATAGAAAAGATGATTGATAATTTAAATTTATAAATTTTATAATTATTTAAATTATTAAAAATTTATTCTTAGGTAATATTGTTTACCTGAGTAAAGAATAATTTAATACGGAATATTAATTGAATCCAATTAAGTTGATAAATAATTTTGATTATTCAATTTAGTTCTTTTATTGTTAAAAATAATCGAGTCAAGTTGAAAATCAAAATATGATTACACTTGGATAACTGTAAATTGCAAAAACATATTGATTCTATGATTATACTTACATTAAAAGAAGTATAGAATTTGATTTGAAAATCATTGAAATTCATTTTATGAATTTGAAAAATCTATTACATATTAATTTTCTTTATTTAAAATAATATAATATCTTGATGATTCAATATATTGAAAATATTCTGTTCAATGATCAAATAATTAAATTGCTGTCATATCGTGACCATAAAAAGGAAAAAAATGGTAAGTACTTTAATTGGATACTAGAGTGAATGAATAAGTGAATAATAGTTTTATTGAATGAAATTGTAAAAACTATGAATAGTTAATTAAAAATTATTGAATATTTATTGAAGACCAAAAAACCTTGAAAATTTTATTCACTTTTAATTGATAAGTAAATTATATTTCATTGGAGTAATATAACATTTTTTTTTTTTAATATTAATACGTATAAAATTGAACTGGAGAATCAAGGATGGTGGCGTGGATTGTTATTCTTAAGTCAGGATCAATAGTTATGGCAAGATTAATAAAATTTGCTCAAGTCTCTCTCTCTCTCTCTCTCTCTCTCTCTCTCTCTCTCTCTCTCTCTCTCTCTCTCTCTCTCTCTCTCTCTCTCTCTCTCTCTCTCTCTCTCTCTCTCTCTCTCTCTCTCTCTCTCTCTCTCTCTCTCTCTCTCTCTTTCTCTCTTCCCATTTATAATTCAATGATCGAAATTTCTTCAAGTTTTCTTTTGATAAGGTCAGAAATTTTTCAAGTTCTCCTTCCAATACGTGTAGATTTTGAGGACAATTTTCCCAAATCTAATTATCCTACGTGTGGTTGGAGTTCAAAATCTTTTCAACTCCTCTTAATCTATACCTAGAGCACGATTGATCGGAATTTTTCCAAGTCCCTTTCTTGAGAGCTCGAAGGAAGAAATTTGGGCAAATTCCTCCTGAAATATGTAACTTCAAAATTTAAATTTTAACAGGGGGCCTGTTGTAGGGGGGTTATTTCGAAAAATTTGCCGTGTGCCGTATGATATCCGGCTAAAATGAAAATATTCCAAGATCATTTGCAAGAATGGTCTAAGGCCCCCTCCCCCATCATATACAGATCGAAGGTTGGACTTGGAAAAATTTCAACGTTTGCGCCATAATATATGTATTTAAATAGAAGGAGAACTTAAAAAAATATCGACCTCCGAGCTTCATTATGATAAAAAGGGATTTGGAAAAAAATTCGACTTTTAAGCTACATATCATGATAGAAGAGGGACTTACAAAAATTTCAACCTTTGAGCCATATAAGATGAAACAGGACTTGAAAAATGACGGCTTCCTTAACGAAGTTAAACGAGGAACGCAGGGAACCTGTTTTATGATTCGAATGAGATTTGGTATTGAAAATTCAAGGAAGCCTAGATTTGGAGAAAGGTAGTAAAAAGAAGGTCTAGACCAACTCCAAATTTTTCTAAGTCCCCCTCCTATCATATATGGCTCGAGAGTCGAAATTCTTCTAAGTCCCCCTCCTATCATATATAGCTCGAGGGTCGAAATTTTTCCAAGTTTTTCGCTGGACGGCGGACGGCGCACGGCGCACGGCAGATTTCTCAAATAGCCCCCCATAAAACAGGTTCCCTGTTAAAAATTTGCCGTGCGGCGTTCGGCCAAAAACTTGGAAAAATTTTGACTTTCGAGCTACATATGATGGGAGAGCCGTAACATATGATAGAATGGGTACTGATACAAAGAGAGTACTCTCGAAGGAATAACGAATTATATGAAACTAATTTAGTGTCAATTTAGTGTGGTTTTATATAATTTGTTCCTCCTTCGAGAGTTCACTCTTTGTATCAGTAAGATCAACCATAATAATATTTATTTGGTAGAATGGGTACTTATAGTGTTTGAATCATTGCATGTCTGGTTCATTGAAGGGGCCGAGCGGATTTATGTATGAAGCATTGCATGTCTAGTTACCAAAATTAATTTTTTATTACCTCAATAAAATTTAATAAAATTAAAAATAATAAATAAATAAAATTTTTAAGGTCTTTTTGTCTTTAATAAATATTAAAATAATTTTGATATTCTTATTAAGGGGCTATTGTAACGTGGGTTAGGTCATGTATTATTTTTCAACCCAGAGAACAGGTTCCCTTCGTTCCTCGTTTAACATCGTTAAAGAAGCCGTCGTTTTTTTTTCATGTCTCTCCAGTGGTTCAGAATATAGCACGAAGGTCAAAATTCGTACCAATCCTCCTCCTGATTTATCCTGATTTATGTAGCTTGGTTGGTCAGAGTCCCCCGCATTAAGCTCAATACTCTGAATGTGTTCAATTCCCTTTTTGAACTATTCAGATTGAAGGGTGAAAATTTTTCCCTAAATTAGGTCAGAAAATTCCCACATATTTTCTCGAGTAGCCTCCTCTCTCCTCGGAGTCATAGTTTTCCGAAATGACGGGAGACATTTTTCTGAAATAAATCCCTCCTCCCGTGAAATAGGTTCTCTGTTGAATTGCTTCTTCTTCCTCTTTGTTGGTATAAATGTGTCCAATCTTCATGGTACGTGATATATTTCTCTAGTTTTGGCTCTGCAATCTAAACGTCAGAAATTTATCGCAAATTTTAGAAATGTGTGCAGGCAGAGCCAAAAGTGAAGAAATAGAACTTTTTCCTTGCACGAAATAACCTTTGCTTTTCAGTATTTAATGGCACTTGGTCCAAAATCGTCTTTCTATCTTTGTTTATGTTAGAAATAAGGGAGCAGGAGGAAGTATTGTTTGAGCTTATGAGGGAAAGAAAGGGAATGATTAGACAATTGCGAGCTTTGATCTCCAAGAAAATATTTAGCTCCGATTTTTCTAGGAATAGGTAATATCGAGCTTTCAACTTTATTGTCACAATTGTCTTGGAAATCCATTCCTAGTTTGAGAGGCTTCTTCGGCACTTAGATTCTATTGCTCCAAAAGATCGTATGAGAATCCTTCGTGAAGAGAGAGGGATAGGTTGGAAAAATATAATCGCAGAATAGTAGATTAGCGGTGACCGGTTACTTAGGAAGCCTGTCATATATGCTAAAAGGGATTAAACTATTTTTGTTTGTTTTCTTACAAATTTATTAAATTTGAAAATATCATTCTCATTTAATTTTCATCTAAAGTAAATTAATATTCGCACGTTTTCGCATCTGTGTTCGAATAATAACTACAAATATTCAAATAACATCTGTAGTCGAGAGGTTAAAATCATGGCATCCCACTCAGAAGACCCAAGTCAATCAAGTCAGATGTACAAAAAACAGTGAAGACAGACTGTGGAACACGAGGGGAGAGGAAGGAAGCGAAAGAAGGTACGAAAAAGAAGAGGAAAGAACTCGGGTAGAACATTTTTTCCACTACTGATCGGGAATTCCAGCCAAAAAGCTCGCGGGAATCACCCATTTTCCATTCACTTCGAGTTAAATATCATTACCTACTTGGTCATACTTTGGAGACTGATTTCATCAAACTAAGACTCGACTCTTGATATAGCGTCATCTAGCTCATATTTGCAGTCACCTGCTTTATGAACGGATCGGTTTTTTTTTTCCTTCTTCTTACAAACAAGCTGTGTTCGCTCATTTGTTTGCGCTTCAATACTCGTAGACTTTTCAGTAAACTTATGATAAATTTTTCATTTTCTTCGTTCAAGTAGAAGGTAATGTAGGTTGAAGGGTGAATGACTGTAGTCCTAAAATTAAAGACGGAAGCAGAAACGGCGCTGTAGAGGTTATCTACGACCAATGACAAGCCACCTGGCAATCACCCAAAATAAGAAGAACAGCTTTTACATTGACCATTAAGAATGTGGCGCGTCTACACAGTCATTTTCTTTTAGGTGCCAGCAGATTGCCATTTGCTGTAAAGATAGTGACCCATTACAGCAAAAATTCTTATGCCGGCAATTTGATGTAGATTCTTTTCGCGAATTTTCTTCAAAGAAATGTTTGCTCTTTTAAAAATTCATGAGCAAATTCACTTTTCAAGTCTTTATAATTATGTAGTGTACTCACCAGACGTATCTTTGACATGAAGTTAAATTAACGAATTAGCGATAATATCCGTCTGCAACCTGAAAACAAAAGTAATGAACTGCTTTAATGGAAAGAATGATGCCGAAATGCTATGTTTTAATAAGTTATATAGGTTTGTTTTAATACGCCGAAGGAACGGACTATTCGAGCTTTTTGCGTCGTGAGTGTGTAAGGTTTATTGAAGAAGGAAAACTGGCGAGTCGTGTTTTCGTTGTCCGCGACGAAAAGTCTCCTTGTTCGGATTGCGTAAATCATTTTCGCCCTCCATAGTTTCTCTCTCTTACGGACCAGAAATTTTCGAAAGTCGCTTTTTTCGTCGTCAGAAATTTTCAATCTGGCGATATATTAAAGTTTCTCGTTCCACACACTTTTCTAATTGTTCTACATACCCTTATAGAATGACAATTTTTTTTGCGCGTTCGAACGCAGTTGGATAACCTACAAAGTCAAATACGACATTCGCCGATACTTGTGAAATCTAAAAATATATTTAGGTATCCGCGTATTACGGAGAATAACAGGGTATTTTACAGTCGAATATCTAAATCAATTTGGTGTTCGCCGTTCGCGTAAGAAGGTTGAAACGTGAAAGTTGTGTAAAATACCGAAAATTCGCGTCATTAGACGATGCACACCTACACTAATTCGGTGTATAAAAATTATAAGACTACCACGATGAGGTCATGTTTCGAATAATTTTGTTCTATTTATTGCCGAAAACATTATCCTTACCACCCTGTTTCCTCTCTGGACCATTTTGCTTCATGATACATTAAATCGAAACAACCTTTTAGATAACAGTCAGACTAAAGCGGGTAAAAAATTAGTTCGCTATACACTTTTTCTTGGCCAGAAAACACGTACAAAAGCAACCTTCGTATTCGAGAAAATTTCGTCGTAGTTTTTCCTTCCTTCCCCAACAAAACAACGACTATCTTTAAATACGTATAACAAAAATATTTATATGCAAAAATATGACCTTCATATTGGCTTCGACTCTTACTCGCCGAATCAGCGTTATCGAGAAAGTTTACTACAATGTTGGAATGAAAAAAATATTATAATAATATGCACGAACAATAATAAAGATAAACAAAGAAGACGAGAGTTTGGACTCATTAATTTGAATGCTTGAATAGATAACGGATAGGTAAAATTCTCTCGAATGAGAATAGTTTTGCTAAGGTTATGTGTAATCAAGCATGCACAATTACTCATATGTATTTATTTAACCTTCGTAACAATACTGGTATTTTGATGAAAAAATTGAAAGTACAAATGATATTCGTAATTCAAGATATTAAATAGAATGACAAAATTTGCCGTCTTTTGTCTGGTGCATCAGAGAACGAGGGCCTTGGCCCACTACGAGGATTTCAAAAGAATTAGAATTTATTAACGGAGTTGATTGAGGAGAGCAGGGAACCTATCTCATGGGATTCTTATTGGAGGAAGATGACTGAATAGCAAGAAGGAGTCGTGTCGTCAGGAGGTCACTCACTATGGATTTTAAACTATAAAAGAAGAAAGAGACCCAAAAGAGTTTCAACGTGAGAACTTCATGTATGATTAGAGGAATTGCTACCTTTTGACTGTATTATATAAGGAGAGGAACTTGGAAAAAACGACGGCTTCCTTTTTCCTTAACGAAGTTGACCGAAGAATTCAGGGTATCTATCTATTTTATGAAACGAATTTTGTTTGAAATTGAGAATTAAATTCAAAATCGGAGTCCCGAAAAATCATGAATAGGCTGTAGCTCGATATTTTCAAAATTTTTTCCAACTCCTTGGATGATTGAAATTTCTTTCAAGTCCCTCGCCTATCATGTATAGCTCGATGTTCAAAGATTTTCCCAAGTCGTCCTCAAATCTCCTGTAGCTCGATATTCGAAATTTTTTCGAATCCCATCTGTATATTTTCAAGGTCCCATCTCTGATACCAAAAAAAAAACATTTCTTCGGGAAAAAAATGAAGATTCTCTATCAATGTTACGACCCATAAATTCACAATCTACAAACACATGAAGTTACCTCATAACATCGAGGTCTCTGCTTGTTGCATGTTGGGTCAACTAGTTGACAGGCTTATTGTTGTCCAACAGGTCGAGGATTCTTCGAAAATTTTTCAACGGCCCCCCCAAGATGGATTTTGGGGTCAGGAATGTTGTTCTCAATTTGTCCTGAATGTTCTTCATAATTTTGGAATTTGTTCCCACCCACTCGTCCTTGTACTTTAAGAACAAGTTTAGGGGGCTACAGAAATGGTAGCCCCCGAAGTTGGATTTTGGGGTCAGGAATATTTGAAAATGACTGTTCTCAATTTGTTCTAAATGTTCTTCATGGTTTAGGAGTTGTTCCCACCCTCTTGTCCTTGTACTTAAAGAACAAGTTTGGGGGGCTACAGAAATGGTAGCCCCCCAAGTTGGATTTTGGGGTAAGGAATGTTTGGAATAATTGTTCTCAATTTGTTCTAAATGTTCTTCATAGTTCTGGAATTGGTTCCCACCCCCTTGTCCTTGTACTTGAAAAGCAAGTTTGGGCGGGCTACAGAAATAGTAGCCCCCCCCCCTAAGTTGGATTTTGGAGTAAGGAATATTTGGAATAATTGTTCTCAATTTGTTCTAAATGTTCTTCATAGTTTTGGAATTTGTTTCCACCCCCTCGTTCTTGCACTTGAAGAACAAGTTTGGGGGGGCTACAGAAATGGTAGCCACCCAAGTTGGATTCTGGAGTCAGGAATGTTTGGGAATAATTGTTCTTAGTTTGTTCTAAATGTTCTTCATAGTTTTGGAATTTGTTCCCACCCCCTTGCCCTTGTATTTGAAGAACAAGTTTGGGGGAGCTACAGAAATGGTAGCCCCCCCCCCCAGTTGGATTTTGGAGTAAGGAATGTTTGGAATAATTGTTCTCAATTTGTTCTAAATGTTCTTCATAGTTTTGGAATTTGTTTCCACCCCCTTGTCCTTGTACTTGAAAAGCAAGTTTGGGCGGGCTACAGAAATAGTAGCCACCCAAGTTGGATTCTGGAGTAAGGAATGTTTGGAATAATTGTTCTCAATTGGTTCTAAATGTTCTTCATAGTTTTGGAATTTGTTTCCACCCCCTCGATCTTGCACTTGAAGAACAAGTTTGGGGGGGCTACAGAAATGGTAGCCCCCCCCCCCCCCTAAGTTGGATTTTGGAGTCAGGAATGTTTGGGAATAATTGTTCTTAGTTTGTTCTAAATGTTCTTCATAGTTCTGGAATTTGTTCCCACCCCCTTGTCCTTGTACTTGAAAAGCAAGTTTGGGCGGGCTACAGAAATAGTAGCCCCCCAGTTGGATTTTGGAGTAAGGAATGTTTGGAATAATTGTTCTCAATTTGTTCTAAATGTTCTTCATAGTTTTGGAATTTGTTTCCACCCCCTCGTTCTTGCACTTGAAGAACAAGTTTGGGGGGGCTACAGAAATGGTAGTCACCCAAGTTGGATTCTGGAGTCAGGAATGTTTGGGAATAATTGTTCTTAGTTTGTTCTAAATGTTCTTCATAGTTTTGGAATTTGTTCCCACCCCCTTGCCCTTGTATTTGAAGAACAAGTTTGGGGGGGGGGCTACAGAAATGGTGCCCCCCCCCCCAAGTTGGATTTTGGAGTCAGGAATGTTTGGGAATAATTGTTCTTAGTTTGTTCTAAATGTTCTTCATAGTTCTGGAATTTGTTCCCACCCCCTTGTCCTTGTACTTGAAAAGCAAGTTTGGGCGGGCTACAGAAATAGTAGCCCCCCAGTTGGATTTTGGAGTAAGGAATGTTTGGAATAATTGTTCTCAATTTGTTCTAAATGTTCTTCATAGTTTTGGAATTTGTTTCCACCCCCTCGTTCTTGCACTTGAAGAACGAGTTTGGGGGGGCTACAGAAATGGTAGCCACCCAAGTTTGATTCTGGAGTCAGGAATGTTTGGGAATAATTGTTCTTAGTTTGTTCTAAATGTTCTTCATAGTTTTGGAATTTGTTCCCACCCCTTGCCCTTGTATTTGAAGAACAAGTTTGGGGGGGGGCTACAGAAATGGTAGCCGCCCCAGTTGGATTTTGGAGTAAGGAATGTTTGGAATAATTGTTCTCAATTTGTTCTAAATGTTCTTCATAGTTTTGGAATTTATTTCCACCCCCTCGATCTTGCACTTGAAGAACAAGTTTGGGGGGGGGGTACAGAAATGGTAGCCACCCAAGTTGGATTCTGGAGTCAGGAATGTTTGGAATAATTGTTCTCAATTTGTTCTAAATGTTCTTCATAGTTTTGGAATTTATTTCCACCCCCTCGATCTTGCACTTGAAGAACAAGTTTGGGGGGGCTACAGAAATGGTAGCCCCCCCCTAAGTTGGATTTTGGAGTCAGGAATGTTTTGGAATAATTGTTCTTAGTTTGTTCTAAATGTTCTTCATAGTTTTGGAATTTGTTCCCACCCCCTTGTCCTTGTACTTGAAAAGCAAGTTTGGGCGGGCTACAGAAATAGTAGCCCCCCAGTTGGATTTTGGAGTAAGGAATGTTTGGAATAATTGTTCTCAATTTGTTCTAAATGTTCTTCATAGTTTTGGAATTTGTTTCCACCCCCTCGTTCTTGCACTTGAAGAACAAGTTTGGGGGGGCTACAGAAATGGTAGCCACCCAAGTTGGATTCTGGAGTCAGGAATGTTTGGGAATAATTGTTCTTAGTTTGTTCTAAATGTTCTTCATAGTTTTGGAATTTGTTCCCACCCCTTTGCCCTTGTATTTGAAGAACAAGTTTGGGGGGGGGGGGCTACAGAAATGGTAGCCCCCCCCCCCCCTAAGTTGGATTTTGGAGTAAGGAATGTTTGGAATAATTGTTCTCAATTTGTTCTAAATGTTCTTCATAGTTTTGGAATTTATTTCCACCCCCTCGATCTTGCACTTGAAGAACAAGTTTGGGGGGGGGTACAGAAATGGTAGTCACCCAAGTTGGATTCTGGAGTCAGGAATGTTTGGAATAATTGTTCTCAATTTGTTCTAAATGTTCTTCATAGTTTTGGAATTTATTTCCACCCCCTCGATCTTGCACTTGAAGAACAAGTTTGGGGGGGCTACAGAAATTGTAGCCCCCCCCCCCCCTAAGTTGGATTTTGGAGTCAGGAATGTTTGGGAATAATTGTTCTTAGTTTGTTCTAAATGTTCTTCATAGTTCTGGAATTTGTTCCCACCCCCTTGTCCTTGTACTTGAAAAGCAAGTTTGGGCGGGCTACAGAAATAGTAGCCCCCCAGTTGGATTTTGGAGTAAGGAATGTTTGGAATAATTGTTCTCAATTTGTTCTAAATGTTCTTCATAGTTTTGGAATTTGTTTCCACCCCCTCGTTCTTGCACTTGAAGAACAAGTTTGGGGGGGCTACAGAAATGGTAGTCACCCAAGTTGGATTCTGGAGTCAGGAATGTTTGGGAATAATTGTTCTTAGTTTGTTCTAAATGTTCTTCATAGTTTTGGAATTTGTTCCCACCCCCTTGCCCTTGTATTTGAAGAACAAGTTTGGGGGGGGGGCTACAGAAATGGTGCCCCCCCCCCAAGTTGGATTTTGGAGTCAGGAATGTTTGGGAATAATTGTTCTTAGTTTGTTCTAAATGTTCTTCATAGTTCTGGAATTTGTTCCCACCCCCTTGTCCTTGTACTTGAAAAGCAAGTTTGGGCGGGCTACAGAAATAGTAGCCCCCCAGTTGGATTTTGGAGTAAGGAATGTTTGGAATAATTGTTCTCAATTTGTTCTAAATGTTCTTCATAGTTTTGGAATTTGTTTCCACCCCCTCGTTCTTGCACTTGAAGAACGAGTTTGGGGGGGCTACAGAAATGGTAGCCACCCAAGTTTGATTCTGGAGTCAGGAATGTTTGGGAATAATTGTTCTTAGTTTGTTCTAAATGTTCTTCATAGTTTTGGAATTTGTTCCCACCCCTTGCCCTTGTATTTGAAGAACAAGTTTGGGGGGGGGCTACAGAAATGGTAGCCGCCCCAGTTGGATTTTGGAGTAAGGAATGTTTGGAATAATTGTTCTCAATTTGTTCTAAATGTTCTTCATAGTTTTGGAATTTATTTCCACCCCCTCGATCTTGCACTTGAAGAACAAGTTTGGGGGGGGGGTACAGAAATGGTAGCCACCCAAGTTGGATTCTGGAGTCAGGAATGTTTGGAATAATTGTTCTCAATTTGTTCTAAATGTTCTTCATAGTTTTGGAATTTATTTCCACCCCCTCGATCTTGCACTTGAAGAACAAGTTTGGGGGGGCTACAGAAATGGTAGCCCCCCCCTAAGTTGGATTTTGGAGTCAGGAATGTTTTGGAATAATTGTTCTTAGTTTGTTCTAAATGTTCTTCATAGTTTTGGAATTTGTTCCCACCCCCTTGTCCTTGTACTTGAAAAGCAAGTTTGGGCGGGCTACAGAAATAGTAGCCCCCCAGTTGGATTTTGGAGTAAGGAATGTTTGGAATAATTGTTCTCAATTTGTTCTAAATGTTCTTCATAGTTTTGGAATTTGTTTCCACCCCCTCGTTCTTGCACTTGAAGAACAAGTTTGGGGGGGCTACAGAAATGGTAGCCACCCAAGTTGGATTCTGGAGTCAGGAATGTTTGGGAATAATTGTTCTTAGTTTGTTCTAAATGTTCTTCATAGTTTTGGAATTTGTTCCCACCCCTTTGCCCTTGTATTTGAAGAACAAGTTTGGGGGGGGGGGGCTACAGAAATGGTAGCCCCCCCCCCCCCTAAGTTGGATTTTGGAGTAAGGAATGTTTGGAATAATTGTTCTCAATTTGTTCTAAATGTTCTTCATAGTTTTGGAATTTATTTCCACCCCCTCGATCTTGCACTTGAAGAACAAGTTTGGGGGGGGGTACAGAAATGGTAGTCACCCAAGTTGGATTCTGGAGTCAGGAATGTTTGGAATAATTGTTCTCAATTTGTTCTAAATGTTCTTCATAGTTTTGGAATTTATTTCCACCCCCTCGATCTTGCACTTGAAGAACAAGTTTGGGGGGGCTACAGAAATTGTAGCCCCCCCCCCCCCTAAGTTGGATTTTGGAGTCAGGAATGTTTGGGAATAATTGTTCTTAGTTTGTTCTAAATGTTCTTCATAGTTCTGGAATTTGTTCCCACCCCCTTGTCCTTGTACTTGAAAAGCAAGTTTGGGCGGGCTACAGAAATAGTAGCCCCCCAGTTGGATTTTGGAGTAAGGAATGTTTGGAATAATTGTTCTCAATTTGTTCTAAATGTTCTTCATAGTTTTGGAATTTGTTTCCACCCCCTCGTTCTTGCACTTGAAGAACAAGTTTGGGGGGGCTACAGAAATGGTAGCCACCCAAGTTGGATTCTGGAGTCAGGAATGTTTGGGAATAATTGTTCTTAGTTTGTTCTAAATGTTCTTCATAGTTTTGGAATTTGTTCCCACCCCCTTGTCCTTGTATTTGAAGAACAAGTTTGGGGGCTACAGAAATGGTAGCCCCCCAAGTTGGATTTTGAGGTCAGGAATGTTTGAAAATGACTGTTCTCAATTTGTTCTAAATGTTCTTCATAGTTTTGGAATTTGTTCCCATCCCCTCGTTCTTGTACTTGAAGAACAAGTTTGGGGGGGCTACAGAAATGGTAGCCCCCCTAAGTTGGATTCCGAAGTCAGGAATGTTTGGGAATAGTTGTTCTTAGTTTGTTCTAAATGTTCTTCATAGTTTTGGAATTTGTTCCCACCCCCTTATCCTTGTATTTGAAGAACAAGTTTGGGGGGCTGTAGAAATGGTAGCCCCAGTTGGATTTTAGGGTCAGTAATGTTTGGTAATAATTGTTCTTAATTTGTTCTAAATGTTCTTCACGGTTTCAGAATTTGTTCCATCTTCATTCATCCACAAACTATATTTTTAAATTTGGGGGAGGGGCAAGGTTAAAGGAAAATGAAGAGTCATTTCCTCTCAAATTCATATTTTTGGACTGGAAATCATGCTTTCAAGATATCCCAAATGTTCCTTACGGTTGTGGATAATTTTACCACCATAATAATTATACGCTCTGAGTCTGACGATTTGAGTGCTACACAAAGTAGGGAACATTGAAATAATAGTTATTACATACAGCGAGATTTTAAATATCATGTGATTTGTCGAAAGACTTCGTCCTCGGAGGACAACGAACGGCGAGTTGTTTTTATGTGACCGGGATGGCATACTCGGAGTAAAAGTGATGCCGCAGGACTTCGAAATATTTTAGTACTTCTTGGACTTGTAAAATTTTTCATTTTTGATTCTTGGACTTGGAAATATTTTCAACTGTTGTACTCAGAATTATTTTTGAATTGTGGGACTTTGAAATATTTTCAACTGTTGGACTTAAAATTATTTTCGAATCGTGCGGCTTTGAAATAATTCAAAACGTAAGCGCATGGTGGTTTCGTTTGAACAGAAATTGAAGGCGATCAAACAGGTTGTTGAAAAGAAAGAGGTACTTTCCGTTGTAGCTGCCGATTCTGGGGTATCAAGAAACACGGTTGGGGACTGGTGTCGGAATCGGAAAGATATTGAAAAAAATTGGATGCTCTATGGCGATGGATGCTGCCAGACACGACTTTGGCATTACAAACTGACAGATCAGCGTCAGGTGCTAAGAAAGCGAAAGAAAGGATTATGATCATGACTTGTTCCATGCGGCTCTTCTGCGCTAGGTATGTGGACGATATTCTCCTTATCTGGACGGGCACTGGTTCTCAGCTCATATCCCTCCTCCTCTTCATGAATTCTCTCCGGCCTTCCATCAAGTTTACCCTTGAATTGGGTGGAGACAGGATTTCCTTCCTGGATCTTAACGTTCGTCTTGTCTCTTGTGATTCCCACCTCACTACGAGGTTCTCGATATATCGTAAGGAAACGTTTACTGGTGTGTCTATTAGTTCTTTCTCCCTCCATCCTCGAGCTCGCAAAATGACACAGATTAATTCCGCCATCCATCGCCTCACTCACATCCCGATGTGTAAAGAGGATTTTGAAGTTGAAACCGCTCAATAGAGCAAATTGCCCAAATAAACGGCATAAAGATGGATATCAGGAAAATCATCAGGAGGAAAATTCTTAAAAAATCTCTTATCTGTTTCTCCAGATCCGCGTTGTCCCTCCCAACGCAGTTCTTTGCGGAAAACCTTGCTTTGGTTACCGTACCTAGGTCGTTCCTCAGACCTGCTGGCCAAAGCGCTTAGTCGTCTCAATTACTCCCTGGGGTTCTACCCCCCTTCTTACCCTTCGCAGCTTATCTACCTTAAAGGATCTCATTCCCCTTACCGCTTTGCCTGGTGTTTACAGACTTTCGTGCTCCGACTGTTCCTCTAATTACATAGGTCAGACTGGACGGTCGTTTAAGGCTCGCTTCGCTGAACACAAGCTCCACTATAATCAAATACGGAATGGTAAACGTCGAGCTCAAGATAATAATGGCTCTTGACTGTTTTCTGACGGGACATAAATTTGATAATATCAACGCAAAAATGCTCCATACATGTGATAAGGTGGAAAAGTAAATAGGCTAGAAGAAACCGAAACGCTCCTTGATAACAAACGTACTGGTAAAAACCTGCTGAACGATCTTCAATCCACGCACACCAGCCCGTTTATCCGGTATGTTCTACAAATAGATGATTCAAGCCTGCGATGACCAACTTCTCAAAAGTCATAAGTTGCCCGTCGATGGTACACCCTAAGTATTCCGAAACGCGTCGCAAGTTTTCTCAAGAGATTCTTCCTAAAATTTGTTTAGTTTTCTTTGTTTACATTTTTTCGATTATATTTTATTCTCTCTTGTCATTTGTTACGTTTCTGTGTTTCAACCAATTACTCTGTATATCATGAATCGTACTTTTGAGGACATTTGAGTGCGTGGATGACGTCCGCACTTTTCAAAGATTGACGAATTCAAATCAAGCGTCATGAAATTCTTACAAGAAAATGGATTACCAGAGAAGGCTCTTCTAATTCTCGATAACGCTCCTTCGCACCCATCAATTGTGGAATTGAAGTGTAAAGAGGTGAACATGGAATATGCTCCTGCAAAGACTCAAGCTTAATCCAACCGCAGGACCAGGTGATTATATGGACGTGGAAACGTCTCTACAGAAAGAAGCTTCTCCAAGAAATTCTCTTAAAGTGCGAAGATGATGACGAAATGCTGACTTGCTTAAAAGACATCAATATGAAACATGTCGTTTATTGGTGTGCCGAAGCCTGGGAGTCCACGAGTGAAACTACCCTTCGGAAAGCTCGGAGTAAAATGTTGAATGCCGAATTTATTGAAGAAGGAGATGTTCAAGAGAACCTCAATTCACTCCGATACTTCAAGAAAATTCCTGGGTGCGCCAATGTTATGGCAGATGACGTAGAGAGGTGGATCACAGCAGACGGTACCCAGAAATTCAGTGACGCTGACATTGCTGCATTGGTTCTCTCTGAGCCAAAGGAGAATGCGACAATGAAACAGCGACTGAACCAAAAATTTCCTATGAAGAAGCATTTACCGCTCTGGAAAAGTCTCTGGAATTCTTGGAACAACGAACTGACGTTACGGCTCGAGAAATTTTGATTTTCCGAAAATGGAGGAACTTGGCCGCCGAAAAGCGCATCAACAATAAGGTTTGTCAGAGTCGTGTTACTGATTTTTTTAGAAATTGACCTACATACGTACAACCTTTAAACTACGACTAGGCATTTGTTCATGCAACGCTGTACTGACTTTGGCCTATACGAAGCTTAAACTGAGCCCAGCATTCATTATACAAAATTATAATCAGTGCAGTGTATGACGCTGGCCCACCTGAGCGGTCGGGGATCTTTCCCCGTAAAATCGCCAATAGTCACGCAAATAGTCCAAATAATAAAAGAGGCGTTTACCACTGAATTGCAAATAGTTTCGCAAATAGTTCCAATTGGGAAAAGAAGCTTATATTCGTGATTCAAATTATAAGTCACTTCCATAGAAAGAAGTCTAATGAAAGGTGGCGAAAAAGGAAAGAATAATAATGTCATAACGTCAGATTAGTTAAGAGTTGAATCGCATATTTTACTCGAGTAAGATTCTAATTTTAGTCTTCCAAAATCAGTTTCCATTACGCTACCGCGTGAACTTCTTCATCACACCGTTAAAAATTCTTGAAATCGTTTCCTTGGGATTTTTTCTGAACTCTTTGCGTCGTGAATTCCCCGACCTCTTTTTTTTTTTTTTGAGGCAAAACCTCGAATATTCATTACGATCTTCCAGATACGTCTTTAGTATAGACCGACATAATTTCATTAGAATATTTTCAGATATTCTTGATTGTTAAAGCGGGTATATATACAACTTTCAGAAGAAACGTTCACGAAAGGCACGACAGTTGGTATTATTCTCGCGACGACGAAAAAGGATACATCCGAGATTCGGTTGAAAATGCGACGTTAAAAAAGAAATTAGGCAAAAGTTTATCCGCGCATTTGAATCGCTTTCCAGTCACTCGATGATGATTCCTTCCTTCAAAAGTCATTTTTTGTCATCCATCAGATTAATCTTGTAGCGGCGTGCGAAGGTAAATTTCCACGCGGAGAAAAGTTGTGAAAAGAAAATCCGAAATATTCAGCTCGCAACGAGCAGACGGACACTGAAAACAAACACACACTACTGAAATATTTACTTCGAAGTTGGCATTTTTCATTCACCCGTCGCTTTGAAAGTCGGTTTTTCTTCTCTAAAGTTACGTAACTTTTGGGTATAATAATACAGTTTCTCACGCAGCACTCAAGCCAAATTCGGTATAAATAACCAGCGTAGACGGATAACTTCTAGTCAATTTATAAACAGCACCTATTTCTACTTCTTGCTTTTATTTTTACCGTATACAATTTTTATTTTTCCATTTAGAATTGCCGACGAATTGCTTTTGACGACTGAAAAGGGAGGGGGACGAAAAAATAACTTTTATCATAAAATTGACAGGATAAAAATCTCGATCTCGCTCGTATACAATCGCAATCGATAAATTAGGAGCTTTTTTTTGTCATTTTCATAAAGTTAATCGAGACAGTCGCGAGTGAAATGAACGCCTATTAACAACGAGGCAATGAAAAAGGAGGAAAAAATCGAAGCACTTTATTTTCCGAACCGAACCGATACCCGTCGAACGCTCCATTACATGCGTTCTGACACACACATTTTTCATTCGTATCCTACGACTTACCGTGCGATAAATCATGTGGGAAATGAGTGCCTACATCTATTCCTAAAGTAATTCAATCGATGGATTCTCCCCCCGCCAGACAAATTCACCTCTGTATGAACGCGGATTTCGAAAAAAAGAAAAAAAAAAATGAGGAAAAAATTGGCAAACAATTAAAAAAAAAATCATTCGAAGAAAGGGATGGACCCGAGAAAGAAAGTCGGACTTGACAGGAGGCAGTCTGTTCCATGATGAATTATTTCGAGTACAGATTCGTAGAAGTTTTTCCTCGGTCGCGAATGATGATGCGACGATTGGCTTTAAAAAACCTCCCACACGCTCGGATTTCCACATCTCTAGAATCGATTAATCAGGTTACTGGGTAAGCCTGTGTCTACGATATAACAGTAAAAATGTCAATTGGCTGACGATGAAAGTGTTTTTATGTCGAAGCCTATCGTGAAATTAATTAAAGCGAGGCGCTTTATTGTCGAACGTTAATACGTCGTGAAAATCGCGAGTCTGTGGCGAGATTTTCGATTCGCGATGCAGCCTTCCTTTCCACGAAAAACCTTTCGGTCGATACGATTATCGTATGAACATTGATCGCCTTATAATAAATTGAATACAATGTTTCTCGGGACAACTTGCTGGTGTAAGAAGAAACCACAAGTATACGCTAATTTCGTAGATATTTCTAAATTGTACTTAATTTATTGGTTAACAAACCCATGTAATGTGTGCTACACGTGCTATTTCGTGGTAAAAGCGGTAACCTCTCTTTCACGCTACAAAAATATAATTTCAGTTTGAAGAAATTTTTAAATTGAGCTCGGAGAAATGCACATAAAAGGCCAAGCAAAAAAGAGACGATAGCAACTTGGCTCGTGTACAACCACAAATAAACGCAGTCTAGGGAAATAAAGGTTGAAACATTTGGAAAATTATTGTTATTTTTTGGAATGTAAGAAATAAGAGAACCTATTTCACGAATTCACAGACATACGTAATACCAGAGTCGTAATATAATGGAGAATAATAAGCACGAGCGCTTTCGATAATATAATAATTCTGTAACTAAAGAAGTGAACATACTCGAAATTTCGGACCATAATTGGGATGTAGTGAATTTGTCGTGGCGTGAGTTGGAAAAGAAAGTATACAATTTTTTTGGTAACTTGGGAATAAAAATATCGTTATACGTCTTTTGTTTCGTCTTTACACCCCTTTTTTCTACAGATGGTATTACAAGTATCGTGGGTATTAACCGCTCGGGCAATTGTTTAATCATTTTGTTTGGTCTATTGGTCAGCGCACATGGGACAAAATTCTTAACGAGAGTCACGCCTTCTCCATCCAGCCAACTTTTGGCTATTTCGCTGTGGCAAGGTATCATGAAGAGCCAACTTGCAGAGGGAGGTTCTTAGGACGAGCGTTTATTTATGTGACGAACGAGTGTGATTGAGAAATTGACCTTGAAACCCTCATTTAGGTTTAGAAACTGGTAAAGGCAGACGGACGGGGAGAAGTGACGAAGACGTGCGATGCTGGATTGCGAGCAAGATGCTACTTCCTGTAACGAAAATATCTACAAAATCAACATCTGACAAGCAGTGGCGTAGATACGATTTTGCAATGGGGAGGTGGCAATTTTTTCCAAGGTGGAACTATTCTTTAAAAAAAGAGAAGCTTATTATGACTATAAAATTAATAAAATTGATTGTACAAGAAAGCAGTGGGGACATATATTCCCCCAGGTCCCCCCCTTATCTACGCCACTGCTGACGAGTAATGCCAAATGTAGAGTAACTCTCAGCATTTCAAGTATGAATGGCTGTAGAGTTACTGATCAATTGCAGAAACCTAAATATCTGTTAATTGTGAGAAGCGAAAGGGTAATATATGATGTGCTTGATGGCAGCTCTTCGGCACTGCCACAAGTGCTGAAAAGCGTATCGGAATCAGTAACTTTTCAGCTTGAAAAAGGGTTTTTCAATTGTACAAATCTACTTTATTAGTTGCTTATACAAGAGTACTTTCGGGTGTTATCCCATCATCGGTTGTGTCGCAACTGGAGGACAAGGCCTTAACCATGAGTTTTTATAGTATAACACTGTGATCTTATTGGCTATAACAATGCTGTGTTGTGATTCGTTCACTTCTTAGAAACTTATTCTTACAATAATATTGGCTAAAACATACTGCTTTGTGATTGGTTCAATCTATCGTTCTAAATGCTGTGTTTCTATTGGCCACCTGGATTCCTGCCGTCTCATTGGTTGGTTCCGTTCTTCTTCTCTCGTCCAATCACCAGACCGAATAATTTTTCGCTGCCAAATGTGATTACATTGTTCAAGAGGCAGGCTTTCTTCCTCTTGGCTTTTGCAATCTCCATTTTTTGTTACCAGAGTTTTCTTCTCTTTGTGCGATTCTCTACGTGTATGACTTCAAATATTCCCTCTCCATCGTGGTTTTCCTCGTTACAGTGTTTCCCAAACAGTGACTTGTCATCTTCTTTCTCCCTCGACGTTTTGTGCTCCTTTCTCCTGATCTCAACCTTTCTCCCAGTCTCACCGATATAGATCCCCTCGCACTGTTCACAACTGAGCTTGTACACTCCGCTTAAGTTTTCCTTATCCCTTTGTTCCGTCTGGTCATTGCTGATTCTCTTCACCATGGGTTGGTTATTCTGGATACCCATATTCACATCGTAGCCATTGAACGCCTTTATCACCTTGTTTGTGTACTTTCCTATATATGGTAGCGATCCGGAGTATTTTCTCACTATGCTACCATGGGTTCCTTTCTTTGTTTCCGTTTTCCCAAAGACTCCCTCCACCACATATCTGCGATAGCCATTGGCTTCTGCGATCTGCTTTACTATCTCGATCTCTTTCCTCTTCTCTTCGTTGTTCTTGAGGATAGAAACTGCCCGATAGCAGTAGTTCTGGATTGCCGCGAACTTGTGCCTGGGGTGGTGGTAGGAGTCATTTGGAATGATGGTGTCAGTATGCGTCGGCTTCCTGTAGATTTTGTGTTCTATCCTATTGTTCTCCATTGTGATAGTAAGGACCAAATAGTTGATGGTCTCATTGCCTTTTTCTACTGTGAATTTGATGCTCTCATTAATCTCGTTCATTTCTGAAAGGAATAGATCCACCTGTCTATCAGTGCCTGACCACACAATTAGGATATCATCTACATATCTGGCCCAGTGTTTGATCGAGTTTCTGAACTTGCTGCCCTCCAATATCTTGTTTTCCATATCATTCATGAATATCTCCGCCAGTATTGGTGACAGCGGTGATCCCATCGCAAGTCCCCTTTCCTGACTGTAGAACCTGTTATTGAAGCGGCAGTAATTCTGGCTCAAGATCTCCTCCACTATGTTGGCGTACTTCGACCCATCGGGGTTCCCATGGTATCTGTTACTTTTGAGCAGGGTGAGAAGTTCCTCCTTTGGTATGGTACCAAACATATTAGTCATATCAAAGGATATCAACTTGTCGTTACTCCTGATTTCCAACTTGTCCAGTTGCTCAATCAGCTCTCCGTTGTTTCTGATACTTCGTCTGGGTGCAAACTGGTAGTTTTCTTTCATGAATGTGGCTACGATCTTTGCTATCTTGTAGCATGGTGATTGAATGCTGTTGACCAGGGTCTCATCGGACGGTTCGCTTTGTGGAGTTTTACAAGCCCCTTGAGTTTTGGTGCAATCGGGTTCATCTCAAGCGTTCTTCCATTGCCGGGTACATTTTCCGTTTCAACACAGTTTTCAGGTCATCTTGGTATTTCCGCGTTGGGTCCCTTGCCAGCTCTTGGTGTCCATTAACTGCGATGTACGACTCCACTTTTTGGGTGTAGTCCTCCTTCTCCATTACCACTACCGTGCTGCCCTTGTCCGCCTTTGTCAAAATTAGGTTGTTCTGTCGGATCTTCTTTTGTAGATTTGTGACCTTCCTCTGCATTACTTGCGTTCTGTCATAGGTTCGGCACATATCCTCTTTGATGTCCAACAGCACTTTCCCAATTTTAGTCTGTGTCAAATGTAATCACATTTGACAGCGAAAAATTATTCGGCCTGGTGATTGGACGAGAGAAGAAGAACGGAACCAACCAATGAGATGGTAGAAATCCAGGTAGCCAATAGAAACGCAGCATTTAGAACGATAGATTGAGCTAATCACAAAGCAGTATATTTTAGCCAATAAGAACACAATGTCATATTATTGTAAGAATAAGTTTCTAAGAAGTGAACCAATCACAACATAGCATTGTTATAGCCAATAAGATCACAGTGTTATACTATAAAAACTCATGGTTAAGGCCTTGTCCTCCAGTTGCGACACAACTGATGATGGGATAACACCCGAAAGTACTCTTGTATAAGCAACTAATAAAGTAGATTTGTACAATTGAAAAACCCTTTTTCAGTATTAGTGCTCTACTTAGACCTCACTCACTCATTATGAGTTCCGATAACTTTTCAGCTGTCGATTTTTATGACATTTTTTGCTTATAACAGAAAGAGTTTGGTGCTAAAGATTCCCAATATTGATCAGGGAGAAGGTTCAAATTTGGAAGCTCCCGCTTCATCGTACTGAATTTTTTGTTCCCTCCTGATGAAACCTAATGTTAGTTGTCTTCCTGCCGATTGTACACTTCATAAGCTCGGTAAGGTGAGCTACACTTTTCTCATATTCTATTCGTCCTCGTACTTCTATTGGTCATTGTCCTAGTCGGCTTTCCTGTCTGTGGTTTACGGTCCTGCATCACGATAAAAAGACAAAGAAGGAAAAACATCTGAGAAATGTAATTATATTGTCTATTCAAGATTAAGAAAGGAAGCAGAGATCGCTCACGTAAAAGATATTTATTAAAGATAAAAACTCACAACGCGTTTCGGACAGTCTTGGCTGTCCGTTGTAAACTGAAGAGGGCACATCGAAGTACACTGATCATACAGGTTAAGAGAACGAGGATTACCTATCATGATTTAAATTATAACGGATGAAAGAATTGAAAAATACTGCTTCTAGATTATTGAGCAGGTTGGAACCGCCTTGACGAAGAGTGATTAATTTGTCGATAGTGTAAAATTCTTCCAACCGGTTCATGCGGGTACCTTTCCCACAATGGTGTAGTAGCGAAGCTTTTACTTCTTCGAAAGAATGGTTCTTTGCAAAACAATGTTGGGCCATGGCCGAAGTGTTGTCTGTACACTCTATTGGGAGGGGGGGGGGGGGAGGAAAGAGACTGGACGGTTTCTGCTCTAACTTCTTGAAATCCCGACGTTCCGCAAATCTTGTAGAGATTGATCTGCCCGTTTGCCCGACGTAGGAGTCACCGCAACCGCATTCCAGAAGATAGATGCCCGGAGATTGGGAAGCCGGGATGCCATCTTTCTAAAGGGAAAGATCGCGGATTCGAGTTAACGGGTAAAATCCGACCTTGTAATCATAACGACGTAACTCGATAGCTAAACGATCGGAAACGCACCCTAAATAGGGTAACCGAAGCCACTTTTCCCTTTTCTACTCGATCTCGATTTTTGGTTTGTAAACATTTATGTCCATGGAGGAACAGCAGAATTGGATGGAAATGAAATTCTCAAAATCAGGCTGAGCGCGAGATTCATTAAATAGACGACGGAGGCGCAACTTCCGGACCATGGAGGGAACGTTTATATTTAGCTCATTCTTAGCAGCAATAAGTTTGATGATATTGACTTCACGTCGGGGTGATAGCAGTAAAGCCAACAGGTGATTGATGGAAGCATGAATAACAGCGAGCTTATGGGATATCGGGTGCAGCGAACGATTATGGACGGATAAACCAGTGAATGTAGGTTTACGGAAGACGGAGAACTCAGGAACCAGTAAGTCGTCGTCAATATTATCAGGCACAAGACGGATAGTTGAGTCTAGAAAATTAAGTTCTTTATCTCCCATTTCCACGGTGATAGAGATATTTTTATGATAAGAGTCAAGGTCGGGTGAAATAGCGCAAGAAGTTCAGCATCTCAGCCACTCCAAATACAGAAGATATCATCTACAAACCGGTACCAGAAAATAACATGAGCAGCATGGCGAGAAAACTTCAACACCAAACGCTCCGAACGGTCCATGAAGACATCGGAGAGGAGGGAGGAAAGAGGACCATCCTTAGGAAGGCCCGTAGGAAACTGGTACGTCTTGTTATCGAAGAAGCATATATCCTTTTCAGTAAAAAGTAGAAGGAGACGTTCAAACTCATCAGCAAAATCGAAGGAAGCTCCAGATTTGACTAGGATCCCGTAAATGGCGTCAATGGACATGCCGACCGGGATGTTGGTAAACATTGCACGGGCGTCGAAAGAGATGAGGCGAAAAGATTTAGGAAGACGTAAGTATTGGAGTTGACGTGCTAACGGAGTAGAATTCAGCAGACCATGGATGGGATGGAAGTCGGTGTAGTCCGTGAAGAGTGAAGCTAAAAATGTAGAAAGTAGGAATGCAGGACTTGTATAACTTGCGACGCAACAGGTCTAATGGGATTGTCGATCTTGTGTGTTTTGATCTGGCCGTATAGACGTGGTTTTGAGTAATTCTTTTTGTAAAGCCGTTTCTTCAATTCTGTAGGTATAACGAGTGTGGAAGAGGCAATGGCGGCGCGTATTTGCTGGCTGAACGAGACTGAAAATTGTATTCTTCTTCTTTTCCCCCTTCCGTCACGCTCCAGCATCTCTTCGCTTTCATCATTGCAGAAACAACTTCCTTCAAAAAAGATACAACGCATTGTGACTCTTAAAAATACATCAGAACGCGCGTCGGAAAGTAGGCGTTGTGAAGCTATTTCCCATTGTCAGTCCCCGAATTCCTTTCGCATTTGCCAGAACGTGTTCTGCTCTTTGTCGGGTTTCGTGTTTTTTCGTTGCCAGAATACGCGTTATCAGTATACAGTCCACAAAGACACAAAAAAAGTCAAACTATGTATTTTGGTTGCAAATTTCGAATTTGACGAAAATGTCTCAGGTTTGGTGTCTGAAATAACATACTAAAAGTCGAGACCATCGCTCGTAGAGCTTTGGCACGCTCACGCCATAAAATCAATTTTTCGTCAATATCTCGAGTTCTAGAATCAATACGTTTTTTAATTTTACGGTCATCCATCATAGAGAAATA
The DNA here is from genome assembly GCA_035079385.1 of Aspidiotus rigidus. Taxonomy (NCBI): domain Eukaryota; kingdom Metazoa; phylum Arthropoda; class Insecta; order Hemiptera; family Diaspididae; genus Aspidiotus; species Aspidiotus rigidus. The sequence goes on along the minus strand of JAVHKY010000041.1, from coordinate 1,070,716 downwards.
TACTCAAAGAGAGTAACGAAACAATACATCGCCTCACTCAGATCCCCTTGAGTGAGGTAGCGTTTAATAAGGAACTCGTGACGATAAAGCACTTGGCTAGAGTGAATCAGGTGAAAGTGGACATTGACCTCATGGTCCGTAGGAGACTTACAAGAAAAAGTCTCGACTCAACTACCTCCCTCCCCCGCCAGTTGCATCTTGATAGGCGTAAACGGTGGATTAGGATGCCGTTTTTGGGGTAGTTTTCTTCGGAGGTGAGCCGTGTCCTCCGTCCCTTTGGTTTCCGACCGGCGTTTTATGATACCAATACGGTGAAGAGCCTCTTGGTCAAGTTAAAGGATCCGATTCCGATGGCCGAGAGGGAGGGTGTTTATAGGGTAGCCTGTGGTGATTGCCCGAGTGTGTACATAGGGATGACGAGCCGTCAATTCAAAATTAGAGTTGATGAACATAGAAAAGCATGGGAAAAAAGAAAAGTAGGGGAGTCGGCGTTTGCTGACCACTTAATCGAATGCGGTCATAGCCTCAAAGAGGGATCCGAAGTTCTCCTCCACAGGGAAAAATCTTATTTTAGGCGCTTGGCTTTGGAAGAAATTGAAATTCATCGTCACCGAAATATTAAAGACATTACGGTGGTGAACAGGTACGTTCCTGAGGAGGGATTGATTGAATTAGTCTATGAGAATGATTCACATTTCGATGACTCGCTGGTTCAGTCATGACCTCCTCGTTCGTTGTTTCTTGTTCTCGTTGGTGTTGGGTTCAGTCGCTTTCTATACCGTGAGAATGACTGTTTAGTCGAAAGCGCTCGGTCTGTTTATAATATTGTGCGGTTCTTGTATTGTTTCGTTACTCTCTTTGAGTATATTTCTCTATCTCGAGTTCTGTTAGGCCTACAAAACAATTTTCCTCGTGAAATTTCCTGCAAGATAGACCATTTCACTGTTAGCCTGGAAAGATCATTTAAGTGCTCGAATATTACGTTTTTCGCGAATTTTTTGAAATTGTAATTGCCTTATAAGTTGAAAATTTATTCTACCGACATTACAGTATGCTTACGGTAAAGTTTTTATTCTCGTTAATTGGATTCGTCTCGTCGAGACGCGCCCTCTGGCGGAGACGCGGAATAGCGGCCAATACTTAGTGTAGTATACTGAATATTTGGCTGTGTGACACCCGGGAACCAAGTACGAGTCTTGTTATAGCCCTTTGAGAGGATTGTAAATTTCGATCAGTTTAGAAGAAGAAAAAAAAATCATGTCATTTGGAGAAATTAATTTCACATTCCAAAGGCTCACCCTCTCGTGTCCGCTAGTTCTGCCGCAAACTACACAATCGCCAGCGTCGTCTTTCAATAAAGGTTCTTAAGGATATTTGATACCGAACCCCATTTTCTAAGAAAACTTTCAATTATTTAAAAAAATGTAGAGGATAAAATTTATTCGGCATAATTTTTTTCTGAATGAATGTATCTGAGGAAGATACCCCCAAAAGTTCCAAAAAAAAGTATCCAATCCGAAAGTTCCAAGAAATAAGTTCCAAAACTAAAGTGTTCAAAAACTTATAATTCCAAAAAAAAAATTTCATCTTAAAAATATTCATTTTAATTTGTAGCCTTCAAATTTTGCATTTCATTCCCCTCTGCAACGCAATCCTGGTAGCGCGAAACTAAATTTAGAATGCACTTTTCTACGTGTCTATGGCATCAGGAAATCCCTTTCTTGATAGGTTGACCTAGCGCAATTTCTACCTAGAAAGTATAAAAGTTGGGGTGATGACGACGACCCACGAGTGTCTGCGCCAACCTTCGGAGGCATTATTTGTTCTAGCTTGACGTTGAAGGACCGCTTCGGATCGGTTCCACAGATGTGGTTCGTACCGTACCTTCACTGCTTTCCGTCTCCCTGGGCACGCTTCCCTCGAACGTAAGTCACTTTGAAATACTTCGCTATTGGTTCAAAATCTGTCGGTACTTGACAGACGAAAAGATCGAAACAACGAGGTACATCTGCAGTAGGGTATTTTTTCTTCCCCTTTCGTTACATTGGAACTTTCAATACTTGGAACTTTCTGGTTTGATAAGTTTGGACATTGGAACTTCCAGAAATCATGAATTTGGAATTTTCAGATTGGATATTTTTTTTGGAACTTTTGGGGGTAAACGCTTGGGAAAAATTTTTTCAAATTTGTTTTTCCCATGACGATACCTGTAGAAAGATACGTTAGAGGTGCAATATCGGTTACTTTGAGGTACCAATTTTCAGCTTAGCGTAATTGAAGAGATGGCGCTCTGTTTTTAGGAGTTTGTAAAAATAATTGAGTGACGGAAGTTGTCGAGGCTGCATGTTATAACATTATGTCACCTTTCTCACCACGAAATCGGCTGTCATTCATGAGAAAAACTAGATCGAGGTTCACGTAATCTTTGCCAGAGTTTCTTTTGTACACCCATACACTCATGACCGGTATGCCAGCAGAAAAGGGCGTATCCACGTATTCCAATCCTTCTGGCTTTTATTTGTGACTTTGGCTAAAAACTGTACTCGCAATTTTCCAATAGTGTATGGGATCTCAGAAAAGACATGAAAAATGTCAAAAGAAAGCAAGAAAGTTGCCATGGATTATTCTGCAAAAATGAATGTTGGGCGCGTATTAGGCAATTATATAAGTTCAAAAAATTTGCGAAGAATGTAATATTCGACTATTTAAATGAACTTTCTAAGCCAACGCTTAAACTTAGGCTAACAGTAAAATAGTCTATCTTATAGGAAATTTCACAAGGAACATTTCTTGTATAGGAAGTTTCTCTCCAGGCCTAACGGAACTCAAGATATTGATGAAAAACTGATTTTAGAAGGCAAGAACGTTTCAGAGTTCCGCGAGCCATACAGTGGGGGTCTCGATTTTTAATATGTTATTTCAGACAACAAACCTAAGACATTTCCGTCGGATCCAGAACTTGCCCCCAAAATGTGATGACCGATGCTTTTATCGACTGTAATTTGAAAATTTAAATTGATTTGAATTTTTATTCGATTTAATTTCAAATAAGAATATTTTTCCAGACCTCATTTGTCCATATGGCGAAGGTGTAACTCGAAAGTCAGAATTTCTCCAGTTACCCTCCTCATATCTGTAGCTTGACGGTTGACATTTTGTAAATTCCTTTTCCTCCTCATATGTATTATACATTGTACATACCAAACATTTCACAAGTCTCGTTAATAGGTCAATGTCCTCGCCCTTAAATCGAGCGTATTCTGGAGGGCAAGCGTCTTCACCAAATATTCCAGATTCCCCCTTGAAATGTTCTGATTTCTCGGGTTATCAGTATAATTTGTTAATAGTTTTCGCTGTTACCTTAATATCGAAAGAAAAATCCTCTCTCTAAACATTCTTTCTCAAAAACTTGACTTAGAAAGCGGAAAATATTGACTGAAAAACAAGGAAGGCCTAATGTACCAGCTTCAGTTGTAATTTTACGGTACAAAATAGAAACGAAACCTTTTATGTGGAGGTATTCTCTAAATTCCACGATGTTAACATCTTCGGTTTTCTCCACGAATTTCTCGCAAGTCCTTCGCGCGTTACACGAGCTAAGAATCTCGCTAAAGTACGGAAAAATTCTCTTTCTTTTTCTCTTTGAATAGGGAAAGAATTAAGAAAGAGGACTAAAAATTCCAATGATATTGACGAATATCATTCTCCTTTTTAAAGTGGAAAAATACCTTCATGGATGTTTGGACTTTTTTTTTTTACCGAAACGAGTTGCAGCTTAAAAGATAAGACGAGCCCGACGAGCTGCGACCCTATAACGGTGTTCGCGTATTTTTAACATCTCAGTTATTCATTTTAAATAATGTCAGACGTGTAGCTTTCTGATACGCATAACGATAAAGCACAGTATGAAATGCACGACTAAGGAAAAGCTAAATAAACGATGGAACGTGCGAGAAAAGCGAGAAAATCGTGCATGAAACTCTTTCGCATGAGGAACATATCCCACATACTTATGTGTACGTTCAATATTTCACAGTCTTGAGACCTTTAATAATGACCACTGCACTGCACTGTGCGCCTTAAGCTACGCCGGCTCTTTTTTTTTTTGTTTTTGTCATTGGAAAAGTAATAAGACCGCGCAGACAGAATATTATATTATTTGACAAACTAGCGACGACCTTCACTGTTTAGCGTGGATGGGAAGAAGGTCTTGCGATAAGATTTCGCACTGCACAATTGCTTTTTATAATAAACTCGTAGAGATGAAATAAGAACGTGAACAAGATAGAATTCACGCCGGAGTTTTTTCTTTTTAAAAAGAAAGTTGGGCTCGATTATTGATTTTCGGTGCGGAATAACGGAAGAGGATTAGCTGTTGACGAAGAGTGGATTTTAATGACGCGTTATTAAGATCCCTGCTTGTGTGCGTGGAAGGACAATGAACGTATAACGGCAAAAAGTATCCGAGAAAAATGGGCGTTGTGATGACCATTATACACGGTTAATGTTTCGTAGAGAAGGTCTCAATTTGCATTTTAGTAGACATTTTCGTTACTCAATGCCTCGCCTTATGTCTACGCGAATTTCGACAGCAATTTTAAGAAAGTATGCGTCTATACGGTGATGATAATGAGAAAAACTGATAGGAGTATTTGATGACTCGCGTCCTGTTCTTCAAGTCTGCATCAACATTATTGTAACGGGCGTGAAAATAAAAAGGAATCCCTCGACGCAGTCATTTTTTTTTCATCTTTCTGGGGAAAACTGTCATGTAGGGAAGAATTCGACCAATCCCAATTATCCTGAATAAAAATTCACCTTATAGTGAAGTTTGATGTAACTCAATTTCCGTCAAATAAATTGCATTCAAGCTCGAAAGTCCACGCTCGTACGGATGGAAGAGCTGTTTTACTTGAAAATTCTTGTTCTCCGCAACTTATCCATGTATTCGTTCACCATGAGTTCAAACTCTACATTACTTAATTCTGTTCTATTTTGCACCACAATCTTCGCCTATCTACATCGTACGAGCCTATTAACAAGCAACCTGTTTTACCGGGTATATTTTCTGGAAAAACGTCCGCCGTCCGCCCAGCTGGCAACCTCAAGGTGTTTTAGAGGTCGACCTCCTATCATAAATATAGCTCGGAGGTCGAAATTTTCTCCAAAGCCCCCTCCTATCTTAGATAGCTTGGAGGTCGTATCATATGTAGCTTGGAAGCCAAAATTTTAACAGGAAACCTGTTTTATAAGGCGATTTTTCGGAAAAAATGTTTGCCGTCAAGGCTAGTGGGCAACCTCAAGGTCGTTTAGAGGTCGACCCCCTTTGATATACAATTCGGAAATCAAATTTTTCTTTCAAAATTTGGGGGTGCGGCCTGTGACGTCACAGTTTCACAGTTTGATGACGTCATAGATCAATTTTTTTAGCGCGGAACCCGCCATCTCTTAGTTTTGTTGGGGGGTACTTACAGGAAATTTTCGTCCTCGAGCGGTCCAAGATTGGTGGCGTCACGAGGTTGATAACATCACGGAGAGGGGAGGGGACGTACAAATTTCGACTCTTGAGCTATATATAATAGGAGAGGGACTCAGAAAAATTTTGACTCTCAAACTATATATGATAGGAATTGGGTTTAATATCTTCTTTAATTATTAATTATAATAATTATATTGTTATAAAATTAAGTATTTTAGTAATAATTATTATTTAATCGATTAGGAGATGTTTTAATTTTAGTGATAATTTTTTATTATTTTATTTATTCTAAAAATAATTTAATTTTTAATTTTATTATTAATATTATTTATTTATATTTTGTATTTTGGTTTGAATACTTGAATTTAAATTTATTACTATATATAATTAATAAATATAATTATTATTTATGATTTGATTTTATTAATTTTAATTATATTTTAATATTATTATTTTAAATTAAATTTTAAATAAAATATTTGAAAAGTTAAATTATTATTATTTTGAAAAAATAAAGATCCTATTTAAATTTTATATTGAAAATATGTTTTTTTTTTTTAAACTAAAAGATTTATTTTTGTAATAAGTTGGAAATTTATTTTATCTTTATAAATTAATATAATTAAAGATATAAATAAATAATTTATTGCAAATAAATTTTATTTTCTTTTATATTAATCAATTAATTTTATTATTCTTTATTTCAATTATTGTTGTGATATAATTATATAAAAATAAAAATATAATAATTAAAAATATTTTATAATATTATTAATTTTAATTATAATTATTAAAGGAATAATGATTATTAATTCAATATCAAATAAAATAAAAATAATTATAATATAAGTAAAATTTATAGAAAAGGTAATTTTAAAGTTATTATTGTTAAATCCTGATTCAAGGCTATTATAAAAATGTATGAAATTATTAAATTTATTAATTATAATAATTAATATTTTAATTATAATAAAAATTGATACAATTATTATTAAATTAAAATAATTTTATTTTATGTTGATAGAATTAATTATATTTAAGGTAATAAAAATTTATGATTGAATTATAATAATAAAAATTTCAATTATTATGTATAATATATAAATTAAAATTTTTATTGGTAATATATAAATAATTAAATGTCCTATGATTATATTAATTATTAATCGTATTGAAATTGATAAAATTGAAAATAATAATCGATTAAATTCAATTGAATTAATAATCAAAATCAATGATAATAAAGTTTTATTTGGTGAAAGATTTAAAAAAATAATATTAAAGTTATTTAAAAAAGCAAAAATTATAGTTATTAATCATCAGATTTAAAATAAGTATAATATTATGGGAAATTGAATATATTATAGGTAAAATATCTATTAAATGAATTAATAAAATTGTAAAAAAAATTAAATTATAGTATATAAAATTTGAATTATTATTAATATTAAATTTAATAATTTTTGTAATTAAATATAAATTTTTAATTGATCAATAATTATATTTAATAATTAAAATTATTAAAATTAGTAGATAATTTATTCTCAAGTTTTAATGGATCAAATATATTAAATAAATTAAATGAAATATTTTCTAATTTCATTATTAAAATTTTTTTTAATAATTTTAATTATTATAATATTAATTAAATTATAAATAAATCAATTATTAGGTATTATTTGAATTATATAATTTCAAATTCATTTAATAAAATTGTTTAATTTAATTGATTCAACATAATATTCTACTTTTTGAAAGACCTTCCGTAGTGAAATATGGATCTTGCAGGTTCCCTGCTCGCCGTTGCCAAACATGCGAAAGTATTCTAATTTTCTGAGTCTCCCTCCTATCATAGCTTAGGAACGGGACCTGTAACGTCATAGTTTGATGTCATAGTTTGATGACGTTATAGGTCGACCTTGTGACGTCACAATCAGGTGACGTCATAGATCAGTTCTTTTTAAAGTTCCATTCCTATAATATACAGCGCCGAAGTTTGGGTCTGTGATGTCACAATTTGATGATGTCATAAGTCAGCCTTGTAAGGTCACAATCTACATTTTAACAGGGAACCTGTTTTATGGGGGGCTATTAGAGAAATCTGGCGTTCGCTGTCCGCCGTGCGCCGTCCAGCGAAAAACTTAGAAAAATTTCGACCCTCGAGCCATATCGACTCTCGAGCTATATGTGATAGAAGGGGGACTTGGAAAAATTTCGACCCTCGAGCCATATATGATAGGAGAAGAACTTGGAAAAATTTCGACTCTCGAGCTATATATCATAGAAGGGGGACTTAGAAAAATTTCGACTCTCGAGCCATATATGATAGGAGGGGGACTTAGAAAAATTTCGACCCTCGAGCCATATATGATAGGAGGGGGACTTAGAAAAATTTTGACTCTCGAGCCATGATAGGAGAGGGACTTAGAAAAATTTTGTCTCTCGAGCGAGAAAAATTTAGATTCTCAAACTATATTATGATAGGCTTATAGTAGGTCTAGGCCTTCTTTATACTATCTTTATCTAGGTCTAGGCTTCCTTGAATTTTCAATACCAAATCCCATTCGACTCATAAAACAGGTTCCCTGCGTTCCTCGTTTGACTTCGTTAAGGAAGCCGTCGTTTTTCAGATCCCATGTGTCCCATAAAACAGATTCCCTGTCACCTCTCGTTTAACTTGTTGAAGAACTGAACCAGTGAGTTTTCTGAGTCCGCCTCCAATCATATATAGCTTGGTGGTCAGTGTATATAATATAGCCTGAAAAATAGCCCCTTTGAGTAACTAGATATGCAATACTTCATACACCAATTGACTCAATCCATTCAATGAGCCAAATATGCAACGCCTCAAACATAATAAGACTCGGAGCATCTTTCTAAGGTATTCTAAGTCTATCATATATAGCTTGAGAGTCGAAACTTTTTCAAGTCCCCCTCCTATTATCTATTATATAAAGAGAAGTTGCAAAATCGCAAATCCATTTAACTTTATTCCTATTTCACCTACAAACTTGGAATTTGTTTCCATTGCTTTAGCTTGCCTGGGAGAAGGTTTATGCGTAATAAATTTGAAGTTACGAAATCAGTCGAATGGCGTGTAGTATATATCTTTGTGCTTCGCGGGGGAGGGGGGGGGTCATGAATGATTCAAGAGATGAAAAATCTGTATCATTCATTAATTTATTGATTGAAAATGCTAAGCAATCATTTTTGTTGACGTTCATCGAAAATTAATATGTGCTAGGCAATCATTTTTGGAAAATGGTTCTTTTTAACCGGAGAAGTTTTGAATACCCATACTGTGAGTAATCGAATATTGTAGGGTTACGATAAAGATTTTGCTTAGCAATTATTTGAAGAAGTGGTGGTTGTCTTTCATTATTTCAAATTTAACGTGAGGACTAAGAAAAGAAAAACAATTCACGTCAATTTCGAAAATTCAATATCGAAGTCACGGATGTCTCACTTTATTGCAATCTAATTGGAATGCCAAAATGCAAGAAAGCAAATCTAGGGCGATTGACGAACAAAGGGAAGAGGGCTCGTGTCAATTCCGAAATTTTGGTATCAGAAAATAATGTGGAAAATGATTGTCAGAACGATAATAGTCCCTTCATCAGGGTTTGATTGGGAATCTGGCAATTACGTGCATATTTTGTGATGAAAAATTATTTAAAACTGAAAATTGAAATTTCTGTTGGGGGGGTGGTAAGATTAAGTTACCTGATTTGCCCTCAATGCCGGATCTTCTTCAAAAACTATTAGACGGAAGGGATAATAGATCTCATTTTCTTAATAATTTGCATAAATACAACAATGCGCTTTTAATGACTTCTTTAGGGTGTAATGAAGTTCCAAACATATTTACAACTTTCAAAATTTTTGGACAATTGTATCATTATATGGGAAGTTATCTACCTCCTCCAAAAATCCACAAAAAATGACAAATTTTTCAGCATACACCCAGAAAAAAGAATGCGCAAAGGATCTTCTAAAAAGCCGGCATCCAACTATCAGAGAAAGAAGATATTAAGAACGAGATTGAAAGTGTAAAACAAAATATCAACGATAAAAAACATGAAATTGAAAAATTGGAAATTAAAAGAATTAGATTAGAAAATGAACTAAAAGAATACTAATGATAAATAAATATCAAGAATCTTGAAAATAATTTGAAATTTTATCATATTTAGCGGGCTTACGGCTTGTAATATATAGTTCTAGAGTCAAAATAGAATCGCGATCTTTTCCTTTGTGTAAATTAAAAAAATATAATATGACAAGGAAAATTGATGAGGCTGAATTTTAGAGGAGATAGATGGAAGAAATTCTTGGTGCTGTTTTGATAAGTTTCCAGAAAACTATTTCTTCATCCTATATTTTGAACATCGTCATTTGACGCAGTTGCCGAAAAACTCGCTGATAAAGTTTGTAGATGACTACTAGTTAGTATACATTTGTAGAATGGATTGTTCTTTGTGCTGTAAGCGGGTGGAAAAAAATCTCTACCTCTCCCTGATACAAATTGTCAGGCAATCAGGGTCAGAGAGTCTGTACTCGCCACATTTTCCCAAAGAAGGGATCAGGTCTTTGGGGCAGTATTGGCTGGGCTCTCAAATTCCGTAGCTTGTAATAGCCAGCCTCAGAATTATAAGCCTCAAGGATCTTGACCAGTTCGCCGGTGGATTCCTCCATATAGAGAGTGCGGATTCCTTGGGACCTATTGAATGATAAAGAGTGGGAACTTGTAAGATGCGAAGAACGAGAACTTTAATGGTATCAGAAGCACGTTCAAGAGGGAAGGACGCAAGCCGATGCATCATCGCCATGTACCGGACCTCTTAGTCACGTAGATGGTCAATGGAAGAAGAATGTTTCTTACGGATACCAAAGGTGTGCCCATCCGCCGTGAAAGCTGATGGGGATATCGTTATCAAATGCAGTGGCGTAGCGGGGGGTGAGAGGTCGACTCCCCTCCTCCTCCAAGATACATGAAATATCACATTTTATTCGAAATAATTTATCCAAACATTTTTTGTAAGACTTCTTCTTTCCCAATTTTTCTTTGACCCTCAAAAAAAATTTTCTAGCCACGCCCCTGATCAAATATACCTTCTTTTGAAGAAAGTTTCGACTCTGCGATAAAACGTTCTCCTTATATACTTGCATTCAATCATCCGCACTATTTTTGAAATTTTATTCAGGAAGTGAGCAAAAATACGTCAAAAAGAAAGAAAGGTTGATAACCGCTGAAATTTATTCCACAAAAAAGATGTACCATCGTCTACTTTCCGCAAACATACTCTTCCTTTTCTCTCATCTAAATATTAAATTGTTTTAAAAATATTTCGTACCTTTAATTATGAAAAATACACCATATCCCGTCATCAAAATATAAATGAACTTTTACATCCATTGTTTTTATCTTCTCTACAGGCAAACAACACTTTTTCGACGGAATTATATTTTTCTTTTTTTTGCCCATTTTTTTTTTGCTATTATGATGTTTTCGTGAACCACTAATTATCTAGCGCGCAATTACCCGTACACTGAGATATAATTTTACGTTGATCGTTAATTTCGCTCACCGTGATACAAAGTTCGTATTACAAATTACTGTAATCGTATTCTTCGCCCGAAACTCAAGCTACCTTCAATTTTATTACTTCGAGTTTTAAATATCACGTCTGCTATTCATTAAGTCGTTGTCTTAAACAACAAAAAGTCTAACGTCCACCTTCCTTATTTTTGAAATTTCTCCTTTGAAAAAAAACGAAGTGGAAGGGTGGAGAAAGTTTACATTTATGACGTGCTACTGTGTGTATAGTCTTCTTGGAAGTTCAGTGTTCCCATGTGTCAAGAACTATTATAAATTACACTTTTTGTCATTTTGCACTGTACTTTATAAGACATTATTCGATCTATCAAGCAGAAATGCAACGGAAAAGGATTTTATTGGACACTCGCAGGAATAATGTTGTATGTCAAGGAGGACAAGTACTCGTATCATAGTAAATGACGATGGAACAGTTGGATTAGCATAGGTCAACATGTTCTAGAAAAATCCAGAATGGTCAGCCGAGAGAACAAAATTTGAGAATTTCATAAATATTAGTAACTAACCCAACCCCCACAAATAGGGACAGCGCAGTGGTATCATCATCCCCTAAAGTCAGTCCTTCGTTTGAACTCAGAACCTCCAGCTTTGGGAGAATGGTTCGCCAAATGTTCCGGCATTGTCTGAGTGTAAAGCCTGCAGGGAGTATCAGGAACTAGCGTCTTCCGCCTTAACTTTTTATACTTCGTCAGAAAGAGCCGATATGATCGTGGCTTTCACCGCGATCACTGTATTAGTAGCGGTGGCAATGTTGAGTATTCCTGGAGCATTTTCACGATTTTACGTGAACGTTTTTTTATCAGCCAGCTGTCAACTAATCGGTCACGGACAGTACGTTAAATTGTCTGAAATACCAGCAGGACGACGCGCCTCAGTAGTAAGTTAGTGGATGGCAGTGATGTCGCACAAAAACGAAAACAAAAAACTCGACATTTTTTCAGGCGAAATACCGAAACAAACTGAACGAAACAAAAGATTGAATGTAGAAATGATTGAAAACAAATAACGAAACAAAGTTTAGAAATCTTTTGTACTTCTTGGACTTGAAGACACTCTCGGCAAACTGAGATAAGTCAATCACGTTTTTCTGCCTTCTTGCTCTCGTTTAGGCAAAATTCCTACCAACTTGGTTTTTGTGAACTACAATGTGGTTAAGATACATCCCTCCACTCACTTGTTGGTTGCTCATAAAAACAGTGATGGTAAAAATTTTGCCTAAACGAGAGCAGGAAGGCAGAAAAACGTGATGTGACTTATCTTAGTTTGCAGAGAGTGTCTTCAAAGTGTAAAATTTTTCATTTTCCATTCTTGCACTTGGAAATATTTTCAACTGTTGGACTTTGAAATATTCTCAACTGTAGGACTTGGAATCATTTTCCAATTGTTAGACTTTGCAATATTTTCATACTTTTTGGAATTGTAAAATTTTTCATTTCTGATTGTCTCCCACAGTTGAAAATAAAGTCCCACAATCAAAACTGAAAAATTATACAAGTCCAAGAAATAAGAAAATATTTCAAAGTACATACAACAATTGAAGAATGGTTCCAAGTCCAACAGTTGAAAATATTTCAAAGTCCAACAAATGGAAAATAATTCCAAGTCCAAGAATTGAAAATGAAAAATTTTACAAGTCCACTTACAAAAATATTTCAAAGTCCCACAATTTGAAAATATTTTGAAGTCCAACAATTGGAAAATAATTTCAAGTCCAACATCTGAAAATATTTCAAAGGAGAATAATTCCTAGCCCAACAAATGGAAAATAATTCCAAGTCCAAGAATTGAAAATGAAAAATTTTACAGGTCCACTTACAAAAATATTTCAAAGTCCCACAATTGAAAATATTTCAAAGTCCAACAATTGGAAAATAATTCTAAGTCCAACAGTTGAAAATATTTCCAAGTCGTAGAAATGAAAATGAGAAATTTCACAAGTCCAAGAAGGAAAATATTTCAAAGTCCAGCGGCATCACTCTTACTCCGAGTATGGCAGTAAATACCAACGCATGAACGGCTTGGCACCATCTACATACGTCGAAAATGTATACTAAATGAAACTTCGTGGTAGGAGTAAGAGTGATGCCGTGGGACTTGGAAATATTTTTGTAATTCTTGCACTTGTAAATCATTTTCAATTCTTGGACTTGAAAATATTTTCAACTGTTGGACTTTGAAATCTTTTCATATGTTGTACTTGGAATTATTTTCGAATAGTGGGACTTCAAAATATTTTCATACTTTTTGGACTTGTAAAATTTTTCATTTCTGATTGTCTCCCACAGTTGAAAATAAAGTCCTACAATCAAAAATGAAAAATTATACAAGTCCAAGAAGTATGAAAATATTTCAAAGTACATACAACAATTGAAGAATAGTTCTAAGTCCAACAGTTGAAAATATTTTCAAGTCCAAGAATTGAAAATGAAAAATTCTACATCAAGTCCTAGAAGTATAAAATATTTCAAAGTCTCACATTTTGAAAATATTTCTAGTCCAACAGTTGAAAATATTTCAAAGTCCAACAAATGGAAAATAATTCCGAGTCCAAGAATTGAAAATGAAAAATTTTACAAGTCCAAGAAGTACAAAAATATTTCAATGTCCAACAATTGGAAAATACGAGTAATTTGAAGTCCAACCCATGAAAATATTTCAAAGGAGAATAATTCCAAGTCCAACAGTTGAAAATATTTCAAAGTCCAGCAATTGGAAAATAATTCCAAGTCCAACAGTTTAAAATATTTCCAAGTTGTAGAAATGAAAATGAGAAATTTTACAAGTCCTAGAAGTTTGAAAATATTTCAAAGTCCAGTGGCATCACTCTTACTCCGAGTATGGCAGTAAATATCGACGCGTGAACGGCTTGGCACAAGTTACATTTGTCGAAGCTACATTTGTCGAAAATGTATACTAAATGAAACTTCGCCTACCTACGCAACTTGCAAGATTTGAAATCTTACGTGATTTGTAAAAAGACTTTGTCCTCCAAGTCTATTACTGCGATACTTGGAGTGAGAGTGATGCCGCGGGACTTGGAAATATTTTCCTAATTCTTGGACTTGTAAATCATTTTCAATTCTTGGACTTAGAAATATTTTCAACTGTTGGACATTGAAATATTTCCATGTGTTGTAATTGGAATTATTTTCATACTTCTTGGACTTCAAAATATTTTCATACTTTTGGACTTGTAAAATTTTTCATTTTCAATTCTTGGACTTGGAAATATTTTCAACTGTTGGACTTCGAAGTATTTTTGTATGTTGTACTTGGAATTATTTTTGAATTGTCGGACTTTGAAATATTTTCAACTGTTGGACTTGTAAAAGTTTTCATTTTTGATTATCTCCCACAGTTGAAAATATTACAAAGTCCAAGAATTGAAAATGAAAAATCTTACGAGTCCAAGAAGTATGAAAATATTTCCAAGTCCAAGAACTGAAAATTTTTCAAAGTCCACAAAGTATGAAGATATTTCAAAGTTGAACAATTTGAAAATAATTCCAAGTCCAACAATTGGAACATAATTCCAAGTCCAACACATGAAAATATTTCAAAGTCCAACAGTTGAAGATATTTCTAAGTCCAAGAATTACAAAAATATTTCAAAGTCCCGCTAGATTTCAAATCTCGCACTTGATTTATGTGGGGATCAAAGAAGAGTGATTACATAAGTAGGTCGTGTCCCGCGAAGTCCCATAAAGCGTAGTCCTAAAGCGGATGATACAAAGGTGATACGCAGTGATAATAGGACAAATTAAAGTGATAAGTGATAACCTTTTTTAATAATATAGGGCTTTTCCATGTCGGCGCATTGCATACGTATTCTCCTACGTGTTATCGAAATGGTAGTATTTCTAACATTGTTCTTATGGGTGTTGCTGGATTGCATACTCAAATTACTCCACAATGAAAATGAGTATGCAATCCAGCAACACCTATAAGAGCAATGTTAGAAATACTACCATTTCGATAACACGTAGGAGAATACGTATGCAATGCGCCGACATGGAAAAGCCCTATAGAATAATATAGACTACTCCTTTGTTACGTCATGAGAAAACGTAGAAAATCATTTTAGATGACTGTGATCCACTTGTGGGAACTGCGAAAGACAAATTATAGTCTTTATCTCGAACGAGTTGAATTTTCAGCCTACAATCTGATCTTACAAAAATTGAAATCTCTATTACAAAATCTGATCGGTTATATCGATTGAATAAAGACTTGTTTTAATCGACTAGTTGAATAGAATTGAATACTTGACGAGTCATTTGATCCCTTATTATTTTACTATCATTTATCACATATGAACAAACTTCAAACTTCTGGAATGAACATGAACTGTCGCCATTTGCCGTTTCTTGATAGTTACCGCGCTTCATTGCAACGAGCAAGTGTACCTTCTCGTGCATTGAAATTTTGTAGCCCCATAAGATACGTTACGCGTCGCAACAAACTGCGGTAACTGAACTTGAATATTGCACAATGATGAGACGAGTAATTGAAAAATGGCAGATGACATGGTATTCAACGTCAAAAATACTTTTAGAAATACCTCCGATAGTTCATGTCCTTTCCAAAAGTTCGAATCTTGTTTATGTACATATTTAATTGGGGGTATATCAATTCTGTCATCTTACATACACGTATATGACTTGTTTATAATGCTATATTTGTAATAATAATGGATAAAGTTGCTTCAAGCGTCAAACTGGACGTGTTAAAAAATTCAATTCAAAGACTAGAGAGATTAAATTCGGTATTAGAAAACTGATTATATTTACATTCACCTATTCTAGCGTTGTAGCTTTCGTATACCTCTCGCTCAATTTTTCCGTTTCATATTTTTCATTCGCTGAATTATATGTGTTTGCTGACTAAGGAAAAACCGCATATTTGTATACTATTGATGCCGCGTTTCACAGCTTTAGGGCACTACTTAATTAGCGTGGTCACTCCCACGAGCCTTGGACAAAACACTTTTAATATGAAATTCCAGCAAAAAGTTCTCAGTTTCCGATCTAGAAGTCCACGTTGGTCGGTTTTCTATCGTTTCCATCGTTGGGAGGCAATTATTTACCTTTCTGTAAAGTTTGGTTTCAAAGCAAAGCAAAACAAAACGCTCGCGGAAAATTCCTCTTATTTCTGTGGCAGAATGTACGTTCCCAACGCGTGCGAGCATTTAAATATCACTCAGCTGGTATTGATGACCGTAGAGCTTGCCAATGGAAAACGTATTATTTTATGTACAAGCTGTATAATTTTAGTGTATTAAAATCAAACTTTCATTCGCAAAACGTTCGTCTACGGCTTTCGTATCTGGAGGTTTCTCGTTTTAGATTTATGAAAATTTCGAGAGAAAAATAACATAGAATGAACTATGAAAATGAAAAGTAGAAAAACGCCAAGGACGATGAATCATCCCTTTAATTATTCATCAGTGGGTATTTGCGAAAGCGGCACTTTATCTATCAACATTTCTCTGTTTTTTTTTTATAAATCTTATCCAATAATATACGAGTAAATTCAAATTATAGGGATAGTATTATCAATTCATCATGTAAAAACTTTTTCTGGAAAATTAACTGAGAGGTGCTAGGAATCTGTCCTTCCAAAACCACAATTCCAAACTTTAAGGAAGAAAGGCAGTTCAGTTCATAGAAGGGATTCGACTCTGAAAACAATCAATTATTCGACTTTGTTTCGCGATTACTCTGTTGGTGAAATTTTCTCTCCTCCGTAAGAGTATGAATTTTCAAAATTCTTCTGAGTGCTTTCTCTTTATTCACCTTCAGCCCATCAGAATAATTCTTCCGAATTCACTCCCCAGGAGGAAAGAAGGAATCTGGGAAAGTCAGGAAATTTTTTGAAGCATTTCATACGCGCTTATAAAAAAACCCTTACAAAAAATCGTCACTGTTTTTTAACGGTTTTTGATTGGAGTCATCCATCCTCGGAAAACTATTATGAAAAACCGTCACGGGTGGACAAATTTTGACCTTCGGTACTCTGCCCAACTTACGGTATATTAGGATCTACCAGACATACTCGTATGTGTATACTAGGTATCTAATCTCGTAGCTATAGTCCGGCGGCAGGGTGGCAATTATGAGATCAACCTCGCATTTCATGTTAAAATCATGAAATTTGGAACGAACATTTAGGATGCTTGAATGAAAAATTTGAGCCATGGCGCCACGGTCCAAACCCCAAAGGGGCCCTGTAATGGCGGGTTGCCTAACTGGAAGGAGTTCTTGCATATAAATGACTGAAATATTCCTTTTGGTTTGCAATTTATGTGAATTCTTCAAAAAATTCTTCCGACATCTTGGGGGCGTTGAGGGGTTGGTAACCCCTAAAATGGGGGTAAAATTGAAGTGATATGTTTCAACTTATTTTCACGAATATCCCTGTGAAATTTTTCGTAGGATTTGGGAAAAATACTAAAACATTTTCTGGCATAGCCAAATAAATGAAAATCATGTTCCATGTCTTTTATATTTTATCAGTCATCCTGAAATATTTCAGTCTAGGCTTCTACTAGGTCAAGTGTTCGTGAGATATTATTCGTTTACCCCTTTACCTATCTTGGCGTCGTATAAGTCTTCTATGAGAAATATAAGGTAGCGCGAACTCGCTGTTGTATTGGAATGGTATGAGACAATTCAAGTCTAGGGGACATGGAAAAATTTCGACTATCCAGCCTTTATTTATTTAATTATTTTATTTAATTATTTAATTATTAATTAATTATTTATTTATTATTATTACGCGGGGTGTACTCGCGAATTTCTGAATCACCCACGGGATAGAGATTTCTCTTGACGGGGGGGGGGGGGGGGGGGGTGTACTCGCGAGTGTTTCAAAATCGGGGTCCGGCGAGAGAAAAGACATGGAACATGTCAGAGAATGGTATGAGACAATTCAAGTCTAGGGGACTTGGAAAAACTTCGACTATCCAGCCTTTATTTATTTAATTATTTAATTATTTGATTATTAATTAATTAATTATTTATTATTATTACGCAGGGTGTACTCGCGAATTTCTGAATCACCCACGGGGTAGAGATTTCTCTTGACGGGTGGGGGGGGGGGGTTACTCGCGAGTTTCAAAATCGGGGTCCGGTGAGAGAAAAGACATGGAACATGTCAAAAATTCTTCCGACCGTCCACAGAGACCCCGCCCCCCCCCCAAATTGAGGAAAAAATATTTTGTCTTTTGGGAAAATCTTTATGGGTTCCGAAGTAGAATTTAGCGCGAAATCCGGGAAAAATAGTGGAAAAATTCCTGGTGCCATTGGGGGGGGGGGTTAAGAGGGGCCAAAACCCTGAAAAGTGATGAAAACATTTTTGCATTTTTCGAGTTCAACAAATTCTCATGTAGAATTTACCGTGAAATTCGGAAAAAATAATAAAAAAATTTCAAACCCCCAAAACTGAAAGTAAAAAATATGCGTGTTTGAGAGAATTCAAACGGGTTCTTCCCCCTTCTATTCCTCCTCTCCAACTTCAAAATTTCCAAATTAAAACCACAAATTCAATTGAATTTCTGGGCCTTTGGTTTCATCAAAAACTAACATGGATCCCTCATATCAAATTATTAAAAGCCAAGTGCCTCCGTTCAATTAATGTACTTAAATACCTCTCTCATACCCGAACGGGATGCAATCGAAAATTACTTTTAAATCTATACATAAGTCTCGCTCGATCTCAATTGGATTACGGCGTCCCTGTCTATAACCTAGCCAGTATATCTGCTCTATCATTACTGGAAACTATTCAAACTACTTCTCTAAGACTTGTCACTGGGGCATTTAGAACCAGCCCCAAACTTAGCCTGTGCGCTGAAACATCTGAACCCCCTCTCTCCATTCGCCGAGCCGTTCTTTCATCAAACCTTCTTGTTTCAGTATCTCAATTTCCTGATCTCCTCATCTCGAAATCCATTCTCTCAAAAATTAATCCGGTCTTCATTCAACATCCAAACAAACACATCCGAACCCTCCTAGAAACCTCCTGTTCTCGCCGCTTCAAAATTAAAGCTCTTGTTCCAACTGTAATATTCCTCCTTGGCTGCTTCTCCTGTCCCTGACATCCGATTAGATCTTACAGAAGTTCCAAACAAAAATAATTCCATCTATAGAGAACACATTAAAAAAATATTAGATCAATATTCAGACCATACCCTATGTATAACAGACGGCTCTCAACTCAACAACAAGACGGCGTACGCATTTTCTATTAGTCGAAAAATACAAGCTCAACGTCTACGTGATGCAGCGTCAGCAATCCTGACCTGCGTGTCGAAACTAGCCCAACTTCATCCGGGACATAAATATATCCTCCTAACAGACTCTCTCTCATCTCTCCATGCTATTAGCGACATTTTCTCTGTCAACCCGATCATTCAACGAATTTTTCTGGCTCTTTACTCATTGAAATCAATCAATTCTCATTTTACTCTAGTGTGGATTCCGAGCCATGTCGACTTTCCGCCTCACGATGCTGTTGATGAAGCAGCTAAACAAGCTACTTCACTACCAAAAGTAACTGACCGCATATTTATCCCGGTTAAAGATTTGAAAATATATTACGGTTCCATGTCCTCTAATCTCTGGCACTCTTCCTGGGAAAATCAATCCAACAATAAATTAAGAAAAATCAAAAATAACCTCTAAATTGATCAACATCCCATCGCCCTTCCAGGTGGGAGGAAGTCATATTGCCCCGACTAAGAATGGGACACACTCGTCTCACTCTCACACATACCTTCTAACAAATCATTTCCCTTCATCATGTCCTCATTGTCAAAACGACAGTCCAAGTGTAGAACATTTTTTTACAAAAACAGATGAGTCCGCAAAAAACGCAGTTTACTTGAGGTAGAAAAATGTGATCCTACAATTTTACAACTTTTCCCAAAGTTCCTCCCGGCCCCCTCGAAGAGCCGTGAGTTTTTTTCAGGATTCTTTCTGAATCTTACGGTAAATTTCACACAAGAATCCGTTTGAATTTTCTCAGAAACGCATAATTATCTTTTACTTCGCGTTTCTGGCGTTTGAGTTTTCTTACCCTCTCTGAAAGACCTCCAGAAATTTTTTCACTATTTTTTCCGGATTTCGCGCTGAATTCTACTTCGGAACCCATTAAGACGATAAATTCTCCATAAGAATTTGTAGTTGAAAAAAAAACAAAATTTTTTTCATCGCTTTTCAGGGTTTGTACCATTCTCAACTCCCTCCAAGGGCACCAGGAATTTTTTTACTATTTTTCCCGGATTTCGCGCTAAATTCTACTGCGGAACCCGTGAAGATTTTCCCAAAAAATACAAAATATTTTTTCCTCAATTTGGGGGATGGGGAGGCCCCTGGCCTCTTGGAACGGTCGGAAGAATTTTCTTAGTATCTTTCCCAAATTCTACGGAAAATTTCATGAGGATATTTGTGAAATGTGTCACTACAATTTTACCCCTATGAGGTTTTGACCGTGGCGCCATGGCTCAAATTTTTCATTCAAGTACCGGTATCCTAAATCCTCCGTCCAAATTTCATGGTTTCAACATGAAATGCAAAGTTGAATTGTCTACCTCTCGGACTACTTTTTCTAGACTAAGCTTGTACTAGGCCTATCCTATTATAGCTTCAGACTAGACTACAAGTAGCGAGTATTTCTGCCAGCTCATTAGCTAATTAGCATAATTAACAGTAGAAAAGAGACCCTGACGGCGTTTTGACTGAGACTATAGTCCCGGGCAAATTGTCACGGTTGTCTTTCACTGACCTCTTTTAGTAACTTGGAAAAATTTTGGCCTTTGCTACTTCGAGTCTGTATCCTTTGTCCTCATTAAACTTGCTCTAACATACACAATACTAGGTTTATCCTAAGCAAAGAAATGCTGGTGGAGGAGAACGTTACTATGAAGTCATGATGACCAAGATGGACGCATCAAAAGTCGATATAATAGGTAGAACCGATTCAATATGATCGAAAAAATCGATACATCGATGTATTATATCGAAGTGTAAGAAGCAAGCATTATAAAATTCTACACTGCGTGTCTCTGAAAGATAAATGTTACCTGCTGTGCCATATCACGTTTTTCTTGTGGGTGTTTTAATATAAATTGAGGTTCACATGAGTTATTTAAAGCGAGAAAAAATGTTAATAATTCTAACTGATGGTATTTGTATAATATTTGCTCCAAAGTATAGTAGTTCTACTTTCTTACTTTCAAAAATAATACGAATACCTACATTGATATCAAGTCTGCTCCTAGACTATTAGATTAGAGCAGGAAAAAAAGCTGCACTCATCTTAATAACCTGTTCTCCACTCCCTGTACGTTATACTTGTCTCTTATGTCAACAGTCATCAATTTATTTCGTTTTTCTCCATTTTTTACAAATTCGTGAGCGTATCATCATACGTACATCGAAAATAAATACTGGATGGTAAGGCTTTACCATTTCTCTTTCTTCAGCTCTTGTGGTTATCGTTCAGTTTGCTGACAAGCGACGTCCTTCAGAAAAAAAAAAAAAATTCGTCTTCCATTTCACACTTATTTTGTTTTCTTTAGAATATGCTGGGATGCTGGTTTACGCAACTTTACGTCGTGAACATTTGCGTTTTATTGCAGATTAAGAGAAGCTTCATACAACCGTCTCATCGTATGATACTTTTTCCGATGTTTTCTGTCAAACCCTTTCGAACCCTTTTGAGAGCTCTTATACCCCATTTTCTACTTTCTTCTGCTTCTGCATAATATTTACGTACAACGAGAGTAGACAGAAAGAATCGTTAGAAAATTTTTTTTAAATAATAAGACGTCTATCGAGTACAAGCGTCATCCCGTGTAGAAGAAAGCTGACACAGTCTCAGCGCACCACTTAAATACGTGATCGTGACGTCGTATCGTACTACATAATTTGATCCTCGGAGATAAGTTGAAGCATTGAAATGAAATTATTTAAGATGTACTACGAATATTCTGAAAACGCTTCCAAAACAAGTCCAGTCGTCCAACAAGAAGCCACGTAAAATTCTTTTGTTATAGACAATGTAGATTTAAAAAGAAAAATTGTTCTGTTTTTCCCTCTTTCGTGTACAATTATGTACTCCAGCGACTATCAACTCTTTTCTGTATCTAGAATCGTTCTCAAAACCGGTTCTCTTGTGAATTTATTTTCTGGGAAGTGTTTCAAAGTTGATCAATTGTACATTGTTAAATCCATTCTTGAAAAATGCCTGTCCTTTGTCGTTTACATTTTATTTGATAGAAAATATTGTGTATCTTATGTATTTCATATTTTTACTATGAATCCGTTGCAATGAAGAATTATACCATCCTCTATGCAGCCAATCTCGAAAAAATTATTTTTCCATTGATCTAAAAATGAGTTCACGAACACCCAGTAATATCACAAAAACACTTTTTATAGCATTATTTTTCAATTTAGGCATATTAAAAATTATTAGTGATCTATCTTGAAAATGATCAAACTATTGTTCATAACGACGCAACGCATGAAAGTAAATTAAATTCCCCTCTTCGGGAATAGCATAAGAGCATGGATATGTCTCGCTTTCATTCTGTCATTCCATATCTTAAGAGATTTCTTACCTGTTATCTCTATTTGTATGAACTTGCATTTATGAAGTAAGTTAGTTACGCTAACAACCAACCTTCAACAAAATATCAGGCTACTCACTTGGCCTATTCAGCCTAAAATATAACCCGCACTTCTAGTATCCCATTAGCCACCTCAGTCCCCCTCGCTTTGTTCAACTTTCTTCAACAGTATTACAAGACCACCATTACCGCTCTTTAAGCTGCGTCTTCACTTTGGTTTAGCCACTGCAACAGATTTTTATACTGATTTAATTTGAGCCAGACTAATTTAGCCCCTCCTCCAACAGTATAATAGTATTACTGTTCATTAGGCAAAGCGTTATGTTGATGACGTTTAAGACATGTGCACTATTCTCACATCATCGAGCCGTGACTTCATTACCCCCCGGGCCCACACTTCCCACGACATCATCACCTGTGGCTATAGACCTTATACTATCCTCCTAACCCTAAGTGTATGCGCTTTTGTAACGTCATCACAGAGAAAATGTGGGCGGGTACCCTATTCAGAAAAAACAAATTTTCTTCAATATGTCTCATGTTTTGACTTTACCAATTGACCCCAACATTAATTTCACGATTTATAAAACATTTAAGAAATTCGCCGTATTGTAACACAAAATAGGAAAATTTTTTCGTTCTATTTTCGAAACTTGGCGAATCGCCCTTCGCAAGGCCGCAAAATTTTTCACTGTTTACGTGTGAATGCTCCGACAAATTCGTGCGATTTCTAATTTCAATTTGCTTTGACTTCTATCATCGGCCAGTTGTCATTGTTACTCTACATTCAAAAACAAATTTTTTGAAAAAAGACTTAGGGGTTTCGGCGCTCTGGAAAGCAAGGTACACGGGTTCCACAAATCTTCCATAGAGAAAGAGAAAAAAAGG
This sequence comes from Aspidiotus rigidus, assembly GCA_035079385.1. NCBI lineage: Eukaryota > Metazoa > Arthropoda > Insecta > Hemiptera > Diaspididae > Aspidiotus > Aspidiotus rigidus. The sequence goes on along the minus strand of JAVHKY010000041.1, from coordinate 1,047,097 downwards.
AAGATCCGCGTTTAAACACCACACTAGAAAAAAGGAAGGCTAAGGCTGAATTTTGGTTTTGGATATTATAAAGAAACAATTTTCTATACTTATAGCTGAAAAGTGCATTTTCGTTGATCGTTTTCAACAGAGAAGTTGTCATTTTTCCCGATGCCGCGTATTTGTTTCAAGGAACCTGTTTTATGGGGGGGGGTGGAAAAAAGGACGGCTTCCTTAACGAAGTTAAACGAGGAACGCAGGGAACCTGTTTTATGATTCGAATGAGATTTGGTATTGAAAATTCAAGGAAGCCTAGATCATATATAGCTCGACAGTCGAAATTTTTCTAAGTCCCTCTCCTATCATATATGGCTCGAGAGTCGAAATTTTTCTAAGTCCCCCTCCTATCATATATAGCTCGAGAGTCGAAATTTTTTCTAAGTCCCCCTTCTATCATATATAGCTCGAGAGTCGACATTTTTCTAAGTCCCTCTCCTATCATATATGGCTCGAGAGTCGAAATTTTTCCAAGTCCCCCTTCCATCATATATAGCTCGAGAGTCGAAATTTTTCTAAGTTCCCCTCCTATCATCTATAGCTCGAGAGTCGAAATTTTTCTAAGTCCCCCTCCTATCATATATGGCTCGAGAGTCGATATTTTTCCAAGTCCCCCTTCTATCATATATAGCTAGAGAGTCGAAATTTTTCTAAGTCCCTCTCCTATCATATATGGCTCGAGAGTCGAAATTTTTCCAAGTCCCCCTCCTATCATATATAGCTCGAGAGTCGAAATTTTTCTAAGTCCCTCTCCTATCATATATGGCGAGGGTCGAAATTTTTCTAAGTTTTTCGCTGGACGGCGGACGGCGGACGGCGCACGGCAGATTTCTCAAATAGCCCCCCATAAAACAGGTTCCCTGTTAAAATGTCCGCCGGCCGGCAAAGCTCGGACCTCGAAAATTGTATAAGTCCCCCTCCCATTATATATAGCTCGGTGGTCGATGTATATAGCCTGGAAGATAGCCCTTCGAGTCACTAGATATGCAAAGCTTCACACACCTATTGACTTAGCCCCTTCAATGAGCCAGATGTGCACCGCTTCAAATACCATAAAACTCAGAACGTTTTTCTAATGTATTCCAAGCCCCTCTTCCACCATATATAGCTCAGAGGTCAACTCATATACAACTTGGAGATCGGAATATTAACAGGGAACCTATTTCATCGTTGGGGGGGTGGGGTGGTCTGGAAAAACCATCCGCCGTCCGGCCGGTTGATGAAGTTCAGAGTTTGAAAATTTTCTAAGGTCCTCTTACCATATATTGCTCGGTGGTCTGATTACATAATCTGAAAGATAGCCCCTTCGAGTCACTAGATATGCAATTTTTCATAAATCAATTAACTCAGCCCCCTCAATAAGCCAGATATGCAACGCTTCAAACACCATAAGACTCAGAACGTCCTTCTAAGGTATTTCAAGTCCCCTTTCTATCATATGTAGCTCAGAGGTCAAATCGCTATGTAGCTTGGAGTTTGGAATTTTTCCAAGTCCGGGCTTGTGATGTCACGATTTAATTACGCCATAGATCTGGTACGTCAACTTTTTCAGCTCCCACGAGCCCCATGAATCAGGTTCCCTGCTACCCCTCGTTCAACTCCGTTAAAGAACTCGTGAGTTTTAGCGGCAACTGGCTATATCCCTTTTTGTCGGGAGCACTTTCAGGAAATTTTTCTACGCGAGCGCAAGTGGGGTTGATGACGTCACGGAGAGGGGGGGAGGGACTTGGAAAAATTTCGACTCTCGAGCTATACAGGGTGGATCAGAAAGATGTTACCAGTTAAATGGGAGTTTGCGCTAAATCTGTCGTAGCGCGAAAACACAAAACGTTAGACGTATAGTTTAAATGTAGGAATTTTGTATCTCAATTTTATCATTAAATTGAGCCATATCCGAAGTTTCTACGACTTTCCTGAGCCGCCGAGTTATGGATCAAAATGTGCCGAAAATTCACCAAATCGCCTGGGTTCTCAAAATAGAACTTGAAAATTAATTAATTTACAGTATTAAGCTGAATGTCAAAAATTTTAGTAATCAAGTTATTGTTTCTTATGTGAATTTGGACGGGGAAAATGGAAAAAATAGTTACAAAATCCTAAGAAGCACCAAAATGGGTTAATGGGCTGAAAAAGGGTCAAAATTTCCCCAAATTGGAAAATCGTTCAAACTTTCAAATTTTAATTCGATTTTCAAGTGGAATTTCGCGCTAAGTCCAAAAAAAAATGCTTAAAAAGTTCTTCGGAGCACCAAAAAGGGGTTAATGGGCTCAAAGAGGGCCAATATTTCTCCAAATTGGAAAATCGTTCAAACTTTCAAATTTTATTTCGATTTTCAAGTGGAATTTTGCGCTGAGTCCGAAAAAAATGCTTGAAAAATTCCTCGAAGCACCAAAATGGGATGATGGGCTCAAAGTGAATCAAAATTGCTCCAAGATGAAAAATTGCGTAATCTTCAAAAAATTTTTTCAATTCTGAAGTAAAATTTAGCGCCGTGTCCGAGAATAATACTGAAATGGCCCTAGATGATCTCCAAAATGAAAAATCCAAAATTCTCCTCCTTCTGCAGTAAAATTGTTGATTCAGGGATAGAAGGAATGTTGACAAGTTCGTCTGCCGTTGAGTGCTCGCGGAGTGAGAGATCGACTAGCGTCGGATGACAGATCCGAAAGAGGAAATTGTGGACATTCTCCTCATTTGGGGGATTGGAGGGAGACGACAAATTCATCTTCCGATGAAGGTTCGCAGTGAGAGATGATGAAAGCGGGAAAAATTGCGAAAACTCTCGTTGTTTCAGTCAAAGAACACAAAGTTGGTCTTCTGTTGTGTGCTTGCGATGAGAGATAAACTGACACCCCACCTATGAACGAAGCGAGCCAAAGTGCAAAAACTCCTTGATTCAGGCAATGGGAGGATACCGCAAATTCGGTCTTGCTCGTGATGAACGATCAGCGACAGCTCAGTCTTTGATTGAGGCAGACAAACGCCCGGAATTTCTCGGGGTTTCACCCGGAAGAGGGAATGATACCGTCAAGCTCGACTTTCGTCATGAGCTCGCGGTAAGAGAACGATCGAGACCCCGTGTATGACAGAGGCAGGCGAATGATCCCTGGGTTCAACGTAGATCAACGGAGGCCCCGTGTAATGATCAAGGCGGGTGCTTCGGCAAAAACTCCTGTTGTTTCTTGCCAAGGAGAGAATGATGCCGACGACTTCGTTTCCCATTACATACTTGCGGTGAAAGATCGACTGAGACCCCGCGTATCATCGAGGCGGGTGCTTCCTCAGAAACTCCCGTGGTTTTGGGTGAAGGAGAAAATGATACCGACGACTTCGTTTCTCTTACATGCTCGCAGTAAGAGATCGACTGAGGTCCTGTGTATGAACAAGGCGCGTGCTTCCGCAAAAACTCCTGTTGTTTCTTGCCAAGGAGAGAATGATACCGGCAACTTCGTTTCTCATTACACGTTCGCGGTAAAAGATTGATTGAGGCCCCGCGTATGATCGAGGCGGGTGAATGCACGGAAATACTCGTGGTTTATCACAAAAGAGAGTATGTAATTCACGGCATCATTTGCGCCTTTATGAGAAACCACGAGAATTTGTGAGCATTCGTTTGACTCCGTGGTATCGAGGGCCCTATCCAATCTCTCACCGCGAGCTGACAACGGAAGACAAGCTTCCCTGAAACGTCACTCTCTCGGCTGGCGCTACGAGAAAATGATCGCCCGCTTACCCGCATTCATTGCTAGAGGCACTATGGCCAATTAATCACTGCGAGTTCACGATGTAAGACGAGCATCTTAATACCATGCTCTCCATCGCGTGATGAAACAATGTGAGTTTTCACACGGTTACCAGCTTCGATCATATGCAGGGCCTCAGTCAATCACCGGGAGAAATCTCTGTTCTCGCGAAGCTCGATTTCTTTGAGAACCAAATGAAATTTGAATGAGTAAGCGATTTTCCAAATTGGTAAAATTGTGCAGCAAATTTCTCAAGAAACCCCCATAAAACTGGTTCCCCGTTGAAAAATTTTTATTCTCGAGCTATATTATGATAGAAAGGGGACTTGAAGAAATTTCATCCTCCAAACCATATACAATAGGATTCGAAATTATTTCAAGTTTAGAAAAATTTCATCCTCCAAGGTATATACAATAGGAGTCAAAAGTTTTCTAAGTTTTTCGCCGACGACACACGGCGCGCTCGCAAACGGTGACGTCAAGAGGTTGATTACGTCACGGAGAGGGGAGGGGGGACTTGGAAAAATTTCGACCCACGAGCTATATAAAATTTTTCCAAGTTTTTGCCGGACGGCGCACGGCCTACGGTGCACGGCAAACATCTCAAAAAACCCCCATAAAACAGGTTCACTGTTAAAATTTCCACTGTTCAGCTATATATGACAGGAGGGGGACTGGAGACAGCGGGTTCCCCGCTACCATTCCAGTCCTGCAATGGCTTCTTATTTTTTCTTCTCTCCGCGGTGTTTCTTTTCTTGATGGAACTTCTTGTCACTTTTCTCTTTCCTGGTATACGTATGGAAAAATATCTTCCAAAAAAAGAGGCGAGAGTGACGTTTTATTTATATTATTTCTCAGTAGCGATGACATAACTTAATTTTCCGACGTAATCCTTCATCCTCTTGCTCCAAACCCCGCAATAAAAGAATATTGTATTACAAAGAAATAATCAAATGAATACAGTAATTTTAATTATGTTATGGTATGCTTATGTAATTAAAGCGATGGAAACTTTTAGTAACAAATTCCTGAATTTTGGATTTATGAACCACGGTGCTTCGTCGAGTTGACAAATGTAAATAGAATATTGAATTTACTCTATATTTCCTTCATGTATACGAGCGTTTAGTAGCTACACTCGTGGCAAAACGCGAGCATGTTTATTCAGAAGACAAAAGCTGGCTCGAATTTGAAAGAAAAATACTCGACGTTTAAAGTTTGAACGAAAAACTATTTCTAATCTTATTTTTCTTCGCCTCGACGCTTGTGTAAAACTTTTTTACACGTGCATATACCTAATATATCAACAGTATAGTGGCGATACTTCGTAATGCCAAAAAGTAAATTTCACCAGCCCGGATCCTCAATAGTTAAGCCAAGTGATTCGTGAATAGGGTTACAATCAGATAAATATTGTACCTTATGGCGCGCATAATGAGGATTATTATTTCTGACTTTATTGACAAATTGATGATAGGCCCAATACGTCTTTTCGAGGCGAGAAAAGGGTCCGTAAATAATTATACATAGTATCCATCGTGCGCGGTCTTGCGAACAAGGAAGAGGAAATAGTAAAAGTCCTTGAGAAGCAGAAGATAAACTTTGCAGCGATAAGTGAGACGAAGAAAAAAGGAAAAGGAACAAGCGCGTCGGGAAACTACATCGTGGTGACAAGCTGGGTCTATGAAGACAAAAGAGCAGCTGGCGGAATAATGTTGTATATCCATCGAAGCTATGAAAGTGCAATTGACCACTACAACATATGGAGTGAGCGCATAGTATCAGTCCGCATGAAAATGAAAAATAATCATATGACAGTAATTGCCGTGTATGCGCCAGAAGAAGGGAAGACCGAACTAAGTAAGGAATTCTACGAGTCATTACAGAGAGCTGTCCAGAGTGTGAATTCTAAAGAAGAATTGGTCATTGCAGGAGATTCGAACGCACAGGTCGGACATAAAAAAGTAAGCAAAACAATCGGAACAAATGGAGCAGGCGAAGTCAATGCAAATGGCAGAACGCTTACAGATTTTTGTGTGTATCATAACTTGCGAATTTTGAACACCTTTTTCCCGCAAAAAGATTGCCACAAGTATACATGGTCTAGCAGAGGATTAAAATCAATAATAGACTTTGTGATTACAAATGAATCCGTAGCGAAGCGATGCACCAATACGCGAGTGTCCGGAGGGTACGAGATTGGCTCGGATCATTACTTGCTCCAAGCAACCTTTACAGGAAGTATCGCAAAAAAGGAGAAAACGAAGCGAGAAAGAAGAATTAAAATAAGATCAATAGATGACCCTGGAAACAAATGGTTGTACCAAAGACGCGTTCAAATAATAAACCAAAGCTACCCAATTAGTGACAGCATCGAAGAAGAATGGGAAAACCTCAAGAGGATTATACTGCAAGCAGCAAGCGAAAGCCTAGGGACTGTGTGCGGATACAGGAAAACGGAGCGCCTCCGATTGTGGGGTGAAGAAGTGGAAAAACTCATTGAGGAGAAATGGTGCGCATTCCGTAAATGGATGAGAACAAGGAAGCAGGAGGACAGAATTGAATTCAACAAAAGGCAAGCTTTAGCTAAAAGGAAAATAAGACAATTGAAGAGAAAAAGCTGGGAAAAATTCGTAGCTAATCTGGAAAGTGTAACCTAAAATTTTTCATCAAGGCACCAGAGTACGCCTGACAGTACAAAAATGCCACCCCAGTCACACTGGGTGTCCTCTTGACCCGATGACTCATCAAACCAATCATATTCCATGAATGATACGTATATTATTATACCTTGTCAGAATTCAACCGATGCTAATTTTCTGTAGGATGACCAGCTGGACCATATTCTGAATTACCTGTGAACTGTTTTAAAATCGCGTTTGAGCATACCTGAAAAGTACTCCTACTATAACCTACCTAACCACTGAGCACACACTTCATCAGAGAACAGACTGTAATCGAGCGCCAGACTCCAACTCCAAACCGGGTACCACCGACCCTCGGGACCACTGCCCGAACTAGTTAGATACCTGTCTGACCGCTTAACCTTCCTATCTGGAACAACTGCAATACAGGATCCCCGCCAACACTGCTGTACCACAATGCCGCGGCTACGAGTTCCCGGAATCTTGCCCCGCAGGGCTCATCTCCCTCGCAGTGCCCCTCGGACAGAGCAGCCTCTCTACCACCGCAACGAAAGGTTGATCAGACCCCCGTTTTGGATTTGTGAGACAAACTCCAAGCATTCCCCGACCGGTGTCGCCGCACCTGAAGGAGTCCGCCAACCATTGAGCCACCGGGTCCCAACGCAGACTGGTTACTGCTGTCGAGCCCAGTTCCCCCTGGCGTCCTATCTTCCTCCCTAAGTTGTAGTACCGAGAGACTCACAACTCTGCCTGGCTCAGCCAGCCTGAGGGCGCTACCCTCAGCAACTCGGGCCCCTTCGTCCCCGGGGTTCGTCACATCCCCGCTTAGACATGAACAAGATCCGCACTGCTAAGACATCCACAATGCCACTTAAATACATCTCACCATACATGAGATATTCACCGCTACAGGCCTACATGCAGCCCTCACTGGCTGACTGCCTTCCGGATGCAAGATATTTTCGATGTCTACCAAGTACGCCTCACCACATGTGAGATATCCATCTCTGAAGACCTACGTACAGCCCACATTGGCTGACTGCCTTCTGGATAACCAAATGTACTTCACGATATAACCATCGTCACCTAGACACCGACAATAGGGCTCCAGTCACAAACGGACCCTTCATTATAATTCCAATTCATTAACAAACACCCTATCCTGCGTGTGCCCAGTATCGCTCACTTAAAATTAACGCCTACAGTAGTATAAATTAAAGAACCCTATCTATCGAGCAGACAAGTGTAAATTACAGATATACTCAGTGAACCAACTCACCAATACAGCATCAATACTCATGACGGTAACTTTAACCGGTTCAACCACATCAACGAGTTTTACACGCGACACAACGCCGAATATTTACAACCACTAACAATTGAGAACGTCATCGCACTTCTCTTAAATCTTCATCATGTACCACTATTAGGATACATATAATTTATCAGCTAGCGGGCTGCCAAATAAATACATCGAATAGACTGCCGCCCGGAAATACGAGCATCATTGCATTAAAACGCCAACTACAACAAACCAATTCGACTGCACTGGTTTCCGTACATTTAGAGCAGTATAAAATCTACCCTAGCAAACAGCGCGTCCAGCATTGTCCCTTGACCCGGGTGCTCGCGCACGTCTCTCTCCACTTTCCAATATGAGTTTTTTCTGCACGCGTTAAACTCTTTTGCTGTAGAGTAACACAACAACCACTCAATTACAATGGCAAACGTTGTAACTGTAGTCAACTCGTTTAACTCTAACCATATGATTGTGTTTCTTGTAAAACCTTTCCTACCCTTCCTTCGAGGTTAACTGAGGATGTAGAATGATGTAATAGTGCTCGCCACCCACGAGTATCACTATGTGTATTTTTGACTCTTGATGTTTCCTCGTATACTTGTTCCTATACTGTTCCTGTACTGTACGACAGGACTCCTACGTACGCTAAAATATAGGCGTTCACAAAAGTGATGTCTACAAATTGAGACCGAAAACATATAAAATAATAAAACGGCTGGATGCGAACTATACAGAAAAAATAAGACTACCTAAAGTCGGGGCAAAAGAAGCCGTGAACTATTTTGCTAATTTATGGACAGGGAAAAATGAAAATACCTGTGGTGCCAACATGCCAGAGGAAGATGAATTAGATCTATTCACAATGGAAGATTTCAAAACAACAATAAAAAATATGAGGAATGGAAAGGCTCCAGGATTTGACAGAATACCAACAGAACTGTTCAAATACGACCTAAAATCGGCGACTGTTGTTCCAATATTCAAGAAAGGAGACCTTTCTAAGATGGAAAATTATCGAGGAATCAGTTTAAAAATGATTGCGCAAAAGCTTACGGACCTGTCGGAAGAATTTCTTTTAGAATGTCAGAATGGATTCAGAAAAGGGCGCTCCTGCACAGACGCCAGCTATACAGTCAAGTTGATCATGGAAAAACAGATAAAGTTCAATAAGGAAACTCATATTTGTTTTGTCGACTTCGAAAAGGCTTACGACAAAGTAGATCGCACAAAATTGTTCAATATATTGGAGAACAGAGGCATACTAAAAAACCTGATTCGGGCCCTGAAAGTCATGTACACAGACACAAAGATTCGTGTCCTCTTGGAGAAGGAGATGTCGGAATGTACGACAGTTAACGGCGGAGTACGACAGGGCTGTCCTGCATCTTGTATCTTGTTCAACATATACATAGACGAAATAATGCAGAAGTGGTATATAACAAATGCAAAAGGCATCCACCTGGACCAAAACAAAAGCCTGGAAGCAGTATTATTTGTGGATGATATGGCCCTGCTTGCTGAAGACGAGGATAGTCTCCAACGAAATCTCTACAGCTTAAACGCTATATCAAAGGAATATAACATGAAAATATCGGCAGAGAAAACGAAAGTGATGGCGTTCCATGGGAGAGAACCAACGAGGTCGAAGATAGTAATCGATGGAAAAATTATCGAACAAGTCAAAGCGTTCAAATATCTTGGCACCGATATATCCTATCTGGGAGAAGTCGACGTTGAAAGAAGATAACGAAATTCATAAAAATATCGGGCTTAATAAATCGAATAATGCCGCCAAATAGCATAAGACGAGAAACGCGACTGAAGGTGTACAACACCTTTGCCATACCAATGTTAACGTATGGAAGTGAAACATGGGTGCTGAGAAAGAGAGATAAGAAAAGAATAGAAGCAGCGGAAATGCGCTTCCTGCGAAGAACTGCAGGGTACACCTTGTTGGACCGGAAGAGGAACGAATCCATTCAGAGCGAGCTCGATGTGACACCCGTTGTTAGGAGAGTCAAGGATTACAGACGAAGATGGCGTGAACATGTCGCCAGAATGGAGGAGGACAGATCGCCAAAATGGGCCGCAAACTACACGCCAAGAGGCAAGAGAGACCGCGGCAGACCAAGGCGAAAATTGGTGGACACATCCGCGTCATCCGAAGCAGATGCCACTCCGCAGACGGGCCACTTGGCCTAATCGCGTTCACGGAAACGACGACGACGACGATCCGTCATCCGAGAGGAGATAAAATCCACAATTTTGCCCTCATTGTCCACCTTATCAGGAGCGATGAGGATATAAGAGCATTTCAGTCTTCTATAGGAATTAGATCGCTTGAATGTTGACGAATGTGACAAAATTTCGAGGCCAGAAACTGCGGAGATGGTGTGAGACTGGAGTACTACTGAGCCACGAATGATTTATATCGATGAAACTAGCTGGAAGTACTTCAGTTTCAAGTCCTCCATATGGAGTAGGATTCAGAGAAATCCTACAATATTGAGACAGTGACAAAAATAATTTTTAAAAAAAGATGAAATTATCGAGAAGAAACGCATCGTTTTCTCATACGAAACATCCTTCGCATTCCTCAATAATAAACTTCTATCGCTATCACTCGTTCAAAACTTTTCCAGTATCGGTGAAAACTGATTCAAGATATGGTTCGATAAATTATAGAAGTCCGTACAAAATAATTATAGAGTATTTTTCTGTCTATCACGATTCATCCTACGTACCACCAATATTTTGGAAATTTTACTTTCTTTTTTTCTTATTTCCTTTGAAAATAGGACATTCCGTTGAACGAGGTACCTATTGCGTGAATACTTCATTAACTTGTTAATGGAATTCATTCATTTGTGGACGTTAGTCCAATTATCCTTCTATTCATTTAGGCCATCCGATATCGAGGAGAAATATTACGGTAGAAGGTGTCTGATCAGACTCGAGTCCCTTTCACAATTAGAAATGACGGGAAAATATTTTGTAGGTTGATACAAGAATCGAAATTTATGCCCACCTTCTGGGCAGCTCTTCATTACACTGGATTACGCGTGGGTCACGCTAATCTACCTCTTCACGAAGCATTCTAGGCGTATTTTTCACCATTGATAACTTGTACTGCATCCCCCTCAACGCAGCGCAAATTATCACGACCTCCATGATAGAAATGTCTTTCGAACCATTTCCCCGTTTTTTCATTCGTTGAGCTTCTTAACTGACCACTCTCAATAAAATATTTCTTTGAACTGCTCCTTCGCCGATGGAAAATACGAAAAAAGTGAAAGAAAACAACACTATGGTGAAAAAATACTCAGCCGGTATTCGTTGGTAATTCTATTGAAAAGTAAATGTTTCAAAGGCCGTTACAAAGTACTTTCATTCACGCGTAAGGATGAAAAGGAAAAATTTGGAAATGAGTTTATGAATGACAGTTAATTTAACGAGCACTATCCCAGCCAACTCAAATACTCTTTAATTGAGGAAAAAAAAAATGAATAAATTTTTCCTCTATAAAACTTTTTTTTTTCACCCTTCTGATCTTCTTTCATGTCAATTGCTGACTGTTTTGGTTTTCATATAATTCCTCTAATGAGAAGGAAGTCTCGTAGGCTTTCTGGTAAAGTTTTTGACTGTCGAATAAGAGCCATCTGTCAAATCGTACACTTTCTAGTTTCGCCTCTGGTATTACGAAACTTGGCTAAGAGATTTTCTAGAAGTCATCATTTGAATTTGTCAACGTACGAGAAGAATGCTCACGAACTCGAAACTTGGTCACATACCGAGATAGGACTGTATTTTTCTGAATTTCGCGTCTGTCAAACACACCTTCTTCGCAGGAAGAAAAGATGAGTACCGTGGTAATTGAATTTTGTGTGCATAGAGAGGAAGATGAAAAACTTTCTCTATATGCCCCGAGATGCTGAAAGAATTACAGACAAGGACGTATGAGGAGAACTTACTACACTTATCTGTGCTACGCTCATTCTATCATTTCACGAATCTGACAAGAAAAAGTAAGTTTCTGATTTCTCAAATTGAATAAGATCGATTCCAATACATAAAACCATTTGTAAAATTCAAGAAAAAATAATGAAAAAATTCCCCAAACACAAAGAAGCCTCAAATGTGCCACGAACTGAAAAATATAACTTTTTCATCCTGAGGAGTGAAGAGTCAGGTTTTGATTTTCAAAGTTTTCTCTCCTGTATAACCGAAACAATTCCTCAAGCATCAAGTAATCCTAGCGGGGATTAGAACTGAAGAACGTAATTTTTTCATCCTAGCGAGAGAACAGAGGGTTGCAACTTCTTTATTTTGACGTCCTTCTTCATATTCTCTTCTTTCAACGTCGCAGTCGCTTTATTGAGTTCGGCATTGACCATTCTCTTCTGCCAGTGAGTGTCAATGTCCTGTGGTGAGGAGTGATATCTGCGTTCTACTGCCTGCATCACTGCTATGGAAGGAGGAGGCATTCTCAACACCTTTGAGGATCAACTGAACTCTTTCCGTCGGGTGAATACCTATCTTCGTCTTCATGCTTGCCATCCTGGTTAGTTGAATTGGCCATATTTTGGGCCATATTGACCCTGTTTTTTGCCTCATAGTAGGATTTGATGAAGAGATTTGACTCAAGACTTTGAAAGGACCAATGCGTATAGGATCAGCTTTTCGACGATTCAGTTTACTTCCATTATTTATGAAGACCAAATCTCCAGGCTTGAAAATGTGATCTCAGCGAGTGCGATCAATACGACATTTATTTCAATCATGGGCCCTGAGGGAATTCTCCAAAGCTTTCCGACGATCCTCCAAAAGTGTAGACTGAGTAGAATCTTATATAGGAAATGGAGTGGGAGACAGTTTCTCTCCACACAAAAGATAAGCTGGAGTATAGCCAGTAGAACTATGAATTGTGTTGTTGTACTCGGTAACACACTCTGCAGCTAAGGTTGACCATGCTCGTTTATGATTTGTGCTGATTTCGCAGCAAAGGCGGTTCACCAGCGTTTGATTAGCTCTTTTATTGAGACCATTAGACTCAGTTCCACCAACACTTGTGAAGATTATTGGGATATTTCTGGATTCAAAGTAATCATTGAACTCATATGAAGTGATTGCTGAGTACTGGTCTGCCAGAAGTAACAAGATTTGGTACTTGTCAGCAACTGGCCGAAGTAATGCAATCAAATCTTTAGAATAAAGAGTTTAACCTCAGCTTCACTTGATTTTGCCCTTCCAATACCAAATTTATTAAACGAATCCGTTCCTCTAAGTTACGGCGGCTATCCATAATAAACGCGAAAAATACGAATACTCCGAAGGTAGAGTAAACCTTGCAAACCGCAGAAAATACAAAACGACGAGCGCTGCCGGTTAATAAACCATCTTCAAGCCTGAAATGAAAGCAACTGACGAACGGAGGAAAAGAACAATGTATTAAGATTGGCTAAACGAGAAATCACGGTGTGAATCATAGACCAGTTCGATCAGGCCATCCTCCTGAATGAACGAGTTGAAGTAAAGTGATACCGTCAGTGTTGCGATGACGCGTTATCTCTCTATACTCGAGGGCGATGCGCTTTCGGTACGAATTCTCCTTATGGAGGAGCTTTTCGGATCCCTCACGGAAGCTGTGGCCACTGTTTATCAAATGATCAGCAAAAGCTGACTCCCCTAAGCGTCCCTTCTCCCAAGACTTCAGGTGCTCAGCTACTCTAACTTTCATTTGGCGGCTGGTCTCACCAATATAAAAGCCTCCACAATCCCCACATTCCCACTTATAAACACCACTCCTCTCATCAATGGGTATGGGGTCCTTCAGTCTCACAAACAACCCCTTAACTGTTGTAGGGTTGTAGAACGCGGGTCTGAAGCCAAACGGGCGGAGGGCCCGACCCAATTGGAGGGAGAACTTCCCCAGAAAAGGGAGACTCATCCAACGCAACCGGCGATCACGGATCATGCCTCGGGGGAGGGAGGTGGTGGAATCAAGAATGCTCCTTGTAACTTTCCTCCGAACCATCACGTCAACGTCGACATTGACCCCATTCACTCTAGCCAGGTGTTTTATTGTGAGTACTTCTTTCTTAAAAGCAGACTGACTCAACGGAATACGAGTCAGTCTGTGAACTAGGCTATGAAATGCAGCCATCTTGTGAGCAACAGGACCGAACGAACCACCGTGGACTAAAACATCGGTCGTAGTATCTTTCCTGTACATTCCAAACTCATGGATACCGTCTACAATAGAGATCGATAAATCCAAAAAGTTAATGGAAAATACCCCTATTTCCAACGTAAATTTGATGGAAGGGTACCAGGAATTGAGAATACCTCAGAAACTCACCAAGGAGATCTGGGTGACCAGTCCAGGTACATAGAACGTCATCAACGCAGTACCTGTGCCAATGGTGAATATGATTAAGTAACACCTGGTTCGAGGAAAAAAGGTCAAGTTCAAACTTAAGCCCGCTACACACTATTCGCCGAACAATTTTTTTCGCGAAAAAATCGTTTGATTTTCGCTCGGGTGAGCGGTTTTTCGACCAATCATCAAACGATTTTTTCGCGAAACACATTTTCGGCGAATAGTGTATAGCGGGCTTTAGACATGAAAACTTTGGAGATAAGAGAGCCTAAAGGTGATCCAATAGGATTCCCTACTTCATCAGGGAACTCGAAAAATTTCCCTTCAAATTTACAGTAGTTAGGCGACCAGCAGGTATTCAGAAGATCGAAAAATTCCTGAAGCTCATTGTGAGGAATAAGATGGATAGTATCCTCATAGGTAAAAAAAAAAACTCATTGTGAGGAATGTTGGCTCTGACGAGTAGCTCACCCATCCGCTGGATAGTAGCAGCCTTGAGAATATTCGAGATCAAACCAACAACATCAAACGAGCAGATGGTCGTTCCCGGGGGAAGACTTACACCCTTCAGGACATCAGTTAAAGAGGCCGAATTCAAAACCGAATGAGGAGATTCAAAATCAATGCGATTTTTGAACCATCGGTCAAGGAATTTGGCAAGGAGGTAAGTGGGGGAGGAGACGAAAGAAACAACGGGTCGCATCGGGGTATTGTTCTTATGCACTTTAGGCAGCCCGTAGAGGAGGGGTGGTGTGGGGTTAGGAACAAGGAGGGATTTTTTCAGAGCAGGAGTCTTGATAATAGCCTCACTCCTGTTGATGACACTCCTAACTTCTTTGACATGCTTCGGAAAGCTGAAATCCTCACTCTCTCTAGCACCACACTGCTGGAGGACCTCGTGGACCTTGGAAGAATAGGCGGATTTCTCCATCACCACAACAGCATTTCCCTTGCCCGCCTTAGTGACGATTAAATCTCCCTCTTTAATCTTCCTCTTTAAACCTTGAATCACTCCTTCCAATTTATCAGTCATGCGAGGGAGGGGGTTATTGCGGACTATCTCGGCACAAACTTTCTGGGTATTAAAACCAGGGCCAATCTTAACAACAAGATCCGCAACAACATTAGCCAAGGTTCATCTTTCTTAAGGCGAGGTAGACTAAATTTCAAACCTTTCTCAAGGAGGGCTGTTTCGTCACCATTGAACACTACCTGTCTATTATTTATGAGGGGGGAATGGAATTTATGAACGTCAACACCATCACTCGACCCTCCCTCAACCACATCACCATTAACCTTCATTACAGAAGACAACTTCTTATTTTTCTTCTCCCTCAACTTCACCTCAAACTTCCGACACTTCAAATTGACATCCCGCATAAAGTAATCAAACTCAAGGGGGAGGAGCATATGGACCAGAAGGTTCAATCTCCTAGTGATATTATATTTACCATGCCATCTCCGCAGTTCCGTTCTTATCCACTTCTCTCTCATATAATTTTCCAGCCTCTTGGTCGTGGTCTTACAATCGGAGTAGAACCGAAATTTAACGAACTTAGGTCTCAAATGCAACACTAAACACCGACGAAGAAACCAAATATGAAAGGAAAACGAAGGGCGTTGCTTCCGAAATTTCAGAAAGAGGAACTGTAAATACGCCGCAGAAGCGTTCTCAATTAAACGAATCCGTTCCTCTAAGTTACGGCTATCCATAATAAACGCGAAAAATCGTAAAGCTTCAATACGTTGGTGATCTCTGACAAGTTTATTTCGATCGGCTTCCTTCTCGTATCTCATTAACCATTCGGCTGCGTTCTGCTTACAATCAAATTTTTCCAAAACAAAGCTTTTCTCTATACCTGATGCAATCTGGGTTCGTTCGACAACTGCGCTTCTAAGTCTCTTATTATCTGGAAAAGTTTGTTCAGCAACATGAGAGGGTGAAACTCGTTACTAGGAGTAAATATTTCTTCCAGCAGGAGATCGTTGAAACACAAATTTTCCGCTTTGTCATAGTAGGTATTCTTCAGTTCGTCGTTGAGTAGAAAACCTATTTTCCGGTAACCACCAAATGGTTTGATTGCCTTGATAGAGAACTTCACAGCTTTTTGAATCATCAGTTTTTCATGTTCTTCTGGATCACAAAATTGGTCTGGCATTCTAAACCATATACTTGACCATCTTCAGAGATACCGGCAATCTCAAACTTGTTATCATCTTGTTTCACAATATGCACGAAAAGTTTTTCACTCATTGTAATGAAGTCTTTAAAATTCACGTTACGTTGTAATTAAATTTGTAAAACGGGTTTCAGTCAACAAGATTTATTCTAAGTAAAACGCAAAGAATTAAATTACAAGTCATTCATCATGTATGTCAAAGTCATATACACAGATATAAAAGAACAGGGAATACAGACATAAAGTAAGATATAGAGGTACAGGGACTAATAGAGACCTCTAGCGGTGTTTTACAAATGTTTGAACTTAGCAATGATATCACGGTGAAGACCGCAATTTCCGAGGAGCAGAATTTTGAAAGTTTTTACTTTGAGTCGGCATCCTCAGTCGCTATTTTAAGGAATTCTAACATACAGGCATTGTAGACTAGCGGATATTGTAAAGGTCAAAAATAACGTATGGGTGGGGGAGGCATTTCCAGTTCGATCAATTGTCTTCCTCCTATTCTTCGTCTAATGCCAGTTTATAACCTAGTTTACCGTGCTAGTGTATTGGTCCATGTATCAGGTTAATCTGATGGGAAGATCCGAGGCTGTCGCGTCATTTGATTAATTTTCTTCGTCCTCTTCTTCTGTCAATTCTGTTCTACCTTGATATGATCTTACAAGAAAGTATCAGAGATTTTGCAAGAGAATTTTCTACCACAAAAACTGTTAAAATGCATGAAATTCTCGTTTCGTAGAAAATCTAGGATTCTCATCCATAATCTGTCTATACATTTCCAAAATTTGTCTTAGCCCATACAATACCTTTTCTTTATTAGCGAACTATACTAATGCGGTCATACGGTTCCGCCTCGTCCCTGATGTGGCCTCCTCTCTCCAACATCTCACTTTCTATTCCCAAACTGGTTTATTCCTAAAGAGAAAAAGAGAAGACGAAAAACAAAAAAAGAAAAAAAAACACTCATGACAATGAATAATGATCCGTATGGAGCACGTATTAAAATACGGATTTCTTAGGAAATGGCTTTTGCCCGACAAAAGAGCACTCGTTCGAGATCTCTTAGCAAAAATACCATGTAATATACAAGCTTATATTTTTCGTAAGAGAATATTTCTAGTAATAAATTTCATTTTCATATCTGTTTTCTCCTCTTTTTTTTCTTTCAGGGGAGAGCGAATTGATTAAATAGGTTTCTAAATTCCACGCTTGGTGGTGTTTTACGACTTACGAGTTTGAAACCGATCGAAAAACATTTCGCAATTATCGATCACATTCGCCGTTACACTTCTAAATCGCATACATTCTCAAAACCCATAAAAAATAATGGATTATGAATGACTTCGCTTCCTCCTAGAACAGTAAAATTAAAAGGTCTGTTCTTGTTGAGCAATTTTTGTCACTTTATTGCTAAAAATCATTCAATATTTGTTTGTCCTCTCTTCAAGGTATTGCAGTTTATCTTCATATTCTCGTCTCGTACCGAACTTTGGGTGGAACGATATTTCACGTTAAAACAAAAATCAAAATATTCATACTCACTCGTCGAAGGTGAAAAAATCTCAAAATTGGACGGAAGTTTGAAAGTTATTTTCTGTCGCAGTAATTCCGTATGTATGGGACGTCGTTGGGAAGAGAAAGACAACTACAACACGCGAGTAAAATTTTTCGAAAATTGATAACCGTAATGCAAAGTTCTCTTCTGTAAATTTAGGAACAAGTTACTTTTCTTGCGCTCACGTAAAAGTCGTAAGTTGGAAACAATACATAAATATTACGTTCGAATGAAGAGTGATTCTTTTACCATACGATGAGGCGAGAATAACGTACCGAATTTAGCTCCCATCGGAATTTGCATGCGTCGCGAGACATACAGACTGAAAAAAAAAAAAAAATCTCACTTCCTTCTTCCGAGTGAGTAGGAAAAAATTCCGTAAAATCTTACGTTAAAAGCCTCACTGAATGCTCCAAAGTAAAGAAGCAGGATGGAAACAAGCTTTATCGTTTTGGTTTTTCGCAGATTTCTTCCGCTATATAATCCTAGCAATCGGTATTGACAATCCAAAAGAGAGAATTTCTTTTATTTTTTGCCTTCGTCGAAAGCATACGAGTATTGGGCCTAATTCAAGTTCGTCCAAATTTTGTTTGTTCTTTTTTGGATTTATAGAAGGGTACAATCTGAAAGTAAAATGTAATAATTTACATATTATAAATATTTGGCAGGTAGAGAGCTCAGATTAAAGGTGCGTGGTGTTGTATTTCGGTAAGGAGGAAAAAATAGTCAGGCATTGTTACTTTATGCGACTGTCCATGCGTATGAATATCAATGTTATTAGGTATTTGAACTAGAAAAATGGAAGGAAACATATCGATTCCGCGATTTTTTAAGAAAAAATGCCGTCTTCCGAAAAATGGTTCTACACATCTCAATTTCATTACAACTTTCAACTCTAGTTCAGACTCAGCCTACGTGCAGAGGTCGCGGAATTCCTCCTGCAGATTGATATGTACTGACTTTCCTCTCACATTCTTCTACTCAATCTTTCGCTCAACCATTCCGTTGACTCCCGTAGATCACTTTTTTTAATGATCTTAACTAGTCGTGGTCTGATGGTTGCTGGTCCAACTTCTCGACGCCCATTTGTCCTGCTGTGTGCTATCATCTTCTTCGATAACTACCAGATCCATATTAGGCCGCCTCTGGGGCAGACTTTTTCCTAGTCGTCAGCCGGTTCTCTTTGACTTTGTCTGCGGCTCTCACTTGTCACCTACTGAATCCAAAACTATGGCAATGTAGTTTGAAGCACTGCACCAAGGCTGATGACTGCACTATTAAGTTATACGTTTGTCGATCATCCATACACCAAAATACACATAATTTATGCCATGCATCTATCAGGATGCGCCACTATTGACTCGTCGTGCTAAAGCTGGGAAGGTGAATGCACACATTCTCTCTAATAATCTACAACTCTACATACTCATTTAAATTGAAATATCTCAGAAAGTAGGACATTTCGGGAGTAAATGATGGAGGACAAATTTTTTGAATAAAGGATCTTCTCTCCATTAGAACTATTTTTATATTTGGATTTCAAATTTTTGCTCAACCTTCACCTTCTCCTCACCAGTGATGAGAAGTCACAGCTTAAGTTAAAGTTTAAGCTTGTTTTTGAACAGCTTTTAAGCGGATGAAAAGTCAGTCATTCACAGTACATTGAGCGCAAAGCTAGTCAAAAAGGAAGCGCTGAATCCGCTTAATTAAGATACTCATTTTCCAAAAAAAAAAAAATTAAATAATAATACTTCAAATTGGAGGCTGGTGCCCTCTACAAAAATAACGAAGCTCCAATTCTCCTGATTGTTTCAAACCAAGTTTTTTCAGAGACCAAAAGCCAAGACCAAGGATGAGAAGTTATTTGGAAGTTGGAAGTGGAAGTTATTTGATAAATGCGCCCAGGAAGTGGAAGCTGGAAGTTGGAAGTGGAAGTCAATAGCATACCTCAATCATTTTTTTGTATGGCGCCACTGCATACTTTGTTGGAAGTTGGAAGTGGAAGCTGGAAGCTGAAAGTTATTCGATAGAAGCGCTCAAGAAGTGGAAGCTGCAAGTTGGAAGCTGCAACGCGAGAATTTTGAATTTGGAAGTAGAAGTTTTATCAATCGACTTTGCATCCTTGGCAAAGACAGACATAAACTAGAGAAAATGGATCTTCCACCATCCTAACAAAGCCCCAATTCTGGTTTCAAGCTGAATTTACCCAGTCATAAAGTGAGATGAACACAAAAATATTACAAAGACCCAATTCTCTTGATTGTTCCAAACTGAGTTTTTTCAGAGACCAAAAGCCAAGATAGACACAAACAAGAGAATAGGTATCTTCTACTATCATGATAGAGCCCCAATTCTCTTGTTGCAAGCTAAATTTACCAGCTATAAAGTAAGACGAACACAAACTGGAGAATAGGTACTTCCAAAGGTACTACAAAGACCCAATTCTCCTGATTGTTCCAAGCTGAGTTGTTTAGTATAATGTTGAAAAAATAAGCCAAAAGCCGAAAGCTGAAAAGCTAATGATGAGCAAAAAAAGCCGAAGCTAAGCTGATGAAATTTTGGAAAAACTTTTAAGCTTAAGCAAAAGTTTAAGTGCTTTGCGAACCGCTTCTCATCTCTGTTCCTCACTGGTAGGAGTAGTCTATACTAGCGCTGTACGGCCCAAATAACTAGGTACTGAAAACGGAGACGACGATAAAGACAAAAGAAAAGATTTCAATAATGGCAGCCGACCCTAAAAAATACAATGAAACAAGACCGACTGCCAAGTGTATATAGAAAACACGCGACTTTACATCCTGAGAATCTCAAAGTTGGATGTCGGTGTCGCATAGCAGAACTACGCAGCATACAACTCACTTAACGTTGACGTCAGCGTCTGAACTGAGCACCCCGTTGCACAAGGTCTTAGGAGGGTCGGTTAGTATATTCATCACATATAATAATATCTACTTATCAGCTTTTCTGTTTACTATAGAGATCTCACTCTAGGTGCCAGTCTCAGTCAACTCAAGACCCAGGACCAAAAGCAAATTGAATCGCGGATCATAAATCACGTATTGCAAATTTGCCGTACGTGATCCATATTAATAACTTAGCATTTGTTTCCCCAATTTATGATCTCCAATCATTTAATTGATTTCAAGCTTGCAGACTATTCATCTTCAACATTTAACAAATTAGATAATAATTCAGATACCATTGACGTTGTAAGACATCTAATCGTTTTCTCGGTCCATTTGTGTTTTTTGGTTTTCTATTTTCATCCATTCAATTGTTATAAGTCATAATTTTTGAGATTTGAGTTGCCATATCTATATACCGCCTCGCGTTGTATTGCAATTCGTTTGCTCTAATATTAGAACAAGTATCATCATTGTAGTAACCTTCCAATATAATCGGATTGTTGCTATCGAGTCTCCATGATCCTTCAATTCACAAATACATATTTTCGATCGACAATTCCCACCTTGGATCGCTTAAAAACACACGACTATCGATTTACAACCGCAACTAACTCCAAGAGACCAAGAGCAATGATTTTTTAGTGATTTGTACTCGCTATTGTAATTTACTAAAATCCTTCCAGCGCGTACACGCGTTGAATCAATCTCTATCACATTTCTATGAATCTTTATACAAAAGCTATGCTATATGTTTGCCACACAAGTATTTGAGAATTACTACTGCCACATACGTACTCTGTTCGAGGACCCACAAAAATAAGTATTTGTATCAAAGTACATACATTCATTGACGTTGCTCCAACGTCCGTTACTCTCATTTATAATAACCTACTTCAGCACATTTCAACAATTCATCAACCATCATATTTATTTGATACCAATGACTGCACACTTCGGTCCAGGCTACCCGAGTGGTACGGTCATGTGAAAGGTCAGGTTGTTAGCTCCTACGCTGCAAAAACTCAGTTACCGATGACGTTTCAGATTCCACTTTGGAAGTGGTTCTATTGCTGTTATTAGACTGTGTCCCAGGTTCTTTCTAATTAGTCCTTAACATTATATTTTTAGCACTCAACTCACCGGGGTCCAGTATTCGCCTTTGCGGGGGAAAAAGTTGGTATACTTTTGCGATAATGAGGATAAAGTGATACAATCCAATCCCTTTTATTTGGACTTCCTTCACGGCTCCTGAATTTTTTTCACTGTAAACATTCCAAAAGTGAGAACGATAAAGGTAATTGAAATAAAGCAAGAAATTGTTTGTAAAGAAAAATTATCTCGTTTGAAATAGGCATATTTTATTGGATCCGAAATTTCAAATTTCGACCGATGAGTGGTGGGACTTGGAAATGCGTGGGATCTGTAAAATATAGATTGTGTCAATTTTTGAGAGAAGGATTTAGAAAAATTTCAAATTTGAACCTATGAGTGGTGGGACGTGGAAACATTTCAGTCATTTGTCCGATGTAATATTACACATATATTGGCCATCAAGCTGAAATATTTACAAAAATTTCAAATTTGGGCTTTGAGTGGTGGGACTTGGGAACATTTCAGTAGGGTGTCAGATGTAATTTTGTATATGGGCCATCAAGCTCAAATGTTTGCAAGTTCCATTATCCATAAGTCCAAATTCGAAATTTTGAATCCTAATTAAAACGGAGAGTCTTTTTCTACTTGAACACTTCTTATCTGGAATAAGATGAAAGGGATTTGAGAAAATGTCAACTTTTGATAGAAAGATTTGGAAAAATTTCAAATTTGGGCCTATGAGTCATGGGACTTGGAAACACGTCAGTCAGATGTCTAATGTAATATTATAATGGCCAGCTGAAGTATTTCTAAGTCGCAGAGCATCCATAGGTCAAAGTTTGAAATTTTGAATCCTAATTAAGACAGAGATTTTTTTCTACTTGAACTCTTTTCATTTGGAATAAGATGAGGGGATTTGAGAAAATGTCAACTCTTGAGAGGATTAAGAAGAATTTAAATTTGGACCTATGGAAACATTTCACTCAGATGTCCAATGTAATATTATATTGGCCATCATGCTCAAATGTTTGGAAGTCCCAATATCCATAGGTCAAAATATGAAATTTTGAATCCTAATTAAAACGGAGAGTCTTTTTCTGCTTGAACTCTTTTTATTTGGAATAAGATGAGGGGATTTGAGGAAATGTGAACTCTTGATAGAGATTTGAAAAAATTTCAAATTTGGGCCTATGAGTGGTGGGACTTGAAAACATTTCAGTTAGGTGTCCAATATAATATAATATGGGCCATCAAGCTCAAATGTTTGCAAGTTCCAATATCCATAGGTCAAAGTTTGAAATTTTGAATCCTAATTAAAACAGAGATTCTTTTCTTACTTGAACTCTTCTCATCTGGAATAAGATGAGGGGATTTGAGGAAATGTCACCTCTTAATAGGAAAAATTCCAAATTTGGGCCTATGAGTGATGAGTCTTGGAAACATTTCAGTCAGATGTTCAATGTAACATAATATTGGGCATACTGCTGAAATATTTTCAAGTCCCAATATTCTTAGGTCAAAATTTGAAATTTTGGATCCTAATTAAAACAGAGATTTTTTTCTACTTGAACTCTTTTCATTTGGAATAAGATGAGGGGATTTGAGAAATTGTCAACTCTTGAGAGGATTAAGAAGAATTTAAATTTGGACCTATGGAAACATTTCAGTCAGATGTCCAATGTAATATTATATTGGCCATCATGCTCAAATGTTTGGAAGTCCCAATATGCATAGGTCAAAATATGAAATTTTGAATCCTAATTAAAACGGAGAGTCTTTTTCTGCTTGAACTCTTTTTATTTGGAATAAGATGAGGGGATTTGAGGAAATGTGAACTCTTGATAGAGATTTGAAAAAATTTCAAATTTGGGCCTATGAGTGGTGGGATTTGAAAACAATTCAGTTAGGTGTCCAATATAATATAATATGGGCCATCAAGCTCAAATGTTTGCAAGTTCCAATATCCATAGGTCAAAATTTGAAATTTTGAATCCTAATTAAAACAGAGATTCTTTTTTTACTTGAACTCTTCTCATCTGGAATAAGATGAGGGGATTTGAGGAAATGTCACCTCTTAATAGGAAAAATTCCAAATTTGGGCCTATGAGTGATGAGTCTTGGAAACATTTCAGTCAGATGTTCAATGTAACATAATATTGGGCATACTGCTGAAATATTTTCAAGTCCCAATATTCTTAGGTCAAAATTTGAAATTTTGGATCCTAATTAAAACAGAGATTTTTTTCTACTTGAACTCTTTTCATTTGGAATAAGATGAGGGGATTTGAGAAATTGTCAACTCTTGAGAGGATTAAGAAGAATTTAAATTTGGACCTATGGAAACATTTCAGTCAGATGTCCAATGTAATATTATATTGGCCATCATGCTCAAATGTTTGGAAGTCCCAATATGCATAGGTCAAAATATGAAATTTTGAATCCTAATTAAAACGGAGAGTCTTTTTCTGCTTGAACTCTTTTTATTTGGAATAAGATGAGGGGATTTGAGGAAATGTGAACTCTTGATAGAGATTTGAAAAAATTTCAAATTTGGGCCTATGAGTGGTGGGATTTGAAAACAATTCAGTTAGGTGTCCAATATAATATAATATGGGCCATCAAGCTCAAATGTTTGCAAGTTCCAATATCCATAGGTCAAAATTTGAAATTTTGAATCCTAATTAAAACAGAGATTCTTTTTTTACTTGAACTCTTCTCATCTGGAATAAGATGAGGGGATTTGAGGAAATGTCACCTCTTAATAGGAAAAATTCCAAATTTGGGCCTATGAGTGATGAGTCTTGGAAACATTTCAGTCAGATGTTCAATGTAACATTATATTGGGCATACTGCTGAAATATTTTCAAGTCCCTATATTCTTAGGTCAAAATTTGAAATTTTGAATCCTAATTAAAACAGAGATTGTTTTTCCCCTTGAACACTTTTTATCTGGAATTCAATCGTCATCAATTCTCAAAAGTTTGAAGATGAGTTTTAAAATATCATTATTCATTCGATACATTTAAAAAACCAATTAAGATTGCGGTGCGACATAATTGTTCAAGAAATGGCGAAAGCCGAAAACGTTCATGACACTTGTTAAAAATCTTTCGGCGCTGTTTTGTGCAATTAGTGTCACAGGTGTCATGCGACCCACTACTCCGAATCCCTGCTACCCAGGGATACTGACTAATAACAAAGAAATCTAATACAAGTAGAAGGATTTTCAATATACAATAACTTGAAGTGAATTTGATTTAAGAATCAAAATAAACAGGTTGCGATACAAACAGAAATTTTTAATAATTATTCAACAATCCAATAAAAAGAGAACATTTTAATACATCCAAAATTCTACTACGTCAAATTTTGCACATAAATAGTCTAACGTTCCTATGATAACAACTAACAAGTAGCAATAAAAATACTGTAGCATAAGTGCACTGTGGATTATCATGCCGTCACCCTCGACACGTGAGCCACTGAATGAGACAAAGGAGAAGGGCGTTGACTAGCGAACACGCGCCGACCCTAAAAAGGAAAAGATGGCTTCAATGGTTTCTGTTTTCGCGACACGGACCGACCCTAATCAGAAAAAAGTATTTTGTGAAACTTATTTAATGGACTACATTTTAAGGGGTGTCTCAAAGGTTTTCTAACACATTTTCCTACATGAGATCATAATAAGCTGGAGGCGGCTTTGAGACATTAAAACGCGCCTCTTCTTCTCAGGCAGTAACCCACCAGCGATATCGTTCTCCATCGTCACCTCAACGAGCGTTTGCTCCCTATGAAAATGTTGGGTCGTTTCTCATGAGGATTTGTAACGGATGCATGATGCATCAAAACCATGATGCTAACCATCAATCGCCTTATTTGTTTGAGAGAGACCTTCAAGAACAACATTGCGGCAGTTCCACATATCAAAGGGATACGGTGGACGCTTTTGTGTCAGTCGACTTGGCTATCTGCTGGGAGAGAAGAGAATAAAATTTAAATACGATCCTACTGTGGAGGACATTTTTGCACCAGCTAATTTGAGAGACGCTAAATTAGGGAGAAAGATTTGTCCAACATACGTCCTCAGAAGGGTAAATTTCCCTCCTTTTGTTTTTTTTTTTAAATCTTCCTGGTCGAGCAAACATGTCAATGCCAACCAACTTGATGTGAACCTCCTCCATGGTGTCAATTTCGTCGTTGAGAGCAGGAAATGGGACCTTCTATTTTTATCGCAGATTTTCCCGACCTGCTCCCATTGAATCTTTCTTCTCTTGTCTCTAAACTTCAGGTGGGGAGATGGACTTTCGTTCTTTACTTATGTCCCGCGGTCTTTATACGCTTAGTGCAATATTGCTCCCTTCATACTGCATGAAATCTTATTCGATAGGAAGGAATGTTGAGGAGGGTGTTCATGAGTTTCTTCGGGGTCGGTCGGAGAGGGGGTAGCTTTCAAAAATTTGAAAAAAAAATACTCTAATTGAACATGAATATCACCCGTTTCCTCTTTCCAATAAATCAGGCTTTAAACAACGTGTAGCACTTAGTAAAGGGGGGGAGGTTCAAACTGATGCAAAATAAATGTAGCAGACATGACTGAGGTGATTTAAAGTGAGAAATTTCGTTTCAAAATTGGGAATTTAAGAACGATTAGTGCAGAAGACACCGCACGAGCAAATGAGCGATGTTCTCCTGTAAAAATTTGTCCCAGTTTAGGAAAATTTCTAAAATGAAAACAGACGAAAAAATAAAAAAAGTCGTACGTACAAAAATGCGAATTACTGAGCGTGCTATTTCGAAAAAGCCGAGTCGTGTAATAGGAGCTGACCGCATTCACCTTCAAGACTCTGATTTAGAACTAAAAGAATTTGGAATTTTACGATACGCGAAAGCCTTTGTTGTTTGTGGATGAGTGGCCAAGCGTCGAGTTCGAGATTTTTGTTGTTTCTGGAAAATTCCTTTTTCCTATTTGTACGTTTGGTCCTAATTCAACCCTCGACTGACCAAGTAGACGTCATTCTTTCGAAGAATGCCTCACAAAATATTCGTCATAGATACTAATTTTAGAAAGGGTCGAATGCCTTGTAAGATTAGGAAAAAAAGCAAGAACAAGGGCTAAACCAAGACGATATTTATGTTTTAAATCGTCCGGATTCCGGTTAACCTAATAACGTGCTATCGTATTTCAGGATGCCGTATCATGTTTTAAACTCGCTTTGGCAGTTTTCTATACTTCACGTTTTCGTAGGTATTATTGAATTTACACGTAAATTGCACTGTCCAAGATTGAAAAATATCAAAAACTTTTCTTTCGGGGTTAAGGGAGTTGTGACGCTCGGACGATATTCGCGACACAATTTAGGGACAAAAAGACCGACATTGAACGCGGTGGGGGAATAGGATTTAAGGTCGAAATTACTTTTAATAAAATTGTCCATTTCCTTCTTTCGTGTCAACAAAACAAGTGGGGATGAGTGTTTCTTAGTGTTTACATTGGACAGAATTTTGATACTAAACATCTAACATTTTTCGTATCAAAACTTTCTAATTGTAAAAATATCCCGCGAAGACTCGCGTAGTCGAGGGAATACCCTAAAAGATTGTATACAATTTTGTTTGACACAGACTTACGTGACATTCGCGCGATTTATTTTTCCTTTTTTTTTTTCCTTTCTCGCTCGAGAACATTTTATTCAGATCAGATTCAAGTCACTTTACAAAAAAAAGTCACACGGTAAACATAATTTTCTAAATCAACACGAGTCGAGGGAAAGAGGGGAAAAAATGCTCACATCTTGGGCGTAATTTCCGTCTCGTTTCGAATTATACACGTAACACCATTACTGAATATCGTCTTTTGGGATTTGTAATGTATACGATTCTAAATTTGAGAAATAACTAGAAAAAAAGTACCTCGCTCTAATTTATGAAATGTTCGCATTAGCATATACCGTATTCCGGCGCGCCATCCTTATTTCATGCTGCGAAATCCGTCGGATTCGCCTGCGAAAGCACGAGTAGCCTTTTTATTCGATGTTAGATTGTGACGCTGTGCGGGACTAAAATTCTCTGATGTGGCGAGAGTTTTCTCTTATTAATACAATCCACTAACTAAATAATGGTTAGAGAAATAGCTTTCGTAGTGCAACCAGGGATAGCAAAATATATTGCACGTATAGGATACTCGATTGATTTTTCTTATCGTGTGGACACTTAATCGCTTTGTTAGTTCGAGCAGAGAGAAAAAAAAAAAAGAAACCACTCTTTTCCATTGATAACGTTTACTCGTTGGTCGACTATTTAACAATGTTTTTAAAAATACTTTCCTTCTCTTTTACGAGCTAGATAAATATTTAGGTTTTCCTTGCGCTTTCGTAATCCGCGTTGTTTTGAAGACCTCGAACTCGGTCGTACGATTTAACCATTATTAATAGGATCTCATTCGCCAGACAATTAGTCGAGAAGCGTTGTCGCGTTTTTTTTTTTTTTTTTTTTTTTTTCTCTTCTTTCAAATTGTAAATTTTGAAAGTAAGAAAGAAATCAAATCGAACTGATGTTGCCAATCTATCATCGTGTGTGGAGGGGGGCGTAGAGGAACTCAAAATGACAAAGCTGTTGTAATAACAGCCATCAACCCCCCTCCGAGAAGGCGGTCAATGATTGACTACGTGGTGATGATGATATTTCAAAGAGTAGCACCTCTCTCCGTTCTACGTCCGGCGAATTTCTTTCATCAAGTACGTCATATTAGGGTGTTCGGTAGATTCAAAATCTAAATCCTCCCTTTACATGATATTTTTTGGTAGAATTGATCCGGTCCGCAAGTTTACGGTCGGACATATCGAAGAAAAGCTCCAGTCAACCTTCGATATGTCCGACCGTAAACTTGCGAACCGGATCAATTCTATTAATTGCGCTAGTGCGGCGTATTTGCGGTTCCTTTTTTCAAAGTTTCGTAAGCAACGGCTGTCGTATTCGTCGCACATTTGGTTTCTTCGAAAGTGCCTAAAGTTGAGGTTGAAACCTAATTTTGTGAATTTCCAACTCTATTCCGACTGCAAAATTACCACCCAGAAGCTTGAAAGTTGTATTACCAAAAAATGGATCAGATCTGAACTTCGGAGATGGTACGGCCAACCTAACATCACCACCAGGCTGAATCTTCTGGTGCATTCCAGACTCTCCGAATTGCTTCATCCATGTGAGTTAGATCCTTTTATTTTATCCGTTAACGATACGTGCCGTGATTTTGAGGCTAACCTCAGGGCTAAGAAAAACGAGACTACTCTGTTGGAGAAAGATTTGAAGTTTAGCCTCCCCCCCCCCATAATGCCGAAGCCCTTGCGAACGTCGTCGCCGACTTAGCTGTCAAGATCGGTCCCGGAGTTAATACTCAAAAAACGTGTGCTGATTTGGTCCGTAACACTCCACTTCCGTGCATGAACGGCACTGTGAGGGAGGTGATCAAGGGTTTGAGGAGGAAACTCAAGGAGGAGGATTCATTGCTCACGAAGGCTGATAAAGGGAATTCTATAGTCGTTATGGAGAAGTCTACCTACATTACCAAGGTTGAAGAAGTGCTTCACCAGTGTAAGGCCATTGAAAACACTGATTTCAATTTCCCTAAGTACGTTAAAGAGGTTAGGAACGTTATTAATGGGAGTTCTGTTTTAATAAGCAAACCAGCGACTAAAAAATGCCTGCTTGAACCGAATCCGGTGCCCCCCTCCTCTATGGGCTGCCTAAGATACACAAAAAGGATACCCCGATACGTCCTGTCGTGTCTTATGTCTCCTCCCCTGCTTACTCTCTCGCTAAATACTTGGATAGATGGTTTAAATCTTGCGTTGAGTACGAGTCTACTTACTCGATTAAAAATTCTGTTTCCTTAGCCCATAAACTTAAAGACCATTCACTTCCCCCGGGTACCACTCTATGCTCTTTTGACGTTGTCGGCCTGGTCCCCAACATACCGAGAACCGTGGCCATGCAACATATGGGTGACCTCCTCGTTCGTTTTAATACTCCTCACGAAGAGTTGCAAGAATTCTTTAATTTACTTAATGTATGTTGGTCCCCCAATTTTTGCAAGTTTAATTGGAAATTCTACGAGTTCCCAGAAAAGGTTGGCATTCCTATCGGATTCCCTTTAGGTTCCCTTGTGTCGGAGATCTTCATGTCCAAATTTGAAGCTGATCTCTTCACCTCAGACCAAGTATTCCTGGATTACGTCCATTATTGGTACAGATATGTAGATGACGTTCTATGTGCGTGGACCGGTCCCCAAGATCTCCTTGGTGAGTTTCTTAAGTATCTCAATGTTCAATATCCCTCCATCAAATTTACCTTAGAGGTTGGAGGTTCTAATATCAACTTCTTGGATCTCACCATCTCAGTTAGAGATGGAGTCCACGAATTTTCAATATATAGAAAAGATACTTTGACCGATATTGTCGTCCACGGCTCGTCATTCTGCCCTGTTTCTCATAAGTTCGCGGCGTTTAATAGTTTTATTCATCGACTAACCCGCATCCCGCTGAACCAGGCAGCTTTCCAAAAAGAACTCAATATTATAAAATACTTGGCTAGGGTGAATGAGGTCAACGTGGACATTGACCTTATGGTCCGGAGGGAGATCACGCGGAATTGCCTTGATTCAACTACCTCCCTCCCCCGCGACTCTTCTGTCAATAGCAGTACTCGTTTCATTAAACTCCCCTTCCTGGGTAAATTTTCCTCGAAATTGAGTCGCGCCCTCCGCCCCTTCGGTTTCCGTCCGGTGTTTTATAATCCTACGACGGTAAAAGGGCTGTTATTCAGGTCAAAGGAGCCCATCCCGCCCCTTGAAAAGAGCGGAGTCTATAGCATAGCCTGCAGGGACTGTAATGGGATGTATGTAGGCGGGACTAGTCCTCAGATTAAAATTAGAGTGGCCGAGCACCTAAAAGATTGGGAAAAAAGGCATTTGTCAGAATCCGCATTTGCTGACCACCTTATAACTAGTGGTCTTGGTTTCAGGGAGGGGTCAGAAACCCTCCTCCACAGAGAGAAGGCTTACTTCAAACGCCGTGCTCTGGAAAATATCGAAATAATTCGTCATCTTAACAGCGATGATATAAATCTACTCAACAGGTACATTCCGGACGAGGGGTTGGTCGAACTAGTTTACGAGTATGACTCACAGTCTCATACTTCGCTAGTTCAATTATGATTTCTTCTCCTCCGTCGTTGTGACTGTACTTTTTTCCCATCTCGTCGAATCGCTTTTTATTTACGCTTGAGAATGGTTGTTTAACCGAAAGCGCGCTCGCGGCTTCCGTTTTATTTTATTTTTCTGCGGTTCTTGCAAATTGACCTCCAGTTTACTTTTTCAAGTATTGTGGAGCTTTTCTTCAATATTTTTTGGTCTCCAAGAGGCTCTTCTTCGTGTTTGAAGACAATACATTTGCAAGAAATTACAACATTTTGGTCTACAAGATAATCTTCTCAAAATTCTACAAAGTTTCTTACGAGATAGATGCAACTCTCCTCACAATTCGTAGTCGAAAATGGCGTTCCCCTGGGGACTCTCATCTTAGCATTCTCCTCTTCCTAGTTTCCACACCAAGTAGCCTGGCTGCAGTCTCTCGCTCCGCTCACACAATGAAAACAGAGCCCACATGCTCTTACACGAAGCCCTTAATGACATTTCAACTTTTATGTTCATCAGTGAAAAGAAAAACTTTTCCTATATTCCTCCCCTCCTCCATCATAATTTTCAAATCAAAACCACAGATCTAGTCAGATTTCTGGACCTACCAAAAACTTCCATAGATTCCGCATATCAAACGATTAAAAGCGAAACATTTGCTTTGAAAAGATGTTCTCAAATATCGAGTTAACTCGTATATTATTAAAAAGGGTTGTAATCAAGAGAGTAGCGTATTACAAATGATACCACACAAAAACAAGCAGCCGCGAGCGCTTTCGGTTAATTAACCATCTTCTAAGCGTAAGTGAACGGAAGCGACTGAACCCAACATCAACGAAGACAGAGGAACACGAGATGAAATTCATGACTGAACTAGCGAGTCATCAAATTGTGAATCATTCTCATACACTAATTCAATCAATATCTCATCAGGAATGTACCTGTTTAGAACAGTGATGTCTTCATTATTTCGGTGTCTAATAATTTCTATATTTTCCAAAGCCAACCGCTTGAAGTACGAATTCTCCATATGGAGGAGGGCCTCAGAACCTTCCTTAAACTTATGGCCACTCTCAATTAAATGATCGGAGAATGCGGATTCACCCAATTTTCCCTTCTCCCAAGACTTTTTATGCTCAGCTACCCGAATCTGAAGCTGGCGGCCTTTCATGCCTATTTGTACGTAGATACCCGAGCAATCGTTGCACGCTACACTATAAACTCCACTCCTCTCGGCCACAGGAACGGGGTCTTTTAATCTTACAAGTAAACTTTTAACTGTGTTAGGATTATAAAATGCTGGCCGGAATCCAAAGGGGCGGAGGACACGTCCCAATTTCAAAGAGAACTTGCCCAGGAAAGGAATTCTAATCCAACTCTTTCTACTGTCTAGGTGGTCCCTAGGGAGGGAGGTTGTGGAATCGACGCATTTTCTAGTGAGCTTCCTCCGGACCATTAGGTCAACATCCATTCTAACTTGATTAACCCTGGCCAGGTGCTTAATAGTCACAAGTTCCTTTTGAAAAGCCGCCTGACTCAAAGGTATTTGAGTCAGTCGATGAATTAGGCTATTGAAAGCCGAAATCTTATAGGCAGTAGGACAAAAGGACAAACCGTGGATAACGATATCAGTCGACGTTTGCTTTCTATAAATACCAAATTCATGGATGCCATCATTAATAGAGATGGACAAATCCAAAAAGTTTATTGATCAGCCACCGACTTCCAATGTGAATTTTATGGAAGGGTATTGGCTATTTAAATAATTGAGGAACTCACTCAGGAGTTCCACAGGACCGGTCCACGCACATAATACGTCGTCCAAGTACCTATGCCAGTAGTGGACGTGACTCAAGAACACCTGGCCAGAGGAAAATAAATCATTTTCGAATTTCGACATAAATACCTCCGATATGAGCGAACCCAAGGGGGAGCCAATGGGAATTCCCACTTCTTCGGGGAACTGAAAAAATTTCCCATCAAACTTACAAAAATTAGGGGACCAACAGATATTTAGAAGGCTAAAGAATTCCGCAAATTCTTCGTGAGGAACGTTAGCTTGAACTAGTAACTCACCCATGTGTTGCATGGCTACGGCCTTTGGAATGTGAGGAAATAAACCTACAACATCAAAGGAACATAACGTCGTTCCAGGAGGAAGACTGAGGTCCTTCAACTTATCTGCAAGGAAACCGGAGTTCTTTACTGAGTATGTAGAGTTTACCTCAACTCGAGACTTAAACCAACGATCGATGTATTTTGCTAAGGTATAAGTAGGTGACGAAATGAATGATACAACTGGCCGCATTGGGATATCTTTTTTGTAAACTTTCGGCAACCCATAGAGGAGGGGAGAAACCGGATTGGGTTCCAAGATGGCCTTTTTAGTCAAGGGGCTTTTGATAATAAATTGACTACTATTCACGAGATTCCTCACTTCTTTGATAAAATTTGGAAAATTGAAAAATGCATTTTCTTGGGCACCACACTGCCTGACCACGTCGTAAACTCCAGATACGTATGAGGACTTATTCATAATTACGACGGCATTACTTTTATCTCCCTTCGTAAGGATTAACCCCTCCTCCCTGACCTTCCTCTTTAGGCCTAGAATCAAGTCATGGCAAGTATTACTCATGAGAGGGAGGGGGGTTGGTGTTTTATGGTGACTTGACGACGCTGGTACAGATCTTCTTTGGCTTCCATCAATTTTTGGGTTGCTTGCTATCTTAGATGATGGTGCTCGACGACTTTGCCGCTCATAGGCTTCCAGAAGCATCTTCCTATATGTTTCATAATTTTTGCTTTCTGTCTATAGGTGGTTGTAGTTAAGAACATGGTTGAATTTTTCGGGTAGTGACGAATGTAAATTCGTAACTCGATCTTCCTCAGTTACACTACCTCCTGCTTCTTCATAGGCTAATGCACGGTTTTCGTGTATTTGGACCGGGCAGCGCTAGCATCGCGCAAAATTTTTGAATTTTTTAAAATCTCTCAAAAATATGATCAACTGAAAGAAAATTTTCCACTCTTCAATTTCGTTCCTTACAAGTACACGCCTAGATTCATTATTTTTGGAGAAATTTAAGAAAAACTAAAAAATCACCTTTGGTTTCAAGTTTCAAGTCACAATAACCGTTGGCTTATCAGTGCTTTCTAGGTATTTTACATGGGCGACGCTAGCGACCCTACAATATGCCTGGTCCGAATGTCCAACAGTTTTGGAACTAGAGGCGCGACCAATTCTGTGATTTTGATAAGAAAAATAAATATTTTTAAACTATCGACGATACTATCGCCGTTTTTCTTTAAACAAAACTATCGTTGATCCCGATATATAGTTTTCTCCATACTTCCCTGTACTATTCATGATAACAAGTAACAACACATCAAACAACACAGTGAGACAGGAGCGTCTGTTGACAGCAAGGTTCGCGTTTGGATCCATCACTTGTAAACGTGACTCGCGTGCGAGTTTATTAATTTATGTAACTGGGATGGGGTAATGCGTCAGTTTACTGCCATACTCGGAGTAAGAGGCGAGTAAGAGTGATGCCGCGGGACTTCAAAATATTTTTGTACTTCTTGGACTTGTAAAATTTTTCATTTTCAATTCTTGGACTTTGAAATATTTTCAACTGTTGGACTTCGAAATATTTTCAACTGTTTGTTGGACTTGAAAATATTTTCATACTTCTTGAACTTGGAATTATTTTCCTTTGAAATACTTTCATCCTTCTTGGACTTGGAAAATTTTTCATTTTCGATTGTCGGACTTGGAAATATTTTCAAATCCAACAAATGGGTCCCACAATTTTAAAATAATTTCAAGTCCAACAGTTGAAAATATTTCCAAGTCCAAGAATTGAAAATGAAAAATTTTACAAATCCACTTATAAAAATATTTCAATATCGCACAATTAAAAAATAATTCCAAGTCCAACAGTTGAAAATATTTCATAGTCGCACAATTTAAAAATAATTCTAACACTTGAAAATATTTCCAAGTCCAAGAATTGAAAATGAAAAATTTTTGCAAGTCCAACAGTTGAAAATATTTCAAAGTCTCACAATTCGAAAATGATTCCAAGTCCAACAGTTGAAAATATTTCAAAGTCCAAGAATTGGAAATGAAAAACTTTACAAGTCCAGGAAGTACAAAAATATTTCAAAGTCCCATGGCATCACTCGCACGCACGCTAGTCACGTTTACAAGTGATGGATCCAAACGCGAACCTTTCTGTCAACAGACGCTCCTAGTGAGACGATCTACCCATAAAGGTACTGTGGACTAACGTGGCATCATGCGTGACACGTGAGTAAGTGATTGAGACGAAAAGTGTGATTTCAATAGTGTTAGTCTTTGCAACGTGAGCCGACCCTAAAAACCATTAAGTATGCTGATATCTATTCCAGGGAGTGCGAAAACAACGTTAGAGTGTGGTTATCGGTTGATGCACGAAACACTCTTAAGCAGAAAGCGTCACGTCTCGGCATTCTCTCCTGGAACAGACTTCAGAACCGTGGACTTTGAAGAAATTTCGATCATCAAACAATGAGCCTTGTCTACTCTATATGAGACGAGCAGAGTGAAAGAGTCCATAAATTGGCTACAGGGTTGCAAAAAACAAAGTTTCAAAAAAAAAGTTTTTTTTAGTTTAAAACGTTTTTTTTTTGTTTAAAACATGTTGGAAATTTTATTGATATTTTTTTCTTCAGAGTTTAAAAGAGTGTTTTAGGTATTTCTGAACAAATTTTTAGTCCAGTAAAATTAGTCATTGTAATAAACAATAAATGGTACAGAAGCGAAATTTGGAAAAGTTGTTGGGAACCTTCTCGTGAGTCTTTTCCCAAGTTTCCCCAACATTCCGAGTGGAGCTTTTCCCCCAGGGGGTTGCAAAGAAGAAATTTTTTAGTTTTCCAGCTCTAATTCCCGAACAAATGATTTTAGAGGAAAAATGTTCAAATCAAAATTGTTTCTCGTTAAATTTCCCATAAAAAAGGTCTCTACATATTTTTTCTATAAATGCACTGCTACGCCGCTACAGTGCGTGACAAGTCAACATCTTTTGCTACTCCGTATGTGAGAAGGTAGATCAGGTATACCACGCGACGCGAGTCACCTATTACATTAAGTAAGAAAAGATTAATTTCATTTTAATCCTTTATAAACTCAAACATTTTCAATTTTACATGCTTTTGTAACTGACTGTTTCTACTTGTAAGTATTGAAAAAGAAAAAGATTAAAAAATGGAAAATTAATTGTGGTATTGATTATAAGGTGTTGATGTCCTCTTAAAATAGTAGATGTAGAATCTATACCCAACCACATTAATTCGTTCCCAGGCCACTCGACGGGCAGAAACAATAACTCGCATTTTTATATGGTAGAACGCAATGTGCTGCGTAAATCAATGTTAATTATACACAGTAGTAAGAGGTGTTCACTTGTTACGTGCTGTAGCGGCGTAACAGTGCATTTACAGCAAAAATATGTAGAGAGCTTTTTTAGAGGAAATTTTACGAGGAACAATTTTTGTTTGAACTTTTTTTCTCTAAAATCGTTTGTTCGCGAATTAGAGCTAGAAAACTGAAAAATTCCTTTTTTGTACCCCCCTGAGGGAAAAGCTCCACTCGGAATGTTGGGGAAACTTGGAAAAGACTCATGAGAAAGTTCCCAACAACTTTTCCAAGTTTCGCTTCTGTACCATTTATTGTTTTTTTCGACCTTTAAAATGGCTAATTTTACTGGACTATTTTGTACATTTTGTTGTTTTAAACATAATGACCTAGCGCTTATTACAGGGTTTCTCCATGTTTTTTCCCTTGACACTCGCGCTTTCTTGTGCGTGAGTACGCATGACTTAAATTCATGACGTGCCGTCCACGTTTAAAACGTTTTTTTTTTTTCTCAAATTCCAATGTTTAAAACATGTTTAAAACACGGTTTAAAACAATTTCGTTTGAAACATCGCAACCCTGATTTCAGACAAACGAGAGAGGCGAGTAAGCTTACAAGCTAGTCAGCCTAACGTATAGAATACTAAGTTTATATAAACCGATAAACTTTGGTGGAGAGGGACGTTACTACGACGCGTCTTCACAACCGAGATAGACGTATCAAAAGTAGTTAGCCTAGGAATTAGATCAAATAACATAAAAAATGCTTTACCAAGTGTCTGTGGAGGAGATAGGTTAGCGTCTGCCTTTAACTTTTTTTTTCCTTCTTTCTCTCTCTCTCCCGAAATGAATTCTTGTACGTTTTACTTTACATTCGGAGTTTTATGTATTTCTTTCGATAAAAATTACATTTGAAAATATTTTGTTTGACTTTGCTCACAACAAAAGACACGTTCAAATCATAATTTATACGATATAAGAGGAAGATGAGGGAAAAAATATTGGTACATTATTGTAGATAATAAAATATCTGTTACTGAGCACTCCGACGACCTAAAGGCTTTTTCAATACCTAGTTCAGCGTGGTAGTTGGTAATAAAATTTTCAATTTTAATCTGCGTGTTGTGTGCCGACGTTATAAACATTGAATGCTCGTGTTTTTGAGTATAAAACTTGTAGGAGAGCTCTTCATTTTTTTTTTTTTTTTCATTGTATTTTATTGATACTGATTGTTTGCATATCTTTGTTCACGAAATATGAATGGATATACGAGTAGTTTATTATTTTCTTATATTAGAAAGCGGTCCAATATTTATGAATGGAATTTTTTCCATCAGACTAGAACCTCGTTCATATACGGAGATCGTAGAATAAAAAAGAACGGGACTCCTCGTTTAAAATTGAAAATGACAAGTAAACTTCAGAGGCTCTTGAAAGTCCTGAAAAATCGTCGAAAATCTGATTTCAATAACGTCGCGAAACGAACGAGAAACTGGGTTTCGTCGTTTAAGTGCATACGAAGTTTTATTTTTGTATGCCACCTTCATACATCCGAAAACTTACCTCGCCAAACATTATTTCCTAAACCTCGTTGTCTGAGCTTTTATAGCTGAACATCTATTTGGCCTCGAGAATATTTATTGCACTATCTGTGAATGCTGCATATAACTTCGCGCGCATCCAGTTTTCAGTCGGAATTCCATCAAAATATCATTACGTGCAACAAAGAAAAACTTTGTAGAAGTTTCCTATTTTGTTGCATTCTGCGCTGGATTTTGAAAAGAAGTTATTTCAGTATCGAGTTTATTGTGATGTTTCAAATCCGAGTACTCCATACGATGGGTACGACTTCGACGATGAAGAATGGAACAAAATCTAATCTTCTGATGAAAGATTTTTTCAAGTCTCACTGATTACAGGGTATGAAATAAAAGCTCAATGTAAAGAGAAACTTAGCCCATTGTGAAATATTGAAAAGACAGTGTAATTAACAGCATTTAAATACATCAGTGAAGGAACACAATAGGATTAGTAAATAACGAAAATCCTGTGAGCGATAGAGTGGAGTCATCTTTTTTAATAAAATCTAACTTGACTTGTGTTTCACTCCAGTTTCGAGGGCGTTTATACACCTAGGCGAATAAATTATAAGCTATCGAAGTTTCTTCGAATCTAAGTGTTTTCTATATCCTCGTGAAAAGTTTCGACGTCAGATATGAAGATAAAGCAGAATTTATTTCAAAACTACGTAGAGTCTCCGCGATAAATAGACGATATAAGTAACTGTACATTTGATAAATCATTTGAGGTACTGAATCTGCATTATTTGAGTAACACTCGACTTTTGCAAACTTGATTTTTTTTCTTTTTCTGGAAACAAAGCACTTCATTCGACGCGCCGAAATAAATCACTCTTATCTTTTAATCTTTCTCTGATCTCATCATGGAAAATGTGTCAACTTTTTCGTTTTCCTTCTCTCGAAAAACTTGAGCGTTAAGTATTGAAGGTACGTGTTTTTTTACCGTGATGGCTATCTCCTGATCGCGAAATCTTACAAATTCCTAAACGTACCGTATCGTGGATTCATTAGTCTTAACTTTTTGCTCGAAATCTTGAGCAGAGAAGGAGATAGAAATGAGGCGATGAACCATAATAAAGAGAAGTGAGTTCGTGAGCGTGGGGATGCAACAAAAGGCCAGTGTGAAAAGGTTAACGGAATATTTCGAAAAAGGAGATGAGTTGAGTGGAGTTGTTGCTTAAAGTAATGGAAGTTCTGTAGATGATTGCCGTTCTCGGGAGTGAATCGAATTTTTCTTTTTGAGGAGTTCAATTTCAGGGTTGCGGTACATTGTAATTAACGGTACGTAAAAATTGCTACTACCTGCAGGAAACCAGCCAGTTGATGAAGTTGTGGTGAGCGGCCAACTTATGAGGGAGGGGGGGGGGAAAGGAGGAGCTGTCGACGGTGACAGCGGTAGAGGTGGCCTTACGATAAATACCGTGTGTGTAACCGTTATCCTCAAGACCTTAAACAATAGTTTTGACATTTTTAATGCCTTTACCGGCACCTTACCTCATTCCACTAATTGAAAACTGAAACCTCGAGCCAATCCAGAAATCGCGGAGGCGGAGTTTGAGTTCCTTAGCATTCAAATATGAGGCTGCACTAGCTGTAAACTAGCCTCAAACTAGACCTAAACTAGCTTCATTAGATTTTAAAGTCGTCGTCGTTGTTGGTAATAAGCCAAAGAATAGACAAAATCCGGGCACAAACCTCTCCCAGTTTCCTGCGGGCAGCTCGTCTGTTGCTGTCCTTGTCAACGTTGTCAACGTCCGCAATTCTCGGAAAAATATCGGGGATATTGTTGGCAACATTGTTGATAACATTGTCAGCTACACCCTCGGCGACATTGTCGGAAACGTCGTTGACAACATTATCGTTATCGTCGCTGTCGTGGCCAGGCTGGCACTGATAGAGAAGGTGGACAAACCGCCTGGCCTGCCGTCTTCCTACCGACC
The DNA here is from genome assembly GCA_035079385.1 of Aspidiotus rigidus. Taxonomy (NCBI): domain Eukaryota; kingdom Metazoa; phylum Arthropoda; class Insecta; order Hemiptera; family Diaspididae; genus Aspidiotus; species Aspidiotus rigidus. The sequence goes on along the minus strand of JAVHKY010000041.1, from coordinate 1,007,150 downwards.
GCTCTGCCTGCTCGACACCGTCGGCAAGATATTTGAGCGGGCAGTGGTAACGCGGTTAGAGAAACACTTAGCGTCCAAAAAGATAATTTCTGGGAGTCAGTACGGTTTTAGAGCCGGACGCTATACTTCAGATGCCGCAATCAAACTGAAGAAGGTAGCTTCTGCGGCAATGAAGAAGCGACGGTTCTGCGCAGCTGTCAGCCTCGACATAAAGAATGCGTTTAATTCCATTCCGTGGCAGAAGATCTTGAAGATGCTACAAAACGCACGAGTGCCTGGTTACCTGCTAAGGATCGTCTGCAGTTACCTAAACTGCAGAAAGATTGTAGCAGAGACGTCTGCTGGCGCAATGAAGAAAAGTGTAACATGCGGTGTTCCTCAGGGCTCTGTTTTGGGGCCCACATTGTGGAACATCGCATTCAACGGCCTTTTTAAGATCAAGCTACCACCAGGGGTACAGCTTATATGCTATGCCGACGATACACTGGTGGTTGGCTCTGCCGACACTGTTGCCGAGGTGGAGACCTAGGTGAACCAGGCGCTAGAGGCTGTGACCCGTTGGATCAGTCGGCCGGATTAAGCTTGGCAGTAGAAAAGATGGAGGCCATTATATTCACGATCCGTCGAAAGTTTTATCCACCCACCTTTCGCCTGCATGGTGTGGCTATTGAGACTAAGAAAGTACTAAAGTACCTGGGGCTCTGGTTCGACAGTAAGCTAAGCTTCCGTCACCACTTCAAGATGGTGGAGGAGAAAGCTGCCAGGGTGGTGACACGGTTGTCCCACCTAATGTTGGACCAGGGAGGACCTAGAGAAGCTGTAAGAAGACTCTACATGAGTGTAGCAATGTCGGTCCTCCTTTATGGAGCCCCAGTCTGGGCCGACTCCATGAAGATTGCATATAGAAGAAGAGAAATGGAGAAATTCCAACGAAGAGCTGCGCTTAGGTGTGTTAGTGCCTACCGCACTGTGTCGACGGATGCTCTTTGTGTATTAGCAAGGACACCGCCGATCGAGCTGCTTGCGGAAGAGCGAGCAGCGGTGTTCGAGGCAAAGAAGAAGACAAGGACCATCAATCAAGCCTTGCGGATCAAGCAGGAGGCCAGGCGCTCCTTGCTTGCCAAATGGAAAGAGCAACTCGCCCAAACAGCAAAGGGTGAGTGGACCCGCGTGCTAATACGTGATCTTGACCAGTGGATGGACCGAGATCATGGCCAGTTAAACTTTCATCTCACACAAATGATCCAACAAGTACCTACACAAAATGGGGAAAGTTGAGCAACCGTCGTGTTCACACTGTCAGGAGCGGAATGATGAACCACAACACACCATCTTCAAGTGTGAGGCGTGGAGACGTGAGCGGGGTGAGCTAAAACGATCTCTTGCTGAGATCGGGGAAAATGAAGAACTCACCCCAGGTAATCTGGTTCCATGCATGCTCAGAACAACGCAGGCATGGAACTATGTATCTACATTTGCCGCTAAGGTAATGAAGATGAAAATGAACGCGGAATGGGAGCGGCAGATGTAGAGCCACGTTATGGCCTCTCACATCTATGTGTACCATCCCCCACGCTGCTGCTGCTGCTGCTGCTGCTGCCACATCACCTTTCGCCAGCACCAATACCACCATACACAGGGCGCTCAGGAGGGAGCGCCCCACAGAAGAAAAAAAAAATAATCATAATAAAAGGGCAAGCACAAGACAACCCTAGAAGAAGAAGAGGAGGAGGAAGAAACCCCCGCCTGAGAAGCTATAGTCGCGAAACATTGCTGGTGAGCTCCTAGTGAGTTCCCAATAATGACTGAAAACTCTGGTGGAGAAGTTGATACGCGTGCGTCCATGGTACAGGACTATCTGAATTCCAGGTTGAGTGCTGAGCGCTCCCTAGGTCAGTAGGGTAGACCCCTGTAGTGGCCTCATTGACGGACATTGCACAGCGCGCGGAACCCCAGGAGAAATGGTGCCAGGCCACTCTCAATTCGAGCCCTCTGGACTACCGACGCAATACCCTAAGGGGTGGATACCGGTGCTGGAGGTGCGGTTTTTCGGGGATCAATTTGGGCGTGCGTGCACGCTCATACGCCCCCGTCTCTCTTAAAGGCGATCGTCGCTGTCGTCATCGTTGTTGTTTTTGGTGGTAACAATATTATTGAGATAACAGTGATAGAGGAGAAGTGAGTATTTGTGTATTTTCCTATAGGTGGTATTGATCACTGTGCTATCCTAAGTTTCCTTCTTTGCTCCCATTTTCCCAACCACACCCCTTGAGTAACCACGGGCTGTTCTGATTTGCTTCACAATTTCTCTCCTCTTTTGATCATTGTTCTTCAGGAAAGAGATTACTCGATGGCAATGGTTCTGAATCGCCGCCAACTTATTTCTGAGGTGGGGGCGGGTGTCCTCTAGGGTGATGAGGTCAAAGTGCGCAGGCTTCTCAGATTTTGTATTTAAAAAAAATATTCTGGCGTAGCCAAATAAATGAAGATCATGTTTCATGTTTTTTATAAGGTAGTGTCTTCGTTATACTTGCTTTGCTTGATCTGAGAGTACCACCTTCTTGTTCTCCACACGCGAGTAAACCCCCTTCTTGGACTAGTACAAGTCTACTTTAGAATATTTCAAGCTACTGGCTTTTGGGGAGCTCATGTTTCGATATCGACTGAAGAAACTTCATTCGAAAAGTAAAAACAATAATAATAGCTTGGTACATCGAAGTAACTCCGAACCATATAAATTTGCTAAGAAAGTACAAAATTCATTGAGGTCATTAATCTAAATTGATTACGTCATATTTCAGTCGTACAAATAATTTATTAGGCATACGTAATACGAACATCTCATCGTCTTAACAGCTCACTGGCTCCGCTCACCCACGGAGTAACGAGGGTGAAAGGGGGGACTTCTTCGTATATATTATAAGTCTAATTTAAGACCAGTAAAATCAACTAAAGCTAGTATAAAGCTATTACAAAGCTAGTATTTAAACTGGCCGATGTGAACTCGCTGGATGAACTCGCAAAATTTCAAATTAGGGGTTAGGGCAGTATTAGGCCTAGTATAAAGGAGCGTAGACCTACTAGAAACCAGGTTTATACTAGCTAAAATGTAGCCTAGTAGAGGCCTAGACTTGTTCAGGCTTACTATAAAGGAGTAGCATATAGTCCATGGGCCATAATAGAAAATAGTGGTTTTTGGTACCACGTGCGGGGACAAAGCGTCACTTTGGGATATGTTAGTATGGGTGATATTTGATATACAAAACGATGATAGACTTCTGGGAGGAGCAGCTTATCAAAATGGCGGCCAATTTCAAAATGGCGATCGGTCTCATGGTAAAAGGCGGATAACTCATGTTGTATGGGTCGAATTTTCTACTTTTCTTTTTCAATTAAAGAAAATGAGGCCCAGAATGACATATCCAACTTCCCGTCCCTCACATACTGTAATAAATTTTCTATGGCACGTTCTAGCTTCTTAAAATCAATCTTTTGCAAATATCTTGAAAAATTGGGCATCAATCATGAAAAGTTTCAGATAATTACTGTTCCTCGTGAAATTTGTTATAGAAAATACCATTCAAATTTTGCTAAGCGTCCAATTATCAGCTTAAAAAGTTTGTCAAAGTTGGGAACTTTGGGAAAAAGTCAATTTTTCAGCAATAAATATATCTAAAAAATCAAACACTAATGAATGACGTAAGAATATTTCAAACAAAAACTGTTTATTGAAAAATTTTAACTGCAAAATAGATTGCCTAAACTTTCTTCCAGAGTTTGTCGAAAGTTCTGAGCTTTTGGAAGGAAAGTGATTGTTCCAGGGTGTCCACTTTTTCACTTTTGAGTGACTTTGTCACTAGTCTTTTTTTAAAGAAAGTAGTCATTTTTGTCACATCTTCATACATACTTGAAAATCAGTAGTTTTTCTGGTGTTGCCATCACTTGGTATGTGTTTGACCGCGAATCTTTCCTTCTTTCTTTTTTCTATCTGGTACCCTCGCATCTCGCTTCCCATACCACGTAAAGCCTTCTTTTTTTCCTTTTTTTTTGTTAAACTCGTCTTTGTAGGAGAATGACAATGGCTGGTTTTTGATAGTAATTTTTTCAAGTTGCTGATATTCTTTGAGATAATTATACATAATTATATCATCAGCTGCCGTAAAAAAAAAAAAAAAAGATTGATGGATACGCCATATTGTTCATGAATTTCTCTTCTTCTTTGAAAAATTTGCAAGACGATGACAGAATGACTGGAATGCGGACAAGTTACAGAAGTTATTCTCGTGGATAATTTGATAATGCAGTCTTTTTTTGGACCAATTGAGCGTTTTCTTCTTTTTATCAGTCCAATTATTATAATTTTTATTTACAAAAAAATGTTTTGAAACACATCGTCTGTATGGATACATTTTAACTAAACATAATTCAAATAAAATATTGAAAAAAAAATTGGCTGTTGCTCATGAAGTTGATTGAATTGACTTTATCATAACTGAACTAAAAAGAAAAAAAAAACAAGGGTTTGAATCGAAAAAACTCTGTAGGTACTAAACAAAATATTAAATCATTTTGTAATCAAACGTTCATATGTAAAATTTTACAGTATCCACTTAATATATAGAAGGCAATACTAAAAATCTAGAGGCTGTTTGTTCCTATTATAGTAAAAAACTGAATAACTAAAAATGATTGTATAACTCATGAAAAAGCGTAAGGTTATAAGAGTTTGTAGGATACGACGGTTTTGCTGTAAGATTTTACATACTCGTATGAATGTTTGATTACAAAATTGTTCAATATTTTATTTAGTAACTAGAGTTTTCGATTCAAACACTTGTTTTTTTCTTTTTAGCTCAGTTATGATAAACTCAATTCAATCAACTTCATAAGCAACACCGGATTCTTTTTTTAAATGTTTTATATTTTACGTTGTGTTCTACAATGAATAATTTGAAATAATTTGCAACATTAAATGATAGATAAATATTAAATATTTAGCAGATATTCAAAACCTATTTTGTGTGGTTTTAAGAGATTGCAGCGTCAAGTGCGGATGAACAGCTTGAATATTATTATTTAATTTGATCTAAAGTACAGCAACATCAACGCGCATGGCGGCAAACAGCAAATCACAATTCCTGACTGTAATTAGGCCACTGAATTGTTATTGGCACCACTCACCATTAGAAATACTTTAAATAAATAAATAAAAGTATTTAATGTAATTCCTCCCTCGTCTTTCAACTTCTCCCGAAGAATACCAAGCACAGTTTAACAAAATCCTTAACAACTTTCATAACCCTATACTATGTTTCACCGATGGATCTAAATATCAAAACAAAACCGGCTTTGCTTACTCAATAGATCACATCACAGTCTCTCACCGACACCGCAAAACCGCATCCGGCTTTACCACTGAACTACAAGCAATCTTTAGGTGTTTAGAACACATCCTTACCAACCTACCCTCCCGTCTTCCTCTCAACCCATTTTTAGCCATTTCCGACTCCCTATCATCACTCGACGCCATATCCAACCACACTTCCTCCCACCCACTCATAAGTCGTATACACACTCTCATTAACACCTTCCATGCCATCCCCATCCCATTATTCTCCATCTGGGTACCTGGAAATGAAAATGTCGACAAAGCAGCCAAACTAGCAACCCAGAACCCATCAGTCAACCGCTCTTTCCTCCCCTCACGCTCAGATCTCTCCAAACCCATCAACAAATTCATCACTCAAGCATGGTTCACTCATTGGTCTAATCTCAAATCACACTCAAACAAACTAGCCCAAATTAAAAATATTCCCACCGCATGGGACTCTTCAAATCTGTCAACACGCAGAGAAGAAATAGTCATCACCCGTCTCAGAATCGGCCACACCAGACTCACTCACACCCATCTCATCTCTCATCTTATGCCTCTCTCATACCCTCACTGCGAATCTGAACACCACCTATTCGTTCAACACATCTTCTGCTGCCCCAATTTGACCCAACTCCGTACAACCATACAGAAGCACTTTCAGATCTCTTCCCCTCCATCCCTAACATATTCAACTTTTTACAACAAGCCAACTTCCTCTCACGCATATAATCACACAATCTAGCCGAGCTCATAGCCCTGAAGGCAGGCTGCTAGTAGCTCGTTATTTAGAAAAAAAAAAAAAAAATGTAATTCCTAAAGATTTTTTTTTCAATTTAGGAGCTCACAATAGACTTTTTATGATGACCATTAGCTTTACAATAAAGATGTGGTGAATTTTGTAAGAATCACTTTTGGGTTAAAACTTTTTCTCATTAAAGCTCGAGTTTGGAGGATATTTGGAAACAACACTTTCCTTCCAAACGCTCAGAACTTTCGACAATTTTTAAGAGGAAGTTCAAGTAGGTAGTTTATTTCACGGACAATTTCAAAAAGAACAAGTTTTTCTAATTGAAACTCAATTTTCCAAAATATTTACTATGAATCGATGTTTTCTAAAACTTTTGGAAGTTTTTCAAGATCATAACTAGACTGACAATAAAATTCAGATGGTCGGTGATATAGTGAATTTCATGAAAGATATTTTTTGTTTGGAACTTTTTCTTATTAAAACAGCTTATTTTTTGTAATATTTGGAAACAATCAATTTTCTTCCAAAAGCTCAGATCTTTCAACAAACTTTAGAAGAAAGTTTAGGCAATCTATTTTGCAGTTGAAATTTTTCAATACAGAGTTTTTGTTTGAAATTTATTTCATTAGTGTTTGATTTTTTAGATATTTATTGCTGAAAAATCGACTTTTTCCCGAAGTTCTCAACTTTTGACGAACTTTTTTAGCTGATAAATGGACGCATAGCAAAGTTTGAATGGTATTTTCTATTACAAATTTCACGAGGAACATTAATTATCTGAAACTTTTCATGTTTGATGCTCAATTTTTCAAGATATTTGCAAAAAAATTGATTTTAGGGAGCTGGAACGTGCCACAGAAAATTTATTACAGGATGTGGGGGGCAGGAAGTTGGACATGTCGTTCGGGGCCTCATTTTATTTTATTGAAAAAGAAAAGTAGAAAATTCGACCCATACAACATGACGTCGTTGGATCGGAAAAAGCCTCCTATGTGGCAAAAATAAAATTTTACAGGAGAAGCAAAAAACCGATTATTTTGTGAAGAGAAGGCCACAATACTTTGGAAACGTCTCATTAAATGTGGAAAAGCTTCTTTGATACAGTAGTAACAAAAAATTTTCTAAATTTTCTAAAATACGGCGGTATTGGGCGATAAATGCACATAGGACGAATTCTGGCCCTAAATATTGCACATAAGAGATTTGGACTGCACATAGGAGGTATTCGAGACCACATTTTCTGGATGGTGCACATAGGAGGTATTCAAAACCGCTCCTACCGGCGTAATTTCGAACTTAGCACATAGGGGATTTTTCCAGTCGATGCGCCTTAAAATTCCGCGTCCAACCATGTAAAAAAGTGCATTTCTCAAAAAATGGCACAGAGGAGGTTTTTTCCGATCCAACGACGATGAGTTATTCGCCTTTTACCACAAGACCGATCCGCCATTTTGAAAAGCTACTCTTCTCAGAAGTGTATCATCGTTTTTTGTATTAAATATTACCCCTACTAACATATCCCGAAGTAACGCTTTGTCCCCCCAAATGGTACCGCATTTTCATGGGGCCCATGGACTAATAAAGCTATACTAGGATCACCTGTTAAATAGTATGCGAGGTTTATACTAGCCAATCTGTAGCCTGGTAGATGCCTGGACTTGTTTAGGCCTAGTATAAAGAAGCGTAGACCTAGTATAAATCTAGTATAACTTCAGTACACTGATCAAGTATAAACTAGGCCGGGTGAACTCGCAAATTTCTAATCCCCCGCGGGGTAGAGACTTGCACGCGCACGCGTGGGTGAATGGGAGGAGGCACTCGCAAAATTTAAAATTAGGGGTCAGGGCAGAGTAAAGACATGAAACATGTCAAAAAATTATGTCACTGCAGAGCATAATGAACTCACAAGCAAGTGAAAAGAAAACAATTTTCGAGGAGTGATCGAACTAGTCTTCATTCAATATAATAATATGTAATGATTATTTTCGAATTCGCAGGAAGCATTTTTTGTTTTTCATTTTTATCAACACTGTCTTTGTATTGAATCCACATAACGAACAAACCTCGATTATTTAATTCAGGCAAACGAAAGCGACGTTAAAGCCTTTTGCAACTTACTCGTATTTCGAGAGTAACAAGCGGAAGATATTATATTTCAAGGCGCTCAATTATTGGTGGCACGAGACTGTGTGTAAGAGGTTCCGAGTGAAAGAGAATAATAATCCTCTCTCTTAAAGTCAGCAGGATCACGTAGTTCTCGAATATATTGGTATGTAGCTTTTCCTAGTCCTCTCGAAAACTTGGTATACTTTAGCATCATGTGATATCGTTGAAAGAACATACAGCGAGGGTATATCGATAACATTGTGTGCACAAACGAGCTGGCCGAGTGACGAATGCCCAAGTTTTCAGGGTTAGAAGAAGACTCGCATCGTAACTTTCTATAATTCTTTGAACTGGCTTTTTGCTATTCTCAAATGTTGAGATGGACAGGATTATATCTAGAGCCTCCACCCTCTGCAATGGTCGGAGGAGAAAACGACCAGCGCAGACGAAAAAAACAGCAACAAATTAGCCAAGGTAATCTGCTGATTCCTAGGTGCTTCAAAATTTTATTTGGAAAAAGGTGAACTGTTTGAAAATTTTCCTTCATTACCAAACGTATTGCTTCTTCCTCTTCTTTATTTCTCTGCCCGAATAAATTATCACGATGACTGTCTCTGTTCGTCCTTATTCCATTTTGACATGTTCCATGTCTTTTCTCTCGCCGGACCCGATTTTGAAACTCGCGAGTACACCCCGCGTGATAATAATAAATAATTAATTAATTAATTAATTAATAATTAAATAATTGAATAAATAAATGATTAAATAATTAATAATTAGAAAATCTCTACCCCTTGGATGATTCAGAAATTCGCGAGTACACCCGGCGTAATAATAATAAATAATTAATTCAATAATAATTAAATAAATAAATAATTAAATAATTAATATAATTAATAATTAGAAAATCTCTACCCCGTGGGTGATTCAGAAATTCGCGAGTACACCCCGCGTAATAATAATAAATAATTAATTAATTAATTAATTAATTAATTAATAATTAAATAATTAAATAATTAATTAATTAATAATTAAATAATTAAATAATTAAATAAATAAATGATTAAATAATTAATATAATTAATAATTAGAAAATTTTCGAAGTCCCTCTTCCTATCATATATGGCTGGATAGTCGAAATTTTTCCAAGTCCCCTAGACTTGAATTGTCTCATACCATTCCAATACAACAGCGAGATCGCTCGTTCGCCCCACGAAAGTTGATACCTCAAAATATAGAACGCCCACAATTACCTCAAAATATTTCTCATACAAGACTTATACGACGCCAAGATAGGTAAAGGGGTAAACGAATAATATCTCACGAACACTTGACCTAGTAGAAGCCCAGACTGAAATATTTCAAGATGACTGATAAAATATAAAAGACATGGAACATGATCTTCATTTATTTGGCTATGCCAGAAAATTTTTTAATAAATTTTCTTTAGCTCTTGGCTGATCAGAAATCTAGTAACCTATAGATTGTGCTCAAGTCATCATCTGTATTAACTTGCTCACATTTGAGTGATAACTTAAGGGTATGCTCTACCTAGTCACTCACACACAGAAAATACACGTGTATTACACAAAATGGTGTGTTGCGGGTAGTGATTTTTGCCCACAGATAACATATTGGATAATGCACAAAATTCTTGAACTTCAGGAAAATACGGCTAATCAGTTGACAGATCGCGAAATATTCTGAATGATCTTCAGGAAACGTTTGAACTTTCGTCCGAAGGGGCCATCTTTAAATCGTAGAATTCCAATTAATTAACAAAATTAGTTCGTGTGAACCAATTAGTAGCCCTATTTTCCTAAGTTTTGTCTATATGAATACGGAGTTTCAAGATATTTCATGCTTTATTTAATCAGTTATCTCGGGGCAAAAATCGCAACATGTGATACAAATTTTGTATGTGTCTACGTGTGAGTGACTAGGTAGAGCCTACCCTTAAGAATTGTTCTCGTCATGTCAACAATAAATTCTGGATTTCATTCATCAACTGAATGTGAGCCTCTAGTCGAATTCTTTCCTTTTGAGTACAATGATATATCGTTTTACTCTTAAAATTATAGAAAATCTTGTGATTCTGCGTTGTCTGAAAATTTGAGAAGATAATTATTCTCATTAAAAAAAGAGGAGACGTTTATCTTTAACGACAGATACGGGTTACATTTCATCAGAATAATTAAAAATTTTATAATCAAGAGCATAGGCCGTGAAACGAAGTAAAGTATATACATCGTAAACTCGAATGATTTTAAGCTTTATGAACTACTCTTTCTTCATCCGTTTTTTGAAACATAAAAACTTCCAAAAACGAGTTTTTTTTTTTTTAATATCCGGCCGGTGGGAATTTTTAGTAATATTTCGTGGAATGTTTCGACAAGATTTGGCTGTATAGGTATAGTATGTCAAAAAGAAATGAACTTTGATCCGTTCGCATCTTTCCTTCCTCATTAAAAGTTTCCTTTTTATAAAATTGTTGCGGCGTTTATTTCGAGGGTTGAAAAGGGATCATTATATTAAAATTCAAATACGCACCGGTACCATGCGAACAAGCCCAACATCCAGTTTACATGCTGAAACTGCAATCCTCCCTGTCACACTCCGCCGACACTTCCTCCAGCTTAAATATTACGCTAAAATCTTCTCCCAACCAACACACATTAACCACTACTCCTCTTTTTACTCTCCCATCCGATACACCTATCCTCTTCCTTTAGGCGAACAGTGCAAACGTCACATAGAGGCCTACAATATAGATTTTCCTTCCACCCTTGAATACGTTCCCCTACCTTTTCTATACTCTCACATCCAGGCTCAAATACAAAACGCACATCAGGCCACTTGGGAACACATGATAGGAAATAAGCTTCGCCAATTAAAACCTCTTATACAGGAATGGAAAACATCCACACATCCGAGAAGACGAGTCGAAATCATTCTAGCTAGAATCCGAATTGGGCATTCAATCATTACCCATGGCCCACTTCTTCGAGGTGAAACATACCCACTCTGCGGCTACTGCAACAACAACTACGCGCTAACTATCCGACATATCCTCAATCACTGCCCAGAATACAGCCTCGCTCGAGCGCGCTTCTATGGCTCAAACGACTACGACATTGTTGGCACACTCACTGATGACGCAATGGCTGTCCACAAGATGCTTCAATACCTACACGCTACAAAACTCATCAATGCTTTTTAATTAATAGTGTTACAGTATTTCTTTTTCCTTAGTACTATAATGTTATAGAAGATATTTCTGTTCTTGTCGACGCTAATAAGCTTTGTTCTTGATGCGTCGTTAAACAAATAAATAAATAAAAAAAAATAATAAATCTTATCTCATCATCACCGAATATTAAGATACGGTAGAATATTTTTTGGTTAAACTCAACTCATTGCAAAAATCAATTAGTTGTTTATTTTTCCCTATTACTACACGAGAAAAATTCGGAATCTTCAGCCCAGCAATCGTCAGTCATCCAGGTTTTTGTAATTCCACTTTGACGAAATATGGGTACAGTAATCATATTTTCTTAGTACAGAATTTCACATAATATACTTATCAGTCTAACTCCTGGCTGCTTCTTAAGCCGTAGTTAGAAAACTAGACGCCTTGAAACTTGGTAATTCGCAACCGTTGGATCCTCCAGGTAACTCCTTTCCTACCTTCGTGGAGTCTGCTGTCAACCTGTTTGATACTGCCCTTTGGTCTCTCTGAGATGGCTATCCAATAAAGAAGGGGAAAATTCGCGCTTCCTCCCCCGAACCGCCACAATAAATTACAAGATATACTGGTTTCTGATATAGCCTCCGAATCAGGAATGACGTTCTCCCTCTCGTATCCACTGGCCAAATATATTGACCAATGGTTAAGATATATCTCTGGCTCCCAACTCCTCTTTCAGTTAAAAACTCACTTGAGTGGACTCAAAACCACTGGCCAACGGAAAGCATTGTCATTTCTTTTGACTTGAAGGCCTCAACCCTCACGGTCCCTCTTGGACCTACTTGTGGGCACATCAAGGAACTACTAAAACAGGCAATATCTCCGCTTTCTTCAATCAATGCTGCCTCACCCCCAATGTCTGCCTGTATATTGCCTTATTGCTGACATAGGTACCCCATCGGATCACTCTGAGGTCCCTCATTTCTAAGGTTTTTAAGGAAGGTTCGAGTCAGTGCTCTTCTAATCTGACCACCTTCTTCTTGTCCACCGCATCTTTTGGTGCTGTTATGTGGACGATGTCCTACGCTTTTGGCGTGGACGCAGTGAACTCATGCTAGCGTTTCTCACCTACTTGAATGGTTTGTACCTTAGTATTGAATTCACTGTTGAGATCGGTGGAGCGGAAATAAATGTTCTTGACCTCTCTATCAACCTCGTTCTTCAATAGCGATACAATTTTTTACTCGTACTGGCTCCCATTTTTTAGGCCAGGGGACGGGTATTAAGCTCGTCGGACCCCCGAAAACACTTTCGGTGAAACTTTCAAGAAGATTCTCGCGGGCCCCATGAAAATCTTTTGTGGACCTTTTCTGGCCGGGGATCCTCGACCGACCGTGAGGGACTTTGAAAAATTTTGACTCTCGAGCTATATATGATAGGAGAGGGACATAGAAATTTAGAAATGTTCCAAGTCCCTCTCCTATAGAATTAATTCGGTAAGAAACTGAAGAAATTTTTGACTGAAAAGTGGATCCGCACCGAGTTGCGGAGGTGGCACGGGAAGTTGAATATCACCACAAGGTTGAACTTGTTGGTCCATTCGAGACTTTCCGGTGTATTCTCGCCAGGTGAGTTGGATCTCTTTATTAAGTCGGTTAACCTCAAATGCCGGTCGTTTGAGGCTAAATTGAGACGCAAGAAAAATAAAAAGCTTAGCTCCCTCCAAGAATCGAATGCCTCCGCTGTCCAGGAACTGAGTACTGATGTCAGCATTATCCAAAAATTTTTACCGCGGATTATAAATTGTAGTATTGTTGAGTTTGAGAGTGATGAGTTGAATCTCTTGGAAAAGGGCTTAAAATTCGGGTTACCCCCTCTTAATAATGCTGACACTTCAGTCAATGTTGTTCCGGAGCTCGAAATAAAAATTGGGCCTGGGGTCAATACTCAGAAAGCTTGTGCTGCCCTTGTTCGTCAGACCCCCTCCCTCGGATAAATGATCTTGCTTTGGAGGTGATTAAGAGGATTAAGAGGAAGGTCAAGGAGGAGGGCTTAACCATTACTAAGGCTGATAAAGGGAATGCCATTGTAGTTATGGAGAAGTCCTCCTATGTCTCCAAGGTCTTTGACGTTCTCGACCAGTGTGGTGCCAGGGTAAATGTGTATTTTAACTTTCCAAATCACGTTAAAGAAGTTAGACGTGTTATAAACAATAGCGAATTTATTATCAAAACCCCTTCGCTTAAAAGATTTCTCCTTGGGCCCAACCCTGTGCCGCCCTTATTGTACGGGCTGCCTAAGGTTCATAAGAAGGACACTCCGATGCGGCCGGTTGTTTCCTTTGTGTCTTCCCCACGTACTTCTTGGCAAAATTTTTGGACCATTGGTTTAAATCTAGAGTAGAATTTGAGTCATCCTACTCTGGGACGAATTCGGTCTCTCTGGCTGATAAGCTCAAAGATGACATTCTTCCGCCTGATTCTATCCTATGCTCTTTTGACGTAGTCGGCTTATTTCCGAGTATCCCTAGGGCTACTGCCATGCAGCATATGGGAGATCTCTTGGTCCAATCTAATATCTGTCACGAAGAACTGGCGGTGTTGGTCTCCCAATTTTTGCAAATTTGAAGGTAAATTTCTCGAATTTCCAGAGGAGGTAGGTATCCCTATTGGCTCTCCTCTGGGTTCCCTCATTTCGGAGGTTTTCATTTCTAAATTTGAGCTCGATCTTTTTTCCTCTGGCCAGGGGCTTTTGAGTCATATACATTATTGGCACAGGTATGTTGATGATGTGTTGTGCATGTGGACCGGTCACCGAGATCTCCTTTTGGAGTTTCTTAGGTATCTCAACAGTTTGTATCCTTCCATCAAATTCACGTTGGAAGTAGGCGGTTTATCTATAAATTTTTTGGACCTTACTATCTCTAATAGAGAAGGTGCCCATGAATTCGCCGTATATAGAAAAGATACTTCGACCGATATTACTGTCCATGGCAGATCTTTCTGCCCTGTTGCCCACAAAATTGCCGGTTTTAATAGTTATATCCACCGGTTGACTAGTATTCCATTGGGTCACCTCGCTTTTCAACAGGAGCTTTTGACTATAAAGCACTTGGCCGGAGTGAATGAGGTCAGCTTGGATATTGACTTGATGGTCCATAGAAAATTGACTCGGAAAAGCCTTGATTCCACTACCTCCCTCCCCCGCAATCCGGCGTCTGACAGTAGAAAACGTTGGATCAGGCTCCCCTTTTTAGGGAAATTCTCTTCCCAGTTAGATCGTGTCCTCCGCCCATTTGGGTTTCGCTCAGTGTATTACAATCTTAACACTGTAAAAAGTCTGTTCGTTGAGCTGAAGGACCCCATCCTACTGGTCGAAAGAAGTGGGGTTCACAAAATGGAGTGTAATGACTGTAATGGAATCTACATAGGTGAGACGGGACGTCAGCTCAAAATTAGAATTGATGAGCATAGGAAGGCGTGGGAAAAGAAGAAATTGGGTGATTCGGCATTCGCGGACCATCTTATCACCACTGGCCATAGTTTCAAAGAGGTATCAGAGTCCCTCCTCCATAGAGAGTCCTCGGTTTTTAAGCGTACCGCGTTAGAATATATTGAAATTATTCGCCATCTGAATAACGACAACCTAAATGTGCTCAACAGGTACATACCTGATGAGGGGTTGATTGAACTAGTTTATGAGTATGATTCACATTGTGATGACTCGCTAGTTCAGTCATGATTTCCTCGGCAGTGTTTGTTGCCGGCCGGTGTTGGTTCAGTTGCTTTCATGTCACCCGTTGACAATGGTTCTTTAATCGAAAGCGCTCCGGTGTATTTTGTATTTCTGTGGCATTAATTAAATTACTCCGTCTGTTTTACTCCTTCGAGTATGTCGTCGTTTGATCCCTCTCCTATCTTATAAGGCGCGAGAGTAGAAATTTTTCCAAGTTTTTTGCCGGACGGTACACAGCGCACGGCAAACTCAAAAAGCCCCCATAGAACAGGTTCCCTGTTGAAATTTTGACTCTCGAGCCATATTACATGATAAGAGAGAGACTTTGAAAAATTTGGACCTTCGAGCTATATCTGATAGCAGAGGGACACGTTCCAACATGCAAAAATAGTTCCAAGTATCCCCTCCTATCGCAACCTCCGAGTTCCAATATAATATGATAGGAGAGAATCAAGTCCAAACATTATTTGCAAAACCGATCTGAGTCCTACTCCTATCAGATATAGTACGGATTGGACTTGGAAACATTTCGATTTTCGGGCCATAATACCTATAATTCAGGCGCGGATCCACGGGGGAAAATAGAGAAAATTCCCCCCCCCCCCAAAAAAAAAAAAAAAAAAATGTCCTGTAAAGGACTTGAAAAAATGTCGACCTCCGAGCCATTATAATATGATACGAAGGGAAGGGACTCGAAAAAATTCTTAATTCCGGGCTATGTACATCATGATACAAAAAGCTGAGGAAAACTTGAGGATCTTCAAGATTTCAATTGTAATTCTCAATACCGAAACCAATTCGATTCATAGAACAGGTTCCTTGTGTACCTCGTTTAACTTCGTTAAGGAAGCCGTCGCGTCGTTTTGGCTCGCTCTACGATTGAGTTAATTTTCCAACTTGTTCCCTATCTACTGGATTTGCGTCCAAATCTCTCTACAATCATGACCTTGGGACTCGGGAAAATTACAACCTTTGCGGTACTCCATTCGATTTTCTGGATTTGCGTCCTGGCGAGGACTAGGGAAATACGTATATAAGTACACGCCTCATAAAATTATATTGACCGCCAGTTCCCCTCCCGCCATAGAAAAAAACTGACACGACGTTGAAACCATGACGAACGCCATAAATGCACGCCAGGACTGGCACACGACCCGCATTTCAAAAGAAGATGATTTTGCTGCATTTATTGTGAGGAACTCCAGCCAGGATGGGCTTGACAGTAGAGACTGCCTCCCCATAATAAACCTCAAACTCCTTATAAGTGAGGTATGACTATTGATGGAGGTGTTTTCCCAGTCGTTCCACCCCGGAGGAGTCAGTCGAGTCAGTCGGTTAATGCATTGGATTTCGAGCATTGTCGTGAGATCTTTACTGGTTGGTCTCATACTGAGGTTCGTCGTCAAAATAATATGATTCGGCAGAAGTACGATATGATGCCAAGGGGATGCGCGATAGTTATAAGGATCAGTGCAGTAGCCGTGGACGTTTCATTATTGACTGGTATTCAAGAGTTCGCCGTTTTGACATTATTCGCACTTCTGATCCTTCCCGTGATTTGCCAATTCCACTCTTCCTTTTCGCAGACCCTTTTTGGCAATCAAGGTTCTTGGTGGAGTCTAATCTTCAGTCCCATTCGGAGCTTCCTTTCGATCTTCAGGAAACTTTTCACGCTGCACATTTCAAGTGGTAGGCGGATGTTAATTTCGACTCTTCTCGGCGTTCGTTATTATGAAGGCAGGTACCATGTAGTCTTGAACTCAGATTTATTCAAGAAGCGGTTGGGCTTAGCCGTTGTAAATTATTTGAAAACTTATATTTTGTTAATTGCATTAATATGTATCAATATTGTAATGTCTTTATGAAATAATTGTATGTGATGGTAAAAAAAAAGAAAAAAAACCCGCTTGGAATGCTGCCTTGAGGCTTGTGCTGACTTGTCAGTAACTATAGCATTCCACTGTCTTCTTTCCTGTTTCTTCTTCCTGTATCAGGTTTACTTACTTGATATATTATAGTTGAATGAATTAAATGTGGATCGCATACTGTTCTGCATGTTCTTAAGTGTGCACTATATGGGAATGTGTGCACTACTTACATGGTGGTGTTTTTGTCCTCTTCAATGGATTTTGAGTGTTTTGATTTTGTGTGCACAACTTGTATCAAGATGTGTGCACTACTTACTTTGTGTATTTGTCCGTTTCATAGGATTTCCAGTGTTTTGGATCTTCAGTGCACAACTTATATGAGGATGTGTGCACTACTTACTTCGTTTTTATCCGTGTAATACATTTCTTAGGCGTGTCAATTTTGTTTCCTTGGCGTGTTATCGATAGGCGGGCAATTTCGTTTTTTGAGGCGTGCGATTAAATGTATGCCCTTTAAAAATGTTAACTTCTGAGCTAATATAATATAACATAGGACAGCATACGTTTACATTGATCAATATTCAGTCTGGGCCCCAAAGCTCACTGACTCGATCTTTGATTGACCTAGACTTACATAAGAACTATCTTCGAACACGGGGAAAGAGGGAGGCCAAAGCATAGGCTACGAGACATGAAAATGATCGCTAATTTTTGTGAGTGTCGGTAAAAGGTCGTTTTCTGCTCACTGTATTTTCAAATTTGTCTGTCATATCTTATTGCACTTTTCTGCGAAGAAACATCTATCTACCGGAAACTGACGAACGACGAAAAAGGCCAGGCCACAAGCAAGTTACTCGGTTAGATGTATTCACTTCTTCGAAAATATTTCTGGAGTGTAAAGGGCGCCTAGCCACAAGATTCATCAGTAGTATGCTCTATATGAATTTATACAGCGCAAAATGCAACAACATTTCTTACGAACATGGTCAATGTCTAGAGGTCAGTAAATCTTTCTCATTCATACGCGTTACTTAAGGAAAAAATCGTCGTCCGTATTTCTGTTCGTTAGTTAGAACTTCACTACAAATAAGTTTTCTTTCAAAAATATTCTACAACATTCTCAATAAAAAGTTGATAATGCACTTTTAGAGTCCTCTGCATTTTACAAGGAGGGCGATACGAGGGTGAAATTTTCTGTCATGAATGACGTTGTTGACCAACACCGATGAAATCGCGAGAAAAATACCGGACAAGTTGTTTGAGACCACTTTAAGCGTCTTTTCATTGGGCTACAGGGCATTATAATAATATTGCGAGTAAATAACTTCGTGTTTTTAGATCATTTTAGATGCAGATGCGACGCCAGCATTTAGAAATGTTTGACTTTGCCGTTTCATTGTTCGTTCTTATAGTGAAGAGTTTCCCTTCAGCGAAAATGTTTTCCTAGAACAGAATGCTTTTAAATTTTACGAAAAGAAATTTCGTCCTTTGTAATTGTCTTCGCTAGTCTCGTCAATATTTTTTACGTCGTTCACTCTCGCGAATTCAATTTTCAAATGGAAAAAGTGATACTTTTTCTCGTAGGGCGAGAGAATTCCGAATCTCATTCAAGTTCAAGGTAAAATTTGGGCAAGTTCTTGTTTTCTTTTCAGATAAATTTGACGAATAAAATAATTTAAAAGAAGTATTTGATAGCTAAAATTATAAAACTTACTCGATTCAATTAGTCGGCGGCGATAAAATACGAAATTACTTACTACGTTTGTTTATCTGAACTGTAGGTTTATCAACATCGTCGATATTTTCGAGTTTACCAGGTCAAGTATAAAATCAAATTTGCAGTACAGAATCGCTTTCCCTACAACTAAACACAGCTATCTGTGTATGCTTAAAAGAGTAAATGGAAAGTCGAAACTTTTAAAAGGCAGTCTAATTCAATCAAATCAAACAAGATGGAATAGGGCACGTGTTTTGTAATCCAATATCAATTTGCTGATAAGTGTCTGCATTTATTGGAAATTTTGGAAAATCAGCGTCGTTTTTCGACGGGTTAATGAAGATATTTCGTCGTGAACGAGGAAACAAAATTAAATTTAGACGCAATCATTAATTTACTGTGCCTCTTCATGTTTTAGGGAGTATAAAAAATCAGATTAAATTTTGCAAAAGGCTTCTTCTTCTCAGCAGAATACCTTTATTGATTGAGAAATACTTCAGTTTACGAATACGTATTAGGTACTATAGATTCGAGGATTGAGAAGAAAAAAAAATTTCTATACATGATGTTAAAACGGCGTTTTGACTACATCTGTAGGTGCTGTCAGAGTTTAATTTTATCCACAGCTATAGATTAGCGTGAAATAAAAAAAAATGAAAGAGTGAAAGAAAAATGAATCTGCCTATAACGTTTGAGTGTTTGTTGATTAAATTTCGTTTCAACATCATATTTAATCGAAAAAAATATCTTACAATACATGCGAGTATTGTGAGCGTTCACCAACTCGGCCAATTGCTCCACTCGCCATTGCCTGATATACTATTTTGTTCTACGATAAGAAATAAATGATGAGGTTTGTAAGCGGATTAGCCAATTAGGTAACGGGTTTCGGATACTCAGGGTCAACCTTTGAAAATACTTATATGCCCCTACAGTAGATCAAAGCCTCCACTTCTTCGAGAATCGCAATTTTTTGGACGAACGTCCCGTACGAAACAGACTTTTTCAGGTCCATATCCCCAACCTACCCATTCCTATTTTTGGTTCGGAACCGGGTTGAATCACTTGTGCTACCGTTGTGCTGGGTCATGCCGCCGAGGTTTTTGTTTGTGCTGGTCTCCTTCCCCTTGAACTGCTAGGTAAATGTGGATATGCAAGAGCAAATTTGGAAAATAAATGGACTTTTGAGACCAATAAGATAGGAATTGTTTGCGCTGGATTGTTATTGAGGCGGAATTTTATACATTTGTGCTGGTCTCTTTCTCCCTAACCGTTGGAGGAGTGCCCTCGCATTCAATTTCTGGTATGAAAACATTTCGGGTGCTACAAATTTGTATAAATTATGCTGATCTGTTCTTCTATTGTGGAGGATCCTTCATCCTTCAATCCTCGGGGGTTGGAAACAAGTACAATTTGTAGATTTTCGGAATAAACATGAATGGAATTGTTTATGCTATGTTTGTTTTGGTACCTTAGCCCTACAAACATTTTTGTTCTACAATTTTGTTAGGTCAAGTCATAGCTCTTCACAATTTTGTAATACAAATTGGTTTGGTCAAATTATAGATCTTAATATTTTTCTAATACAATTTTGTTAGGTCAAATCATAGGTCTAGACATTTTTGTATTGTTTGTGATACAATTTTGTTAGGTCAAATCATAACTCTTAACATTTTGGTAATACAATTTTGTTAGGTCAAATCATGACTCTCAACATTTTTGTAATACAAATTTGTTTGGTCAAATCATAGCTCTTAACATTTTTGGTAGTACAATTTTGTTAGATCAAATCATAACTCTCAACATTTTTGTGATACAATTTTGTGAGGTCAAATCTTAGGTCTTGATATTTTTATAATACAATTTTGTTGGGTCAAATCATAGCTCTTAATATTTTGATAATACAATTTTGTTAGGTCAAATTAAGGCTCTCAATATTTTTGTGATACAAATTTGTTTGGTCAAATTGTAGGTCTTAACATTAATATAATAAAATTTCATTAGGTCACTTTATAGCTTTTGACATTTTTGTAATATGGTTTCAATAGGTCAGCTCATAGCTTTTAATATTTTTGTTCCACAATTTTGTTAGGTCAAGTCATAGCTCTCAATTTTGTTGGGTCAAATCATAGCTCTTGATATTTTGATAATACAATTTTTTTTAGTTCAAATCATGGCTCTCAACATTTTTGTAATACAAATTTGTTTGGTCAAATTGTAGGTCTTAACATTAATATAATAAAATTTCATTAGGTCACTTTAGCTTTTGACATTTTTGTAATATGGTTTCAATAGGTCAGCTCATAGCTTTTAATATTTTTGTTCCACAATTTTGTTAGGTCAAGTCATAGCTCTCAATTTTGTTGGGTCAAATCATAGCTCTTGATATTTTGATAATACAATTTTTTTTAGTTCAAATCATGGCTCTCAACATTTTTGTAATACAAATTCGTTTGGTCAAATTGTAGGTCTTAACATTAATGGAATACAATTTCATTAGGTCACATTATAGCTTTTAACATTTTTGTGTAGTACAATTTTGTTAGTTCAAATCATAGCTTTAACATTTTTATAATACAATTTGGTTAGGTCAAATCATGGCTCTTATCATTTTTGTAATACAATTTTGTTGGGTCAAATCATAGCTCTTGATATTTTGATAATACAATTTTTTTAGGTCAAATCATGGCTCTCAACATTTTTGTAATACAATTTCATTAGGTCAAATCATGGGTTTTTACATTTTTGTAGTGCAATTTTGTTAAATCAAGTCATAGATTGTAACATTTTGGTAATACAATTTTGTAATACAATTTTGTTAGATCAAATCATAACTTTCAACATTTTTGTAATACAATTTTGTGAGTTCAAATCTTAGGTCTTGATATTTTTATAATACAATTTTGTTGGGTCAAATCATAGCTCTTAATGTTTTGATAATACAATTTCGTTAGGTCAAATTAAGGCTATCAATATTTTGGTAATACAAATTTGTTTGGTCAAATTGTAGGTCTTAACATTAATATAATAAAATTTCATTAGGTCACTTTATAGCTTTTGACATTTTTGTAATATGGTTTCAATAGGTCAGATCATAGCTTTTAATATTTTTGTTCTACAATTTTGTTAGGTCAAGTCATAGCTCTTACCATTTTTGTAATAAGTACAATTTTGTAAGGTCAAATCATAGGTCTTGACATTTTTGTAATACAATTTTGTAATACAAATTTGTTAGGTCAAATCATAGCTTTCAACATCTTTGTATTACAATTTTGTTGGGACAAACCATAGCTCTTAACATTTTTGTTATATGATTTTGTTAGGTCAAATCATAGCTTTCAACATTTTTGTAAGCCTGTACCTGTTATTGTGATTTTCTTTAGTATTGTAAGGTCAAATCATAGCTCTTAACATCTTTGTAATACAAATTTTTTTGGTGAAATCATACATCATAACATTTCTTTAATACAATTTTATTGGACCAAGTCATAGCTGTTAACATTTTTGTAATATGATTTCAGTAGGTCAAATCATAGCTTTCAATATTTTTGTAAAACTGTGCCTATTGTTGTGATTTTCTTTAGTTTTGTTAAGTCAAATCATAGCTCTTAACATCTTTGTAATACAAATTTGTTTGGTGAAATCATAGCTCTTGAAATTTTCGTAATACAATTTTGTTAGGTCAAATCATAGACCTTATCATTTTTGTAATACGTTTTTGTAATACAATTTCATTAGGTCAAATCATAGCTTTTAACATTTTTGTAGTACAATTTTATTAGTTCAAATCATGGCGTCAACATTTTTGTAATATGATTTTGTTAGGTAAAATCATGGCTTTCAACATTTTTGTAAACCTGTGCCTGTTGTTGTGATTTTCTTTAGTTTTGTTAAGTCAAATCATAGCTCTTAACATCTTTGTAATACAAATTTGTTTGGTGAAATCGTGGGTCTTGAAATTTTTGTAATACAATTGTGTTAGGTCAAATCATAGATCTTATCAATTTTGTAATACATTATTGTAATACAATTTCATTAGGTCAAATCATAGCTTTTAACATTTTTGTAAAATCAAGTCATAGATCTCAACATTTTGGTGTTACAATTTCGTAATACAAATTTGTTAGCTTGAATCATAGGTCTTAACATTTTTGTATTTTTGTGATACAATTTTGTTGGGTCAAATCATGGCTCTTGACATTTTTGTAATACAATTTCATTAAGTCAAATCATAGCTTTTAACATTTTTGTAATATAATTTTATTAGTTCAAATCATAGCTTCCAACATTTTTGTAAGCCTGTGCCCATTGTTGTAATTTTCACCAGTTTTGTTAGGTCAAATCATAGCTCTCAACATCTTTGTAATACAAATTTGTTAGTTCAAATCATAGCTTTCAAATTGTGGTAATACAGTTTTGTTGGGTCAAATCATAGCGCTTCTCAGTATAATTCCGTCTGTCGCCTAAAACAATGTGACTTGCCCACTGAGATCACACACGGTACCTCAGAGGGACCATCACCGTGAACTTACAACAGAAGATTACCATTGCAGGGACAAACTCAGCACGAAGGATTCCACAGCCTTCAAGGATTGGGAGAGGGATCCTTCAGAATGAAAAAACTCAACACCTTGATTCAGAGGAAACGCAGTACCTGAAAGTCACCCCGTTTCCGTACCGGAAATTGAATTAGAGGGCACCTAACATCTCTACAGGGCCCCCTCCAGTTGGGGCACAAAGAGACCAGAGCAGAAGTAAAACTCAACGATACAATCCAGCACAATTGTAGCTCAAACGATTCAGTACGATTCCGGACAACAAATCGGAATGGGGGCTGGGAACATGGAGTCGGTCAGCTCCCACTCCTTCAGGAACCATAACGTCTCAGAGAGATGGCGGATCGTAGGAACTGCAAGATATTAGCTTATTATTTTTATATGTTTACAAGACTCTGGACAACTTTTTGAAAAACCTTGCGACACGATTTCCAATCACAATTTCGTTAGTAATCTGTTATCAATGGCTTCATTATAGGAATGTGAGTACTTTTGGAGAAACCGTTACAATTTTTCAACGCAACTTTGTTGCATTTTGATTACTATGACGTCACTAATGACGTTGCATTTTATATGCTCACAAGACTGGGACGACTCTTTTTGCAATATTTCATTTATTTATATTATTGGAGTTCCCTCCAACAGCCGATCGGCCAATGACATTAGGGCACTATAAACAAAAAAGATGAGAAAAAAAAAATTGAAATAAAAGTAAAAACAATAGAAAAATACGGATAATAAACAAACAAAATTCAAAATTGAAAAAAAAAAAACAATAATGATAATATGTCTACCACTAGTCACCCCAACCCTGGTCTCATGTCCCATCCCCCAACCCCTTCCACAAACCAATCATTTCGTAGAATAAACAAAAAAATAAAAATAAATAAATAAATAAATAAGTAAATAGATATAATAATAATAATTACAGATATATGGAGGCCATTTGATCATAGGGGTGCGGACAAGTTCAGACTAAAAGATTTATGATATGAAAAAAAAAAAAAAAAGATAGATGAATAATGAACAAAAAAAAGATATGGGCAAGCATTATCAATTTGTTTCCAAGTTCATGAGGACTATCATCACCTTGCTACCTAACATTTTTCTACTGTCAAAAAATATATCAATTGTGCGGTCTTCTTTAACAACACGGTTCAAGAGAGACAGGGCACGAAGCAGTGGAGCATCTGGTTCATACATTAAAATTCTTTTCGAAGTACCTTGTCGCATGTAAAATTTGGAATTTTACAAGTTTCAAGCATTATTTTAAAAATAAGTTGAATAGTTTCTTCTTGTGATTTCTGAATTTTTCTCGTTTCGTATTCGAAAACGCGACATGATGGTGAATTAGATACCAATTTTTTTCGAGATATTCCAATTTCTTTTCAAGATTGAGATAATACTTGCAAAACAAGAATGTAATATGGAAGTGTGCATGAAAGATCAGAAAATCGGGCCGAAGTTGTAAGGAAGTAGATCACCTGCTGGCGCACAAAAGTTGAGTTCGGAAAGAGAGTTCAGAAATAAAAATTGAATGGTATCTAAGACTACCTACGTTAAAGGATGTACTATGTGAGTCATGAAATATACTGTGTATTCGATGGGTCCTGAGGAAAAATCCTTGGACATACTTTACTCCCAAATTCTATGGAAAAAATATATATGTGCGGAAAATTTGGGGCTGCTTGCGAGTGTACACGTGCCGTGGAAATATTTGAACACAAATTGTAGCACGAAATATTTACGTCCTCCTTCTTCTATATGCAAGTACCTGTTGGCTCCGCGAAGGAAAGAAAAACGGATGTATAAATAAGCAAACGAAGATACGAGTATTGCGCCTCTAGTTATTTTTTTCCTTTCATCCGACTTATCTAATTTACTCCCCATATTCGTGCGTTATTCTCAAGTGGTATTATAGGTAGGTAACTATATACGCTTACGACATACGAATACGACTCGTTTTCTTCTTGACTCACCATGGGAAAAGGTAGACCGTATGTTATGTACGAAATTTTCAACCTTTATATTCTATTCGCATAAATGCAGGTTCATCTTACGCGAATAAATTTTGCACGCGATCATATTGGATGAAATATAGCGAATTGTCTTGCGATATTCACATACACGATTCGTATCTCTTATAAAGTATCTGTCAAACGAATACAAATTTGATGAGTGAATCTATTTTCCATTTAGATAACAGTCATACTGTACTCGTAATCTTCGTTTCTAAATTCCTCCAACTCCTTAAGTTGTATCTCTTCCCGAACTTCTGCAAGTTTGAAAATAAATATTTTAACGTTGGAATCTCTGTAGGATCTCCAATAGGTTCATTACTTTCATGGAGCGCTCGGAGGGTGAGATTTTCGACTTAAAATACAACTTGCTTCACCACATTATATACTGGTATAGGTATGTGGACGATGTATCATTTTTTTTTCAGAATGTCCCCTCCCTTCTTGATAATTTCCTCTACTTCTTGAATGGCCATTATCCAATTATAAAATGTACTACGGCAATTGGTGGTAATAACATCAGTTTCCTTAATCTTAATAATATTATTCCATTAATGAGGGTTCCCATAAATTTGTGATTTATCCTAAACCTACTTACACTGGATCCACTATTCACAGTTCGTCTTTCTGTTTCCCGTCCACAAATACGCCGCTTACCATAGTACGATTCATCGTCTCTTGTACGACCATCTCACTTTTAAGGCTTTCAGTGATAAGGTTGAAGTTATTTTAGCTTAATGGTATAGAGATGGACATTAATCGTATCGTTCATAAAAAACGGGTCAAATTAACCGTGGACCCTCCTTGACTCGTTCTTCCTTTCCCTCTCGAAAAGTACTTCCAGATGGATCCAGCTGCCTTATCTTGGAAAGAAATTCTCATCCTCCATCTCTAAGTGCCTTAAGACAAACTATCGTCCTGCTTTTTACTTTTCCAATACACTAAGTAGGATTTTTCGCAGAGTAAAAGATCCTATCCCTAAAAATTAGCAGAGCGGTGTTTATAGATTAAAATGTATACTGATGGTTCACACAACAGATCGTCAACTTTTGATGAGAGCCAATGAGCACATTCAGGGTCTCCAAAACGTTCGTTCACCCAAAGTTTGGATTGAGGATTTCGATAATAATGTAAGGTCGATTCGGAGTTGTCCAGTTTACGTTTTCAGAGCTCTAAATATCGCGTCGTCGTTATTCAACATTGATCGGCAATTGATTTGATGTTCGTCGAGAATTTGGAGATGTCGGTTCAAAATCGACCACCTATAAACTGACGTGATTGATCGAAACCAGATTAAGAAGTCTGACCTCGCGTATCAACTCTAAATGGACGTTGGTGTAAAGTTAATGATATTCAGTGATGATTCAGGATTTCGACGTCAATTTGAAGTCAGTTGGTTTCAGTTTGATCGAAAATTTGTAGAAGTCGACTCGAAATTGAATTGAAATTAGTGTGGCAAATGAGCTCAAATGGAGGTGATCCCATTTCGATCTGCGCAGACAATTTTAGCGATATTGAGACAATTTCGACCGTTTTGAATCGATTTTGAGTAGATTTTGGGTTGTCACTGTACCAATCGACGATCAATCGAATGGAGTGGACCCCTCCCATCCTAAACGAAATTTTGAGAAAAATTTGCAAATCTAGTAGATGCGCCAATAAAGTGAACAAATTTGACTGTCTGGAATTAGTGATAGCTTTTCCAGACATACTCGAAAAATAATGGAGAAAAAAGCTAGTGAATAATAATAAAATATCGCTTACAGGTTATCAGTGCTTGAAATTTTTAAGATTTATTAAAAATTTGAAAATTTATTCTATGTGTTTATACAATCCTCTCCCACACTATTTTCATAAAATGACGTGCACCTGTATATCTATGGTTTCTTAAACTTACATTGGGACGCTTCGTCTGTTTAATACAGGGGCGGATTCAGAAGATGATTTTGGGAAGGGAAATTGACGATTTTTCTGATATTAATTTTATAAACAATAGAAAAAGTTCTCTCGCTTTTCCCTAAATTTACTTTTCTTCTCTTATTTTCCAAGTTTTTTTTTCGGGGGGGGGGGCGTCCCTGAGTCTCCGCCACTGTTAACAAGGGATTTTTAGACAAATATATTAATCACTCATGTATATATCTTTTTCATTTCAATTTTATCCTCATAGGTACGAGCCATTGTTAGGAAGTAAAAGAGGAACACATAGAAACGTAACTGTTATAACCACAAATGTGAAACGTCAGAAAAAAAATTTTAGTGTATAGGTTAAAACAGAAAGAGAAAAAATAAATAGGTAAAAATTAATTTTTAGAGACTCGTGACAATAATTAAAAGAATTTCAAAAAGAGAAAAAAAAAAGGTGTTTCAATACGGTGTACGTATCTTAATCAGGTGTCAACAAAAAATGAGAGAAAGAACCTAAAGCGGTGAGGGAATATATTTTTATTCGAGTTCAATCAGGAAGAGTCATCTTGATATCGGTCTGTCGACGAGTGATTCAACCTGATTTGTAAGATTTAATGATTTCGCTTTCTTCAAGTCGATTTAGTCTGTGACCCTTGCCGCGGAAATCAATGATAGCACTGATTTTTTTAGGGTCGTGTCCAAATGCAATATAATAAAGGCCTAAGGCCAATTTAGTGGTATTTTTGCAAAAGCAGCTGATACGTGTTGTTGAAGTCGTTTTTTAAGGGTACTTCCAGTCTGTCCAATGTAGGTGGCTGGACACTCATCACAAGTTATTTCATAAACACCTTATTTAGGTTTTAACAGGGAACCTGTTTTATGGGAAACTTTTTGAGAAATTTTCCGTGCGCCGTTCGCCGTCCAACAAAAAACTTGGAAAAATTTCGACTCTCCAGCCATATATGATAGGAGGGGACGTGGAAAAATTTCTACTCTCGATCTATACAGGGTGGACCAGAAAGATGTTACCAGTTAAATGGGAGTTTGCGCTAAATTTGTCGTAGCGCGAAAACGCAAAACGATAGTTTAAATGTACGAATTTTGTATCTCAATTTTATCTTTAATTTGAGCCAGATCCGATGTTTCTACGACTTTTCTGAGCCGAATTATGGACCAAAACGTGCCGAAATTTTACAGGAGGGGTTCCCAAAGTTGTGAATTATCGAAAAACAATTTTCCTGAATGAAAGAATCGAGTAACCTTCAAAGTGTTCCCCGAACTTGAAGCAAAATTTAGCGCTGAATCCGAATAAGATTTTAAAAAAATTCTGCGAAGCACCCAAATGCGTTAATGGGCCCAAAAGGGGTCGAAATTTCTCCGAAATTGTAAAACCGCCCAATCTTCGCAGTTTTTCTTGATTCTAAGATAAAATTTAGCGCTGATCTGAATAAAATTCTTAAAAAATTCTGTGAAGCACCAAAATTCGTTGATGGGCCCAAAAAGGGTCAAAATATCCCCAAAATGATAAAATCGCCCAATCTTCAAAGTTTTTATCGATTCTGAGATGAAATTTAGCGCTAAATCTTAATAAAATTGTTAAGAAATTCTGCGGAGCACCAAAATGGGTTACTGGGACCAAAAAGGGACAACATTTCTCCAAAACAAAAAGAATCGCCTAACCTTCAAAGTTTTTCTTGATACTAGGGTGAAATTGTATGCTGAGTTCGAAAAAAACTGTTGAACTCTCCTTGGCAAGAAACAACAGGTGTTTTTGCAGAAACACCCGCCTTGATCATACACGGGGCCTCAGTCGATCTATGTTGAACCCAGGGATCATTTGCCTGCCTCTTTCAAACACGGGGTCTTGATCGTTCTCTTACCGCACGCTCATGACGAAAGTCGAGCTTAACGGTATCATTCTCTCCTCTGGGTGAAACCCCGAAAAATTCCGGGCGTTCGTCTGCCTCAATCAAAGAATGAGCTGTAGCTGATCGCTCATCACAAGCAAGACCGAATTTGCGGTGTCCTCCCACTGCCTGAATCAAGGAGTTTTGGCACTTCGGCCCACTTCGTTCATAGGTGGGGCGTCAGTTGGTCTCTCATCGCAAGCACGCAACAGAAGACCAACTTTGCGTTCTTTGATTGAAACAACGAGAGTATTCGCACTTTTTCCCATTTTGATTATACGTGGAGCCCTAGTCGATCTCTCACCGCGAACCTTCAACGGAAGATGAATTTGTCGTCTCCCTCCAATCCCCAAATGAGGAGAATTTCGGCAATTTCCTCTTTCGGATCTGTCACCCGACGCTAGTCGATCTCTCACTCCGAGAGCACTCAACTGCAGACGAACTTGTCAACATTCCTTCCATCCCTGAATCAACAATTTTACTGAAGAAGGAGGAAAATTTTGGATTTTTCATTTTGGAGATCATCTAGGGCCATTTCAGTATTATTCTCGGACACGGCGCTAAATTTTACTTCAAAATTGAAAACAACTTTTGAAGATTACGCAATTTTTCAACTTGGAGGAATTTTGATTCTCTTTGAGCCCATCATCCTATTTTGGTGCCCCGAAGTATTTTTTAAGCATTTTTTTGGGGCTCAGCGCGAAAGTTCACTTGAAAATCGAATTAAAATTTGAAAGTTTGAACGATTTTCCAATTTGTGAAAATTTAGGCTCTTTTTGGGCCCACTCATCCCTTTTTGGTGCTTTCAAGAGCTTTTTAAGCATTATTTTCGGACTCAGCGCAAAATGCCACTTGAAAATGGAATTAAGATATGAAAAGTTGAATGATTTTCCAATTAGGGGGAAATTTGGCCTCTTTTTGGGCTCACTAACCCCTTTTTTGTGCTTTGAAGAGCTTTTTCAGCATTTTTTTGGGATTAGCGCGAAAGTCCACTTGAAAATCGAATTAAAATTTGAATGTTTAAACAATTTTCTAATTTGTGAAAATTTTGGCTCTTTTTGTGCCCACTAACCCCTTTTTGGTGCTATGAAGAGCTTTTTAAGCATTTCTTGGGGACTAGCGCGGAAGTCCACTTGAAAATCAAATTAAAATTTGAATGTTTGAACAATTTTCTAATTTGTGAAAATTTTGGCTCTTTTTGTGGCCACTCCTTTTTTGGTGCTATGAAGAGCTTTTTAAGTATTATTTTCGGACTCACGCAAAATGCCACTTGGAAATCGAATCAGAATATGAAAAGTTGAATGATTTTCCACTTTGGGGAGATTTTGGCTCTTTTTGGGCCCACTAACCCCTTTTTGGTGCTTTGAAGAGCTTTTTAAGTATTATTTTCGGACTCAGCGCAAAATGCCACTTGAAAATGGAATTAAGATATGAAAAGTTGAATGATTTTCCAATTAGGGGGAAATTTGGCCTCTTTTTGGGCTCACTAACCCCTTTTTTGTGCTTTGAAGAGCTTTTTCAGTTTTTTTTTGGGATTAGCGCGAAAGTCCACTTGAAAATCGAATTAAAATTTGAATGTTTAAACAATTTTCTAATTTGTGAAAATATTGGCTCTTTTTGTGCCCACTAACCCCTTTTTGGTGCTATGAAGAGCTTTTTAAGCATTTCTTGGGGACTAGCGCGGAAGTCCACTTGAAAATCAAATTAAAATATGAAAAGTACAATGATTTTCCAATTTGGGGAAATTTTGGCTCTTTTTGGGCCCACTAACCCCTTTTTTGTGCTTCGAAGAGCTTTTTAAGCATTTTTTTGGGACTAGCGCGAAAGTCCACTTGAAAATCGAATTAAAATTTGGCTCTTTTTGGGCCCGCCAACCCCTTTTTGGTGCTTCGAAGAACTGTTTAAGCATCTTTTTCGGACTCAGCGCAAAATTCCACTTGAAAATCGAATTACAATTCTAATGTTTGAACGCTTTTCCAACTTGGGGGAATTTTGACCCTTTTTGGGTCTATTAACCCATTTTGGTGTTTCTTAGGATTTTGTTACTATTTTTCTCGTTTTCCCTGTCTAAATTCACTTAACTTGATTATTAAAATTTTCGAATTTCAGCTCAATACTGTAAATTAATTTTCAAGCCCTATTTTGGGAACCCTGGCGATTTGGTGAATTTTCGTCATATTTTGGTTCATAACTCGGCTCAGAAAAGTCGTAGAAACTTCGAATATGGCTCAAATTGAAGATAAAATTGAGTCGTACATTTAAACTATACGTCTAAAGTTTTGCGTTTTCGCGCTACGACAGATTTAGCGCAAACTCCCATTCAACTGGTAACATCTTTCTGGTCAACCCTGTATATGATAGGAGAGGGACTTGGAAAAATTTTTACTCTTAGGCTATACATTATAGAATGAGATATTGACCCTGCTCACAGCAGTCCTTCACTTTGAACAATTGACTCTTATCTTAACAGCTGGCAGCTGGTTCTTACGTGTTAAAGCGAAAAATTTCTCGCTTTAAAAAATAGTGTGGCTACACTGTACTATCGAGGATACTACATGATGTTCTATTTGGAGGAGGCCTTCATATAATTAAATTCGAACTGCAGGTAAGTTCGTATAATTTTATAATTAAGAGGACACAAATACATCGATGAGATCTATTGCAACATCATACAGTCGTATAAAGACAGTTCGTTTGATAATTTCAAAAAATAGGTAAGTATTATCACATTTGAGAGAAAATTGAGGAATGCTCAAAAAATCAACCAATCAACAAGAAACAATCGCATGCAAAACTTCACATACATGACTATAATTTGACCTAGTTTGAAGAAAATTGACGCACTAGTTTTGGGGGAGTTGAGCTGACAAAAAAAAAGTTGTAAATAGCAACCATACTTAAACTCGCTCCTAATTTTTTTTTTCAGTCACAAACTTTCAGTACTTAAATTTTTTCTAATTTTCTCAGAATTCACTTTTTAAAAGTTGTAACTTCGATAGATCATGTCCCAGAGAATTTTACAACCCATGTGGAAAATTTTTTGTAAATTTAAAAAACTATCCTGTACTTAAAAAAAAAATTGAAGCGAGCTTAGGTATGGTTTCTTAGATTGCCTCACATATAGGTACTATACTGTATATATGAGGCGCGCTCAGCAAAACCATACTCGTATTATGTTGATGCGAATTTTTTTTTTTGGATTTTGATAGTTTTTTTTCGAGGAGTTAATCAACTTTTAGACAAAAAAAAAAAAAGGTAGGTCGCTAAGATGAAAGTTTGCTGCAGTACGAGCATTTAAAGTTGCAAAGAACGAGGAAAATTTTCTGCATTTCTTTTGTTTTTTGGCTGCTGCGAAAAATGTATTTTGCGACATAATAGGTATAATAGGGTTTTGCTGAGCGCACCTCATAAAAGGAAACCTGAAATTTTTATTTTTATTAGTCTCACAGGGATCTAGGACATACCGGTATAAAACGTCGAGAAAATTCATTCCTGGGCTTATCAGCCAAAAGTGTGTCGGGAGCAATATCTGACTTTTCAGTCGAAAAGTCGGTAAAAATCGATTATTTCAGTCAGTTTTCTTTTGCGAACTGAGTTTCATTCTTCAACACTTATCATAATACACATATTATTCTTGCAATGCTATCGTGAAAATACATTCTCAAGGTTTTTTCTGGTTGATAAGTGAACAACTTAATGAGAAGCGATACGACATAATACAAAAATTTACAAGTTAATACGTAATAGCTAAACGCGATAGTATTTTAGAATAGCAAAGCTGAAAACTTTTTTCGATCTCTCCCCATAAAACAGGTTCCCCGCATTCAGCGATTAACTTCGTTAAGAAAGCTCACTTCAATTTCAAATTTTGTAATTAGGAAATATTCTTGTTTTTCTATAAGTTGTCCCTAGATACTTCGAATGGGTGGGTGAACTCTAGAACGACTCTAGTTCAGTCACGAATATATTTCGAAAACGTAAAAATGGTTCTTACTAATAAACTTATAAATTTGACCGAGAGTTTAGTGAAACATTTCTTCGAAATTAACCCTTTTTTTTTCGCCTCTCTCGTGGTACTTTATTCAAATTTCGTTCAGTAACTTACTACTGACGTGTTACTTTTTATAAACGAGAGATAAAGTTTATGGATGAAAGAATTATATTCCAGCATTTTTGATTACGCGCAATCTTTTATATTACAATAATCTTTCGAAACGATTGTTAGTACAAAAAGTACTTAATTTGAATTAATTGTTCTTTGATTTCAATCAGTGCAGACTGAAATGAGCCTTTTCGATTACACCTTTATAGTCTAGCGTAAAATTATCCAGATTATGGGGGTTCTGACAGGAGAGCATAACTTTTTTTTTTCGAAGTCTCCCGAAATTACGAGGTACATCAACGGTCCTAGATTTCAATCAAAAGTTTCCACTTACGATCAAAAATTTTGTAATTGGTCTTAGTGAACGAGCGATTTCTTTAAAAATGAAAAATTCTAGAAGTCATATTTCGTTCAAGCACACTCTGTAGACTTTTCACAAGGAATCATTGTAAAAATAATCAAAATTTTGTACCTGTGTGAAGGGTTCAATACTGGTAACTTGCTGCTGATCAAATAAACACTTCGAACACTATTTTTTGTTTTTCCTTCTTCTATCGCACTATGATAATTGCATACGAAAAAAGTACCACGCGTTTACGCAGAATTTTTCGGTAACGAAATGAATCACGCGTTCGCGAGTTTTCGAATTTTGTAAAGCACGAGGTAAAAGCGCCGACTAAGTTCTCGAATACCTACACAGTGTCTCGTATAATCGCTTACTGAATATTTTTCTCGTATCACGACGATAAAATGTGCGTACGTACTTGTTGAAGTAAGTCGAAATTTTCAACTTGCGCATGCTTATCACTAACGAACCTCCCTAGATCTGTAGCACCTGTTGATGTAATTCACGAACATCGTAGGGATATCGCGCGGTCATACGCTACGTAACGTTATCTGTTCGACCTCTACGACTACGTCAGCGGCACACTTATTTGGATACAAAAAGCTGTGCATTTTCAGAACTTCGATGCTCGAGACTTAAGACTGTTGAAAATTTGAATGCAATTCTTAGGGGTAGTTTTTGAGCCGACATTGATGCCGTTTCTCGTTGATTTTCCTCAATTTCCTTTCGAAATAATAATTATGATTCTGCATATAGAATGGAACGATCGAACGTCAGAAAGTTTCAATATAATATGCTTTTTATTTGTGTGAATGAGAACTGAAGATAAATTGAAAGAATTTGAATTACGGTTTCACAACATCTATGAAATAAAGGCTATCGCCGGATAAGAATGGTCTTTAGGCACCCAGCCGAAGTTTCAAACTTGATTAGAACTGCGGTATCTTTTCTCGAGACGTCTTCTCAAATTTAGTGAAATTAATATCATAGAAAAGGAAGATCGGAACAAGACAGAAAGAATTTTGGTCCAGGGATGCCACGATGTTTTTATAGGGAAACACCGAAACCTGTCGCTACTAATTTGAGGAGGAGCGCAGTTTTTTTTTAGATTTTAAGAAAGAGACCCCGCCCCCCAATATTAGACGGCGATCTTTTCCGAGTCGGATTTTAGTTGAAATACAGCGAACATATCCGACCGACGCTTGCGATTGTTGAGCTTGATGACTCTGTAATAGCAACTATTATATTAAAAAAAAAAAGGAAAAGACAAAAGAAAAAAAAAAAATCAGAAATTGACGGTAAACATGTGTATTCGATGATCAAACAGCAAAAATGTCACAGAAATAAAACAAAAACGAAAAATTGAAAAAAAATTAGAAGCCATTGCAGACATTGCAATGGCAGCGGGGAACCCGCAATTCCTTAACTCGACCTCTCAGGTGGTGTGGAACTGAGTTGATAATCTTGTCATATAATTCAAATCGAAATTATCATTCTACATTCCCTCCTATCATATATAGTTCGAGACTCGAAATTCTTCTAAATCTTCTAAGTCCCCCTCCTATCATATATAGCTCGAAAGTCACGATTCTTCCAAGTCCCCCTCCTATCATATATATCTCAAGACTTGAAATTCTTCCAAGTCCCCATTTTATCATATATAGCTCAAGACTCGAAATTCTTCCAAGTCCCCCTCCTATCATATATATATAGCTCGAGTCTCAACATTTTAACAGGGAACCTGTTTTAACAGGGAACCTGTTTTATGGGGGGCTATTTGAGAAATCTGGCGTCCGCCGTCCGCCGTGCGCCGTGCGCCGTCCAGCGAAAAACTTGGAAAAATTTCGACCCTCGAGCCATATATGATAGGAGAGGGACTTAGAAAAATTTCGACTCTCGAGCTATATATGATAGAAGGGGGACTTGTAAAAATTTCGAACATCGAGCTATATATGATAGAAGGGGGACTTGGAAAAATGTCGACTCTCGAGCCACGATAGGAGAGGGACTTAGAAAAATTTCGTCTCTCGAGCGAGAAAAATTTAGATTCTCAAACTATATTATGATAGGCTTATAGTAGGTCTAGGCCTTCTTTATACTATCTTTATCTAGGTCTAGGCATCCTTGAATTTTCAATACCAAATCCCATTCGACTCATAAAACAGGTTCCCTGCGTTCCTCGTTTAACATCGTTAAGGAAGCCGTCGTTTTTATGGGGGGCTATTTGAGAAATCGGGCGTGCGCCGTGCGCCGTCCAGCGAAAAACTTGGAAAAATTTCGACTCTCGAGCTATATATGATAGGAGGGGGACTCAGAAAAATTTCGACTCTCGAGTCATATATGATAGGAGAGGGACTTAGAAAAAACGACGGCTTCCTTAACGAAGTTAAACGAGGAACGCAGGGAACCTGTTTTATGAGTCGAATGGGATTTGGTATTGAAAATTCAAGGAAGCCTAGACCTAGATAAAGATAGTATAAAGAAGGCCTAGACCTACTATAAGCCATCATAATATAGTTTGAGAATCTAAATTTTTCTCGCTCGAGAGACGAAATTTTTCCAAGTCCCCCTGCTATCATATATAGCTCGAGAGTCGAAATTTTTCCAAGTCCCTCTCCTATCATATATGGCTCGAGAGTCGAAATTTTTCTAAGTCCCCCTTCTATCATATATAGCTCGAGAGTCGAAATTTTTCCAAGTCCCCCTCCTATCATATATGGCTCGAGAGTCGAAATTTTTCTAAGTCCCCCTTCTATCATATATAGCTCGAGAGTCGAAATTTTTCTAAGTTCCTCTCCTATCATATATAACTCGAGGGTCGAAATTTTTCCAAGTCCCCCTCCTATCATATATGGCTCGAGAGTCGAAATTTTTCCAAGTCCCTCTCCTATCATATATGGCTCGAGAGTCGAAATTTCTCTAAGTCCCTCTTCTATCATATATAGCTCGAGAGTCGAAATTTTTCTAAGTCCCTCTTCTATCATATATAGCTCGAGAGTCGAAATTTTTCCAAGTCCCCCTCCTATCATATATAGCTCGAGAGTCGAAATTTTTTCTAAGTCCCCGTCCTATCATATATAGCTCGAGAGTCTAAATTTTTCTAAGTTCCCCTCCTATCATCTATAGCTCGAGAGTCGAAATTTTTTCTAAGTCCCCCTCCTATCATATATAGCTCGAGAGTCGAAATTTTTCTAAGTCCCTCTCCTATCATATATGGCTCGAGGCTCGAAATTTTTCTAAGTTTTTCGCTGGACGGCGCACGGCGCACGGCGGACGGCGGACGGCAGATTTCTCAAATAGCCCCCCATAAAACAGGTTCCCTGTTAACAGGTTCCCTGTTAAAATTTCGACTCTCGAGCTATATATGATAGGAGAGGGACTTAGAAAAAATTTCGACTCTCGAGCTATAGATGATAGGAGGGGGACTTGGAAAAAATTTCGAATCTGAAGCTATATATGATAGAAGAGGGACTTGGAAAACTTTTGACTCTCGAGCTATATATGATAGGGGACAAATTTTCCCAAGTCTCCCTCCTATCATAAATAGCTCGAGATTTGAGAAAATTTGGACTTTCAAACTACATTATACTAGGCTTATTTTACGTCTAGGCCTTCTTTATACTAGCTTTATCTAGGTCTAGGCTTCCTTGAATTTTCAATACCAAATCCTATTTGACTCATAAAACAGGTTCCCTGCGTTCCTCGTTTAACTTCGTTAAGGAAGCCGTCGTTTTTTTCTAAGTTTTTGATTGGACGGCGGACGGTAGCTCGATAGTCGAAATTTTTCCAAGTCCCCCTCCTATCATATATGGCTCAAGAGTCCAGATTTTTCCAAGTCCCCCTCCTATCATATATATAGCTCGGGAGTGGAAATTTCTCCCTCTCCTATCATATATAGCTAGAGAGTCGAAATTTTAACAGGGAACCTGTTTTATGGGGGGCTATTTGAGAAATCTGCCGTGCGCCGTGCGCCGTCCGCCGTCCGCCGTCCAGCGAAAAACTTAGAAAAATTTCGACCCTCGAGCCATATATGATAGGAGAAGGACTTAGAAAAATTTCGACTTTCGAGCTATATATGATAGAAGGGGGACTTGGAAAAATTTCGACTCTCGAGCTAAATATGATAGGAGGGGGACTTAGAAGAATTTCGACTCTCGAGCCATATATGATAGAAGGGGGACATAGAAACATTTCGACTCTCGAGCCATATATGATAGGAGGGGGACTTAGAAGAATTTCGACTCTCGAGCCATATATGATAGAAGGGGGACTTGGAAAAATTTCGACCCTCGAGCCATATATGATAGGAGAAGGACTTAGAAAAATTTCGACTCTCGAGCTATATATGATAGGAGGGGGACTTAGAAAAAATTTCGACTTTCGAGCTATATATGATAGGAGGAAGACTTAGAAAAATGTCGACTCTCGAGCCATATATGAAAGGAGAAGGACTTAGAAAAATTACGGCTTCCTTAACGAAGTTAAACGAGGAACGCAGGGAACCTGTTTTATGATTCGAATGAGATTTGGTATTGAAAATTCAAGGAAGCCTAGATCATGTATAGCTCGACAGTCGACATTTTTCCAAGTCCCCCTTCTATCATATATAGCTCGAGAGTCGAAATTTTCCTAAGTCCCTCTCCTATCATATATGGCTCGAGAGTCGAAATTTTTCTAAGTCCCTCTTCTATCATATATAGCTCGAGAGTCGAAATTTTTCCAAGTCCCCCTCCTATCATCTATAGCTCGAGAGTCGAAATTTTTTCCAAGTCCCCCTCCTATCATATATAGCTTGAGAGTCGAAATTTTTCTAAGTCCCTCTCCTATCATATATGGCTCGAGGGTCGAAATTTTTCTAAGTTTTTCGCTGGACGGCGCATGGCGGACGCCAGATTTCTCAAATAGCCCCCCATAAAACAGGTTCCCTGTTAAAATTTCGACTTTCGAGCTATATATGATAGAAGGGGGACTTGGAAAAATTTCGACTCTCGAGCCATATATGATAGAAGGGGGACTTGGAAAAATTTCGACTCTCGAGCTATATATGATAGGAGGGGGACTTAGAAGAATTTCGACTCTCGAGCCATATATGATAGAAGGGGGACTTGGAAAAATTTCGACTCTCGAGCCATATATGATAGGAGGGGGACTTTGAAAAATTTGGAGTTGGTCTAGGCCTTCTTTTTACTACCTTTCTCCAAATCTAGGCTTCCTTGAATTTTCAATACCAAATCTCATTCGAATCATAAAACAGGTTCCCTGCGTTCCTCGTTTAACTTCGTTAAGGAAGCCGTCATTTTTTCTAAGTTTTTCGCTGGACGGCGCACGGCGCACGCCAGATTTCTCAAATAGCCCCCCATAAAACAGGTTCCCTGTTAAAATTTCGACTCTCGAGCCATATGTGATAGGAGAGGGACTTGTAAATATAAAATGACGGCTTCCTTAACGAAGTTAAACGAGGAACGCAGGGAATCTGTTTTATGATTCGAATGAGATTTGGTATTGAAAATTCAAGGAAGCCTAGATCATATATAGCTCGACAGTCGAAATTTTTCTAAGTCCCTCTCCTATCATATATAGCTCGAGAGTCGAAATTTTTCCAAGTCCCCCTTCTATCATATATAGCTCGAGAGTCGAAATTTTTCTAAGTCCCCCTCCTATCATATATAGCTCAAGACTCGAAATTCTTCTAAGTCCCCCTCCTTTCATATACAGCTCGAGACTCGAAATTCTTCTAAGTCCCCCTCCTTTCATATACAGCTCGAGACTCGAAATTCTTCTAGGTCCCCCTCCTATCATATATAGCTCGAGAATCGAAATTCTTCCAAGTCCCCTCCTTTCATATATAGCTCGAGACTCGAAATTCTTCCAAGTCCCGTAACCTAACCTGCGGACGTGGACGTGGACGCGGACGTTTTCTGAGGATGTAATCTCCTAACAAAATGGATAGCGGGTTCCCCGCTTACATTACTTTTTCACAAGGCCCACTCCCTACTTCTTGGGCACAGAGATACATCATTTAAATTAAGAGGAAAACAGTGGAGGAAAAGTCATTGCGCGAATCGAAACAAAATATAATATGTAACTATGGGAGAAATTTTGCCCAGAGAAAAAGGAAAAACAGAAGTCAAAGAAAAAAAAAATAATTGAATTTGGAAAAAGAAGAGGGGACATAGAATGGTGGAATCCTCGAGGGGGATCGCTAGCCTCTCACGTGTGCGTCAGATCCCTGTGGGAAATTCTCCTCGTTACAGTATTTTCCCCACAGGGACGTGAGCTTCTACGGGTGCCCCGCTTACCTTAACCCGAGTATCCCAAAAAAAAAAACTAGACACGAAATACCTAGGGGGACAACTATCCTATTCGTTGGACTCGCTTCCTGAACCTAGGTACCCGGAGCGGACTATTCGGGGGGACAACTATCCAGCAACTTAGGACTCGCCTCCGTGACCCATCACCACCCATAAAAAAGAAAGGGATATATATATAACGGCACGCGAATGTAAAATATTCGCGCGCGAAAAAAGTGAACACGAAAAAAAAATGAAAACAGCTGACTTTTATATATGATTCACGCGATGACACACACACGATCCTCTTAATAAGTTTTGACAGTAAATGTAATATTCCAACGCGATAAAACTACGATCATAGTAGCCAATACCTGAATTTGTCGTGTCTGAACAAGGAAATGTGAATAAGGGTTCTAGGCACTACGAGATGAAATTTGCTGTTCTGTATATGATTACGGGTGTTTATTATGTAGGTAGTACTCCCATGATTCTGTGGGTACGTGTGCTGCAAATTTCGCTGATGACGAAATTTTTAAGAAAGCTACACACCTCTTTTTGAATAAATGGCGTGATACTAACAACCCGCTAGTCACCGATTTCCTCAATTATTTTGAGGAACAATGGTTGCAAAAGCTACCACATTGGTTTGAAGGGGCTGCGTTGGGTCTCCCTTCTACGAATAATGGCTTAGAAGGTACCAATGCGGCTATTAAACAAAATCATTCCATTAGAGAGCGCCTCCCGGTTGGCCAGTTTGTACGCAATGTTTTCAAGCTCGTTGAAAAGTGGTCGGTATGTCGTGATGCGTCGACGGAAAGTTCGAAAGTGTTCGCCGAGGAAATTACACTTTCTCTGAAAGAATGGACCGACGCTTACCAGTGGGCTCTCCAGGCAGATATACTGGAGCGAAGAACGAACGAGGGATCCATATTCTTCATTTCATCTACAAGTTTCAAGAAATCCATTACTGGCTAGCTTGTACAGAAATTCGAACGGCAACGTGGAAGATGGAAAACGTTTGATGAATTCAAGCAGTGGCGGACCAACATTTGGATTATAACAATGGATAAAGACGGTAATTCAACATGTACGTGCTTCATCTTTATGAAAAAAAGTTCATGTAAGCATCTCTTGGCCTTAAAATACGGCAGAAGAAAGTGGTGGTGCCCGCGGCTGCAAAGACGGTTCCCCTTGGACAAAAACGGAAGAGAGGGAGACCAGCCTTGGCAAAAAAAGCTTTATTAATGTAAGTAATTTTAATTTTTTGAAACTTCGAATTTTATTTTGTTTTTATTTTATTTCACGTGCTGAAAAATGGCGTTCATGTTTTCTTTTCTCGTTTTATGTAATAGTAATCGCGTTCAATAACGTTATATTTACGCTGAAATTTTACTTTTATTGTGCATGTTTTGTTTTCGCGTTTACTTCAATAAAATGTATGTGATTATCCTTCTTTTTTCTCGCGTATTCATTATTCCTTCGCGTGCTGATAAATGCATCCCAAAAAGAAATAGCTAAAACTAAAATTCGCTACAATGAAGGGAATCACAAGAACTCGACTTTAGCGCAGGGCCGTGGCACACCCACACTTTAAAGACGCGAATCTTGGATAATAGGAACCGATATAGGGCCGAGGCTCTCCCATATCTTGGAAACGACAAGGGACTTTTATGGAGAAGACCTATATCTCTGTGCCCCTGACTTTCGAATAATTTAGAGTTCTTAACTTTAGAAGAAACCACCCTTCCCATGATTAAAAAAAACTTTCAAAAAGACTATTCCCACAAACAAGAT
This sequence comes from Aspidiotus rigidus, assembly GCA_035079385.1. NCBI lineage: Eukaryota > Metazoa > Arthropoda > Insecta > Hemiptera > Diaspididae > Aspidiotus > Aspidiotus rigidus. Next base: position 965,494 of record JAVHKY010000041.1, on the reverse strand, counting down.
CCCCAAAGAAAAATAAGAAGATATTAATTAATTCACGATAGAGGAAAAATCAGATGAAAAGAAAAAAAAAATAAATAAATAAATAAATAATTACGTGAAGATCGAAAAACAGCCAGAATACGAACAGTGAAAAATGTTTCAAATAATTGAGATTGGGTTACATACCGTGATTTGTTGAGTCGTTGGTAGAGATGTGCACATTTCCACCGCCGATGATTGTTTCTCTGAAAAGGCTGAAAAAATCTGGGTAAAAAAAAATGTAGAACTACGACTTAAAATTGTAATATCCTGATCCTGATATATATATATATATTTTTTAGAACGAACCCTGGCTAGTTACACACCCTTTCTCTTTCTAACAAAAAAAATTTACGGCAAAGGTCGTGCGGTACACGAACGAAGAGTGGAGAAAATCTCGATTGAAGAACATAATACACGATTTAAAAAAAAAAATAAAAAGAAACAAATACAGGTGAAAAAGATAAAATATTCCTTGGTCGGTAGCCAGGCAGAGACGTATATACAAACAAAAAAAAATAATAATACGAAGAGAGAAAATAAAAAATGCGGAGGCGAACCAAAAAAAGAAATTATAAAAAACGTTAAATAAAAACAAAATATAAGACAAAAAGGCAGAAGATAGAAAAAATTATGGATTTTTCCTGAATATCGATGGTGGTTGATGGTCGTTGATGGTGGACAGCATGAATTTGAGGTGGATGGAAACATTCGAAAATGCGCATACCTTGGCCGGATGAAGTAAACTCGGCCCGCGCGTGATGGAAAATTTTTTACGACAGCATGACGGTGATGAGAGATGGGCCCCACTATTGGGGCTTAAGCGGCCATCATCGGGCCGACTCTGAACTCTGCGAAAATTGTTTGGGCACTAAATGTCACTTTGATCACAACAGAACCGTACGTGCGAGCACAAACCGTATAGAATCGGACGTACGATCAAAAATTTCTCGAATTGAGCGGATTTAAAATTTTCTGACGTGTTTGCAAAAAAAAATGCATTAATTATTACCTGGGTGTCTTAGGCGAAGCAAAAATTTCCTTAATTATGCATAATAATATGCGAAACAACGACACGTTTTTCGTCTTTCAGACTATTGAAAAATTCGGACTTAGAAAAAAACCTTCGGCGCACGAAGCACATGCAGTCAACACGAATTCGGCAGCATAGATTCCAACATGAGTTTATTTTATTTATTTTAACGAGCATTTCAGCTACCTATTGGGCTATTTACTCGACGGATTACAAGTTATTTTGTATAATATGGCGGGAGTTATACATTTTATAAATAATTAAATAGATAATAGAATGATAAAATGAATATTTTTGACAGACTTATATATTATTAACGTATGTTGTGTTAAGTTGTAAGAATTTGTTGAGGTAGAACAGTTAGATGAAAGAGTAGAATTCAGTGAGACGTAAGTATTGTAGTGACAGTGTAACAGTATCGCAATCATTTTTGAGAGCTTGTAAGATGGAGGAAGAGAACTGTAGTGATGAGCGAAGTGATTGGAGATGAGAGCATGAAAACATATGGTTAGTTGTGAGATATTCTTCTTTACAGTATGGGCAAGATGGAGGAGATAATAATATGTAAGGGTTGGTTAAGTGAGAGTGTGTTATGCGAGTGTGACCTGTTCTTAATCTAGTGAGGATGACTTCTTCTCTTCGTGAATTTCTATTGGAGCTTGCCCAAGGTATGGGGTCCTTTTTTATGCGGAGAAGTTTATTGAGAGGTTGAGTTTTCCAAGATGAATGCCATTGTTGGGTAATGAGAGAGCGGAAGTGATTTTTGAAGTCTGAAGCTGGTAGGGGAGATTTATCCGTGATTTTTCTGAGGGTGATGGCTTTTTTGGCGGCTTCATCGACGAGGTCATGTTGGTGAAAGTCAATGTGTCCCGGTATCCATATGAATGTAATGTTGCAGTTAATTGTGTTAAGTGTAGTTCGTAGTAGATAGATTCTTTGAATGAGTGGATGTGAGTTGTCATGAGTGATTTCGCGCCGCGTTCCACATAGCCGCCTTGAAATCTTTTAGAAGTCTGACCCGCCGAAACTTCCCCCGACTTTCTCATTTCCGAAAGACTCCAGCGAATCCAAAAACTGAAATCTTACGTAATTGACCGCCTACTCGTTCTTACCCTTACAATTGGTCCAGAGAGCCGTGATGTCAACCGTCTCTTAGTACCCTCGAGGATATGTCGAGATGGACGGCTCGACGACACCGCACAAGTAGTGAACTGTTCAGGGCTTGCATCGCCTCCGTCGACATTTACTAGGATCGGCTAACACACGTGCAAAGTCAGGACTCGCTGCCCATCAAGAGGACCCCCAGAGTCAGGATGAGCCAGCGCGTATGAACACTGCACCCTCTAACCTATAAAAGAGAAAGAACGAGAGGAACAAAGAAATAGCTGGGGTCGAAACTACAAATTTCCGTGTCTGCAGCCTTATTTTTACGACTTAAATCCGCGGATGACACTGCAGACAAAGACCGAAACATTAAAATTCAAAACTCTTCCTTTCGATCAATCGAATTTTTTGAAATAACATCTGCGTCTTCCAAATCTCCGTCTAAATATGCCAGATGTAGGCTCGCACCACCCCAATGTCCAATTCCCAAAGAAACTGAAACTTCCCGCACAAATTATTTTGTTGCTTTTACGCAGTTCTCCGAGACATCAGAGTATAGAACAAATAAGTGCTGCGAGCTCGGCTGAATAAGACACAGGAAGACCGTCGGATGAAAATATGTGTAGAGAGAGAAAGATAGAAAGAGAGAGAATGGAAGAAGACGAGCGAGACAGCGAGAAAGACCACCAGCGGCCACGCAACGCGCGCGACACCCGATGAAATATCTTGAATCTATGCTTAACCGAAGAAGCGTCAATCTATCTGTGTTTTGAATTTACATATTTTTTGTGTCACTACAGAACGACAAATACTACAATGAGTAAATGAATTAAGAAAGGTGCTAAAGTCGTAGAAACAAAACAACACAAAGTACCGCAAGCGCTTTCGGCTAAGGAGCGATCAACGGACGGAGAATAGAAAGCGACTGACAGAGAAACAGTCGACAACAGAAAACAACGGTGAGATCATGAGTGAACTAACGACTCCTCGCGATGTGAGTCATACTCATAAATTAGTTCAACCAATCCCTCGTCCGGAATATACCTGTTAAGTACGGTTACGTTATCGCTGTTCAGGTGGCGAATTATCTTGATATTTTCCAGCGCCATTCGTTTGAAATACGATCTTTCTCCATGGAGGAGGGTCTCTGACCCCTCACTGAAACTGTGGCCACAGGTGATTAAGTGGTTCGCGAAGGCTGATTCTCCTAACTTACCCTTTTTCCAGGCCTTCAAGAAGTGCTCAGCAAGATAAGAATGCAATAAATAAGTCTGGTTCCACCTTCCGCTTCATTTGTCCAAAAACCCTTGGCCTGTCAACTCTTGCACCGTGATTACGCATATCGAGAATATCAGTTTCAGATGTCTTCAGGAAATATCAACCCTCACACAAAATAACCACTATCTAATACTCACTGATTCACTATCATCATTTTCAGGAATACAAAATATTTTCTCAAATAATCCGATCATCCAAAGAATACTCGCCATCATCCACGCCATAACACAAGCCTCATCATCCGTCACACTAGTCTGGGTCCCAGCACACATAGGCTTATCACGAAGTGACGAAGTAGACCAAGCGGCCAAGGATTCAACAAAGCTCGGCCGAATATCACTCTCATGGAAAATTCCTTCATCAGACATCAAAAATCACCATCGCACCTATATACTCACAAAATGGTCTCAGTTTTGGTCCAACCAAACCAACAACAAACTCCTCCCCATCAAAGATAATCCTTTAGAGAATATCTCAACAAGATCATCCAGAAAAGAAACATCCATTCTTTCACGACTCAGAATAGGCCACACACGTCTCACCCACTCACATCTTTTTTCAAATTCCGAACCGCCTGAATGCCACATATGCCACTTAGACACAATGGACGTAAATCATATTTTCACATGTACTGAACTAACGTCCCTACGAAACACATACAATATTCCCCACTCCAGAATACAAGCACTAACAAATGACACCTCACTCACTCACCAACTGATACAATACTTAACTGACTCCGAAATTTTCCTCCTCATTTGACAAACTGAACAAAACCTGTAACACCTATACTTTTCATTACAATTTATTATTAAAACATTCTTTCTTTTTTCCTTTTCATGGCTATAATAGGTATAGGTATTTATGATATACCTACATTTAAAATAAGATTTACTTTTCCCTTTTTCATTTTTCGTTCATCTTACCATATTCACATAAGTTGTCTAATTAACTGATAATGTTATACATCAAGCAAATAGCCCATTAATATGTTGCTTCAATGCTTGTTAAATAAAGAAAAAAAAAAAAAAAAAAAAAAAAGTTTCCGTATCAATGGAATTAGCTGGTGCATCACCTTCGAGCATACGTCCGCGGTTGTATTTCCGACGTTTTGCAAACCGAGCCTCATTAATTACTCACACCGATACGCTAGTAGCGAAAATCTGGTAGAGCGCATACCCTATAGTAGAAACACTACAGGGGGTAGATCGCAGGAAAAATGGTGGAGCGCATACGCTAGTAGCACCTAATATTCTTGTTATCACTTAAATTGAAGTACAATTAATACGATTGGTGCGTCTTCAATTAATGCTTCTATACCGAGACAAATGGTCACGCAAATAGTTCAAATTCCGGAAAAGGCATTTGCGGTAGCAAAATTTGCGAATGGTTCCACAAATGGTCCAAATCAGAAAAGGGTTGTTTGCGGTGTCATTTGCCACAAAATCTCTAATGCTCTCGCAAATAATATTGTCTCGTTGGCGAGACCAGACGGCCCTTGCGAATGTTTCATTGGGTATCCGAGAAAATTCTCAAAAATTGTTTGATCATGGGAGTTTGGTGGGCCCGACGAGCTGGTGACTCGGCCTGAAAAATGTGAGTGAGTACGATTCCAGAATCATCTTCTAAATAATTTTTAATTTTCGAAGAGAATAATTTTTACTATTTCGAGCTCCGATAATTCTGTATACTTGTACATAATATGAAATTATGAAATCACACCACATGAAAAAATCTCCTTTCGAAAATACATTTTTACAAAACAAATTTACAAACATCTTAACGCAGCAAAGTTGTACAAATAAGTACTCAAAAATAATGACGACATTCCTAATGTTGTGTTTATTTTCTTACAAATCATGACTTCTATTATATTGATGCTTTCACGTTTTAGATGTTATTATGTTTAAATACGACAGAATAAACAATGTTTGGATTGAAAAATGTGTGTAGGAAATTCTTCCTCCTATTCAGATCTTTATTACACTACAAGAGTCAAAAATTCTTTCTCCTTCCTCTTGTTTGCCTTGAAGCTCGACAAATGAAAACTGTTTTTGAAAGCTGGTTCGTTGGTAAAACATAAATTTTCAAGGGGGGAAAAAATATTATGTCCTATTTATTATTTTCTGTGTATTTTCTATAGTAACTCAAAAGAACTAAACGTTTCGAAATTGGGAACGGACATTCTTCGCTCACCCTAGAGTAGTTGAAACAAGAAAAAATGAAAAATAAATTCGTGTTATTATTTAGCATCGACAAAATCCTGGAGGATTTGCCGTGAGGCAGAAAAAGGAAAACGATTTTTACCATCTAAATAAGCAATAGTCCGATATGGCTTGTTAGTAAATACCAGTAGAATGAATTCAGTAAGACTTACTTCCTATTTCTCCCAGGCTAGAAGGCCATTAAGATGGAACAACGTTTTTTCGGGTACAGGAATGACCATTGACGTACTATAATTACTTTGGGAAGAAAACACACGGCTTTACCCGCTCAGAATTTTTATTTGAATAAAGATCGACGTTTCGGCCAATCTGGTGGCCTTTCTCAAGACAAAACTAGTACTGAACAAAATCAGCCTGGTGCCCTTAATCTTCTTTCAAATTATTTTAACAGAGAATTTCAACCTGTTTAAGGGAGGGATTCATTCGAAAGAGGTCCAGGAAAACGTTGGATTTGGAAATTTTTGACCGGTACAAATTTGATAGGGGGAATGAAGGGCGTTGCTTGTGCGTGCAATGATCCATATTTTTCCTTATTAACATTGCGTACTGTATGCATCTTATATCGTCGTCCACATTTTACCTTTGTAGTATTGCATGTCTCATATTTTTTACTAGGTTTACTTACTTAAAATCGTCGTTCTCATTTGAACGGGCAAATTATTTTTTTCGGCGCAATATAATATTAAGTAGCGTGTATGAATTCTTTAGTGTTTAATAAAATTTGCCGTCGTTCCGTTTCACATTTAAAGGTGTGCATCACATTTATCGTCGTTTATATACAGAATGTCTGGGCCAATTCTTTTACCAACGCTCAAAAACAATAATTCCGTCGTACTCACATGTTATTTGGACGTGCCGTTAAATCACACCCTTTTTTTATTAATTTTTTTTTTATTAATTTTAATAATTGAGTCGCGCTCAGCGAAACCATGTACTAAGTCGGAAAAAAAAATTCCGATTTTTGGTGAAATTTTCAGAAGAGGTCTTCTGCTTTCGAATAAAAAAAAAAATCAGAATTTTTTTTTTCCGACTTGGTACATGGTTTTGCTGAGCGCGACTCAATTAACCTAATAAATATTATACGTATAATATATTCAATTTCTTATAACATTACATTTATTTTAAATCTAATTATAATATTATGATTATTAACTATAACTTTTGCTTTTTTAAATCAATTTAATATTATTCTTTTTAAATCTTTCACCTAATAAAACTTCATTATCACTAATTTTAATTATCAATTTAATTGAATTTAATAGATTATTATTTTCAATTTTATCAATTTCAATACAACTAATAATTAATATAATAATAGGACATTCAATTTTTTATATATTATCAATAAAAATTTTAATATATTCATGCATAATAATTAAAATTTTTATTATTATAATTCAATCATAACTTTTAATATATTAATTTAATTATTATAAAATAAATTATTCTTAATTTAATAATAATTATAAAATATTTTTAATTTTTTAATTTTTTATTTTTATATTTATTACAACAACAATTTTTTTTTTTTATTTCAACGAGTTTTAAAACAACTACCTAATAGGTTATTAGCTCGATGTATACAGTATGCTTATATAATATAGTTAGAATAATTATATAGTAAGTTAGGATAAAGCAGTTTTGGATACAAGTAAAGAAAGATGAGGACAAGTCAAGTAAGTGTAAAGTGGAATATATGTGAGGAGTAAAGAAAAGTTTGTGTAAATGTTTTTAAAGTGTAGTAGTTATTTGAGTATTGTAATTTAGTATAGTTGTGGGTATTTGAAATGAAAAATAACAAAATTAATTGATTAATATAAAGAAAATGAAATTTATTTGCAATAAATATTATTTATTTATATCTTTAATTATAAATTTAAAAAGATTTTAAAAAATAAATTTCCAACTTATAAAAAAATAAATCTTTTAGTTTAAAACAAACATTATATTTTCAATATAAAATTTGAACAAGATCTTTATAATATTAAATGAAAATTTATTATTAATATTTCCAATTTTATTAATATAATAATTGATTTAAATTTTAATAATATAAATAAATCATTAAAAAATGATTAAATAAAAATAATAATTTAAATAATAAATTGATATAATTTTAAATTAATAAAAATTAATGTAAATATTTTTATTAAACAAATAATTCTAAGAAAAAATTATTAAATTTAATTAAATAAATTATATCAAATAATACATCTTGACAATAAATATTCTAAAATATATTATACCTGTACAAATTAAAATACTAATTATTAATGAATAAATTACCAAAACATCTAATTTAATCGTTATTATTACAATTCAAATATCCTGACAATCATAATTATCATAAATTATTAATCGAATACATAAAAATATTATTATTGATTTCAACATAACATGAATAATAATATGTCTAAATATATAATTGTATAAATTAATTAATAACAAAAAAAAATTATTAATCTCAAATTATTTATGGTTGATAAAGCTATCAATTTTTTTATATCGAAAATAAACACTATTAAAATTCTATAATAAAAAATTCCAATTATTAAATAATATTCAATTCATTTTGAATTGAAATAATTTAAATAACGAAAAATAAAATATACTCCAACAGTAACTAATGTTGATGAATGAACTATAGAAGAAATAGGTAAAGGAGCGATTATTGCTTTGGTGAATCATAAATTTAAAGGAAATTGAGATCTTTTTATAAAAAAACATCATATAAATAAATAATCAAAATTATAATCAAAATTTAATATTAAATTATTTTTAGAATAAATAAAATGATAAAAATTATTATTAATAAAATTAAAATATCTCCTAATTGATTGAATAATATCACTAAAATCCTTATTTTTATAATAAAATAATTATCATAATAAACAACCAATAAAAAAGATATTAAACCTAATAAATGTCACCAAAAAATTATTATTATTAAATTTAATCTAGTAATTAATATAATTATTGTAAAAACAAATATCATAATTAAATATGAATAATTATTATTATTTAAATAAATTATAATAAACAATTAAAATTCTAGCCTTTTTTTTTGCTATCGTACAAAAAGGAAAAATACAGTTCGTGTTGCATTAATTTGATTGAGAAAAAAAAAAAAAAAAAAAAAAAAAACAAGGAATTACAATCGAATGACTACGTATTACAATCGAACGACTGCATGCCTTTATCTCTGTCGCAATATAGAATTTGATAAGCAGGAAATTAATCCCTTAGCCTATAATGAAGACCGAGCTACCCACACGAAAATGGAAATGACTTCTTAATGATAAGTTCCAGATCCATGAATTTATCAAACTACCGGTACTTAAGAAACTTTGAAACTCTCGTTATCGCCAATTTTTCGGTCCGAAATTTGTGCTGTGAGAAAAACCCATTACAGTATTCAAATCGAGTGAATAAACTTGAAGGACATGTCTTTTATAGAAAAAAGTTGTAGAATTTTTTGGAAAGAAATTATTCAAATTCTGACGACTTTTTACGAAATTTGAGACACTTACCCATGCTGTTATTTGCCTTCATGTGGGTAGCACATCCGATCCGAATTCGTGTTGACAAAGGTGCCACGAGTGCGGAAAAATAAATATGTTGACGTATCTTCCCTAAGGACGTCGTTTTCACATAAGAAATTGAAATGAGTAAAGAGTCGAATAAGTCGATTCGAAAATCTTTGCAGCCTCTACACAAGAGTACAGTATTCATGCATCCTTATTTGCTAATGAGATACTCGATTTCTTTTCACGCCTGGCGCTCATTTTATCTGCATTCGTAATTTTTTCGTTCAATATCAGGTACTAATTCGATTCTTGCGACAAGAGTTTTCCTAACACCCTTCCAAAAAAAAAGTATACATATATATACGATTTCAGTGTATGGATCGTCGTATCAGCAAATCTGTTTGGCCTATTTTTAAGAAAAAAATACCGCTAACATCTCTGCGATTAAATTATATTCTTCTTTTGAAAATTAGATTCCGCCAGGATAGAAATCAGACACTCGTACTTCGAGCTGGCAATTTCATTATCCGACGAGAAGCTGAACAGAAGTGAGAAAAAAAGTACGACGACGTTCTACACATCCGCAGAGTTTTGGAAAATTGGCTGCGTAAAAAATTGTGCTACAGACCTATATCTTTGACACGACGAGTATTACTTATTGTTCATTCTCTCGAGTGTAAAGCGAGAAGGAGGCCTGTATAACACTTTGAAAATACGATTAGGTACGGATGAATTTACTTCCTCAAGCGTATATCTCTTTAAGTTGAAACGGAAAAGGAAAAAAAGTGAGACGCGCGATTTATTCATCATTTTTTATTTCTTTTTTCCTCCTCCTACACGTGTTATATCATTGAACTTGTGTGTAGATACGGTTCTAAACTAAGTCTTCATCAGCTTCGATTTCATTCTCTGCCAAATTATTTTCACTCGGAGGAGCCGAAGTTTCGTCGACAGTTGCAATGGCTATGTTTTCTTCGTATTTTTCATTATTCGAGGATAATTTATCGTCACTCTTTGTCCCCTCATCGTAAGTATCTGCTAGCGTTTCTAGACTTTGAACACGATTTGATGTTTGTAACGCTTCCGCCAATGAACTACCCATTTGAATGAGCTGCGAAGAAAAGAAAAAAATGGCGGTATCGTTAAAAATAATGATATTATTTTGTATCGTTTGAAGTGGAATATGTTGCAGTAAAACTTGTAGAATATATAATGATGGATCGAACTTCTATGATGGCTATCGCCAGAAGTAGTTTGTACCTCTCGAAAAACGAGTACACAAAACTGAAAATGAAACAGCAAACAAACGACCGATTCCAAAATTGACCAATGACCGAATTACGTAGGAATGAGCTCGTTATGTGTTCTTTTTGTGATTTCTGATGTTTTGTGTTTGACAAGTTCATTTGCTTGCAGCTGTCTTTTTCTCAAGTTTGTGGAAAATTACGAAGACCTGAAAAATGTCGCCGAGAAGAACGCTGGAATGAGCACGAGGAACGTCAGCCGCACAGCTCCTCCGAAGAAACCAGAATAGAAAGAATGTAAGCCAAACTCGCTGTACCCAGTCATGCATGGTCCGCAAGGGTACGTAAGACCACGAGGAAGTAAGAAATTTAACAAGAAGAGATAGTAAAAAAGAGAAAGCAATAAAAATAGCCTCGATGAACGTGAGAACTTTAAAAAATAATGATGATCTAACAGAATTAGAAAAAGAAATGAAAGAAAGAAAAATAGATATTCTAGGAGTATCCGAAGTCAGAAGGGAAGGAGAAAAAATTATTGAAACAAAGAACGGGAACCTATTCTGCTACATAGGAATTGATAAAGGCCAAAAAGGGGTCGGATTTATAATTGGGAAAGAATGGAAAGAAAAAGTATCAATATTCAAAGGTATAAACGATAGACTAGCAACAATAAAAGTTGATCTAGGAAAAGACAATATAATTACAAGTGATGAATTCTATGAAAAACTGAGCGAGGTAATAAAAGAGCCAAAAGTAAACAAAAAAAGTAAACTACTGATCATGGGGGACTTAAATAGTCAAGTGGGAAAAAGAAGGGAAGGTGAAGAAAGTACGATGGGAAAATATAATTATGGAGAAAGAAATAAAAGAGGGTGGAAATTGATTAGATTTTGTCAAGAACACGAACTTAAAGTTATTAACACACTATTTAAGAAGAGAAAAGGAAAGATGTGGACTTGGATCTCTCCAAATCGTGAGTATAAAACTCAAATTGATTATATGTTAGCACCGATTCAGGCAAATGAGATAGAAGATTTTGATGTGGTAGGTGGAATTAATCACCAATCTGATCATAGAATGATAAAGTGTAAAATAACTCTCAATAGATGGCGATATGCAACAAGCAATAAGAACCAGCAAAGATTAGAAAAAAAGGACGAGCAAATTATACATTAAAAAGCTGAGTGAGGAATCAGAAAAGGAACAAGAAATAGAGCTAACAATAGAAAATATGAATTCAACAATAAATAAATGGATGAAAAGAGCGTCAGAAAAAGCAATCAAGAAAAGAGATAGTAATGATAAAGGAAAAGAAGGTCTGCCAAAAGAAATAACAGAGTTAATTAGGAAAAGAGAAGAGATAAAAAGGAAAAACACAACAACTAAGAAAGAGAGAATAGAGCTAAACCTAGTGTGTAAGATAATCAAAAGGAAACTGAGAACATACAATGATCAAAAAAGAAATAAAATGATAAAAGAAGTATTAGAAAATACAGGGAATACAAAGAAGATAAGGAAAAATCTAGTTATAGGAAAGAACTGGATATCATATCTTAAAGACAAGAAGGGAAGAAAAATCTATGACAGAATAGGAATAAATAATATAGCCACAGAATTCTATCAACAATTGTACGAAGATCCTGACAATGATTTAGAAAATTCAGAAATGAGAGAAAACCAACCTAATATCCCACATATCACAGAGGAAGAAGTAGAACAAGTGGTGAAAGGATTGAAAAGTGAGAAAGCAACAGGGTCTGATAATATCTTGAATGAGCATATTAAATATGGAGGAAAAATCATTATAAAATATCTGGCAGAACTATACAATCTAATAATATAGGAAATAAAGATTCCAAAATACTGGTGCTTGACAGATATAATAATACTATATAAAAAAGGAGATATACACAATATTGAAAATTATAGACCCCTAAGCCTAGGATCTGCTCCTGCAAAAGTTTTTGCAAAAGTAATTACCAATAGAATAAGGAATATATTGGAAACCCAACAACCGATGGAACAAGCTGGTTTTAGAAGGAATTTTTCTACAATAGACAACTTATTTGTAATAAACCAAATGATAGAGAAGTGCATAGAATATAATAAAGAACTATACCTAGCTTTTATAGACTATACAAAGGCATTCGACTCGGTAAAACATGACTGTGTAATGAAGTCACTGGAGGAACAGGGTGTTGAAGTAAGATATATCGAAATAATAAGAGAGATGTACCGAAAATTGGAAGCTAGAGTTAAAACAGATAAGACGGGGAAATATTTCAGAATAAAGAAAGGAGTAAGACAGGGTGACCCCTCATCGGCTTTGTTATTCAACTGTGTTTTAGAGAGCGTTTTTAGAGAGATGAATTGGGTGGGGAAAGAGATTAACATAAATGGCAAATATTTGAACAATTCAAGGTATGCTGACGATGTAATCCTTATAGCAAAATCAAAACAAGAATTAAATAAAATGATTCAAACACTAAACGAAGAAGGAAAAAAGAAAGGGTTAAATATGAATATTAACAAAACAAAAGTTTTAAGTAAAGGGAATGATAAAACAAAAATAATGATAGATAAAAAGGAGATAGAAGAGGTAAATAAAATCATATACTTGGGACAAAACATAGAGATGGACGAGAGAACTACAGAGGAGATTGAACGTAGAATAACCCTTGCCTGGAAGAAATTTTGCTCTTTAAAACACATAATGAAAGGCCCTTTCTCAGTAAATGATAAAATAAAAATAATGAATAGCTGCGTACTACCAACAGTTACCTACGGTGCACAGACTTGGGCTACAACAAAGAAAGATGAACAAAAAATAAAAACGACGCAAAACGCAATGGAACAAGAAGTCACCCACACCATCTCCCTCTGCTCCAAAAAATCAGCTCCCGGTCTCGACCAAATTAGCCCCGCTATGCTACACAAATTTCATACAAATGCCATCTCACACTTCACCTCACTCCTAAACCGAATATTTCTTTCCACCTCCTTCCCCAGTAACTGGAAAACAGCTCTAATCATTCCAATCCTGAAACCTCTCAAAGACCCCTCACACCCTCTATCCTACCGACCCATATCACTACTAAGCACTCTTAGCAAAATTCTCGAAAAAAATGACGGCTTCCTTAACGAAGTTAAACGAGGAACGCAGGGAACCTGTTTTATGATTCGAATGAGATTTGGTATTGAAAATTCAAGGAAGCCTAGATCATATATAGCTCGACAGTCGAAATTTTTCTAAGTCCCTCTCCTATCATATATGGCTCGAGAGTCGAAATTTTTTCAAGTCCCCCTCCTATCATATATAGCTCGAGAGTCGAAATTTTTCTAAGTTCCCCTCCTATCATATATGGCTCGAGAGTCGAAATTTTTCTAAGTCCCCCTCCTATCATATATAGCTCGAGAGTCGAAATTTTTCTAAGTCCCTCTCCTATCATATATGGCTCGAGAGTCGAAATTTTTCTAAGTCCCTCTCCTATCATATATGGCTCGAGAGTCGAAATTTTTCTAAGTCCCTCTCCTATCATATATGGCTCGAGAGTCGAAATTTTTCTAAGTCCCTCTCCTATCATATATGGCTCGAGAGTCGAAATTTTTCTAAGTCCCCCTCCTATCATATATAGCTCGAGAGTCGAAATTTTTCTAAGTTCCCCTCCTATCATCTATAGCTCGAGATTCGAAATTTTTTCTAAGTCCCCCTTCTATCATATATAGCTCGAGAGTCGAAATTTTTCCAAGTTCCCCTCCTATCATCTATAGCTCGAGAGTCGAAATTTTTCTAAGTCCCCCTCCTATCATATATGGCTCGAGAGTCGATATTTTTCTAAGTCCCTCTTCTATCATATATAGCTCGAGAGTCGAAATTTTTCTAAGTCCCCCTCCTATCATATATGGCTCGAGAGTCGATATTTTTCTAAGTCCCCCTTCTATCATATATAGCTCGAGAGTCGAAATTTTTCTAAGTCCCTCTCCTATCATATATAGCTCGAGAGTCGAAATTTTTCTAAGTCCCTCTCCTATCATATATGGCTCGAGGGTCGAAATTTTTCTAAGTTTTTCGCTGGACGGCGCACGGCGGACGGCGCACGGCAGATTTCTCAAATAGCCCCCCATAAAACAGGTTCCCTGTTAAAATTATCAATACTAGACTCTCTTGGTTCCTTGATTCCAACGAAATATTAAGTAATACACAATATGGGTGCCGTAAGGGCCGATCAGCTCCAATGGCCCTTGCTGACCTCGATTCCCAAATCTACGACGCCCATTCTCACGGAGCGAACCTCTACTCAATATTTTTTGATATGGAGAACGCTTTCCCGAGAGTCTGGACATACCAAATATGCGTCATCCTACACCAACTTGGACTTCGAGGACCCTTCCCTCTCCTACTTCAAAATTATCTTACTAATCGATCTTTTAGAGTCCGCAGAAGCGATCACTATTCCTCAACCTTCCCTCAAGAAAATGGTATCCCCCAAGGATCCCCACTTAGCGGCACCCTCTTTCTCATCGCCATCAACAACATAACAAAAATCATAAAATCTCCAATTCAAACCCTCCTATTCTCTGATTACCTAAGCATCCATTTACGTTCCACTAACACAACTCGCGCCCATCGTCTGCTACAAAAAACAATCAATAAAGTACACGCTTGGCTTTCCCTCCTAGGATTCCGCATTTCTTACCCCAAAACCAAACTCGTCATTTTCCAAAAACCACGCCAGAAAACTATTAAATTTCCCCCTCTCACAATAGCTAACTACCCGATCCCACAAGTCAAAACTACTAAAGTTCTTGGCCTCAATTTCTACAACCGTCACTCTTGGATCCCCCATATCAAACTAACTAAATCGAAATGCATTCGAGCACTCAATGTCCTAAAATTCCTCTCCCACCCTAAAGAAGGTTGTACCCGAAAAAACCTTCTCCACCTCTACCAGAGCTTAATCCGATCCATCCTCGATTATGGATCACTCATTTACGGTCTCGCCCCTCCCTCTCATTTAAAACTACTCGACACCATCCAAAATTCTTCCCTCAGAATAGCTACTGGAGCATTCCGAACCAGTTCCGCTGAAAGCCTCTGTGCAGACACTGGCTTCCCCCCACTTCACTATCGACGCCTCAAACTGACAACCAATTTCCTCACAACTGTTCTACAATATCCGCAAACCATCGCATATTCCCCCCTC
The DNA here is from genome assembly GCA_035079385.1 of Aspidiotus rigidus. Classification (NCBI taxonomy): domain Eukaryota; kingdom Metazoa; phylum Arthropoda; class Insecta; order Hemiptera; family Diaspididae; genus Aspidiotus; species Aspidiotus rigidus. The sequence continues at coordinate 949,861 of JAVHKY010000041.1, read as the reverse complement.
ATCATAATCAAAATTCCTCGACCAATCTACGTTCCAACCTAGAACTCCAAGTAGCACGCCCCTTCAAGTTCCATTGCCTTAATCACATCGTTCCCTCAACCCCTCCTTGGCTCTTTATTCCACCCAAAATCATTCGCGACCTAAAACGCCTCCCTCGTCTTTCAACTTCTCCCGAAGAATACCAAGCACAGTTTAACAAAATCCTTGACAACTTTCACAACCCTATACTATGTTTCACCGATGGATCTAAATATCAAAACAAAACCGGCTTTGCTTACTCAATAGATCACATCACAGTCTCTCACCGACACCGCAACACCGCATCCGTCTTTACCACTGAACTACAAGCAATCTTTAGCTGTTTAGAACACATCCTCACCAACCTACTCTCCCATCTTCCTCTCAACCCATTTTCAGTCATTTCCGACTCCCTATCATCACTCGACGCCATATCCAACCACACTTCCTCCCACCCACTCATAAGTCGTATACACACTCTCATTAACACCTTCCATACCATCCCCATCCCATTATTCTTCATCTGGGTACCTGGTCACAAGGGTATCCCAGGAAACGAAAATGTCGACAAAGCAGCCAAACTAGCAAACCGCTCTTTCCTCCCCTCACGCTCAGATCTCTCCAAATACATCAACAAATTCATCACTCAAGCATGGTTCACCCACTGGTGTGATCTCAAATCACACTCAAACAAACTAGCACAAATTAAAAATATTCCCACCGCATGGGACTCTAGAAGATTGACCAACTCGGCGGATGTATTTACATAAGAATTGACCTTGTTGATAAACAGAATATGAAAAATCACGGTTTTCCATGTTGGAAAAGTGGATTACCTGGAGTTTTTACTATTCCCAGGACATCTCAGAAACTGGAGAATTTTTTGACTATTTTTTTCAAACTCAGCGGACATGTTTACATAAGAATTGAACGAATTGTGGAATGAAATATCAAAACTCACGATTCTCCAGGGTGAAAAAGTGGATTTCCAGACCACTACAGCGGCAGGAGAATTTTTTGACTATTTTTTTCAAACTTGGCGTACATATTTACTTAAGAATTTACCTAATTGATGAACAAAATACCAAAAATCGCGGTCCTCCCGGGGAAAAAATTAGATGTTCTCGATTATTTGTCCTTTCCAGAAGGTTCTAGCGGCTGGAGAATTTTTTGACAATTTTTTTCGGATTCGGCGGATGTGTTTACATAAGAATTGACCTAATTGATGAACGCAATACCAAAACTCGCGGTCCGTTCTCAATTATTTGTCCTTTCCAGACCATTACAGCGGCTGGAGAATTTTTTAACTATTTCTTTCAAACTTGGCGTACATGTTTACTTAGGAATTGAACGAATTGATGAATGAAACACCAAAACTCACGGTCCTCCATGGTGAAAAAGGGGATTCTCTCTAATTTTTGTCATTTCCAGAACGTTCCAGCGACTGGAGAATTTTTGACCATTTTTTTCAAACTCGGCGAACATGTTTACGTGAGAACTGATGAATGAAATACCAAAACTCAGGGTCCTCCAGCGTGAAAAAGTGGATTTTCTCACTTCTCTTCTATTTTCAGACTGTTCCAGCGACTGGAGAATTTTTCAACTATTTTTCCCAATCTAACGTACGTGTTTACATAAGAATTGACCAAATCGATAAACGAAATACTAAAAATATATTTTTGGTCTATCAACATTCTCATTTCATCTCATGGAGGATTGCGTATTTTTCACCTCGAACATTGACCATTGATTTCTCGCGGTCTATTGCGGTAGCAGTCATAGTTCACCCCGCTATTCATGAAAAAATCACAGAAATTCATTAAATATTGATTTTCTTGGGAATTTTGCACCTCAACGAGGACTATTGTACTCATGTATGTTGTAGTAGAGGGTATGGCGCTTCAAATGAATGATTTTCCCCAGGTGCCTCCCCCCGATTTTTTTTTATTCGAGTTTGAAGTTTTGTTATAGCTAGAAACTAGAGAAAATATGAATGTTTTTTTTTGAAAAAAATACCATGGATGAATGTTCACATACACTAAAATGTCCTCAAATTTCATTGCTGTGCGATCATTATTCTCTGAGATATAGCCATTTGGATTGTAGGCCTAAAAATCACTGTGCAGCCCATGTGGGTGAGCGGATGGGTCCAATTTTTCGGATTTCGAGTTTTCTCATTGGGGACAACATTTTGACGGACATTTGAAACATTTTCCGACCAAGGCCATTTCCCCCCCCCTTACCCGGCTAGAGCCTTTCCTCTTTGGGAGTTGAAAACTATGAAAAACATAAGGTAAAATATTTTAGTCGTGAAACAATCCATCTGAAATTTATCTCCCCGCGGTATTCTCTATCTTTCTCGCTGACTTCTATTGAAAAAGCTTATAAACGTATTATTTATAAGATTTAAAGAAAAGTACCACCAACCTCTTTATCAACATTGGGTATTATATTCAGTAGTTGTTGGTAGTGCGCGTAGTGTTTCAGCGCCTCGGATTTTTCGTCCATCTTGAACAAGAACTGAGCGTAATTAATGCAAGCTTCAACGTCATTTCCGTTACGTTTCAGAGCTTCCTCGAAAGATCTCTTGCAATTAGTATCGTCTCCCAAGTGTTTCAGCGCCACTGAAAGCATAAGAAGGTATAATGCTAATGAAATGAGGCGGCGGAAAATAGCGACAAAATCTACAAATTACGGTATATCCACATCTATATAATCTGAATGCGTAGTGCGGCATTTCGAGTAGCGAAAAAAATAATTTACACGTTCAAACGCGATTTGTCAAGAGGGCACAAGTGTCACGTCGGTGGCTTTTCGGATTACATCTCGCAGGAGAGTATGAAAATGATATTAATTTTTCACAGCTATATTATACGTTTCCCCACGCGACGAAAAGTCTCAGGCAATTTAATCAATTAACGTGAAGAATAACTGCAGTTACATGATTTGTGTCGAGTGGCACCCTATGTATACAAAAATGAAAAATAGCTTGTTCTTAAAAACTTAGTATTCTCGTTGAGGTGGGAACTCGATTTTAAAGTTTCAACGCAAATTACACAGATTATTGGAAAAGTTTAGACGGTCATAATCTCTTCAAGGCGAATTTTGTCGACAGAAACCTTCGTACGAGGAAAACATTTTGCCTGGTAATAATTTCGCTGGTTCTAAAATCTTGAACAACTTTTTCATTCGCCATCCTTTTAAATGTAAATAATATACAGGTGAATTACTTTTCAGCGAGTAAAGAAATAGAATTCATGCAGAAATTATTAGTGAAAGAGTAATGAACCGGAACGAAAACGACGCCCACTATCCGCCGCCGTACGGCCAAGCTCGTTTGCCTCCTGCTCATCGATCTACGTCGGTGGTGGGTAGTTCGAGAAACGATTACGATGTCAGGTCTATGCTGTCTTCTCGTGCACTGCCTAGCAAAGATTCTAAGGAACAGATGAATCGATGGGATCGCCGGCCTATACCCGAGAATTACGAACGACGGAACGGTCAAACGCTACACCACGCTCAAACAACGCATCAGAACAATCAATTCAATAGACACGGCTCACCGATGAGGCAGTACTCGTACACGCCTCGCGAATCCGACTACGAGAAACCAGAACCGAGCGTGCGAAGAGAATATTCTCCGCAACGACGAGAACGGAATCAAGACGGCTCGTTCAAGGGTTTCACGACGCCTTTCCCCGGTAGCGAAGCGGAAGTTAACAGCGATCATCTGAATGAAGATGTAAGAAGGCGACCTTATCCTAATTCGGCTCAGCGTTACGCACCTCAACCATCGAACGGACCGAGCGAAAATCCCCATAATCACGCCGAAAGCAGATATCGACCGTACACGGATTACACGCATCCTTCGATGAACGACTATCCGCCTGAGCCTCATCGGCATATGATGGAAAATAAAAGTGGAATGCGGGGACCGCCCGAACAGAGATACGCTGCCTCCGATGCAGGAACTTCCATAGCATCTCATAGACGGCCATCCAATTACGGTACGTACGGTTACGATAGGACGTGGGAAGAGGGTTCTAATTACGGGAACGCACCCGGCGATCAAAATAATATGATGCAATCTAAGTTGGACCAATCTACCCTTAGTCCGAGAACGTTTCAGCGCGAATGTCAAAGAGCCTATCACGAGGCTAGAAGTCAGAGGTTAAGAAATTTAGAAGAAGGGTTGTATGGGAAATGTACGTGGGCGACGTACGATAGCAAATACTGTTAGGTTTAAAGTTGTATCGCGTAAATACCTAAAATATAATGATTGTCGTCTTACTTGCTAACAAAGTATACGTAGGCCCATGGTGAGAGTTCAGCTTGGCCGCTGTGGACAGGAATATAGCAGCCGATGCGTACTCTTGCATGTTCAGATGGAGCAATCCTAAATTGTAGGCTGTTAACCAGTTCATGGGATTTAGGTAGTACGACCTCTTGAGACAAGTGATTGCCTGAAACACAAATTGTGTAAGAGCCGAGTATCTTGTAAAAACTATCTACGTACAACTCATGCCTTTGTTTTGCCACGACAAAATCAGTCATGTCAGAAACAAACAATGGTTGCAGCCCATAAGTCGTTCTATTTTTAATGCGTTTTGAGTACTCCCTGCCGATATGGAAAACTATCCTTTTTCATAAGATATAAGTTATCGTTCAGCGTTGAATTCTGGCTGTGCTACAGGAGATAAGGAAATAACACTCATTTTTATTGGCGAGAGAACTTTCTTGAACTTCTGATTGTTTTTATTAGGTCGATATCTCTGAGTTTGAATGCTCAATAGGGAACCTGTTTCGTCGGACGTGCTGGTTTATTTGGCAAGAAGATTCGTAATTCACCACCCGCTCTTGCTGGCAAGTTTTGGATTCCAAGAATTGGTGATGGCTGTAATTTACTTTAGAGGCTCGAAGAAAATTTTTAAGGTGACGATAGACATCCACGAAAGAGAATTGGCTCTGACCTATTTGAGAGAGTTCCCAGAAAAGAGACTGAAGGAGTCGAAGGCTGTGAGCTAATTAGTCCATGGACCATAATAGAAAATAGTGGTTTTTGGTACCACGTGGGGGACAAAGCGTCACTTTGGGATATGTTAGTAGGGGTGATACTTGATATAAAAAACGATGATAGACCTCTGGGAAGAGCAGCTTTTCAAAATGGCGGATCGGTCTTGTGGTAGAAGGCGAATAACTTATGTTGTTTGGGTCGAATTTTCTACTTTTCTTTTTCAATAAAAGAAAATGAGGCCCCGAACGACATGTCCAACTTCCTGTCCCCCACATCCTGTGATAAATTTTCTGTGGCACGTTCTAGCTCCCTCAAATCAATTTTTTTGCAAATATCTTGAAAAATTGAGCATCAAACATGAAAAATTTCAGATAATTAATGTCCCTCGTGAAATTTGTTATAGAAAATACCACTCAAAATTTGCTATGCGTCCAATTATCAGCCTAAAAAGTCCGTCAAAAGTTGGGAATTTTGGGAAAAAGTCAACTTTTCAGCAATAAGTATCTAAAAAATCAAACACTAATGAAATAAAATTTCGAACAAAAACTCTTTATTAAAACATTTCAACTGCAAAATAGATTGCCTAAACTTTCTTCCAGAGTTTGTCGAAAGTTCTGAGCATTTGAAAGGAAATTGCTTGTTCCAGGGTGTCCAGTTTTGACATGTTCCATGTCTTTTCTCTCGCCAGACCCCGATTTTGAAACTCGCGAGTACACCCCCCCCCCCCCCCCCCCCCCCGTCAAGAGAAATCTCTACCCCGTGGGTGATTCAGAAATTCGCGAGTACACCCCGCGTAATAATAATAATTATTATTAATTAATAAATAAATAAATAATTAATATAATTAACAATTAGAAAATCTCTACCCCATGGGTGATTCAGAAATTTGCGAGTACACCTGCGTAATAATAATAAATAATTAATTAATTAATTAATATTATTAATTAATAAAAAATTAAAAAATTAAATATTTGAATAATTAATATAATTAAATAATAAATAAAAAATTAAATAATTAAATAAATAAATAATTAAATAAATAAATAAATAAATAAATAAATAAATAATTAATATAATTAATAATTAGAAAATCTCTACCCCTTGGATGATTCAGAAATTCGCGAGTACACCCCGCGTAATATTAATAAATAATTAATTAATCAATTAATAATTAAATAATTAAATAAATAAATAAATAATTGAATAATTAAATAATTAAATAAATAAATAAATAAATAAATATTTAAATAATTAATATAATTAAATAATAAATAAAAAATTAAATAATTAAATAAATAAATAATTAAATAAATAAATAAATAAATAATTAATATAATTAAATAATCAAATAAATAAATAAATAATTGAATAATTAAATAATTAAATAAATAAATAATTAAATAAATAAATAATTAAATAATCAATATAATTGATAATTGGAAAATTTTCTAAGTCCCTCTTCCTATCATATATGGCTGGATAGTCGAAATTTTTCCAAGTCCCCTAGACTTGAATTGTCTCATACCATTCCAATACAACAGCGAGATCGCTCGTTCGCCCCACGAAAGTTGATACCTCAAAATATAGAACACCCACAATTACCTCAAAATATTTCTCTTACAAGACTTATACGACGCCAAGATAGGTAAAGGGAGTAAACGAATAATATCTCACGAACACTTGACCTAGTAGAAGAATTAATAATAAATAAATAAATGAATAAATAAATAGATAAATAAATAAATAAATAATATTAAATAATTAAATAATAAAATAATCGAATAATTAAATAATTAAATAATTAAATAATTAAATAAATAAAGGCTGAATAATCGAAATTTTTCCAAGTCCCCTACACTTGAATTGTCTCATACCATTCCAATACAACAGCGAGTTCGCGCTACCTCATATTTCTCAAAAAAGACTTGAATTTTCTGATATCATTCCAATACAACAGCGAGATCGCTCGTTCGCCCCACCGAAAGTTGATACCTCAAAATATAGAACACCCACAATTACCTCAAAATATTTCTCATACAAGACTTATACGACGCCAAGATAGGTAAAGGGGTAAACGAATAATATCTCACGAACACTTGACCTAGTACAAGAATTAATAATAAATAAATAAATAAATAAATAAACAATATTAAATAATTAAATAATTAAATATTTAAATAATTGAATAATTAAACAAGTAAATAAATAAAGGCTGGATAGTCGAAATTTTTCCAAGTCCCATAGACTTGAATTGTCACATACCATTCCAATACAACAGCGAGACAGGGGGCGAACGAGCGGAGCGAGTTCGCGCTACCTCATATTTCTCATAGAAGACTTATACGACGCCAAGATAGGTAAAGTTTTTTAAGTCCCTCTTCCTATCATATATGGCTGGATAGTCAAAATTTTTCCAAGTCCCCTAGACTTGAATTGTCTCATACCATTCCAATACAACAGCGAGACAGGGGGCGAACGAGCGGAGCGAGTTCGCGCTACCCCATATTTCTCAAAAAAGACTTGAATTTTCTCATACCATTCCAATACAACAGCGAGATCGCTCGTTCGCCCCACCGAAAGTTGATACCTCAAAATATAGAACACCCACAATTACCTCAAAATATTTCTCATACAAGACTTATACGACGCCAAGAGAGGTAAAGGGGTAAACGAATAATATCTCACGAACACTTGACCTAGTAGAAGCCTAGACTGAAATATTTCATGATGACTGATAAAATATAAAAGACATGGAACATGATTTTCATTTATTTGGCTATGCCAGAAAATTTAATTTTTTTCACTTTTGAGTGACTTGGTCACTTTTTTAGGCTTTAGTCACTTCTAGTCACTTTTTCATACATACTTGAAAATCACAAGTTTTTCTGGTGTTGCCATCACTTGGTATGTGTTTGACCGCGAATCTTTCTCTTTCTTTTTTCTATCTGGTACCCTCGTATCTTGCTTCCTATACCACGTAGAGCCTTCTTCTTCTTCTTCTTCTTCTTCTTTTTTTTTTTTTTTTAATTCGTCTTTGAACGGAGAATGACAATGGCGGCATTTTTTTATAGTAATTTTTTCACATTCTTTGCGATAATTACACATATAATTATGTCATCAGCTGCCATAAAAAAAAATAAAAAAAAGATTGATAGATACGCCTTATAGTTCATGAATTTCTCTTCTTCTTTGAAAAATTTGCAAGACAATGACAGAATGACTGGAACACGAACAAGTTACAGAAATTATTACTCGTGGATAATTTGATAATGCAGTCTTTTTTTGGACCAATTGAGCGTTTTCTTCTTTTTATCAGTCCAATTATTATAATTTTTATTAACAAAAAAATGTTTTATACACATCGTTTGCATAGATACATTTCAACTAAACTAAAATAATTCAAATAAAATATTTAAAAAGAAAAATCAGCTGTTGCTCGTGAAGTTGATTGATCATAACTGAACAAAAAAAAAAAAACAAGAGTTTGAATCGAAAAAACTCTATAGTTACTAAACAAAATATTAAATCATTATGTAATCAAACGTTCAAATGTAAAATTTTACGGGTTAATTAGAATCGCACATCAAAAAATAATGTTTGAACAGCAAATCTGTGAGCAGCAGAAAGGAATGAGAGAACAGTTAAAAAGTGTATGAAATGAACAGTCGATGCTCAATAGCAATTAAATTTTTCTCACCTCAAATCACTCGGTTTTTGACACAAATATGCCCACTTTCTGAAACATCATGATAGGCAACTTCAAGAACAGTAAGATTAAGTTCTGAACTTTGAAAAGATTATTCATGCGCACGTCATAGCAAGAACACAAAAGTCTTAAAACTTGATGAAGAGGAAGGAATGACCTCCGTATTTTATACAACGTTGAGCAGTTTTGGCCGGTCAATATCGAAGAAGCTTCTATCTAGAATCATCTCGGTGTAAAAGCTTTGACGAGTTCAAAAAATATCAGTATGGGGTTTGGAAAATTCGTATTAATCGTAATGACAATTCAGATTTGTTTTGTTCATGTCCCTTTTTTCTAAAACTTTTAACGTACATACATTCTCTGGGTACGCTCATCCGCCTCCAGCTTTGTGACGTTCCTCCTCAGACAAAAAATGTGCCCCTAGAGCAGAAACGTAAACGAGGACGCCCGATAAAAGCAAAGAAAGCACTGTTAGTAAGTGCAATGATTATTATGTTTTATTTCTCCGTTCTAGTCAGGGTTCTAGTCTCCTTAACTTTATACGATTTTATTCTAATTCAGATTTTTGACGGATTTTATTTTGTTCTAGACTTTCAACGGATTTAATTTTATTTTAGACTTTCGACTGATTTTATTTTATTTTCTTACTTTAGCAATCTATTGCTGAATTAAAGCATTTTGCTGTTCAAATTTTTTTCCGAAGTTGTATATATTATTTGCTGCGCAATCCTCAATTTGCTGTTCAATGCGACATTTTACTGTGCATTATTTTCTTTGCTGTGGGATCCTCATTTTGCTGTGATTACATTCTTTCCACTGCGTAAACCTCTTTTTTAGCTGTGCTCTAAAATCCAACCCAAATTTTACAGTATCCACTTATATAGAAGGCAATACTAAAAATCTAGAGGCTGTTTGTTCCTACTATAGTGGAAAACTGAATAACTAAAAATGATTGTGTAACTCATGAAAAAGCGTAAGGTTATAAGAGTTTGTAGGATATGGCGGTTTTGCTGTAAGATTTTACATATGAATGTTTGATTACAAAATTGTTCAATATTTTATTTAGTAACTAGAGTTTTTGATTCAAACACTTATTTTTTTCTTTTTAGCTCAGTTATGATAAACTCTATTCAATCAACTTCATAAGCAACACCGGATTCTTTTTTTAAATGTTTTAGGTATATTTTACGTTGTGTTCTACATTTGAATAATTTGAAATAATTTGCACCATTAAATGATAGATAAATATTAAATATTTAGCAGATATTCAAAACCTATTTTGTGTGGTTTTAGAAGATTGTAGCGCCATGTGAGGATGAACAGCTTGAATATTATTATTCAAGTACAGCAACATGGTGGCAAACGGCAAATCACAATTCCTGACTGTAACTAGGCCACTGAATTGTTATTCGCATCGCTCACCAATAGAAATACTTTAAATAAATAAATAAAAGTATTTTCTGTAATTCCTAAAGATTTTTTTTTCAATTTAGGAGCTCACAATAGACTTTTTATGATGACCATTCGCTTGTGTGTCGTATACAGCACCGCCCGTCATCCACTATGGAGTAGGTGCGGGTTGCGTATGCATTTAATATTGTTTCCTCCAACACCGGAATCGACCCTTTCGGGTATAACTTCAGTGAAAGAGGAATCTCCTAGGCGAACCCCCTCTTCTACTCGGCAACTGCCAAGTTGCTTTGGCAACCGCCAAGCTGCAGTGCCACCCTGGCACGCACAAAAAAAACATAAGAACACACACAACAACAAACACCACCACACTACACAATACAGTAGATCACTATTGGAGTTTCTTCATCTTCTTCTCTCTTCAGGGAAGATCTTGGTCCTCTTCTTCCTGCAGATCTGGATGTTGATGGTACACAGGTGTTGAGTAGGCCATAGCGTGGTTCTGCATTTGCCTATTCCATTCCTGGTCCATCTCCCTCTTCATGATGGTGGCCGCAAATGCAGACACCTGGTTCCATGCTTCTTTGGAACCTAGCATGGTGGGTACCAGGCTACTCGGGTCGAGCGCTTCATCTACCCCGATCTCTTGAAGACCGACTAAGCTCGTCCCACTCACGCCTCCACGCCTCACACTCAAATAAGGTGTGTTGTGGTCCACCATCCCGCCCTTGGTTACAGTGCGAACACGTTGCCTGCTCAACTTTCCTTAACTTCTCGTGAAGGTACTTGTTGAAGCAGCCATGGCCGCTTAACACCTGCGTCAGGTGAAAGTTCAGCTGACCATGGTGTCGGTTCATCCACTCATCAAAGTCGCGTATTAGCACACGGGTTGTCCATGTACCCAGCTCACTCTGGGCAATTCCTGCTTCCCACTTTACAAGCAAGGAGCTCCTGGCCTCCTGCTTGACCCGTAAAGCTACTCGGTTGGTCGTTGTTCTCTTCTTTGCTTCGAACACCATCGCTCTCTCCTCAGCAAGGAGCTCGATTGGTGGTGAACGTGCTAATACACAAAGAGCCTCCGTCGAGACAGTGCGGTAGGCATTAACACACCTCAGCGCAGCTCTTCGTGGGATCTTTACCATCTCTCTTCTTCGGTATGGTATCTTCATGCAGTCGGCCCATACTGGCGCACCGTATAGGAGGATCGACAAGGCGGTGCTCATCATGATCCTTCTCCTTGCTTCTCTCGGTCCTCCAAGGTTCCTCATCAGGCGGCTTAGGTATCCAACTACCCGGCCCGCCTTTTCCGCTGCCATCAGGAAATGGTGCCTGCAGCTCAGCGTTGAGTCGAACCAGATGCCCAGGTATTTCATTTGCTTCTTGATTCCAATTTCCACACCTCGCAGGCGAAAGGTGGGTGGCTTGAACTTCCGACGGGTCGTGAATAAAATGGCCTCCGTCTTACTTGCTGCAAGTTCAAGTCCAGCCGACTCGATCCAACACGTCACATCCTCTAGGGCCCGGTTTACCCTGCTCTCCACCGCTACAGTTGTTTCGGCGGTGCATACCACCAGGGTGTCATCCGCATAGCAGATAAGCTTAACCCCCGGTGGCAGCTTCACCTTAAAGATTCCGTTAAATGCGACGCACCACAAAAGCGGCCCAAGGACCTACCCCTGCGGCACCCCACAAGTAACAGGGCGCTTTACTGTACCAGCAGACGTCTCTGCTTGGATTTCACGGCAGCTAAGATAGCTGCTGATCATCCTGAGCAGGTATGCGGGCACTCCTGCGTTCACAAGAGCTTCCAATATCATCTTCCATGGAATTGAATTGAACGCATTTCTTATGTCGAGGCTGACGGCTGCGCAAAACTGGCTCATATCAATTGCTGACTTGGCTCTCCTCTTCAGCCGGATCCCAGCATCTAATGTGCAGCGTCCAGTTTGAAAACCGCACTGGCTATCAGAGATTATATCTCTTTCCTTCAGATAGCTCTCCAAACGATTGGCTATCACTCTTTATAGAAGTTTCCCAACATTGTCTAGCAGACAAAGTGGACAATAAGAGGATGGTAGACCAGATGGTTTATCCTTCTTATCGATCAACGCTAGCCTAGCTTTCTTCCATCGCAAATGGAACAGTCTCCCAACAATTGCCACATTGAATGTATCAACAAGCAGTGCTGGGTCAACTGAATGTATGGCACTCCAGACTGGATTTAGAATCTCATCCGGACCTGGAGCCTTCCAATACTTACCCCGCAGTCTATTGACTGCTGCATCCACCTCCTCGGTGTCTAGGAGGGATATACCATCCTCTTCTACTATTGGTAGCGTTACCATTGGTGGTGGCTGCTGTGGGAATAAGCCATCAATGATTTGACCCACAACATCCGGCTCCATTCGGCTCATTGCTGAGAGGCCTTTTAGCTTCTTCAGCACCAACTTATAAGGCTTCCCAAACGGGTCGTCATCCACCATCTCACATAGTTCTCGCCATGCAGCACTCTTGCTGTCCTTGATGGCCTTCTTCAGCCTTTTACGAGCCATATTCGGGTGCAACCGCCCGCGCCCCTTCGCGGCCACTACTGCGCTGGTATATCCGGCGCTGACGGTTGCACTCTTTTCTCGATTCGGCAATCTTGTTGGTCCACCAGTAAATGGCTCTCCTCTTCTTTGGTGGACCTTGCCTGGGCATGGCTACATCGCAAGCTTTGGTGACAGTCTTGATCATCCTCTCTGCTGCCACCGCCGCATTGCCTTCTTGCTCTTCTTCTTGATCCCATGTGAGAGCAAGATAGCTAGCCTTCAAACGGTCGCTATTCAGCTTCCTAACGGCCCATTTTCTTACCAGCTTTTGTGGAGCAACGACCTCAACTTCCTGGCAGATGGAGAAGTTGATACACCGGTGGTCGCTCCCAGAAAGCTCCTTGTCCAGTACTGCCCAGCCTTCTATTCTTCGGGCTAGGCTCTCTGAGGCAAAGGTGATTATGATGACCATCAGCTTTACAATAAAGATGTGGTGAATTTTGTAAGGATCATGACTTTTGGGTTAAAACATTTTCACATTAAGGCTCGAGTTTGTAGGATATTTGGAAACAACACTTTCCTTCCAAACGCTCAGAACTTTCGACAATTTTTAAAAGAAAGTTCAAGTAGGTAGTCTATTTCACGGACAATTTCAAAAAGAACAAGTTTTTCTAATTGAAAATCAATTTTCTAAAATATCTACAATGAATCGATTTTTTCTAAAACTTTTGGAGGCTTTTCAAGATCATATAACTAGACTAACAATAAAATTCAGATGGTCGGTGGTGTAGTGACTTTCATGAAAAATATTTTTTGTTTGGAACTTTTTCTTATTAAAACAGCTTATTTTTTAGTCATATTTGGAAACAATCGATTTTCTTCCAAAAGCTCAGAACTTTCGACAAACTTTGGAAGAAAGTTTAGGCAATCTATTTTGCAGTTGAAATTTTTCAATATAGAGTTTTTGTTTGAAATTTTATTTCATTAGTGTTTGATTTTTTAGATATTTATTGCTGAAAAATTGACTTTTTCCCAAAGTTCCCAACTTTTGACGAACTTTTTAAGCTGATAATTGGACGCATAGCAAAGTTTGAATGGTATTTTCTATAACAAATTTCACGAGGACCATTAATTATTTGAAACTTTTCAGGATTGATCCCTAATTTTTCAAGATATTTGCAAAAACATTGATTTTAGGAGATAGAACGTGCCACAGAAAATTTATTACAGGATGTGGGGGATAGGAAGTTGGACATGTCGTTCGAGGCCTCATTTTCCTTCATTGAAAAAGAAAAGTAGAAAATTCGACCCATACAACATAAGTTATTCGCCTTCTACCACAAGACCGATCCGCAATTCTGAACTTGGCTGCCATTTTGAAAAGCTGGTCTTCTCTGAAGTCTATCATAGTTTTTAATGTCGACCCTCCAGGCATGTATGATAGGACAGGGACTTGGAAAAACGAAGTTAAACGAGGAACGCAGAGAACCTGTTTTGTGAGTCAAATGGGATTTGGTATTGAAAATTCAAGGAAGCCTAGACCTAGAAGAAGCTAGTATAAAGAAGGCCTAGACCTACTATAGGCCTAGTATAATATAGTTTGAGGGTCTAAATTTTTCTCGAATCTCCAGCTATATATGATAGCTCCAGAGTTGAAATTTTTCCAAGTCCCTTTCATATCATATATAGCTCGAGAGTCGAAATTTTAACAGGGAACCTGTCTTTTGGGGGGCTTTTTGAGAAATTTGGCGTGCGCCGTCCGCCGACCAGCAAAAAACTTGGAAATATTTCGACTTACGAGCCATATATGATAGGAGAGGGACTTCGAAAAATTTCGACTGTCGAGCTATACAGGGTGGACCAGAAAGATGTTACCAGTTAAATGGGAATTGCGCTAAATCTGTCGTAGCGCGAAAACACAAAACGTTAGACGTATAGTTTCAATGTACGAATTTTGTATCTCAATTTTATCTTTAATTTGAGCCGAATTATGGACCAAAATATTCCGAAAATTCACCAAATTGCCAGGGTTTCCAAAACAGAGCTTGGAAATTAATTAATTTACAGTTTGAGCTGAATTTCGAAAATTTTAATAATCAAATTATTGTTTCTTAGGTGAATTTGGACGGGGAAAACGAGAAAAATAGTAACAAAATCCTAAGAAGCAGCAAAATGGGTTAATAGGCCCATGAAGGGTAAAAATTCTACAAATCGGAAAATTGTTCAAACTTTCAAATTTTGATTCGATTTTCAAGTGGCATTTTGCGCTGAGTCCGAAAAAAATGCTTGAAAAATTTCTCAAAGCACCAAAATGGGATGATGGGCTCAAAGAAAATCAAAAAGATGAAAAATAGCGTAATCTTCAAAAGTTGTTTTCAATTCTGAAGTAAAATTTAGCGACGTATCCGAGAATAATACTGAAATGGCCCTGAATGATCTCCAAAATGAAAAATCAAAAATTTTTCTCATTCTGCAGTAAAATTGTTGATTCAGGGATGGAAGGAATGTTGACAAGTTCGTCTGCCGTTGAGTGCTCGCGGAGTGAGAGATCGACTAGCGTCGGATGACAGATCCGATGAGGAAATTGCGGAAATTCTCTTCATTTGGGGATTGGAGGGAGAGGACAAATTCATCTTCCGTTGAAGGTTCGCAGTGAGAGATCGACAAGGGCTCTGCGTATGATCAAAGCGGGAAAGAGTGCGAAAATTCCCGTTCTTTCAGTCAAAGAACGCAAAGTTGGTCTTCTGTTGCATGCTTGCGATGAGAGATCAACTGACGCCCCACCTATGAACAAAGCAGGCCAAAGTGCAAAAACTCCTTGATTCAGGTAATGGGAGGATACCGCAAATTCGGTCTTGCTCGTGATGGGCGATCAGCTACAGCTCAGTCTTTGATTGAAGCACACGAACGTCCAGAATTTCTCGGGGTTTCACCCGGAGGAGGGAATGATACCGTCAAGCTCGACTTTCGTTATGAGCTCGCGATAAGAGAACGATCAAGACCCCGTGTAAGACAAAAGCAGGCGGATGATCCCTGGGTTCAACATAGATCGACTGAGGTCCCGTGTATGATCAAGGCGGGTGCTTCCGCAAAAGCTCCTGTTGTTTTGGGCGAAAGAGAGAATGACACCGGCGACTTCGTTTCCCATTCAACCCTTTTTGGTCCCATTCAGATTCAGCGCTAAATTTCTTCTCAGAAGCGAGAAAAACTTCGAAGATTGGGCGGTTTCATCATTTTGGGGGAATTTTGATCATTTTTGGGGCCATTAACCCATTTTGGTGCTTCGCAGAATTTTTTAAGAATCTTATTCAGATTCAGTGCTAAATTTTATCTCAGAATCGAGAACAACTTCGAAGATTAGGCGGTTTTATCATTTTGGGAAAATATTGACCCTTTTTAGGCCCATTAACCCATTTTGGTACTTCGCGGAATTTTTTAAGAATTTTATTCAGATTCAGCGCTAAATTTCTTCTCAGAAGCGAGAATAACTTCGAAGATTAGGCAGTTTCATCATTTTGAGAAAATTTTGCCCATTTTTGGGCCCATTAACCTATTTTGGTACTTCGCAGAATTTTTTAACAAACTTATTCGGATTCAGCACTAAATTTTAGTGCAGGATCGGGGGACACTTTGAAGATTACGCAATTCTTTCAATCATTTTGGGAACCCCTGCTCCACAATTTCGGCACATTTTGGTCCATAACTCGGCTCAGAAAAGTCGTAGAAACTTCAGATATGGCGCAAATTGAAGATAAAATTGAGATACAAAATTCGTATATTTAAACTATACGTCTAACGTTTTGCGTTCTTGCGCTACAACAGATTTAGTGCAAACTCCCATTCAACTGGTAACATCTTTCTGGTCCACCCTGATAGGAGGAGGACTTGAAAAAATTTCAACTCTTGAGCTATCATATATAGCTGGAGATTCGAGAAAAATTTAGACTCTCAAACTATATTATATTAGGCTTATAGTAGGTCTAGGCCTTCTTTATACTAGCTTCATCTAGGTGTAGGCTTCCTTGAATTTTCAATACCAAATTCCATTTGACTCATAAAACAGGTTCCCTGCGTTCCTCGTTTAACTTCGTTAAGGAGCCGTCGTTTTTCTAAGTCCCCTCAGAATTTTTCCAAGTTTTTTGCCGGACAGCGCACCGCGTACGGCAAACTTCTCGAAAAATCCCCCGTAAAACAGGTTCCCTGTTGAAATTTTGATTCTCGAGCTATATATGATGGTAGGGGGACTTGAAGAACTTTTTACCAACTTCGTTGAGGAAACCGTCGTTTTTTAGCGGGGAACCCGCTATCCTTTTTTGGATTTACTTCAAGGAAATTTTCGTGAGCGAGGTTGATGACATCACGAGGTTGTTGACGTCACGGAGAGGGTCTTGGAGAAATTCCGACACCCGAGCTATGTATGATAGGAGGGGGTCTTGGAAAGACGACAGCTTCCTTCAGGACTTGGAAGAACTTCAGGCTCTAGGGGACTCGGGACCGCAGTCCTGCAATGGCATCTTATTTTCTATGTCCTTCTCCTTTCATATCGAGAGTGGAAAGTTTCAACAGGGAACCAGTTTTATGGGGGGCTTTTTGAGAATTTTGGCGTGCGCTGTGGCCGTTCGCCGTCCGGCAAAAAACTTGGAAAAATTTCGTTTCTGGAGCCTTATATGATAGGAGAAGGACTTGGAAAAATTTTGACTCTCGAGCTATCATATTCGTATATAGCTGGAGATTCGAGAAAACAGGCTTATAGTAGGTCTAGGCCTTCTTTATACTAGCTTTATCGAGGTCTAGGCTTCCTTGAATTTTTAATACCAAATCCCATTTGACTCATAAAACAGGTCCCCTGCGTTCCTCCTTTAACTTCGGTAAGGAGGGCGTTGTTTTTTGAGAAGTTTCCCGGTTCCGTACGGCAAAAAACTTGGAAAATTTGCGACTCTCTAGCCAAATACGATGATGTATTTTTTCCAAGTCCCCCTCCTATCTTATAGAGCTCGAGAGTCAAAATCATGTACAGCTCGGAGGTCGATCCTATTGTATAGCTTGCAGGATGAAACTTTTCTAATCTTGAAAAAAAAATTCGAATCTTATTGTATATAGCTTGGCGGATAAAATTTTTCCAAGTCCTCCTTTTATGATGATATAGCTCGAAAGTCAAAAGTTTCCCAAGTCCCCCTCCTGTCATATTTAGCTTGAGATTCAAGAAAAATTTAGACTCTCGAACTATATTATACTGGGCTTATAGTAGGTCTAGGCGGCTCAGTGGCGTAGTGGTAAGAACACGGCCTCGTATTCCGAAGGTCCGCGGTTCAATCCCAGCTACGAGTAAACGTTAACAGTAACAGGTTAATTCACGAACATTCACTTCTACCATCGTGTTATCTGTTAACGTCACTGAGCCGATCAACCCGTATCAACAACGAGTCGGTTAATCTGGGAGTGAAGATTACCGGCAGTATCTAAACGTTCGAACGGGCTTATGCGCGAGACGGGAAAGTTGTGGAACTGGTTCAGCGTCGTGAAGACGCGGTTAACCGGCTAAACCAACATCCCCTATCTCAAGCATACACGTGCACGGAAAATCAATGTGAAACGAAGTTTGTAGTAATAATAGCGCTTGATTTCGTCACCTTCCCAAGCCGGACTTGGTCACCGTGGGATATGTAGACCTGTAAAACCGCACCATAACGTAATAACGTTGGTTGCGAGGCCTTTGGCCAAATTGGCGTAAGATAGGCTATTATTATTATTATTATTATAGTAGGTCTAGGGTTCCTTGAATGATCCTCAATAGCAAATCCAATTTGATTTATAAAACATGTTCCCTGCGTTCCTTGTCTAACATCGTTAAGGAAGCCGTAGTTTTTTCCAAGTCCTCCTCCTATCATATGCAGTTCGAGAGTCACAATTTTCCCAAGTCTCCCTCCTATCATATATAGCTTGGAGGTCGAAATTTTTCCATGTCCTCTTCCCTCTCCATGACGTCATCAACCTTGGACCTCTCGCGCTCGCGTATAAAAATTTCCTGAAAGTATTCTTAACAAAATGGATAGTAGGTTCCCCGCTAAAAAATTGGGTCCCATTAGGGCAACGGCGAACCCGCTGTCGCCGAGTTACTTTGCTCTTGCTTGTTTCATCTAGCCTAGACAAATTTTCCTGTACAAGGTAATATAGCATGCAAATCAAGAAAATTCTAGGCTCTGGAAAATTCCCTGAAAATGATGACGTCACAAATGAGCGGACGCTGACCGCTCAATAAAAGGAATACCACGTTCCCCGCTAAAAAAAAAAAAGTATCTCTGAAGGAGGTATATCAGCTTTCCGGTTGGTTGCTTCCATTCAATTGTAATTCAAATTTTGAAAAATGAGTTACTCCAGGAAAAACCTTTCTTTTCATGATAAGCATTCTGGTAATCAAAAGTACACATTCAAATACAAATTTGAGGTTTTTTATAAGTCAACAACATTTTAATTTATGTAGAGATCGGCCGGAAATGTTTTTCACTCTCTCCTTCTCTCTTCATGACTTCAGTTTTGCTACAAAACTTTAATAAATTCGGTTCGGGTAGTCAACAACCGACAGCACCCTACTTACGGCCACGTTCCGACGTTTACCAAAAAAACACATGCCAATATTATTCCACATCTCGGCACATTCCGGCATCGAGTGCGCAGCGAGCTTATATTTGATTATACCGACATCGTACTCCCCGTGTCTCTGAAATGAGTTTGAAAACGCTTGATAATTTTATAAAGCGTATCAACATATAGCAGGAAAAAAAGTAATCATTTTACCTGAATTTCAGCAGCGAATGTAAATAACGCGTCGGCATTCATTAGATCGTGAGCCAGCGCGGTACCCAACTGATTAAAAGCGTTTCTGTAGTCTTCAACTTTCATGTAAATTAAAGCCAAACTAACCGATAGCTCGGTACTGGATGGATACAGACTGTATGAAGAGGTAAAAAAAAAAAAAAAGAATTACTTTCCAATGTTTAAATATGACCTATCATAACATCAAAAGAGCAAGCCGAATGATACTCGTATAAAAATTTAGGGTTTGTGAGAAATTGTACGCGTATAATTGTGACGAGAAAAGTAAACCGCATATAAAATACGAAGTATTCAAATTGAATTTGCTGAGTAACGCTTTACATTGCTAGCATTTGCAAATTAGATGTAGAAAATGTTCACCTTAATGCATCTTTGTATGTATTGACGGCATTCGAATGATCCTTTTGACGTTCGTATAGTTTGGCTAATTCGGAAAATGATTTCTCGCTCCGTCCGATCAAAACGGCTTGTTTCAAATATTCAACGGCTTTATCCTCTTGCTTTGTTCTGAAGTAGCACAAACCTTTAAATTTTCGAATAAATTACCTTGATACTGAAGAATAATTTTCAATCGTGGATATACGGCCTTTCTGACTCGAGGCAGGCTGTTTGACGAAAGAATATCATGTGTAACAAAGTTGTGCGTCATTCGCCACATCGACTTTGAGCTATAAATATGAGGAGGCAGGGAGAGGCTTGGAAATATTTCGAGTTTAAAATCATGTTAAAGAATAGTGAGAGGGCTGGGAAAAACGCGGGATTTCTTTCATTGACAACCGTAATTGAGGCGAGCAGGGAACTCATTTGTTCAATTATTTTGTCAAACATTTTTCTCATGAGGTTGTTCTGTTTGTTCACCCTCCTTCTTGATTTAGTGTTGATCTAGTCTACAATATTTTAAGCTAACAATTTTTTTTTTTTTTTTTTTTTTTTGGTGGGGGGCAAATAAGTGGTAAAGCTCTTGAGCGGCTCACTCGCGTTCTCCGAGTTTAAAATATTTAAAGCTAATAGATTGTGTATAGCTAATAGCTTTTGGGGGCTTACTCACTCCGCTCGTTTGCCCCCTTCTTTATTTACTATAAGTCTAGTAGAATATGTAAAGCTAATAGCTTGGGAGGCCCTAATGGTTTTGACATGTTTCATGTCTCTTCTGAGACCCCATACACTAGATTTTATACGGTCCTGCAAGTTATGGCCAAGCATACTGAACGAATGAAATACTCAAAATAGTAAAACGAGGAGTAAACTAAACAAAGCCACAGAAATACGATTACACACTGGAGCGCTTTCGATTAATAAACCATTGTCAACAGTGACATGAAAGCAACTGAAACCAATTACCGCTAGGAAGGAGAACATCCGACGAGATCATGACTGAACCAGCGAGTCATCACGATGTGAATCATACTCATAAACTAATTCAATCAATCCCTCATCAGGTATGTGCCTGTTTAGCACATTTAGGCTGTCGTTATTAAGGTGCCGAATAATTTCAATGTGCTCAAGCGCCGTTCGTTTGAAGTACGAGTTCTCTCTGTGGAGGAGGGTCTCGGACCCCTCTTTATAGCAGTGACCACTGGTAATGAGATGGTCCGCAAAAGCCGACTCCCCCAATTTCTTTTTCTCCCAAGCTTTCTTATGCTCGTCAATTCTAATTTTAAGTTGACGGCCAGTCTCGCCTATGTATATCCCTTTACAATCATTACAATTCACCTTGTAGACACCACTTTTTTCGAGCAATGGGATAGGGTCCTTCAATTTGACAAAAAGACTTTTTACAGTATTAAGGTTATAATAAGCTGGTCGGAACCCAAACGGGCGGAGTACGCTACCTAATTTAGAAGAAAACTTCCCCAAGAAGGGGAGCCTTATCCAACGCTTCCTACTCTCCAATGTCGGATTGCGGGGGAGGGAGGTAGTGGAGTCCAGGCATTTCCGAGTCAACTTCCTCCGGACCATGAGGTCAATGTCTATGCTCACCTCATTCACTCTGGCCAAATGCTTTATAGTCGATAGCTCCCTTTGAAAGGCGGTCTGACCAAGCGGAATACTGGTCAACCGGTGGACAAAGCTATTGAATGCAGCGGATTTATGGGCGACAGGGCAGAATGATCTGCCGTGGACAGTAGTATCGGTCGATGTAACTTTCCTATAGATGGCGAATTCATGGACACCGTCTCTATTGGAGATCGTGAGGTCCAAAAAATTAATAGATGAACCGCCCACTTCCAATGTGAATTTGATGGAAGGATACTGATTATTGATATACTTAAGAAACTCCAAAAGGAGATCTCTGGGACCGGTCCACGCACACAAAACATCATCGACGTACCTGCGCCAATAGTGTATATGACCCAAAAGCACATGGCCAGAGGAAAAAAGATCTGGCTCAAATTTTGACATAAATACCTCCGAGATGAGGGATCCCCGAGGAGAGCCAATAGGAATGCCAACCTCCTCAGGAAACTCAAAAAACTTACCCTCAAATTTGCAAAAATTGGGAGACCAGCAGATGTTAAGCAAGTTGAAAAATTCCATCAATTCTTCATGACGGATATTAAATTGTACCAAAAGGGTACCCATATATTGCATAGCAGTGGCTCTAGGAATATTGGGGAATAAGCCGACCACATCGAAAGAGCGAAGGGACGAATCCGGCGGGAAAGTTTCATCCTTCAGCCCATCAGCCAAAGACACCGAATTCTTCACAGAGTAGGGAGACTCGAAATCTATTCTAGATTTAAACCATCGGTCTAGATACTTCGCCAAAGAATAAGTGGGGGAGGACACAAATGAAACGACCGGGCGCATCGGGGTATCCTGTTTGTGAATCTTCGGTAGCCCGTATAATAGAGGAGGCACCGGGTTAGGCTCAAGGAGCAACTTTTTTAGAGCAGGAGTTTTAATAATAAATTCACAATTATTAATGACACGTCTTACTTCTTTTACGTGTTTTGGAAAATTGAAATTAGCATTTTCTTTAGCCCCACATTGGCTGAGAACGTCGTAAACCTTAGAGACGTACGAGGACCTATCCATTACAACAATGGCATTACTTTTGTCAGCCTTTGTAATGGTTAATCCCTCCTCCCTGACCCTCCTCTTAATCTTCTTAATCACATCAGAAGCAAGGTCATTTATACGAGGGAGGGGGGTATTACGGACGAGAGCAGCACAAGTTTTTTGGGTATTGACCCCAGGCCCAATTTTTATTTCGAGGTCCGCAACTACATTAGCGAGAGTGTCGGCATTATTGAGGGGCGTAAAAGAAGTAAGACGTGTCATTAATAATTGTGAATTTATTATTAAAACTCCTGCTCTAAAAAAGTTGCTCCTTGAGCCTAACCCGGTGCCTCCTCTATTACACGGGCTACCGAAGATTCACAAACAGGATACCCCGATGCGCCCGGTCGTTTCATTTGTGTCCTCCCAAAGAAGAAAGAAGAAAGAAGAAAGAAGAAAGAAGAAAGAAGAAAGAAACAAGAAGAAAGAAACAAGAAGAAAGAAGAAAGAAACAAGAAGAAAGAAGACAGAAACAAGAAGAAAGAAACAAGAAAAAAGAAAAAAGAAAGAAAGAAGAAAGAAAAAAGAAAGAAAGAAGAAACAGGAACGAAGAAAGAGGAAAGAAAAAAGAAGAAAAAAGAAAAAAGAAAAAAGAAAAAAGAAAAAAGAAAGAAAGAAAGAAAGAAGAAAGAAGAAAGGAGAAAGACGAAAGCAGAAAGGAGAAAGAAGGAAGAAAAGGAAGAAGAGTACTCATGCTAAACTGAGACAGGGGCCAGCGAGTGAGCCAAGTTGATAGCTCAAAAAATATTTCTCATACTAGATCCATAAAACACCTAGAAAGGGGGCAAACAAGTGGATTGAGTGAGCCCCATGAAAGGCGATACCTCAAAATATTTCTCATACCAGATTTATGGGCGAACGAGCGGAGCGAGTGAGCTCTACGAAAGGCAAAAGCCCAAAATATTTTATATCAGACTTATGCTAACCGGGACAGGCCGAAAGGCAAAATCTCAAAATATTTCTCATTCCTGACTTATGGGCGAACGAACGGACAGGCTAATTTAGTATTCTTTGTATGAGACAACAACACTACCTAACGCTCTTTTTAAACAACTGGAAAAGACATTAATCATGATCTTTATTCATTTGGCTATGCCAGACAATTTAGGAAGGCAATAGTGACAGAAATCATAATAATATACATTTAATCTTTTTTAGGGCCTCACTTGCCCAATGGCTTTAGGGGGCCCCTCCTTCGTCTATTATAAGTCCAGTAAAGAATATTATGTAGAGCTAATATAGCTTTCGGTGGCTCACTCGCTCCCCTCGTTCGCCCCCTTCTTTGACTACACATAGTATAAGTCTAGTTTAAAATATTTAGATCTAGTCTTGTTCTGAACACGCGAGTGAGCCCCATTCTTGACTAGTATAAGTCTACTTTAGCTTTTAAGGGGCTCACGAATACTAGACCTATCTCTAGTATAAACTGAGGCAGGTGAACTCGCAGATTTCTGGAGGAGCATTCGCAGACTTGGGTGAAGAGGGGCCACTCGCAGAATTTCAAATTAGGAGTCGGGACTCAGTAAAGACATGAAACATGTCAAAAGATGTGTAGTTCAATGAAAGTAGGGGCAAATGTGAAGTAATATCTCACAAGCGCTTGACCTAGTAGAATTCGAGATTAGAATATTTCAAGATGACTGATAAAATATAAGAGAAATGAAACATGATCTTTATTTATTTGGCTACGCCAGAACATTGTTGTTCTTTCTTTCTTTCTTTCTTTTTCTCTCTCTTGAGAGGAACCCGGAGATTTAGCGAGTTTTGTCAAGGGAACCGGAAAAATTTCGAATCACGGGCTGTAAAGGTAAGAATCCTTAGTTCATATGTTTCCCCATTACCGACCTGTAATTTCTTATAACTATAGGGTGCGAAATCACCTCGACCTGCAAATAACATTCATGCTATGGTCAAGTCAATACAGAGAACAGGAGATAAAGAACCGAAGGAGACTTATTTCTAGGCGGATCTCCAAGTTTCAAGCAATTAGCCAATAAATATAGGATTTGTTCTCATTACCTAAGTGATGATGGACGTTCCAATCAGTTGTAGCGACAAATTTTTCCGCTTTAATAAAAATCTCCAGAGCTAATTTGTATCTGCCCAATAGAAATCTATGAAAATAAAAAAATTAAAAAAAAAAGGAATTATTCCCTCTGTACATTTTCCGTTCCTGTATGTCAGGCAAACCGAAGAATTAATGGAGATCGTATATTATTATATACTTATATATAAAGATACCAAGTTTATATCATTTAAGAATACTGCCGTCAAGTCAATATTCGTAGTGTGCGTGTGTTGAAGAAAAAAAAATAGATATAAAGATTAATATTATTCAAGCGCGTGTACGGTAAGCTTTTTTTTATTCGAATCCGAAGAAAAGCTTTTGTGAATGCCAGTCAAATTGTGTACCATTTCAACCAAGTACGAAGTTTTGTCGACCGCGAAAAAAAATTTGATCGTTCGGTAAGTTCAAAATTTATAAGTATTCTTGACAAATGGTCTCACATGTTGTTTCCAAACGGTTAATCGATTTTGAAATAAAAATACGCAACGAATTCTCGACACTTCAGAATCTGATCCGAAAAGATACTCTATACATCCGAAATATGCTCATGCGTACGTGCATCACGCGCGCGTGGAATCCATAAATTTGGTCTGTCACCCATATCTAAGTTTACTCACTTCTAAATTCCTTAAATTTATGCTTCGTTTCTTAATGTGTCGGGGAAAAATAGCTTTTTTGTACGTACAAGAGATAATATTTTGACCTTTTAATGAAAAAAAAAAAAAAAAAAAAAACTGTACATCAGGGAATGGTACGCTTGTCTGCGAAATTTTTCACTCCCGAGATTAATCGATGAGATACGAAATACGTACGCGTACGATGTAAAGGAACTTCAAA
This sequence comes from Aspidiotus rigidus, assembly GCA_035079385.1. Lineage (NCBI taxonomy): Eukaryota > Metazoa > Arthropoda > Insecta > Hemiptera > Diaspididae > Aspidiotus > Aspidiotus rigidus. The sequence goes on along the minus strand of JAVHKY010000041.1, from coordinate 924,380 downwards.
TTTTATCGCACGAGAGTACTACCGAAATTGAAATCGGATAAACTATTTAGTAAGTGAAGCATTCTCTGAGAGAACCACAATCTCATATCATCAAAAATTGTTCTCTTGCAAAAAAAAAATTGATGAATATAAGGAGGAGTCTGCGTCTTCTCTCGAATACGTATCAAATTACACTTATAAATCTATCGCTGTGGGGAAATCTCTTTTGAGATCAACAGGACAAACCGAATTTTCTGTATATTATGTTTTTTCCTTTCTTCTACAGCCCAAGTTCAGACACTGAGGAGAGGGCTCTAACCTAATTTAAATACTTTGAAAATTTCCAATTGTGGGTTTCTGGAGGGGAAGGGAATTTGACTTAGGTTAGGAATTGGAACTCATAATGAGTGAGTGAAGTGTAAGTAGAGCACTAATATATTGAAAAAGGGTTTTTCAATTGTACAAATCTACTTTATTAGTTGCTTATACAAGAGTACTTATAACAAATGCTTGAGACGAGGCATTATTCCCAAGTATGTGCCTATCAGGCTACCAGAAAATAGCGCAGCAGTGAAACGCACCAAGATGCAATCCGAAAGATTGAGAGTGAAGAACGAAATTGGTGAACTCTACAAGAAAATCACCAGGCTGAATGGTCCACTGTACGATCAATATTTCCATCTGTCCAGGTTACTCCACCCGCAAGAAGTTGAAGAAATGATGTTCGAAAAAGGAGGAGAGGGGAAGAAAGGAGAAGACTATGTGGAAAAACGAGTGGAAGCCCAAACGAAACAGATCAAGAAGAAGCTTGCCGAACTGACCCGGAAGAAAGAAGAAAGAAAGGAAGAGACAGCGAGAGTTGAGTACAAATTTACCGAGAACCTATCAAGCGTCACCTTCACAGAAGAAGAAAGAAGACTGCTGGACAAAGGCATCAAGTACGTGCAGCCAGAGAGGCTGAACCAGTGTAGCCTTGAAAGCATGGCCATTAGCTGCGAACAAGTAATCCAAACCATGGAACACGACGTGAGACCAGGAGCCCGGACCGAAATTGGGAAAGTGCTGTTGGATATCAAAGAGGATATGTGCCGAACCTATGACAGAACGCAAGTAATGCAGAGGAAGGTCACAAATCTACAAAAGAGGATCCGACAGAACAACCTGATTTTGACAAAGGCGGACAAGGGCAGCACGGTAGTGGTAATGGAGAAGGAGGACTACACCCAAAAAGTGGAGTCGTACATCGCAGTTAATGGATATCAAGTGCTGGCAAGGGACCCAACACGGAAATACCAAGATGACCTGAAAGCTGTGTTGAAACGGAACAATGTACCCGGCAATGGAAGGACACTTGAGATGAACCCGGTTGTACCAAAACTCAAGGGGCTTGTAAAACTCCACAAAGCGAACCATCCGATGAGACCCCTGGTCAACAGCATTCAATCACCATGCTACAAGATAGCAAAGATCGTAGCCACATTCCTGAAAGAAAACTACCAGTTTGCACTCAGACGAAGTATCAGAAACAACGGAGAGGTGATTGAGCAACTGGACGAATTGGAAATCAGGAGTAACGACAAGCTGATATCCTTTGATGTGACTAATATGTTTGGTACCATACCGAGAGAGGAACTTCTCACTCTGCTCAAAAACAACAGATACCATGGGAGGTGATGGGTCGAAGTACGCCAACATAGTGGAGGAGATCTTGAGCCAGAACTACTGCCGCTTCAATAACAGGTTCTACAGTCAGGAAAGGGGACTTGCGATGGGATCACCACTGTCACCAATACTGGCAGAGATATTCATGAATGAAATGGAAAACAAGATATTGAAGGGCAGCAAATTCAGAAACTCGATCAAACACTGGGCCAGATATGTAGATGATATCCTAATTGTGTGGCCAGGCACTGATAGACAGCTGGATCTATTCCTTTCAGAAATGAACGCGATGAATGAGAGCATCAAATTCACAGTGGAAAAAGGCAATGAGACCATAAACTATTTGGACCTTACACTCACAATGGAGAACAATAGGATAGAATACAAAATCTACAGGAAGCCGACGCATACTGACACCATCATCCCAAATGACTCCTACCATCACCCCAGGCACAAGTTAGCGGCAATCCAGAACTACTGCTATCGGGCAATTTCTATCCTCAAGAACAACGAAGAGAAGAGGAAAGAGATCGAGATAGTAAAGCAGATCGCAGAAGCCAATGGCTACCGCAGATGTGTGGTGGAGGGAGTCTTTGTGAAAATGGAAACAAAGAAAGGAACCCATGATAGCATAGTGAGAAAGTACTCCGGATCGATACCATATATAGGATAGTACACAAACAAGGTGATAAAGGCGTCCAATGGCTACGATATGAATGTGGGTACTCAGAATAACCAACCCATGGTGAAGAGAATCAGCAATGACCAGACGGAACAAAAGGACAAGGAAAGCTTGAGCGGAGTGTACAAGCTCAGTTGTGAACAATGCGAGGGGATCTATATCGGTGAGACTGGGAGAAAGTTTGAGATCAGGAGAAAGGAGCACAAAACGTCGAGGGAGAAAGAAGATGGCAAGTCACTGTTTGGGAAACACTGTAACGAGGAAAACCACGATGGAGAGGGAATATTTGAAGTCATACATGTAGAGAATCGCACAAAGAGAAGAAAACTCCGGGAACAAATGGAGATTGCAAAAGCCAAGAGGAAGAAAGCCTGCCTCTTGAACAATGTAATCACATTTGACAGCGAAAAATTATTCGGTCTGGTGATTGGACGAGAGAAGAAGAACGGAACCAACCAATGAGACGGCAGGAATCCAGGTAGCTAATAGAAACGCAGCATTTAGGACAATAGATTGAACCAATCACAAAGCAGTCATATTATTGTAAAAATAAGTTTCTAAGAAGTGAACCAATCACAACACAGCTTATTATAGCCAATAAGATCACAGTATTATACTATAAAAAACTCATGGTTAAGGCCTTGTTCTCCAGTTGCGACACAACTGATAATGGGATAACACCCGACAGTACTCTTGTATAAGCAACTAATAAAGTAGATTTGTACAATTGAAAAACCCTTTTTCAATAGGTTAGGAAGTCGGAAAAATTTCGACTTTCGAACGAAATGTATAAAGCGTAAAGCGGATAGGTCCATGTCTCCAGTCCCCCCTTCGAGTTGTGGTCTGGAATCAGGCTGAATTGTTCATGCCTTCGAAATTTTTGTTAACAGGGAACCTGTTTTATAGGGGGTTTTTTGAAAAATTTGTCATGCTTCGTCCGGCCAAAAACTTGAAAAAATTTCCACTCGCGAACCGTATAATATGGTAGTATCTGGCTTATTGAAGCGCTAAACCAACTGGTGTATGCAGCATTGCATGTCTAGGCTATCCTAATAGGGTCATGTCATGTATTATTTTTCAACCCATGGAACAATTTCCTGCGTTCCTCGTTTAACATCGTTAAGGAAGCCAACCCGTCGTTTTCATCTCATTCCTTATCGTCTTTTTGGGTTTTGTATCCCTGGCACCCTTTTCAGGCCTACTTTCATATACTAGATGATGTATTGGTAGAAGAAGAAGACAATAGACCAAACTAACTTAAAGAGAGCGGGGGTGGGACTTTATTGAATTTGTATCGAATTAAAACCTTTGAGCAATTTTGTAGGTTTAAGCGTCTAAGCTTTATGACTTCGAGGCTCAAAAGAATTACAACCTTCGCTATACTTCGATAATTTATCACCTTTTCGATTTTCGGGATACGCGTACCTGAGTCCGAGCCTCAGGGCACTTCCTTCAGGTTTTTGGTACTGGGTGATGTATTGGCAGAATTGTGGATTCGAGGCATTTTTTGGTGAGCCTCCTCCGGAGCATAAGGTCAAAGTCCACGCTGACTTGATTCACCCTGTCCAGGTGCTTGGTTGTCTCAAGTTCCTCTTGCAAAGCCGCCTGACTCAAGGGTATATGAGTCTGTCGCTGAATTAGGCTATTGAAAGCTGCGATCTTATGGGCAGTAGGACAAAAGGACGACTCGTGGATGACAATATCGGTGGACGTTTCTTTTCTATAAATTCCAAACTCGTGGACACCATCATTAATAGAGATGGATAAACCCAAAAATTTTATTGATGAGCCACCGACTTCCAATGTGAATTTTATGGAAGGGTATTGGCTGTTTGAATATGTAAGGAACTCACTCAGGAGTTCGTTGTCCACGTACCTATGCCAATAGTAGACGTGACTCTAGAACACCTGGCCGGAGGAAAATAAATCAATTTCAAATTTCAACATGAATACCTCCGAAATGAACGAATCCAAGGGGGAACCAATAGGAATCCCCACTTCTTCGGGGAACTCAAAAAATTTTCCCATCAAACTTACCAAAATTAGGGGACCAACAGACTCAGTAAAGAACTCCGGTTCCCTTGTGGATAGGCTGAAGGACCCAAGTCTTCCTCCGGGATCGACTTTATGTTCCTTTGATGTTGTACAATTGTTTCCTCACATCCCAATAGCCGTCGCTATGCAACACATGGGTGAGTTACTAGTTAAAGCTGATGTACCTTAGGAAGAATTTGGGGAATTCTTTGGTCTTCCAAATGTCTGTTGGTCCTCTAATTTTTGTAAGTTTGATGGGAAAATTTTTGACCTAAGACGTGATGAGATCGTGAAGTCAAACGGTAGATATAAAAACATTTTCAAGTCCCGAAAATAGGTCAAGGTCACTGATGACATCCCACTCCCCTTCTTCCGCTCCATGCGGTATAGTAATTTTATACTAGGCTTATTTTAAGTCTGGGACTCTTTTATACTACCTTTAGACTAGGTCTCCCTAAAATGGGTCAAGATTACTGATGACGTCAACAAGCGTTCCTACCCCTCTGCGTCCGCTCATTTGTAAGGTTATCATTTTCGGGAAATTGTCTAGGGCCTAGAATTTTCTTGATCTGCGTTCAACCTTGATTGTTAGAAAAATTTGTATAGGTTAGATAAAGCAATGGAACCCTTTATAATTATATATTTTGTTGGGGGTTATTTTCCGGAAACGTTTGTGTCTATAAAGTTATAATTTTCGAGGAAATGTCGAGGGATTGGAATTTTTGCAATCGAATCGGATGACGTCATCAATCGTTATCTTAGGTTGCGCTATATTGAGTGGACCAGAAAGATGTTACCAGTCAAGTTGGAGATTGCGCTAAATTCACTCCAACGCAAAAACGCGAAACGTTGGATGTATAATTTAAATTCACGAAATTTGTAACTCAATTTTATCTTTGATTTGAGTCCCTAGTCAACTTTCTATGAGTTTTTTGAGCCGAGTTATGGACCAAAATGTGCCAAAAATTGACCAATTCGCCAAAATCATCAAACATTAAACATCATTCAAACTAACGAATCCGTTCCTCTAAGTTACGGCTATCCATAATAAACGCGAAAAAGACGAATACTCCGAAGGGAGAGTGAACCTTGCAAACCGCAGAAAATACAAAACGACGAGCGCTTTCGGTTGATAAACCATCTTCAAGCCTGAAATGAAAGCAACTGACGAACGGAGGAGAAGAACAATGTATTAAGATTGGCTAAACGAGAAATCACGGTGTGAATCATAGACCAGTTCGACCAGGCCATCCTCCGGAATGAACGAGTTGAGTACAGTGATACCGTCAGTGTTGCGATGACGCTTTATCTCTATCTCGTACTCGAGGGCGATGCGCTTTCGGTACGAATTCTCCTTATGGAGGAGCTTTTCGGATCCCTCACGGAAGCTGTGGCCACTGTTTATCAAATGATCAGCAAAAGCTGACTCCCCCAAGCGTCCCTTCTCTCGAAGCTTCAGGTGCTCAGCTACTCTAACTTTCATTCGGCGGCTGGTCTCACCAATATGAAAGCCTCCACAATCCCCACATTCCATCTTATAAACACCACTCCTCTCATCAATGGGTATGGGGTCCTTCAGTCTCACAAACAACCCCTTAACTGTTGTAAGGTTGTAGAACGCGGGTCTGAAGCCAAACGGGTGGAGGGCCCGACCCAATTGGAGGGAGAACTTCCCCAGAAAAGGGAGACTGATCCAACGCAACCGGCGATCACGGATCATGTCTCGGGGGAGGGAGGTGGTGAAATCAAGAATGCTCCTTGTAACTTTCAGCTCCGAACCATCACGTCAACGTCGATGACCCCATTCACTCTAGCCAGGTGTTTTATTGTGAGTACTTCTTTCTTAAAAGCAGACTGACTCAACGGAATACGAGTCAGTCTGTGAACTAGGCTATGAAATGCAGCCATCTAGTGAGCAACAGGTCCGAACGAACCACCGTGGACTAAAACATCGGTCGTAGTATCTTTCCTGTAAATTCCATACTCATGGATACCGTCTACAGTAGAGATCGATAAATCCAAAAAGTTAATGGAAAATACCCCTATTTCCAACGTAAATTTGATGGAAGGGTACCAGGAATTGAGATACCTCAGAAACTCACCAAGGAGATCTGGGTGACCAGTCCAGGTTCATAGAACGTCATCAACGTACCTGTGCCAATAGTGAATATGATTAAGTAACACCTGGTTCGAGGAAAAAAGGTCAAGTTCAAACTTAGACATGAAAACTTCGGAGATAAGAGAGCCTAAAAATGATCCAATAGGGATCCCTACGTCATCAGGGAACTCGAAAAATTTCCCATCAAATTTACAGTAGTTAGGGGACCAGCAGGTATTCAGAAGATCGAAAAATTCCTGAAGCTCATTGTGAGGAATGTTGGCTCTGACGAGTAGCTCACCTATCCGCTGTATAGTAGCAGCCTTGGGAATATTCAGGAACAAACCAACAACATCAAAAGAGCAGATGGTCGTTCCCGGGGGAAGACTTACACCCTTCAGGACATCAGTTAACGAGGCTGAATTCAAAACCAAATGAGGAGATTCAAAATCAATGCGATTTTTGAACCATCGGTCAAGGAATTTGGCAAGGAGGTAAGTGGGGGAGGAGACGAAAGAAACAACGGGTCGCATCAGGGTATAAATTGTTCTTATGCACTTTAGGCAGCCCGTAGAGGAGGGGGGGGGTCTCGTTCATTCCGGAGGATGGCCTGATCGAACTGGTCTATGATTCACACCGTGATTTCTCCTTTAGCCAATCTTAATACATTGTTCTTCTCCTCCGTTCGTCAGTTGCTTTCATTTCAGGCTTGATGATGGTTTATTAACCGAAAGCGCTCGTCGTTTTGTATTTTCTGCGGTTTGCAAGGTTTACTCTCCATTCGGAGTATTCATCTTTTTCGCGTATAACTTCATTTTCTTAGAAAGAATTGACCATTATCGTAATGAACCTAGTGGAAAGGAATGGTGTTAACATCGATATCGATTCCCTTCTGTGGATGAAGAGGTAATGGACGAAAAGTGAAGGAAAAAAATTAACTTACACGCGTGAAAAAGATAACGAACAGCGGAGCAGACCAAGCTGCAAGTGATTGTCTAAATGAAATATGATGGTGATATGATTAGCCTATACTCGAGTTATCAAACGACCTCTACAATAAAAGAATATCTGTTCAATTTTCATGTGCGCCGAGTATACTTGAATACGAACGCGCTGATGCTACGTATACCTACGTTGATCATGCAGATGATTTTGCTCTTCATCTTTTGTGCCGCCTTAGGATCGAGAGCACAGGACAATGATCAAACAAAGCCCTATAAAAATCTAAGAGAAAACTACAGAGCTTTAGGCTTCAACGATAGCCAGGTAGCGTATTTATTGCAGAGGGATCTTGATCATGAAAATGAAATCAGAGATCGCGAAAATGAAATCAGAGATCGCGAAAATGAAATCAGAGTTTTGCAAGATAATATAACTGAGTCGAGACCGATGGTAGTAAGTAGCTATAAATCTCAGCAATTTTAGGACGGTTAAAATACAGTTTCTTTAGGGAGCGTTGCAATTTTGACACGCTGGAACGAAAGCCGTTCGGGGAAGCAGAGGAATTTCAAAAGCTCGCGCGCCATTTAACGATATCATTACCTGTTCTTTCATTCTACGAGTAAATAAAATATGTATATAACCTACAAAATGCCGAGTGACGTCGACAGACAGAAGGATGGAGGGAGGGAGGCGTCACAAAGTCTTACTCTTGCATTAGATTTACTCTTACAAACATTTATTTATGTTATGCTTAAAAATGTTCTTCTACCATTATTTTCCAGGAAGCATATCTAAGGATGATGTGCGGTAACCAGTTCCGTGGTACTATTCAACATATCGAAAATAACTATGTAACTGACATGAACTTTATTTCACAATTTCCGTCGCTGCGTAAAGTCATGATAGACAGCATTGATGATTTTAACAAATTACGTAAGGAGAACAAATCTCCATCCGGAGATATTGATAAAACCATGCTGGAAGAGAAACTACCTATAACAAGCAAGTATTTCACGCGTCGAGAAAAGTGGTTCGTGTTGTCGAAATGGTTTGTGCAACTCAGGAATGAATCTGATGAGTTGGCAGAGTTGGAGTCCGTTTACCAATTATTTTCCGACTTCCGTCAATCTTTTTTACGTGAGTTCCAAGAAAAACTTAGAATTTCAGACGATAAACTCCCGTATAGGATCGGCAGTATTTTCAATCACGTGTGGGATTATGCAAGTTACCAAATGATTAAAAAACTGGAGAAGGTATTGACGTCAGACGAGCTAAATTCCGTTCTCCTTTCTCTTCAGCCACTTCAAATCCAAGATACTGCCTGTTTAAGTGTTATTATGCGGTCTAATCTCGTAACGGTACGACCACCACTTCAGTACTGATACGTATCACATAGGTAATGAGTGCATTTGTAGTTTTTATTGCAAGCTACGTATGTTGATATCACATTGGTAATTATTTGTGAAGTACCTAGGCTATAATGTAGAAATTTTTGATTTTGACCCACAGTTCATTCTCTCGTTTCCATATCTCTTTTCTTCGATAAAAAGTAATGTAATAAATGAAGCCAGTTTGTCAGAGTTTTTGTTTATATATATATATTATCCTCCTCTTACAGTGAGAGATCACAGGCTTCAAATATAGAGAATCACGACGGCAAAGGAATACCAAAATACTTACACTTCCGCGGCCAAGAGGGAGAACGCTTTCGGGCATACGGCGAATGTACTGAAAAGAGAAAGAGATGGCTCCTTTAACATATAAACAGGTGTCAGGTCCGCCATAGAAATGAAAACTTCGGAGATAAGAGAGTCTAAAGGTGGTCCAATAGGGATCCCTACTTCATCAGGGAACTCGAAAAATTTCCCTTCAAATTTACAGTAGTTAGGGGACCAGCAGGTATTCAGAAGATCGAAAAATTCCTGAAGCTCATTGTGAGGAATGTTGGCTCTCGACGAGTAGCTCACTTATCTGCTGGATAATAGCAGCCTTGGGAATATTCGGGAACAAACCAACAACATCAAAAGAGCAGATGATCGTTCCCGGGGGAAGACTTACACCCTTCAGGACATCAGTTAAAGAGGCCGAATTCAAAACCGAATGAGGAGATTCAAAATCAATGCGATTTTTGAACCATCGGTCAAGGAATTTGGCAAGGAGGTTAGTGGGGGAGGAGACGGAAGAAACAACGGGTCGCATCGGGGTATTGTTCTTATGCACTTTAGGCAGCCCGTAGAGGAGGGGGGGGGTGTGAGGTTAGGAACAAGGAGGTTTTTTTTTCAGAGCAGGAGTCTTGGTAATAGCTGCACTCCTGTTGATGACATTCCTAACTTCTTTGACGTGCTTCAGGAAGCTAAAATCCTCACTCTCTTTAGCACCACACTGCTGGAGGACCTCGTGGACCTTGGAAGAATAGGCGGATTTCTCCGTCACCGCAACAGCATTTCCCTTGTCCGCCTTAGTGACGATTGAATCTCCCTCTTTAATCTTCCTCTTTAAACCTTGAATCACTCCTTCCAATTCATTACTCATCCGGGGGAGGGGGTCATTGCGGACTATCTCGGCACAAACTTTCTGGGTATTAAAACCAGAGCCAATCTTAACAACAAGATCCGCAACAACATTAGCCAAGGTTTCATCTTTCTTGAGGGGAGGTAGACTAAATTTCAAACCTTTCTCGAGGAGGGCTGTGTCGTCACCATTGAACACTACCTGACTATTATTTATGAGGGGGGATGGAATTTATGGACGTCAACACCATCACTCGACCCTTCCTCAACCACATCTTAACCTTCATTAGAGAGGACAACTTCTTATTTTTCTTCTCCCTCAACTTCACCTCAAACTTCCGACACTTTAAATTGACGTCCCGCATAAAGTAATCAAACTCAAGGGGGAGGAGCATACCGGAGAGTCTCGAATGGACAAGAAGGTTCAGAAATTTTTCGATCTTCTGAATACCTGCTGGTCCCCTAACTACTGTAAATTTGAAAGGGAAAAAAAAGATTTTCGAGTTCCCTGATGAAGTAGGGATCCCTATTGGATCATTTTTAGGCTCTCTTATCTCCGAAGTTTTCATGTCCAAGTTTGAACTTGACCTTTTTTCCTCGAACCAGGTGTTACTTAATCACATTCACTATTGGCCCAGGTACGTTGATGACGTTCTATGTACCTGGACTGGTCACCCAGGTCTCCTTGGTGAATAGAATCAATGAGGTTTCTCAATTTATGACCAGATATACCAGACGAAGTCATACTCAAGCAAGTAATTCAATCGGAGTAATTTACAAAATTTAGCCACAGAATTTTAACGATGCCGGAGCGCTTTCGATTAAACAATCATTGTCAACGGGGACTGGAAAGCGACTGAACCAACTCCGGCTGTAAACTAGAAACATACGAGGAAATCAGGATTGAACCAGCGAGTCCTCACGACGTGAATCATACTCGTAAACTAGTTCAATCAACCCCTCATCAGGTATGTACCTGTTGAGCACATCAAGGTCGTCGTTACTTAAATGACGGATTATTTCGATGTGTTCTCGCTCCGAATACGCGTTTTCTCTATAGAGGAGGACCTCGGACCCCTCTTTAATGCTACGGCCGCTAGTGATTAGATGGTCCGCAAACGCTGATTCACCTATATTCTTCTTTTCCCACGCCTTCCTATGTTCAGCAATTCTAATTTTCAACTGACGGCCTGTCTCTCCGATATAAATTCCGTTACAATCCTTACACTCAACTTTATACACACCACTCCTCTCGGCCAGTTGGATAGGGTCTTTTAGCCTAACCAATAAACTTTTTATGGTATTGGGGTTGTAATACACAGGACGAAATCCGAAGGGGCGTAGGACACGAGTCAATTGAGATGAAAACTGCCCCAAGAACGGAAGCCTTATCCAACGCTCTCTACTGTTAGGGTCGTATTGCGGGGGAGAGAGGTGGTGGAATCGAGGCATTTTCGAGTAACATTCCTTTGGATCATAAGGTCAATGTCTAATTAAACGAATCCGTTCCTTAAGGTTACGGCTATCCATCATAAACGAAAAAACGAATACTCTCCCCTTGGAGTATTCGTTTTTTCGTTTATGTCAATGTCTAAGTTCACTTCATTCAATACCTCTTTTTGGAAGGCTGACTGATTGAGAGGAATACTAGTCAGTCGATGGATTAGGCGGTTAAATCCAGCATATTTATGGGCTATAGGGCAGAAAGATTTGCCCTGGACAGTAATATCGGTCGCAGTATCTTTCCTGTATATGGCGAATTCATGGATACCATCTCTATTACAGATCGTCAAATCCAAGTAATTAATAGATGCGCCACCGATTTCTAAAGTAAATTTTATAAAATTGTGCTGCTTTTGACCGCAATACCCCCCTCCCTCGCATAAACAATTACGCAATTGAGGTGATTAAAGGATTAAAGAGGAGGGTCAGGGAGGAGGGCTTAATCATCACGAAGGCTGACAAAAGCAATGCCATTGTCGTGATGGAGAAGTCCTCCTACGTCTCCAAAGTCTATGACGTTCTCGGCCAGTGTGGTGCTAAGGAAAACGACAGTTTCAATTTTCCTAAACACGTAAAAGAAGTTGGACGTGTGATAAACGAGTGTTAATTTATTATTAAAACTCCCTCGCTAAAAAGATTGCTCCTGGAGCCCAACCATGTGCCTCTCCTCTTGTACGGGCTACCAAAAGTCCATAAAAAAGATAACCCGATGCGTCCGGTCATATCCTTTGTGTCCTCCCCCACGTACGCTCTGGCGAAATTTTTGGACCGATGGTTTAAATCGAGAGTTGACCATGAGTCACCTTACTCTGTGAAAAATTCGGTCCCCTTGGCTGATAGGCTTAAGGATAATATTCTTCCGCTGGGATCGACCCTGTGTTCATTTGATGTGGTCGGCCTGTTCCCCAATATCCCCAGAGCAACCACCATGCAACATATGGGAGACCTTTTGATTCAAACAAATGTTCGCCAAGAAGAATTGGGTGAATTTTTCAATCTCCTCAATATTTGTTGGTCTCCCAATTATTGCAAATTCGATAACAAGTTTTTTGAGTTTCCTGAAGGGGTTGGATACCCATCGGTTCTCCTTTGGGTTCTCTCATTTCGGAGGTCTTTATGTCTAAGTTTGAGCTCGATTTGTTCTCCTCTGGCAGTGCGTATTTAGATCAGATTTATTATTGACACAGGTATGTCGACGATGTGTCGTGTACGTGGACTGGTCCCCGAGAGCTCCTTTTGGAGTTTCTCCAGTATCTATATAATCAATATCCTTCTATAAAATTTACTTTAGAAATCGGTGGCGCATCTATTAATTACTTGGATTTGACGATCTGTAATAGAGATGGTATCCATGAATTCGCCATATACAGGAAAGATACTGCGACCGATATTACTGTCCACGGCAAATCTTTCTGCCCTGTAGCCCATAAATATGCTGGATTTAACAGCCTAATCCATCGACTGACTAGTATTCCGCTCAATCAGTCAGCCTTCCAAAAAGAGGTATTAACTATAAAGCACTTGGCCAGAGTGAATGAAGTGAACTTAGACATTGACCTTATGATCCAAAGGAATGTTACTCGAAAATGCCTCGATTCCACCACCTCCCTCCCCCGCAATACGACCCTAAACAGTAGAGAGCGTTGGATAAGGCTTCCGTTCTTGGGGCAGTTTTCATCTCAATTGAGTCGTGTCCTACGCCCCTTCGGATTTCGGCCTGTGTATTACAACCCCAATACCATAAAAAGTTGATTGGTTAGGCTAAAAGACCCCATCCAACTGGCCGAGAGGAGTGGTGTGTATAAAGTTGAGTGTAAGGATTGTAACGGAATTTATATCGGCGAGACAGGCCGTCAGTTGAAAATTAGAATCGCTGAACATAGGAAGGCGTGGGAAAAGAAGAATATAGGTGAATCGGCGTTTGCGGACCATCTAATCACTAGCGGCCATAGCATTAAAGAGGGGTCCGAGGTCCTCCTCTATAGAGAAAACGCGTATTCGAAGCGAAAAGCGTTAGAACAAATCGAAATAATCCGTCATTTAAATAACGACGACCTTAATGTGCTCAATAGGTACATACCTGATGAGGGGTTGATTGAACTAGTTTACGAGTATGATTCACGTCGTGAGGACTCGCTGGTTCAATCCGTATGTTTCTAGTTTACAGCCGGAGTTGGTTCAGTCGCTTTCCAGTCCCCGTTGACAATGATTGTTTAATCGAAAGCGCTCCGGCATCGTTAAAATTCTGTGGCTAAATTTTGTAAATTACTCCGATTGAATTACTCGCTTGAGTATGACTTCATCTGGGTCTCCTTGGTGAGTTTCTGAGGTATCTCAATTCCTGGTACCCTTCCATCAAATTTACGTTGAAAATAGGGGTATTTTCCATTAACTTTTTGGATTTATCGATCTCTGTTGTAGACGGTATCTATGAGTTTGGAATTTACAGGAAAGATACTACGACCGATGTTTTAGTCCACGGTGGTTCGTTCGGACTTGTTGCTCACTAGATGGCTGCATTTCATAGCCTAGTTCACAGACTGACTCGTATTCCTTTGAGTCAGTCTGCCTTCAAGAAAGAGTTAATCACAATAAAACACCTGGCTAGAGTGAATGGGGTCAATGTCGACGTTGACGTGATGATTCGGAGGAAAGTTACGAGGAGCGTCCTGGATTCTACCACCTCCCTCCCCCGAGACACGATCCGTGATCGCCGTTTGCGGTGGATCAGTCTCCCTTTCCTGGGGAAGTTCTCCCTGTAATTGGGTCGGGCCCTTCGCCCGTTTGGCGTCAGACCCGCGTTCTACAACCCTACAACAGCTAAGGGGTTGTTTGTGAGACTGAAGGACCCCATACCCATTGATGAGAGGAGTGGTGTTTATATGATGGAATGTGGGGATTGTGGAGGCTTTCATATTGGTGAGACCAGCCGCCAAATGAAAGTTAGAGTAGCTGAGCACCTGAAGTCTTGGGAGAAGGGACGCTTAGGGGAGTCAGCTTTTGCTGATCATTTGATAAACAGTGGCCACAGCTTCCGTGAGGGATCCGAAAAGCTCCTCCATAAGGAGAATTCGTACCGAAAGCGCATCGCCCTCGAGTATATAAAGATAATGCGTCATCGCAACACTGACTGTCAACTCGTTCATTCCGGAGGATGGCCTGATCGAACTGGTCTATGATTCACACCGTGATTTCTCGTTTAGCCAATCTTAATACATTGTTCTTCTCCTCCGTTCGTCAGTTGCTTTCATTTCAGGCTTGAAGATGGTTTATTAACCGAAAGCGCTCGTCGTTTTGTATTTTCTGCGGTTTGCAAGGTTTACTCTCCCTTCGGAGTATTCGTCTTTTTCGCGTTTATTCCATATTTTACTTGATTTAATTGGGAAATTTAACGCTGATCCCGAAAGAAAGTAGGGAATTTTCAATTTCTTATTTCAGTTGGCAAATTATTGAATTTTTGGCACATTTTGGTCCATAACTCGGCTCAAAGAAATCGTAGGATGGGCGGAAATTGACGATAAAATTGAGATAGAGTATACAACTAACATTTCGTGTTTTTACGCTGAAACAGATTTAGTGCAAACTCCCATTCAACAGGAAACATCTTTATGGTCCACCCGGTATAGAACAATTTGTCTAGGCTAGACGATAGCAATAAATCTATATCTGGTTATTGGAACTTTCCTTTTATTGGGGGGGTCATTTTCAGAAAACGTCCGCGTCCGGTCCTTTGTGATGTCATCATTTTCGGGGAATTGTCTAAGGCCTAGAATTTTCTTGATCTGCATTCGACCTTGATTGTTATGTTAATTATGTAGATCTAATTTTTTATACTGCTCTCCTTCCCCTCCGACCGTTGAGAGGGCTGTGGACATGCGAGCTCCTTCCTCGATTTTTGTCTGGAAATGAGCTGAATCGTTTGTGCTGCGTTTGTGCTTGGTTGTACCGTCGAAATTTCCGTTCTTACTGGTCTTCTTACCATCCAACCGTTGGGGAGAGGGGGTGAACATGCAGCCCCCCCCCCCAACATTCCGATTTTTGGCCTGAAAACAGACCGAATAGGTGGATTCTTCTGTTGAGTTTTAAGTTTGTCCTGGTCTTCTTCTCCCTCAACCGTTGAGAAGAGCTGTATACATATAAGATGTTTCTCATTCAATTTCTGGCGTGAAAATAGGCTAAATTGTGGGTTCTAAATTTTCTCTGAATTTTGCTGTTGAGTTTCCCTATTATGAAGGACCGTTTACTGAATTTTTCGACTAGTAATTCAGATTCAAATTCTTTTGCCCAGGATGACGACAATTATCGGCAGCCCCTTTATTATCTGGACCAGAGGTGAAGCTGATTTCTCTCCGTTCATAACGAGAGTTTTCGCACTTTTACATGCTTCGGTCATTAGCGGGATTGTAGTGGATCTCTCATCGCGAACACGTGAGAGCAGAAGACCAACATCTTGGTGTCATACCCTCTTTTGCCTCCTTTACCTTTGCACATTCACGTACTTTGGTCATACGTGGGGCTGTAGTCGATTTGTCACCGTCAGTACATAACGGAAACCAACTTCTCGGTCGTCCGTCGCGTAAAATAATGAGAATTTCCGCAGATTTTTCCAACGTGAATATACACGGTACCTGAGCCAAATCCTCACCGTGAACTTACAACAAATGATAACGATTGTAGGTCGAGGGTATCAGAACAAACATAGCATAAACGATTCCATCCATCTTTATTCCGAAGATGCACGAATGGTCCAAATAAGGTCCTGCTTGTTTCCAGCCCCCAAAGATTGAAGGCTAAGGGATCCTCCACAATTGAAAAACGTAACAGCGTAATTCAGATATAGAAACGTGGCGCCCGAAATTCAGCCCGTTTTCACGCCATTGGGAGCTCTTCCCAACGGACAAACGCAAAACTGAACGGTACAATCCAGTACAAATGATTCAGTTTGTTTCCAGACCAAAAACCGGGATGGGAAGAAAGGCTGAGAATAAGGGCTTCAAGACTGTGGCGTTTTTAACGAAGTCGAAAAAGAAATGCTGCGAACGTATTCAATGCGACGATTTTACTTTCGATTTGGAGAATCGAATTGGAAACTGAAAGTCGATATTTTTCCAAGTTTGTTTCCATTCGTATCTACACACCTTTTATGAAATTACTTGTCAGACTCTGGTCTTATTTCCTGGATCGAGTTTGCAATTGTGAATAAGTGCACAAAGTTATTATTATGAAAGCAAGTTAATAAGAAATCATACAAGCATCGTCCGATTTGTTTTAAATACTCCACGTTCTGAGGATTCAACGAGCTACATTTTCTGAAATATTCCAACGCCTTCTGTATTTCTCCTTCTTCTTTGCAAATATTTCCCTGTGACAAAATAACCATGATAAAATCGATACCTACTTCTACAGAGATGATAAGAATACGATATGCCTATAATTCGTATAAACCTTACCAAAATGAAGTTTGCGTACTCGCTGTAATTATTGCTTCGCTTTAGTTCCTCCTCGGCCAGTTTTTTGCATTGGTCGAACTCTTTTCTTATGTACTTTGCGTGAATCATCCAATTCAATATCTCCAACGACGAATTCGACAGAGCTGAAATATCAATAAGATTTGCTTCATTTGACTCGAGATAATACTAGTTGTCAAACCTACCTTTTCTACAAGGAAAAACAATCTTCACATCTGACGATGACGTTCCCATGATAGTGTCAACAATACGTCACCGTGATCCGTAGACTGATGCCTCGAATAACACGTGGATTTTGATAACAAAGTTAGAAACGATCGTCGTTAACGTATAAAACACCCCGGTAAGTTGAATGCTTTGGTTTATCGTTTCATTTCCATAGCAACGGTTGTACGTAAAAATATTATGCAGTCGACAGACACCGTATATATTTTCAATAAGACGTGGTTGGCGTAAATGAAGCGCGGAAAATATCGCCGTAACAAAAAAAAAAAAAATACCCGAGGGTTTTTAAGCCAAACCCCGGAGGTCTTTATCAGTCAGCCGAACTATTTTGACGTAGATTAACCAACTTTTGATTGATTCGATGTAGAAAAGGTCGAACACGAACTGTCACTGGGTCCACGTACGAATTTGCCGGTTAGCTTCATTTAATATAAATTTGAAGAGGGTACTGAGAAAAGTTTATCGTCCGTAGTTATCAACATCTACGACAAAGGATGGACTTTATTTGTGATGAACGAAAATTTAGGGAACGCATTTACAGCTCATTGAAAATCTTTGCTGGCAACAGAAACCCGGCTTAGCGTTTGTCAATGAAACGCAAAATACATTCATCGCTGGTTACGATACCTTTTGTCTGATACACAGTAACTCTATACCGTGTTTCTGTTGTCTCAATCGGATTGGAACCCCATCTCAGTATTGAAAGGATCTCAAAAGTACAATTCCTCATTATTAGTTAACTTGCAGGAGTACTTTCGGATGTCATACCATTATTATTTGTAGTGATTTATATGGAAGGACAAAGCGTCACTACGGGATTAATAGGGGTGACGTTTACAGCCCCTTGTAGTCCATGGCCCATAATAGAAAATAGTGGTTTTTGGTACCACGTGGGGGACGAAGCGTCACTTTGGGATATGTTAGTAGGGGTGATATTTGATACAAAAAACGATGATAGACCTCTGGGAAGAGCATTTTTTCAAAATGGCAGATCGGTCTTGTGGTAGAAGGCAAATAACTCATGTTGTATAGGTCGAATTTTCTACTTTTCTTTTTCAATAAAAGAAAATGAGGCCCCGAACGACATGTCCAACTTCCTGTCCCCCACATCCTGTGATAAATTTTCTGTGGCACGATCTAGCTCCCTAAAATCAATTTTTTTGCAAATATCTTGAAAAATTGAGCATCAAACATGAAAAGTTTCAGATAATTAATGTCCCTCGTGAAATTTGTTATAGAAAATACCACTCAAACTTTGCTATGCGTCCAATTATCAGCTTAAAAAGTCCGTCAAAAGTTGGGAACTTTGGGAAAAAGTCAACTTTTCAGCAATAAATATCTAAAAAATCAAACACTCATGAAATAACAAAAACTCTTTATTGAAACATTTCAACTGCAAAATAGATTGCCTAAACGTCTTTCTTCCAGAGTTTGTCGAAAGTTCTGAGCTTTTGGAAGGAAATTGCTTGTTCTAGGGTGTCCAGTTTTTCACTTTTGAGTGACTTGGTCACTTTTTTCGGGTTTAGTCACTTCTAGTCACTTTTTAAAGAAATGTAGTCACTTTTTCATACATACTTGAAAATCACAAGTTTTTCTGGTGTTGCCATCACCTTGGTATGTGTTTGACCGCGAATCTTTCTCTTTCTTTTTTCTATCTGGTACCCTCGTATCTTGCTTCCTATACCACGTAGAGCCTTCTTCTTCTTCTTCTTCTTCTTTTTTTTTTTTTTTTAAATTTGTCTTTGAACGGAGAATGACAATGGCGGCATTTTTTTATAGTAATTTTTTCACATTCTTTCAGATAATTACATATATAATTATGTCATCAGCTGCCATTAAAAAAAAAAAAAAAAGAAGATTGATAGAATTACGCCTTATAGTTCTCTTCTTTGAAAAATTTGCAAGACAATGACTGAATGACTGGTATACGAACAAGTTACAGAAATTATTACTCGTGGATAATTTGATAATGCAGTCTTTTTTTGGACCAATTGAGCGTTTTCTTCTTTTTATCAGTCCAATTATTATAATTTTTATTAACAAAAAAATGTTTTATACACATCGTTTGCATAGATACATTTCAACTAAATGAAAATAATTCAAATAAAATATTTAAAAAGAAAAATCAGCTGTTGCTCGTGAAGTTGATTGATCATAACTGAACTAAAAAGAAAAAAATCGAAAAAACTCTATAGTTACTAAACAAAATATTAAATCATTATGTAATCAAACGTTCATGTGTAAAATTTTACAGTATCCACTTATATAGAAGGCAATACTAAAAATCTAGAGGCTGTTTGTTCCTACTATAGTGGAAAACTGAATAACTAAAAATGATTGTGTAACTCATGAAAAAGCGTAAGGTTATAAGAGTTTGTAGGATATGGCGGTTTTGCTGTAAGATTTTACATATGAATGTTTGATTACAAAATTGTTCAATATTTTATTTAGTAACTAGAGTTTTTGATTCAAACACTTATTTTTTTCTTTTTAGCTCAGTTATGATAAACTCAATTCAATCAACTTCATAAGCAACACCGGATTCTTTTTTTAAATGTTTTAGGTATATTTTACGTTGTGTTCTACAATTGAATAATTTGAAATAATTTGCAACATTAAATGATAGATAAATATTAAATATTTAGCAGATATTCAAAACCTATTTTGTGTGGTTTTAGAAGATTGTAGCGCCATGTGCGGATGAACAGCTTGAATATTATTATTCAAGTACAGCAACATGGGGGCAAACGGCAAATCACAATTCCTGACTGTAACTAGGCCACTGAATTGTTATTCGCATCGCTCACCAATAGAAATACTTTAAATAAATAAATAAAAGTATTTTCTGTAATTCCTAAAGATTTTTTTTTCAATTTAGGAGCTCACAATAGACTTTTTATGATGACCATTCGCTTGTGTGTCGTATACAGCACCGCCCGTCATCCATTATGGAGTAGGTGCGGGTTGCGTATGCATTTAATATTGTTTCCTCCAACACCGGAATCGACCCTTTCGGGTATAACTTCAGTGAAAGAGGAATCTCCTAGGCGAACCCCCTCTTCTACTCGGCAACTGCCAAGTTGCTTTGGCAACCGCCAAGCTGCAGTGCCACCCTGGCACGCACAAAAAAAAAAACATAAGAACACACACAACAACAAACACCACCACACTACACAATACAGTAGGTCACTGTTGGAGTTTCTTCATCTTCTTCTCTCTTCAGGGAAGATCTTGGTCCTCTTCTTCCTGCAGATCTGGATGTTGATGGTACACAGGTGTTGAGTAGGCCATAGCGTGGTTCTGCATTTGCCTATTCCATTCCTGGTCCATCTCCCTCTTCATGATGGTGGCCGCAAATGCAGACACCTGGTTCCATGCTTCTTTGGAACCTAGCATGGTGGGTACCAGGCTACTCGGGTCGAGCGCTTCATCTACCCCGATCTCTTGAAGAGACCGACTAAGCTCGTCCCGCTCACGCCTCCACGCCTCACACTCAAATAAGGTGTGTTGTGGTCCATCATCCCGCCCTTGGTTACAGTGCGAACACGTTGCCTGCTCAACTTCCCTTAACTTCTCGTGAAGTTACTTGTTGAAGCAGCCATGGCCGCTTAACACCTGCGTCAAATGAAAGTTCAGCTGACCATGGTGTCGGTTCATCCACCCATCAAGGTCGCGTATTAGCACACGGGTTGTCCATGTACCCAGCTCACTCTGGGCAATTCTTTCTTTCCACTTTACAAGCAAGGAGCGCCTGGCCTCCTGCTTGACCCGTAAAGCTTCTCGGTTGGTCGTTGTTCTCTTCTTTGCTTCGAACACCATCGCTCTCTCCTCAGCAAGGAGCTCGATTGGTGGTGAACGTGCTAATACACAAAGAGCCTCCGTCGAGACAGTGCGGTAGGCATTAACACACCTCAGCGCAGCTCTTCGTGGGATCTTTACCATCTCTCTTCTTCGGTATGGTATCTTCATGCAGTCGGCCCATACTGGCGCACCGTATAGGAGGATCGACAAGGCGGTGCTCATCATGATCCTTCTCCTTGCTTCTCTCGGTCCTCCAAGGTTCCTCATCAGCGGCTTAGGTATCCAACTACCCGGCCCGCCTTTTCCGCTGCCATCAGGAAATGGTGCCTGCAGCTCAGCGTTGAGTCGAACCAGATGCCCAGGTATTTCATTTGCTTCTTGATTCCAATTTCCACACCTCGCAGGCGAAAGGTGGGTGGCTTGAACTTCCGACGGGTCGTGAATAAAATGGCCTCCGTCTTACTTGCTGCAAGTTCAAGTCCAGCCGACTCGATCCAACGCGTCACATCCTCTAGGGCCCGGTTTACCCTGCTCTCCACCGCTACAGTTGTTTCGGCGGTGCATACCACCAGGGTGTCATCCGCATAGCAGATAAGCTTAACCCCCGGTGGCAGCTTCACCTTAAAGATTCCGTTAAATGCGACGCACCACAAAAGCGGCCCAAGGACCTACCCCTGCGGCACCCCACAAGTAACAGGGCGCTTTACTGTACCAGCAGACGTCTCTGCTTGGATTTCACGGCAGCTAAGATAGCTGCTGATCATCCTGAGCAGGTATGCGGGCACTCCTGCGTTCACAAGAGCTTCCAATATCATCTTCCATGGAATTGAATTGAACGCATTTCTTATGTCGAGGCTGACGGCTGCGCAAAACTGGCGCATATCAATTGCTGACTTGGCTATCCTCTTCAGCCGGATCCCAGCATCTGATGTGCAGCGTCCAGTTTGAAAACCGCACTGGCTATCAGAGATTATATCTCTTTCCTTCAGATAGCTCTCCAAACGATTGGCTATCACTCTTTATAGAAGTTTCCCAACATTGTCTAGCAGACAAAGTGGACAATAAGAGGATGGTAGACCAGATCGTTTATCCTTCTTATCGATCAACGCTAGCCTAGCTTTCTTCCATCGCAAATGGAACAGTCTCCCAACAATTGCCGCATTGAATGTATCAACAAGCAGTGCTGGGTCAACTGAATGTATGGCACTCCAGACTGGATTTAGAATCTCATCCGGACCTGGAGCCTTCCAATACTTACCCCGCAGTCTATTGACTGCTGCATCCACCTCCTCGGTGTCTAGGAGGGATATACCATCCTCTTCTACTATTGGTAGCGTTACCATTGGTGGTGGCTGCTGTGGGAATAAGCCATCAATGATTTGACCCACAACATCCGGCTCCATTCGGCTCATTGCTGAGAGGCCTTTTAGCTTCTTCAGCACTAACTTATAAGGCTTTCCAAACGGGTCGTCATCTGCCATCTCACATAGTTCTCGCCATGCAGCACTCTTGCTGTCCTTGATGGCCTTCTTCAGCCTTTTACGAGCCAGCTGGTATTCGGGTGCAACCGCCCGCGCCCCTTCGCGGCCACTACTGCGCTGGTATATCCAGCGCTGACGGTTGCACTCTTTTCTCGATTCGGCAATCTTGTTGGTCCACCAGTAAACGGCTCTCCTTTTCTTTGGTGGACCTTGCCTGGGCATGGCTACATCGCAAGCTTTGGTGACAGTCTTGATCATCCTCTCTGCTGCCACCGCCGCATTGCCTTCTTGCTCTTCTTCTTGATCCCATGTGAGAGCAAGATAGCTAGCCTTCAAACGGTCGCTATTCAGCTTCCTAACGGCCCATTTTCTTACCAGCTTTTGTGGAGCAACGACCTCAACTTCCTGGCAGATGGAGAAGTTGATACACCGGTGGTCGCTCCCAGAAAGCTCCTTGTCCAGTACTGCCCAGCCTTCTATTCTTCGGGCTAGGCTCTCTGAGGCAAAGGTGATTATGATGACCATCAGCTTTACAATAAAGATGTGGTGAATTTTGTAAGGATCATGACTTTTGGGTTAAAACATTTTCTCATTAAGGCTCGAGTTTGGAGGATATTTGGAAACAACACTTTCCTTCCAAACGCTCAGAAATTTCGACAATTTTTAAAAGAAAGTTCAAGTAGGTAGTCTATTTCACGGACAATTTCAAAAAGAACAAGTTTTTCTAATTGAAAATCAATTTTCTAAAATATCTACAATGAATCGATTTTTTCTAAAACTTTTGGAGGCTTTTCAAGATCATATAACTAGACTAACAATAAAATTCAGATGGTCGGTGGTGTAGTGAATTTCATGAAAAATATTTTTTGTTTGGAACTTTTTCTTATTAAAACAGCTTATTTTTTAGTCATATTTGGAAACAATCGATTTTCTTCCAAAAGCTCAGAACTTTCGACAAACTTTGGAAGAAAGTTTGGGCAATCTATTTTGCAGTTGAAATTTTTCAATATAGAGTTTTTGTTTGAAATTTTATTTCATTAGTGTTTGATTTTTTAGATATTTATTGCTGAAAAATTGACTTTTTCCCAAAGTTCCCAACTTTTGACGAACTTTTTAAGCTGATAATTGGACGCATAGCAAAGTTTGAATGGTATTTTCTATAACAAATTTCACGAGGACCATTAATTATTTGAAACTTTTCAGGATTGATCCCTAATTTTTCAAGATATTTGCAAAAACATTGATTTTAGGAGATAGAACGTGCCACAGAAAATTTATTACAGGATGTGGGGGATAGGAAGTTGGACATGTCATTCGAGGCCTCATTTTCCTTCATTGAAAAAGAAAAGTAGAAAATTCTACCCATACAACATAAGTTATTCGCCTTCTACCACAAGACCGATCCGCAATTCTGAACTTGGCTGCCATTTTGAAAAGCTGGTCTTCTCTGAAGTCTATCATAGTTTTTAATGTCGACCCTCCAGGCATGTATGATAGGACAGGGACTTGGAAAAACGAAGTTAAACGAGGAACGCAGAGAACCTGTTTTGTGAGTCAAATGGGATTTGGTATTGAAAATTCAAGGAAGCCTAGACCTAGAAGAAGCTAGTATAAAGAAGGCCTAGACCTACTATAGGCCTAGTATAATATAGTTTGAGAGTCTAAATTTTTCTCGAATCTCCAGCTATATATGATAGCTCCAGAGTTGAAATTTTTCCAAGTCCCTTTCATATCATATATAGCTCGAGAGTCGAAATTTTAACAGGGAACCTGTCTTGTGGGGGGCTTTTTGAGAAATTTGGCGTGCGCCGTCCGCCGTGCGCCGTCCGCCGACCAGCAAAAAACTTGGAAATATTTCGACTTACGAGCCATATATGATAGGAGGGGGACTTCGAAAAATTTCAACTCTCGAGCTATACAGGGTGGACCAGAAAGATGTTACCAGTTAAATGGGAGTTTGCGCTAAATCTGTCGTAGCGCGAAAACACAAAACGTTAGACGTATAGTTTCAATGTACGAATTTTGTATCTCAATTTTATCTTTAATTTGAGCCGAATTATGGACCAAAATATTCCGAAAATTCACCAAATTGCCAGGGTTTCCAAAACAGGGCTTGGAAATTAATTAATTTACAGTTTGAGCTGAATTTCGAAAATTTTAATAATCAAATTATTGTTTCTTAGGTGAATTTGGACGGGGAAAACGAGAAAAATAGTAACAAAATCCTAAGAAGCAGCAAAATGGGTTAATAGGCCCATGAAGGGTAAAAATTCCACAAATCGGAAAATTGTTCAAACGTTCAAATTTTTATTCGATTTTCAAGTGGCATTTTGCGCTGAGTCCGAAAAAAATGCTTGAAAAATTTCTCAAAGCACCAAAATGGGATGATGGTCTCAAAGAAAATCAAAAAGATGAAAAATAGTGTAATCTTCAAAAGTTGTTTTCAATTCTGAAGTAAAATTTAGCGACGTATCCGAGAATAATACTGAAATGGCCCTGAATGATCTCCAAAATGAAAAATCAAAAATTTTTCTCATTCTGCAGTAAAATTGTTGATTCAGGGATGGAAGAAATGTTGACAAGTTCGTCTGCCGTTGAGTGCTCGCGGAGTGAGAGATCGACTAGCGTCGGATGACAGATCCGATGAGGAAATTGCGGAAATTCTCTTCATTTGGGGATTGGAGGGAGACGACAAATTCATCTTCCGTTGAAGGTTCGCAGTGAGAGGTCTTCTGTTGCATGCTTGCGATGAGAGATCAACTGACGCCCCACCTATGAACAAAGCGGGCCAAAGTGCAAAAACTCCTTGATTCAGGTAATGGGAGGATACCACAAATTCGGTCTTGCTCGTGATGGGCGATCAGCTACAGCTCAGTCTTTGATTGAAGCACACGAACGTCCAGCATTTCTCGGGGTTTCACCCGGAGGAGGGAATGATACCGTCAAGCTCGACTTTCGTCATGAGCTCGCGATAAGAGAACGATCAAGACCCCGTGTAAGACAAAAGCAGGCGGATGATCCCTGGGTTCAACATGGATCGACTGAGGTCCCGTGTATGATCAAGGCGGGTGCTTCCGCAAAAGCTCCTGTTGTTTTGGGCGAAAGAGAGAATGACACCGGCGACTTCGTTTCCCATTCGACCCTTTTTGGTCCCATTCAGATTCAGCGCTAAATTTCTTCTCAGAAGCGAGAAAAACTTCGAAGATTGGGCGGTTTCATCATTTTGGGGGAATTTTGATCATTTTTGGGGCCATTAACCCATTTTGGTGCTTCGCAGAATTTTTTAAGAATCTTATTCAGATTCAGTGCTAAATTTTATCTCAGAATCGAGAACAACTTCGAAGATTAGGCGGTTTTATCATTTTGGGAAAATATTGACCCTTTTTAGGCCCATTAACCCATTTTGGTGCTTCGCGGAATTTTTTAAGAATTTTATTCAGATTCAGCGCTAAATTTCTTCTCAGAAGCGAGAATAACTTCGAAGATTAGGCAGTTTCATCATTATTTTGAGAAAATTTTGCCCATTTTTGGGCCCATTAACCTATTTTGGTACTTCGCAGAATTTTTTAATAAACTTATTCGGATTCAGCACTAAATTTTAGTGCAGGATCGGGGGACACTTTGAAGATTACGCAATTCTTTCAATCATGGAGAATTGTTTTTCTATAATTCACAACTGTGGGAACCCCTGCTCCACAATTTCGGCACATTTTGGTCCATAACTCGGCTCAGAAAAGTCGTAGAAACTTCAGATATGGCGCAAATTGAAGATAAAATTGAGATACAAAATTCGTATATTTAAACTATACGTCTAACGTTTTGCGTTCTTGCGCTACAACAGATTTAGTGCAAACTCCCATTCAACTGGTAACATCTTTCTGGTCCACCCTGTATATGATAGGAGGAGGACTTGAAAAAATTTCAACTCTTGAGCTATCATATATAGCTGGAGATTCGAGAAAAATTTAGACTCTCAAACTATATTATATTAGGCTTATAGTAGGTCTAGGCCTTCTTTATACTAGCTTCATCTAGGTGTAGGCTTCCTTGAATTTTCAATACCAAATTCCATTTGACTCATAAAACAGGTTCCCTGCGTTCCTCGTTTAACTTCGTTAAGGAGCCGTCGTTTTTCTAAGTCCCCTCAGAATTTTTCCAAGTTTTTTGCCGGACAGCGCACCGCGTACGGCAAACTTCTCGAAAAATCCCCCGTAAAACAGGTTCCCTGTTGAAATTTTGACTCTCGAGCTATATATGATGGTAGGGGGACTTGAAGAACTTTTTACCAACTTCGTTGAGGAAGCCGTCGTTTTTTAGCGGGGAACCCGCTATCCTTTTTTAGATTTACTTCAAGGAAATTTTCGTGAGCGAGGTTGATGACATCACGAGGTTGTTGACGTCACGGAGAGGGTCTTGGAGAAATTCCGACACCCGAGCTATGTATGATAGGA
Organism: Aspidiotus rigidus; assembly: GCA_035079385.1. Classification (NCBI taxonomy): domain Eukaryota; kingdom Metazoa; phylum Arthropoda; class Insecta; order Hemiptera; family Diaspididae; genus Aspidiotus; species Aspidiotus rigidus. Next base: position 897,544 of record JAVHKY010000041.1, on the reverse strand, counting down.
GGGGGTCTTGGAAAGACGACAGCTTCCTTGAAATTGAAGCGCGTTCAAGTTGTCACGTCATAATTTTCAGGACTTGGAAGAACTTCAGGCTCTAGGGGACTCGGGACAGCGGGTTCCCCGCTGCCATCGCAGTCCTGCAATGGCATCTTATTTTCTAAGTCCTTCTCTTTTCATATCGAGAGTGGAAAGTTTCAACAGGGAACCAGTTTTATGGGGGGCTTTTTGAGAATTTTGGCGTGCGCTGTGGCCGTGCGCCGTCCGGCAAAAAACTTGGAAAAATTTCGACTCTGGAGCCTTATATGATAGGAGAAGGACTTAGAAAAATTTTGACTCTGGAGCTATCATATTCGTATATAGCTGGAGATTCGAGAAAACAGGCTTATAGTAGGTCTAGGCCTTCTTTATACTAGCTTTATCGAGGTCTAGGCTTCCTTGAATTTTTAATACCAAATCCCATTTGACTCATAAAACAGGTCCCCTGCGTTCCTCCTTTAACTTCGGTAAGGAGGGCGTTGTTTTTTGAGAAGTTTCCCGGTTCCGTACGGCAAAAAACTTGGAAAATTTGCGACTCTCTAGCCAAATACGATGGGAGGGGTGCTTGCAAAATTTCGACCCTCTAGCCATGTATTTTTTCCAAGTCCCCCTCCTATCTTATAGAGCTCGAGAGTCAAAATCATGTACAGCTCGGAGGTCGATCCTATTGTATAGCTTGCAGGATGAAACTTTTCTAATCTTGAAAAAAAAATTCGAATCTTATTGTATATAGCTTGGCGGATAAAATTTTTTATGATGATATAGCTCGAAAGTCAAAAGTTTCCCAAGTCCCCCTCCTGTCATATTTAGCTTGAGATTCAAGAAAAATTTAGACTCTCGAACTATATTATACTGGGCTTATACTTGGTCTAGGCGGCTCAGTGGCGTAGTGGTAAGAACACGGCCTCGTATTCCGAAGGTCCGCGGTTCAATCCCAGCTACGAGTAAACGTTAACAGTAACAGGTTAATTCACGAACATTCACTTCTACCATCGTGTTATCTGTTAACGTCACTGAGCCGATCAACCCGTATCAACAACGAGTCGGTTAATCTGGGAGTGAAGATTACCGGCAGTATCTAAACGTTCGAACGGGCTTATGCGCGAGACGGGAAAGTTGTGGAACTGGTTCAGCGTCGTGAAGATGCGGTTAACCGGCTAAACCAACATCCCCTATCTCAAGCATACACGTGCACGGAAAATCAATGTGAAACGAAGTTTGTAGTAATAATAGCGCTTGATTTCGTCACCTTCCCAAGCCGGACTTGGTCACCGTGGGAAGTGTAGACCTGTCGAAAATCTGCAATTTTCGACTTAGGAGTTGAAGTTTCATCGCTGCGGCAATAGCCGACTGATAAACAAATAACGAAATCCATAGCAATGAAAAATCAACCCATTTTCAATATCTCTCTTCAAACTCTCTCATTAATCCTTTTCCACTGTCTACGAATTTCGATTACGAGTTACGTATAAACAATGACAAACATTTGCGATACGATGTCGGATCAGCAGACGCCGACTCAGCAATTCATGATGGTTCCAATCGATGTAAGTACTTATTCTTAGACAATTCGACTCTTCTTATTATTCTGGTTCGACCCGTTAAGGACTTGTACGATCCACGACCTCAATCTTCTTTTATTTCTAATCGACTTACTCTCGTTCGCGAGACTGACGGATAGATGTTTTATTCTCTGTCCGTTAGATTCCCGATGATCAGTCGATGACGACCATGGTACACATTCAGACACGTTTCGGACTTATAATTATTCGATTTATCCTCTTAATTAAATAAATATATTTTATGTCTCTTGTACGTCTCGATATTTCCTCAGATTGAGTTTTCAGCACGCCTTCCACTGCAGCAAAGCCACTCTAGCTATTCCCCCCCTTTCGCATTTCCCACAAGACCTGTAAAACCGCACCATAACGTAAGGCCTTTGGCCAAATTGGCGTAAGATAGGCTATTATTATTATTATTATTATAGTAGGTCTAGGGTTCCTTGAATGATCCTCAATAGCAAATCCAATTTGATTTATAAAACATGTTCCCTGCGTTCCTTGTCTAACATCGTTAAGGAAGCCGTAGTTTTTTCCAAGTCCTCCTCCTATCATATGCAGTTCGAGAGTCACAATTTTCCCAAGTCTCCCTCCTATCATATATAGCTTGGAGGTCGAAATTTTTCCATGTCCTCTTCCCTCTCCATGACGTCATCAACCTTGGACCTCTCGCGCTCGCGTATAAAAATTTCCTGAAAGTATTCTTAACAAAATGGATAGGAGGTTCCCCGCTAAAAAATTGGGTCCCATTAGGGCAACGGCGAACCCGCTGTCGCCGAGTTACTTTGCTGTTGCTTGTTTCATCTAGCCTAGACAAATTTTCCTGTTCAAGGTAATATAGCATGCAAATCAAGAAAATTCTAGGCTCTGGAAAATTCCCTGAAAATGATGACGTCACAAATGAGCGGACGCTGACCGCTCAATAAAAGGAATACCACGTTCCCCGCTAAAAAAAAAAAAAAGTATCTCTGAAGGAGGTATATCAGCTTTCCGGTTGGTTGCTTCCATTCAATTGTAATTCAAATTTTGAAAAATGAGTTACTCCAGGAAAAACCTTTCTTTTCATGATAAGCATTCTGGTAATCAAAAGTACACATTCAAATACAAATTTGAGGTTTTTTATAAGTCAACAACATTTTAATTTATGTAGAGATCGGCCGGAAATGTTTTTCACTCTCTCCTTCTCTCTTCATGACTTCAGTTTTGCTACAAAACTTTAATAAATTCGGTTCGGGTAGTCAACAACCGACAGCACCCTACTTACGGCCACGTTCCGACGTTTACCAAAAAAACACATGCCAATATTATTCCACATCTCGGCACATTCCGGCATCGAGTGCGCAGCGAGCTTATATTTGATTATACCGACATCGTACTCCCCGTGTCTCTGAAATGAGTTTGAAAACGCTTGATAATTTTATAAAGCGTATCAACATATAGCAGGAAAAAAAGTAATCATTTTACCTGAATTTCAGCAGCGAATGTAAATAACGCGTCGGCATTCATTAGATCGTGAGCCAGCGCGGTACCCAACTGATTAAAAGCGTTTCTGTAGTCTTCAACTTTCATGTAAATTAAAGCCAAACTAACCGATAGCTCGGTACTGGATGGATACAGACTGTATGAAGAGGTAAAAAAAAAAAAAAAATTACTTTCCAATGTTTAAATATGACCTATCATAACATCAAAAGAGCAAGCCGAATGATACTCGTATAAAAATTTAGGGTTTGTGAGAAATTGTACGCGTATAATTGTGACGAGAAAAGTAAACCGCATATAAAATACGAAGTATTCAAATTGAATTTGCTGAGTAACGCTTTACATTGCTAGCATTTGCAAATTAGATGTAGAAAATGTTCACCTTAATGCATCTTTGTATGTATTGACGGCATTCGAATGATCCTTTTGACGTTCGTATAGTTTGGCTAATTCGGAAAATGATTTCTCGCTCCGTCCGATCAAAACGGCTTGTTTCAAATATTCAACGGCTTTATCCTCTTGCTTTGTTCTGAAGTAGCACAAACCTTTAAATTTTCGAATAAATTACCTTGATACGGAAGAATAATTTTCAATCGTGTATATACGGCCTTTCTGACTCGAGGCAGGTTGTTTGACGAAAGAATATCATGTGTAACAAAGTTGTGCGTCATTCGCCACATCGACTTTAAGCTATAAATATGAGGAGGCAGGGAGAGGCTTGGAAATATTTCGAGTTTAAAATCATGTTAAAGAATAGTGAGAGGGCTGGGAAAAACGCGGGATTTCTTTCATTGACAACCGTAATTGAGGCAAGCAGGGAACTCATTTGTTCAATTATTTTGTCAAACATTTTTCTCAAGTAGTGTAATTTAGTGTTATGTGAGGTTGTTCTGTTCGTTCACCCTCCTTCTTGATTTAGTGTTGATCTAGTCTACAATATTTTAAGCTAACAATTTTTTTTTTTTTTTTTTTTGGTGGGGGGCAAATAAGTGGTAAAGTTCTTGAGCGGCTCACTCTCGTTCTCCGAGTTTAAAATATTTAAAGCTAATAGATTGTGTATAGCTAATAGCTTTTGGGGGCTTACTCACTCCGCTCGTTTGCCCCTTCTTTGTTTACTATAAGTCTAGTAGAATATGTAAAGCTAATAGCTTGGGAGGTCCTAATGGTTTTGACATGTTTCATGTCTCTTCTGAGACCCCATACACTATTGGAAAATTGTGAGGCCACCCCTCCCCCCGATAATGGACTTGGAAAATTTTTGAGAAAAATTTTTATCTCTGGGTGGTGATTAAGGAATCTGCGAGTACCACTGCCCGACATTTCAGGCTAGTTTAGTATATATGCTGTATAGAAGAAAGAAGAAGAAAGAAGAAGAAGAAAGAAGAAAGAAGAAAGAAGAAAGAAGAAAGAAGAAAGAAGAAAGAAACAAGAAGAAAGAAGAAAGAAGAAAGAAACAAGAAGAAAGAAACAAGAAGAAAGAAACAAGAAAAAAGAAAGAAGAAAGAAAAAAGAAAGAAAGAAGAAACAGGAACGAAGAAAGAGGAAAGAAAAAAGAAAAAAGAAAGAAAGAAAGAAGAAAAAAGAAAGGAGAAAGGAGAAAGGAGAAAGACGAAAGCAGAAAGGAGAAAGGAGAAAGGAGAAAGAAGGAAGAAAAGGAAGAAGAGTACTCATGCTAAACTGAGACAGGGGCCAGCGAGTGAGCCAAGTTGATAGCTCAAAAAATATTTCTCATACTAGATCCATAAAACACCTAGAAAGGGGGCAAACAAGTGGATTGAGTGAGCCCCATGAAAGGCGATACCTCAAAATATTTCTCATACCAGATTTATGGGCGAACGAGCGGAGCGAGTGAGCTCTACGAAAGGCAAAAGCCCAAAATATTTTATATCAGACTTATGCTAACCGGGACAGGCCGAAAGGCAAAATCTCAAAATATTTCTCATTCCTGACTTATGGGCGAACGAACGGACAGGCTAATTTAGTATTCTTTGTATGAGACAACAACACTACCTAACGCTCTTTTTAAACAACTGGAAAAGACATGAATCATGATCTTTATTCATTTGGCTATGCCAGACAATTTAGGAAGGCAATAGTGACAGAAATCATAATAATATACATTTAATCTTTTTTAGGGCCTCACTTGCCCAATGGCTTTAGGGGGCCCCTCCTTCGTCTATTATAAGTCCAGTAAAGAATATTATGTAGAGCTAATATAGCTTTCGGTGGCTCACTCGCTCCCCTCGTTCGCCCCCTTCTTTGACTACACATAGTATAAGTCTAGTTTAAAATATTTAGATCTAGTCTTGTTCTGAACACGCGAGTGAGCCCCATTCTTGACTAGTATAAGTCTACTTTAGCTTTTAAGGGGCTCACGAATACTAGACCTATCTCTAGTATAAACTGAGGCAGGTGAACTCGCAGATTTCTAGAGGAGCATTCGCAGACTTGGGTGAAGAGGGGCCACTCGCAGAATTTCAAATTAGGAGTCGGGACTCAGTAAAGACATGAAACATGTCAAAAGATGTGTAGTTCAATGAAAGTAGGGGCAAATGTGAAGTAATATCTCACAAGCGCTTGACCTAGTAGAATTCGAGATTAGAATATTTCAAGATGACTGATAAAATATAAGAGAAATGAAACATGATCTTTATTTATTTGGCTACGCCAGAACATTGTTGTTCTTTCTTTTTCTCTCTCTTGAGAGGAACCCGGAGATTTAGCGAGTTTTGTCAAGGGAACCGGAAAAATTTCGAATCACGGGCTGTAAAGGTAAGAATCCTTAGTTCATATGTTTCCCCATTACCGACCTGTAATTTCTTATAACTATAGGGTGCGAAATCACCTCGACCTGCAAATAACATTCATGCTATGGTCAAGTCAATACAGAGAACAGGAGATAAAGAACCGAAGGAGACTTATTTCTAGGCGGATCTCCAAGTTTCAAGCAATTAGCCAATAAATATAGGATTTGTTCTCATTACCTAAGTGATGATGGACGTTCCAATCAGTTGTAGCGACAAATTTTTCCGCTTTAATAAAAATCTCCAGAGCTAATTTGTATCTGCCCAATAGAAATCTATGAAAATAAAAAAATTAAAAAAAAAGGAATTATTCCCTCTGTACATTTTCCGTTCCTGTATGTCAGGCAAACCGAAGAATTAATGGAGATCGTATATTATTATATACTTATATATAAAGATACCAAGTTTATATCATTTAAGAATACTGCCGTCAAGTCAATATTCGTAGTGTGCGTGTGTTGAAGAAAAAAAAATAGATATAAAGATTAATATTATTCAAGCGCGTGTACGGTAAGCTTTTTTTTATTCGAATCCGAAGAAAAGCTTTTGTGAATGCCAGTCAAATTGTGTACCATTTCAACCAAGTACGAAGTTTTGTCGACCGCGAAAAAAAATTTGATCGTTCGGTAAGTTCAAAATTTATAAGTATTCTTGACAAATGGTCTCACATGTTGTTTCCAAACGGTTAATCGATTTTGAAATAAAAATACGCAACGAATTCTCGACACTTCAGAATCTGATCCGAAAAGATACTCTATACATCCGAAATATGCTCATGCGTACGTGCATCACGCGCGCGTGGAATCCATAAATTTGGTCTGTCACCCATATCTAAGTTTACTCACTTCTAAATTCCTTAAATTTATGCTTCGTTTCTTAATGTGTCGGGGAAAAATAGCTTTTTTGTACGTACAAGAGATAATATTTTGACCTTTTAATGAAAAAAAAAAAAAAAAAAAAAACTGTACATCAGGGAATGGTACGCTTGTCTGCGAAATTTTTCACTCCCGAGATTAATCGATGAGATACGAAATACGTACGCGTACGATGTAAAGGAACTTCAAATTTTATCGCACGAGAGTACTACCGAAATTGAAATCGGATAAACTATTTAGTAAGTGAAGCATTCTCTGAGAGAACCACAATCTCATATCATCAAAAATTGTTCTCTTGCAAAAAAAAAATTGATGAATATAAGGAGGAGTCTGCGTCTTCTCTCGAATACGTATCAAATTACACTTATAAATCTATCGCTGTGGGGAAATCTCTTTTGAGATCAACAGGACAAACCGAATTTTCTGTATATTATGTTTTTTCCTTTCTTCTACAGCCCAAGTTCAGACACTGAGGAGAGGGCTCTAACCTAATTTAAATACTTTGAAAATTTCCAATTGTGGGTTTCTGGAGGGGAAGGGAATTTGACTTAGGTTAGGAATTGGAACTCATAATGAGTGAGTGAAGTGTAAGTAGAGCACTAATATATTGAAAAAGGGTTTTTCAATTGTACAAATCTACTTTATTAGTTGCTTATACAAGAGTACTTATAACAAATGCTTGAGACGAGGCATTATTCCCAAGTATGTGCCTATCAGGCTACCAGAAAATAGCGCAGCAGTGAAACGCACCAAGATGCAATCCGAAAGATTGAGAGTGAAGAACGAAATTGGTGAACTCTACAAGAAAATCACCAGGCTGAATGGTCCACTGTACGATCAATATTTCCATCTGTCCAGGTTACTCCACCCGCAAGAAGTTGAAGAAATGATGTTCGAAAAAGGAGGAGAGGGGAAGAAAGGAGAAGACTATGTGGAAAAACGAGTGGAAGCCCAAACGAAACAGATCAAGAAGAAGCTTGCCGAACTGACCCGGAAGAAAGAAGAAAGAAAGGAAGAGACAGCGAGAGTTGAGTACAAATTTACCGAGAACCTATCAAGCGTCACCTTCACAGAAGAAGAAAGAAGACTGCTGGACAAAGGCATCAAGTACGTGCAGCCAGAGAGGCTGAACCAGTGTAGCCTTGAAAGCATGGCCATTAGCTGCGAACAAGTAATCCAAACCATGGAACACGACGTGAGACCAGGAGCCCGGACCGAAATTGGGAAAGTGCTGTTGGATATCAAAGAGGATATGTGCCGAACCTATGACAGAACGCAAGTAATGCAGAGGAAGGTCACAAATCTACAAAAGAGGATCCGACAGAACAACCTGATTTTGACAAAGGCGGACAAGGGCAGCACGGTAGTGGTAATGGAGAAGGAGGACTACACCCAAAAAGTGGAGTCGTACATCGCAGTTAATGGATATCAAGTGCTGGCAAGGGACCCAACACGGAAATACCAAGATGACCTGAAAGCTGTGTTGAAACGGAACAATGTACCCGGCAATGGAAGGACACTTGAGATGAACCCGGTTGTACCAAAACTCAAGGGGCTTGTAAAACTCCACAAAGCGAACCATCCGATGAGACCCCTGGTCAACAGCATTCAATCACCATGCTACAAGATAGCAAAGATCGTAGCCACATTCCTGAAAGAAAACTACCAGTTTGCACTCAGACGAAGTATCAGAAACAACGGAGAGGTGATTGAGCAACTGGACGAATTGGAAATCAGGAGTAACGACAAGCTGATATCCTTTGATGTGACTAATATGTTTGGTACCATACCGAGAGAGGAACTTCTCACTCTGCTCAAAAACAACAGATACCATGGGAGGTGATGGGTCGAAGTACGCCAACATAGTGGAGGAGATCTTGAGCCAGAACTACTGCCGCTTCAATAACAGGTTCTACAGTCAGGAAAGGGGACTTGCGATGGGATCACCACTGTCACCAATACTGGCAGAGATATTCATGAATGAAATGGAAAACAAGATATTGAAGGGCAGCAAATTCAGAAACTCGATCAAACACTGGGCCAGATATGTAGATGATATCCTAATTGTGTGGCCAGGCACTGATAGACAGCTGGATCTATTCCTTTCAGAAATGAACGCGATGAATGAGAGCATCAAATTCACAGTGGAAAAAGGCAATGAGACCATAAACTATTTGGACCTTACACTCACAATGGAGAACAATAGGATAGAATACAAAATCTACAGGAAGCCGACGCATACTGACACCATCATCCCAAATGACTCCTACCATCACCCCAGGCACAAGTTAGCGGCAATCCAGAACTACTGCTATCGGGCAATTTCTATCCTCAAGAACAACGAAGAGAAGAGGAAAGAGATCGAGATAGTAAAGCAGATCGCAGAAGCCAATGGCTACCGCAGATGTGTGGTGGAGGGAGTCTTTGTGAAAATGGAAACAAAGAAAGGAACCCATGATAGCATAGTGAGAAAGTACTCCGGATCGATACCATATATAGGATAGTACACAAACAAGGTGATAAAGGCGTCCAATGGCTACGATATGAATGTGGGTACTCAGAATAACCAACCCATGGTGAAGAGAATCAGCAATGACCAGACGGAACAAAAGGACAAGGAAAGCTTGAGCGGAGTGTACAAGCTCAGTTGTGAACAATGCGAGGGGATCTATATCGGTGAGACTGGGAGAAAGTTTGAGATCAGGAGAAAGGAGCACAAAACGTCGAGGGAGAAAGAAGATGGCAAGTCACTGTTTGGGAAACACTGTAACGAGGAAAACCACGATGGAGAGGGAATATTTGAAGTCATACATGTAGAGAATCGCACAAAGAGAAGAAAACTCCGGGAACAAATGGAGATTGCAAAAGCCAAGAGGAAGAAAGCCTGCCTCTTGAACAATGTAATCACATTTGACAGCGAAAAATTATTCGGTCTGGTGATTGGACGAGAGAAGAAGAACGGAACCAACCAATGAGACGGCAGGAATCCAGGTAGCTAATAGAAACGCAGCATTTAGGACAATAGATTGAACCAATCACAAAGCAGTATATTTTAGCCAATAAGAAGACTATGTCATATTATTGTAAAAATAAGTTTCTAAGAAGTGAACCAATCACAACACAGCTTATTATAGCCAATAAGATCACAGTATTATACTATAAAAAACTCATGGTTAAGGCCTTGTTCTCCAGTTGCGACACAACTGATAATGGGATAACACCCGACAGTACTCTTGTATAAGCAACTAATAAAGTAGATTTGTACAATTGAAAAACCCTTTTTCAATAGGTTAGGAAGTCGGAAAAATTTCGACTTTCGAACGAAATGTATAAAGCGTAAAGCGGATAGGTCCATGTCTCCAGTCCCCCCTTCGAGTTGTGGTCTGGAATCAGGCTGAATTGTTCATGCCTTCGAAATTTTTGTTAACAGGGAACCTGTTTTATAGGGGGTTTTTTGAAAAATTTGTCATGCTTCGTCCGGCCAAAAACTTGAAAAAATTTCCACTCGCGAACCGTATAATATGGTAGTATCTGGCTTATTGAAGCGCTAAACCAACTGGTGTATGCAGCATTGCATGTCTAGGCTATCCTAATAGGGTCATGTCATGTATTATTTTTCAACCCATGGAACAATTTCCTGCGTTCCTCGTTTAACATCGTTAAGGAAGCCAACCCGTCGTTTTCATCTCATTCCTTATCGTCTTTTTGGGTTTTGTATCCCTGGCACCCTTTTCAGGCCTACTTTCATATACTAGATGATGTATTGGTAGAAGAAGAAGACAATAGACCAAACTAACTTAAAGAGAGCGGGGGTGGGACTTTATTGAATTTGTATCGAATTAAAACCTTTGAGCAATTTTGTAGGTTTAAGCGTCTAAGCTTTATGACTTCGAGGCTCAAAAGAATTACAACCTTCGCTATACTTCGATAATTTATCTCCTTTTCGATTTTCGGGATACGCGTACCTGAGTCCGAGCCTCAGGGCACTTCCTTCAGGTTTTTGGTACTGGGTGATGTATTGGCAGAATTGTGGATTCGAGGCATTTTTTGGTGAGCCTCCTCCGGAGCATAAGGTCAAAGTCCACGCTGACTTGATTCACCCTGTCCAGGTGCTTGGTTGTCTCAAGTTCCTCTTGCAAAGCCGCCTGACTCAAGGGTATATGAGTCTGTCGCTGAATTAGGCTATTGAAAGCTGCGATCTTATGGGCAGTAGGACAAAAGGACGACTCGTGGATAACAATATCGGTGGACGTTTCTTTTCTATAAATTCCAAACTCGTGGACACCATCATTAATAGAGATGGATAAACCCAAAAATTTTATTGATGAGCCACCGACTTCCAATGTGAATTTTATGGAAGGGTATTGGCTGTTTAAATATGTAAGGAACTCACTCAGGAGTTCGTTGTCCACGTACCTATGCCAATAGTAGACGTGACTCTAGAACACCTGGCCGGAGGAAAATAAATCAATTTCAAATTTCAACATGAATACCTCCGAAATGAACGAATCCAAGGGGGAACCAATAGGAATCCCCACTTCTTCGGGGAACTCAAAAAATTTTCCCATCAAACTTACCAAAATTAGGGGACCAACAGACTCAGTAAAGAACTCCGGTTCCCTTGTGGATAGGCTGAAGGACCCAAGTCTTCCTCCGGGATCGACTTTATGTTCCTTTGATGTTGTACAATTGTTTCCTCACATCCCAATAGCCGTCGCTATGCAACACATGGGTGAGTTACTAGTTAAAGCTGATGTACCTTAGGAAGAAATTGGGGAATTCTTTGGTCTTCCAAATGTCTGTTGGTCCTCTAATTTTTGTAAGTTTGATGGGAAAATTTTTGACCTAAGACGTGATGAGATCGTGAAGTCAAAGGGTAGATATAAAAACATTTTCAAGTCCCGAAAATAGGTCAAGGTCACTGATGACATCCCACTCCCCTTCTTCCGCTCCATGCGGTATAGTAATTTTATACTAGGCTTATTTTAAGTCTGGGACTCTTTTATACTACCTTTAGACTAGGTCTCCCTAAAATGGGTCAAGATTACTGATGACGTCAACAAGCGTTCCTACCCCTCTGCGTCCGCTCATTTGTAAGGTTATCATTTTCGGGAAATTGTCTAGGGCCTAGAATTTTCTTGATCTGCGTTCAACCTTGATTGTTAGAAAAATTTGTATAGGTTAGATAAAGCAATGGAACCCTTTATATATATTTTGTTGGGGGTTATTTTCCGGAAACGTTTGTGTCTATAAAGTTATAATTTTCGAGGAAATGTCGAGGGATTGGAATTTTTGCAATCGAATCGGATGACGTCATCAATCGTTATCTTAGGTTGCGCTATATTGAGTGGACCAGAAAGATGTTACCAGTCAAGTTGGAGATTGCGCTAAATTCACTCCAACGCAAAAACGCGAAACGTTGGATGTATAATTTAAATTCACGAAATTTGTAACTCAATTTTATCTTTGATTTGAGTCCCTAGTCAACTTTCTATGAGTTTTTTGAGCCGAGTTATGGACCAAAATGTGCCAAAAATTGACCAATTCGCCAAAATCATCAAACATTAAACATCATTCAAACTAACGAATCCGTTCCTCTAAGTTACGGCTATCCATAATAAACGCGAAAAAGACGAATACTCCGAAGGGAGAGTGAACCTTGCAAACCGCAGAAAATACAAAACGACGAGCGCTTTCGGTTGATAAACCATCTTCAAGCCTGAAATGAAAGCAACTGACGAACGGAGGAGAAGAACAATGTATTAAGATTGGCTAAACGAGAAATCACGGTGTGAATCATAGACCAGTTCGACCAGGCCATCCTCCGGAATGAACGAGTTGAGTACAGTGATACCGTCAGTGTTGCGATGACGCTTTATCTCTATCTCGTACTCGAGGGCGATGCGCTTTCGGTACGAATTCTCCTTATGGAGGAGCTTTTCGGATCCCTCACGGAAGCTGTGGCCACTGTTTATCAAATGATCAGCAAAAGCTGACTCCCCCAAGCGTCCCTTCTCCCAAGACTTCAGGTGCTCAGCTACTCTAACTTTCATTCGGCGGCTGGTCTCACCAATATGAAAGCCTCCTTAATCCCCACATTCCATCTTATAAACACCACTTCTCTCATCAATGGGTATGGGGTCCTTCAGTCTCACAAACAACCCCTTAACTGTTGTAAGGTTGTAGAACGCGGGTCTGAAGCCAAACGGGTGGAGGGCCCGACTCAATTGGAGGGAGAACTTCCCCAGAAAAGGGAGACTGATCCAACGCAACCGGCGATCACGGATCATGTCTCGGGGGAGGGAGGTGGTGGAATCAAGAATGCTCCTTGTAACTTTCAGCTCCGAACCATCACGTCAACGTCGATGACCCCATTCACTCTAGCCAGGTGTTTTATTGTGAGTACTTCTTTCTTAAAAGCAGACTGACTCAACGGAATACGAGTCAGTCTGTGAACTAGGCTATGAAATGCAGCCATCTTGTGAGCAACAGGACCGAACGAACCACCGTGGACTAAAACATCGGTCGTAGTATCTTTCCTGTAAATTCCATACTCATGGAAGTAAGAAAATGAGAGGTTCTTGAAGATAAGAGATTCTTTTCTTGATGTTTATTGTTTCACTGCTATACAACTTATGATTATAATACAGATCGTCGCTCGGAGGTTGACATGACAGGATATTACTAGGCAATTATTTTAACGTTCGTAGATTCGAGGTTGTTGAAGGCGTTGGTAAATCTTTGATATTATCGAGTCGGTAGAATTGACTATAAATACTCAATATTCGTATTACATGGATACCGTCTACAGTAGAGATCGATAAATCCAAAAAGTTAATGGAAAATACCGCTATTTCCAACGTAAATTTGATGGAAGGGTACCAGGAATTGAGATACCTCAGAAACTCACCAAGGAGATCTGGGTGACCAGTCCAGGTTCATAGAACGTCATCAACGTACCTGTGCCAATAGTGAATATGATTGAGTAACACCTGGTTCGAGGAAAAAAGGTCAAGTTCAAACTTAGACATGAAAACTTCGGAGATAAGAGAGCCTAAAAATGATCCAATAGGGATCCCTACGTCATCAGGGAACTCGAAAAATTTCCCATCAAATTTACAGTAGTTAGGGGACCAGCAGGTATTCAGAAGATCGAAAAATTCCTGAAGCTCATTGTGAGGAATGTTGGCTCTGACGAGTAGCTCACCTATCCGCTGTATAGTAGCAGCCTTGGGAATATTCAGGAACAAACCAACAACATCAAAAGAGCAGATGGTCGTTCCCGGGGGAAGACTTACACCCTTCAGGACATCAGTTAACGAGGCTGAATTCAAAACCAAATGAGGAGATTCAAAATCAATGCGATTTTTGAACCATCGGTCAAGGAATTTGGCAAGGAGGTAAGTGGGGGAGGAGACGAAAGAAACAACGGGTCGCATCAGGGTATAAATTGTTCTTATGCACTTTAGGCAGCCCGTAGAGGAGGGGGGGGGGTCTCGTTCATTCCAGAGGATGGCCTGATCGAACTGGTCTATGATTCACAACGTGATTTCTCGTTTAGCCTATCCTAATACATTGTTCTTCTCCTCCGTTCGTCAGTTGCTTTCATTTCAGGCTTGATGATGGTTTATTAACCGAAAGCGCTCGTCGTTTTGTATTTTCTGCGGTTTGCAAGGTTTACTCTCCATTCGGAGTATTCGTCTTTTTCGCGTATAACTTCATTTTCTTAGAAAGAATTGACCATTATCGTAATGAACCTAGTGGAAAGGAATGGTGTTAACATCGATATCGATTCCCTTCTGTGGATGAAGAGGTAATGGACGAAAAGTGAAGGAAAAAAATTAACTTACACGCGTGAAAAAGATAACGAACAGCGGAGCAGACCAAGCTGCAAGTGATTGTCTAAATGAAATATGATGGTGATATGATTAGCCTATACTCGAGTTATCAAACGACCTCTACAATAAAAGAATCTCTGTTCAATTTTCATGTGCGCCGAGTATACTTGAATACGAACGCGCTGATGCTACGTATACCTACGTTGATCATGCAGATGATTTTGCTCTTCATCTTTTGTGCCGCCTTAGGATCGAGAGCACAGGACAATGATCAAACAAAGCCCTATAAAAATCTAAGAGAAAACTACAGAGCTTTAGGCTTCAACGATAGCCAGGTAGCGTATTTATTGCAGAGGGATCTTGATCACGAAAATGAAATCAGAGATCGCGAAAAGGAAATCAGAGATCGCGAAAAGGAAATCAGAGATCGCGAAAAGGAAATCGGAGATCGCGAAAAGGAAATCAGAGATCGCGAAAAGGAAATCGGAGATCGCGAAAATGAAATCAGAGTTTTGCAAGATAATATAACTGAGTCGAGACCGATGGTAGTAAGTAGCTATAAATCTCAGCAATTTTAGGACGGTTAAAATACAGTTTCTTTAGGGAGCGTTGCAATTTTGACACGCTGGAACGAAAGCCGTTCGGGGAAGCAGAGGAATTTCAAAAGCTCGCGCGCCATTTAACGATATCATTACCTGTTCTTTCATTCTACGAGTAAATAAAATATGTATATAACCTACAAAATGCCGAGTGACGTCGACAGACAGAAGGATGGAGGGAGGGAGGCGTCACAAAGTCTTACTCTTGCATTAGATTTACTCTTACAAACATTTATTTATGTTATGCTTAAAAATGTTCTTCTACCATTATTTTCCAGGAAGCATATCTAAGGATGATGTGCGGTAACCAGTTCCGTGGTACTATTCAACATATCGAAAATAACTATGTAACTGACATGAACTTTATTTCACAATTTCCGTCGCTGCGTAAAGTCATGATAGACAGCATTGATGATTTTAACAAATTACGTAAGGAGAACAAATCTCCATCCGGAGATATTGATAAAACCATGCTGGAAGAGAAACTACCTATAACAAGCAAGTATTTCACGCGTCGAGAAAAGTGGTTCGTGTTGTCGAAATGGTTTGTGCAACTCAGGAATGAATCTGATGAGTTGGCAGAGTTGGAGTCCGTTTACCAATTATTTTCCGACTTCCGTCAATCTTTTTTACGTGAGTTCCAAGAAAAACTTAGAATTTCAGACGATAAACTCCCGTATAGGATCGGCAGTATTTTCAATCACGTGTGGGATTATGCAAGTTACCAAATGATTAAAAAACTGGAGAAGGTATTGACGTCAGACGAGCTAAATTCCGTTCTCCTTTCTCTTCAGCCACTTCAAATCCAAGATACTGCCTGTTTAAGTGTTATTATGCGGTCTAATCTCGTAACGGTACGACCACCACTTCAGTACTGATACGTATCACATAGGTAATGAGTGCATTTGTAGTTTTTATTGCAAGCTACGTATGTTGATATCACATTGGTAATTATTTGTGAAGTACCTAGGCTATAATGTAGAAATTTTTGATTTTGACCCACAGTTCATTCTCTCGTTTCCATATCTCTTTTCTTCGATAAAAAGTAATGTAATAAATGAAGCCAGTTTGTCAGAGTTTTTGTTTATATATATATATTATCCTCCTCTTACAGTGAGAGATCACAGGCTTCAAATATAGAGAATCACGACGGCAAAGGAATACCAAAATACTTACACTTCCGCGGCCAAGAGGGAGAACGCTTTCGGGCATACGGCGAATGTACTGAAAAGAGAAAGAGATGGCTCCTTTAACATATAAACAGGTGTCAGGTCCGCCATAGAAATGAAAACTTCGGAGATAAGAGAGTCTAAAGGTGGTCCAATAGGGATCCCTACTTCATCAGGGAACTCGAAAAATTTCCCTTCAAATTTACAGTAGTTAGGGGACCAGCAGGTATTCAGAAGATCGAAAAATTCCTGAAGCTCATTGTGAGGAATGTTGGCTCTCGACGAGTAGCTCACTTATCTGCTGGATAATAGCAGCCTTGGGAATATTCGGGAACAAACCAACAACATCAAAAGAGCAGATGATCGTTCCCGGGGGAAGACTTACACCCTTCAGGACATCAGTTAAAGAGGCCGAATTCAAAACCGAATGAGGAGATTCAAAATCAATGCGATTTTTGAACCATCGGTCAAGGAATTTGGCAAGGAGGTTAGTGGGGGAGGAGACGGAAGAAACAACGGGTCGCATCGGGGTATTGTTCTTATGCACTTTAGGCAGCCCGTAGAGGAGGGGGGGGGTGTGAGGTTAGGAACAAGGAGGTTTTTTTTTCAGAGCAGGAGTCTTGGTAATAGCTGCACTCCTGTTGATGACATTCCTAACTTCTTTGACGTGCTTCAGGAAGCTAAAATCCTCACTCTCTTTAGCACCACACTGCTGGAGGACCTCGTGGACCTTGGAAGAATAGGCGGATTTCTCCGTCACCGCAACAGCATTTCCCTTGTCCGCCTTAGTGACGATTGAATCTCCCTCTTTAATCTTCCTCTTTAAACCTTGAATCACTCCTTCCAATTCATTACTCATCCGGGGGAGGGGGTCATTGCGGACTATCTCGGCACAAACTTTCTGGGTATTAAAACCAGAGCCAATCTTAACAACAAGATCCGCAACAACATTAGCCAAGGTTTCATCTTTCTTGAGGGGAGGTAGACTAAATTTCAAACCTTTCTCGAGGAGGGCTGTGTCGTCACCATTGAACACTACCTGACTATTATTTATGAGGGGGGATGGAATTTATGGACGTCAACACCATCACTCGACCCTTCCTCAACCACATCTTAACCTTCATTAGAGAGGACAACTTCTTATTTTTCTTCTCCCTCAACTTCACCTCAAACTTCCGACACTTTAAATTGACGTCCCGCATAAAGTAATCAAACTCAAGGGGGAGGAGCATACCGGAGAGTCTCGAATGGACAAGAAGGTTCAGAAATTTTTCGATCTTCTGAATACCTGCTGGTCCCCTAACTACTGTAAATTTGAAAGGGAAAAAAAAGATTTTCGAGTTCCCTGATGAAGTAGGGATCCCTATTGGATCATTTTTAGGCTCTCTTATCTCCGAAGTTTTCATGTCCAAGTTTGAACTTGACCTTTTTTCCTCGAACCAGGTGTTACTTAATCACATTCACTATTGGCCCAGGTACGTTGATGACGTTCTATGTACCTGGACTGGTCACCCAGGTCTCCTTGGTGAATAGAATCAATGAGGTTTCTCAATTTATGACCAGATATACCAGACGAAGTCATACTCAAGCAAGTAATTCAATCGGAGTAATTTACAAAATTTAGCCACAGAATTTTAACGATGCCGGAGCGCTTTCGATTAAACAATCATTGTCAACGGGGACTGGAAAGCGACTGAACCAACTCCGGCTGTAAACTAGAAACATACGAGGAAATCAGGATTGAACCAGCGAGTCCTCACGACGTGAATCATACTCGTAAACTAGTTCAATCAACCCCTCATCAGGTATGTACCTGTTGAGCACATCAAGGTCGTCGTTACTTAAATGACGGATTATTTCGATGTGTTCTCGCTCCGAATACGCGTTTTCTCTATAGAGGAGGACCTCGGACCCCTCTTTAATGCTACGGCCGCTAGTGATTAGATGGTCCGCAAACGCTGATTCACCTATATTCTTCTTTTCCCACGCCTTCCTATGTTCAGCAATTCTAATTTTCAACTGACGGCCTGTCTCTCCGATATAAATTCCGTTACAATCCTTACACTCAACTTTATACACACCACTCCTCTCGGCCAGTTGGATAGGGTCTTTTAGCCTAACCAATAAACTTTTTATGGTATTGGGGTTGTAATACACAGGACGAAATCCGAAGGGGCGTAGGACACGAGTCAATTGAGATGAAAACTGCCCCAAGAACGGAAGCCTTATCCAACGCTCTCTACTGTTAGGGTCGTATTGCGGGGGAGAGAGGTGGTGGAATCGAGGCATTTTCGAGTAACATTCCTTTGGATCATAAGGTCAATGTCTAATTAAACGAATCCGTTCCTTAAGGTTACGGCTATCCATCATAAACGAAAAAACGAATACTCTCCCCTTGGAGTATTCGTTTTTTCGTTTATGTCAATGTCTAAGTTCACTTCATTCAATACCTCTTTTTGGAAGGCTGACTGATTGAGAGGAATACTAGTCAGTCGATGGATTAGGCGGTTAAATCCAGCATATTTATGGGCTATAGGGCAGAAAGATTTGCCCTGGACAGTAATATCGGTCGCAGTATCTTTCCTGTATATGGCGAATTCATGGATACCATCTCTATTACAGATCGTCAAATCCAAGTAATTAATAGATGCGCCACCGATTTCTAAAGTAAATTTTATAAAATTGTGCTGCTTTTGACCGCAATACCCCCCTCCCTCGCATAAACAATTACGCAATTGAGGTGATTAAAGGATTAAAGAGGAGGGTCAGGGAGGAGGGCTTAATCATCACGAAGGCTGACAAAAGCAATGCCATTGTCGTGATGGAGAAGTCCTCCTACGTCTCCAAAGTCTATGACGTTCTCGGCCAGTGTGGTGCTAAGGAAAACGACAGTTTCAATTTTCCTAAACACGTAAAAGAAGTTGGACGTGTGATAAACGAGTGTTAATTTATTATTAAAACTCCCTCGCTAAAAAGATTGCTCCTGGAGCCCAACCATGTGCCTCTCCTCTTGTACGGGCTACCAAAAGTCCATAAAAAAGATAACCCGATGCGTCCGGTCATATCCTTTGTGTCCTCCCCCACGTACGCTCTGGCGAAATTTTTGGACCGATGGTTTAAATCGAGAGTTGACCATGAGTCACCTTACTCTGTGAAAAATTCGGTCCCCTTGGCTGATAGGCTTAAGGATAATATTCTTCCGCTGGGATCGACCCTGTGTTCATTTGATGTGGTCGGCCTGTTCCCCAATATCCCCAGAGCAACCACCATGCAACATATGGGAGACCTTTTGATTCAAACAAATGTTCGCCAAGAAGAATTGGGTGAATTTTTCAATCTCCTCAATATTTGTTGGTCTCCCAATTATTGCAAATTCGATAACAAGTTTTTTGAGTTTCCTGAAGGGGTTGGATACCCATCGGTTCTCCTTTGGGTTCTCTCATTTCGGAGGTCTTTATGTCTAAGTTTGAGCTCGATTTGTTCTCCTCTGGCAGTGCGTATTTAGATCAGATTTATTATTGACACAGGTATGTCGACGATGTGTCGTGTACGTGGACTGGTCCCCGAGAGCTCCTTTTGGAGTTTCTCCAGTATCTATATAATCAATATCCTTCTATAAAATTTACTTTAGAAATCGGTGGCGCATCTATTAATTACTTGGATTTGACGATCTGTAATAGAGATGGTATCCATGAATTCGCCATATACAGGAAAGATACTGCGACCGATATTACTGTCCACGGCAAATCTTTCTGCCCTGTAGCCCATAAATATGCTGGATTTAACAGCCTAATCCATCGACTGACTAGTATTCCGCTCAATCAGTCAGCCTTCCAAAAAGAGGTATTAACTATAAAGCACTTGGCCAGAGTGAATGAAGTGAACTTAGACATTGACCTTATGATCCAAAGGAATGTTACTCGAAAATGCCTCGATTCCACCACCTCCCTCCCCCGCAATACGACCCTAAACAGTAGAGAGCGTTGGATAAGGCTTCCGTTCTTGGGGCAGTTTTCATCTCAATTGAGTCGTGTCCTACGCCCCTTCGGATTTCGGCCTGTGTATTACAACCCCAATACCATAAAAAGTTGATTGGTTAGGCTAAAAGACCCCATCCAACTGGCCGAGAGGAGTGGTGTGTATAAAGTTGAGTGTAAGGATTGTAACGGAATTTATATCGGCGAGACAGGCCGTCAGTTGAAAATTAGAATCGCTGAACATAGGAAGGCGTGGGAAAAGAAGAATATAGGTGAATCGGCGTTTGCGGACCATCTAATCACTAGCGGCCATAGCATTAAAGAGGGGTCCGAGGTCCTCCTCTATAGAGAAAACGCGTATTCGAAGCGAAAAGCGTTAGAACAAATCGAAATAATCCGTCATTTAAATAACGACGACCTTAATGTGCTCAATAGGTACATACCTGATGAGGGGTTGATTGAACTAGTTTACGAGTATGATTCACGTCGTGAGGACTCGCTGGTTCAATCCGTATGTTTCTAGTTTACAGCCGGAGTTGGTTCAGTCGCTTTCCAGTCCCCGTTGACAATGATTGTTTAATCGAAAGCGCTCCGGCATCGTTAAAATTCTGTGGCTAAATTTTGTAAATTACTCCGATTGAATTACTCGCTTGAGTATGACTTCATCTGGGTCTCCTTGGTGAGTTTCTGAGGTATCTCAATTCCTGGTACCCTTCCATCAAATTTACGTTGAAAATAGGGGTATTTTCCATTAACTTTTTGGATTTATCGATCTCTGTTGTAGACGGTATCTATGAGTTTGGAATTTACAGGAAAGATACTACGACCGATGTTTTAGTCCACGGTGGTTCGTTCGGACTTGTTGCTCACTAGATGGCTGCATTTCATAGCCTAGTTCACAGACTGACTCGTATTCCTTTGAGTCAGTCTGCCTTCAAGAAAGAGTTAATCACAATAAAACACCTGGCTAGAGTGAATGGGGTCAATGTCGACGTTGACGTGATGATTCGGAGGAAAGTTACGAGGAGCGTCCTGGATTCTACCACCTCCCTCCCCCGAGACACGATCCGTGATCGCCGTTTGCGGTGGATCAGTCTCCCTTTCCTGGGGAAGTTCTCCCTGTAATTGGGTCGGGCCCTTCGCCCGTTTGGCGTCAGACCCGCGTTCTACAACCCTACAACAGCTAAGGGGTTGTTTGTGAGACTGAAGGACCCCATACCCATTGATGAGAGGAGTGGTGTTTATATGATGGAATGTGGGGATTGTGGAGGCTTTCATATTGGTGAGACCAGCCGCCAAATGAAAGTTAGAGTAGCTGAGCACCTGAAGTCTTGGGAGAAGGGACGCTTAGGGGAGTCAGCTTTTGCTGATCATTTGATAAACAGTGGCCACAGCTTCCGTGAGGGATCCGAAAAGCTCCTCCATAAGGAGAATTCGTACCGAAAGCGCATCGCCCTCGAGTATATAAAGATAATGCGTCATCGCAACACTGACTGTCAACTCGTTCATTCCGGAGGATGGCCTGATCGAACTGGTCTATGATTCACACCGTGATTTCTCGTTTAGCCAATCTTAATACATTGTTCTTCTCCTCCGTTCGTCAGTTGCTTTCATTTCAGGCTTGAAGATGGTTTATTAACCGAAAGCGCTCGTCGTTTTGTATTTTCTGCGGTTTGCAAGGTTTACTCTCCCTTCGGAGTATTCGTCTTTTTCGCGTTTATTCCATATTTTACTTGATTTAATTGGGAAATTTAACGCTGATCCCGAAAGAAAGTAGGGAATTTTCAATTTCTTATTTCAGTTGGCAAATTATTGAATTTTTGGCACATTTTGGTCCATAACTCGGCTCAAAGAAATCGTAGGATGGGCGGAAATTGACGATAAAATTGAGATAGAGTATACAACTAACATTTCGTGTTTTTACGCTGAAACAGATTTAGTGCAAACTCCCATTCAACAGGAAACATCTTTATGGTCCACCCGGTATAGAACAATTTGTCTAGGCTAGACGATAGCAATAAATCTATATCTGGTTATTGGAACTTTCCTTTTATTGGGGGGGTCATTTTCAGAAAACGTCCGCGTCCGGTCCTTTGTGATGTCATCATTTTCGGGGAATTGTCTAAGGCCTAGAATTTTCTTGATCTGCATTCGACCTTGATTGTTATGTTAATTATGTAGATCTAATTTTTTATACTGCTCTCCTTCCCCTCCGACCGTTGAGAGGGCTGTGGACATGCGAGCTCCTTCCTCGATTTTTGTCTGGAAATGAGCTGAATCGTTTGTGCTGCGTTTGTGCTTGGTTGTACCGTCGAAATTTCCGTTCTTACTGGTCTTCTTACCATCCAACCGTTGGGGAGAGGGGGTGAACATGCAGCCCCCCCCCCCAACATTCCGATTTTTGGCCTGAAAACAGACCGAATAGGTGGATTCTTCTGTTGAGTTTTAAGTTTGTCCTGGTCTTCTTCTCCCTCAACCGTTGAGAAGAGCTGTATACATATAAGATGTTTCTCATTCAATTTCTGGCGTGAAAATAGGCTAAATTGTGGGTTCTAAATTTTCTCTGAATTTTGCTGTTGAGTTTCCCTATTATGAAGGACCGTTTACTGAATTTTTCGACTAGTAATTCAGATTCAAATTCTTTTGCCCAGGATGACGACAATTATCGGCAGCCCCTTTATTATCTGGACCAGAGGTGAAGCTGATTTCTCTCCGTTCATAACGAGAGTTTTCGCACTTTTACATGCTTCGGTCATTAGCGGGATTGTAGTGGATCTCTCATCGCGAACACGTGAGAGCAGAAGACCAACATCTTGGTGTCATACCCTCTTTTGCCTCCTTTACCTTTGCACATTCACGTACTTTGGTCATACGTGGGGCTGTAGTCGATTTGTCACCGTCAGTACATAACGGAAACCAACTTCTCGGTCGTCCGTCGCGTAAAATAATGAGAATTTCCGCAGATTTTTCCAACGTGAATATACACGGTACCTGAGCCAAATCCTCACCGTGAACTTACAACAAATGATAACGATTGTAGGTCGAGGGTATCAGAACAAACATAGCATAAACGATTCCATCCATCTTTATTCCGAAGATGC
Source organism: Aspidiotus rigidus (assembly GCA_035079385.1). Taxonomy (NCBI): domain Eukaryota; kingdom Metazoa; phylum Arthropoda; class Insecta; order Hemiptera; family Diaspididae; genus Aspidiotus; species Aspidiotus rigidus. The sequence goes on along the minus strand of JAVHKY010000041.1, from coordinate 874,110 downwards.
ACGAATGGTCCAAATAAGGTCCTGCTTGTTTCCAGCCCCCAAAGATTGAAGGCTAAGGGATCCTCCACAATTGAAAAACGTAACAGCGTAATTCAGATATAGAAACGTGGCGCCCGAAATTCAGCCCGTTTTCACGCCATTGGGAGCTCTTCCCAACGGACAAACGCAAAACTGAACGGTACAATCCAGTACAAATGATTCAGTTTGTTTCCAGACCAAAAACCGGGATGGGAAGAAAGGCTGAGAATAAGGGCTTCAAGACTGTGGCGTTTTTAACGAAGTCGAAAAAGAAATGCTGCGAACGTATTCAATGCGACGATTTTACTTTCGATTTGGAGAATCGAATTGGAAACTGAAAGTCGATATTTTTCCAAGTTTGTTTCCATTCGTATCTACACACCTTTTATGAAATTACTTGTCAGACTCTGGTCTTATTTCCTGGATCGAGTTTGCAATTGTGAATAAGTGCACAAAGTTATTATTATGAAAGCAAGTTAATAAGAAATCATACAAGCATCGTCCGATTTGTTTTAAATACTCCACGTTCTGAGGATTCAACGAGCTACATTTTCTGAAATATTCCAACGCCTTCTGTATTTCTCCTTCTTCTTTGCAAATATTTCCCTGTGACAAAATAACCATGATAAAATCGATACCTACTTCTACAGAGATGATAAGAATACGATATGCCTATAATTCGTATAAACCTTACCAAAATGAAGTTTGCGTACTCGCTGTAATTATTGCTTCGCTTTAGTTCCTCCTCGGCCAGTTTTTTGCATTGGTCGAACTCTTTTCTTATGTACTTTGCGTGAATCATCCAATTCAATATCTCCAACGACGAATTCGACAGAGCTGAAATATCAATAAGATTTGCTTCATTTGACTCGAGATAATACTAGTTGTCAAACCTACCTTTTCTACAAGGAAAAACAATCTTCACATCTGACGATGACGTTCCCATGATAGTGTCAACAATACGTCACCGTGATCCGTAGACTGATGCCTCGAATAACACGTGGATTTTGATAACAAAGTTAGAAACGATCGTCGTTAACGTATAAAACACCCCGGTAAGTTGAATGCTTTGGTTTATCGTTTCATTTCCATAGCAACGGTTGTACGTAAAAATATTATGCAGTCGACAGACACCGTATATATTTTCAATAAGACGTGGTTGGCGTAAATGAAGCGCGGAAAATATCGCCGTAACAAAAAAAAAAAAAATACCCGAGGGTTTTTAAGCCAAACCCCGGAGGTCTTTATCAGTCAGCCGAACTATTTTGACGTAGATTAACCAACTTTTGATTGATTCGATGTAGAAAAGGTCGAACACGAACTGTCACTGGGTCCACGTACGAATTTGCCGGTTAGCTTCATTTAATATAAATTTGAAGAGGGTACTGAGAAAAGTTTATCGTCCGTAGTTATCAACATCTACGACAAAGGATGGACTTTATTTGTGATGAACGAAAATTTAGGGAACGCATTTACAGCTCATTGAAAATCTTTGCTGGCAACAGAAACCCGGCTTAGCGTTTGTCAATGAAACGCAAAATACATTCATCGCTGGTTACGATACCTTTTGTCTGATACACAGTAACTCTATACCGTGTTTCTGTTGTCTCAATCGGATTGGAACCCCATCTCAGTATTGAAAGGATCTCAAAAGTACAATTCCTCATTATTAGTTAACTTGCAGGAGTACTTTCGGATGTCATACCATTATTATTTGTAGTGATTTATATGGAAGGACAAAGCGTCACTACGGGATTAATAGGGGTGACGTTTACAGCCCCTTGTAGTCCATGGCCCATAATAGAAAATAGTGGTTTTTGGTACCACGTGGGGGACGAAGCGTCACTTTGGGATATGTTAGTAGGGGTGATATTTGATACAAAAAACGATGATAGACCTCTGGGAAGAGCATTTTTTCAAAATGGCAGATCGGTCTTGTGGTAGAAGGCAAATAACTCATGTTGTATAGGTCGAATTTTCTACTTTTCTTTTTCAATAAAAGAAAATGAGGCCCCGAACGACATGTCCAACTTCCTGTCCCCCACATCCTGTGATAAATTTTCTGTGGCACGATCTAGCTCCCTAAAATCAATTTTTTTGCAAATATCTTGAAAAATTGAGCATCAAACATGAAAAGTTTCAGATAATTAATGTCCCTCGTGAAATTTGTTATAGAAAATACCACTCAAACTTTGCTATGCGTCCAATTATCAGCTTAAAAAGTCCGTCAAAAGTTGGGAACTTTGGGAAAAAGTCAACTTTTCAGCAATAAATATCTAAAAAATCAAACACTCATGAAATAACAAAAACTCTTTATTGAAACATTTCAACTGCAAAATAGATTGCCTAAACGTCTTTCTTCCAGAGTTTGTCGAAAGTTCTGAGCTTTTGGAAGGAAATTGCTTGTTCTAGGGTGTCCAGTTTTTCACTTTTGAGTGACTTGGTCACTTTTTTCGGGTTTAGTCACTTCTAGTCACTTTTTAAAGAAATGTAGTCACTTTTTCATACATACTTGAAAATCACAAGTTTTTCTGGTGTTGCCATCACCTTGGTATGTGTTTGACCGCGAATCTTTCTCTTTCTTTTTTCTATCTGGTACCCTCGTATCTTGCTTCCTATACCACGTAGAGCCTTCTTCTTCTTCTTCTTCTTCTTTTTTTTTTTTTTTTAAATTTGTCTTTGAACGGAGAATGACAATGGCGGCATTTTTTTATAGTAATTTTTTCACATTCTTTCAGATAATTACATATATAATTATGTCATCAGCTGCCATTAAAAAAAAAAAAAAAAGAAGATTGATAGAATTACGCCTTATAGTTCTCTTCTTTGAAAAATTTGCAAGACAATGACTGAATGACTGGTATACGAACAAGTTACAGAAATTATTACTCGTGGATAATTTGATAATGCAGTCTTTTTTTGGACCAATTGAGCGTTTTCTTCTTTTTATCAGTCCAATTATTATAATTTTTATTAACAAAAAAATGTTTTATACACATCGTTTGCATAGATACATTTCAACTAAATGAAAATAATTCAAATAAAATATTTAAAAAGAAAAATCAGCTGTTGCTCGTGAAGTTGATTGATCATAACTGAACTAAAAAGAAAAAAATCGAAAAAACTCTATAGTTACTAAACAAAATATTAAATCATTATGTAATCAAACGTTCATGTGTAAAATTTTACAGTATCCACTTATATAGAAGGCAATACTAAAAATCTAGAGGCTGTTTGTTCCTACTATAGTGGAAAACTGAATAACTAAAAATGATTGTGTAACTCATGAAAAAGCGTAAGGTTATAAGAGTTTGTAGGATATGGCGGTTTTGCTGTAAGATTTTACATATGAATGTTTGATTACAAAATTGTTCAATATTTTATTTAGTAACTAGAGTTTTTGATTCAAACACTTATTTTTTTCTTTTTAGCTCAGTTATGATAAACTCAATTCAATCAACTTCATAAGCAACACCGGATTCTTTTTTTAAATGTTTTAGGTATATTTTACGTTGTGTTCTACAATTGAATAATTTGAAATAATTTGCAACATTAAATGATAGATAAATATTAAATATTTAGCAGATATTCAAAACCTATTTTGTGTGGTTTTAGAAGATTGTAGCGCCATGTGCGGATGAACAGCTTGAATATTATTATTCAAGTACAGCAACATGGGGGCAAACGGCAAATCACAATTCCTGACTGTAACTAGGCCACTGAATTGTTATTCGCATCGCTCACCAATAGAAATACTTTAAATAAATAAATAAAAGTATTTTCTGTAATTCCTAAAGATTTTTTTTTCAATTTAGGAGCTCACAATAGACTTTTTATGATGACCATTCGCTTGTGTGTCGTATACAGCACCGCCCGTCATCCATTATGGAGTAGGTGCGGGTTGCGTATGCATTTAATATTGTTTCCTCCAACACCGGAATCGACCCTTTCGGGTATAACTTCAGTGAAAGAGGAATCTCCTAGGCGAACCCCCTCTTCTACTCGGCAACTGCCAAGTTGCTTTGGCAACCGCCAAGCTGCAGTGCCACCCTGGCACGCACAAAAAAAAAAACATAAGAACACACACAACAACAAACACCACCACACTACACAATACAGTAGGTCACTGTTGGAGTTTCTTCATCTTCTTCTCTCTTCAGGGAAGATCTTGGTCCTCTTCTTCCTGCAGATCTGGATGTTGATGGTACACAGGTGTTGAGTAGGCCATAGCGTGGTTCTGCATTTGCCTATTCCATTCCTGGTCCATCTCCCTCTTCATGATGGTGGCCGCAAATGCAGACACCTGGTTCCATGCTTCTTTGGAACCTAGCATGGTGGGTACCAGGCTACTCGGGTCGAGCGCTTCATCTACCCCGATCTCTTGAAGAGACCGACTAAGCTCGTCCCGCTCACGCCTCCACGCCTCACACTCAAATAAGGTGTGTTGTGGTCCATCATCCCGCCCTTGGTTACAGTGCGAACACGTTGCCTGCTCAACTTCCCTTAACTTCTCGTGAAGTTACTTGTTGAAGCAGCCATGGCCGCTTAACACCTGCGTCAAATGAAAGTTCAGCTGACCATGGTGTCGGTTCATCCACCCATCAAGGTCGCGTATTAGCACACGGGTTGTCCATGTACCCAGCTCACTCTGGGCAATTCTTTCTTTCCACTTTACAAGCAAGGAGCGCCTGGCCTCCTGCTTGACCCGTAAAGCTTCTCGGTTGGTCGTTGTTCTCTTCTTTGCTTCGAACACCATCGCTCTCTCCTCAGCAAGGAGCTCGATTGGTGGTGAACGTGCTAATACACAAAGAGCCTCCGTCGAGACAGTGCGGTAGGCATTAACACACCTCAGCGCAGCTCTTCGTGGGATCTTTACCATCTCTCTTCTTCGGTATGGTATCTTCATGCAGTCGGCCCATACTGGCGCACCGTATAGGAGGATCGACAAGGCGGTGCTCATCATGATCCTTCTCCTTGCTTCTCTCGGTCCTCCAAGGTTCCTCATCAGCGGCTTAGGTATCCAACTACCCGGCCCGCCTTTTCCGCTGCCATCAGGAAATGGTGCCTGCAGCTCAGCGTTGAGTCGAACCAGATGCCCAGGTATTTCATTTGCTTCTTGATTCCAATTTCCACACCTCGCAGGCGAAAGGTGGGTGGCTTGAACTTCCGACGGGTCGTGAATAAAATGGCCTCCGTCTTACTTGCTGCAAGTTCAAGTCCAGCCGACTCGATCCAACGCGTCACATCCTCTAGGGCCCGGTTTACCCTGCTCTCCACCGCTACAGTTGTTTCGGCGGTGCATACCACCAGGGTGTCATCCGCATAGCAGATAAGCTTAACCCCCGGTGGCAGCTTCACCTTAAAGATTCCGTTAAATGCGACGCACCACAAAAGCGGCCCAAGGACCTACCCCTGCGGCACCCCACAAGTAACAGGGCGCTTTACTGTACCAGCAGACGTCTCTGCTTGGATTTCACGGCAGCTAAGATAGCTGCTGATCATCCTGAGCAGGTATGCGGGCACTCCTGCGTTCACAAGAGCTTCCAATATCATCTTCCATGGAATTGAATTGAACGCATTTCTTATGTCGAGGCTGACGGCTGCGCAAAACTGGCGCATATCAATTGCTGACTTGGCTATCCTCTTCAGCCGGATCCCAGCATCTGATGTGCAGCGTCCAGTTTGAAAACCGCACTGGCTATCAGAGATTATATCTCTTTCCTTCAGATAGCTCTCCAAACGATTGGCTATCACTCTTTATAGAAGTTTCCCAACATTGTCTAGCAGACAAAGTGGACAATAAGAGGATGGTAGACCAGATCGTTTATCCTTCTTATCGATCAACGCTAGCCTAGCTTTCTTCCATCGCAAATGGAACAGTCTCCCAACAATTGCCGCATTGAATGTATCAACAAGCAGTGCTGGGTCAACTGAATGTATGGCACTCCAGACTGGATTTAGAATCTCATCCGGACCTGGAGCCTTCCAATACTTACCCCGCAGTCTATTGACTGCTGCATCCACCTCCTCGGTGTCTAGGAGGGATATACCATCCTCTTCTACTATTGGTAGCGTTACCATTGGTGGTGGCTGCTGTGGGAATAAGCCATCAATGATTTGACCCACAACATCCGGCTCCATTCGGCTCATTGCTGAGAGGCCTTTTAGCTTCTTCAGCACTAACTTATAAGGCTTTCCAAACGGGTCGTCATCTGCCATCTCACATAGTTCTCGCCATGCAGCACTCTTGCTGTCCTTGATGGCCTTCTTCAGCCTTTTACGAGCCAGCTGGTATTCGGGTGCAACCGCCCGCGCCCCTTCGCGGCCACTACTGCGCTGGTATATCCAGCGCTGACGGTTGCACTCTTTTCTCGATTCGGCAATCTTGTTGGTCCACCAGTAAACGGCTCTCCTTTTCTTTGGTGGACCTTGCCTGGGCATGGCTACATCGCAAGCTTTGGTGACAGTCTTGATCATCCTCTCTGCTGCCACCGCCGCATTGCCTTCTTGCTCTTCTTCTTGATCCCATGTGAGAGCAAGATAGCTAGCCTTCAAACGGTCGCTATTCAGCTTCCTAACGGCCCATTTTCTTACCAGCTTTTGTGGAGCAACGACCTCAACTTCCTGGCAGATGGAGAAGTTGATACACCGGTGGTCGCTCCCAGAAAGCTCCTTGTCCAGTACTGCCCAGCCTTCTATTCTTCGGGCTAGGCTCTCTGAGGCAAAGGTGATTATGATGACCATCAGCTTTACAATAAATATGTGGTGAATTTTGTAAGGATCATGACTTTTGGGTTAAAACATTTTCTCATTAAGGCTCGAGTTTGGAGGATATTTGGAAACAACACTTTCCTTCCAAACGCTCAGAACTTTCGACAATTTTTAAAAGAAAGTTCAAGTAGGTAGTCTATTTCACGGACAATTTCAAAGAGAACAAGTTTTTCTAATTGAAAATCAATTTTCTAAAATATCTACAATGAATCGATTTTTTCTAAAACTTTTGGAGGCTTTTCAAGATCATATAACTAGACTAACAATAAAATTCAGATGGTCGGTGGTGTAGTGAATTTCATGAAAAATATTTTTTGTTTGGAACTTTTTCTTATTAAAACAGCTTATTTTTTAGTCATATTTGGAAACAATCGATTTTCTTCCAAAAGCTCAGAACTTTTGACAAACTTTGGAAGAAAGTTTAGGCAATCTATTTTGCAGTTGAAATTTTTCAATATAGAGTTTTTGTTTGAAATTTTATTTCATTAGTGTTTGATTTTTTAGATATTAATTGCTGAAAAATTGACTTTTTCCCAAAGTTCCCAACTTTTGACGAACTTTTTAAGCTGATAAATGGACGCATAGCAAAGTTTGAATGGTATTTTCTATAACAAATTTCACGAGGAACATTAATTATTTGAAACTTTTCATGTTTGATGATCAATTTTTCAAGATATTTGCAAAAACATTGATTTTAGGGAGCTAGAACGTGCCACAGAAAATTTATTATAGGATGTGGGGGATAGGAAGTTGCACATGTCGTTCAGGGCTTCATTTTCTTTTATTGAAAAAGAAAAGTAGAAAATTCGACCCAAACAACATGAGTTATTTTCCTTCTACCACAAGACCGATCCGCCATTTTGAACTTGGCCGCTATTTTGAAAAGCTGCTCTTCTCTGAAGTCTATCATCGTTTTTTGTATTAAATATCACCCCTACTAACATATCCCGAAGGAACGCTTTGTCCCCCCAAATGGTACCGCATTCTCATAGGGTCCATGGACTATTGGCAGCGGGAAACCATCCTTTCTCGTATTTTCGTTTCCTTCATGTTTACATGAGTACAGGAACGCTTAGATGTAGCAAGTCCACTGAAATTGTTTTATAAAGTCGTGGTCGAAGAAAAATGTGTGACCCAAAGAAAGCGAGTTCACCCTTTGAAAAAAAAAAAAAGGTTCTGTAAAGGAGGCTTGAGATCCGCGAGCCGGCGCACGGCACATTTCTCGAAATAGCCTCCCATAGAACAAGGTTTGCTGTTGAAATTTGCCGTGTGCCGTGTTGCGTCCGGGAAAAATTGACCTACAATGATGAAGGATTTGAACTTGACGTTCGAGCCTTGATATAATTATGATGAAAGGGGGATTTGAAAACAAGTCACGGGTTCTTTAACGGTGTTGAACAAAGGTTGGCAGGGAACCTGTTGAACGGGGCACATGGGATCTGAACATATCTGGTTTATTAAAGGGCTAAGCCAATTGGTATTTGAAGCGTTGTATATCTAGTTACTCGAAGGGGCTATCATTCAGGCTATATACAACGACCTCCGGGGACTTAGAATAACCTTAGAAGGGCGTTCTGAGTCTTATGGTGTTTAAAGCGCTGCGTATCTGGCTCATTGAAGGGCCGCGAACCGGAAATCCGCCTGGCTTGCTGAAAATGCATTGCATATCTAGTTATTCAAAGGGGCTATCGTTAAGGCTACAGAAACCGACCGCTGAGCCATATATGATTTGCGAGGGACATGAAATACTTTAAAAGATGTTTGGAGTCGTATGGTGTTTGAAGGATTGCATAGCTAGTCACTCGAAGGGGCTGTCTTTCAGGCTATATACATCGATCTCCAAGCTATGTTATATGATAGGAGGGGGACAAGACGTTTGGAGTCTTATGGTGTTTGAAGCATTGCATATCTGGCTCATTTAAGGTTCTAAGTCAATTGATGTATGATGCATTGCATATCTAGTTACTCAAATGGGCTATTGTTAAGGCTACAGATGATAGGCGGGGGACTTGAAATACCTTAGAAAGATGTTTGGAGTCTTATGATATTTGAATCATTGCATATCAAATAACTCGCAGGAGCTATCTTTCAGGCTATATACACCGACCTCCGAGCTATATTATATGATAGAAGGGAGACTTGAAATACCTTATAAAGGCGTTTGGAGTCTTATGGTGTCTGAAGCATTGCATATCTGGCTCATTTAAGGTTCTAAGTCAATTAATGTATGATGCACTGCATATCAAGTTACTCAAGGGGGCTATTGTTAAGGCTACAGAAACTGACCGCTGAGACATATATGATAGGCGGGGGACTTGAAATACCTTAGGAAGACGCTTGGAGTCTTTTGGTATTTGAATCATTGCATATCAAATAACTCGCAGGAGCTATCTTTCAGGCTATATATGTACACCAATCTCCGAGCTATATATTATGATACTCGTAGGTGGGAGACTTGAAGTACCTTAGAAGGACGTTTGGAGTTTTATGGTGTTTGAAGGATTGTATAGCTAGTTACTCGAAGGGGCTGTCTTTCATGCTATACCGGGTGGGGCAGAAAGATGTTACCAGTTAAATGGGAGTTTGCGCTAAATCTGTCGTAGCGCAAAAACGCAAAACGTTAGAGGTATAGTTTAAATGTACGAATTTTGTATCTCAATTTTATGTTTAATTCGAGCCACATCCAAAGTTTCTCCGACTTTTGTGACCCGAGTTATGGACCAAAATGTGAAAAAATCGACCACTTTGCCAAGATTTCCACAATAAGAAATTGAAAAATCACCCACTTCCGAGCTTCATAGGGTTATTCAAGTTTTTTTTTTCGGAATCGGCATTAAATTTCCATTCCAAATCGGATTAAATATGGAAGTTTGAACAATTTTTAATTTTTGAGAATTCTGGCTAATTGATCAATTTTTGGCCTATTTGGGTCTATATTTCGGCTCAGAAATGGCGCAGAAAGTTCAGTAGGGGCGCAAATTGAAGATAAAATTGAGATACAAATTTTGTAGATTTAATTAGTGCATCTAACCTGTCGCATTTTTGAGCTGGAGTGAATTTTGTTCAAACTCCCATTTAACTGGTAACATCTTTTTGCCCCACCCGGTATACACCGATCTCCGAGCTATACTATATGATAGGAGGGGGACAAGGCGTTTGGAGTCTTATGGTGTTTGAAGTGTTGCATATCTGGCTCTTTCAAGGTTCTAAGTCAATTAATGTATGATGCATTGCATATCTAGTTACTCAAAGGGGCTATCGCTCAGGCTACAAAAACCGACCACTGGGCTATATAATGATGGGTGGGGGACTTAGGATACCTTAGTAAAATATTTGGAGTCTTATGGCGTTTGAAGCATTGTATACGTAGTTGCTCAAGGAGTCATCTTTCAGGCTATATACACCGATCTCCGAGCTGTATTATATGACAGAAGGGGGACTTGAAATACCTTAGAAAGACGTTTGGAGTCTTATGGTGTTTGAAGCATTGCATATCTGACTCATAGAAGGGTCCGTGTCAATTGATGTATGATGCATTGCATATCTAGTTACTCAGAGGGGCTATCGTTCAGGCTACAAACACCGACCACTGGGCTAAGAATGACGTTCGGAGTCTTTTGGTGTGTGAAGCATTGCATATCTGGTTACTCGCAGGGGCTATCTTTCAGGCTATACACGTCGACCCCCGAGCTATATATGATAGGAAAATGACTTGGAAAATTTTCGAGTTCCGAGCTTTGCCGGCCCGATGGACGGCGGACTCCCTCCCCCCCTCCCTCCCGGTAAGATAGATTCCCAGCTAAAACTCACGGGTGCTTTAACAGGGTTGAACGAGGGGTGGGAGGGAACCTCTTTTATGGGGAACGTGGAATATGAAAAATGTAGATTGTGACGTTACAAGACTGACCTATGACGTCATAAAATTTTGACTTCACTAGCCCTGTCAACAAGTCGGGCGGATGTACTTCTATTGTATTTCTTTTAGAAATTTTTCGGTTGTTCTCAATGTCTAGGTAATTTATGAACTGTCTAGGCACCTTGTAAACGGTCTAGGGAGTTTGTAAGTCGAAGAGATGAATTTACAAACTGCCAGCAGTTCATGAACTGCCTAGGTTGTTTATAAACTGACGGAATTAACGAACTGCCGGTAACACATCTATTGCTGTTTGTATCTTACAATAAAGTTGAAAAATATTTGTGAAAATCTTACGCATGCTCTAAATAATTGTACTTTATTATAATGATTGCGGAATGGTAGCCATTGAAACCTTCGACCCATTAGGTCCCCTCTTCCAATGATCTCGATAAGATCGTAGAAGAGATCGATAATTTATGACGTTATATTTATGGGAGGCAAAGAATTATTCATCATCAAAAACACCCGACGAAGAATCATCGTCTAAGAATAATGTCGGATTGATCGTAGTAGAGGTCGTCGTATACAATTGAGGATTGTCCGTAGTGTGCCACCATAATAAAAAGCCAAAAATTTCTGTCGGTACCAAGTGAAGGGCGATAAGAAAGGCTATCAATTTCATCGGCATCTTGTGCTTGTCTTCTAACATTTTACAGTTGTCCGGCGATGGTGTCAAGCCGTACAACTCGGTAATAATTTTATGGAACTTCTTCTTGAATTCTTCGGTAGTCTTAATGGCGTACTTTTGATACGTGCATTCGCATGTGTAGCGCTTGTAACCCTTTTTGGTGCAACTGTAGTATTTCTTCGGCGGTTTGTTGTAGACGGCAATGTCGCAGAGACGAATTTCATCCATGTCGAACTTTTTTAGGAGTTTTTGAAGTTTATTGTTTAGAAATTGGAAATACATCTTGTTCTCCATTTTGCATTGTTCGAGACAGTTCTTCAGACCTATTTCGGAGACCACGTCTTCGGCTCGTATTTTTGGATCGGTTTTTCGTAGCGAACAAGCATCTGCCAAGAAAAAAATAGATATTTAGATGAGGAATAAGAGTCAATAACAATCACGAAGCACACTAGTTTACTGGCATCGCGAGTATTCTATGTTCTATATCCTGTCTAGTGCGTTCGTCCCCTTAACTAAGCAGAACCTTAGGAATAGTTTTGCAGAACTTGCTGGTGCTTGTAGAGGGTCTTTGACTGGAAAATAATCCCAATAATTTATGTGTAATCGTTGCCTCACCCCCGTCATTTCATTAAAATTCAGAAGACAGTTTCTGCTTTCCTGAAGAAAAATTATTATTGATGAGCTTTATGTCTTCGTTTCACCTCTGAGCCCCATCTCTAATTATATAATTTGCATGACGTAACGCCTTGCCTGTTCGGACGTATATCTTTACTGCCTTTCACCTTCGGAATATATTTGCTTCCGATCGTCCATTCGACAAGTCTATCTTACGACGTCATCAACGGTTTGAAATTTTTGCTGAGCCTTCTTAGTTCAATATCTATGATTAAGAGTATTCTGGTAAAATAGATTTGGTCATACGGGATTGATTGCCAAAAGAGATGCTGGGAGCTTGGGAACTACGTTCGAAGCTATTTTTCATGTTACTCGTCTTCTCGAAGCAAATTTTCCACCGATTGCCCTGAACATCAATTCTAAGATTATTTTTAGGTATACAGTTGAATTTACCTATATTACGAACCCTCTCCTTTATCGCGTCGAAATCTCTTTGCCACTGTAGGTATGGATGAGTGCGCTTCAACACCACGAAATCCTTCATATAATTATCGACACCCATTTTTTGAGAAAAATACGACATGGCGACATATCGGTCTGCAATTTGATAGAACCGGGGATAAGCGAAGGGTGTCAACTCTTTCGCTTTACTGGCGAGGACTGGCGAAAGAGTAAAAATAAAATGATAAAATACTGATGTTGCGATGTAATTCATATCAAGAATCAGGTACCGTTATGATACCGAATTTTCGCGTACAAAATGACACATCACGTTTCGATAGTAAAATTTCGCCCAGCTCTGCACATCTGAGCGCAAATTTCATCCTATTAAGTATGACAAAAAAATATGAGTGAGATGAAAATGATTACGTTAGATTTTCACGGTATTCTGGCTTGATTTATCCGTAGGTGGAAATCGAAAGAAGACTGAACCAAATAAAACTTATCGATAACGATAATCACAAAATTCGTTTTCGAAAACTCTTGATCATTTTCTCTTTCTCCACGCTTCGTATACGTTTGATACTCTTATCTTCCTTCTTTCTCTGGCCAATTTATTACAGTTTAATTCGACTTCGGGGAATACAAGCCACGTTTCTCTTTCGCGCATCCAGGAAATTGTGATCATTTTCTCTTGTAGTTTGGGAGTGGACGAAGATTTCATTTCACCTAGTAAAACTAATTTTAGAAAGAGTATCAGAAATTTTGAAAAGAACAAGCAAGCTCATTATAGAGTTCGTGGAAGGCTGCAATCGATGAAATGATTACGTGATATTGTTTTCTGATAGAGTCATTCGAAAAAAGCCCGATAGAAAAATATCCTTCCCCAAAAACTAAGAATCGCCCACAGTTGTCTTGTTCTTTGTCTTTTTCCATCACTCTTTTTATTTTTAAGCCACGATCCGCGATAATTTATTCGGGCAGACTCCTTCCTACACTTCCTATCGTACGCCTTCACGACGTCATATTTTCTGAAGATACAGCCAGACCGACCGGACGTAAATTATTCTTAGTCTCATTTCATTGTAAATGCTCGGCGAATCCCTGAATTAAGTCAAGGTCGCGCTTACGCGCTCTTTTTTGAGGATGGACTACAAAATGAAAGTGATGGCGATATCCCTTCGTCGCTAAGAATCGCCCACAATTGTCTTTTTCATTGTCTTTTTCCACCCCCACTTTATACTTTTGAGCCACGACCCACGATAACTTATTCGGGCAGACTTCTTCCCACACGTCGTCTCCAAGATCTCTCCACCATTCCGATTTGGCACGCCCTAATAACGTCATATTTTCGGAAGATACAGCCTCAACAAATAACTCACGGGTTCTTTAACAGAGTTAAACGAGGGGTGGCAGACATCCTATCTTATGGGGCGCGTGGGATCTGAAAAATGTAGATTGTAACGCCACAATGCTGACCTATGACGTCATCAAATTGTGACGTCACAGACCTGGACTGGAGCTCTATATATATAATAGGAGGGGAACTTTAAAAATAAAACTTATCTATGACGTCATCGTGACGTCGCAGGCCCGGTCTTTGGAGCCATATATAGTAGGAGGGTAACTTTAGATAAAATTTATGTATGACGTCATCAGACTGACCTGTGACGTCATCAAAAGGTGATGTCACAGGCCCCTAGCAGAGGGACTTGGAAAATTTTCGAGTACCGAGATTTGCCGGCTGAACGCTGAAGTTTTTTTGCCCCCCCCCCCCCTCCGATAAAACAGGTCCCCCGTTGAGAAGGTAAGCCCGACTGGACGTAAATTATTCATAGTCGCATTTCTTTGTACAGTTCGGCGAGTCCCTGAATTAAGTCAAGATCGCGCTTACGCGGACTTTTCTGAGGATGAACCACTAAAGAAAAGTAATAGTGATATCCTTCCACAACTAAGAATCGCCCACAATTGTTTTTTTCTTTGTCTTTTTCCACTCCTCTCTTTACTTTTGAGCCACAACCAGCGAAAACGTATTCGAGCAGACGTCCTCCCAGACCTCGTCACCAAGATCTCCACCATTCCCTCTTAACACACCCTAATAACGTCATATTTTCGGAAGATACAGCCTCAACGAATAACTCACGGGTTCTTTAACGGAGTTAAACGAGGGGTGGCAGGGAACCTGTCTTATGGGGCACGCAAGATCTGAAAAATGTAGGTGTGGCGTTAGAAGGCTGAACTATGACGTCATCAAATGGTGACGTCACAGGGCTGGACTTTGGATTTATATATAATGGGAGGGAATCTCCTGATAAAAAACTGATCTACGACGTCATGAGATTGTGACGTCGCAAGGCTGACCTATGACGTTGTCAAACGGTTACGTCACAGGCCCCTAAGAGAGGGAATTGGAAAATTTTCGAGCCTCGAGATTTGCCGGCTGAACGCTGGCCTTTTATTAACCCCCCCCCCCCCCCCGATTAAACAGGTCCCCCGTTGAGAAGGTACGGCCGATCGGACGTAAATTACTCTTAGTCTCATTTCATTGTAACAGTGGTGCCAGATGTACGGATTTATCCGTAGAAATACGGATAATCTGTCTTCCAAAAAATAATATTTCCCTACGGATTTTGCTTAAAATGCGAATTTTTCAGGCCAAATACGGATAATTGCGTGTTTCAATGGCTCGAATTTTTTTTGAGAATGAGGGTACCTCCAAAATGATGAAAAAGGACATTTTCCTGTCCTCAATGTAAGTTTGTACAGGCGCGCAAGTGGTGACGAGTGACGACAGCTTCGGAGGTGTCGTTAGTCCTAATATTGTTGGAAGTTCTCAGAGCTCGGCAGTCCGTAGTCGAGTCGCTATCAGTATCCTACGTATCTCCACAGACCTGCGGCCGGTCAGAACGGACATTAAAAATGATAATTCCAGAGTTTTTCATGTGACAGGAGAAAGGTTGCTGTAGTACGTGTATGAGAGATACCTTTCTCCTGATCGTTATTGGTGGATCCGTGAAAATCCGTTTTTAGGTCTCACGAAAAATTTCGGATACGGATTTCTGAAAATATCATCTGGCAGCACTGTTGTAAATGCTCGGTGAATCCCTGAATTGAGTCAAGGTCGCGCTTACGCGGTCTTTTTCGAGAATGGACTCCAAAATGAAAAAGATGGCGATATCCCTTCGTCGCTAAGAATCGCCCACAATTGTCTTTTTCATTGTCTTTTTCCACCACCACTCTATACTTTTGAGCCACGACCCACGATAACTTATTCGGGCAGACTTCTTCCAAGATCTCCACCATTCCGATTTGGCACGCCCTAATAACGTCATATTTTCGGAAGATACAGCCTCAACAAATAACTCACGGGTTCTTTAACAGAGTTAAACGAGGGGTGGCAGACATCCTGTCTTATGGGGAACGTGAGATCTGAAAAATGTAGATGTGATGTCACAAGGCCGACCTGACCTATGACGTCATCAAATTGTGACGTCACAGGCCCGGACTGGAGCTATAATATATAATAGAAGAGGAACTCTGGAAAAAACTGATCTACGACGTCATCAGATTGCGGCGTCACATGGCTGACCTATGACGTTATTGTGACGTCACAGGCCCGGACTTTGGAGCCATATGTAATAGGAGGGTAACATTGGAAAAAAATGATCTATGACATCTTTCCAGCTGATGGTCTGTCGGAAATTTGTGAAATGCTTTCTGTCAAACAAATTACGTCATCAATGATCATGACTTAATTTAGGGACTCGGAACAATTTTACCGGGGGGGGGGGCGGGTATAGTATGACGTAATCAGTTGGGGGGAAGCTATTAGGCTAACTTTGAGCTGGAGTCAGTCGGAAATTTACAAGATGCTTTTTGTGAGATGTAAGACCTCGCCAATGAACTTGACCTAATTTAGAAACTTTGAAAAATTTTATCTGGGGCGTAGTTGTATGACGTCATCAGTGACCTTGACAAACATAGGAAGTGCTATATAGGCCATCTTTGAGTTGGTGGTCTATCGGAAATTTGTAAAATGCTTTTTGTTAGATGAATGACGTCATCAATGACCTTGACCTAATTTGAAAACTTGAAGAATGTCATCTGGGATGTAGTTGTATGACGTCATCAGTGAGCTTTACCTACTATAGGAAGAGAGCTATGTAGGTTATCTTTGAGCTGGTGGTCTATCGGAAATTTGTAAAATGCTTTTTGTTGGATAAACGACGTCATCAATGACCTTGACCTAATTTGAAAACTTGTAAAAATGTCATTCGGGATGTAGTTGTATGACGTCATCAGTGACATTGACGCACATGGGAAGAGCTACATATGCAAACTTCAAGCGCGCAGTCCGTAGGGAATTAGCCAGACGCTCTTTGTCAGAGAAATGACGTCATCAATGATCTTGACCTAATCTCAACATCAGATTCAAAATCATTACGAGGTAGGTTTAGATTTTTTATTTCTTTTTGGAGCCTTTAAAAGTGGAGAACATTGAATAAAACGTTCAGGAATCTATAACTGTCCTAGAACATGAAAAAACGACGGCTTCCTTAACGAAGTTAAGCGAGGAACGCAGGGAACCTGTTTTATGAGTCATATGGGATTTGGTATTGAGAATTCGAGGAAGCCTAGACCTAGATGAAGCTAGTATAAAGAGGGCCTACACCTACTATAAGCCTAGTATAAAATATGGTTTGAGAGTCTAAATTTTTCTCGAATCTCCAGCTATATATTTTAGGAGGGGGACTTGAAAAAATTCTGATTTTTGAGCTATTATGATAGAAGGGGGACATGGAAAAATTCCTATCATACATGGGTCGAGAGTCGAAATTTTTCTGTTTTTTGTTAGATGGCACACGGCAAATTTCTCAAAAAGCCCCCCATAGAACAGGTTCCCTGTTAATATAGCTTTCAACAGCCTACAACAATAGAGTCTACTACTGAATGATATTACAAGTAAGTATGGGTTGCGTGAGTGAATCAAAAAGGGTAAAAATTGAATCTGGATATGATACCTGCAGAGAATTGTTAGTTCGTACCCTCTTAATCCTATATTTTATTGTGTGTTTGTGTGAGTGTGTCAGCAACCTGAACTCATTGGTCATTACTACGTTTTATCCTCAGAATAAGGTATCACGTCCATTTTCACCTTTTAAAAAGCATATTTTATACATACAGGTTGCTGACACACTCACACAAGTACACAACAAAATATAACTTTCAACAGCCTGCAACAATAGAGTCTACTACTGAAAGATATTATAAGTAAGTATGGGTTGCGTGAGTGAATCAAAAAAGGTAAAAATTGAATCTAAACTTGATACCTGCAGAGAATTGTTAGTTCATACCCTTTTAATCCCATATTTTATTGTGTGCTTGTCTGAGTGTGTCAGCAGCCTGTATGATTGTGTAAAATATGCTTTTTAAAGGGTGAAAATGGACATGATACCTTATTCTGAGGATAAAACGTAGTAATTACCAATGAGTTGATTCAACTATTGAATTGGAAAATGGCATATTTTACACAGACAGGTTGCTGACACACTCACACAAACACACAATAAAATACAGGATTAAAAGGGTACGAACTATATTCTCTGCAGGTATCATGTTCAGATTCAATTTTTACCCTTTTTGATTCACTCACGCAACCCATACTTACTTATAATATCATTCAGTAGTAGACTCTATTGTTGCAGGCTGTTGAAAGTAATATTTTGTTGTGTACTTGTGTGAGTGTGTCAGCAGCCTGTATGTGTAAAATATTTTTTTTTAAAGGTGAAAATGGACATATTACCTTTTCAATTATGGAGATAAACCGGTATCCATTTTCACCTTTAAACAGCATATTTTACCCATACCACTATAAGCCTAGTAGTTTGAGAGTCTAAATTTTTCTCGAATCTCCAGCTATATAATATGATAGCTCGAGAGTTGAAATTTTTCCAAGTTTTTTGCTGGACGGCGCACGGCAAGTTTCTCAAAATGCCCCCCATAAAACAGGTTCCCTGTTAAAATTCAGCTGGAAACGATCAGGAGAATTCAGGATTTGTTTTACTTGTGGAAGATACCTACCCTCTAGTTTGTGTTTATCTCGGCTTTTGGCTTCTGGAAAAACTCAGTTTGAAACCATTAGGATAATTGGGTCTTTGTCGTACTTCTGGAGGGTTCTTATTCTACAACTTGTGTTTATCTCAGCTTATGGCTCGAGAAAATTCAGCTTGAAACAATCAGGAGAATTGGGGCTTTGTCATACATGTAGACGATACTCATTTTACAGTTTGTGTTTATCTCGGCTTATAGGGAGTATTAGCATTATGTTAGACCTATACTTACTCAATTTACTAGACCTGAAGTAAATGAAGAAAAGATCCGTCTAAATCCCTACGTAATTCCTGATTCTGCGTCCATCCTCTTCTCATGTACTAGTTTTATGCTAGGCTTGAACAAAGAAAAACAAAAACAAAAAAAAAATCTCGAGCTATTTATGATAGGAGGGAGACTTGGGAAAATTTGTCCCCTATCATATATAGCTCGAGAGTCAAAAGTTTTCCAAGTCCCTCTTCTATCATATATAGCTTCAGATTCGAAATTTTTTCCAAGTCCCTCTCCTATCATATATGGCGCGAGAGTCGAAATTTTTCTAAATCCCTCTCCTATCATATATTCTCGAGAGTCGAAATTTTTCTAAGTTTTTCGCTGGACGGCGCACGGCGCACGCAGATTTCTCAAATAGCCCCCCATAAAACAGGTTCCCTGTTAAAACTTGAGTAATTTTGTGAATACGTGACGCTGGAAAAACTATGCACAGCCCGCCGTCACCTATACGTGACGGCAAATTACATCAGTTTATATGGGGGTATCACAATCATGCGGTCTGTGTATACCTTCTATGAAACGTTGGGCTATGAGAACCCAACTTGGAGCAAATATTTTTTGCAGTGTTGCCACATCAAAAACTCAAAACGTTCTAAATGTTCCAATTTGTACACTGTGATTTTCAAAAAAAAATTTTTGGCCCAGAAATATTTGGACTGTCAGAAAATTTTACAAAAACACCTGTGGTAGCGAAAGGGTTGAGTGCTAAAATATAAGTGAAAAGTAAAAAATTTGACAGCTTGTAGCTCATAAATAGGAACTTGAGGATCGATGAAAAGTGAAGAAAAATGAGTAAGAAGTGGTTTAATCAATGATTTATCGGGATAATTTAAAAAATATGATTTTAAAAAAATATATAAAAACAGATAAAAATGTTGTAAAAAAGCTGTTTTTATGAGGAAAATAGAGAATGGTGTAAAAAAATATGTGTATGAAAAACAGTGAAAAAAGTGATAAAAAACGGGTAAAAAGTGATTTAATAGGTGATTTATTGGGATAATTTAAAAAAGATTATTTTAGAAAATATTAAAATTTTAGGTGAAAATGTTGTAAAAAAATCTGTTTTTATGACAAAAATAGAGAATGGTGTAAAAAAATATGTGTATGAAAAACGGTGAAAAATGTTGTAAAAAAGGGGTAAAAAGTTGTCTGTCCTAAAGTGTCCCAGAACATACATTACATATCTACTTTTGGGTTAAAATGGATATTACACCGATTTTCTCCAATTCAATAGTTGAATCAGATCATTACTATGTTTTATCCTCGGAATTTAGAAGGTATTATGTGCATTTTCACCTCTTAAAAAGCATATTTTACACATACAGGCTGCTGACACACTCACACAAGCACACAATAAAATAAAAGGGTTTGAAATGACAATTCTCTGCAGGTACCATGTTTAGATTCAATTTTCACCTTTTTTGATTCACTCACGCAACCCATACTTACTTATAATATCTTTCAGTAGTAGACTCTATTGTTGTAGGCTGTTGAAAGCTATATTGACAGGGAGCTTGTTCTATGGGGGTCTTTTTGAGAAATTTGCCGTGCGCCATCCAACAAAAAACAGAAAAATTTCGACTCTCAAGCCATGTATGATAGGAATTTTTCTAAGTCCCCCTTCTATCATATATAGCTCGAGATTCGAGAAAAATTTAGACTCTCAAACTATATTATACTAGGCTTATAGTAAGTGTAGGCTTCTTTATACTAGCTTTATCTAGATCTAGGCTTCCTTGAATTCTCAATACCAAATCCCATATGACTCATAAAACAGATTCCCTGCGGTCCTCGCTTGACTTCGTTAAGGAAGCCGTCGTTTTTTTTTTTTTTGTGCTGGTCTCCTTCCTCTTCAACCTTATGAGGCCGGGGTTGTAAACATGCCTGGCCCTATCCTATTCAATTTTTGACCTAAAAACAGGCTGAATTGGGCTATATTTTTGCTGTAATATGCTTTCGAGTTTTTCCATTGTGAACACCCCTTTCTCCTCCAAGTTCTTTGGGGAGGTAGAGCCAGAAGACACGCAGAACTTAATTTTGATAATTGACAGTTTTTAGGATAAAAATGGATTTTTTTGGTCTGGTGTGCTCTTGTCCTCCAATCGTCGTCTTCTGAGGTAAGGTTGTTAGCTCACGGTGAGAGGGCCAGGCAAAATGCTAGAATTCTTGTTGTTCCATGCGATATAGGGAACGAAACCGAGAAGCTTGTTATCTGTTGTGTACTCGCGGGGGGAGACCAACTTCGGCCCCGCGTATGATCGAAGCGAGAAAACGTGCTAGGAGTGGTCTTCTGTTGTGGACTCGTGGTGAGAGTTTGCTTTCGACCCCACGTACGGTCGAAGCAAGCAAACGTGCGGAAACTCTCATTGTTCCAAACAATGGAACGAATGTTACCAAGAAATTTGTTGCCTGTTGTGTGTTCGCAGTGAGAGATCGACTACAGCCCCGTGTATGCTCAAATGAGGCTGTAGTCAATCTCTCAACTCGAGTCCACAACAGGAGACCAATTTGCCGGTAAGATTCCCTCCATGGCCTAGAATAATGAAAATTTCCGCACATTCGCTCGCTTCCCTTATACGCGAGGCTGTAGTGAACCCCGGCCGCGCACCATTTCTTCGGTTCCATTTCCTCCACCACACTGCTCGAAACAGCCGGAATTTAAGTATATTTCCCCGCTTTGACCATTGCAAGGCTCTACTCACTCTTTCACCGCGAGCATACGACAGATAACGAGCTTCTTGGTCAACGTGAGCTTACAACCTTACCTCAGAAGACAACGATTGGAGGACAAGGATACCTAAACAAAAAATAAATTTTTATCCTAAGAACTGCCAATTATCAAAATAATTGTATTTCTCTTTTTCTCTCGATAAGTTTGGCGTGCCGGGCCCACCGTTTTCCGGAAACTGACCTATCTTAATCAGATCAGGCACTGGGGAAAATCTTTTGACATGTTCCATGTCTTTTCTCTCGCCGGACCCCGATTTTGAAACTCGCGAGTACACCCCGCGTAATAATAATAAATAATTAATTACTTAATAATTAAATAATTAAATAATTAATATAATTAATAATTAGAAAATCTCTACCCCGTGGGTGATTCAGAAATTCGCGAGTACACCCCGCCTAATAATAATAATTAATTAATTAATTAATTAATTAATTAAATAATTAAATAATTATTTAATTAAATAATTAAATAAATAAATAATCAAATAATTAATATAATTACATAATTAAATAATTAATATAATAAAATAATTAAATAATTAAATAATTAAATAAATAAATAAATAAATAAATAATTAAATAATTAATATAATTAAATGATTAAATAAATAAATAATTAAATAATTAATATAATTAATAATTAGAAAATCTCTACCCCGTGGATGATTCAGAAATTCGCGAGTACACCCCGCGTAATAATAATAAATAATTATTTAATTAATAATTAAATAATTGAATAATTAAATAATTAAATAATTGAATAATTAAATAAATAAATAATTAAATAATTATTATAATTAAATAATTAAATGATCAAATAAATAAATAATTAAATAATTAATATAATTAATAATTAGAAAATTTTCTAAGTCCCTCTTCCCATCATATATGGCTGGATAGTCGAAATTTTTCCAAGTCCCCTAGCAGCGAGACAGGGGGCGAACGAGCGGAGCGAGTTCGCGCTACCTCATATTTCTCATAAAAGACTTGAATTTTCTCATACCATTCCAATACAACAGCGAGATCGCTCGTTCGCCCCACGAAAGTTGATACCTCAAAATATAGAACGCCCACAATTACCTCAAAATATTTCTCATACAAGACTTATAGGACGCCAAGATAGGTAAAGGGGTAAACGAATAATATCTCACGAACACTTGACCTAGTAGAAGAATTAATAATAAATAAATAAATGAATAAATAAATAAATAAATAGATAAATAAATAAATAAATAGATAAATAAATAAATAAATAAATAAATAATATCAAATAATTAAATAATAAAATAATTAAATAATTAAATGATTAAATAATTAAATGATTAAATAATTAAATAAATAAAGGCTGAATAGTCGAAATTTTTCCAAGTCCCCTAGACTTGAATTGTCTCATACCATTCCAATACAACAGCGAGATCGCTCGTTTGCCCCACGAAAGTTGATACCTCAAAATATAGAACACCCACAATTACCTCAAAATATTTCTCATACAAGACTTATACGACGCCAAGTTAGGTAAAGGGAGTAAACGAATAATATCTCACGAACACTTGACCTAGTACAAGAATTAATAATAAATAAATAAATAGATAAATAAATTAATAAATTAATAAATAATAATAAATAATTAAATAATCGAATAATTAAATAATTAAATAAATGAAGGCTGGATAGTCGAAATTTTTCCAAGTCCCCTAGACTTGAATTGTCACATACCATTCCAATACAGCTACCTCGTATTTCTCATAGAAGACTTATACGACGCCAAGATAGGTAAAGGGGTAAACGAATAATATCTCACGAACACTTGACCTAGTAGAAGCCTAGACTGAAATATTTCAAGATGACTGATAAAATATAAAAGACATGGAACATGATTTTCATTTATTTGGCTATGCCAGAAAATTTTTTTTTTCCATTTGTCGGTGTCAGACTGGAAAAATTCTGACCATCGAGTTGTATAGGGGTGGAGGACTTGGGAAGATTTTCAAATATGGAGCTATGACAGAGGAAGGACTTGAAATAATTTTGACCAACAAAGAAGTAGGACTTGGAAAAGTTTCAGAATATTATTTCATGATAGGAGTGAGACTTAGAAAAAAATTTGAATATGGAACTACTCATAACAGTAGGGGCTTTCAAGGATTCCAATTTTAACAGGGAACCTGTTCTATGCGGGGGGGGGGCGGTTATTGGGAAAAGCTTTCCGTACGCCGTATGATGTCCTACCTTACCAAAGATAGTCCAAGTCCCCTCCTATCATATATAGCCCGAAGGCAAATTTTCCGGTCCCTCTCTTATAGCCATGGAAAATGATAGAAAAGGGACTCGGAAAAATTTTGACTTTCGATCCATATTATTTGATAGGAAAGAAACACAGAGAAATTTCAACTTTCAACCCTGTGACGTCACGATCTGATGACGTCAGAGGTTAGTGGAATTTTTCGAGCTATATTACGTGATACGAAATTAAGGACTTGAAAAAGTTTTAACTTTCAAGTCATAATAGTAGGACTTTGAAAAATTTTTAAGCTATACACACCATGATAGAAGGGACTCAGAAAAATTTAGACTCTTCAAGATTCCTCAATTCCAAAACCAATTCGACCCTACGTTTCTTGTTCATCTTCGTTAAGGAAGCCGCGCGCGTTGTTTTCAATTCAGTTTTCAAAGTAAAAATCAGTTTCGACCCTTCGAACAGGTTTTCTGAATTCTTCTTTCAACTTTGTTAAAGAAGAGGATCTAATCGAGGTTCTCGCAGAGAAGAAGGGAAACAGTTGTAGATCGTGTGGTTGATAGCCCGGATAGGCACAAAGTCACAAATTAGGACTCCAATATTTTGAGACTATCTTCGGGCTGAAACCTGAATTGGGAGGAGCTGGCATAGCTCACCTTTAATTTCTATCACAAAGGATATGCTAGGGTGAAAATTGAGCATCATTTTTCTAGACCATTTTTGAGGAAAAATCTCAATTCGGGGGGCTGTGGTTTACGGACCTAAACTATCCAAGTTCAGAATTAGGTCAAGGCCAATCGGATGTGAAAGGCTTCAAGTCCCCTTCTTTCCAATAGAAATCATAACCAAACATTTTTCTAGTTTCTAGTTTCATATGTGTACAGACTTGAACAAACAAACATCTTCCAAGTTTTTGATGACGTCACGATCTGAGCTCGGAGTTTTTTAGAATACCTAAATTAGGTCGTTATGCGGTCGCGGAATCGCTCAAGGTGTGCAACCGAACAAAAGCAATGTTGGAAAGAAAAATACTCCACTTACAAAGTGGACAATAGGAAGGAGTAGAATATTTTTTTACCTTTTCTTGGTACTCCCTAACTCAGGATTTTTTAGTCCTAAAACACAATTAATTGGACTCAGAAGTCGACATATTTTTTGGAAAGCCTTTTACAATCTCATACTTTTATTTCCAACAATTTCCCTTTTTTTAAATTTCAAGAGCACAGGCATAGAAATTTTTAATATAAAATTATACCTACGCATCGATTTTTTTTTTTTTTTTTTTGAGAACGTAAAACTGCGATCATTATCGGGTACTTTGTATTCTTATCTCAAACTCTACCTGGTTTATGAATATTTCTTCACATTCCTCGATAGCTCGCAACTTATCTTTTTCAACTTTCGTAATTCGTACGATCAGCATGCAGTTTCTTTTCCGCCAGCCTTTCTAACAATGCGTTTTAACGTCGCGATACTGTCATGCCTAATTTTCGAAATTACTGCGGATTCTGTCAAGGAAGAAACTTTGTCTCCCTACTCCGTGATAGACTACAGAGTTCCGTTGAGACATCCGCAATTGTCTGCCGTCGTCGATCCTTACACGGGAGCGTCTTTCTACTTCGAAAGGTTGGGCATCGACTACCCTATGCGTGAACTGGATTCTGTTAGGGCGACGCAGCTTTTCAAAGATTGGAGTCAAGAATGCGAAACTTGGAAATTCTACTCGCGAAGAATGAGTAAGTATTTACATTTACCTCCAGAACAAAATACTTCGTTCTAATTTGCAACATTCTTGTTTACTCGCAGATGCGTGCGAACTGACGAAAATTCGTATAGCTAACATGAAATTCAATTACAGCGATAGCGTCACTGAGTTTGGAAAAACGAGTTGCTACGAGCAATGTGTTGCCGAGAATGAAGAATATTACAAGATTCTCAGCGATAAATTGCAAGACTTGACCATGAAAAATCCGTTGTGCGACGTCGCTTTGAACGCCCCTCGATGGTTCAACGGCACTAAACAAATTTCTCAATGCACAAAATTGGCAGTGAAGCGATACAAATGCGAATGCTTTTACCGTAACTACCAGGTCAAAGTCAGCCCAGACTTGGAGCATCTATTCGGGCAGATCATACTCGAAACGCGCCAAGTAGAGGCAGCTGAAAACGTTAACAGAGAAGATTTAGAAGAGAAATTCGGAATACCAATGAAACTGGTAGGATTTCTCATCGTATACCATTTACTGCCTGATGACATGTTCACCTATTTGGTATGGTGGACGCATTCTGATGGCGTCAACGTGCAACAATGATTTCGAGTTCTCTGAAGTAAGAATTTCGATTGTAGTGAACACACTTTATTATCGTCCAATATGATAGAATAATCCTTCTAATTAATAAACACTAAATATTTAAAATTACGCAGAAAGAAGAAGGACAGGGAAGGAAAAGAGAAAGACACACATGCAGGGAACGGAAAATATATAACCTTGAAGTAAGATTTACAATAAACCAAGTAACAAATGTAAGGAGGAACTATAAGGCGGACCAAACAACGAAAGTGAATTTATAAATAATATCAAGCCAGTTTCAGAGCTTGCATTTGCGCGAATTAAGCTAAAATAAAATAATATTCGTAAATTAAAAATGAACACGAACGTGAAGCGTGCCCAGAGTATCTCCAAAAAGCGACTCCTCGTAAAAAGAAATTCCTTTTTAGCATTCCACCGACCACTATTGCAACTGCAGGTAACTTAGAATGCTCCCATTAAACCTCCGCGTTAACTTATTAACAAAGGTAACAAAATTGAAACCCATATTGCACCTTAATCGTAATAACTACAAGACTAGAAATCAATACTGCAGTTTTTTCTTTCTCCATTGAATTAACAGATTTCGGACAAATTTTTAAAATGTCATAGAATGTCTCGGGGTACGAGACAAAATGCACGCGTTAAAATTGTCGCGAGAAATAAACTTTTCAATTTCGATTTAGGTACGATATTGAAAAAGCTTACTCACGTATGAGATCCGAGAATGAGGGGAGTAGGACAAAAGAGAAAAGCAGCGTAAAAATTCGAACCTAGTAACCGTATAGAAATTTGCGAGCAGTTGTTCCTTCTTCCAACCGTGAAGTTTCCAGATCACTGTAGCACCTAAAATTCCCGTTTCCAATCGATAAGCTTACAATTTGACTAGATAATGTACAGATAAAGTTCTAAAAGACACATAATTACGCAATTGCGCGGGCTCCTGTAAGATTCGAACAGAAAAAACGTCTTTTGAGTGCTGTCAATAAAAATTATCCATTAGGTAACGTTCAATAAAAGAAAACCCACTGTACGACGTATCCGAGCTCTGCAATTACCTTCAACAGCCCACTGATTCGTTCGACTGTATAAAATAATGTAAGAATAGAGAGAAAGAAAAAAAACAAACTTAACCATTTAAAAAAAAAAAAAGAAAAAGAAAAAAAAAAAAGAAAGTAAAAAAAGAACACCGTATAAAGATTAATAATTTTTTTTCTGCTTCGTTTCAGTCAATCGGTAGTTTGACCGTTTCCTCGGCTATCACAAGATAAATTCGTAGGAATCGAATTCGACGACATTCGCCCGAACGCAAAGTATTTTACCCTGTTCCACAAATGCTTTCAAGCTTCGTGACCATCTTCGTTCATTCCGATCAGTGATTCAGACTGCTCGAGATCATATTCTGACATCCTAGGGATACAGAAAAATGAAAAAATAGATACCTAAAGAAATACCGATGTATTAAAATAATTTCGTTCATCACACTTACACTGCGCGTCGAAATGATTTATTTCGGAACAAAAATGACCACATTTTATTAATGTAATCTAACACCGGATCAGCGTTCGGTGCGTACGTAAGAACTACTAAAACTGAGATGAATACGAATAACGGGAAAAGATTAAGGTACAACAGACTAGAGTGTTTCGCGTCCAAAAATGCTGCTTCTAAGAGGATACTCATTGGCACAGTTAGACTAAATGCTGCCGTAGCCAGCAGCGATGAAGTCAAAAAACAGCCCCTGTAAAATGAGACGACTATTAAAAAATTATGAGCAATTTTTCGATCTCAAAGTCTTCTTATACCTACCATAACCATAGAACTTGAGATAACACAGTGCCTAAAAGAGAATTAACCAACAGATAAATCCACTGATACATATTCGGCCATTCAAAAAGTTCCCATTTGATAAAATGTAATAGGAAAAAGCCTGGCCACAGAGTAGTGAGACAAAATAACCCTGTGAAACCTGTAAATCAAAACGGGCTTAGAAATGGCACACTCATACTCTTACGCGTCTTATGTTCGAAAATCATACCACATAACAGAGGAATATCCAAAATTTCTTCGTGGTCGGCGTTATTCATAAGGAATATAACATAAAGAGAGAATAGGAAGCTGCTAAACACCGTCAATAAAACCGAAGATCTCAGACGCCATTCGGATGCGTAAAATGATTCTGTTTCGGAGAATGCTACCAAAATCTGAAATGATTTAAAGTACAGTAAATTAGAAACAAACTGATTTATTTCTAGTAAATTTCAAGTCTTAATCTCTGAAATATTAAGAACGTTCGACACTCTTCTCTGTACTATTGCTTACCAACGGAAGGAACATGATTCTAACAATCCTTCATCATTCTTCGGAAAGGATTAAAGACTTACAGAGCCTTCTCTTTCTTTCAAAATTATCTCGTAGAGCAAAATACATAATATTAATTCCAAACATTATCAAACCCTAAAAAAAACGGACCTTTGCATGAGTGCAATGGAAACGTTTGACGCGCCATATTTGTTCTAAACTTCATTCTTAAAAAAAAATAAATAAATAAATAAATAAATTTTTCCCAGTTACTCCTCTACCCAGCCTTAGGCCAACCAAAATTTTCAAGTCTCCAGGTGAAATCACGATCTAAGATTGAACATTTCTCTTCTAGATAGAAATTTAAGCACAACTCATTCCCAAGTCCCCCTATGACATTACGACCTCAGTTTATAAAAATATTTTTCCCCCTTGTCTACAGGAATTCGAGTGAAAATAATTTTCCAAGTTTTTGAATTTCGTTAACATCATCTGGAAGCGGGATTTCTTCAGAATGAACCCCTAACAAGAATAATAGCGTATTCCCAGCCAAAACAAAAGAGAAAATTGGTAAAATTTGATATTATTAGTTCATCCACAGCAGCTGATTCCCTCCCACCTCTTTTCTCTCTCTAAAAAACATTCAATCCGCACTACCAGATTTTTTTCTGAAATTTTTCATTCACGGATGCGATGAGCCTCAATCAATTCTCTGACCTAGGCAAAATTACCAGTTTTTTCATAGTTTTCCAAAAACTGGTCGCCTCGCATGTCTTACGTAGTACTCTTTTACTCAACGTTCAACTTATTTTCAGACTAGGAATACTTCTAACAATCTAACCCAGCTTATTTCTTCAGTTTCAAACGTCTACTATTCGAAATTTTCTGCCACAACACAGTTGTAACACTATATTTTAAAATACCTAATCAAACTCTACTGAAAAAAACAAGGTATTTGTACGGTCACGCTATTTTCAGTAAACGTCCGTAAGATAATTAATATCAGTTTTTCTGCTGGCTCGACCAGAACGTTATCGCACTTACCAACGAGCTCCCAGTCAACAACACGATGATTAATTTGGTCAGCGTAAGTTTATCACAGGGTCGCACCGGAAACATCGCTGATAATGTCATGACGAATGAGGCCGCGGATGCTGAGAATATAGCTTGATTGTTGAACTTGGACTTCAACGATGCCATATGCATTGTATAATTTGATATAAACCACTAGAAATTGACACACGTGCTTGGCTTAATGTGCTGACGATAAATACGTATTACATCGAGAATTTACATACCAAGAATCCAAAGGGTAATGATAACCATGCGGTCTGAAACACAGTCAATTTATTCGACGGTGTAAATGGAATGGCTTTCGTGATGCGAACAGTGGCCGCGTATGATAATCTAGCTAACAAAGCCTCGGTAGCTTCTTCTTCAGACATTTGACGAACCTAATTGCACGAGATAATACTTTACAAAAATCTGAACATGAAAACATTTTCTAAAGACGTCATCGTTTATTTACTACTTACTTCGGCCAATTTCTTGAAACGAACACTCTTATTGATAGATGAGTCATCGCTTTCGGTTCCCGACGATTTACTTCCAAAATTAATGGGAACGTAGGATGGACTACTCTGTTACGACGATGGTCAGAGATTAAACAAAATTTCGGATAAGGTCGATAATAACGGAGTAAACATACGTACCAACTTCGAGTCGACAGAACCTCGTGAATACTTATCATCATCAATATCCTCTGTGATATACTGTAAGAATAATGAGACAAAGATTGTAAACTCGATAGTGGCGAGAATACTGCGAGAAATTCCTGAATACAAACCGTATAGTCTGATGATTTATGAAATCCATGTTTCCAAGTTGGCCATAAACATACTCCGAGTAGATATAACGAAAATAAAGAAGTTCGAACGTACGTGACGAAAAATGGTTTCTCAAACTTCTCGTTCTCGGGTAGATACTACAAAACAGAGAGGGTAACGGATCAGTATGAATCGAAATAACGTCCGAGTTAATATCGTGACAGTAGTCTTACTTTATTCAATTCGAAGCAAGACGCCCACATAGCGTCAACCAGTATGAGTATTAGAATACCTAATACCAATCTCTTCGACTTATTCAACATATCGGTTTCCGATCTCACGAAATTCATCTTTCGAATAGAGAAATGGTGAAACACTTTTTAAACGATAGGTACTGATGATGAGGGAGAACGTATACGATATGACAGTAAGATCTCACTAAAATACATAATTTAGATCGGAATCGAAGTAAGGATGAATTTTTCTTTGGAATTTTTCACGATCGTAGATAACAAACATCAAATTAATGTGAAGTATAAACTTGAGTTTTTCAGCACGCGCAGTACGATTACTCATCTGATGTGTCGCATAATGATTACTCCTCAGAATACAGGAACACAACACTTTTCGTCGGTAAAACCATAAGAGACGGAAAATTCATAGAAACAGCTGATCTGACGAATTTTGTTATCATCAAGGTAGACAGTGTCATTAAATCATATCTATACGAGGGGTACATCTTAGATTTTTTTCTAATTCAAATTAATTGTCGCTTATTGTTCTACCTACAGGGTAAATTTAAGCACTCCACACCAAAATTTATAACGATTCTTTGTAAAAAAGCTCGAAAAACTAAAATAGCTCCTCATAATCAATAGCTAGTTATAGTTAAAATTGATGACGTCAACTTACTAGAGCCTCGTAGAGATCTGCCATACAAAGTTGAATTGACGTATATGCAAATAACAAATACGAGAAAAAGAGGCTATATCAAGTAAATCCATAACCTCTTTTCCTCGTATTCATTATCTACATATACGTCAATTCAACTTTGTAGAGCAGCAGATAGCAGGCTGCACTCTGTCGTTCAAAGATTTAAGAATTAACAATCAGCAGATTAAGATTTTTTTACCCACCAATAGCTCTTACCAAAAGCCTTATTCCCTTAATCGTACTTCATTCAACTTTGTACGGCCGTTACTAAACTGATCTGCTGAAAGCTGAAAATGCGCTATCAAACTAAGTATCAATATCGCCAGAGTTCATTCAAGTGAACCGATAAGTTGGTGATAATTTTAATTTGCTGTTCAAAATCTTCATTTCGTTCCCTGGTCGCCCTTCAGGAAATTAAATTATTCCGTCAATCTTCAAATATTAAAAAAATATGATATAAAATTCGGTACATCAGTCGGAAGCGTAATAACGGTCCAGTCGCTATTGCTCGGAGGTCAACATGGGAAATAATTTCATCAAATACACATACGATAAAAAACGTAAGAATTTTTGTTTTGAATATGACAGGGACTCCGCAGTTTTACTTTCCAAATATTCGAGGATGTGATTAACTACGAAGATTTCTCTTTGACAGTTCCTTTCGAGCTTCGAATCACGATGTTTTTAATGCATCTATTGAACTGAAGCTCTGGCTACATCGTATAACGCGCTCATCCCCAGCTTAATCGTATAAAATATTTTTTTTTGCAGTTGGATATCAAAATGAGGTTTTGGACGATGTAGAGTGGAACGAGAAACAAGCCTATCAAGGCTGGAAAAGCGATCCAAAGAAATGGGAAGGTTTTTGGGACGATTTGTGGGAACAAAGACCCGGAGATTGGTCGGTTCCTGATTATAGAATTTATAAAATAGACGGTATACCTGAATTGGAATACGTTAAAAGAACTTTAGCGAAGCAAGGTGTTACGGATCCGTGGTTACGGTAAGCAAACCTTCCGTTAAGTTTTGCAATCAATAAAAATTCGAGTGTGTTATAATATCTAACCTGTCGATCCGAGAATTTTTCGTGGAACATAGATTCAACTTATAAATTGCAGCTCTTTATTTACAGGAACGAAGTCTGGCGATACCCTCCTGATAACCATACCAAAGGTCCGTTCATATTGCGCAATCTTATATTCGGTAAAAATTTTTTCGGTGTTAAATGGGGTCTCGCGTTAGCCGGTTCCATAATAATTATAGAAAATATTTGGTGGAAATACAAATACGGTGGTAAACCAGTTTGGGGTCACGATTTTCGTGATTTTTGGCAAGAATTCAATAATTACACGCCTAATCAATAAGTTTTCATCTATTTTAGTTCTGTCTAGTGATTCGAAGTTGATACTTGTAAAATTTTGTTTTTGAAATGGAAATAATATTTCATTTTTTTGGAATGCGAGTATTTCAATGACTGGTATGGTTGGAAATGATCTTTATCGAAATGTTTTCAGTTTTTTTCATTTTTCACGAGACAATATTACTAGGGGAGAAGAAATAACTATGTGTGTAAGGTACTCTACTCGAAACGTTCATATTAATTTTATAGTGCAACTTCGATCTTCGTGTATTTAAAATACTGATACGCGTCGATTTTATCGAAAAGAACGAATATCGAGCGTAAATGTTTCTTTTCAGACGTTACTCGCCTTACGATGGCGGAAATTCTCCTGTAAGACATGCATTGTGCGAGTCCAAGGAAATTCTTTCAGATATTTCTTACATTTTTACATTTCTCAAATCTTTGATTTTTAAGGTTCTTAAAATATTTTATATGAGGTAAATTTTGAATTCAGTATATGAGAGTAGGAAGTATTTTTCGAAAATAAAATCGCTCAAATCTATCTCGTTTGTAAGATTTCAAGTCTGTAGTACGATCATTTTGATCGCACTCGTACATGTTATGCAAGTGGGATGTTGAATTTTCGAACTGAATATTCTAAATCATTATTACAAAGAGAAATGATTGTAAAAAATAACGTGATGCTAAATACTCTGAAATACAGAGCAATATTCTTGCTTTCAGACGTTTTTTTGGATCGAAGTAATAACAACCAAATTTTTTATAAACAACAAATTTATTTAATAAAGGAGTACAGACAAATAAATAAATAAATAATTAAAATAAGAAATAAATAGTTTTTTGAATTGAGTCTTCTTCAGTTTAATGAACTGACGTGTTCATAATATCCAATTCTTCGACGATACTGTTTGATCTTTCTACTCTACCTCCAATCACGGATAGTATTTCTCTGGATTTGGTCGCTTCGGAATTACGTTTCGCATGATATTCGTCCGAAAATGTCTAATAACAAGCATTCGAAGGTATCAATGTGAGTGAAAAAGGCGAAAAAATTCGGTTGGGATAAATTAACTTTACCTTCAATTTCGCGGTATCGAAACTATTCCTTTCTCTTTTCTTGATCATATATTCAGTCGGTAAAAGCCATCTATGTTCGTGACATTCTTCGGCTGATGGACGTTTCCTGAAAAATGGATATTTTCTTTTATTTTCTCATAATTCTTACGATAGGAATACGAAATTGCTTGAGGTAAAGCTTACGTCGGCGTTCGTTTGAAAAGTAACATAATGAAACGAGTAGCTTCTTGCGAGAGATCTTTATAGAGATACTCGAAACGGTATCTTACAAAAGTAATATTCTGCCTTGTTTCCAGCTCGGTGTATCCTCTGTACGGCGATACACCAGATAATAAAACGTACGTGAGAACACCAACTGACCAGATATCGGAATAAGAGTAGGCTGGTTCGTCGCATAATACTTCGGGAGCTGATTTACAAAGAAGAAAATGCTTTATCATGAAGATATTGTGTTACGTAGTTCGATGATTTTCTTACCCGTATATTCGATTGGACCTAAATTCTGTACAACGGTGCCTAATTTATGTACATGTTGAGCACAAGAGAAATCGACTAGTTTCACTTGTAAGCTTCGTAGTGAAGCCATCACAACGTTATCCGGTTGGAGATTAAAATGACAGTAGCCTTTCCAGTGTAAATATTGTAAGCCATCTAAGACCTGTTCAACAAAAGGATTGATTCTAAAATAGTCATAGTTGAATGTTTATATACAAACTTTTATTGCGATAGATGACTGACCGGAATTTTCTGAACTACTGTAAGGAATTAGAAAAATTGTTGACTTTTAAGGAGGAGGGACTTCGGGTGGGGGTTTTCTGATCTGCGCTAGAGACTTGGAAGAATTTCGACGTTCAATAGAGTATGGATTTTTACCTAAAACTTCATACCTACTACATAAATACTTTGACGAAAAATTTGATTCCTCACCTGAGTGACAATAGTTGCGACCATTTGTTCAGTATACGTGTGTCTACTCGTTAAATACGTGAGTACGTCTGCTCCTTGTAATTTTTCCAGTACGAAAATTGCTACAGATGAATACTCTAACCTAATGGAATACAGTGAATATGTCAGTAACGCTAATAACAATATTATCAAGTCTTTTGACAGAATTGTGACAATTTTAAACGCACTTAAATGCCTCGATCAAACCGGCGATTCGTTCGTGTCGCAGAGTTCGTAAAATATCGAATTCGCGATTTATTACGGGCTCGGTAATGGCATCTGTTTCCATCAGTTTGGCAACAACTTGACTTCCGCTCGTCGAATTGATTGCTTTCACGATGATCGAAAAACGTCCTCTGAAATTATCGAATGTGATTACAGAAACGATTTGCGATTTTACGAAAATCAACCAGATACTCCGGAAAACAATTATCTACCGAGCTATCTCCGATAAGTATCTGTATTTATCCTCCGGAGGTTGGTCGACCCATTGAAGACACTGGTATTCAAGCGAATAGTCTGGTCTAGTTCGAGGCTCTTCTCCAATTATCTCTTTTCCTCTTTCGCATATAATTTGCATATTTCTTAATACATGGGGTACAACAATTTTTTCGGCTCCTGAACAAAAATGAAGATGAATCGGTCATCGAATAGCAATATACCTATAGTTATTCTCAGCAATCACCATCGGTCACTTACCGGCCACTTTGGTGTTAACAGTCAATGTAGCGAATCCAGGCATACTCCAACCAATTTTGTTCATGGCTAGTAGACGGAATTGGTAGTCGGTTGACGGTTCTAAATCATGAACGAGCCAGGCTTCGTGATCTATATTTTCTGCTATCGTTTTCCATTTACCTTCATCTACACAAGGAATGAAATGAGAAAATGAAGAGGTATTTTTCATTTTTGTGTACAGAGAAGGAAAAATCATTTCAAAGAAGTCTATTCAAACTCATTCTGATCTTCTTTCTCGATTTCATTTCAATACCCATTCATACGGTCACACAAAATAAAATTCTATGGTCTCTGATGAGAATAAATCCACAAGGCGTTTTTCACTACCAAAAAATTATCTTCGTTACTTTTGTATCTTTCACTCTTCAATGTAACTTGAATGAATATGAAAGTCCCTTTCCTACCGTATATAAGAAGAGATTTTCCAAGTCCCTCACCTCTGTAAAACTTGATGGTCGGGATTTTTTCAAGTTCCACTCTAATATCAGAAAAACGAGAAAACTGGAGAAAAAAGAGGAAAATTTTCGCAGTGCTTTATTAGATTAAGGTAAATCAGTTTTGGGTGGACGATGGTGCGCCAAATTCGAAGAAGAAAAAAAAAAAAGAGTAGGTTAACTCTTAATTTTTTTCCCCCACAAAAAAATAGTAATGGTGAATGAAAAAAGATTCTGAGATTTTAAAATCCTGTAAATTTTCCAAACCCAAATCTTAAAAGCTATAGGATAGGAGATGCTTGAAATAAGCAGATGTTTTAAGTGAACTGTAAGCTTCAAGTTTTGAGTTATATGAACCATAAAATATAAGCTTATTGGGATTTAAACTTAAAGTTGGGGAGTTGGTAGCCCTGACAATATTTACCCTTAGTTCTATGCTTTTTAAATGAAGAAATTTCACGCACCATAATTAATAGGATATCGTTTTTCAAAGCAAGTACAAGCATAAATTTTGTAGTCTGTATCATCAACATTAAATACAAAAAAAAATTGTAGCAATAAATGATATATTTAAAAAATAATAGTTGATTGAAAACCAATGTATATGAACCTACATAAATTCTCTGATTCACCTTTTCAGTAGCGCTCTCTAGTGTAGGTTTACACCCCAATACTCCAATAGCTCTAAATTTTAGGCAAGAGGCAACTTCATTCAAGGTTACAAATTGATATACAGATATAAATTTGATAAAATTTTTCATTACAAGCTTATAAGCAGTCTGAAGAAAATATAAATCCATGATTCAATATTTTTTTTTTTTTTTGAAAAAAGGAATCACCAAAAATTTATTCTTTGGATTTTGATTCACCTCTTGAGGCTCCAAATTCCTCAGCAATCAGCTTTCAACTTTTCCTTATTTCCTTCAAAACAAACGAGCAAAAAAAGCGATTGTGATATAAGGTTGAGAGTTTGAGACTCGAGAGCCGACCCTCAAAAAATTTTTGTCAGCTTTCTGCTTTCGACTTTTTGGGCTTGTAGGCTATCAGCTCTGCAGCTAGCTTTCTCAGATTCGTCAAAGCTGTAAGCTTCAAGTTTCAAGTTGTACAATTTTGCCTTATAAGGCGATGTTGCAAACCGACGCAAACACTCACTGTGGGCTTGTGTTATCAGGTGCATTTACGCAACATTACAATTTGAAGTTTTCTCTGGCAAATAACTTCTTAAAAGGAATTTCTTCAAAAAAATCATAAGAATGAAAGTGGTAGAGATTAAAATTTTCTTTAATATTTGAGACCACTCTCAAATATCTTCTTTGTTGTAAATAATTTCTGATCATCATCCATAAACAAATGCATTGGATGGAGCCCCCAGTGAGCGTTCGCGACATTGCCTTATTGGGATTTAAACTCAAGAGTTGGGGAGTGGTAGCCCTGACGATATTCACCCTTCTGTTCAATGCTTTTTAAATGAAGAAATTTCACGCACCATAATTAATACAATATCGTTTTTTAAAGCAAATATAAACATAAATTTTGTAGTCTGCATCATCAACATTAAATACAAAAAAAAATTGTACCTAGCAATAAATGCAGGGTTGCCATGTTTTAAAGAAACGATGTTGAAAACATGTTTAAAACGGCAAAAATCGAGAAATTTACATTGGCTCTTATGAGAATGTTTTAAACGTTTTAAACAAATTTTTTGTTTTAAACGTGTTTTTTTAATAAAAAAAACGTTTTTTTTTTTTTTTTGCAACCCTGAATAAATGATAATTGAAAAAATATCAGTTGATTGGAAATCAATGTATGAACGTACATAAATTCTCTGATTCACTCTTTCAGTAGCGCTCTCTAGCGTAGGTTTACACCCCAATAGCTCTAATTTTCAAGCTTAAGCTATAATCTTGTGAGTTATGAGTTTTTACTGGAAAACAAGAACAGAAGCAGAGAATACAGAAAAAGAAAATTCAGCTGTGATTCCAGTTTGGACTGGGCATTATTGTAGGTGCGCCAGCAGCTGATTGAGAATCAGACAGGCAGGCCCACCATGACTTGGTTTTGAATTTGCCTGCAAAGGGCTCTGCTAGGAGCGCCACTTTCCACACTACATCCAAAGGTGATGGTAATAGTCTCATACAGAGATGTGCGAAAATAATATAAATAATACCTACTAAAATAGAAATACCTATTTTCTATTGACTATTTAAATAGGATTTGTAAGAACCTATTTCTATTACTAAGTATTTAAATAAATTTTGAAACCTATTTTGCACATCTCTGGTCTCATATATAAATAACACGGGAATGATCTTCAAAAGTTTCTCACCACTTGATTGATCAATCAATTTAAAAAAAGGAAATTATACAAAAGTTGGAGCCGAGTCTACCCTAACAATTTCAAAAACTCTTTTAGATGGCTTTCCCCAGTGCTGACTAGTCAAAGAAGTTGAACGGCTTAACAGCAGCAAGAGCCGACTTTTGAACGGCTTTTAAGTCAGCCGATAGCCGATAGCTTTGACAGCATTAAGCCAAAAAGCGGTTCAAAGCCGAAGCTGAAGCAGTGCTGACAAGCCGAGAAGTTGAATGGCCTAATTTGGCTTAATAGCAGCAGAAGCCGACTTTTGAACTCATTTTAAGGCTGATTATTAAAAACTTGAAGAAGTTGATGAAATTAGAAAAAAGCTGATAGCAGCTCATTGAAAATGAGCGAACGGCTTCTAAGCCAAAGCAAAAGTGCAAGCCAATGACAATTTGGCTTGTCAGCACTGGCTTTCTCTTTGGATTTTACAAGAAGAAAGAGCGAAAATAAGAAAATTATATAAGGCGATGTCGCGGACCGACGCGAACGCTCACTGAGGGTTTGTGTTATCAGTGTGCATTTACACAACATTACAATTTGAAGTTTTCTTTTTCAAATATCTTCTTAAAAGAAATTTCTACAAAAAAAATCATAAGAATGAAAGTTGTAAAGATTAAAATTTTCTTTAATTTGTGACCACTCTCAAATATCTACTTTGTTGAAAATATTTTCTGATTTTCATCCATAAACAAATACATTGGACGGAGCCCTCAGTGAGCGTTTGCGACATCGCATTATAGGTACGTTGTTATCACTAACAATAGCCTTAACAATAGTCGGGTGAGTCGGGTTGTTTGGGTTGTTGATAAAGCACCACTACACGCAAAAAATAATATAGGTACACAAATTCACGGTCGCGGAAGAAATTAGTGACTTGTTGGTAAAGCTTTCTATTTGATTTTTTGGAAAATGGAATTTTTTTCTCTTGATTCATATGCAATTGATACTGCAAAACATGATTGAATGCAACATTTTTAAAGCAAGCTAAAGATGAATTATGAAATAGACTCCTGTGACTCCCTGAGCTCTGATGAAATTTTGGAAGCAATGATTGCCGGTGAATTTGCGCAAGCAATACATTTATTCTTCAAAGATGTTCAGTCAGATCACTGTGAAGAAGATGGAAGCATATTGAGAACCGTTCAGGCGTCTGTCCCGAGCGAAGGTTTGAATAAGCAATTGCTGAAAATAGCTTTGCCATACCACAAGGAAGTCCTCAGTGGAGGCGTTGTAGCAGATGTATATCAAGCCAAACTTTGTGATACTAACGAAATAATTGCTATAAAAAGACGATCATTGTCTGCAGGAGTGCATTCTAATGATGCAGGTTTTATCGGAGTGTCCGTGATTGAGAGGGAATTAAATATCTTGAGGAAATTGGATCATTGTAACATAGTGAAATTGAAATACTTTTATCGTGATTTGTACACGGAACTACCTCTTGATTACACTATACTTTACAATCTTTTTTTCGTCATGGAACGGGTTCCTGATTCTTTGCACTTCATAGGAACACGTGACTATGCCATAAGAGAGCCTATGCCACTCATTCTCATCAAGGTGTACATGTATCAGTTATTTCGAGCCTTGGCGTACCTTCATTCATTGAATATTTGTCACCGTTCTATCGAGTTCTCTCATATTCTAGTGAATTCGGATTCAAACATTTTAAAACTTGGTGGTTTTGGCAATGCAAAAGAATTGACTGAAATGCATTGGGTTATGGGAGACCCATTTTGGGTTGAAACGTATGCTCCCGAAATAATGCTAGGTAACATACGTTATACGACTAAAATTGATTTATGGCAAGCCGGATATGTACTAGCCGACTTACTGCTGGGTAAACCAATTTTTAGTAGATCAACAGGAATTGAAACGCTGGAAGAAATTGTTCAAATTTTAGGTCCGTTTACATCGGAGCAACGGCAAGATATGCTATCGAGTTGGGAGATTCAAAAACAAAACAATCCAGCAACAAATCCAGAAGGTGATTTTAATCCATATTTAATCGATATTTTTCAAAGGGACGCTCTTTACAAAACGGAAGACGGCGTTCATTTAATCTCGGGTCTCTTAGAATACTCTCCACATTTACGCATCACTCCTTTACAAGCCTGCATTCATCCTTTCTTCAACGAGCTCAGAGATCCAAGAATACAGTTACCAAATGATCGTATTCTACCCCCGCTGTTCAATTTTACTGACTACGAGTTGAGTATTCAGCCTGAGCTGAAAGACCGACTGCTTGCCCGCTATCAAACAAATTGAAAGACAAATTTTCTGGTGATTTGTTAATGCAGTGTGCTGAAATCGTCTTTAATTCTCGTTTAAAAAGGCAATGCGCTGTAATACAACCTAGAAAAAAATAATCATATTTGTATTTTTTTAAGAGTATTTTTATCCAAATTGTGTATGACGTCGCGTACTGTGGATTATTAATTAGGAATGTTTAAGATTTATGTGCGTAGGGACTAAAGAGAAAATCTATTTTATGTTAGGTACCTATGGGCTTTTTTAATTCTAAGTTGACGTACATCTACAGTGATACTTTTCTTAATTTTATGTGAGTACTTCATAACTGCGTCTGTATAGGTATGCAAACGTTGTACAAATACCATTCATACTGATTGTTTTACTGGCATGCTCTGTGATAATTAGTGTATAGGCTAGACTATTCTCAGTTATTTCAGTAGTAAGTTAATTACTTTGCCTTCTTTGTGTACGCTGTTTTTTAGATTTTCATTTTGTTCTTGGAGTTTAATTTTAGAGCATTATCCGTCCACCTGATATTAATAAATAGGTATTTCTCTTCTTTCTTCTGTTTGTTAAAATTTCATATCCTATTAATTTCTAATGAACAGGAAATCGTTTCGGTTCTGTTTAAGTACTACGCATGAAAATCTTGACTAACGTTATTTTGCACTGTTCATTTACTTAGACATTTGTTTTTTTACTAACATAAAACTCGATGGTTAGATAGATACATGTGTACATTTCAATTTCTCTCTCATTATTTCAATCGTTTGAATTGATTAACCAGAGAGTTGGTACCTAAATAATTTTTATTGCCATTAAAAAAAAACAAAATTTCCAAGCTGAACAACACGTAATAATGTTTAGGTCTGAAATTTGTTCTGAAGATAATTCTTCTGTAAATTTTGATGACGCACTCATGTCGGTAAGTTGATTCGTTCCACTTTTTTTTCTCACCTCTGCGAAAATTTGGAATCTTTGAGAAACAACCGCTGGACTTCGAAAGAAAAGAACACTTCTTTTATAAATTGCAAAGATGTAGGAGCCATTACCAGAAAATCTGGCTGAAATATGTTTTGAAGGAGTAGTTTTCGATATTCAACAAAATTTAATAAATCTTGATCAGGTGCAGCTCTGTCGATTTCCGAGAAGTAGGTATTTCATTACCAATCAAGTGGGAAACTTTATCATTGTTTTTGAAGCTATAAAAAGACGGGATATGTCTTTACCGATCAATAGTCAAGTATGACAACAATGAAAAGTTAATCATCCAATCATTACATTGTCATATTTGGTCATGAGTTACACTCTATCTGCTTCGTGTACTAAGATTTCAAAAATGTCATGACTGAAAAGCACAAATTGACCTAAGCCTATACTCATCTGTAGATATAGTATTATCGGCGTATCGTCGTGAGGGAAACACAGGTTACAGTATTAGGTCTTCAACACCCACATTCTTAGGAAACGAGAAAATGTAATTGACACGATGATACTAAATTCCCGAGTATGGCCTAATATTATGATGTTTTTTGCCTTTTAGACAGCAAACCGCTGTACGTGTGTCGTTAAATTTTCGACAGAGTCATTCAGTTTTAGTTGATATGATTTACGTCGCAGATGACATTTAAATCTAGGTATTACAACTTCATGCAGATTAACAATGTAGATTTCTAACTTAATGATGTGTCTGTTTTAGTTTACAAATACGCACTTTGCGCTATATTTTCAAAAATTAAATAAGAAATTCTGAGTCCATACATGTCGGCGCGTATTCCAATTTAAAATACTAAATGGATACCAGGCCTAAGTTACTTATGTACTCAAGCATTGACGAATATTTGTGGGAAAAAAATTGTAAACTATCGTGTTATCAATTTGTCACTCGGACCTATTTACTTTTATTTTATCGCTGTTTATTTGGACGAGTGCCACAACAGACACGGTGCTATAAATTACTTACCTATAACATCCCTTACATGCATAGTTGAAAAAAAAATAAATAAATACCTAAATAAAAACATAGAAAATGAAGAAAAAAATATGGACAAATAAATAAAAAAACTAAAATGAAAACAAAAAACATGGAGACGAACATCGTCATTATGATATGCCATTTTTCTACTTCTTCAATCTCTTCATTCGTATCCTCTTTGGGCATCTTCTAATTTCCCAATTCATGTTCCTACATCTAAGTTCCTACATAATTTCCTTCTCGTGTTTTTATTTGATTCAGATTCATGGTTTAAATTTATGATATATTTCTAAGACCGCAATAGATTTATTACCTATATAAAAGATACTACAAATTTTCTTTTAGAAAATATTTCCCGATCAAATATTTTCCAAAAAAGAATGAACTGTTTTATAATGTACTCGAGAACTAATGATGAGTGGAGAAAGTAGATAATGATTTTGTAGATATCAGAATTCCCGAAAAATTCTCAAAATCAGACACCTGTAATGAATAGGGCAAGTAAATATATTTTTTTATCCGTCTGAAATATTTTTTTTAAATCTCAAAGTATGTAAATTTTTTTAAAGAAAACGTCATTTTGAGCACAAAAAATTCTAAAAATCAATTAAATAAAAGAAATTATTGAAAAAGACTTTGATTTCAGTTGATGAACACATGCATGTACAGGTTTTTGAACAAAAAACTTTGCATATTATTTCTAAAAATTACCAAAATTTCAGAATAAGTTGAGAGAAATCAAGTTGAAATTAGCTTTTAGGAAAAATATGAAAAATATGTGAAAAATATTTTTACTTGCCCTAGTAATGAATGAAAATGTAAAAATCATAAAATAACATTTTCCCTTTCATCTCAGTCTGATTATTGCAACTACAGCAAATTTACTGGATGTGAAACCAGTATTGACGTCATCACTGCTAATCAAAATTTTCAAAATCAAACACCTCTGATGAATGAAAATTTTGAAATCAACAAACAAATTTTTTTTTCATATTTGTCTCACTTCTGCAACTACAACAAACCTACCAGATGCAAAACTCAAATTGACATCATCCTACATGAAGCGCGTCACTAGATAATCAAAGTCTTCAAAATCAAACACTTATAATGGATGAAAATTTTAAAAAATCGACAAAATAAAACTTCCTTTTTAACAAGGCTTGCGACCGAAATTTTTTTAACGGTTAACGGTTATCAGTCAAATGACCTCCCAAGTTTTTTCGGTTATCGGTTATCTGTCAAAATATGGAAAAATATAACGGTTATAACGGTTAACTGTTATAACCGATATAACCGCTATAACTGTTAAAAAAAAAATATTTTTAGGTTATAACGGTTAAAATGCGTGAACACAACACATATGCATCGAAAAATCACATATCAATATTATTACTACCTACCTCAGTACCTCTAGATACTAGATAGTGGACAAACTCGACAATCTCGTGACTCGTCACTCTCCAG
This sequence comes from Aspidiotus rigidus, assembly GCA_035079385.1. Lineage (NCBI taxonomy): Eukaryota > Metazoa > Arthropoda > Insecta > Hemiptera > Diaspididae > Aspidiotus > Aspidiotus rigidus. The sequence continues at coordinate 830,394 of JAVHKY010000041.1, read as the reverse complement.
TCTCCAAATTCACAGATTGCAAATATTTTTTTCTTTGTTTTCTACTTTTCTCATTTCTAGTTTTCTTCTTGTTAATGTATCATTACTCATTAGTCTTTAGGCTACTTCAAAAGTTGAAAGTTCAAACTTCAGAGTTTGAACACTTTGAAAGTTTGAACAGTTCCCTTCTAGACCTAGTTTTAGTCAGGCCCTGGTTTTAGTTTGCAAACTTTTCAAAAATATGATGTATGAAATGATGATGATTGATTAGGGAATAGCTGAATGAGTTAGCAAATTCATTCTCTTCAAAATAAAATTAGAATTTATCACAGAAGATGGAAATTAAAAAAAACCTTAGTTTCAAATAATTCTAGATTTTGTATATTTTTGAATTCAGAAAACAAAAATTTAATAGAAAAAACATTTAACATTATGACTAGAGCCCGGATTCCCTGGTTTTTGTCGCATAATTTCCTTGAAGGGCAAATTTCTGAAAATCAAATAGAAGTTCATTTCATGGTATTCTGAGCCCAGGAAAAAAGTTTTATTTCTCCGAAAAACTCCAAAAATGGGGATAAAATCCGAAATCTTCCGAAAACCTATAATTTGTAGAAAAAGTTATTTTTTATACAAAATTTTGTGATTTGAGACACAAAAATTTAAATAATTATGAATCGAAAAATTTCTTTACTGCCTATATACTTGTAACTTCACAATATCTTGTGCTCTAATTGAAGCGTGAACCAACCAGAAAATAAAATAAGACAGAATCTAACATACTAGTGCAGCATAACGTGAAATTTTTATAATTCTTTATGTTCAGATCAACTACCTATTAAGATTTTTTTTCTCTTTTTCGATGTAAAAATTTTGATACATATTTACCTACTGTAAAAATTTTTTTCCCAATTTTTTAATACCTACCTAATTATTTTAATAAATCCGAGTAATGCCGAAAATTCTCATTCTAGTTCCGAATTTTACTGTTTTTAACTCCGAAAAATCCGAGCTCTAATTATGACGTATCTATATATTATTTAAAACTGATTTAAAATCAACTCCAAAGTCTTTTGACTGTTCGATTTCGACTTCTACTGAAGCGATTCTCTGACTGGTTTTTCTTTTCATGAAAAGGTATTCACCTCGACATTTGCAGTGTTAAATATCAAGTTTCTATCTTCAATAGTCTTTGAGAAATCTCGAAACGCGATTCCCTCCCTACATATTTCTTATGGGACATATTTTCATAGAAAAACACAGGCTCTTTTGACAGTTCGATCTCGACTTCTACTGCACCCATTCTCTTACTGTTTTTTTTTTTTAATGAAAAGTATCCACCTCGACATTTTCATTGTTCAATATCAAGATTCTATCTTTAATAGTCTTTGAGGAATCTCAAAACGCGATTTCCTCCCTGTACATTTCTTAGGTCCAAACTCCGAAGAATTAACTGGAAAAATTTTTTTCTTTCTTTTTACCAATTTTTTTTCTGTCGCTTCAAATTTATTTTGGTCAAATAACAGTTATAACAGAAAAAATAACGGTTAACGGTCAATCGGTCAAAATTGGTATTTTTATTTCGGTTATAACGGTTAACCGAAAAATAACTGTTATTATGCAAGCCCTACTTTTTAATCTTAGTCTGATTTTAGGAACTACAGCAAACCTACTGGATGCTGAATGTGATTTGAAGTCATTATCGAATAAACAATTACTTATTTAATATTCAAAATCAAACATTTCTAATTCAGATAAAATTTTAATTTTCCCTTTCATCTCAAGTCTCATTTTTGTGACTGCAGCACCTACCAGATACAAAATATAAATTAACTTCATTGCTGGATAATGAAAATCAAACATTTCTAATGAATGAAAATGAAAGTTTTGAAATCACCAATTGAGATTTCCTATCTCATCGACTACAGCGACCCTACTGGATATAAAATTCAATTCAACGTCATCACTTGACATCAAAATCTTCAAATTCAAAATCAAACTACTCCCAAGAAAAAATATTTATTTTGAAATCATCAAAATGAAATTTTCTTTTTTATCTTAGTCTCTGTGTTGCAACTACAGCGAACCTACTGGATGTAAAGCATAAATGGACGTCATCATTGGATAATTTAAATTTTGAAATGGAGAAGCAAAAATCCGGGACCTTAAGAAATCGGAAAAGAAAGAAAAAGAGAAAGCAGAACGCAGAAAGTCAGATGTTTTATTAGCTTCAACTTTTTCAAATTGACCCGTAATTTTGTAATGCCTATTTGTATTTTCCAAATTTTGATAGAAAACAAATTGGAAAAGCCGATTGAAAGTTTGGAGCCAAAAGTCAAGAAATTTTGTGAGCAAAAGACCAAAATTCAAAAGTCAGAAGGAACAAATTTGAGGCAAAAGCCAGAAGCCAAAAGTTTCGCTAATAAAAATTTAAAGTGAAACTTAAAAAAGTTTTATGATACAGTTTTTCAGCTCTGGTCAAATTCTTCAAAATCAAACTACTCTGATGTATGAAAATTTTCAACTCTTACTCAATACAATCAAGCTCAAACTAATACATCGACACCTCTGAATTCAAAATAAATCAACTTCACAGCCTCTTGTGATTCTCAATCTCGCAATAAGTCGGTCCATTTTATCATTCTCGAGTCTGTACCTACATCACATTTAAAATTGTTGCTTACCAGTTTGCATACATTGTAACCCGTAACATAAAACTGGAGAATTTCCATCATCTTTCGGCTGTTTCCACTTCAACAAGATTTCGGTACCAGACGTAGCAATGACTTCCGGGGGTTCGGGTGGACTTGGTTCACTCGCTGGTACTAGTCTAGAATATTTAAATTTTTATCAGCATTTTATACGTACGGATATTCTCCGTATCACAAAAACACCTTTAGCTAACCTTGTTCTAGCGACTGTTTGGCCGAATTTATTTCTCGCTACCACCTTATAAATTCCGAGATCGTATTCAGAGGCAGGATTCAAACGAAGAATAGAACGTCCCTCGTTATCTTCTAATATTTTTACTCTTTGACTTTCCGTTATTACGAGATCATTTCTAAAAAACACCAAATAAGTTAGTGAAGAAAACATACGCTCTTGGATCATTTAAGCTAATAATTAGGAGCTAACATACTTGAACCACTGCACAATTGGCTTAGGACTACCTACAGCATAACAAACTAGCTCAGCCGGTTTGTCTATTTCAACTGGTAGGGTTTGAGGTTTCTCCCTGAAGAAGGGTGGCTGTTTCCGAGTAAAGATTTATTAATACCAGATTCTACAACACTACTGTACAAATCAAAGTGGTATGTGACCTTACCAAGCCGTCAATGCGCGATCCTAGAATAGCCTCAGCCTCTACGTGAGCTGTTGGCCGACTTCCGATCTCTTGTTTCAACCTTCTTAAAGTATACACATCTGCACTACCGTATTGGTTTATCCTAGCTTTTCTTTCGTCGTCTATTTCCTCATCCATAACATCCATAAATCTACGTCTCTCTCGAATAACTGGAGCCTACGTCGAAGTATTACGTTTAAAATTTCATTTATTGAAAATCGAGAATCAATTTTTCAGAACCTTACCTGCCAATCAAAACCTTCGGAGGTACTCTTTTTAGCCACTTTCATATATTCTCGCAGTCGTACCGGGAAATCTACGTCTCGTAACTGTAGTAAGTACGTATCAGGCCCGTATTGATAACTATAAAAAGTTTTCGATTGAATATTTCTCATTAGTCACGTTTAGTGCGTCTGAGCAGAGTGGTTTTAAATACGTACTGGCTTTCAGACTTTGAAAGACCTATCTCGAGATCAACAGGCTCACGCGAAGGTATGCGATCTTTCCAGGATCTGTACTGCGAACTCTCTTTACTTCTCGGCTCCGGAGAAGGAGCTGGAGTAAATCTGTAACCGGGTGGATACAGCATTCGAGAAGGATCCAGGTACGCTTTTTCCAGGGGTCGCCTTCTAAACCACGTTCGGCAACTTGCGTTACCGTACCAATCCCTATCAAAACGTTCGAAAAATTGTAGGTAATTCATTCGGTGTGGAGAGTAGAAATTCTGCAATTTAGGTTGATAAAATCTTACTTGAACGAGTGATAGTAATTGCGTAGATTTTCCGTGTTAATTTGTCGAGTATCTGACGGAGGATTGATGTTGGTACCCAATTTTATCCATTTATGATTTAAAGCACTTCTGACGTCCATTCGATTATTCGGGTTGACCATCAATAGTTTGATTATGAAGTCTCGAGCGTCGGAACTTATATCGGTGTCGAGTGAAAATCTTCCTTCTCGAACACGATCTAACGTATCTACGTCGTTTCGTCCGCGGAATAAGGAAACACCGGTCAATAATAAATGAGTGATGATACCGACCGACCACATATCTGCTGATAATCCTACACCTTCTCCATTCACTACCTCAGGAGCTACATATTCTGGCATACCTGAAAAATGAAGGAGATACTTGTGCAGTGTTGAATGATATTTGTTTTAAAATTTCCTTATCTAATTGTATCATCACAGTCAAAGAAATTAAATTTGAGAAGAAAGTATTAAGTTTTAGAGGGGGGAGGGATCATATGAAATCCAAATTTCAGTCTGAAGAAAATTATGTAATGTATTTTTTAACAATTTTCTCCATTACTTGTAGTAGTCCATGGGCCCTATGAAAATGCGGTACCATTTGGGGGGACAAAGCGTTACTTCGGGATATGTTAGTAGGGGTGATATTTAATACAAAAAACGATGATAGACTTCTGAGAAGAGCAGCTTTTCAAAATGGCGGATCGGTTTTGTGGTAAAAGGCGAATAACTCATCGTCGTTGGATTGGAAAAAACCTCCTATGTGCCATTTTTTGAGAAATATACACTTTTTTTGGTGGGACGCAGAATTTCAAGGCGTATCGACTGGAAAAATTCCCTATGTGCTAAGTTCAAGATTACGTCGGTAGGAGCGGTTTTGAATACCTCCTATGTGCACCATCCAGAAAATGTGGTCTCGAATACCTCCTATGTGCAGTCCAAACCTCTTTTGTGCAATATTTAGGGCCAAGAATTCCTCCTATGTGCAGAGAAAACCTCTTTCGTGCAATATTTAGGGCCAGGAATTCCTCCTATGTGCAGAGAAAACCTCTTATGTGCAATATTTAGGGTCAAGAATGCCTCCTATGTGCAGAGCAAACCTCTTATGTGCAATATTTAGGGCCAGAATTCGTCCTATGTGCATTTATCGCCCAATACCGCAAAATATAGAAAATTTTTTGTTACTACTGTATCAAAGAAGCTTTTCCACATTTAATGAGACGTTTCCAAAGTATTTTGGCCTTCTTTTCACAAAATAATCGGTTTTTTGCTTCTCCTGTAAAATTTTATTTTTGCCACGTAGAGGGTTTTTTCCGATCCAACGACGTCATGTTGTATGGGTCGAATTTTCTCTTTTCTTTTTCAATAAAATAAAATGAGGCCCCGAACGACATGTCCAACTTCCTGCCCCCCACATCCTGTAATAAATTTTCTGTGGCACGGTCCAGCTCCCTAAAATCAATTTTTTTGCAATTATCTTGAAAAATTGAGCATCAAGCATGAAAAGTTTCAGATAATTAATGTTCCTCGTGAAATTTGTTATAGAAAATACCATTCAAACTATCAGATTGAAAAGTTCGTCAAAAGTTGGGAACTTTGGGAAAAAGTCAATTTTTCAGCAATAAATATCTAAAAAATCAAACACTAATGAAATAAAATTTCAAACAAAAACTCTGTATTGAAAAATTTCAACTGCAAAATAGATTGCCTAAACTTTCTTCTAAAGTTTGTCGAAAGTTCTGAGCTTTTGGAAGAAAATCGATTGTTTCCAAATATTACAAAAAAATAAGCTGTTTTAATAAGAAAAAGTTTCAAACAAAAAATATTTTTCATGAAATCCACTACATCACGACCATCTGAATTTTATCGTCAGTCTAGTTATGATCTTGAAAAACTTCCACAAGTTTTAGAAAAAATCGATTCATAGTAAATATTTTGGAAAATTGAGTTTCAATTAGAAAAACTTGTTCTTTTTGAAATTGTCCGTGAAATAGACTACCTACTTGAACTTCCTTTTAAAAATTGTCGAAAGTTCTGAGCGTTTGGAAGGAAAGTGTTGTTTCCAAATATCCTCCAAACTCGAGCTTTAATGAGAAAAAGTTGTAACCCAAAAGTGATGATTCTTACAAAATTCACTACATCTTTATTGTAAAGCTAATGGTCATCATAAAAAGTCTATTGTGAGCTCCTAAATTGAAAAAAAAATCTTAAGGAATTACATTAAATACTTTTATTTATTTATTTAAAGTATTTCTATTGGTGAGTGGTGCCAATAACAGTTCAGTGGCCTAGTTACGGTCAGGAATTGTGATTTGCCGTTTGCCGCCATGCGCGTTGATGTTGCTGTACTTTAGATCAAATTGAATAATAATATTCAAGCTGTTCATCCGCACTTGACGCTGCAATCTCTTAAAACCACACAAAATAGGTTTTGAATATCTGCTAAATATTTAATATTTATCTATCATTTTTAATGTTGCAAATTATTTCAAATTATTCATTGTAGAACACAACGTAAAATATAAAACATTTAAAAAAAGAATCCGGTGTTGCTTATGAAGTTGATTGAATTGAGTTTATCATAACTGAACTAAAAAGAAAAAAAAAACAAGTGTTTGAATCAAAAACTCTAGTTACTAAATAAAATATTGAATAATTTTGTTATCAAACATTCATATGTAAAATCTTACAGCAAAACCGCCGTATCCTACAAACTCTTATAGCCTTACACTTTTATATGAGTTATAGAATCATTTAGTTATTCAGTTTTCCACTATAATAGGAACAAACAACCTCTACATTTTTAGTAGGTATTGCCTTCTATATAAGTGGATACTGTAAAATTTTACATATGAACGTTTGATTACAAAATGATTTAATATTTTGTTTAGTACAGAGTTTTTTCGATTCAAACCCTTGTTTTTTTTCTTTTTAGTTCAGTTATGATAAAAGTCAATTCAATCAACTTCATGAGCAACAGCTAATTTTTTTTTTCAACATTTTATTTGAATTATGTTTAGTTAAAATGTATCGATGCAGACGATGTGTTCCAAAACATTTTTTTGTAAATAAAAATTATAATAATTGGACTGATAAAAAGAAGAAAACGCTCAATTGGTTCAAAAAATGACTGCATTATCAAATTATCCACGAGAATAATTTCTGTAACTTGTCCGCATTCCAGTCATTCTGTCATTGTCTTGCAAATTTTTCAAAGAAGAGGAGAAATTCATGAACTATAAGGCGTATCCATCATTTTTTTTTTTTTTTTTTTTTACGGCAGCTGATGATATAATTATATGTATAATTATCTCAAAGAATATCAGCAACTTGAAAAAAGTACTATCAAAAACCAGCCATTGTCATTCTCCTACAAAGACGAGTTTAACAACAAAAAAAAAGACAAAAAAAGAAGGCGCTACCTACGTGGTATGGGAAGCGAGATGCGAGGGTACCTACCAGATAGAAAAAAGGAAGAAAGAAAAATTCGCGGTCCAACACATACCAAGTGATGGCAACACCAGAAAAACTTGTGATTTTCAAGTATGTATGAAGAAGTGACGAAAATGACTACTTTCTTTTAAAAAAAAGACTAGAAGTGATTAAGCCTAAAAATGTGACCAAGTCACTCAAATGTGAAAAACTGGACACCCTGGAACAATCACTTTCCTTTTAAAAGCTCAGAACTTTCGACAAACTCTGGAAGAAAGTTTAGGCAATCTATTTTGCAGTTAAAATTTTTCAATAAACAGTTTTTGTTTGAAATATTCTTATGTCATTAGTGTTTAATTTTTTAGATATTTATTGCTGAAAAATTGACTTTTTCCCAAAGTTCCCAACTTTGACGAACGGTTTAAGCTGATAATTGGACGCTTAGCAAAGTTTGAATGGTATTTTCTATAACAAATTTCACGAGGAACATTAATTATTTGAAACTTTTCATGATTGATGCCCAATTTTTCAAGATATTTGCAAAAGATTGATTTTAAGAAGCTAGAACGTGCCGTAGAAAATTTATTACAGGATGTGAGGGACGGGAAGTTGGATATGTCATTCTGGGCCTCATTTTCTTTTATTGAAAAAGAAAAGTAGAAAAGTCGACCCATACAACATGAGTTATCCGCCTTTCACCATAAGACCGATCCGCCATTTTGATAAGCTGCTCCTCCCAGAAGTCTATCATCGTTTTGTATATCAAATATCACCCCTACTAACATATCCCAAAGTGACGCTTTGTCCCCCCACGTGATACCAAAAACCACTATTTTCTATTATGGCCCATGGACCATAGTTATAGCCTCTCACAATGGAATTTGGTTTTTCTTCTGACTTCTTGAAGCCATATTGTCATTGTTTGGATCTCTATCTCTCTTTGAAAATTTTTCTAGTTACGCTGCTGTCGCCGAATTTTCATTCTTAATGTTGTGGTACAAGCAATTGTTTAAAAAAATCGGAAGGATACACAAAGAAATGAGACTCACGAGTATCTCATTTAAAACATCGATACTCTGCACTCAACATGATTTTAGATCGTTCTATCTCTCAATCGAGTTCGAATTTCTCAAGATATTTGTACCTATACTAACCATGATACAAAGGCTCCAATTTTCGGCTATTTATTCTTCTACTCAGTCCAAAATCAGTCAATTTGAGCGTATCACTTCCGGGATGAGAGAATACCAAGTCTCCAGGCTGAAAAATGATTCATCAGAACGACCGTTATCAAGTTTTTTGAAATGAATATTCTCTAAATCATAGAAAATGAATCAGCTTACGGTTAATCCGAGATGAGCTATGTTATAATCGTGCATATGGTCCAACGCTAACAATAGTTGTCGAATGTATCTGCTAATTTCATGCTCAGTAGTGAACGTCTTTCGAGTCAGGATATCCAATAAGTCACCACCACTCGCTCTGGTACAAGATTATTAAGGAAAAATTTTGACCCTAAATTTATGGTTTTAACAACTTTATGTACCCTGAAGAAGTGAAAAAGGATACAATTCTTGTAGAATAGTGAATGATTTCTTGCCGAGCAACGAATCGTATGGCCGAATAATATTCGGATGTTTAAGATGGTTCATAATGTCCAGCTCGTTTGTCATCCATTTTCGAGTCTCGTCACAACCGTTCATGACTTTGGCTGCCAAGTTCTTACCTAAAATACAAAATAGTCCGCTTATAATTTCAATGTGGAAGTAGAGAAGGTTTTGATAATTTTTAATTACAAACCCGTATGACGTTCGACAGCATGATACACCACACCCTGCGTGCCTCTGCCCAGCTCGTCACCCAAATCGTAATTATCTTCGAATTTCTTATTTCTGGACATAACCTCGCCTCGCTTGTTACCGTAAATCAAGTCGTGATCGCTTTCCTCGATGTGTACGTAAACTGACGTGGATATTGATCCGGCAATATTTCTCGCGCCAATACTGTACAAGCCTTCGTCTTTTTTAATCACATCCGTTATTCTCAATATACAAACGTCTGGCTCAATTCTCTCAATCTACAAAAGAATAATCAGATACTTAGTATAAGGACTCCAAAACTATGACACATTTCATTCATTTGATCTATTTCTGAACGCTCTCCTTTCCCATTATAGAATCGGCGAAATGCTGAATGACCTTGACTTCATGATAAAGGCTCTAGCGGTAAGGGGGGAGGGGGGAATGGCCTTGGTCGGAGAATGTTTCAAATGTCCGTTAAAATGTTGTCCCCAATGAGAAAACTCGAAATCCAAAAAATTGGACCCATCCGCTCACCCATATGGGCTGCAGAGTGATTTTTAGGCCTCAAATCCAAATGGCTATATCTCAGTCAATAATGATCGCACAGCGATTAAACTTGAGGACATTTTAGTATAATTATGTGAACGTTCATCCATGGAATTTTTTTCAAGAAAAACCATTCATATTTTCCCCAGTTTTGTAGCTATAACAAAACTTCAAACTTGAATAAAAAAAAATCGGTGGGGAGGCACCTGGGGAAAAACATTCATTTGAAGCGCCATACCCTCTACTACAATAGACATGAGTACCATAGTCCTCGGTGAGGTGCAACATTCCCAAAAAAATCAATATTGAATGAATTTCTGTGATTTTCCCATGAATAGCGGGATGAACTATGACTGCTACCGCAATAGACCGCGAGAAATCAATGGTCAATGTTCGAGGTGAAAAATACGCACTCCTCCATGAGATGAAATGGGAATGTTGATAGACCAAAAATATATTTTTAGTATTTCGTTTATCGATTTGGTCAATTCTTATGTAAACACGTCTACCGATTAGGTGGAGTACGTTAGATTGAGAAAAATAGTTGAAAAATTCTCCAGTCGCTGGAGCAGTCTGAAAATAGAAGAGAAGTGAGAAAATCCACTTATTCACCCTGGAGGACCGTGAGTTTTGGTATTTCATTCATCAATTCGTTCACTTCCTAAGTAAACATGAACGCCAAGTTTGAAAAAAATGGTCAAAAAATTCTCCAGCCGCTGTAATGGTCTGGAAAGGACAAATAATTGAGAACATCCAATTTTTTTACCCTGGAGGACCGTGAGTTTTGGTATTGCGTGCATGGGTCAATTCTTATGTAAACACATCCGTCGAACCCGAAAAAAATAGTCAATAAATTCTCCAGTCGCTGGAACGATCCAGAAATAGTACCAAATCCAGAAAATCAACTTTTTCAACATGGAGAGCCCTGATTTTTGGTATGTTGTTCATCAAAAAGGCCAAATGTTATGTTAATACCTCCGCCGAGTTTGAAAAAAATAGTCCAGGAATTCTTCAGTCGCTGGAATACTCTGAAATGAAAAATTGAAAATATCTGCTATTTGAACTTGGAGAATCGTGATTTTTATATTCTATTTATCAATAAGGTCAATTTTTGAGTAAATACATCCCTATTTCGAAAAAAATATTCAATAAATTCTCCAGACGCTCATTGGTATGGTCGATTCTTCTAAGAACACTTACGCCGAGTTTTAAAAAAATTGAAAAAAATTCTCCAGTCGTTGGGACGCTCTGAGAATATTAAAAAATCAAAGATACACACCCGCCACAATGATTCATGTGTTACTTTTCCCCCCTCGAGTCGCAGCGGTACAAATTGTGTTACTGATAGCCGTGCACTCGCATGATGTGGAGGAATCCTTTTCCGAGACACAAGGAGACAATCATCTCCTTTGTATTGTCATGCTCATGAATTCCAATATTTGAAGCATTGTCACCTCAACTCGAGAGGAGATTACTGCACTTTATGGAAGTGCACGGCTCCCAGTAACACAGTTTGTACCTCTACGACTTCAGGGGAACAAAAATAAACATTCAACACTTTAAAGTAAAGGAAATGAATCTTAGGGGTGGGTGTGTATCAGGTTTTTACTATTTCCAGAGCGTCCTAGCGACTGGAGAATTTATTGACTATTTTTTTCCAACTTGTAAGACTTATTAACATAAGATTTGACCTAATTGATGAAGAACATACCAAAAATCAGGGCTCTCCATGTTGAAAAAGTGGATTTTCTGAACTTGGTATATCTAGACCGTTCCGGCAACTGGAGAATTTATTGACTAACTCGGTGGATGTATTTACATAAGAATTGACCTTGTTGATAAACAGAATATGAAGAATCACGGTTTCCCATGTTGGAAAAGTGGATTACCTGGAGTTTTTACTATATCCAGGGCATCCCAGAAACTGGAGAATTTTTTGACTATTTTTTTCAAACTCAGCGGACATGTTTACATAAGAATTGAACGAATTGTGGAATGAAATACCAAAACTCACGATTCTCCAGGGTGAAAAGTGGATTGCCCCGATTTATTGTCATTTCCAGACCATTACAGCGGCTGGAGAATTTTTTGACTATTTTTTTCAAACTTGGCGTACATGTTTACTTAAGAATTTACCTAATTGATAAACAAAATACCAAAAATCGCGGTCCTCCCGGGTAAAAAATTAGATGTTCTCGATTATTTGTCATTTCCAGAACGTTCCAGCGACTGGAGAATTTTTTTGACCATTTTTTTCGGATTCGGCGGATGTGTTTACATAAGAATTGACCCATGAACGCAATACCAAAACTCACGGTCCTCCAGGGTGAAAAATTGGATGTTCTCAATTATTTGTCCTTTCCAGACCATTACAGCGGTTGGAGAATTTTTTGACCATTTTTTTCAAACTTGGCGTACATCTTTACTTAGGAAGTGAACGAATTGATGAATGAAATACCAAAACTCACGGTCCTCCAGGGTGAAAAAGTGGATTTTCTCACTTCTCTTCTATTTTCAGACTGTTCCAGCGACTGGAGAATTTTTGACCATTTTTTTCAAACTCGGCGAACATGTTTACGTGAGAACTGACCTATTTGATGAATGAAATACCAAAACTCACGGTCCTCCAGGGTGAATAAGTGGATTTTCTCACTTCTCTTCTATTTTCAGACTGTTCCAGCGACTGGAGAATTTTTCAACTATTTTTCTCAATCTAAACGTGTTTACATAAGAATTGACCAAATCGATAAACGAAATACTAAAAATATATTTTTGGTCTATCAACATTCCCATTTCATCTCATGGAGGAGTGTGTATTTTTCACCTCGAACATTGACTACTGATTTCTCGCGGTCTACTGCGGTAGCAGTCATAGTTCACCCCGCTATTCATGGAAAAATCACAGAAATTCATTCAATATCGATTTTTTTGGGAATGTTGCACCTCACCGAGGACTATGGTACTCATGTATGTTGTAGTAGAGGGTATGGCGCTTCAAATGAATGATTTTCCCCAGGTGCCTCCCCACCGATTTTTTTTTTATTCGAGTTTGAAGTTTTGTTATAGCTAGAAACTAGGGAAAATATGAATGGTTTTTCTTGAAAAAAAATACCGTGGATGAACGTTCACATATACTAAAATATCCTCAAGTTTCATCGCTGTGCGATCATTATTGGCTGAGATATAGCCCTTTGGATTTTAGGCCTAAAAATCACTCTGCAGCCCCTGTGGGTGAGTGGATGGGTCCAATTTTTTGGATTTCGAGTTTTCTCATTGCGGACAACATTTTGACGGACATTTGAAACATTTTCCGACGAAGGCCATTTTCCCGTCCTTACCCGGCTAGAGCCTTTCGATCTTAAAACTTGGTTTACCTGCATGGAAATTGATCATCAAGAGAAAGGAGAAAGAGTTTTCACTTCAATGAAGACTTGGAAAAATGTCTACCTTGGAACTCGATTTATATAAACATGAGACATCATCAGAACGAAGGAAAAGAAGCCAAAGCCAGGTACATTTTCCCTAGTAAACTCGAGGACCTTGGCTTAGATCAGTGTTTCTCAACCTGTGTGCCGCAAATTTTGATCAAAAACATAAATCAACATGAACTAAAAAAAGAATTGCCAATTTTTTTTATTTACTAGAAAAAGTAATTATAAGCACTTTAGGGTGAGGCCTTGTATAGTCATCTTGTAGGCCACAAATTCTGAAATTTGGAGGAGGAAATCAGTAGAGACACGAAAATTTCAAAACGCACAAAAATTTTCGATGCCATAGCGCAGTAATATCGTCTTATGGAGAAATGTGGCGTGATGTGAGAAAGGTTGAGAAACGCTGGCTTAAATTATAACTTCTCGCATTCCAGAGTTTATTGATACGGTTTTTCGGTCTTTTAAAAGTGGACGCCTACTGATTTTGACCTAGATTAAAGACTTTGAAGAATTTCATAATTAAAACTCCACCTAGACTACTTCAGCGAGGGAAAAAAGGGAGACCAAAGCATAATATGTCGTAAAACCGAGGCCAGGCCGAGTGAGCCTCAGGATCTTGACCTGCATTACGAACTTGAAAAGGATTATGATCTTTGAATAGGAGAAAAAAAAGGGGGGGAAGGAGGACGGTCTCAACTCAACTTCTCTAATTCCAGAATTTGTATAGCTACACACCAACGAATCTTGAATGACTTTGACGTATACAGCGGACTTGGAAGAATTTGGTCCTTGGAATTCGACCGGTATACACTGGAGTTAGTCATCATAGAGGGGAAAAGAGAGGTCTGACTAAAAAATGGAGGCTAGTCAAAGCTCCTTGAGCTTGAGGATCTTGACGTACATTACAAATTTGAGAAAAATTTTGACTTAGGTATCAACTTACACGCAGGGAGAGGGCGGGGAGGCTACAGCGAACGTGAAGGGATTTCATCCCTGGGATTCGATTTATATAAACGGGAGTTGATCGTCACAGGGGGGAAAAGAGAGGTCTGGGGCCTACGCCAAGAAATGAAGAACAGTTGACCTACATTAGGAACTCGGAGAACTTCGACCTCGGAACTCAAACTATTTACATAAGAAAAAGATGGGGTTTTATCAAGCAACCTGTTTTATCGGGGGTTCAGGCCGGCAGAGCTCGGAGCTCAAAAGTTCTCCAAGTCACCCTCCTATCATATGTAGCTTGAAGGCGGGGTCACCGTTTAATTACGTCATAGGCCAGTCTTGTGACGTAACAATCTGATCAGTTTTTGACAAGTTTCATGTCTTTGTTCTGACCTCTACCCTGATTTCAAAATTTGCGTATGTCCGTCCGTCCGAGCAAATGACCTTGGGACTTGAAAAAATTTTAAAATCCTGATCCCTATCCTGATTTTGAAATCTGCGTGCGTCCGTCCGTTCGTCACAGGTAGTTTATAGCCTTCATTATTCTATGCCGAGCGAGTGACCCCCAGGAGTTAATGTACAGTAAACTAGATTTACTCTAAATCAAAACTCCGCTCGTTCGCCCTAGACTTACACTAGATCAAAATTGGAGGCGAACGAGCGGAGCGAATGAGCCCTAGGAGCTAAGTAGCTCAACGTACAGGCTCCATCGCCCCCGGTACCTTAATGTACAGTATAAATTATGATAGACATGAAACACGATCTTTATTTACTTGGCTCTGCCAGAAAATTTTTATTTTTCAACAGGGAACCTATTTTATCGGGTGGTTTTTCGGAGAAAATGTCTGTCAACCAGCCGGCCGGTATCCTGGAGGTCGAAATTTTTCTAAATCCCTTTCCTATCATTCCTATCATACATAGCTTGGAGGATGAAATTTTTCTAGTCCTTCTCCTGCCATATGTAGCTCCAAAGTTCGAGCCTGAAACGTCACAATTTGGTGACGTCATAGGTCAGGGTTGTGACGTCACAATCCAATGACGTCATACATTTTTCAGATCCCAAGTGTTCCATAAAATAGGTTCCCTGCCACCCCGCGTTTCATTCCGTTAAAGAGTCAGTGAGTTTTCTTAAATTTATGTCCCTCATTCCAGAAATTGCATCCCATACCGGTCGCAAAGCCATGCATCAATGAGCTTGACCTACATTCAGGACTAAAGAAAATTTTAATCTTCAAACTCGTCCTCAGTCGGTCATCAACGAGAGGGAAAAAAGGGTCTGAGGTGCACACGAAGCTCCTTGGTACGCCTGAGGACCTTGACCAACATCACGGACTCGGAAAAAAGGTTAACCTTGAAATTCAAATCATACATGGGCGGAGAATGGGAGAGGGTTGACTTCACCTCTCTGATTCCGTGGATTTTGACTAACATGGCGGATTTAAAAGAAAAATTGGCTTTGGAACTTGATCTACGTATACGACAAGGGGTGGTGAAGAATTTTCGTCCAATACGACCATACCAAAAACTCCAAATAGCCTCGACTTACAATAGGGAGTTCTAAGAATTTCGACCATGGAGCGCGATTTACGTACATGCGACTCGGTCATCAAAGAAGGAAAGAGGGATGAGGCGGTGTATTAGCGTTCCGGCCCATTCTCTCAGACTACCAATAATGTCATATTCGTTATATTTTTTTTTTAATGTTTCGTTTTCCAAAAATCGTAGGCTTGAATGTATTATCAGCAGTTTCCAGTCATTGAAATATTTTGGCCCAAAATCGTGAAAAGTGAGCCCGAAAGTGAACAGCTCCTCTCTCTATCTCTTGAGGTTGGTTTCTAGCGATCAGGACGACGACTAATGAGAAAGGGCGTTTTTTATCCCAAAATTGGATAAAGGAGAAGAGCGCAATTACATGGATCTTGATATTTTGGTATAAAACCAATCAACTTGGAGCCAAGGATTTATTTTGGGTGTGTTCTACCATTTTTAAACTGTGGTTTGCTTCAATTAAACAGAATTCATTTTCAAAGAATGAGAACAGAGAATCGTTCGATTGTCCACAATAAGTAAATGGATTGGCGTCGGTAGGAGTGAGCTTTTAAAAACTTTTTTTGTTTTCCTAAATATTTTGAAGAGGAGAGAAGGAAATACGTCAAAGAATTCTTGTAGTTCGAACCCTAGACCACATGTCGTTACTATTTCCAAAATTATATCGTCATATTTCCACTTCAGGATGGAATTCTATATATGAGCAGGTCTAACGAGAGAGCGACCAGAACGAGGAAATTCTGTCTCCGGGCACGGGGTACGGAACACAAAGTTCATGCGGAACTGGCAAAAAGACAGTCTTCAGGCCCGGAAGAGAACCCAACGTACAGACTGTACCCTTCCTGAAAACCCGCGAGTTTCAATCTTCAATCAAGCTTGGGGATTTTTCGTAATATTTCTTCCTTCTTTCTTTTCCATACCTGAATTCTAGAGGATGGAGCTAACGGCTGCCAGTCTTTGTACCATTTGATTTCCGGATACGGAACACCAATAACTCTAGCCTCGAGCTTGCACGTTTTGCGCAAAGGTACCCAGCATTCTTCGGGTCGTTTAATGAATTCCGGGTATTCTGCGATCTTCAGCTGTACTCGCTGACGAGCTGTGCCGTGTTCGTTGACGGCAACAGCCTCGTACACACCTACGTCACGATCCATCATCCTGCAGCAATTAGAGAATGTATTGAAACAAAATCATCTTCAGAAGAGAAGGAAGATCCATATTTTTTGGAAGTTTACTTGTTTATGAAAAGAGTGGCTTGTCCATTTCTAGTGTAACTGCAATCGTATCGACCTCCCATCTCGATCGGTTCGTCGTTGAAATAGTAAGTTATTTTCGGCTTCGGATAACCGTACACAAACCAGAATAGATTTACGTTATGACCCTTCACTCCGTACTGAGCATCGTATTCTTGCCGTAAGAATCTACGAGCATGAAAAACATCGATTTAAGCAAGTTTATACGAAATATTCTAATATTGAAACACTTCCACGAGTGATTTTACAACGCCTGAGGATTGAGCACAATTTTCTTACCGCACCCTTGCACCTCGTCATGAAAAAAATTGGAAATCTTTTCAATCTTTTTCAGATAATCTTTCAAACTCTTCTGGACCAACGGCATATTGAATCTTACCTCGGGGCTTGAGCGTAGTTATCATGAGGCGGACGTTCGATATCGAAATCTTTCGGGAAGTAGTGACAGGTATCTGGATGGAAGTGCGTATTCGGAGGTAAATAGGTGCGTATCTTTGGAGGATCTGGATTCAACCTCTCCCTAGAAAAAACATTTTATTTTAATGATACTTAAGTAGGAACAGAAGTCCATACGATACATGGTACTGCACCTTTGCGTCGTAACGAACGGAGACGGGTCACTGATACCGTAATTATTTTCCACTCGCACTCGGAATTTGTAATCGACAAACGGTTTCAGGTCATGTATATCACATCGAGTAGTTCGTATTCCTGTAAGCCGTCAAGATTGCCAATCATTATTCGGGATTCGATAGTCGTACCGATTATTCAAAACGTCTTCATCACCTGCTCTCGCCGTGAACCATTTTCCCTTCGGTTGCTCTTCCATTTCTACGAGATACGTGACTGGTTCTCGTGGTCCGATGGGAATCGAAGGTTTCCACGATAGACGTAGATTGCGATCGGTCATCATGTTGATAATTGGCCCATGGGCTAGAGGAAGAGGAGCACCGGTCGCCCTGAATCGATCGTAATCCTTGTAAAGATCACCGACTGATTTTTTATTCTTCACTTCGAGACCGTCTGAAAAGTTGAAACAAGGATTAATAATGTTTCAATCACGAGCATATAAAAATAAATTAGATCATATACTGTCAAAGATGATGTTCGCTTCGCAGAAAGCTTCACCATGAGGATTGAACGCTCTCAAACGGTATCTTCCTAAATCGTAATCCGGATTTGCTGCGGTAATTTTCAGCCTTTGACAAATAGAAAATAGAATAAGTTTCATAATATTCCGTCTTAAATCTACTAACGAACCGTCGATACAGACCTCACTAAACCAGATCCTTCCTTCTCCATTTCGTATCTATCGCCCGGATGAAGGCGCACAGTATCGCAAAACCATTCGTACTCCGGTTCCGGATAACCACTAGCACAGGCAGTGAATTTGGCCGTCATACCTTGGTAGATCTCGCAATCGCCGATCTTTTTGAGGAACTGAGGTGGCTCTTGTTTGGGAGTGTCGTCTCTAGAAGAGAATTTTCGGAATGAACTCTTTCATCGCGAATTTTTCGGCAAATCGATTGTAGGTATCTTACAACTTACATTTTGTCGACAACTTGCAACTGAGCCTCGCATGTCGCCGTTCCGTCCCGATTGCTAGCGATACAACTGTACGTAGCGTCATCGTCGCGATTCACATTGAAAACTGTCAGACAACATACATCTCCGTCTCTCTTTATTTGATATTTATTGGAATTCGAGAGAGGTTGGCCATTACGGTGCCAAACTACACACGGGAAAGGTACTCCTGTAACACGACAATGGAACTTGGCATCGTGACCTGGTAGCTGTAAGAAAAATACCCGTTATTATCTCGAGAAAACTTTATACGGCCTTCCTAATTGATTGGCTTACTTGTTGCTGATGTCTGAAACGTTGAGTAAAAACAGGAGATTGGTACAGTTTCCTCACCCCAACGTGACCGGCAGTAGAATCTTCACCATATGGATTTTTAAGAGCGCAAGAATAGAATCCTTGATCGCCCATGTTCACATCTTGTATCTCCAATCCCACCTTGAAATCAAATCACGAGGTTAACTTGACCTCAACATATTGCTTGTAAATTAGAGAGTAGTCAATGTCCCTTACTTTATATCCATCGCATGTAAAATGAATACGTTCATTAGGTAGTAAGAGACTCCCGTCCTTGAACCATTGAACATCGGGGATGGGATTACCCCGGAATGGAGCCGAAAGGGAAAGCACTCCGCTCTCATCGACGGTTAGATCTCGCAAACCGTTCAAGAAAACTGGCTTTTCAGGTTCGACTTCGGTGTTAGTACGAGCTGAGAAGATTTGAAATGCAAAATCAATGAGTGTTCATTCTTAACTACCAGTATACAATAAAACTTACGAGAAACGGTTAAACGAGCATTGGTAGCGCTTTCTCCCAAGTCGTTCTTAGCTACCAATTGATAGTCACCGGTATGTTGGGGTCCGACTTTGTCGATCAACAAACAATGATTACCTTCTGGCGTCGTAGCCATTTTGATGTTTTCGTTGTCAATTTTCAGAGGTTCTCCATTAAAATACCTAAAATTATTGAATACGCCGACGATAAAGAGTGCTGATAAGTTCACAACGAATGATCTAAGTTGACGTACCAAGTTAGGTCTGGTATTGGGAACCCGTCGACCTTGACTTCCAATTTAGCGGGGTAGCCTTCGACCACTTTTACAGGTTGTAATTGCATGTCGAATTGCGGCGCTTTACTGGCCGGTATCACTTTGACAGAGCAAGCGTTACTCTCCTCGCCGCATTTGTTCGATATTATCACTGAATATGTACCGATATCTTGGAGCGTCGCTTTGTCAATGTTAAGGGCGTACGTATTATTAGGACCACTTATGAAGTCCATTCTGGGACATGGGTGCAAGGTGTGACCGTCCTTCAACCTGGAGAGTAATTATAATCAATTTTGAAATAATCTTCCTTTGTCTAACTAAACATTATCATGGTACAGAAAAATGGGGGTTCTGCAATTTTGATGGAATGAAAGTTTTGCATAAATTTTTCCAATAAAACCCAATGTCATCAGGGGTGCTGTTTTATTTGACCATTTTTGTCACACAGGTTCTTCTTCTCCTCTCAAGGTCATAAGGTAGACGGTCATTTTAAAATTTGCGTCGCGTCGTCATGGAAAGATGTATTGTTTTCTTCTGACGTCATGACCTAGTGAAAACCTCGACCTTTTCCGGAGGCTTGAAATAATTTAAAGTAACGTTTTTTGTGATCCAGTGAGTTGACCTTGACCTATTTTAGAGAAAAAGTAATTCAAAGTGACATTTTTTGATGATGTGATAAAGTAACGTCATAATCTAATGAATGAACCCAGACCTGTTTTGAGATCAGAAAAATTTCTAAAAAACTTTTTTTTTATGACTTCATAACTTAGTGATTGACCTCGGCCTACATTAAAGATGAAACAAATTTAGAATAACTTTTTTTATGACATCACAAGCTAATGACGCCATGATCCAGTGACTTGACCTTGATGTCCTCTACAGAAAAAGAAATTTGAAGTGACATTTTCTGATGATGTGACAAATTGATGACGTCACAAGCTGTTTGCAATGAGTGAACACAGACTTGCTCTGAGATTGAAAAAATTTCAAGTAACTTTTCTCAATGACGCCATGAATTATAGCAATTGACCTTGACCTACATTAGAGATGAAACAAATTTGGAGTAACGCTTTTGATGACGTCACAAGTTGATGACTTTATGTCCAGTGACAAAACCCAGACCTGCTTGGAGATCAAAAACATTTCACGTAACTTTTGTTAATGACGTTATTAATTATAGTAATTGACTTTGACCTACATTAGAGATAAAACAAACAAATTTATGGTAACGTTTTTTGATGACATCACAAGCTGATGACGTCATGATCCAGTGAGTTGACCTTGACCTACTCTAGAAAAAAAGAAATTCAAAGTGATATGTTTTGATGATGTGACAAATTGATGACGTCACAAGCTGTTGACGTCATAATCCAATGAGTGAACACAGGCATGCTTTGAGATTAGAAAGATTTCAAGTAACTTTTGTTGATGACGTCATGAACTAATGATTGACCTTGACCTACATTAGAGATGAAACAAATTTGGAGTAACGCTTTTGATGACGTCACAAGTTGATGACTTTATGTCCAGTGACAAAACCCAGACCTGCTTTGAGATCAGAAAAATTTCAAGTAACTTCTGTTCAAGGCGTTCATCATTTAATGATTGACCTTGACCTACATTTGAGATGAAGAATTTAGTATAACATTTTCTGACGACGTCACAAGCTGATGACGTCATGATCCAGTGAGTTGACCTTCACCTCTCCTAACTTTTTTTATGACATCACAAGCTAATGACGTCATGATCCAGTGACTTGACCTTGATGTCCTCTAGAGAAAAAGTAATTCAAAGTGACATTTTTTGATGATGTGACAAAGTGATGACGTCACAAGCTGTTGACGTCATATTCTAATGAGTCGACCAAGACTTGCTTGGAGATCAAAAACATTTCATGTAACTTTTGTTGATGACGTTATTAATTATAGTAATTGACTTTGAACTACATTAGAGATAAAACAAACAAATTTATAGTAACGTTTTTTGATGACATTACAAGCTAATGCCGTCATGATCCAGTGACTTGACCTTGATGTCCTCTAGAGAAAAAGAAATTTGAAGTGACATTTTTTGATGATGTGACAAATTGATGACGTCACAAGCTGTTTGCAATGAGTGAACACAGACTTGCTCTGAGATTGAGAAAATTTCAAGTAACTTTTCTCAATGACGTTATGAATTATAGCAATTGACCTTGACCTACATTAGAGATAAAACAAATTTGGAGTAACGCTTTTGATGACGTCACAAGTTGATGACTTTATGTTCAGTGACAAAACCCAGACCTGCTTTGAGATCAGAAAAATTTCAAATAACCTCTGTTCAAGGTGTTCATCATTTAATGATCGACCTTGACCTACATTTGAGATGAAGAATTTAGTATAACATTTTCTGACGACGTCACAAGCTGATGACGTCATGATTCAGTGAGTTGACCTTCACCTCCCCTACAGAAAAAGTAATTCAATGTGACATTTTTTGATGATGTGACAAAGTGATGACGTCACAAGCTGTTGACGTCATATTCTAATGAGTCAACCAAGACTTGCTTGGAGATCAAAAACATTTCACGTAACTTTTGTTAATGACGTTATTAATTATTGTAATTGACTTTGACCTACATTAGAGATAAAACAAACAAATTTATAGTAACGTTTTTTGATGACATTACAAGCTGATGACGTCATGATCCAGTGAGTTGACCTTGACCTACTCTAGAAAAAAAGAAATTCAAAGTGATATGTTTTGATGATGTGACAAATTGATGACGTCACAAGCTGTTGACGTCATAATCCAATGAGTGAACACAGGCATGCTTTGAGATTAGAAAGATTTCAAGTAACTTTTGTTGATGACGTCATGAACTAATGATTGACCTTGACCTTCTTTGAGATAAAACATTTAATGTGACATTTTTTGACGACGTCACAAGCTGATGATGTCATGAATTAGTCAGTAGACCTCGACCTATTCTAAAGATAAAAAAAAAATCCAAGGAATATTTTCTGATGACGGATCTCACAAGGGTGGACCATAACCTATTTTGAGAGGTGAAAATCAGGGATAAAGAAATTTCAAGTAACGTTTTCAGATGACGTTCTGATCCAGTGTATGACCTCAACCTAGTGTAGGAAAACCAAAATTTCGAGTATGATTTTTTGATAGCGTCACAAACCGAAGACGTCAAGATCTAGCGATTGGGGATAGTTCGACTTTAGAGACAAAGAAACCGCAAGCAGCGTTTTCTGATGACGACATGATCCAGCGAGTGGACGTAGACCTATTTTGAGAAAAATGAAATTTCGAAGGACGTTTTTTGATGACGTCATGACCTCTTTGAGTGGACCCGGACCTACTTTGAGAACAGAAAAATTAAGATCCACTTTTTATGATGTCACAAGCTCTTGACGTCATGATCCAGCAAGTCGACTTATACCAAGTTTAGGGAGTAAGAAATTTCGATTAAATTTTTCTGATGACGTCAGGACCTATTGATTGACCTTGACGGACTTCAGAGACTTGAAAATTTTGAGTGACGTCCATATAATTTTTTCTGAAGACGTCATAACCTGGTAACTGAAGTTGACCTACTTCAAAAACACCGAAGTTTCAAGGAACTTTGTTTGATGACGTCACAATTTGACAACGTCATGACCTGATGAGTGGACCTAGATCTACTTTAGCGACAGGAAAATTGCGAAAGGAATTTTTGATGACGTCATGAATTCGCGAGTAGTCACAAAAATACTTCAATTTGGAGGTACAAAGGAGTCATGAATTTGTTCATCTGCCATACAAAAAATACGAGTAATTTACCATTTTACGGTAGGTTGAGGGAAGCCATCGATTTGGACTTCGAGTTTGATAGTTTCTCCTTCGACCACAGTGAGGTCATCTAATTTCTTGACGAAAGATGGTTTCTTGGGTGCCTCTGCAAAAAATAAACGCCACTTTGAAGAGTTCAGTTTGACCAAACGTATTCACGTATACAATTTATATCGAGGTACGTACGAGTGACAACGACTGCAGTGTTCGCGATACTCTTTCCTAATTCATTCGTCGCTACAGCTCTATAGGCGCCACAATCATTTGGAGTCACCTCTTCAATACTCAGACGTAACTGACCATTAGGGCTCGCTGTCGTCTTGATACGAGAGTCATCCGGTTTAATCTCTTCGCCATCTTTGAACCTTTGAGTTTGAAAGAGTCGGAAGGTGGTACACTTATTTACAAAACCCAGCACGAACGAAATACTAGATACTCACCACTGAACAGTAGGTACAGGACTGCCAATAACTTTGGTGATAATATCCAGAGGTTCGCCTTCACCTACTTCTGTCACTCGTTTCAGATTCTCCCCAAACGATGGCTCGATTTGAGCTAAGGTCAACTTAGCCGAGGTTTCAGCTTGACCGACGATATTCTGAGCGGTACATTTGTACTAAAGACGAAAGGATTTTCCAAATTAGACATAAGCAAACTGAATTTCAATCATGATCGTCACTCTACTCACCTCTGCTACATCGTCTTTGTTAAAGTGCTCGATCACCAAAGTACTCGAAACTTGTCCTTCCTCGTTCGTTTCAATTCTTATATGCTCGTCCGACACAATTTCTTCTCCATTTCTGTACCTGAAGGAAAAGTTTTGAAATTCATAATATTTTTATTCATAAAAATCGTATTGAATATCAAAAGAAATTTTACCATTTTATTTCTGGATTCGGTAGACCATTAACACGGACCTTCATGTGCAATACGTCATAATCTTGAACAGTCCTATCCTCGAGTAGTTTGACGAATGTAGGTTTTTCAGCTGTATAAAAAGAAAAATTGAAGGGTTAATATCTTAAGATTTTGCTACTGAGAAAATCAATAACCGATTTTTCGTACTGTATAATTTCAAAGATGCTGCCGCGTCAGTCTTGCCCACATTATTTTCCGCGACTATTTTGTATTCGCCTTCGTCGGCTAGCGAGCAATCCTCAAGAGCTAGTCTGTGCACGATTCTGTATTCGTCGATTTTCTCTGAGGACGTTCTGTACTTTGAGTTTTCACTCGTCACCAGCTGACCATTCACATACCTTCAAAATTCCTTCATATTAGTTATCTAAGCGAATGTTTTTCAGATCAATAGACTTTCTATTTTTGCCAACCGACCAAGTTACGTCCGCTTCTGGAGTAGACATTACTGTGGCTTCGAAAGTGCAAGGCATTGTAGGCGGTACAACGAGATCGCGGAATACCTCAACAACAGGCTCCATGACTATTGTTAACGAGTCCTGAAGGAAAAGAGGAAGTATATATCATTCAATCACGTGAGCAAATGAGTATACGACTAGTAATATTCTTCATTAGTAAATTCCATTACCATTCCCAAGACTATCAAATTGAAAAGAAATAACAATGGAATACTCACGCTAGATTCAGCGCTTCCGTGCTTGTTTTTGACTTTCACGGTGTACGTTCCGGTATCGCTCAGGTCAGTTGAAGGTATCGTCATCCTGTAGGTGCATTCTTTCAGCCCTAGTTCTATATCGCGAACATCTACCGAGCAATCAGCTATCACATCTCGGCCATTGACAGTCCTTGTAATAAAATGAAACAAATTGATTTTGTAATGAGAACACAAGTAAATAGACAAATTACACAACATGTTTATCATATTATATTCTTAATAATCTTCTCTAGCTCTATGAAAATCTAAGCCACCCCCTTCTCTTTCATGTAGTTTAAAAGTCAAAATGTTTTCCAAGTCCTCTATTGCCTTACACATTGCTGGGAAGTAAGTCAAAATTTCTTCAGAATGATAGTCAGAATGTTTTCAAAGTCCCCTCCTCTTACATGAAGCCCGAATGTTGTAATTTTTTAAAGTCCCATTCCACATAATATATGTATAAGGGTTAAGATTCAAGTTTTTTCCAAATCTCAAATTCAAAAGAAGAGAGAAATTGATATGTATATGTCTTTAGGTTGGGGGTCAGTCAGAAATGTCGAAGACGCTTTTTGCAAGACAAATGACGCCATCAATGATCTTGACCTTCTTTAAAGACTTGAAAATTTTACTCGGACGTATTAAAACGTCATCTGTGACCTTGAGCTATTAACTTAGGTTGGAAGTGTAGCCTAACGTACAGTATGTACTCAAGTTAGGTATACTCTAAACTAGACTAGAAGTGTGAGGCCTGTCAACTAGTTAGCCCAAGATACTCCTGATGTGTTATGACTTTACTACAAACTGGATGAAGGAATTTAGTCTGTCTGATGATATCATAAAGTAGGCATCGTCTACAGGCCGATTTTAAGGCCGGCGAGGCATGGCCTTGAAAAAGTCCGAAGACACACACTTAATATTGAATGTCTTTCTATAAAGTGAAGAACTTTTTTTTTTCAACATGTTCTTATTGAACTAGTTATTATAATATGAAAAATTGTAATGATTTTTCAATACTTAATATTGCATTATTTAATTTGATTAACTATTTCATAATTTTGACGCAATATAATAATTTAGAATGACGCGTCTTGCGAAAACATACTTCAGGGCAAGAAATTTGATTTCAAGAAAATTGCGAAAGAAGCAAATTTATTAAATTCATTTCCATGGTAATTTTGTCATTTTTGAACCATTCTCTCAAAACTCATAATCTTGACCCTAAGGTATGCTTTATTTATGAAGTTATATTGATTAAATTTTTAGTTTGAGAAATTAATGTCAATTCAAGTCAATAAATATTTTATAATTATAAAAATAAATGATTATATCTAATTTCCAATATTAGAAAATTTTATAAAATAAATTATTATTTAAATTTTCCCAAATTTTTTGAAATTTAATGTAATTATTTAAATAAGAAAAAAATATTTAAATCATTATATCAGTCTCTTATTGTGGATGTATATTGATATTTAATAAATTAGAATTGAATTATTGATACCTAATTAAAATTGAATATTAAAATAAATGGAATTGAAATAAAATTGAATTTTAAAATAGGCATTCAATTGAATTCTTGTATGAAATTAATTTTTTTATAAATTTTACTTGTATTATAATTATTTTTATTTTATTTGATATTGAATTAATAATCATTATTCCATTAAATAATTTTATAAAAGAATAAAGAAAAATTTCAAATTCTTGGTACAAAATTAAATTTTTGAAATTTAATTTATAATTAATTTAGTTAGGAAAAAAATTAAATTATCAAATTAATAATTATATGTTAAAATAAAATTATCTGGATGATTTATTTTTAATGGAATAATTATATTAATTATTAAAAAAATATATAAGAATAATAATAATATTGATATATCTTTAAAAATAAATAAAGGATTTAAATTAATTTGGAATCGAATATTATTTAATAATTGGAATATTTTATTAAAGAATTTTAATATTATTTATTTTTGATATAAAAAAGTTGAAAGCTTCATCAACAATAAATAATTTAAGATTATTAATTGAAATTTTTTTTCTATCAATCAGTTTACATAATATTATATATTTTAGATATATAATTATTCATGCCATGTTTAAATGGTATAGTTATAAAGAAAATTATTATTAATGCATGGGTAGTTACTATACTATAATATGAATTATTATTATTAATGTTTCTGTTCGAATGATTATTCTTATTGATATACCTATTATTCCTGATCATATGCCTAGTAATAAATATAAAAATCTAATATTTTTGTGATTAGTAGAACATATTCATTTATTTAATAATTTTATGCATTTTAATTAAATTTGATTTTGAAAATTTTATTAATTATAATTTTTTTTATAAATAATACTGAATAATTAATTTTTAAAAAACTGAATTGAATTAATTAAATACATCTCATACAGTATAATTAGGTGATTCAAAAAATATCAATGAAATATTAAAATTAAAATTTAATAGATAGTATTAATTTAAATATTAGATATTATTAACATTAAATTGTTTAAATGAAATAAAGTTATTCCATTATTAAGACGTATGAATAAAGATAAATGATCCATAAAAAAACATTTTAGAATACCTTATAAAATTTTGAAAAATTTGCCACACGCCGTTTGATTACCGGTAATAACTGACCCACCCAAAAATTTTCCAAGTCCAACATCCCTACACAGCTCAAAGCTGGACTTGGAAAATTTCAAGTCCCTAGATTTTTTCAAGTCCCTCTCCTGTAGTTAGGGTTTTGTTTTTGTATCAAGTTAGGTTAGGTTGACTGCCTGTCGGATGACCGACGGCGGACGCAAAACATTTTTTCCACATTAGAAAAATTATATTACACAGAAAAATTTAGACTCTTCAGGACTCCAATTTTGAATTCAATCCTCACTATCAAAACTAATTCGACCCATACAACAGGTTTTTCAAAAAAATGAAATCATGCCGGTTGCCGTCCGGCAAAAACTGACCTGTTGAGACTGAGAAAAAACTTTCCTTCTTTTTATGAGGAACCTGTTCTATGGATGGTCTTTTTGGAAATTCTGATGTCTCACTCTCCGCCGTTCGACAAACATTGACCAACCTTAATAAAGAAGTAGCGCTTCGAAATAATTTCAAATATCAAGTTACGATAAATCGACTTGGAAAAATTTTGACCATCAAAGGAGTCGGACGTACTTGAAGAAATTTTGATTATATGGCAGTATGACAGGAGCAAAGTTAGGAGGTAGGGAAAATTGGGAAAATTTCAACTTTCAACATACATAATGATAGGTAGAGAACTCAGACAAATTTAGAATATCAAAATCATTTAGCCTTTTTCCTTTTTTCCAGCAGAAGAGATGACTAAAAAAAATTCCAATTAAAAGTACATCGGTGTGGAAGACTTGGAAAATTTAGAATTTCAAACTATGAATGAATTGTATGATGTAGAAAATTTCAACCATGAAAAAAGTAGAACTTGGAAGAATAGCTTATATAATAAAAGAGGAACTCAGGAAAATTTCGACTCCATTTTCAAATTCAGTTCTTAATACCAATCGAAATTGAATTCCTTCCGTATAACAGATTTTTTGAATTCCTCACGTAACTTCGTTAAGGAAGCCAAGTGTCTAAATAAATCGAGGTCAAAAAAATACTAAGTGGCGAACATTCTGCCATAAAGGGGAAAACAGATAGAATTCTTAGAGCACGCGAAGAACTAGTTTTTGTTTAGGTGAAGCAAAAAAGGTATTTTTGAGCTACACCCGAGGAAGAAAAGGTAGACTATGAAGAGCCTCTACGAGAGCACTGGAAATTCTTCCTCCTCTTCTCCAAAACTCTACCTCCTCGCCAGAGTACTCAATCTCTTGAACGAGCGTTGTGTAACATACGCGACCTCGTAAATTACATATTCAAGAACCAAAAACCTACGCGTACCAAGTCGCATCTGGAACTGGATCCGCGACAAACTTAGCTTCTAACGTGGCCGATTGTCTTTTCGTTACAACTTTTCCTTGTATTCCTTCTTTCAGTTTGGGACCACGAAGATTCTCCACATCTAAGAACGAGTTTCAACAATCAATAGAAATTTTACAATAAAATTCGACAATTCACATGAATATTTCTTACTCGAGACGACTAGAGTAGCTTCCTTCGACGCTTCACCGATACGATTGGTTAATTTAGCCATATACACACCGGCGTCGCACGCTCTCAAATCGACAATTTCCAATTTGTATTTATCCCCTTCTTCGGTCATAATAAAATGTTTCGATGCCTTCAATTCCTCTCCGTCTTTGAACCTACACACACAAAGAATCAAAGTAAAGATCAAACTTCTGCGATTGATTTGGATATATGATCTTGAAAGGCGTATTCAGGTACCAAGTAACATCTGGACGAGGTGTACCATATCCAACGACCTCGAAAGATGCAGATAAAGTTTCGAAAGTATCGATATCTTTCTCCATTCCGGAAAGGACCTTTGGAAATTCTACAACAGAAATGAGCACAACTTTGTAGTTACACGGCATCATTCTACTTACCACTTTCAGATATAATCATCTACGATTGATGCTGTACAGGTACTGAAAATAACGGCGGACCGTTTATGCAGATTCATTTACTTGTTTCCAGTCCGTCATACGGCGCATGCGTATGTGACTCGATTAACATTTTCTCACAGCATCAACCGTAAAGACTGTAGTAAATCACTATTATGTAGAGGTACGAGTAACAAGATTAGGTTCTTTTACATACACAACGACATTTATACTAATATTATTGACAAAAAAATATCAAAACGGATCAAAAATCAAAAAAGCATAATAATCGAACACTTACCACCACATACACAAAATTCTCCTCGGCTTCAGCAAGAAAATATTAATGATGCCACATTGATTAACAGTGCAGTCACATGAAGCGTTAATAAATGAGAAGGGAAGAATAAACTAAATGAGGAATACGCCTGATACTCAGACATCTTGAAAGATCTTTCTCCCAGAAAATTAATTGTAGAGAACAAAAGTATATCGAATTAATTTGGAAAATAGACTGCATATTGCGAAGATTAATTAAAAGAAATAAGCGCCATGGCTGAACGTGAGACATCGAACACTCTCAACATATAGAAAAGAACATTTCATCAATCCGGAAGCGTTCAAACTCAACATAAAATCTGAGTAGTCTTTCAGTACCTCCTTTTTCGTCCACCAATCTTCGTTCTTTATTATCTTCCGAAACCGAGTCCTTTTTCGACGACCGCCGAGATATTTGCTTATTTTCACTGTCTCCCGTTTCCGAACGCTTTCTTAACTTTTCATTCACTTTCTCGGAGTCATCTCCTTTGCTTTCTCGCCGTTTCTTCTCGTCCGCCTTCAGCTCGGTCGATTCACGTCTCGAACGTGATTCTTTTTTACCATCATCCGTTTCGCGACGCTTACGAACGCCAGATGCCAATCCATCTTCATCGGCTGGTCTTCTTCTGCCGGCCTCCTTATCATCTTTTTGCGATTCATCGATAGAGCCTAATCTGGTCGGAGGCCGTGAAGAAGATTTCTTTTTATTGTTGGTTTCATCGTCGATGTTTATAGAATTTGATCTACTAGAACGTCTTGTGCTTGATTTGGAGCCACGGTCATCTTCATTTTCAGTATTTGGAGAACGTCTTTTCGACAATTCGAGACCATCTGTTTCTTCTCCATCGCGAACTTTGCTTCCTCGCCTTTTCGGGAGAGTGTCACTGGTGGCCGCCTCTTCTGACGTACGTTTATCTGATACAATTGTAGCGTCTTTTCTACCACTAGCTTGTCTAGAGCGGTTATAAGATTCTGTATCGTCATCTTTCTCTGAATCTCGTCGTTTACGGCTATCATCATTCTCTTCAACCAGCAACTGCTCTTTTTGTAATTTGAGATCGTCTGCTGCATCCTCACCGAGTACTTTGCCCTTTCGCCTTTGTTCAACAGTATTGCTGGTGTCCGCGTCTTCTGCGGTACCTTTCGTTTTCTTTATTTCAACTTCCTTTTCATGATCTGCTCGTCTAGCTCGATTATAAGATTCACCATTGTCTGGTTGTGATTTTTCAGCATCCTTTGTTGAATCGCGCCGTTTGCGATCATCTTCGTTCTCATCACCCGTAGTAATTTCCCTTTTTAATTTTAAATCATCTGCTCCTTCATCAGGTGCTGTGCTCTTCCTACTTGGTCTAGTAGTATGACTATCATCTGCGTCTTCTTCAATACCTTTCTTTGACTTTATTTCAACTTCCTTTTCACGATCTGTTCGCCTAGCTCGATCATAAGATTCACCATTGTCTGGTTCTGATTTTCCAGCATCCTTTGTTGAATCGCGTCGTTTGCGATCATCTTCGTTCTCATCACCCGTAGTAACCTCTTTCTTTAATTTTAAATCATCTGCTTCTTCATGACGTGCTTTGCTCTCCCTTCTTTGTCTGTTAGTACCACTCACATTTGCGTCCTCTGAATTGCGTTTTTCTGATTCTACCGCACTATCATTTCTACTAATTCTGCGTCTATAACGAGAATGGGACTCAGAATCCGATTTCTCGGTATCTTCTGCTGATTTACCCTCATTTTCAGTCTCCGAGGTAGACTTTTCTAGTTTGAGAGTGTCTGCTTCATCTTCATTGGGCAATTTGCCCTCTTGCTTCAGTTTGACGGTATCGCTAAGCTCCACATCTTTTG
Organism: Aspidiotus rigidus; assembly: GCA_035079385.1. Lineage (NCBI taxonomy): Eukaryota > Metazoa > Arthropoda > Insecta > Hemiptera > Diaspididae > Aspidiotus > Aspidiotus rigidus. The sequence continues at coordinate 798,602 of JAVHKY010000041.1, read as the reverse complement.
AAGTACGTCTTCTTAATCCAGACAAGTCACTCGCAACACTCGACTCAACTTGACTCCCTTTTCTTGAAGTTGGTTTAGAAGAAGGACTGCTATGGTTTTCAACACTTCCAGGCGCCACTTTTTCAGAGATAGAACTTTGTCTACTGTTTTTCCTCGAGTCTGGACGAGAGCGAGGGATATCACTGTCATCAGTAGTCGACGGAAATCTGCTAACTCCCCTGGAGCCAACTTTTGACCCAGGTGTACTCTCATCATCAGCAGTTTCAGCTGTCGATTTAGTGGTTTCATCGGCCGAAGGTAATTTTCTGATTCCGTCAGGACCACGATCAAGTTTTTGTTCACTTGTTTGATCAGGTGCGTCTACCTGACTCACTTGTGTAGAACATGGACGAGAGCGCTTAGATACGGGTGTGACAGCACTAGGTCTTCTTGAACTTGCGGCAGATTCAACATCTTTGGACTCATCAGCACTAGGTTTCCTTGAAAGTGGTCTCGATCTAGGAGTACTCTCACCACGCAAACCTTTCCCAACAGGTACTTCTTCAATTTCTTCATTTGGAGAGACTTGACTCGTTCTCCTTGAGAGCGGTCTCTTTGTTTCTTGATCATCAATATGCTGGCTGGGTCGCCTTGAATCTGACTTAGAATCAATAACTTTAGGTTTCTCAGTGTCGTCGCCAGAAATAACCTGACTCGATCGTCTAGAACCTAGAACAGATCCAGGAGCAGATGAATCAATATTATCATCCTTAGAACCGACTTCTTTAGACTTAGGAACACTATCGTTATCAACATAAGACTTTGTAGAGCCCATTACAAAGCTGCGTTTGTCAGGGACTTTTAAATCCTCTCCAGGTTTAAGAGCGTACAAATCATCTGGTTCTTCAACAGTAGACTTTCCAGAATCATCAACAGAGTTGAGAGAGCGTTCAGACTCACCAACGGATGATTTAGATATTTTTGAACCTAATCTTGAATCAGGAGAGCTTTCATCACCACCTCTGTCAACAGAGGGCTTCTTGGTGTCGTCGGTAGAGTCGGCGCAACTTGATTGTCTTGAATGTAATCTAGATCTAGGAGATTTTTTATCAATGTCAACTGAGCTTTGTCTGCTGGGCTTCTTTGACTCTGCCCTGGACTCAGGAACACTTGAATCATCAACAGAACTCTGTCTGCTACGTTGTATCGAATTTTGTCTAGCTTGTAGAGAACCTCCCTCATTCTCTTGAACAGCGGGTTTTTCATCACTGACTGAGCTGCGTTTGAGAGGCTTATCGGAGCCAAGTTCAGATTCAGGAATATTTCCTCTAGAATCTTCAATAGGAGAGGACTTTTTATCATCAGAGTCTACTTTACTTGCTTCTCTTGATATTGGCTTCAGTTTAGGAACATCATTTGTGTCATCTGTGAGACCAGCTTGACTGGGTTTTCTTGAGCCTGACGCAGATTTTGAAGCATTGTCATTGTCAACTGAGCTGTGTCGACTAGCTTTTTTCGAATCTCGTTCTGATTTTGGTACCATGCCTTCATTACCATCTTCTATGGGTGATTTTTCACATTTTTCAGGTTTGTCAGAACCATACAAGCTGGTTTGTCTAGAAGCTGATTTAGAGACAGGCGCACTATTATCATCAACCTCCTCTATAATAGGTTTCTTAGACTCATCCTCAAATTTGCTCGTTTGTCTAGACGCAAACCTAGAACCAGGAGCACTACTATCACTTACTTCTTCAACAACAGGCTGACTATCATCGCTAGATGTAAGCCTTCCAACTCGTTCAGGGATAGAATTTCCTTCATTCTGGGCAACTGGTTTTTTTGCAGTGTCGACAGAACTACGACGACTTGTTTCTATTGAACGTCTTCCGGGACTAAGAGGACTATCTCCATCCTTAGAGTCAGTTTCATCGAGTTGGCTAGGTTGTCTTGAATTCAGCCTGGAACGAGGTTGAGTCTTATCTTTTGTGTCTTCATCTTCAGAGGCAAATATGCTGGCTTGTCTGGAGGTAGGTCTACTGCGATCCTTAGCAGTGGTTGTTTTGGATTCATCAATGGAGTCCCGTTTACGAGCGCGTTCAGAAGGTGTTCCATCAGTACTGGGTGTTTCATTTTCATCTATTGAGTTGAGTCTGGTAGTTGGCTTTGAACCTAATTTGGATCTAGACGGACGTTTATTCTCTACTTCCTCTGCATCAATCTTCTGAGTTTCATCTACAGAAGCAATTCTGGATCTAGGGCGAGAGCCAGTTTTACTTGATTGGTCTGCATCATCCACATCTACTGAGTTGGATCTACTAGTTTCTTTTGAACCTAATTTGGATCTAGACGGACGTTTATTCTCTACTTCCTCTGCATCAATCTTCTGAGTTTCATCTACAGAAGCAATTCTGGATCTAGGGCGAGAGCCAGTTTTACTTGATTGGTCTGCATCATCCACATCTACTGAGTTGGATCTACTAGTTTCTTTTGAACCTAATCTGGACCTAGATGGACGTTTATTCTCTGTCTCATCTGCATCAATCTTTGGAGTTTCATCTACAGAAGCAATTCTGGATCTAGGGCGAGAGAAAGTTTTACTCGGTTGGTCTGCGTCTTCCACAACTACTGAGTTGGATCTACTAGTTTCTTTTGAACCTAATCTGGACCTAGATGGACGTTTATTCTCTGTCTCATCTGCATCAATCTTTGGAGTTTCATCTATAGAAGCAATTCTGGATCTAGGGCGAGAGAAAGTTTTACTCGGTTGGTCTGCATCCTCTACATTCACTGAGTTGGATCTACTAGTTTCTTTTGAACCTAATCTAGACCTAGAGGGACGTTTATTCTCTGTCTCATCTGCATCAATCTTTGGAGTTTCATCCACAGAAGCAATTCTGGATCTAGGGCGAGAGACAGTTTTACTGGATTGGTCTGCGTCTTCCACAATTACTGAGTTGGATCTACTAGTTTCTTTTGAACCTAATCTGGACCTGGATGGACGTTTATTCTCTGTCTCATCTGCATCAATCTTTGGAGTTTCATCTACAGAAGCAATTCTGGATCTAGGGCGAGAGACAGTTTTACTCGGTTGGTCTGCGTCTTCCACAACTACTGAGTTGGATCTACTAGTTTCTTTTGAACCTAATCTGGACCTAGATGAACGTTTATTCTCTGTCTCATCTGCATCAATCTTTGAAGTTTCATCCAAAGAAGAAATTCTGGATCTAGGACGAGAGCTACTTTTACTTAAATAGTCTACGTCTTTTTCGTCAACCTTCTTGGGTTGTTTGTCAACAGAAGTTGTCCTGCTGACCGGTTTAGATCTAGGTGAACTTCCACAGTCATCGTGTCCAACCTCATCAATGGAAGTTTGTTTACTGGTAGATTTAGAACCTAGGTTTGATGAAATTCTACTACGCTTCCCTGTATCAGGCTGACAATCAATTGAATTGTCCCTGCTAGTTTTTTTAGAACTCGGTTTTGAGGTGTCATCTTGAACTACCTTTTCATCTTTTGATGAATGTCTGCTGAATCGTCGTGAGGAAGGCGCGCTAAGATCTTTTTCATCATCCCTTGGTTTCTGCTTTTCATCAACAGAAGTTCGTCTGCTAGCTTGTTGAGGCTGATCACCTGCTTTTGAGCTGCGTCTAGACGTCGGAGTCGTGATATCTTCCTCGTCAGAAATAATCCTGCTGTGACGTCTCGAAGTAGGCTGAGAATCCCCTCGAGAGGCTTCATCCTTTTTGATCTCATCAATTGTTGACCCCTGTCTAGAATGTGTCCTGGTTCCCTGACGAGATTCATCACCTTCCGTTGTAGATGGCTGCCTCGACACGCTTTTACGTTCGTCGACCATTGAGCTGAACCGACTCACACCTCGAGATTCTATGTCCGATACATCCGCACTACATGTATCAGGTTTGTCCAACGAGTCGTCGCTATCCAAAAGAGAGTCTGCTTGGCTTGTCCCACGCGATAAACGCGGCTTCTTTTCGGCGTCGTCTCCAGTTTTTTCTGCCACAACCGAATGAAAACAACTATTTTGTCGCGTCGACTCGTCATTGCCAAGGATTTCTGAAATTTCCGCGTGCTCAGAAAGCCTCCTAGACATCGTCTTTGATTTTTGACCATCAATATCGGTCTCCAATTCCACCCGAGAGCTTCGGCTCGTTATGACCGACATCACTTCACTTACTTGGATGAATTCTGGTTGATCGACATCTTTCTCTTGAAGAATAGACCTCGATTTACTCGCTCTACGAGACTCTACATCCTTAACATCCTTGAGTTTGCGGTCATCGTCATCGGGTTCGTCTAGGGCTTCGATTTCTTCCCAAGAATCTTGTCTACGATTTGTTTGTTTCGATTTGTCCAATGAAGTTCGCTCGTCGTCAGAGAAATTTTTGCTGTCGGATTTTTCTACTTCAACTGGGACGATTCTCTCTTTACGCTTTCCTTCCGATATATCCGTCTCTTGTTCGCCGATGGTGGAATTCAATCGACTTGTTCTCGCCGAACCCGAATTTTCTGCGTTTTTCTGTTTAGGTTTATCTGCTTCAAGTTGCTCAACACCATCTTTATCGCACTCTTCAATGACTCTTGTTTCTTCTAGTCGGTCATTTTTGACTCCTCTTCGTTTGGTTTTCAAAACTGAACTGTCGTCATCATCAGATACGTCTTCATAGTTAGGCTTTTCGACTTCGATTTCTATAATTCTTTCTTTACTCAGGCCATCCCGTTTATCAACACCTTCCTCGTCGACAGTGGAATTCAATCGACTTGTTTTCGCCGAACCCAAATTTTCTGCGTTTTTCTGTTTAGGTTTATCTGCTTCAAGTTGCTCAACACCATCTTTATCGCACTCTTCAATGACTCTTGTTTCTTCTAGTCGGTCATTTTTGACTCCTCTTCGTTTGGTTTTCAAAACTGAACTGTCGTCATCATCAGATACGTCTTCATAGTTAGGCTTTTCGACTTCGATTTCTATAATTCTTTCTTTACTCAGGCCATCCCGTTTATCAACACCTTCCTCGTCGACGGTGGAATTCAATCGACTTGTTTTCGCCGAACCCAAATTTTCTGCGTTTTTCTGTTTAGGTTTATCTGCTTCAAGTTGCTCAACACCATCTTTATCGCACTCTTCAATGACTCTTGTTTCTTCTAGTCGGTCATTTTTGACTCCTCTTCGTTTGGTTTTCAAAACTGAACTGTCGTCATCATCAGATACGTCTTCATAGTTAGGCTTTTCGACTTCGATTTCTATAATTCTTTCTTTACTCAGGCCATCCCGTTTATCAACACCTTCCTCGTCGACGGTGGAATTCAATCGACTTGTTTTCGCCGAACCCAAATTTTCTGCGTTTTTCTGTTTAGGTTTATCTGCTTCAAGTTGCTCAACACCACCTTTGTCGCATTCTTCAATAACTCTTGTTTCTTCTAATCGGTCTCGCCTAAGTCCCCTACGTTTGGTCGTGCTAATAGAATCTTCATCATTATCATCTGTATCTCGGTCTTTCGAATTTTCGACTTCAACTTTTATAATCCTTTCTCTTCCAAGTCCTTCCTCTTTAGGTACTTCCTTTTCGTCGTGAGGTCTCTTAGAATCCAAATGTTTCTGCTCAACTTTATCCTTATCTCGTTCCTCAGTAACTTCAACGTCCTTCCACGAATCTTGGGTACTTCTTCTGCGCCTGGTTTCGCGGATGGAATTTTCATCATCATCATCTTCATTTTCAGGTTTTTCTGTCTTCTTCCTGAATATTTTCTCTTTACCCATTACTATGTCTGCCGGAACTTCGATCATCTCCCAAGAATCTTGTCTTTGCTGTCTTCTCTCATCGGGTGTATCATCGTGTTTCAACTTCTCGGACTCAACTTGTACAGGTATTTGAACACCTTGCATCTCGTTGACATCAATTTTCTCCCAAGAGTTCTCGTCGGAGTCTCTTGGGTTTTCGATTTCGATATCGATGTATCGTTCGCGATTCTTCTCTTCTTTAGTTTCTAGATGGTCCCACGAATCTTGTCTATCAAGTTTTGGCGTTTTGTCATCATCTTTCTCCTTGTTTGTAGACTCTACTTCGTCACACAAGTCTGGTTTAGGTTGTCTCAAAGAGGGCCTCCGAACTTCTTCAGTCGCTTTACCTTCTTTTTGCTTCTCTAAAATCTCTTTTAATGCATCTTGCTCTTTTTTGATTCGTTTAAAAAGATCATCGATAGCAGCATCGCTGTTATCAGTCTCATAAACACGTGACGGCTGCTCGTCAAAGCTGACAGCCTTTCGACCAGGGGACGAATCTTTCTTGCGCGTTTCGAGAATCGACGACTTTCTCGAACTGTTGTAACTGATGACGTTGGCATCGTTTTCGCTTTCCAACCCGGAAATACTTTTATTTATTTCGTTCATGATAGTTTCGCTCATATGAGAGTGTTTCTTGAACACGGATGACGAATCTTTGTCGAAAGGAGACAACTTCATGTTGTCGTTAAGCTCAAGATTGAGTTCATCTTCTTCGTTCAGTTCGTAGGTGTTTTTGGAGGACTTTTGGGAGTTGTCGTCCTCGCCTTCGGAAACGGATACGATAGACACTCCTCGGTGTATTTGTATTTTAATATAATGTTCATTCTCGGGCGGTTCCTCGACCAAGCCAAAAGCCGGTTTCAGATCAGTGGTGGCTGTAAATTCTTCTGTACGTATTTCTCGAACTGTAAAGCCCTCGTCGTCTCCGCTTTCGGTAGATAATCGTTTTCGTAAGGTCGGTTTTTCACCTGTAACGGCAGCGAGTTGTTATGATATGAAATGAAATGTACTAAGGGCGAGGGGTGGAAGGTGGAGAAATATGAAGACAGTTATTTTCTAAAAGTACAAATATCTAATATGTACTCTATTAACGAATGAAATCTCACGGGTGTACGTATGAAATGTATCGGGGTGTCGGGAAATAGTTGAAAATAAACGGAAGGTTTACCTTCGCCATCTTAATTAATGAATACAGCCTACGCGAGAGCTAGGGATTTTTAAAAGGAAATGAATTTACTTACAACTAGACTTCGTAGCTTCGTTTTTCTTTTTTTCATCGGTGATAAGTTTTTCCTTGGTCGACATATCATCTTTTACCTGTTTTGCTTTCGATTTTTCTGCATTACGAACAAGCAATGTACAATAATATTAAAGCCTATAGCAAGCAAAAACTCTATATAAACTACGTAATAGGTGATACAAGACTACTTTTTACAACCGTGACATAGATAATTTCTGGTGATAGTGTTCTTTCATTGAATGATTGGAAAGCTCGGAAAAACTTCTATGATAAGAAGGAGAGTAAGATAAGAAAGGGTGAAGACCAGTCAAGCGATTGTCCAAGGGGGAGAGACATTGTGGCACTTAGACTTCAACAATGAGGAGGACAATTAATCACCGCCTATAAAGAACATATTGGGTGGATATAACAGTAAAATATCCTTTTTGCCACCCTCTTCCACTTGATACACCTATGTTTTTTTTTTTAAATAAGTTATGTTGACGTTAAAAACATCACGAGATCTACTGATGGTGATCACACAGAATTCTAACCATAAATTTATAATTTGTGCCTTCTTTATCAAAAATTACATTTATTTTATCCACTAGTGTCTACCATTCGATCTACCTGACAATAAATTTTGAAAAATTCTATGCAAAATCCTACAATTTTTCAATTTTCTTTTCCCCCTCCAATCGAATTACAAGGATAAAGTACGTTAAATATTTTGTGCTGTGTTTGTGTCGGGAATTGTCGTTATATCTCAAAGGCTTCTTCAAGATAATTGCTCAAGATATTAGGGAAAATTATCCACACCAGCTGGAATATTTATAGGTGAATATTATTCGCAAAAGCAAATATTAAGAGAAGATAACGACACCAGGGTGACCAATTTTTTCCTCGAGAAAATTTCCCTACTTTTTCCAGGTTTTTCCAGACTCCAATTTATAATTCCAGCACTCTTTTTTCTCTCAAAAAAATTTTACTTTGCACCACCGGATTTCTTTTAACAGGGAACTTCTTTATCAAGGGTTTTTTTGGAAAAGACTTCCACCGTCCGGCGGGCCGGCAAAGCGCGGAGCTCGGAAATTTCTCAAGTTACCCCACTATCATATAAAGCTTGGAAGGGGGGCTGTGACATCACAGTTTGATGTCGTCATAGATCAGTTTTTTTTTAAGTCCCCTTCCATCACATACAGGGTGAGGCCAAAAAATGTTACCAGTTAAATGGGAGTTTGCGTTAAATCTGTCGTAGAGCAAAAACGCGAAACGTTAGATGTATACTTCAAATCTACGAAATTCGCATCTCAATTTTATCTTTGATTTGCGCCAAATACGAAGTTTCTACGACTTTTCTCAGCTGAGTTATGGACAAAAATGTGCCGAAATTTTGCTGCAGGGGTTCCCAAAGTGTTTAATTATCAAAAGAAAATATGATTCTGTTTAAAAAAATTGCTCGATCTTTGAAATTCTGTACAATTCTGAAGTAAAATTTCGCGCTGAGTCTGAAAAACAACCCAAATCACCCTACGAAGCTTCAAAATGGATGTACGGGTCCAAAGAGGGTCAAAATTCTCCCAAATAAAAAAATTGTCTGATCTTCGAAAATTTAGTAGAATTCTGAAGTAAAATTTCGCGCTGAGTCCGAAAAAATCACCCAAATCACCCTACGAAGCTTCAAAATGGATGTACGGCCCCAAAGTGCGTCAAAATTCCCCCCAATAAAAAAATTGCCTGATCTTCGAAAATTTAGTAGAATTCTGAAATAAAATTTCGTACTGAGTCCGAAAAAATCACCCAAATCACCGGATGACGATCTTCCCTGAAAATTCACTCTTTCGATTGACACAACAAGAATGATCGCACTCTTGCCCACTTTCATCGATAGAGGCACTCTGGCTAATTTTTTATTGCGAGTTTACAATGGAAGGCAAGCTTCTTGGTTCCATGCTTTCCCTCATCGTCTCAAACAACGAGTCTTCCACCAGCTTCACTCATACTGAGGGCCTTAGTCGAACTAAGCTCAATTTCTTAAGAGAATCGGATAAAATATGAAAATTTGAGCGATCTTTCAACTTGTGAATAGTGGTTGGGACCCTTTCACTGAATTTGGAACTTTGTTAGATAATTTTCGGGTTATTTTCCCGGACTCGGCGTGAAATTTCACTAGTAAATTGTACAAAATTTTGATGATGAAGCAATTTTTTTGTTTGGGGAAATTTTGACCGTCTTTGGAGGCTTCGTAAGGTGATTTGGGCGATTTTTTCGGACTCAGCACGAAATTTTACTTCAGAATTCTACTAAATTTTCAAAGATCACGCAATTTTTTTATTCGGAGGAATTTTCACCCTCTTTAGGCCCTTATATCCATTTTGAAGCTTCGTAGGGTGATTTGGGTGATTTTTCCGAACTCAGCGCAAAATTTTACTGAAGAATTGAATAAAATTGGCGATTTTCCAACTTTGGGACATTTTGACCCTTTTTGGGCTCATTAACCCATTTTTGTGCTTCGCAGTATTCTGTGACTATTGTTTTCGTTTTCCCGTAGAATTTCACTTCAGGAACAGTAATTTAATGATCGGAATGTTTGAAATTCAGCTCAATACCGTAGATTGATTAATTTGGAAGCCCTATTTTGGGAACCCTGGCAAATTGTTGAATTTTCGGCACATTTTGGTCCATAACTCGGCTCAGAGAAGACGTAGAAACTTCGTATTTGGCGCAAATTGAAGATAAAATTGAGATGCGAATTTTGTAGATTCGAAGTATACATCTAACGTTTTGCGTTTTCGCGCTACGACAGATTTAACGCAAACTCCCATTAAATTGGTAACATCTTTTGGCCTCACCCTGTATAGCTTGTGGACGAAGCGTGTGGCGTCACAGTTTCATGTCGTCATAGGTCAGCCTTATGACGTCACAATCTAATGACGTCATAGATCAGTTTTTTCCACGTTCCCTCCTATCATATATGGCTTGTGGACAAGGCCTGTGACGTCACAATTGATGTCGTCATAGGTCAGTCTTATGACGTCACAGATAAGTTTTTTTAAAGTCCCCTTCCATCGTATATAGCTTGTAGACGAAGCCTGTGACGTCACAGTTTCATGTCGTCATAGGTCAGCCTTATGACCTCACAATCTGATGACGTCATGGATCAGTTTCTTCCAAGTTCCCTCCTATCAGATATAGCTTGTGGACGAGGCCTGTGACGTCATAGTTTGATGTCGTCATAGGTCAGTCTTATGACGTCACAATCTGATGACGTCGCAGATCAGTTTTTTTCCAAGTCCCCTTTTATCATATATAGCTTGTGGACGAGGCCTGTGACGTCATAATTTGATGATTTCAAAGGTCAGCCTTGTGATGTCATAATCAACATTTTTCAGATGTTGAAGATAACCCGTGAGCTTTTTAAAACCTGAATACAGGGGTCATTCCAATCACGAGCTGATGACGTCATAAGTGAACTTGACTCACTTCCGGGAAATTTCATACATCGATACATTGATTTGATCGGCATCATCGTGATCAATAAGATTTGAAAGCATTTTCAGCCCCTTCTCACTCCTCATCCAGCTTACATCAAGAAGTTCTAAATTATTTGGAGAAAACAAAGACATATCCATGATTTCAATGTTTTTCCCACAGGAGCAAATCACAAATGATTTTTTGCGTCCATGAATGCTTCCCTGACCCTGGCAAAATTCCTTGACTTTTCCCTGAACACTCAAATTCTTTGATCCTTACCGGTTTTCCAGGAACTGGTTATCCTGGAGATTACTAAGATAAAGATGACGATATGACAAAGAAAAGTCAATGGAGGGACGCAGAGGACGTGCAAAAAAGAGAAACCAAATTCAAAGCAATATTTCTTTAACATATGAGTTTTCCTCCCCAAATTCTTCCCTGGCTGCGTCAAAACATAGCATAACGATTAAGTCTTTTTTTGAGTCAAAAATTAAAGTGACCATCGATTTTCACTCCTTGTCAGTCGTTAAAGGAGGAAAAACTAGTCTGAACGGGGACAAAAATGGTGAAATTGGCTTTGCCCACAAAATCTAAAGATAGACAGTTCTGATATGCTGCGTATCCTGATATAAACGTAGTGCACGCGGTTTCGATCTGTTTCATAGGACAATAATCTCCCGCCCTAACGATTAATGGGCAAGGGTACCAGCACAAACAAAAATGAACAACGGCACAATCCATCCACCTTCCGAAAATCACTAAATGTCCCAACTGGGCGTTACCAAAACCCCTCTCCTCTCATTGGTCGAAGGATCAAGAAACTAGCACAATAAAAGATGACAGCACAATATGAGAGGTTCAGCTCATTTCCAGCCCAAAAATTATGTCCACCCTCTCCCCTTCAATAGCGAGAGGAGAATAAGGCCAGCACACACCAGAGAAACCGTGGTGTAATGCAACGCAAACGTAGCACATACGACTCAACTCATTATCAAACCAGAAATCAAGATAAAGGCTCGTATACCCATAGCTTTTCGCCAACGGATGAAGGAGAAAGAGGTGAGCACAAACGAAAAACAAAGCTGTGGTATAGTGCAATGGTTCATTTACAGGGCGCGGAAATCCTATATTTGAAAAATTTGTTTCAAAATATCATGAAATCTTCCATAAAACTCCTTCCAGAGATATTTTAGAGATTGCAAAAACCGTTACAGTTTATTCAGAGGCTGGGCTCAGTCAGAAATCAACCTTCTCAAGGCGAAGTTCTTAGTAGAGGTAAAAATAAAGAGAGGAGTCAGTTCAGGAAGTAACTACACAATACACCATTGTGAATGAAAGGAATGAACAATATACGGTATGCCGACGAATTTGTGCTAATTGCAGACTCGGTCAGTGACCTCTACAATATACTGAAGAGAGAAACCATAACAACAAGCATATAACCAGAATAGCAGCAGTCGACTTTGATAGCCTCGTTCGAGCATTCAGAAGTTATGATACAAGCAAGAGAGGGACATTAAAGATCATAAACTGGTACAGAAGGTGAATACTTAGATATATTCCAAACAAAATCTGTTTAGCCAACAGGAAAGCAAATTTTGCCCATAGTCCACATGCAGACCATATTTCAAATATAGGTAGTACCGGTACATATATACTATGTGTCAGAGCTGTGTTCTACCACAAGAATTTGGAGAATAGTCGGGATTCAATCAGAAATTTGAACTCAATTTCATATTTTCAATTCTGAGGGGGTCAACTCTTTCCCAGTAACGCCGTCGAAAAATAGAATCAACTAATTCCAGTTGCGGTACCGTAAATCATTTGAACTGAGCAAGTCATGAATGACGAATTTTGAAGATACAAACAAGGTGCACTACCGACGAAAAAAAATTATTTTGCGCGAGAAAATCAATGTTCAACATCCATGAGATCCAACCACAGGAATTTCAGGAATTATTCATGTTAGAAAGTTTAGGTCTTCTTTGTGCAGATATGGATGGTGCGTAAGCCACAATTCCAAAAAGGATGGTATAGCTGATGAATAATTATGAAATGAACAACGACTGCATTTTCTACAAGGAACAAGTCGAGAAAAAGGTTAGACTATTCGATGGAATCTGATTAAGTACATGTTTTTGAGTAGATTGGAGAATATTTACAAATGAATGTTGATGATCTACAATGATTTTTGGTTGATTTCCATATTGGATACGCAACTTACCTCAAATCTATCAAAATACTTTAATGACCCACAGTTTATAAGATGAAAATAGAATATTATCCTAAGCTTTATAGCTAGAGTTACACCTATGACCATAGAATCAGAAAAATGAAAAGATACCAACCCGACTCATCATGATCCTTAAATCCATTTACTAGAACGGTTTCACCTTCTTCTTCATGTTGCACGCGTTTCTTATGGTCAGTGCTAGCTGTCGTACAAAACAAGGTGGTGCAGGTGAAATGCAAGGTAAAGGTTATTATTACATACTGTACTTATATTTCATGCTAGGAAAATCTCTAACTAATGTTCGATCATACCACGCTGCTCCACTCTTGCAAGAGTATTTACTGTGTTGAAATTGAAACAGTGCAATGCAGGGTGTTCTACAAAGCCCTTCAAATACCATGCGTTTATAACTTTTTTCTCTCTCGTGATTTATACTGTGCTCATGCTCTACAATATTCTAATCGTGCTTATTCAAACAAGGTTCAAATCCTTACCCAACACCGTGACCAGACTCTTCGTCACCGCTGTTCCTCGTTCATTCGTCGCCCTAACCTCGTATTCGCCACCATCTTCTCTCTGTATAAGAGTTATCGTCAAACTATAATTTTCGATTCGTTTGGCATCGCGACCAATTTTGATGCGCGCGTCGCTGTAAATTTCTTCTCCATTGTGATACCTGATCAACAAAAATAAAATGGTGGACCTTGAACGGAATTAGGCTGCAACTAAGTAATTAGAACATGACTGACCATTTGACGTCCGGCTCAGGTACTCCTTTGCACGAAATCATCATTTTTAACGTTTCACCTTCGACGATTTCCACGTCGGATAATTCTTTTGTGAACTTGGGGAACACTGAAAGAAAGGGAAAGGAAAGTCAATACTTACTCCACGGTCAATCGAATTCATCAAATTGTAAGGAGCTCACCGTGAACTGTCAAATTCGCCTTCGTTTCTCGACTACCAATTTCATTTTGCGCCTTGCACTTGTAAATACCAGCCATTTGAGTAGTCGCTTGTTTGATGATCAATTTGTAGGTATCTCCATCTTCGATACACGTGTATTCTTTTTTAGTCGATGTGATTTCAGACTCGCCGTGATACCTAAAAAATAAGATATTCACCAATAAATTCAATCAACGAGTATACTAGTAAAGTTTTTTAAGTTGTGTTTATTACCATGTAACTTTGGCTTGCGGGAATGAATGCATTTTCACTGTGAATTCTACATCCATATCAGACTCTTTGACCGTCTTGTCCTCCAATTCTTTCTCGAATCTGGGCAAACACTTGACCGTAAGCTGTCCACCACATTCGTTGCTGCCCCACTGATTGCTAATTTCGCAGACGTATGAACCCGCTTCCTCTCTTTTTACTTCGCTGATAAGAAGGGTGAAAACGTTTCCTTCGACGTTTGTCTTGAAGTGCTTGCCGTCTACTTTGATCTCTTGACCATTGAATTTCCTTTAATAAAATAAAATAAGATTCTACGATGCTCTACAATGCTTTTAGGACTTAAGGGGACCCATCAGGAAAACATCACAGATCTCGTGAGGACTCACCATTTCACAGCTGGTAGAGGATCTCCATCAACCATGACACTGAACGATACATAATCTCCTTCAATCGTCTCAACTTCTTTCTGTAGAGATCCGATAAATTGAGGAGGACTCTCCATGGAGACATGACATACGTCGGATACTTGAGAGTATTCATTGGATGCGACCACGGAGAAAGTGCCCGCATCTTCCATAACAGCGTTGTCAATTATCAGAGTGTAAGTGTCTGAAGCTTCATCCGAAAAATATTTAATTCTGTTGGATTTCTTGATCACCATACCGTCTTTGTACCTGAAGAATTATAAATCATGAAAACGAAAGACAGGATATCCTAGCGCTATGGTTTCCACTCAATTACCATTGGACGATGGGCTTGGGTGAGGCTTCAACCTGTATTTCGAGCTTTAATTCGCGACCGGTGAGTCCTGTGAAATCTTTCAGTCCTTTCATAATTCTCGGAGGCGCTGGAAGGATGTATTTTTCATAAATATCGAATTTCCTCACGTTGGATGTGACAAATGAAATATTATGGAAAGTTCTTACCTTTAACGTGTAAGTTGATGAACTGAGAATCAGACCCGATTTCGTTTTTAGCAACCACATTATATTCACCGGTGTCTTCTAGGCAGAGATTTTTGATGACCAGTGACGCAGTCTCAGTCTCTTCGTCGTATATGACTTTATGTCTTCCGGAGGCAAGTATTTCTTCTCCATCTCTGAACCTGGGTTAATGAATATGAAAAATATACGTAAACTTGAACTCATATTCTAAAGATTCTGGTTTGAGAATTTTCTTCAACATGAAAAAGTACAACATTTTTTACATCCCTAGCTTTCTAAAATTTTTATGGTAAGGGAGAATGAAGAAGAGCTGTTGGATTTTCCAGATAAAGCAACATATGAGTCCAACACTGCACAGCGAAGTCAGCGATTGAACCGATCGAAGGAACAGGCTTGACTAGCTCTTTTTTAGGTCTATTTCAGTGCCCTCAAACTTGGCTCAATAAATTGCGCTCGATTTCTAGTTCAGTCTGAACGGTGTAGAAATCACGATCAAGAAGGTGATGAAATGTCTGGGCATTTGATTCGGCTCAAAGCTGAGCTTCAGGTATCTTTCCAGATGGCAACAGGAAAGGCGGGTAGGATAGTGACCTACCTGAGCAGTTTCAGGATAATACCAGAGTGAGCCGGGAAACAAGAGTATCGCCTTATCAATTCTTCTACATAATTCACCAGTATGGGCCGACTCCATGAAGATGCCCTTCAGAAGGAAAGAGGTGGAAAAGATCCAAGGCTATGACGTGTTAGTGTCTACTGTCTTGACGAAGCTCTTTGCATAGTAGCTCGTACACCATCAATCGAGCTCCTTGCTGAAGAGAGAGCGAAGGTGCTCAAATCAAAGAAGAGTACAAAGACTGATCAAGAGACTTTACGGGTCAAGTAGGAAGCCAGGCGCTCCTTGCTTGATAAATGGAAAGTAAGAGTTGTGCAGAGCGAACTAGGTATATGGACGACCCGTATTTCAGTGCGCGACCTTGATGAGTCTATAAACCAAGACTTTGGTCAGATGAACTCTGACCTGAGGCAGGTCTTGAGCGGCCATGGTTGCTTAAAATAGTACCTTCCCGAGAATTTAAGGAAAGTTGACCTGGAGACGCTCTTGTAAGGGCGGAATGATGGACCAGAGCACGCCTTATTTAAGCGTGAGGCACTGAAAAAGGTTACAAGAAGAAAAGGTTTCGCCGAGGCGATTCTTCCAACACTGAAGTTACACCCGAAAGGGTCAATACCGGTGTTTGAGGAAATAAAATTAATGCTTACAAAACTCACATTCACTCCATAATGGAGAACGGGTGGTTGCACAAGCTACACAAAAGATCGCCTGCCACAACGAGGATTTCTATACATTTGCCCAATCTAATCAAACGCGGGATCTCAAGCAATCTCTCACCACAAACCCACAACAGAAGATGACAATTGGAGGGGCAATGACACCAGATCAAACCCAGCTTAAAAGATTCAGCCCGTTTTCATGGTGAAAATTGAAGTTGGAGGAGGGAAAGAAGAGCAGTACAAACAAAAAACTCAACGGCACAGACGCAGAAGCCTTCTAAAACTTTGAAATTCAAAAAATGTTCTGACCGAGCTATATACAATAAATAAGGTTCATTTTCAATGTCTGTGACGTCATCATCATCCGTTGAATCTGTTTGTGATGTCATCAACATCCATGACGTCATTGGCTTTAATTTGCATGTGACGTGATCAGTTTGTTACATCATCAACATTCCTCTTCTTCGACAGAAAGCTAGTAGACTCTAATACTCAGTGAATGACAGCTTGCTGAAAGCCGAAAGCCAAAAGCCAAAAGTCCAGAAATATTTTTTCGAATCCAAAAGCCAAAGCCCAAGCGGAATTTTTAGGGTCACAAGTTGAAGCCGAAAGTTGATGTTTTTCTTCAAAATATCTGAAAGCTAGCCGAGAAATAGCTATGTTTTTCTTAAGCCAAAAGCCAGAACTGTATTCTTCAGGGTCAGAAGTTCAAGCCAAAAGCGCAAGCCGTATCGTTCGGCTGTCACACTCTGCTAATGCCTTAGAATATGCCTAGTATAGAGCTACCTATATATGGTAGATCCATTTTAAGCTCAGTGTAGGCTAGTATTAGTATAGCCTGGCACTAGGCTTAGTTTGGAGCTAGTACAATTCAATTAAGGCTAGCCTAAGCCTAGTTTAAGGCTAGTGTAGCATAATTTAGTGTATGCTCGGCAGAGATGAGAAGTTTAAGCCAGTCACAGCTTAAGTCGAAGTTTAAGCTTGTTTTTGAACAGCTTTTAAGCGGATAAAAAGTCAGTCATTCACAGTTCATTAAGCGCGAAGCCAGTCAAAAAGGAAGCACTAAATCCGCTTAATTAAGATATTCATTTTCCAAAAAAAAAAAAAAAAAAAAAAAGGCGTTTGAACGAAAAACAGCAGCACGAAAAAATCATCCAAAATAACGAAATAACAAGTGGTAGTAACGAAAAGTACAGCACACGAAATTTTTGAGTATGCTCACGAAGAAAAAGACAAATACAAAAAATTGTCAAAGTGTTTTCACGAAAAAAAAAAAAAAAAAAAATTTCTGGCATAGCCATATAAATGAAAATCATGTTCCATGTCTTTTATATTTTATCAGTCATATTTCAGTCTAGGCTTCTACGAGGTCAAGTGTTCGTGATATATTATTCGTTTACCCCTTTACCTATCTTGGCGTCGTGTAAGTCTTCTATGAGAAATATGAGGTAGCGCGAACTCGCTGTTGTATTGGAATGGTATGAGACAATTCAAGTCTAGGGGAAATTTTCTAATTATTAATTATATTGATTATTTAATTATTTATTTATTTATTTATTTATTTAATTATTTAATTAATTAATTATTTATTATCATTACGCGGGGTGTACTCGCGAATTTCTGAATCACCCACGGGGTAGAGATAAATTTTCTAATTATTAATCATATCAATTATTTAATTATTTATTTATTTAATTATTTAATTATTTAATTAATAATTAATATAATTATTTATCATTATTACGCGGGGTGTACTCGCGAATTTCTGAATCACCCACGGAGTAGAGATTTTCTAATTATTAATTATATTAATTATTTAATTATTTATTTATTTAATTATTAATTAATTAATTATTTATTATTATTACGCGGGGTGTACTCGCAAATTTCTGAATCACCCACGGGGTAGAGATTTTCTAATTATTAATTATATTAATTATTTAATTATTTATTTATTTAATTATTTAATTATTTAATTGTGATGCGCTCTGCAAAAAGGTACCACAAGTCGACATGGTGAAAGCTCCTCGAGTAAAATTGGCCGCCGAATTAGGCCCGTCTTACACCAGAAAATGAGAGGAGCACGCTTGTGAATGTCATCATTGACTTCTATGATCTTTCAATCAAACATTATAAACAACTTTCGTCGCAGAAAATGAACCTCACAAGAAATGCAGTTTTACACGTGAGGAGCTTTTATCATGCCGACTTTGTGTCCCTTTTTGCAGAGCGCATCACAATTATTTAATTATTAATTAATTAATTAATATAATTATTTAATTAATTAATAAATATAATTATTTATTATCATTACGCGGGGTGTACTCGCGAATTTCTGAATCACCCACGGGGTAGAGATTTCTCTTGACGGGGGGGGGGGGGGGTGTACTCGCGAGTTTCAAAATCGGGGTCCGGCGAGAGAAAAGACATGGAACATGTCAAAAAAAAAAGAAACGACGTAAAATAATATTTTAAATTGGAGGCTGGTATCCTCTGCAAAGATAACAAAGCTCCAATTCTCCTGATTGTTTCAAACCGAGTTTTTTCAGAGACCAAAAGCCAACACAGACACAAACTAGAGAATAGGGATTTTCCATCATCTCAACAGAGCCCAAATTCTCTTGTTTCAAGCTGAATTTACCCAGTCATAAAGTAAAATGAACACAAACTGGAGAATAGGTACTTCCGAAGGTACTACAAAGACCCAATTCTCCTGATTGTTCTAAACTGAGTTTTTTAGTATAATGTCGAAAAAATAAGCCAAAAGCTGAAAAGCTAATGATGAGCAAAAAAAGCCAAAAATTTCGGAAAAACTTTTAAGCTGAAGCAAAAGTTTAAGCGCCTCGCGAACCGCTTTTCATCTCTGATGCCTCGCAGATTCCTGAATTAGGTCGAGGGTTCAAGATTCTAAGTCCAACGAAGCTGGGGGGAGGGTGCCTTGGACTCGCAGATTTCCAGTATTGAGGTGGGGTGCCGGTAAAGATATTGAAAATATGAAGAAGAGATGGCTGTCGTATTGAAAACTCTTCCCCGTTGTGGAGAAGGTATGGAAGTACAAAACGTCAAATCTGCGGACCCATTCGGCACAGTTCGTGCATAATTTATTCAGCCAATTTGGAAGGCCATATTTCGAAAAGGGAGGCTGGTGAAATGAATCTCTTAGTTTCGCGTGCACAGTAATTTATAAAATTTGAATTTTTTCCCCGAACCCTGACTAGGTCACTGGGTCCGAATATAAAAACGAGCCAACAATTCTCGTTTACTTTACTATTATCAGTGTCACGACCATGTGTTTTGATTGACACACTCATTAGTGTGCAGATTGTAACCTTTCAACGTGAACCAACAATCAAATAATACCCGTACCATCGAGCCGTAGGAAGAGGATCTCCAAGTACTCTAACTTCTATCACAGCCGTACTTCCAACATTTCCGTCGAAATCTTTGTTAATCGCTTCAATTTTCGCTTTTTTAGGTAATTTTTGCAATTCTTTTATAGTTCCTGTAAATTTGTCAGAGAAACGAAGTTAATTTACTTGTTTTCAGATAAGTAAGTTATCTAATTCTTAAAATACACAAACCTTGAACCGTGAGTTCAGCGCTACAGGAAATACGTCCGTGAGATGTAGACGCAACGCAAGTATACAAACCAGCATCTTCCGGTTTGACGTTTTGGAAGACCAAAGCGATCGAATCTTCTTCATCCTAGTAGGCACAACAAAATCATTCACGAGTGAGTGGCGTTCATCGAAGCATGAGACATCATCATTACTCTTACACGATCCTCAGTTTACCTTGTAAATAACTTTAAACCTCTCTTCCGGCATAAAAGGCTTGCCATTTTTCAACCATGTGAATCTCGGCTCACCGCCAACAACGAAATCATCCTCTAAGCCGGCAAATACGTCTTTTTCATCTGTTCAGAAAAAAAAAGATGAAAGATGCTGACTTGTTTCAAGAACAGAAAATAGGTAATGAAACGATGGATCCTTACTAATCACATTGACAATACAAGAACACGATTCGTCCGAGTACTTATTACTGGCAACGCATCTATATTCGCCCGCATCTTCGGGTCTCACTTCAGGCAAAACGAGCTCGTAGAAACCTGGGTTATCTTTATCTCGTACAATTTGGATGAATTCGTCTTCTTCAGTTATCAAACGATCACCTTTGTAACTGAACAGAAAATATTCTTGAACGATCAATTTCTTCAATATTGACAAAAATATGCCGCTCTTACTCACAATTGCACTTCCGGTATCGGGTTACCGTTAACCTTGACGACAAATCTAGCGTGAGTGCTCTCCAGTAATTCGGCGTCTTTCAAAGTTACCGAAAATACAGGACTGGTTGCTTTCGCGCGAGCCTTTTTCTCGTCATCAGTCACTGAAAATAAAAGTGAAAGATATAGCAACAACATATAGCGCTGAAGTCTTGCATTACAAAATCAGACGAGGGTTTACATTTTTCGACGATCAAATGAGCGGTACTCATTGAAACACCACAGCCATTTTCAGCTCGTGCCGTATATGTCCCAGAATCGCTTTCGCTGACATTCCTGATTTCTAATCTGAATACATCGTTTTCTTTACTGATCACGATTCTGTCCGCTAGTTTATCTGAGAGAGGACGATTGTCTTTCAACCACACCAAATTATCCACTCCTTCTACTTCGCATTCAAAAACTGCATTTTCCCCAGCTGAAATCATTTACAACACAATTAGAAGGCCCGCAATTGTTTTCCAGATAGGTAAACATTGTGTCAAAATCTTCATATTTTCAGCGTCACTGAATGGAATCGCGACATCATCATAAGCTACATCATTATGATTAAGGTACACGATACCATTGGCGAAATGTGCTAGTTTATATGGACGCGTGCTTCAAGAACAAGCGATTCTGATGAAGATGTAATTAAAACTAATGTCGAATTAATACGCATCGTCTATTTACATGAGCTCTAGATATTCAAATCACTTAAGATTTGAACTCAAACAGTAATATAATGAAGCTGACGCTGGACAAGTGAATAATATAAATGTATGCAATCGTCACGGACACATTAAAGCTATATAGAGATATTCTACAGATGATTCTCACACACGAAAAGTTGAATTGATTGACTAATAAAGAACTTAAATACAGTACAAGTTTTCAATTGAAGCGGAAATGAAAATGACTGCTACATAAGCTTTGCTGCTGAAGCAAATATACAGAAGTTATATACGAATCACACCTTTCGTTGACTCTTCATACTCAGTTTTGCGAAGAAAATCGGATGACTGTCGTCGAGAGGTATACTTCCACCAGTTGTATTCCGGATCAAATATGTCAGTACCTTTTGATAAGCCCGAAAATTGTAAAATACAGTAGAAGTACTAAGTTTATAAATAAGATTCTGGCGACGTAATTACACTGAAGATCGTTATGAAATAAGTAATGACTAGCAAGACTGGCCAACATTCAACAACTTAGAATGATGCAGCAAAAATTGGTCGGTCTTGCTGATAAAGCATTTGTTTCACTTACGTTCATTACTCGAGCCTCGTATGGTCGAGTGGAATAAAGGTCTCGAAACACCTGGGATATATTTGGGTTTTCTTTTACCAGTTGGAAGTTCTAGCAGCTCTTCTTCTCCTTCATCATCGCCTGTATCATCCAATATTTCCTCTTGCGAAACTTCTAAAAATTATCAAAAATAAAGAATATCATTTTTGTTCGCGATGCCTAATTTTATCTAATAGTCATTATGCAAAACTAACCTTCTTCCGTGGTCAACATGTCTGGTTCGGACGGCTCGGGTTCAGGTTCAGGTTCTGGTTCCGGTGTGGGAGGGGGGGAGGGCGAAGGAGTTGGGTCGACACACTCGAAAATGGGTCTCCTCTTTCGTGGGACCTCTAAAGGAGGTCGTCTTGGTTCACCTACGTGTTTTAGCGGTCTGTGTCCAGGGTGCTCGATCGGGTCAAGATTATCCTCGATCTCTGGTGAGATGTCGAGTAAGACACCTTTTAGAGGTTCGAACGGATCGTAGTCGGTGTCCAACTGAACTTTTAGATCGTCTATAATATGTTCTGTCTCGGTCACTGAAAAGAAAAAAAAAAAATAGTTTCTACAAAGATACAAAGGCACATCCAAGCGATGATATGTACTCACAATGGTCCGTTAAGTGTTTCTGAATTTCTCCAAGCCAATCGGCCTTCACATCGTCTTCATGCGCTATAAAGGTGTACGGGAAATTTTTTGCGTCTGGCTCGGATGAGTGGACTTCAAATGTCCGTTTGTCGCTTCTATTCTTGAAGTCGACTTCTGGTAACTAAATAAACAGAATACAGCCATTTAATAACTGTCAAATAAAGGAGTACAATGCAGTAGGGATTCATAGGGAGTAGTACTTTAGTTCCTATAGGTATTACCCTCATATAATTTCGCTTTCAACTAGAGTAGATAAAAATTGATGACAATTTATCGCATGCAAAGTTTATCTTGAGTTCTGTTCCAGAACTCATTTACTTTTGTCTCGTCATCATTTTCAGATCACTCAACATACTACCTATAATTTGACATCAACTTCTCAGCATCAGTCATCGCAGCTCAGTGTTTGATGGAAATGAAAATTAATATTCCTTGAATCACATCATTTTTCTTTGGAATGATTTCAACTCAGAAACGCAATCTGCTTGGATTAGATAGCGCTAGTATCGCACATAAAACTATATTGATGAGTGGTGGGTGACAGATAGATGAAGGTCTCCTTCAATCAATCAGAATCAGTTTTGATGACAGAAAATGGTTTGGAGACTTCACGCTCCACAAATTTTGTTCTCTTCATTTTTCTCCTAAATCGCTTTGTTGCCAAATTATTTTGACATCATTCACTGAACATTCAAATGCAAAAATCGCCCTTCTCTCGTTTGTCGTTTCCAATTTTCCGATCATAACGCACCTCGCGGATGGCAGTCCCGAAATCAAAAATTCGTTTGCGAAAAGTCATGGCCGTCTCTAGTATCAGGCCAGAATATTAAATCTGGCAACGTCGCAGTGACAAAAAATACGAGGCCTCATGGAAAAATCTTCGAAAAACACGTTAATCATTGATTTGCGAACATTATTCGATTCCGCGGGGGAAAAGTTCATAAATATATAGAAAGAGAAAACGATCCTCGATTTTTTGAACCGATCTCGTTAAGATGTATTGCACTTCGCCTTACCTCAGTCTGACTTTTTATTTTAAAACATGAATAACTCGCGTCGTAGTTGATCAATCCTAACGAGACCAAGCTGAAAATATCGAAAAACGTTGGCTATTCAAATGACGTTCTATGCATTTTTTTCAAAAACTTTATCATATTTGTCTCAAATCAAGTTTTCCAATAATGTCCCATAAGATACTACACAAATTTCAGCCCCGTGCAACGTTGTCAAGTTTCCAATATTCCGGCCTGATACTAGAGACGGCCATGGAACAGTTCAGCGGTAGTGTTGCTTAAATTAGGCAGGGCTGCTTAGCCAATCCTATTGGCTAAAAACTTGGCTAAAAGCTAACCCTTCAAATTGATGGTTTCGGCTATTAGCTAACGGCTAACCCAAATTAGAGTGGTTGACGGCTAAGAGCTAAAAGCTAACGACTAAAAGTAGGTGATGGGATCACTCCAATATGGAGGGAGGAGGTGTGGAGAAGAGAAAATATTAGCCGTTAGCAATTCCAATTTGAGTGGCTAACGGCTAAGCTAATGGGTAACGTGATTTCATTAGCTGAGCTAAAATTGTATGAAAATTCCTCAGCTAATGGCGAACGGCTATATATAATATGTCGCTATTCTTTGAGCTCTTGAACTCAAAAAAAAATTGTTCGTTAATTAACTTTCGTCACTAAGCTTTTTTGAGAATTTTTTCTGCGAATTCTTGAGAGAAGTGTCATATGAATTACCTTTTCAATATTCTGTAATTAATACTTCGATATACGCCTTGGAGGAAAATTATACTAAAATTTTCAGATAGGTAATTTTAATTTTTTGCTCATAAATATGTTGCTCTTAATTCTTAGGTATCATTTGCCGTATTCATGGATCGCGGCAGCCGTTTCCACAAATTTTTGTACCCATATCTGCAGAAGGAAAAAAAGCCCTGAAAATACGTTAAAATCAAGTCCAGAATCGTTTTAGGCGGTTCCGAATTCGTTTAAAAGTGTCCTGTGCTAAACCAACTTCAGAAGAAGAATTGAGCAGTGAGGGAAATTCACAATAAAAATGACTCCGTATAATTCGATCGAATATTCCTGAGAAAAGTGTGACCATTGAAATTATTTTGAAGAAAATTCGAGAGGGTTAAAATTCGATTAAGAATAGACCTAAGCCTACTTAGAGTTCACAAATTCGCTAAACTAGCCGTACCTTATTTTATAAATTCGGCAAAAAAGCTGCTTTGAAATTATACAAATTAGTGGTAACGAGATACCAAATAATTGAAGTTTTCATATCAGCTGTTCATCCACTCAAATTCAATAGAATTAATAGGTAACTCTTTCAATCACCTATTGGTTTTTTTTTTTTTTTTTTTCATTCTGTGAGCAGGTTTTTTTTTGCAGTATTTCAAAAGTTCTATTAATAATTGGAACTATCATTGAATTATTTTCTAATCTTCCGACTTCTCAGGATTATTTTCATGTTTTGGTGTGAAAAAATTACTAGGAATCAAGGTTTCATCAATCTTTCAGCGGTACCAATACATGAGTTAGCTTGATAACACTACACAAAAAAAAAAAAAAAAAATTGAAAAATGTATGAACAAAATCTTACGATTCTAGAAGTATTTTCGACGCTCATCACGATACCGTTGACCGTTTTTCGAAATTGGCTCTGATCATACTGTGTATTGTCAAGTTCCCGCGAATTGTAGCGACGCAGAGTGTACCTATGTTCTCGTACTCATGAAATTCGATAGCCCAGTAAGTAACATATCGTGATCAGCGTCGAAAATACTTCTAGAATCGTATAATTTCGTTCAGGCATTATTCAATTTTTTTTTTCTTTTTGGTAGTAATAATTAATAAAAATAAAATTCTATAATAATTTTTATTTAGAGTTTTGTGAAACTCAATCATACAGTAAAATCATTTAATTTATTTCAAATTTTCTTTCGTAGCTTTTGAAATGATTTTTATTCTTAGCTACTTACTGCTATATATGATTCATCAAAACACTCGATATATTTCCACACCGTATCGAAATTGTTGCAAAAAAATTCTTCTAATAGAAGTTAAAAAAGTAGAACTCGTGAAATATTTGTACTGCATTAGTAACCTCTCATAAAATAAAGAACGAGAGGCCTGATCTCTTGAATATAAACGAATAAAGTGAATGAAATTTTTCCAGCGAGAAATGTACAAATAAATATTCATTTTACAAGGTCCTAAAACGAGTGATACAGTCGTAAGTCCGAGTTTTACGAAACGAGCCGAAGGTGAGTGAAGTAAAAGGATGAGTGACTTATCACGAACTGATGGACCGTGTACGATACAAATTTTTTATTTATACATTCAAATTACATACGCAGGGTATAATGTGACTTGAACCTGTAACTAAACCAGCTAGTTTATCTACTGAAAATGGCTACCAGTGACTAAATTAGCTAGTTTACCTACTAATCCGATCCGTGACTAAAACATCCTATCGAGAACAACTGATTAATGGTCAGTTTTACCAGCACGTATTAAAAAAAAAAAAAAATTAAAATAAATCATTATTATCAACAGCACATTCATGAACTGAAAATTCGAAATTACTCTCAGAAATTGGAGGTAATATTTTTCCATTTAATACATCAAAATATTTTTTTAAATGTCCATCAAAATTCATTTTATCTCATTTTTAAACATTATTATGTTTATACTGAATTCAACGCGTTAGAATTTGATTGTGTATCTACTTATCGAGTGAGCTCAAGTGTCAACGTTATACATCATAATTATTTAAAAAACCTGTAATCATGATGATGTAATAAAATACAAATTAAATTAGAATTTTCCCAATCGTTCCGCTTTTTCAGCCACAAAAAACGCGACCACGAAGTTATGTATGCGAAGTAAACTTGGGGAAAAAAAAAAAAAAAAAAAGTAAGCCAACGGCACGTGGCTTTCCCAGGCGGTCACCCATCCAAGTACTAACCACGCTCGATGCTACTTAACTTCGGTAATCGGACGAGAACCGGTGTATTCAGCATGATATGGCCGTTGGCAAACGATCCACTGCGATTTCTCGCACTTGGCTCGCGCGACTGGAGCTACAATACGTGGTACTTAATAAGAGATTCATGATGATGATAATATCGATACAATTTACTGCATAATGAACTATGTTATTATGAAAATTTGAGAACTATTGTTTTTTGAAAATATCTGTTTCAGACACGGTCAAGAAATCTGCGAAATTCACCGTTACCTACGTCCTACATGACTTGAAATGTAGTTCGATTTGTCGAAAAAATAATTTCCTGAGTATGTTACGTGCGAGTTTATTTTATGTAACCGACATGGGGCTACCGCGTTGCTTTACTGCCATACTGGGAGTGAGAGGCAAGTAAGAGTGATGCCGCGGGACTTTGAAATATTTTCGTACTTATTCTTAGACTTGTATTTTCAACTGTTGGACTTTGAAATACTTTCAACTGTGGGACTTTGAAATATTTTCAACTGTTGGACTTGGAATTATTTTCTTTGAAATATTTTCATATTTCTTGGACTTGTAAAATTTTTCATTTTCAATTCTTGGACTTGAAATATTTTCAACTGTTGAACTTGGAATTATTTTTTTTAAAATATTTTTATACGTCTTGGACTTGTAAAATTTTTCATTTTCAATTCTTGGACTTTGAAATATTTTCAAATGCTGGATTTGTAAAATTTTTCATTTTCAATCCTTGGACTTGGAAATATTTTCATAAGTGGACTTGTAGAATTTTTCATTTTCAATTCTCGGACTTGGAAATAATTATTTTCAACTGTTGGACTTGGAATTATTTTCTTTGAAATATTTTCATATTTCTTGGACTTGTAAAATTTTTCATTTTCAATTCTTGGACTTGAAATATTTTCAACTGTTGGATTCGGAATTATTTTCAACTGTTGAACTTGGAAATATTTTCAACTGTTGAACTTGGAATTATTTTTTTTTAAATATTTTTATACGTCTTGGACTTGTAAAATTTTTCATTTTCAATTCTTGGACTTGGAAATATTTTCAAATGCTGGATTTGTAAAATTTTTCATTTTCAATCCTTGGACTTGGAAATATTTTCATAAGTGGACTTGTAGAATTTTTCATTTTCAATTCTCGGACTTGGAAATAATTATTTTCAACTGTTGGACTTGGAATTATTTTCTTTGAAATATTTTCATATTTCTTGGACTTGTAAAATGTTTCATTTTCAATTTATGGACTTGGAAATATTTTCAATTGTCGGACTTAAAATTATTTTCCTTTGAAATATTTTCATATTTCTTGGACTTGTAAAATTTTTCATTTTTGGGTTGAAAATATTACAAAGTCCGACGATCAAAAATGAAAAATTTTTGCAAGTCCAAGAAGTATGAAAATATTTTAAAGTCCAACAATTGGGAAATAATTCCAAGTCCAACGGTTGAAAATATTTCAAAGAAAATAATTCCAAGTCCAACAGTTGAAAATATTTTCAAGTCTGAGAATCGAAAATGAAAAATTCTACAAGTCCACTCATGAAAATATTTCAAAGTCCCACAATCTGAAAATAATTCCAAGTTCAACAAAAGAAAATATTTCCAAGTCCGAGAATTGAAAATGAAAAATTTTACAAGTCCACTTATGAAAATATTCCAAGTCCCACAATTTGAAAATAATTCCGAGTCCAACAGTTGAAAATATTTCAAAGTCCAACAGTTGAAAATAATTTCGAATCCAACAGTTGAAAACATTTCGAAGTCCAAGAATTGAAAATGAAAAATTTTACAAGTCCAAAGAAGTACAAAAATATTGCCAAGTCCCGCGGCATCACTCTTACTCGCCTCTTACTCCCAGTATGGCAGTAAACCGACGCGGTAGCCCCATGTCGGTTACATAAAATAAACTCGCATGTTACGTACGGTGATTGTTGATTTTTGGTGAAATGTCGAAAGTTTCCAGTCTCGACATTATCGAAAAAGAGCTAGGTGATAAGAGCGCTTAATCGCAGCAACATTTTCGGAAAATGTCGACAACCACCGGATTTTGTTGACAGTAACCGATACAATTTAAAAAATTTTGACTAGATACATAAAAATGAGAGATGTATTATAAAAGCGGAAAATATGTTATTCCAACAAAAATGCCTATCACGACGAGAATTTCCCTAGATTAGCGTTATTGAATTTTTACTAGGCTCGAAACTGATTTCTTGCCACTTGTTTACAACATTAGGTACCTACAACGGAAGAGGAGCTTCTCGGTAAAGTCATAATATTCTCTTATCCATTACAGTCAATATTTTCGTTCTTTTACCCTCTCTAATATGAAGCGAGCAGTTTAAATTCTCATTGACGCAAGTAGACCAGGGAAGAAATGCTCTTTGGTAAATCTCCTTTCTTAATCGCTTTTCACCACGAGAAATGTCGTTCACCAACTATGTTCAATGCTTGCCGCGTTCAAAGCTGATTTCTCGCTGGGTAGTTCAGAATAAAAGAGAAGTCTTACGTGTCAATAAATTCACATTCTCTCGTCAATCACAGCCAGAATTTTGATATGAAGCGGCCACGAAGCTAAGTTCTCGCCGCCAGTTGACAACTACAGAGGTGCTCCTCGTTTGGATAAGATGAATTGGTCAAGTCTTTGAACCTCAATGTAGAATTTTGTTTCCTCAAGTTGCCATGTCCCAAGTTGAATCAAAATAACTTCAGTTTCCCAAGAGTTGCCCCTCTCGATACTCGACCATTCAGAGAGCCTTGGGCCGAACAGTGCGCGCACAACAAAAACAGACAATTGATGGACGGTGCAGCTGACAGGCGCACGGTTTCTTTCAATCAATCTGAATCAATTTTTACGATAGAAGGTGAATTGAAGCGATCCCTAAGGCCCTTCTTCCATCCATCGCTTCAATTGTAGAAAATTTTACACGCGACCAATTTTGTTTTCACAATCTTCTAGATAACTTTAGTGTAGGCAAATGAGGAAAAAAAAAATATTTTGCTGGAGCAAACGTTTCGTTGCTGAAAATGGTTCAGAATGTGGTCCTGAACAACAGTTTTCCCCCCAGAGAGTCTTTTTTTATGGGCGTTCGAACCTCCAAAAAATTAGTTTTGCGTCTATATCGCACGAAATTGGAATTTTATTGAAAAATGTTTCAAACAAAAGTTGTTCCTCATTAAATTTCATACCAAATAACGTATTCAACTTTCAGCCTATACCAATTAGCGTCTTTGCAAAGGTCGTTCAAAAGAGGACCGAAATCAGTTTTTTCATATCATAGTATCTCACGAAATTGAAATTTTATTTAAAAATTTTCAAACAAATGTTGTTCCTCGTTAAATTTGCTATAAAATGAGTTATTCAGCCTTCACGAGGTTCTTTTTTTATAGGGGTTTAGACCCCCCCAAAATTTAGTCTTTTGCTTATATCTTGTCTAATTGAAATTTTATTAAAGAATGTTTCAAACAAAAATTATTCCTCGTTAAATTTCATGCCAAATAACGGATTCAATGTTCAGCCTGGGTAAATTATTCCCCAGGCAAAGCTTGGGAAGGCCATTCAAAGAGGACGAAAATCAGTTTTTCCATATATCTCCCAAAATTGAAATTTTATGAAAAAATGTTTTTGTTCCTCGTTGAATTTCCTATCAAATGAGCTATTCAGCTTTCAGAAAAGAGTAATTAGTCTATGAAAAAAGTAGGTTCCTCAACTGAATCTTACTCCATGAGGCTAGTATATTTCATGTAATAAATACACATCATTTTATAACATAGGTCCAGGAGGGAGGTTTCTCGCACCTGATTTGAGCTCCTCCATCCGCCCTAGGCCTGCCTACCAGTTTTCTACGCTTTCTAATAGAAGCAGTGCACGTTAGCCTGCCGATTTACGGTAGTCTTATATTCGGGATGGGGATACTTGATATTATTCGCTCTCGTCATACTCTTTGCCTGCGATTACTGAGGAATCGTCATCAATACTGGACTCATGATCAGCTTCCTCATCCTGACTTAATACATCCAACAAGTCTTCTTCAATGACGTCTACTACCTCTAATACTTCACCAGCATCGAGGCAAGTCTGCCCAAGACTTTTTGGTGAACATTTCAATCCTTGGAAGAAATAATATTATGGTAACATAGGTTACTACTATCGCTGCTGGTAGAAGTAGGTAATTTTGAGTTTGAAACAGGCGAAAGGATGTAACTAGTATGAAGGAGGCCTAGACCGACTATAAGCCTAACGTCATCAGTGACCTTGACCTATTTTAGGGACTTCCAAATATATAGCTCGAGAGTCAAAATTTTTCCGAGTCTCCCCTCCCCCGTGATGTCATCAACCTCGGACCGCTCGCGGACACAAAAATTTTCTACCCCCAACAAAAAAGATAGCGGGTTCCCCGCTAAAAAACAACTTTGGCGCATCCACTAGAAATAAGTTGTAGGAGGTGGTCTGGCGCGGCGCTGGGGCTTTGTTCATTGTTATAGGCTCCAATAACCCATCGATTCGCTTCCATCGCCATTCTAATGGATCTTTTTCATGACCACGCCACAATTGTACTTGGTGGTATACTCAGTATAAATAAAACCGTGCAGCGTCTTCAGTGGGAGGTAGAGAGGCCAAGTCTACTTCCCGGAGGAATTTTGTCGCGAAAGCTTGAAACCGACTATCGTTCAGTGGCTTATTTCTTGTACTACTGTAGATCAAAGAGTATTGCAGCTGCCGTAGAGTCTTTGATACGACGCGACTTTAATTGCTTTTATTTCAATACCTAGGTACCATGTGTCATGAATATGAGAAAAATGCATTTAATTTCCATCTTTTCAATATTTATATCACTGGTAAAAAAATAGTCCTTACAATCTGTAATAATGCAAGACTTCCATAAATCAGCAACAAAATTAGAAAAATATAGCACATCCTTATATAATTTTCAACATCGAAAGCCCTTTTTTGCAGACTATTTGCTGCATCCTGAAAGCTGAACAGCTTGTCTAATAGGAAATTCAACGAGGAAAAACTTTTATTTGAAACATTTTTTCATACAATTTCAATTTTGGGAGATATATGGAAAAACTGATTTTGGTCCTCTTTTGAACGACTTTTCCAGACTTTGCCGGGGCAATAATTGAATTGAATACGTTATTTGGTATGACATTTAACGAGGAATAATTTTTGTTTGAAACATTTTTTAATAAAATTTCAATTAGACAAGATATAAGCCAAAGACTAAATTTTTTGGGGGGTCTAAACCCCTATAAAAAAAGAACCTGAAGGCTGAGTAACTCATTTTATAGCAAATTTAACGAGGAACAACTTTTGTTTGAAAAATTTTTGAATAAAATTTCAATTTCGTGAGTTACTATGATATGAAAAAACTGATTTTGGTCCTTTTTTGAACGGCCTTGGCAAAGACGCTAATTGGTATAGGCTGAAAGTTGAATACGTTATTTGGTATGAAATTTAACGAGGAATAATTTTTGTTTGAAACATTTTTTAATAAAATTTCAATTAGACAAGATATAAGCAAGAGACTGAATCTTGGGGGGTCTAAACCCCTAAAAAAAAAAGAACCTCTTGAAGGCTGAGTAACTCATTTTATAACAAATTTAATGTGAACAACTTTTGTTTAAAAAATTTTTTAATAAAATTTCAATTTCGTGAGATACTATGATATGAAAAAACTATTTTGGTCCTCTTTTGAACGGCCTTTGCAAAGGCGCTAATTGGTATAGGCTGAAAGTTGAATACGTTATTTCGTATGAAATTTAACGAGGAACAACTTTTGTTTGAAACATTTTTTAATAAAATTCTAATTTCGCGCGATATGAGGAATAATTTTTGTCTGAAATATTTTTTAATAAAATTTCAAATAGACAAGACATAAGCAAAACACTGAATCTTAGGGGGTCTATACCCCTAAAAAAAAAGAACCTCCTGAAGGCTGAGTAACTCATTTTAAATCATATTTAACGAAGAATAACTTTTGTTTGAAAAATTGTTTAATAAAATTTCAATTTCGTGAGATACTATGCTATGAAAAAACTGATTTGGGTCCTCTTTTGAACGGCCTTTGCAAAGGCGCTAATTGGTACAGGCTGAAAATTGAATACGTTATTTGGTATGAAATTTAATGAGGAATAATTTTTGTTTGAAACATCTTTTCATACAATTTCAATTTTGGGAGATATATGGAAAAACTGATTTTGGTCCTCTTTTGAACGGCCTTTCCAGACTTTGCCGGGGCATTAATTGACCTACGCTGAACATTGAATACGTTATTTGGTATGACATTTAACGAGGAATAATTTTTGTTTGAAACATTTTTTAATGAACTTTCAATTAGACAAGATATAAGCAAAACACTGAATCTTAGGCGGTCTAAACCCCTATAAAAAAAGAACCTCCTGAAGGCTGAGTAACTTATTTTACAGCAAATTTAATGTGAACAACTTTTGTTTAAAAAATTTTTTAATAAGATTTCAATTTCGTGAGATACTATGATATGAAAAAACTATTTTGGTCCTCTTTTGAACGGCCTTTGCAAAGGCGCTAATTGGTATAGGCTGAAAGTTGAATACGTTATTTCGTATGAAATTTAACGAGGAACAACTTTTGTTTGAAACTTTTTTTAATAAAATTTTAATTTCGCGGGATATGAGGAATAATTTTTGTTTGAAACATTTTTCAATAAAATTTCAATTAGACAAGATATAAGCAAAACACTGAATCTTGGGGGGTCTAAACCCCTAAAAAAAAAAGAACCTCTTGAAGGCTGAGTAACTCATTTTATAGCAAACTAGCGGTTGGCGACGCGCCTCCGGCGCGCCTGACCGCTAGCTGTGTGTTGAGTAGATATCTGTGTTTTATAGGTATCTGTATCTTGTAGGTATGTGTGTTTTGTAGGTATCTTGGAATTCGGATGAATTTTTAAAAAAGAAACAGTGGAAAGAGTTTTGCAAAATTCACAACTATTCAGTTCAAAAATAAGAAAATAGACACCAAAAACTGCAACTGTACTTATAAAAATATATCAAAGTTCCGAGTCGCACAAAAATAAAATCACCAAATTAAATTTTTTACACACTAATTCACTTGAGAGCTGACTTAACGTGTGAAGCCTGTATTCATCGCAGCAGAATACAGACAAATCCATTGACATTTTGCCAGTCCCTAAGAAAACACACGGACAACAGGTAAAAAAAAGGGTCATTTCCGCTAGCCCATACGCAGTGCGCACCGTGTCTAGACATTGGTTCTTGTATGAGATACCGGATGTAACTCTTCCTTCTAAATTTCTGTAATTTTGTTTTTCTCTTCCTTGTTTTGTAATGTTTATCTTTTTATTTTCATCTTTATTTTTTATTTTGTTTATTTTTTTGTTTTTTTGTTTTTATTATTTTCACAATAAAGGGTGTATTAAAAAAAAAAAAAAAAAAAATCCTTTATGTAGGTGTTTTTAAAACTGTGAATAAAATAACTTGCTTAGTATGGAAGTACAGCGAATACTGTAGTCACAAAATTTCCTCCTAAAAATCTGGAACCGGGCTCATTCGAAAGGAAATTACAGGGGCTACAATTTTTGTTCTCTTCAATTTTTCATAAAAATGAGTTATACTCGAGTTATCACAATAATTCAATTCTCGAAACTGCGCCACTCAACGCGCGTAGGTCTAACCTAACGTACATGGCAAGCTACACCACCACGTTTTTTTATATGTATTGAAAAAAGTCATTGTTTTCGCCCTTTTTTGAAATTACTCAGCACCTCCCCGTCAAATTTTTATTTTTATGAGTCTATGTGCTGCTCTGGGATGAGGACAATATATCCTGAAAGTTTGAAAGCGATCGGCCCAGTAGTTCTCGAGTTATAAACGGACAGGACGACAGACAGACGGACAAACTTTCTGCTTTATATATTAAGATTTAACGAAAAATAACTTTTGTTTGAAAAATTTTTTAATAAAATTTCAATTTCGTGAGATACTATGATATGAAAAAACTGATTTTGGTCCTTTTTAAACGGCATTGGAAAAGGCGGCGCTAATTGGTATAGGCTGAAAATTGAATACGTTATTTGGTATGAAATTTAACGAGGAACAACTTTTGTTTGAAACATTTTTTAATAAAATTTTAATTTCGCGCGATATAGGTGAAAAACTAATTTTTGGGAGGTTTGAACCTCCATAAAAAAAAGAAGCTCCAGGGGAAAACGCGGTATTTTTAGTATGTCCTTCAGGACCACATCCTGAAGCATTTTCAGCAAAAAAACCTTTTCTCCAGCAAAATGTTTTTTTTTTGCAATATTTCTTTGTTTCCACGTTATTTTGGAATTAATCATGAAAATTCAAGTCAGAAAATCGCCCTGATTCAGTTTTTTATTTTCCCGATTATATAATGCTCTTAGAGGATGGCTGGCACGATTGACTTCAATTCGCAGGTAAGCCCTATTTGAATCGTCTGAAAACTGAGATGCGCTGACCAAGTTTTCCATACAAGTCTAACTCGTACAGAGACACAATTTTCACTGAGTTTTGGTTTCATCATCAAGATTCAGTCCCTCACGTCCACTATTGTTCTCTCAGTTTTCAGTGATGATACCAGCAGGTACTTCTTCAATCTTTCAACGATTTTCAGCCTTTGCTCACCTCTATCGTCTTACGATCTATCTGTCTCTGTCTTCATCTCCTTCTCTCCCTCCCTCTCTCGCTTTACGAGTCCTCTTGTTGTATAGCTATCAACAATTTCAGTGGATCTTAAAAATATTCAAAAATTTACCGGTACTCACCTTCACGATATCTTTCAAAACGAATACGACCCGATCTTCGGATATTCGCCGTACTCTACAGATGAGTATGCGTGATTTGAAGAAGAAACAATAGCGTTCACTTCCTTTTCCACCACTTTTGTCTTTAGTTAGAAACCAATTCTGAAAATAGAATTAAGGGGAATGTCAAGCGCCGATGTTTACGTATATTCAAATGTACAATTTGCCCGCAATTCGCATTCTCAATTATGATGAAAATCTAACGCGATGAAAGATTTCGCGCCGATTTGGATAAATATCAATATCGCGACAAGACGGATGACATTAAGACGACGCGAAATACTGCTTCGAGCATCCTAAATGATTATGTCGCCGCCGAATTATGAGTTCAAGGCCACGAACAGTAGCTTTGGCTGATCCTCTAACAAGTCAGAATGTTTTTTTTTATTATTATTAATCGAAATTATGTAAGAGTCACTTTACTTTGTCAATTTACTACGTAATACGTGATTATTCTCATAATTATCGAGCCAAAATAGTATTATCGCGAAAAATTCATTCATCTTGTCACAAGATTCTGAGTTAATATTTATCCAAAGTTTACCTCATTACTCGAGTAAAAGATAGCTAATGCAGTTGACTTACACGTCTTATCAGACGTCCGAGTTTGTGGATATTCCCGTGGTAGCCTTCGATATTCGTAATAAATTTCAAATCGTTAGAACGTGTAGGAATCCATAGCATCAATTCTAACGCTCGTTCGAGATCGGTTGTATCTTCGCCTAAAACTTTCGAGTATCTGATTAGTTCCTGTCAACGTAAAACATTGGCAACTTTTAGCTATAAATGGCACAATGGTACCTGTCTCAAGTGGCTACTCATACCTCTAGATACAGCATGCATTCTAAATTGAAACGCTTTAAAAGTATGTCTCTATGTCGTAAAAACTATACCAATACCGAGATAATGGATATGAATGGAACTTGAACGACTTAAAAAGTTGGCAGAGAAAACATATTTAAAAGCATTATTACACTATTTTTAACATTTTCATCCCAACTGTAGGTCATAGACGATTATAGTAAAGATTTTCGTTTAATTATCGTTGCAGAAAAGAGAGAAAAAAAGGCTTTTGATTTATTTGTTATTTCTTTCTCCGGATGAAGCATTGAACTCCGGATTCGCTCGCCTAACATTTCAACAAGTTTGTTTACAAATAAATGGAAATCTCGATCACGTTGTATGGACGCTGTATAAATAAATCAAACGCGAAGACACGGCCCTCCGACGAGCGAAGACGGGAACATAATTTTATTTCAAGTCCAGCGTCAAAACGCGTGCGTCTATTTACACACCGACACTATGACACAAAAGTTTATGTCGATCGTAATGAGTTTGATGTGAAATTTTCAAGGCTAATACGAAGGCGTCAAACGACGAAATGCCCCGAGTTTTTTTCTTTTTTTCCACGAAAAATAACACGCTAATTATCAATCTACGATTTCTTTCTACAGGGTTTTATGCAAAATAAATAGCGTAAAAATAGATTATTTTCGAATCTTCCCCCTGTCCCTATAAGCATAATACTTGTACTTGTTTTGACGTTCGTAATCCAATCACCGATTTTCCTAAAAGAATTTCAAATATCACCTGGCAATCAATGACGATTAAAGGAGGGAGGATCTTCCATGCTCAAAATCTACTCGATCGAATCAAGATGATCTGTTAAATACTCATAGAGAGATGCTGTAGAGACCTCAACGATCATGTACATGCACTTCTTATCAGTTTTTTATAGCTACTTAGATTCGGGAGATTCGAAGTTGCTCTTTCGAATGAAAATAAGGATTGGGTAACACACAAACACATGAAAATTTACGTACCTCTAATAAGAGTGTGTAGTCGTTTATCCTTTGAAGCGGTAACTTAAGGTGATCCGCTAGTATCTTATCGTCTCCGATCTCTTGGCTCAGATCCTATAGAAAAAAAATACATCATACACATCACTTTCAACACGTCGAACGATAATAGCGAAGGAAAATTTATTTACCGCACCAAGTAAAGACGAAGTATTAAAAAAAAAAAGTTGCACGTTACACGAACGCGACACTTTTCACACGACTAGATAAAATTTTCAAAAATTTGTGTATCATGCATTATACGAAAACACGCGAACATTTTTGCGTCTGCTACCCGATGATATAAAAATAACGCTCCTCATCTCTCAGTAAACTTACTGAACACTATGAAATCTGTCCGTACCCTACTCACTTACATTATGCTCATAAATGCCTAAGATATTTTACTTCACGTTTATTTGCTTCCTTTTCTCGCCGTTCTCTTACGTCAATTTTGCGATGATTAACGCCTTAGAAATTTGAAATCATGAATGAAAATAGAAAGAAAGAAAAAAAAGTTGGAGGAGGCGCATAATTTTAGACTTACAAGAAAGAATATCAAGCGTCGTAAAAATTCACCTCCTCTTCTATGAAGCTCGGCAAACGTAACTATTGCGCGTACATTGTCTGAGGTCAAAATGCGTCAAATCATTATCTTACATGTGCGTTACATCTTGTTCCAATTTGCTAACCTTAATTTGTATCAAAATTAGTGTTTACGTATAAAATCCGACTAAAATTTTTTTCTTTAGGAAAAAAAAAGATATTCGAAGACGGAGGATGTAACAATGGTTGAAATTTTTTCTTGCAGTCAACTCTCCCATGTCTTTCCGTACAGGGTTCATCAAGGAGCACAAAGAAAAGATTGCCAAACATGGTCTCGCAGTTGAACTGTACCAATCTTTTTGTCTTCCTCATCATGAACTTGGATATATTTATTCATGAAATATATTTTTTTTACGTGTGTGTAGTGAATGAGTGGATGATGGCTGACGTAGCGAATGCTATACTCACTGGCCGTTAGTCATTCTTGCAAAAAATACGCGATTTACGTATTTAAAGATAGAAACATTGAGAAAAATATTTCCATTTTGTGATGATGCGATGCACGAAAAAATGATCTGTCAAAACTGACGCAGCATTTCACGTAAATTGCGTAATAAAAGTAGCAGTCTTTTTTCTCGAGAGCCACGTCATACCTCCTAACAACATCTCAATCAACAATGCAATGTATATTTTCTTTTTTTTTTGAATTTTCGTATCTACCTCACAGCGTAAGCAACGCACGACTTTTCACTTCTACCTGCAATTAAGCATTGCGCTTAGATCGCATCTTCAGCACTCTAACTTATTCTATCAATTGTTGTCTCAATAAGACTATAGCGCATCCTTATCGTCTCTCTCCCCTCCAATTCATTCTTCATCATCTCCGATTCCCTAACATCATTTAATATTATCACCAGCCGCTCTTCTCTTCATCCAAAAAATTTTCTTTCAAATTTTGCTATTATTATTATTATTATTATTATTATTGCAGTACTGGACAAGGAGCTTTCTGGTAGCGACCACCGGTGTATCAACTTCTCCATCCGCCGGGAAGTCGAGGTCGCTGCTCCACAAAAGCTGGTAAGAAAATGGGCCGTTAGGAAGCTGAATAGCGACCGTTTGAAGGCTAGCTATCCGTATCTTGCTCTCACATGGGATCAAGAAGAAGAGCAAGAAGGTAATGCGGAGGTGGCAGCAGAGAGGATGATCAAGACTGTTACCAAAGCTTGCGATGTAGCCATGCCCAGGCAAGGTCCACCAAAGAAGAGGAGAGCCGTTTACTGGTGGACCAACAAGATTGCCGAGTTAAGGAAAGAGTGCAACCGTCAGCGCCGAATATACCAGCGTAGTAGTGGCCGTGAAGGGGCGCGGGCGGTTGCACCTGAATACCAGCTGGCTCGTAAAAGGCTGAAGAAGGCCATCAAGGACAGTAAGAGTGCTGCATGGCGAGAGCTATGTGAGATGGCAGATGACGACCCGTTTGAAAAGCCTTATAAGATAGTGCTGAAGAAGCTAAAGGGCCTCTCAGCAATGAGCCGAATGGAGCCGGATGTTGTGGGTCAAATCATTGATGGCTTGTTCCCACAGCAGCCACCACCAATGGTAACGCGACCAATAATAGAAGAGGATGGTATATCCCTCCTAGGCACCGAGGAGGTGGATGCAGCAGTCAATAGACTGCGGGGTAAGCATTAGAAGGCTACAGGCCCGGATGAGATTCCAAATCCAATCTGGTGCGCCATAAATTCAGTTGACCCAGCACTGCTTGTTTATACATTCAGTGCGATGATTGTTGGGGGACTGTCCCTTGTGCGATGGAAGAAAGCCAGGCTAGCGTTGATCGATAAGAAGGATAAACCACCTGGTCTACCATCCTCTTATCGTCCACTTTGTCTGCTAGACAATGTTGGGAAACTTCTAGAAAGAGTGATAGCCAATCGTTTGGAGAGCTATCTGAAGGAAAGAGATATAATCTCTGATAGCCAGTATGGTTTTCAAACTGGACGCTGCACATCAGATGCTGGGATCCGGCTGAAGAGGATAGCCGAGTCAACGATTACTATGCGTCAGTTTTGTGCAGCCGTCAGCCTCGATACAAGAAATGCGTTCAATTCAATTCCATGGAAGATGATATTGGAAGCTCTTGTGGACGCAGGAGTGCCCGCATACCTTCTCAGGATGATCAGCAGCTATCTTAGCTGCTGTGAAATCCAAGCAGAGACGTCTGCTGGTACAGTAAAGCGCCCTGTTACTTGTGGGGTGCCGCAGGGGTCGGTCCTTGGGCCGCTTTTGTGGTGCGTTGCATTTAACGGAATCTTTAAGGTGAAGCTGCCACCAGGGGTTAAGTTTATCTGCTATGCGGATGACACCCTGGTGGTATGCACCGCCGAAACAACTGTAGCGGTGGAGAGCAGGGTAAACCGGGCCCTAGAGGATGTGACGCGTTGGATCGAGTCGGCGGGACTTGAACTTGCAGCAAGTAACACGGAAGCCATTTTATTCACGATCCGTCGGAAAATCAAGCCACCCACCTTTCGCCTGCAAGGTTTGGAAATTGAAACCAAGAAGCAAATGATATACCTGGGCATCTGGTTTGACTCAACACTGAGCTTCAGGCACCATTTCCTGATGGCAGCGGAGAAGGCGGGCCGGGTAGTTGGATACCTAAGCCGCCTGATGAGAAACCTAGAAGGACCGAGAGAAGCAATAGGAAGGATCATGATGAGCACCGCCTTGTCGATCCTCCTATATGGTGCGCCAGTATGGGCCGACTCCATGAAGATACCACACCGAAGGAGAGAGATGGTAATGATCCAACGAAGAGCTGCGCTAAGGTGTGTTAGTGCCTACCACACTGTCTCGACGGAGGCTCTTTGTGTACTAGCATGTTCACCACCAATCGAGCTCCTTGCTGAGGAGAGAGCGGTGGTGTTCAAAGCAAAGAAGAAGACAGCGACCAACCAAGAAGCTTTACGGGTCAAGCAGAAGGCCAGGCGCTCCTTGCTTGTTAAGTGAAAAGCAAGAATTGCCTAGAGTGAGCTAAGTACATGGACAACCCGTGTGCTAATACGTGACCTTGATGAGTGGATGAACCGACACCATGGTCAGCTGAACTTTCACCTGACGCAGGTATTAAGCGGCCATGGCTGCTTCAACAAATACCTTCACGAGAAGTTAAGGAAATTTGAGCTGGCAACGTGTTCGCACTGTAACCAAGGGCGGGATTATGGACCACAACACACCTTATTTGAGTGTGAGGCGTGGAGGCGTGGGTGGGATGAGCTTAGTTGGTCTCTTCAAGAGATCGAGGTAGATGAAGCGCTCGACTCGAGTAGCCTGGTACCCACCATGCTAGGTTCCGAAGAAGCATGGAACCAGGTGCCTGCATTTGCGGCCACCATCATGAAGAGGAAGATGGAGCAGGAATGGAATAAGCAAATGCAGAACCACGCTATGGCCTACTCAACACCTGTGTACCATCAACATCCAGATCTGCAGGGAGAAGAGGACCAAGATCTTCCCTGAAGAGAGAAGAAGATGAAGAAACTTCAACAGCGACCTACTGTATTGTGTATTGTCGTGGTGTTTGTTGTTGTGAGTGTTCTTATGTTCTTGTGCGTACCAGGGGGGCACTGCAGATTGGATTTTTTAGAGCCAGCTTTGAGGAGAAAAAACCCCTATAGTTCGTACGTTGTATTGGAAAAACTTCTACAAATCGAACGTTTCAACTATAGTCCATTCCAGTTAAGAGTGTCAGTAAATCGAAGGCAATGCGGTGTCAGTGGCATGAAGGGAATTGCGAAATTCGCACTGAGAGCGTCGAGCAGCACAACGCTTCTCGTCTCTCATTGGCCGTGAAATTGACGCACCAAAACTCACACGTAATGGTCGCCTTTTGAATTACTGGCACTCTTAACTGGAATGGACTATATGCATCTTATGATGGAAAGTAAAACCTTTATTTTTCGTACGTTGTAATTGAAAAGCCTTTACAAATCGAACGTTCGTTGAAGTGTTTTTCCTCTTATGTAGACGTTGATTGTGATGTTCCAGTCTTCGCAGTTGCCTCTGAGGAAGAAATAATTCATGACATTCTTCAACCTATTGCTGACAATGATGACAATGACGATAAGTTTGAAGAGAGTGCTCCTCCACCAAGTCTTAAAGATGCTAGGTTGGCGGCTACCTAGAAGGCTGCGAAGGGATTCATGACAGTACTTTCTCTCAAATAGGTAATGTTGTTGCTATGCTTGAGAACACCAGGAAGTGCAAACGAACCACTATTGTTGATTACTGTACCTCTACCCGCATGTAACATTAATAAAACGTTGAAATTCTGCACCTCGATTAAAGCATGTACACATACTGTTTGTTCCAAATTTTTGCCTTTTCATACTTAAATCGAATTCCGCCATTGATAAATCGAATTTTTGCTAAATCAACCTGTCTCCTCCAAGAATCGAATTCTTTATAAAACAAACCATAGATAAATCGAACTAATTTACTCGGCCCCAGCGCTTCGACTTAGCAAGGTTCGACTGTATACTAGTATATCTGAGTATAACATGGATACACTATGGTAAGTACAAATATTTATTATGTCCTAGGAAATATCAAGTGTGTGACAGGTAGCAATTCTTGAGTAATTGTGCTGCAAATGTTTGGTATAGCTTTTGTACTTATAAAGATACACAGAAATGTGATAGAGATCGTTCAGAACATACATGCACTGGAAGAATTTTGGTGAGTTACAAGAGAGAAAACAACTTTTGTCGAACCTCCTCATACCTTGTGCGACAGGGTGCCTATATTCAAAATCCATCAAACGTGTCTATGTTTGATTTCAATTCAGCCTATTATACGCCCTTAATTTGAACTATGAAGATCTATCAATGCAAAAAGAAAATTTTACCTCATCCTCAGAAACAGCTGTTCTTTAATATAGAAAATTCCACAGAACAAAAATATGGGAAATACATTGCTGTATGATAGTAGGTTTTGAAGCTAGAAGTGTAATCATAGATACTGTCCAAAGCACATTTGTCTCTGAGGGTGTTTTGCACAAGTCCCAACCTCAACCTATATTGGCAACGTCCTTCATTGCAGAATAATTTCTCGACCTCTGTCTCCTACAATTCTTGTAGTCTGCAATTTTGTTGACGACCTTCGTTTATGACTACGCACTGTTATGAAATTATCGTCGAGAAAGTGATCTAGGTTATAATGTTGAGCGAATCGGCTCAAGATGAAGCGCAGTCGTCGCTAATTGTGTATTTTATTTTCAGAATAAGTAAACCGCTCCTCTATTTCAGTCCTGCAGGTTTCAAAGCCTATTTCATCTGTAATGAGAAAAATGACGACGGAAGATATCTTGCTCAATACTACACAATTCCAATAAAAAATCAGACCGACCTGTTCAGTTGAAGTCCCTGGCAAATTGGGAAAGGGGGTTCGTTTTCTTTTCACAAATATCCCCTTAAAAAATGTACAGGGAAAAATTGCGTTTCGATTTTTTGAAAATTTGTG
Source organism: Aspidiotus rigidus (assembly GCA_035079385.1). Classification (NCBI taxonomy): domain Eukaryota; kingdom Metazoa; phylum Arthropoda; class Insecta; order Hemiptera; family Diaspididae; genus Aspidiotus; species Aspidiotus rigidus. The sequence goes on along the minus strand of JAVHKY010000041.1, from coordinate 755,577 downwards.
AGGACGGCGGAGTAAATTGTTGAGTGACGGCGAATCTGTTGGTGAGAGGCATTCATTTAAAAAACAAGATCAGTCTGACCTGTTTAGTTTGACGCTGGTAAACTGAATAAAATGGTTCAATTTCACCTATATCCATAAGAAATGTACAGGGCAAAATCGCGTTTCAATACTACCCAAAACTGAAGTCAGCGACGGGTCAGCCAATGACTTATCTGTGGGTCGGAAGCATTTATTCAAAGAAAAGTTTAGCCCAATATGTCCAGGGGAAATGTCTGGCGAATTTTATTAAGTTTTACTGAATTTTTTTCAGTATAATATAGATAGATAATATGTGAAAAGCTCAATTGAGGAAAATTCAAGAACGCCTTAAGTCGAGCGGCTGCTGATCTTTAATGGCTCAGCTGGTGTGCTAAATGAACAAATTAAAGAAACTGAAGCAAATTGGTTGACTAGAACGGCCAGACGGACTGTCATAAAGTTATTTTTGAAAGCTTTTTCATGCATATAAAAAAAAAGGATAGAAGGTACCAATGTTTAAGTTCATGCCTCTCTCACTGCTGGATGAGTCAACATACGTACTATAGCTACTAAATAGCTACGCTTCTCACATTTAATCAACCGAATGTATGAAAAATTGCCCATAAGAAATTCATGAGGAGAAAACGCAAATGCGGGTAAGTGGGGAACACCTGAAGTAAGGCACTAAGTAATGCTGGATGGCTAATATAGAGGTCGTCCTGAGGAGAATAAGAAAAAAACACTCACGCAGTCGCGTGAGTAGTACACGACTTTTCTTCCCACAATGCAAGAAACATTGAGAGAGTCACTCCCTCTCTTTAAATTAAATACCAATGACCTGTCAATCATGTCAAACATTTGTAGAATAAACAATAAAACTCAGTTTATAAATTCTATCACTACGATGTCACATCAACAGATAACAGAGTAAAGATACCTATAATCCAATAAGGAAACCTGAATTTTGTTATAATTTAGGCTAAGAGTCATCTAAAACCTACAAAACGTCTCCAGAAAAACCACTCCTCCTCCCCCTGTCCAAACTGCTACGAGGCTATAACAGTTGTTTCTAATAAAAAAGAGCTCTACAATCATTTTTTCCCATACCTTATTCTTAGCATATTATTAGTCTAGTATACTGTATATTAGGATGAGTGGTTCAATTCTTTATCACTTCCGATTCCTGGCATCTCTTAAAGCTATCTCGAGCTGCTATTCCTCTCGTGCACTCATAAATTGCCTTCACGCTATCATATCACCATTTTCTATGCACACTCCACCCCAAAATTCTTCATCTGGGAATCCAGCTACAACGAGATCCCGAAAAACTAAAAAAATCGATGTCGAAACGAAAGAAGCAACCAATCACCCAATAGTCAACCCCTCATTCCTTCCCTCACGCTTCAACCATTCCAAACGTATTAACAAAATACCTCACTTTTCTAGCTAGAAAATTCGGTAAAAATATATAGCACCCAAGCCCGGTTTACTCGTTAGTCTAATCTCAAATCTCACTCAAAAAAGCCAGTCCAAATTGAAAATAATCTTTCCATCTCTTTTGACACCTCAAATCAACTATGAACCACTATTAATTATGTACCCATACATGAAAAAATGACAAATAAATCAATTATTAATTAAGAGTGAAATCACCCAGGTATAGTCTCGCATCAGCACACTTGATGAAGATTAAAAAATTGTACTTAATCATTCAAACTCAAGGTTTTCACTAAAATCAGTCGAATAACAAATTAAGAAAAATAAAACGTGAACCCACATTTTGGTCCTCATCCGAACGAAATTCAAGGCAAGAGGAGGTCATTTTAGCTCGGCTGCGAATAGGCCACACTCGTCTTACTCATACTTATCTTCTCACTAATCTCGCTCCTCCATCATGCCCTCACTGTCTCCAAGAAAATTTATCAGTTGATCATTTTATTGTCTCATGCCCCGTCCTACAACCCACTCGAACCTCCCTAAATATATCTTCCAATATCAATGCAGCACTAAACAACAACTCCGAAACCATCGACTCAACCCTAACTTATTTACGCACCACTCAATTCTACAACTTCATATAATTCACCAACAAATTCCGTTCGATCGCCACTCAATTCCACCAATACGTACCTAATTTAACCTAATTCAAGTAATGTTCTAAAATAAGATTGTAACGCCGAGCAAATGACCCTCGTGCAGTTTATAATGCTCGTAAAATAATAATAATAAAAAAAAAAAAAAAAAACTATCGAGTATGACTAATAATAATGAAAAATAGCTAGAAAAATGAACAACTCGCCATTGCCACTATCCGTTCAAAAATAAATTTAACAAAACAAATAAAATTTGACAAAACAAAATTCAACGCTCTAGGGGCTGTGGGAAGCGAGATACAAGTGTACTAAATTTGAACGAAAAGGTTTCATCAGAAATAAAATCCAATGAACCCTTGGTAAAGAACGAACGAAGAATGAACCTGTCGAATGATGAAAGGTTCTTCACAATACACGTACTGATAACGAAAGTGGTAAACGTATAGGAAAATCCGCTTCTCCTAACGTAAGCAGCTACTCGCAGCTATTCGTAAGAAGCTACTCGTAATAGTGAAAAATTTTCAACAAAAGTAAAAATTTCTCGAGAACTACTCATCCGATCCTCAAAAAAAATGCAGGTGCACATCTTCAAATATAATACTACAATATGGCCGAGTTACAAAAAAATCCATCGGGTAGTTTCGGAGGAGTTCCGCGGACAAAAAGGTACTCGAAATACTGCAAAATTTCTCAACAAATTGAAAATTTCTCGAGAACTACTCATCCGATTTTCAAAAAAATTGCAGGTGCACATCTTCAGATATACTACTACAATATGGCCAAGTTACAAAAAAATCCATCGGGTAGTTTCAGAGGAGTTCCGCGGACAAAAAAATCTTATATATATATATATATATATATATATATATAAGGAAACCTGAAATTTTTTTTTATGCTAGTTGTGATCTAGGACCCCTAAAACGTCGAGAAAGTTCATTACCCACTCCCCCTGTTGACCTTGCTACGGGTGTAATACCTCACTTTTCTAGTTAGAAAAGTCGGTAAAATGAAGCAAATCGGCCCAGTAGAACGGCCTGACGGACAGTCATTGCGTTCAACCAAATGTATGAAAAATTTCCCATAAGAAATACATGGGGAGAAAACGCAAATGTAGATAAGTGGGGAACACCTGAAGTGAGACATTAAGTAATGCTTGATGGCTAATCAAGAGGTCATTCTGAAGAGAATTTAAAAAAATGAAGCAAATCAGCCCAGTAGAACGCCCGCACGAGCTGTGAAAAGGATAGATCCCAAATGTGGATTTTTAAAGAAATACCTTCGTCTGAAAAATTAAATGAGAAATAATTAAAAGAACTTTCTTCCTTCTAATGATCTTTTCATTATTGTTGGTTCGTATTGCCTCAAATTTCGGCTTCCTGTACGGAAGATAATTTCTATCTCGTATCTTCGTGCCTTATTTTTTTTTTGACCATCAAAAAATCTATCATCATCGTTTTCAACTTCGAACTTCCTCTTCAATATTCACATAGTTTTATCAATGTAACGACTTCCTATCAATCTCAGTAACAAAATTTATCGTTCTGGATGTATGTTAATCTGCTCGTGTATATGCAACTAGCAAGATTTATTGAACAAGTGCAAAAATTCATCTAGTATTCGTGTAGGCCAGCACAATTATGAAGAACTTTGCTCAGTTTGTAATTGCTGTAACAGTTGTGACAAGAGTATCAACAGATGAGAGTACAACAGCGCCGGGAGACGAAAATGGTACGTATAACAAATATATATTTAATGCTTTTAGGTACTTAACACCGATGTGAGAGGTTCATTGATGGTGTGCAAAGTACAATAATTTAATATAAGTAGATTTACGCAGTCTCCAGAATGGAAAAAAATTGTAAAATAAAATCTAAAGTAGGTACTTTCATCAAACGACGACATACTCAAAGGAGTAAAACAGACGGAGTAATCTAATTAAAGCCACAGAAATACAAAATACACCGGAGCGCTTTCGATTAAAGAACCATTGTTAACGGGTGACATGAAAGCAACTGAACCAACACCGGCCGGCAACAAACACTGCCGAGGAAATCATGCTGAACTAGCGAGTCATTACAATGTGAATCATTCTCATAAACTAGTTCAATCAATCCCTCATCAGGTATGTACCTGTTGAGCACATTTAGGTTGTCGTTATTCAGATGGCGAATAATTTCAATATGTTCAAACGCGGTACGCTTGAAAACCGAGGACTCTCTATAGAGGAGGGACTCGGATCCCTCTTTGAAACTATGGCCAGTGGTGATAAGATGGTCCGCAAATGCCGAATCACCCAATTTCTTCTTTTCCCACGCCTTCCTATGCTCATCAATTCTAATTTTGAGCTGACGTCCAGTATTCCGGCTGTTCTCCGATTGTGTTCAGACCACCAAGAAACTGGAGAAATTTTTGACTGAAAAGTGGATCCGCACCGAGTTGCGGAGGTGGCACGGGAAGTTGAATATCACCACAAGGTTGAACTTGTTGGTCCATTCGAGACTTTCCGGTGTATTCTCGCCAGGTGAGTTGGATCTCTTTATTAAGTCGGTTAACATCAAATTCCGGTCGTTTGAGGCTGAATTGAGACGCAAGAAAAATAAAAAGCTTAGCTCCCTCTAAAAATCGAATGCCTCCGCTGTCCAGGAAGTGAGTACTGATGTCAGCGGAAATTTTTACCACGGATTATAAATTGTAGTAATGTTGAGTTTGAGAGTGATGAGTTGAATCTCTTGGAAGAGGGCTTAAAATTCGGGTTACCCCCTCTTAATAATGCTGACACTTTGGCCAATGTCGTTGCGGACCTTGAAATAAAAATTGGGCCTGGGGTCAATACTCAGAAAGCTTGTGCTGCCCTTGTTCGTCATACCCCCCTCCCTCGGATAAATGATCTTGCTTTGGAGGTGATTAAGAGGATTAAGAGGAAGGTCAGGGAGGAGGGCTCAACCATTACTAAGGCTGATAAAAGGAATGCCATTGTAGTTATGGAGAAGTCCTCCTATGTCTCCAAGGTCTATGACATTCTCGACCAGGGTGGTGCCAGGGTAAATGCGGATTTTAACTTTCCAAATCACGTTAAAGGAGTTAGACGTATTATAAACAACAACGAATTTATTATCAAAACCCCTTCGCTTAAAAGATTTCTCCTTGAACCCAACCCTGTGCCGCCCTTATTGTACGGGCTGCCTAAGTTTCATAAGAAGGGCACTCCGATGCGGCCGGTCGTTTCCTTTGTGTCTTCCCCCACGTACTTCTTGGCAAAATTTTTGGACCGTTGGTTTAAATCTAGAGTAGATTTTGAGTCATCCTACTCTGTGAAGAATTCGGTCTCTCTGGCTGATAAGCTCAAAAATGACATTCTTCCGCCTGATTCTACCCTATGCTCTTTTGACGTAGTCGGCTTATTTCCGAGTATCCCTAGGGCTACTGCCATGCAGCATATGGGAGGCCTCTTGGTCCAATCTAATATCTGTCACGAAGAACTGGCAGAATTTTTCAATTTACTCAATATTTGTTGGTCTCCCAATTTTTGCAAATTTGAAGGGAAAATTTTTCGAATTTCCAGAGAAGGTAGGTATCCCCTATGGGCTCTCCTCTGGGTTCCCTCATTTCGGAGGTTTTCATGTCTAAATTCGAGCTCGATCTTTTTTCCTCTGGCCAGGGGCTTTTGAGTCATATACATTATTGGCACAGGTATGTTGATGATGTCTTGTGCATGTGGACCGGTCACCGAGATCTCCTTTTGGAGTTTCTTAGGTATCTCAACTGTTTGTATCCTTCCATCAAATTCACGTTGGAAGTAGGCGGTTTATCTATAAATTTTTTGGACCTTACTATCTCTAATAGAGAAGGTGCCCATGAATTCGCCATATATAGAAACGATACTTCGACCGATATTACTGTCCACGGTAGATCTTTCTGCCCTGTCGCCCACAAAATTGCCGGTTTTAATAGTTACATCCACCGGTTGACTAGTATTCCATTGGGTCACCTCGCTTTTCAATAGGAGCTTTTGACTATAAAGCACTTGGCAAGAGTGAATGAGGTCAGCTTAGATATTGACTTGATGGTCCATAGAAAATTGACTCGGAAAAGCCTTGATTCCACTACCTCCCTCCCCCGCAATCCGGCGTCTGACAGTAGAAAACATTGGATCAGGCTCCCCTTTTTGGGAAAATTCTCTTCCCAGTTAGGTCGTGTCCTCCGCCCATTTGGGTTTCGCCCAGTGTATTACAATCTTAACACTGTAAAAAGTCTGTTCGTTAAGCTGAAGGACCCCATCCCACTGGTCGAAAGAAGTGGGGTTTACAAAATGGAGTGTAATGACTGTAATGGACTCTACATAGGTGAGACTGGACGTCAGCTCAAAATTAGAATTGATGAGCATAGGAAGGCGTGGGAAAAGAAGAAATTGGGTGATTCGGCATTTGCGGACCATCTTATCACCACTGGCCATAGTTTCAAAGAGGGATCCGAATTTCTCCTCCATAGAGAGTCCTCGGTTTTCAAGCGTACCGCGTTAAAACATATTGAAATTATTCGCCATCTGAATAACAACAACCTAAAAGTGCTCAACAGGAACATACCCGATGAGGGGTTGATTGAACTACTTTATGAGTATGATTCACATTGTGATGACGACTCGCTAGTTCAGTCATGATTTCCTCAGCAGTATTTTTGCCGGCCGGTGTTGGTTCAGTTGCTTTCATGTCACCCGTTCACAATGGTTCTTTAATCGAAAGCGCTCCGGTGTGTTTTGTATTTCTGTGGCTTTAATTAAATTACTCCGTCTGTTTTACTCCTTTGAGTATGTCGTCGTTTGATGTCTTTGGTCATAATTTGGAGAACCGAATTAATTCTAAATACTTTCACTTTGACGTTTCGGAATGCCAGAGCACCATTGTCAAAACATACTGACGACTGGTCCTACATATTACCCCTATGCGTATTTCTTGTGCAAAGGAATTACGTGTGCTGGTACCTTTTTTGCCCTCCTTTGTCGTCTATTATTTTCACTTGACCTGGATGATGGCTGACCAGAGTGTTTGATAAAAAAAAATCGTGTGGAAGGAGAAAGCTTTTGATTCATTTCATTTTCTAATGTTTAAATTCGTACTCGAGTTGGAAAATAGGTTCATCGAAATACATTATCATATCAAACAAACACTCGAGTAATTTTTCACTAACTCTTCCTGAGAATTCTGAATTTTAATTTAAAAAACTGTATGATTCCAGCGTACTTCTATAGTGGAGAACACGAACGCATATTTCTTTGGTGTATATTGAAGATTGGTGAAAAATTGACGAGGTAAGTATTCATCAGCGAAAATGAAAATTTAGCTCTACTCCCACCAAAAGTACAAAAATTCTGAGATAGATTTTCCACAAGCAACATCAACAACAACCTACATTTTAGCTGCTTTCGAGATCCCGGACGTTGTCTCTTAATGCAGTCAAGGAGCTAAACAAGAACCGTGTGCTGTTCAAACTACTATACATATGTAAAGGGGGATTTCTGATAGAAACGAAGGCAATTTTCTTCCTTTTACTTCTGCAAGAAGGATCATCTACCTAATATGATGTTCCCCCGAAACGATTGTGAAATCTGGGAAATTTTTTCAGTTCGTTTCGAACTTGTATGGGTGACTTTCCAGGTAACCCGGTCAATTTAGCCTTCAAGGTGGACGTAATTCCTACAGCTATATCCTAGGTTTATCGTTCCCTATGAGGCGAAACGTGCCACAAAAATCAGTTTTTCTAAATAACACGTCCAGTATGCACGCTAGAGAAGATTTACAAGAAAAAGAAAATGTTGCTTACTAAATTTTACATAGAAGTTATCTCCTGTACAATTTTCGTAGAGGCGAAAGGAAAGCCCCTAGCGCGCGGAAGAAGTTGTATAATATGATTGACATTTTCATCCCTGCCCAAACAAAAATATTTTCAATTCTATGAATTAAAGATATAAAATATATCTGCCGTACAGAGTTAAATTGACATGTATGCAGAAACAACTATCATGAAGACGAGATCTTCCGCGCAATTCGTTGTAAGTGTGTTTGTAATGAGACTTTGTAATCACGCACCACTACTATCACAATCGAGCATATATAAGATTTTTTTGAAATATATGCATCGTGATGTGCCGTATCTCATCAGAATCGAGAACTCTTGAAGGAAATTTTTACTATTATTGAACTCTAAAATCTTAAAGATTTGATTCCTAACGGTACGGCACATAAGGTTTCCTCCTCTCCAAGTTCGGGAGTCACGTGTGTGAGGTAAGGAAAGTGGTCAATGATTCGGCTTACATATTCTCGAGTATTAGAGAGAAAAAGGGCGTCCTCACCCCCAACCCTATGCCGCCGAGGCTCTATGGTCTCCCGAAACTCCAAAAAGTAGGAGCACCGATCAGACCCATCTTCTCGGCCATATCGTCTCCTACGTATCACCTGGCAGCCTTCCTGGATGATTGGTTCAAATCCTCTACCCTTATCAAACATAAATATTCTGTCTCAAGTTCCACCGACCTGGTGGAGAAACTCTGGAGTGAGGGTCCCCTGCCTAACCAGGCCTGGCTCACGTCCTTCGATGTTGTAGGCTTGTTCCCCAACATCCCTCTCGAGCCTACCGTTCAATATGCCCTCCAAAAAATCACAGAGGTGAATGTTCACCCCACCCTCGTTTGGACATCGACAAGATGGTCAACAGAGTTGACGTCGCTCCCTAAGCTTGCCCCCCTTCCACCTAAGACCAAGTGGATACGCCTTCCCTTCTTGGGGAAGTTCACCCACGGTGTGGCCAAGATCTTCAAACCCTACAAACTTGGGCCTGGCTTTTACAACGGAGAACAAGGCCTTAACCATGAGTTTTTATAGTATAACACTGTGATCTTATTGGCAATAACAATGCTGTGTTGTGATTGGTTCACTTCTTAGAAACTTATTCTTACAAAAATATGACATTGTGTTCTTATTGGCTAAAACATACTGCTTTGTGATTGGTTCGATCTATCGTTCTAAATGCTGCGTTTCTATTGGCTACCTGGATTCCTGCCGTCTCATTGGTTGGTTCCGTTCTTCTTCTCTCGTCCAATCACCAGGCCGAATAATTTTTCGCTGTCAAATGTGATTACATTGTTTGAGAGGCAGGCTTTCTTCCTCTTGGCTTTTGCAATCTCCATTTGTTCCCAGAGTTTTCTTCTCTTTGTGCGATTCTCTACGTGTATGACTTCAAATATTCCCTCTCCATCGTGGTTTTCCTCGTTACAGTGTTTCCCAAACAGTGACTTGTCATCTTCTTTCTCCCTCGACGTTTTGTGCTCCTTTCTCCTGATCTAAAACCTTCTCCCAGTCTCACCGATATACATAAATCCCCTCGCACTATTCACAACTGAGCTTGTACACTCCGCTTAAGCTTTCCTTGTCCTTTTGTTCCGTCTGGTCATTGCTGATTCTCTTCACCATGGGTTGGTTATTCTGGATACCCACATTCACATCGTAGCCATTGAACGCCTTTATCACCTTGTTTATGTACTTTCCTATATATGGTATCGATCCGGAGTACTTTCTCACTATGCTATCATGGGTTCCTTTCTTTGTTTCCATTTTCCCAAAGACTCCCTCCACCACACATCTGCGGTAGCCATTGGCTTCTGCGATCTGCTGTACTACCTCGATCTCTTTCCTCTTCTCTTCGTTGTTCTCTTTCCTGACTGTAGAACCAAACTCAAGGGGCTTGTGAAACTCCCCAAAGCGAACCGTCCGATGAGACCCCTGGTCAACAGCATTCAATCACCATGCTACAAGATAGCAAAGATCGTAGCCACATTCCTGAAAGAAAACTACCAGTTTGCACCCAGAAGAAGTATCAGAAACAACGGAGAGCTGATTGAGCAACTGGACAAGTTGGAAATCAGGAGTAACGAAAAGCTGATATCCTTTGATGTGACTAATATGTTTGGTACCATACCGAAGGAGGAACTTCTCACCCTGCTCAAAAGCAACAGATACCATGGGAACCCCGATGGGTCGAAGTACGCCAACATAGTGGAGGAGATCTTGAGCCAGAATTACTGCCGCTTCAATAACAGGTTCTACAGTCAGGAAAGGGGACTTGCGATGGATCACCGCTGTCACCAATACTGGCGGAGATATTCATGAATGATATGGAAAACAAGATATTGAAGGGCAGCAAGTTCAGAAACTCGATCAAACACTGGGCCAGATATGTAGATGATATCCTAATTGTGTGGACAGGCACTGATAGACAGGTGGATCAATTCTTTTCAGAAATGAACGCGATGAATGAGAGCATCAAATTCACAGTAGAAAAAATGGCAATGAGACCATCAACTATTTGGATCTTACACTCACAATGGAGAACAATAGGATAGAATACAAAATCTACAGGAAGCCGACGCATACTGACACCATCATTCCAAATGACTCCTACCACCACCCCAGGCACAAGTTAGCGGCAATCCGAAACTACTGCTATCGGGCAATTTCTATCCTCAAGAACAACGAAGAGAAGAGGAAAGAGATCGAGATAGTAAAGCAGATCGCAGAAGCCAATGGCTACCGCAGATGTGTGGTGGAGGGAGTCTTTGGGAAAATGGAAACAAAGAAAGGAACCCATGATAGCATAGTGAGAAAGTACTCCGGATCGATACCATATATAGGAAAGTACACAAACAAGGTGATAAAGGCGTTCAATGACTACCATGTGACTGTGGGTATCCAGAATAACCAACCCATGGTGAAGAGAATCAGCAATGACCAGACGGAACAAAAGGACAAGGAAAGCTTAAGCGGAGTGTACAAGCTCAGTTGTGAATAGTGCGAGGGGATCTATGTATATCGGTGAGACTGGGAGAAGGTTTTAGATCAGGAGAAAGGAGCACAAAACGTCGAGGGAGAAAGAAGATGACAAGTCACTGTTTGGGAAACACTGTAACGAGGAAAACCACGATGGAGAGGGAATATTTGAAGTCATACACGTAGAGAATCGCACAAAGAGAAGAAAACTCTGGGAACAAATGGAGATTGCAAAAGCCAAGAGGAAGAAAGCCTGCCTCTCAAACAATGTAATCACATTTGACAGCGAAAAATTATTCGGCCTGGTGATTGGACGAGAGAAGAAGAACGGAACCAACCAATGAGACGGCAGGAATCCAGGTAGCCAATAGAAACGCAGCATTTAGAACGATAGATCGAACCAATCACAAAGCAGTATGTTTTAGCCAATAAGAACACAATGTCATATTTTTGTAAGAATAAGTTTCTAAGAAGTGAACCAATCACAACACAGCATTGTAATTGCCAATAAGATCACAGTGTTATACTATAAAAACTCATGGTTAAAGCCTTGTTTTCCAGTTGCGACACAACTGATGATGGGATAACAGCCGAAAGTACTCTTCAATAAGCAACTAATAAAGTAGATTTGTACAATTGAAAAACCCTTTTTCAACACAAAAAGGCGTTCGACTCATCAGGAACACCTCATTAAGGAAGGTCACCGATTCGACCTAAACAACTGCCAGCTAGTACGGTTTGAAGGGAATTATCATGGGAGGAAGGCACTGGAGGATTTCGAGCTACTTCATACCCAGGAGAAAGGCGAGAAAACTATCCTCAATAAGGTCATCCCCGTTTGCACCTATTTTGACTCCGGCACGCAAAGCGACAATCGAAGGAGCGAAAACGAGGGACATCGAACTTGCCAGAACCCTCTCCCCCCTTGGAGGTTAGTACGAAATTGGCAAGAACGGAAACAATGAACCCAAAGAAACTGCTGATTTAGCCGCGGAAATGGCGTGGCTTGAAAGCGTCGACTGACGGCACGTACTCGCCTGGCTGATTCATTATCGCTTGTACATACCTGTACCTTCAATTAGTAATTTCCTTTCTTTCTCAGTGTTCTTGAACTTGTATTTCACCTCAGTCTGTGTTTGTTATTCGTTGATAATGGTACGTTTACCGAAAGATCTAAAAATAATTACGGTTGAGTACCTAAGAATTTGAGTGTGCTTTATTTTTATTCTCAATTTTAATGAAGTATATCATGCAGAAAAATATTGAATTCTGAATCGAAAACTGATTTTAAAGAACAACTATAGTGATCTGATTTTCCTCAGAACACATTTTACGGCTAATTTTAATACTTTTCCGTGGGATCGTTGTTTCTGCATAAAATAAATACGTCAATTTAATTTTGTACGGCAGATATGTAAATATGCTCTTTCTTGCAGGCCGCGCTCTCTAAATGAAAATGTTTGTGAAATTATAATGCGCACACGTCACGTTTTCGGTAAGTATTAAAATTAAATTGCTCATCTTTGAAGTAAGTATTTTCATGTTTTTAACAGGGAACCTGTTTTATCGCTGGAGAAAATTTAAGAAAAATAACTGGCGTTGTCCTGTATAACTTTCAACTTTCGATTGGACTATTGAGCTGTTTCTGATGGGAGAAGTGGAGCGTGCGATCGTTGTTGTTGTGCTAGCGGAAAGACGGAATTTTCAGGAAGATCGTCTTCCGTTTTGAACTCGCAGTAAGAAATTGGCTAGTCTCGGGATGAATGGTTCCAAAAAGGGAAATAAATCCCCAAAGCAAAAAATTTCTCAAACATTCAAACTACTTAATTCCCAAGCGAAATTCAGCGTAGAGTCCGGAAAAAATTGTTAAAAAACTCGGGAAAGCAACAAAATGGGTCAATGGGCGCAAAAAAGGATCAAAATTTCCCCAAGACGAAAAACTGTTCAGAATTTCAAACATCACTCAAATTCTCTAGGAAAATCTGAAGTTAAGTTTAAAAACAAATGATCAAAAATTCTGCGAACTCGTCTTCTGTCTTCTTGCACTCATTGTTCGATATTAGCAAGGTTTCTGCGTCCGATCAGAGTGGGCAAATGCAAGACAGCTAACTCCTTGTTATTCCCAACTGTGAAGGGAATATTGTCAAGAAGATCGTCCTCCTCCTTCGCTTGGAACAACGAGGAATCATTGTGCGTGTGCCTGCTTTGATCAAGAGCCTGACTTTAGCCGATTTCTCACGGCGAGCTCACAACGGGACACTACCTTCTCGGTAATTTTCTGTTCATCGCTTGAAAGAACGAGCAACTCTTGTGCATTTTCCGTTTATTTCATACAAGGGGCTTTACCCGATCTCTCACCATGAGCGATCAACAGAGGCCGATCTTCTTGGTAATATTTCATTCTCCGCCTGAAACACCGCGCTGCTTTCGTGCACTTGCCCGCTTTAACCATACGCGGGCCAGTAGCTGATCTCTCACCGCAAGCGACCGACAGAGGACGATCGTCTTGATCATATTTTATTCTCCGCCGGAAACAACGAGCTTCTCATGTACATTTGCCTGCTACATTTGCACGCGGGAACCTAGCCAATCTCTCTCCACAAGCTCATATTGGAGGACAATCTTCTTTGAAGCACAACCATCTTCGTTTGGAACATCGAGGAATCGTTGTGCATTGGCTCACCCCAATCATACGCAGGGCTTCACCTGATCTGTCACCGCGAGTGCTGCTCTGTACTGTACCTTCTGTACCTTCCATTGTCGCGAAAAAAACGAATACCTGAATGTTTGCCTGCAAAGCATTCACCGACTTCTTTCCGGGAGCATTCAACAATAGACTAGCCTTTCGGTCACATTCTCCCTAGAAGCCAACAAAACGAGAATTGGGGCACATTTTCCCCTTTTGATTCAGGTAGGGACTTCAGCCAATCTTTCGCTGCTAGCTATCAACAGAGAAGCTTCTCAGTATTGTTCCCTCCATCCCATGGAACTATGAGAAACTTCACAAATTGCCTTCTTCGATCAAATACATTGCCCTAGCTGATCTTCCACAGCCAGAATACAACAGAAGAATTGTTTGCTTAGTTTTGGACACGTTCTTTTTTTTCGAAAACCTGAACAATATATTTCCTGTTTTGAAGAAATGTTGTTGGTCCCATTGAACCATTTGGGTGCTGTTCAGAATTTTTTAATAATTTTTTCCGGAATCTACGCTAAATTTCACCTAAGAATTGAGTAAAGTCTACAAGTTCGAGCGATTTTTTGCTTGAGGGAAATTTTTATCCTTTTTGAGCCCATCAACCCATTTTGCTGCTTCTTAAAATGTTTCAATCATATTTTTTCAACTCTACGCTGCGTTTCCTTCGAGTGACATAATCTAATTCTTAAAATGCTCAAAATTCATTTAAATACTGTAAAATGAATTATTTTTAGGCACCGTAGCTATTTTTTCATCGTCAGTTTACAACGGATGACGAACTTCCCTGAAAATTCACTCTTTCGACTGACACAACAAGAATGACCACTGTGACGTCACAGGCCCCACTTCCCAAGCTATATATAATACGAGGGGGCTTGAAAAAAACTCATAAAATTGCAGGCCTGACGAGAGGGGGGACAACTGGGGAATTTGTCCCCGAGCCCGGCTCTATTTTCAAGGGCAGGGGACGAAAAATTTTTTGGGGGGCCGCTTTGTTCCTTGCCCCGGACCCGACTGTAGCTCTCGACGAACTTGTGCGATTGTGACGTACGTTGTCATCAAACTGTGACGTCACTAGCCCCGTCTCAAGCTAAATAAGATAGGAGAAAGAAGAAATATACTCACAAGGGGGAAGAAAGTTTTGCTAAAATCGGAAAATTACCTCCCTTCTGAGCTCCAAGGTTAGGGATGGTGAATTGGATCGTGGTGACGATGGTATTATTCAAAAATTTCAGCCACGTGTCATAAATCATAGTAAAACCGAGTTTAACCGTGATGAGTTGATACTTTAGGAGAAGAGATTGAAATTCGGGCTTCCCCCTCTAAAAAATCAGGAGACTCAAGCAAACGTTGTGGCTGATTTAGCAGTGAAAATCGGCCATGGTGTAAATACCCAGAAAAAATGTGCCGAAATGGTTCGTAGTACCCTTCTCTGTTGCATAAGCGATGCAGGGAGTGAATTGATCATGGGTTTGAGGAGGAAAGGTGGGTTATTACTAAGGCTGACAAAGGGAATGCCGTCGTAATTTTGAACAATTCTTCCTATGTCTCCAAGGTTTACGATGTGCTTTGCCAATGTGGGGCCAAGGGGGCCCCTCTTTTTGATTTTCCAAAATGGTAGTGAGGTTATCATTAAGAGCCTTTCATTAAAGAAAACCATTTTGGAACCGAATCCAGTTCCTCCCCTCCTTTACAGTTTGCCGAAGGTACACAAAGAAAATGTGCCGATGCGGCCGATTGTCTCATTCGTTTCCTCCCCCACCTACTCCCACGCCAAGTTACTGGATAGATGGTTCAAAGCTCGTGTGGAGGTGAAGTCTCCCTATTTAGTTAAGAATCCGAGTGCCCTGGCTGAAAAATTGAAGGCCAGGTTCAAATTTGTGCTCGTTTGATGTCGTTGGGCTTTTTCCCAATATCCCTAAGGCTAACACTATGCAACAAATAGGTAAATTGCTTGTGGAATCTGGCACTCCTCATAATGAATTTGGCGAATTTTTCGACCTGTTGAACGCCTGTTGGTCAACTAATTTTTGCAAGTTTGATGGTAAATATTTTGAGTTCCCTGAGGAGGTAGCGATTCCTATAGGTTCCCCTTTGGGTTCTCTTGTCTCGGAGGTTTTTATGTTTAAATTTGAGCTTGACCTGTTTTCTTCGGGCCAGGAGTTTTTGAATCACGTTTTCTACTGGCATAGGTACGTGAGTGACATATTGTGCGCGTGGATCGGTCCTGCGGAGCTCCTTATTTCTCGCTTATTTAAATAGCATATACCCTTCCATCAAATTTACTCTATAAGTTGGTGGTTCCTCGATAAATTTTCTGGACCTAACCATATCTGTCATTGACGGTGTCCATGAATTCGGTATTTACCGGAACAGTACTTCAACCGACATTGCTATCCACGGGTCGTCTTTTGTACCTTTTGCCCATAAATTTGCTACATTCAATAGCTTAATCTATCGCCTCACTCAACTCCCTCTGAGTGAGGTTGCCAAAAAGAACTCGTGACGATAAAGCATTTGGCTAGAGTGAATCAAGTCCTGGTAGACATTGACCTGATGGTCCGTAGGAGACTCACAAGAAAATGTCTCGATTCTAGAACCACCCTCCCCCGCGAATTGCACCTTGATAGGCGAAAACGGTAGATTAGGCTACCGTTTCTGGGGAGGTTTTCTTCGGAGTTGAGCCGTGTCCTCCGTCCCTTCGGTTTTCGAACAGCGTTTTATAGTACCAATACTGTTAAGAGCCTTCTGGTCAAATAAAAGATCCGCTACCGATGGCCGATGGGGGGTGTTTATAGGGTAGCCTGTGGTGATTGCCCCAGAGTGTACATAGATATGACTAGCTGTCAACTCCAGATTAGAGTTGATGAACATAAGAAAGCATGGAAAAAAAGAAAAGTAGGTGAGTCAGCGTTTGCTGACCATTTAATTGAAAGTGGTCATAGTACCAAAGAGGGGTCTGAAGTTCTCCTCCACCGGGAAAAATCATATTTCAGGCGCTTAGCTTTAGAAGAAATTGAAATTCATCGTCACCGAAATATTAAAGACATCGTGTTGAGCAGGTACCGTTCCTGAGGGCTGGCGATTTTAATGCCAAGTCAGAAGAGTGGCGATCAGGCCGTACGGACATCTGTGGGTATGCCTTGGGGGAGTGGATTGCTTACAATCGACTGGAAACAGTCAATATCGGCAACACTCCTACCCCAGTGCATCAAGGATACGGGTCCATTATTGATATCACCTTTGCCTCGGAGAGCCTAGCCCGAAAAATAGAAGGCTGGGCGGTACTGGACAAGGAGCTTTCTGGGAGCGACCACCGGTGTATCAACTTCTCCATCCGCCGG
The DNA here is from genome assembly GCA_035079385.1 of Aspidiotus rigidus. Classification (NCBI taxonomy): domain Eukaryota; kingdom Metazoa; phylum Arthropoda; class Insecta; order Hemiptera; family Diaspididae; genus Aspidiotus; species Aspidiotus rigidus. The sequence continues at coordinate 738,608 of JAVHKY010000041.1, read as the reverse complement.
GAAGTTGAGGTCGCTGCTCCACAAAAGCTGGTAAGAAAATGGGCCGTTAGGAAGCTGAATAGCGACCACTTGAAGGCTAGCTATCTTGCTCTCACATGGGATCAAGAAGAAGAGCAAGCAGGCAATGCGGAGGTGGCAGCAGAGAGGATGATCAAGACTGTTACCAAAGCTTGCGATATAGCCATGCTCAGGCAAGGTCCAACAAAGAAGAGGAGGGCCGTTTACTGGTGGACCAACAAGATTGCCGAATTGAGAAAAGAGTGCAACCGTCAGCGCCGGATATACCAGCGTAGTAGTGGTCGCGAAGGGGCGCGGGCGGTTGCACCTGAATACCAGCTGGCTCGTAAAAGGCTGAAGAAGGCCATCAAGGACAGCAAGAGTGCTGCATGGCGAGAGCTATGTGAGATGGCAGATGACGACCCGTTTGGAAAGCCTTATAAGTTAGTGCTGAAGAAGCTAAAAGGCCTCTCAGCAATGAGCCGAATAGAGCCGGATGTTGTGGGTCAAATCATTGATGGCTTGTTCCCACAGCAGCCACCACCAATGGTAACGCTACCATTAGTTGAAGAGGATGGTCCATCCCTCCTAGGCACCGAGGAGGTGGATGCAGCAGTCAATAGACTGCGGGGTAAGTATTGGAAGACTCCAGGCCCGGATGAGATTCCAAATCCAGTATGGAGCGCCATACATTTAGTTGACCCAGCACTGCGTGTTGATACATTCAATGCGGCAATTGTTGGGGGACTGTTCCCTGTGCGATGGAAGAAAGCCAGGCTATCGTTGATCGATAAGAAGGAAAAACCACCTGGTCTACCATTCTCTTATCGTCCACTTTGTCTGCTAGACAATGTTGGGAAACTTCTAGAAAGAGTGATAGCCAATCGTTTGGAGAGCTATCTGAAGGAAAGAGATATAATCTCTGATAGCCAGTACGGTTTTCAAACTGGACGCTACACATCAGAAGCTGGGATCCGGCTGAAGAGGATACCGGTTCAGCGATTGATATGCGTCAGTTTTGCGCAGCCGTCAGCCTCGACATAAGAAATGCGTTCAATTCAATTCCATGGACGATTATATTGGAAGCTCTTGTGAACGCAGGAGTGCTCGCATACCTGCTCAGGATGATCAGCAGCTATCTTAGCTGTCGTGAAATCCCAGCAGAGAAGTCTGCTGATACAGTAAAGCGCTCTGTTAGCTGTGGGGTACCGCAGGGGTCGGTCCTTGGGCCGCTTTTGTGGTGCGTCGCATTTAACGGAATCTTTAAGGTGAAGCTACCACCGGGGGTTAAGCTTATCTGCTATGCGGATGACACCCTGGTGGTATGCACCGCCGAAACAACTGTAGCGGTGGAGAGCAGGGTAAACCGGGCCCTAGAGGATGTGACGTGTTGGATCGAGTCTGCTGGACTTGAACTTGCAGCAAGTAAGACGGAGGCCATATTATTCACGACCCGTCGGAAGTTCAAGCCACCCACCTTTCGCCTGCGAGGTGTGGAAATTGGAATCAAGAAGCAAATGAAATATTTTAGCATCAGGTTCGACTCAACGCTGAGCTTCAGGCACCATTTCCTGATGGCAGCGGAGAAGGCGGGCCGGGTAGTTGGATACCTAAGCCGTCTGATGAGGAACCTAGGAGGACCGAGAGAAGCAAGAAGAAGGATCATGATGAGCACCGCCTTGTCGATCCTCCTATATGGTGCGCCAGTATGGGCCGACTCCATGAAGATACCATACCGAAGAAGAGAGATGGTAAAGATCCAACGAAGAGCTGCGCTGAGGTGTGTTAGTGCCTACCGCATTGTCTCGACGGAGGCTCTTTGTGTATTAGCACGTTCACCACCAATCGAGCTCCTTGCTGAGGAGAGAGCGGTGGTGTTCAAAGCAAAGAAGAAGACAACGACCAACCAAAAAGCTTTACGGGTCAAGCAGAAGGCCAGGCGCTCCTTGCTTGTAAAGTGGAAAGCAAGAATTGCCCAGAGTGAGCTGACTACATGGACAACCCGTGTGCTAATACGCGACCTCGACGAGTGGATGAACCGACACCATGGTCAGCTGAACTTTCACCTGACGCCGGTGTTAAGCGGCCATGGCTGCTTCAACAAGTACCTTCACGAGAAGTTAAGGAAATTTGAGCAGGCAACGTGTTCGCACTGTAACCAAGGGCGGGATGATGGACCACAACACACCTTATTTGAGTGTAAGGCGTGGAGGCGTGAGTGGGACGAGCTTAGTCAGTCTCTTCAAGAGATCGGGGGTAGATGAAGCGCTCGACCCGAGTAGACTGGTACCCACCATGCTAGGTTCCGAAGAAGCATGGAACCAGGTGTCTGCATTTGCAGCCACCATCATGAAGAGGAAGATGGACCAGGAATGGAATAGGCAAATGCAGAACCACGCTATGGCCTACTCAACACCTGTGTACCATCAACATTCAGATCTGCAGAAAGAAGAGGACCAAGATCTTCCCTGAAGAAAGGAGATGAAGAAACTCCAACAATGACCTACTGTATTGTGTATTGTGGTGGTGTTTGTTGTCGTGAGTGTTCTTATGTTTTTGTGCGTGCCAGGGGGCACTGCAGCTTGACGGTTGCCAAAGCAACTTGGCAGTTGCCGAGTGAAAGAGGGGGTTCGCGTAGGAGATTCCTCCTTCACTGAAGATATACCCGAAAGGGTCGATTCTGGTGTTGGAGGAAACAATATTAAATGCATACGCAACCCGCACCTACTCCATAATGGATGATGGGCGGTGCTGCACATGCGACACACAAACGTTCCTGAGGATGATTCACATTTCGATGACTCGCTCGTTCAATCATGACCTCCTCTTCGTTGTTACTCGTTCTTGTTGGTGTTGGGTTCAGTCGCTTTCTATACCTCGAGAATGGCTGTTTAGCCGAAAGCACTCGGTTGTGTGATTTTATTGCGGTTCTTGTATTTGTTTCTTTACTCCTCGTGAGTATATTTCTTCATAATGGATGACCGTAAAATTAAAACACAAATTGATTCTATAGGAGGGAGACTTAAGAAATTGTCGAGCTCCGAGCTTTGCCGACTGGCTGGACGGCGGACGTTCCTTCCGAAAAACGCCCCGACAAAACAGGTTCCCCGTTAATATGAGAATGAGACCTTCTACTTCAGTATGCGTTAAAATACGATTGTAACGAATTAAAGGGAATGTTTTCCACCCTCCTCGAACTTGTCGTGAAAAATAAGTCTATTGCAGCAGCGATAATCGCAGCTTCGACCACCTGTACTAAGATAGAGGTTCGATGAAAGTTGTGAGTTAAATAATAATTTAGGAGGAACTTGAAGAGGATACATTTTAAACTTGATTAATTTGGAAGTAGCTGAATAATTGAGGAGCAGTATAGATATCTAGATTGACGTACACTAGGGTCTAGCGGTCATCGTGCACGGGTAGATCACATATTACTGTAAAACGTTGAATGCCTAAACAAATCCAAGTTCTGTACTTCGGCCTAATAAATAAATTAGCTCACACCATAAACCAAAATTTCTTTTCAGATATTCTTATGTACTATAAAAATGGAACTGAGGCAAGATACAACTCTTGTAAACGAATGTATTTCTCGGAATTGGGAAAAATAGACACACACGATGAGTACTGGTGAGTATAAGTCAGGTCGTTTGTTCTGAGAAATGTTTAACAGAAATAGAAGGGTCTGTGACTACTTGTTTTGTTTTTTTTTTCAGGCATGAACAATGTTTTATCATGACTCCTGATGAGTATGAAATGAAGGATGAAAAGAATAGTCCTTTCTTGTCTTGGTATGAATATTCAATATTAGTGATTGCAATTTTCGGAACCCTGTTCTTAATGTGTAAGTTTAGAAGGGTATTTTGCTTCGGACATTTCCTTTTATAGGGTCATTATATCTTCAAGGGTCACATATGTATATTAGGCGCGAATTTTTTCATATAAAACAACCTATCCCGTACAAAATACAAATTTATTTATGCGCTTTTCTCATAAATGCTACATTAAATTTTAAGTGATGGTACCTAAGTAAAATGTGTTGTATAATTTCATGTTCGCGTCGTAGGCTACCTGAATACTAAATCAATACTAGAACAATTTCCTGTTGCTTACTGTCTTGAATTTGAATTCATCCTGAAACCATAATTTTGCTCCATCTAATTATGGTATCAACATTTTTGATAATTATGTATATGTCTTTGGGCTGGTGTCAATCACATGTCTGTGTAAGGTAAAGTAACGTGACGCTCTATGACGTCGTCAATGACCTCGACCTACTTTAGGGACTTTTATTCGCAAACGGCCAAAGACATAAACATGATTTGATGTTTTCCTTGACGTGGAGAAATTTACCCGAACTTTTTCCATCAGAAGTTTCGAAGTTCATCTTGGAAGAAATGCAGGCTGAAGAATACAGGACGATAGAATACACTGATGTCCATTTGAAATATGCAGCTGGAACCAAAGTTTTTCCAACAATTGACGGTAGCGCTATTTGGAATAATATAGGGCTGGGAGTTCATCAGCTGTATTGACATGTTTCATGTCTTTAGACTAAGTTGTAGGGAGAATTTTATTTTCAAAATTCTGTCCGCCACAACCTTTAAGCATTAAAAATGTTTACAAAGGGCCATGAGAACATCCCACTATCGTATACAAGACTAGAAAAAAAACATGCGCAGACAAATTTGTGTAATTTCTCGACTGAATTTAATTAAAATTTTATCATCAACCACCAGCCATTGTCAATCTTCGTTCAGAGACGAATTTAACAAAAATCGAATTTTTGCAGCAAAGAGAGGGTTTTAGGCATTTGAAAAAACCTAACCAAATAAATGAAGATCATATTCTTTCTCAGTAAACGAGTATTTTGCAATGTCAAGATGACCGCGTAAATGGAATATACAGAATGAATACTCATATGCCTAGTAATCTGTATGATCTGTACTATACCTCAGTACACACCAAGTTGGTTAAACTTCTCTTTCGGGGGCTCATTTGCTCCGCTCGTTCACCCTCGTTACGTGACCGTAATTGGGGCTCTTGCCTTGGCAAACCAAGAGCACTTATGCATCCACAAAAAAAAAAATAAATAAAAACAATGGCGACTCAGTATCCGGGTCTCTTGTTTTTTTTTCTCATTGTTTCTCAATTGTTTTCAAAATATCTGGAGCTCTTTTCTTACCAAGATGTAAAGCTCAAAAGATCTATAGATTTTTTCTATCTCAAGATCTGGTTGTTCCATTCAGATCTGGAACACAATCGCGATAAGTTACACAGAAGGCTTCATCAGACCCTTGAACGAAACTTTTCTATTCGTGAGTAGTGCGACCTTATGATCCAGTAATGGTTGTATCACTCCTTCAATACAATCATAGTCATCATTATTCTACCTACCATCGTTGAAAGGTGACGGAACTGATATCAAAACTACATCAGTGTTCAAATTTCAAACACAATGTTTGTTATACTGTATGCGAAAATATGCGAAAAATAGCAATTATTAACAAGTATAAAGTCCGTTGGTGGTTCTATTTCCAGATACAAGTACTAACTTACTGAGTTGGGCAAGACGCCAGTCTACGTACATCACGTTCGTTCAGCGAAAGTTTCAATTGTATTACCAGCACTTTACAACCTGAGATGTATTGTAGCGATAATCTCGCCTGCGTTGAAAATTCATTTCTCACACCTTGTTTTTTTATAGTTGAATTTCGGACAAATTAAAAGAGAGACGAAATGCCGCACCACGATTTCCTGCAGTGGAAGTCATATTTTAAGATCCTTTGATCGACATTAAGATTTCTGAGTAATTATTCATGTCACCAAACACGAGAATAGGCCTATGAGATGATCCAGTAGAATTTTATAACTCTGAAATGAATACGATAGGTCTGCAAAAACTTCCAAGGTCGCGAACACTTGCACAACAGGTGAAGACAAGATTTGAAAAATTTTTATACATACAGTTCTATGCTCATCCTAAATATCACCACGAAAAATGAATTGACGCTGGAGATTTAGCGCGATGATAAGCTCACAGTGAACCCGAATGTTTGCGTAGGGTACGCAATGATTCAATTTCAACGCTCGCATCGTTTCTGGGGGCCTTGACCGATCATCACGGTGTGACGTCACGCAACTGTTCAGGGTCAAGGAAAAAAGATTTTTTCAAAGAAGAATACTGAAACAGTATCGTATCGGGATGGTTTCCGAATTAGACATTTCTAATTTTTTGTTTTCCTTTTTTCTTATTACATAATCAGTTTTGGACAAGTGACCAAAAAGAGCAAATTCCGCAGAAATGTTGTAATCGCAAAAGTTCGAATCACATGAAATTCATCAAAATTGAAAATTCTGAGTATCCTTCAGATAGGCTATATCGCATGTCCTTGATGAGATTTTTCAGTACCTACGCTTTATTCTTTTCGTTCAACAACTAACTAAGCGTTCTAATTCGTTCTTTTCTCACACCAAATAACAATAGAATTGAAATTGATTATACGAGTTTATAATGTAGGTACTGAAGAAATTTGTACTGTTTGGAAATTAGTCCACAGAGTCATTATGATAGAAATAATAATGAATTCGTAGTTTTTCTAATATTAATGAAAACAAGTGGACTGCACTTGTATTCTTCTTAAAACCTACGCTGTCCACGTCAAAACAGAAAGTCATTCTGTTCTAAAATAAGATTGGGGTGAAAATACTAATTTCTGATCCCGCGCCATACGTGAACATTTTTTGTAAAGATCATTGATCTGGTTAATTGTGCTGAAACGAGATTCTTCAAAATTAAAAGGTAGTTCTCTATAACATTGATTTTCTACTGACAATAAGAACAGGTGATTGATTACAATCCAACGTTTCATGAAATTATAAAGTGACCAATTTAAAATTTTCGCATTAAAATTTTATCAGGAATAAGAGTGAGAGAAAAAAAAGAAGATATTTTTATCACATAAAATTCTCAATTCCTTTGTTTACACTATGAAGACTTAATCAAAAAAAAAAAAAAAAGCTTTCGCAGCGCGAAAACATAACCGACTTTTCCTATCTTATTTTCCTACATCACTACTTCTTTTTTTTTCGTTTTGTTCATTATTGGTTACATGATATTACTTAATCGTTTTCGTTTCCAACAGCAAATAAAGTACATTTTCAAAGCTCTCTAAGTATTATTTTCATTCACTCTTCTGTATCAGTTATCTACACCCAAATACTCCCTCCCCTCCCGCTTCAATGAATGGAATATCCGTCAAAAATTTCTAATCACCAAACATGAAAGAACTATCATTCACACTAAAGGAAATAAAAATGAAATCATGCGTTAACAACAGCAAAATGACATCGTTTCCGATAGTTCATTTTCGAAACTTGCCAAGCATTATTTTATTCAATCTCGTGTACTGATAATACACAACTTATAACCCCCTCCCCTTCTCAGAAAGAAACACTTTTCGCGCAGAAGTCGATACACTCTTCATTTTCCATAGCAATATTCATTCTTTTCAACGTGGGATGGTTAACGAACTCACGTTCGACTTACCGCGCTCCGAATTTTCTAAATTAAAAATAGAAAAAAATCTCAAAAACTACCTATCCAATTTTCAAAAAAATGAGCCTATTCTCTAGCGCAAATATAAAACTTCAATAATTCTCAATTTCATACGAATTGACCCAATACCAACCGAGAACATTCGCCCACCAATAAAAGTACATACATACGTATATATGAATTTGAGCCAATGTTAAAATCGTGATCTACACACTCTGAAACGCCGAGAAAACATACCCCACACCAAAAATTCCACCCCGCGCTAGAATGCAATACCTCCTAAAGTCGGTAAAATAATGACATCACGAATCGTACTGAAATCAGATTACTGCACATCTTGTTGTAATTTTGAATGAATCAATTTGAATATTGAGAGCTTCTTTCTTCAGACTTGTAGTACACTCAGTCTTAAGAATCTTTTCGGAGTTGATATTTTCCGCGTGACAATTTAATAATCAAAAAAGAAGGTAAAAAACTCACTCAAAATACAACACATTTAAAAAGATTTTTGCATTGACACGCTCTCTATGTGAATATTAGTGAAATAAATATTCATACAAATGTACAGCGCCTCACAACGTTTCTTGATAAAATATTTCGTTCTTCCTCTCAATCGTGTAGTATGCAACTTATTCAACTTCACTGAGAAAAGAGTTTAGGAAAAACTACTCCTAAAATAGTAAAAACATGACGAATGGACGTTTTAGCGTTAAATTCACCTTGAGAAATACAGTGGTTTTTGCTCAATTTCATCGAAAACTCGTTATTGTAGCAAAAATAACGCTAAAAACTTTCGTATTCGTACACATTTTCACTTGTTTAGGAGTTTAGTTTTTCTTAAATTTTTTTCTCAGTGTTCTAATATAAATCTATACAGCTTCTACTCACCTCGAAGTAATCCCGTATTTCATCATTTTTCATAAGTATTTCTTGAGCAATGGGCTCATTTTTAATGTAGTCAGCGTGTAAGTCGAAATCACGTTCCTGAAAGAAAGGAAAAATAATGAATATCGAAATCGTAGGTACCGACGAAACGATCTTATCGTTTTGATTCATCCAACTTACCAAACGTAGTAGAGTTCTTCCAATTGTTCTTGGCTCTTTTAAGAAATATTTTACACCGGCTATCATAATTCTAGACAGAAATCAAAATTACTATCACTCGTTTTGTAAACAGAATTCTTATACGAAAATCTTTTCATTAGAAAACGCCGTAAAATTAGATTTGCTAGATTTAGTACATGACCAACCGAATTTAATTACAAATTGAATAGTCTAGAGAAAAAAACAGGTTCCCTGTTAAAATATTAGATAGGTATTTATTCGAATTTAAAGCTGAAATTTCAACGAACGGTAAGCTAGTTATGGAAAGCAAAGACGTTTTCCCCCATTGATGCAATGAAGATTTGAAGGATCGAAAAGATTCAATGAAATTGATTCTTCATTTGGAGCCAATACTACCGTAAGTTCACCGCTCATCAGATTCTAACATAAAAACGAGACTCAATGGAATTGAAACGGACACCGTATGTAAATTACGGCACGTATGAAACGAGAATCAAATCAAAGCGATTTAACAAAATTAAATTTACACAACCGCAAAGTGATACGAAGAATACTGGACCGCTCATCATCGGAAAATTGTTGCTTGTCTACTACTCTAATGATGATTTTTTAGTCAAAAACACGTCGAAAGCAGCTCAGTATACTTTTGTATAAGTTAATTATCATTCTGAGGGTTTTGTTTGGTTTTAATCACGGTGGTTTTAATCTTATTAAATCGTTTCGATTTGCTTTTCGCTCAAGAAGGCTCTTTTTTTTTTTTGTAGCTTCTAGAAATTTTCTTTCAGAATCCTGAATAATATTCAACGTAAGATGTACTGTACCTACCCATTATGGAATGCTGCAATTTGTCTTAGATTATAAAAAATTATATCCTTGCTATCCATGACATGACGTGGAGCAGGTCGAGTTTCTTCTTCTAGTGGCAATAGATATTTTTCTACCACCCTTTGGATATCTCTGCTGAATTCTTCTTCCGTTTCTACTAATTCGTTGATACATACTCTGGAATGAAAGAAAAAAGGTTAGGTAATAAATTTGTTTCAGAAATAAAATCAATGCATGGATTCTTCTAAAGTACGTGCCATAGTATAAGATAGAGAAATAAAAGGGACAAGCACGTAACCAAAATAATGTAAATCATTTCTTCATGATAGAGTAATTTGTTGAATCACTTGAATGTCAATAATATTCACATCATAACTCATAATTAATTGGAAATATTTTTGCAGGGATCTAGATTCGGTTTCAAACCTTAGCCTGCTGTTCAGTTGCACAAAACCCAGAGTCCCGCAGTCACTGCAGGTATGCGCAATGTAGAACAAGTCAGAGACCTTGATTAATTTTAAAGACAAAAAACGCATATATTTGCCACGTTAGCGCTGCAATCGCCGTTGTATATCACCACTACTACTACACATGAACGGATATTATTTACTACTACACTGAAATATATTTGGAATGCTGCAAACACTGCCGCTGCAGCGCACTTATCAACCAATAATAACAAAGCGATCACAACGCTCACGTGGCAAATATATGCGTTTTTTGTCCTTAATTTTTGCATTGAAGTTATCCATCTCTTCTCTGGAACAAGTTGGAGGAGCCCCGGCACCGTTTCATCCACATTAGGTCCAGTTTAGGTCCTTCGTTTCATTAAGGCGCTAGAGGTATTCTCAAGAATGTAAACAAACACGTGATGTGGTGGTAAATTTTAGTGAAGCGGTTCACTAAAATTTACCACCACATCACGTGTTTGTTTACATTCTTGAGAATACCTCTAGCGCCTTAGTTTCATCACTGATAAGTAATAAGAAGTATAAGAAGTTGAGATTGTTGAGAAGCGAAATAGTGAATTGCGATTGAACTTTAATTAATTTGAACAAAAAAAAGTGATTTGAACCTTTGAAAAATTTCAATAGAGACACAGTGCGCTCTTTTAACATGACTGTCTTAAGTGGCGCATACTTGCACTGCCTTATCCATCCCAGCCACTGAGCGCTAGTGCTGCTAAGTACATACAGTGATACAGTAAGTCTGCCGTACAAAGTTGAATTGACGTATATGCAGATAATGAATACAAGGAAAAGAGGTTACTGGTGTACGAGATTTAGCCTCTTTTTCTCGTATTCATTATTTGCATATACGTCAATTCAACTTTTTACGGCAGAAGTGGTAGCAAATTGATAATACTGGAAACTCTCGTCAATTGTATGGTCACAAGCAACTAGCAATGGGGATGGAACTAACGTGGGGTGTGAGTGTGAATGTGAATTTGTGTACATATTGTTTGCGTGTAGTGGTGCGTTATCAACAACCCAAACAACCCGACTACATCCCACAAAATTACCTACTGCTGCGTCTGCAGCGTTGCGTGACCGAAAGCGCTCGGATGTATTTAAATAGGAGTTTTGATGTATTTCAATACCTAGGAGTTTTGATGTATTTAGATAGTAGTTTCGGGTATTATTGTTTATAGTATTTGGTGGTAGGTCTACCAACAATTATTTTCGCCTGTTTCAAACCACTGACTATACATGTACCAGACAAAAAATATTCAGGGTTGCGATGTTTTAAACAAACAATTTTTAAAACGTGTTTAAAACATCGTTAAATCACGCAAAATCAAGAAATTCACATTGGCTCTTATGAAAATGTTTTGAACGTTTTAAACAAATTTTTTGTTTTAAACATGTTTTTTTTTTAACGGTTTTTTTTTTTTTTTTGCAAGTCTGAAATATTCGCATTAGCAGAGTAAAATGCTCTCTGTTACACCCACGTCTTAACATGCAGCGCAAGTATCCAACAAACTGTCTACTTTTTGACAATGGGAATATTTGAGGATGTATCTGGCAAGTGGCAAAAGGACGTCCGCGCAATGTATTTCTTATGAGACAGACGCCCTTCTGCTGGAACCCTCCTAATTTGACGTTCAAATCAAACTAAAGATAAGGTACTTGCTCTCCACCTGCAGCGTTAGTAATGTCCAGTGCCATATAATAATTTGGTAACATAGGTTACTACAAGCGCTGCTGGTGGAAGTAATAATTTTGAGTTTGAAACGGGCGAAAATTATCAGTTGGGTATACCTATGTAAGTTCCTTAATGCTGCCTCCACTATAACAATATTAAATTTGCAGACAACTGAAGACTCAGAAATACCCGAGTCTTGGAAGACGCTGGGAATGGCTGAGTTGTAACATGAAACAGCTACGCTACCGACCTGCCCTATTGGCCTACTCCAAGTAAGCCATCTCTTCTCTGATTTGTGTACTAGTGAATAATGCGCGGTTACCTTCTACTTCGTGTTCTTGTTGCAAGAAAGAGATTTGTTTTACTTTGTTTATATATAGCTCGGAGATTGGTGTATACAGCCTTGAAGATAGCCCCTTGAGTGACTAGGTATGTAATGTTTCGTACACCAATCGACACCACTTGCCTTAGCCCACTCAGTGAGCCAAATTTGCAACGCTTCAAATACCAAGAGACTAAGAACGTCCTTCCAAGGTATTCTAAGTCCCTCTTGTATCATATGTGACCTGTCACATATCATGATAGCTTGGAGGTTGGTGTATATAGCCTGAAAGATAGTCCCTTCAGGTAACTAGATATGCAAAACTTCAAACACCATGAGGTTCAGAATACTCTTACAAGGCCCTATAAACTGCAAACCCCCCTTCTCGGAGGTCGAAAGTCCCCCTCATTATTGAAACTCCATATCGCCTGACAACTAAAGGATCATAACTTCAAAAATAGTCTGAACCCGGCACGCCTAGTCTATCAACGATTTTGGAGTGTCACATGCCCTATAAAGCAGGTTCCCTGCCTCCCCTCATTCAACTGCGTTGAAGAACCCACGAGTTTCTTTTTCTAAATCCCAAGTTTTGCCGGACGGTGACTGTCATTATTGTTCAAATTAGCCCCCCATAAAACGGATTCCCTGTTAAAATCCCCACGTTACCTCAATCAAAGTATAGTCATTGAAAAAGATTACGCGGTGTGTGAACAAAGTGGTTTTTTTGGTTCTATAAGATAGGAAGAAGTTACATCTGCTATTCACAAGCCGTGTATTCCATGTTGCTCAGTTCGAAAAATTCTGATTAGGAAACTCGTCTACATAAATTGTTTCAAACATTTTTCTGGCTGACCAGAATCGTTTATCCGACTGCTTCATAGAGAGACTTTTTCATCTTTTGTCCCCACATATACGTTCTGCAAAAATCATTGAGGGGGTACCTGTTGAAACTTGAAAGGGCGTCCGTCCCTAAATAAATAAATTGAGCGGACGCCCTTTTACAGATAGATACTCGTACTTCCTCAATTACTCTTGGATCGTATAAATAACATTTATCATTACATAGGTATCTTTTACTTACTCTCGCTTAAATTTCGCCTCTTGTTTTTTTGATTTTGCGTTAAGTGCTGAGTCTGGTGTTTGATTTCGACTTGGAGGAATTTTTCGAAGATAGTCCATCGGTATCAACCCTTTTCGTCGAGGGTCATCGTAGGATTGTATGAGTAATCTGAAAAGGGAGCAAGATCATAAATGAATACTGGAATTTAATGGTTTGGAATATGGTTCACATTTGTAACGTGGATGATGAAAGCGAGAAGCATTGATTAGATAAAATTATTATGTACGAGTATTAATAAAAGCTATCAGTGAAGGCGTATCCAGCAACATGTTTACACGATAGTAATAAACTTCGTTCCATAAAATAAAATGCTTCATTATCATACGCGTAAGTAAGATGTCCAGAGAGTATTGTAAATAAACTGGGATTTTTTTTTTTTACGGTGCTGCTTTTATAAGTAGAAAATTCAATAAGTTGGACGCACGAAAATATACCAAAATAGAATACAGCCGGTGTTTATTGTTATAACGATCGAGGAAGTACCTAGAAAAATCCTTCGTAACGTCCAAAATAATCTGTCAACACCGGCCGAGAGACCCGTCCGTGGTTCATTTAGCGTCAAAATAAAGCAATCTCAAAGTACAGCTCTGGATGATTTTTTCGATGGTCGACGGTTCCATAAAATAATATTCAGTGTCGTGCAAATATTGTTGCGCCCCTCACTGAGGAGAAACGGGGGGAGGACTCTGTTATTCGGTGCGTACATGTATAGTTGATACAAACATATTATTTATGGGTGACAAAATGATTAATTCGGCAATCCGATAACGCTCACGTAAAGTCGTCGTATCATCTCTTGAGTCACGTAGTCCACGCAAGATCAAACAGAATGCGCTCCTTGTTTTTCACAGTTATTTTTATCAACGATCGCGCGCGTCGAAATTTTGAATCCGAGTGTCATCAACGGATTCAAGTTCAACAAAATTCAAATCGTAGACTACATTTTGTCTTGTGTGAAGGATGTCAACGCAGAATACGAGGTGAAAATCAGCCCACGTGAAAATGTTCGAAATACTAACAGTAAGTTACCGGTAACTTTTGAAGGTCAACTTGTGCGTAAAAGCTTTGTCGGAGACAAAATCTTCCGATCGGATTCTAGACTTGCACGTGATTTTTTTCATTTCCTTATTACACAAATAGGCTCAAGAATTTTCAGGTATCGATAGCATTCTTGAGACCACCCATGATCATCTTATGGGAAATTGGTCTGTACTCTTTCTTTCCGGCGATTTCACGCGAAAATTGAGAGAGTTTACGGGTCAACTTTGCATCGGTCAACAATTTGAAGAAGAATTAATAATATTTTCGCGAATATTTACGTACGATAAATCATCTCATGAGTCATATTGCTATCATGTCTGAGAAATAATTTTGCCAAAAAATTTTGTACTTTCTGAGAAGGTAAAAACGTACATATACACGTACACAATCACCCCATGTACTTCGATGTAAGTACGTCATGTTTTAAATTTTTTTGTTGTTTAGTAATCCTTACGATCGAAATAACATCGTCGTCATTAATTAGGCAAATATAGGTACTGCACTGATCAGAAGAAAAGTTTACAAAATTGTGGTCTACCGACACACGTCTAAAAAATTTAATTCGAGCTTTTAGTTCAACTCGTGCCAATTTTGGCAACTCGAAGACCTATAATTTTGCTGATCAGTTTCCTCGACCGAATGCTTAGGCTACAACTTTACGAGTACTCGCGGCAGATTATGTAGACGCGCCTTAAATTTTGCCAAACTGTATATATCATAATTCATTCGACAACTAATATTAAAAAATTAAATAAGAGGAGCATTTATAGAGCATCGTGTTTAGTTTGTTGTTATTATTATTTGACTCGGTGTAAAAAAAAACGTGAATCTACAACATTTTATGCCGGCTCCTTGGTGCAACGAAAAAGTGTGAACGAGCTGCTGTTTACAAATTCTGAGAATTTATTCGCCTCTATGCGTAAAGAGCGACAGGTTTAATTCATAATTTCATAACAAATGGTCGAGAAACGTTGTCAATTACGTTTGTAGCAATTGATAAATTATCCTCGTTTATAATTTAAGCCACAAAATATAAGTCTACGCTTGAATCATAAACCGCGTATATATATTTTTGGCAGAGTGGAAAAAATGTTTGCATGAGATAATGCGTTAAATATAAAATAACGCTTTTTAATCGCCCACTAAAGGGTAGCCGTTTGATAAAACATTAGGCTATTATAATAAATTAAAAAAACATCACCCTCGACTTCGTGCACGCCCTCGGTCTACAAAATCTAAGGTCTTAGATCGGTGGCCTCTTATTCAACACGTAAATATGGTTAAAATTTGTGAATTCAACCTAATGGTGAACAAAACCTCAATGAGCTAGTCTCGCCAAAAGAATGAAGAATCTAAGCTTATCTCCAGTGCGAAACGTTCGACTATACTTTTTGATAGTAGCTAAAACTTTTTCTCCGTACTTTTAAGAGGCAACATAAGTATTGTTTCAGAAAGATATTGGCCATTTCGTTCTCTTTTCATCGGTAGTCGCACAGAAATGAATTACGGAACGCGTTTCCAACTCGAGGAAGTACATCAATTCCAAAGTGATGAGACACATTTTAATAAAAACATAGAAAAAAAAACATAATAGAGTCGCAAATTTAATTAAACGTTTTCAACCGACGGTCACTATACCGAAAAGAGAAAAGAAAAAAGGATTTGACAGGAGCATCCCTTTAAAGGACGCTCCAGACAATTACTAAGTAATACAACTTTATAAGAGTCTTATTCGATATAAACTATATTATGGAGCACTAAGATATAATTTGTCCAAGAAATCCATTGCTACTATTCAAACTTCCTCCCTGAGGATGGTTAGTAGCCGCTGAGCCTCATCTCTTCTTTTGTAGACTCATTCAATTTCTCATCTTCCGTTTCCCAACTCGCCGATCTCCATCTTCCTTCAAAACGCTGACCCCGTTTCGACTCACAACAAACATATCCTTCTGCAATTTGACCTCTCGCTCAATAAGCCTACTCAAGCGAATCCCTCGCGACCCATCTATATTACCCCCTTCCTTGGACACTCCCCGAACCAAACAAACGTCTCGACCTCACACAATTCCCAAACAAAATCTTCTGGCAGAGCCAAATAGAAAAAGGTTTCATATCTTTCTCTTTCTCAATATACAGCAAGTATTTTGCTGTTCAGGCTGAGTATGGCCATGTAAATGGAATACTCAGAGTGACTCATACTACGTTTAACAATCTGCTTCATCTGTACTATACCTCAGTACATATGTACCAGGGTGGTTACACTCATAAGTCCGGTTTGGAATGTTTAAAGCTTATAGCTTTTAGGAGGATGGTCTGGTGAAAGTCTACTTTAGAATATTTCAAGCTAATAGCTTTTGGATAGCTCACTCCTTGGTCTAGTATGAGTCCCGCTTAAAATATTTCAAGCAAATAGTTTTTTGGAGGAATAGCCTAGTAGAAATCTACTTTAAAATATTTTAAGCTAATAGCTTTACGGTATTCAAGTAATAGTTTTTGGGTAGTTCACTTGCTCCGACCGTTCGCCCCTTTCCTTGGTCTAGTATAAGTCCAGCTTAGAATATTTCAAGCTAATAGCATTTTGGGGGCATAGTCTAGTCTAGTCAAGCAGGGCTGAGAACCGGAACCAAATACCGCTACAGGAAGCGGTTCTCCTCCTGTATTTCTTGGATTCTGGAACCGAAATCGAAAGGAACCGGGTCTCACTATTGGGTTCTGGAACCGGAACCGAAAGGAACCGGATTCCACAATTCAACCCAAGAACCATTATAACCGGATCCGTTAAAAAAGAAAATAAGTGTTCTCAGCCCTGAGTCTAATATAAGTCTACTTTAGAATATTTCAAGCTAATAACTTTTGGTTTAATAGCTTTTGGTTAGCTCCTTGGTCTAGTATAATTCCAGCTTAGAATATTTCAAGCTAATAGGTTTAAGGTATTTCAAATTTTTAACCTAATAGCTTTTGGGTAGCTCACTCGCTTCCCTCCTTGGTCTAGAAAGTCCAGTTTCGAATATTTCAAGCTAATAGCTTTCTGGGGGCATGGTCTAGTATTACAAAAACTGACTATCTCCTTTTATATAGTACACTAGTGTATGCCTGGCTTATATTAGCTAAGTTGATACTGCCCTCTTAGTATGAAGCTAGTATAAAGCTATTAGGGACATAGTCTAGTATAAGTCTAGTTTAGAATATTTCAGAGCTGGTTTATATTAGCTAAGTTGATAAAGATAGTACAAAGCGATTATAAACTTACTACAAAGCTAGTATACAAACTGGCAGGTGTGAACTCGCCCCGCAGATTTTCGAGGGTGAAGGGAGCGGCGGCACTCACAGAATTTCAAATTAGGAGTCATAGCAGAGTAGAGCATGAAACAGAGGCCTAGACTAGTTTAGGGCTAGTATAAAGGAGCAGCATAAAGCTATACTAGGATCATCTGCTAAAGAGTATGCGAGGGCGCAGGCGGGGTGTGCTCGCAAATTTCTGAATCACCCACGGGGTAGAAATTTGCACGCGCACACGGGGTGAACTCGCAAATTTTTGAATCACTCGCGGGGTAGAGATTTGCACGCGCACGCGTGGGTGAAGGGGGGCCACTCGCAAAATTTCAAATTAGGGGTCAGGGCAGAGTAAAGACATGAAACATGTCAACAACATTATCATCATCCAAAACATCCAAAAGTTCATACAAGTATACCATGGGTACACAATTTGCTTTTCAGACGGACCTGAAACATTGAAAGAGACTGTTTACGCATATTCCATGTCACCATATCCCGATAAACCAAATCGACAAATATCTCACTCAATTTTGAGTAAATATCGATCAAAAATAGACTGAACGGTCGCCCTGATCAGTGATCATTGATAGACCAACTTTTTCAGTCGATTTACTTCCACTCTTTCCCACCATATTTAGACTAGATGTAGACCAACTTGAACAAAATTTTGACTGAAAAAAATTAGTCGATTTGTAAGTAATGTAGGGTATCCTCAGTCATCGGTCACATTTCCTCAGCATTTGATGATATTTCGACCATTTTTGACCCAAATAATAGTCGATTTCTGGGGAACCTTGACGACATAAAATGGTCTCTTATAGTTAATATTCAATCAGGTCAACAGACTATCATAATTAGACCACTTCTGACGAAAAAGAGCGGTCAATTTCTGGGCCATGTAGACAATATAAAATACTCGTAGTCTGTCTTATAGTCTATATTGAAACGATATTAACAGACCATTACAAATCGACTTCTTTTGAAGAAAAGAACGGTCAAGGCGATAGAGACGCCATGAAACGGTTGGGTAGTATTAGCAGACAACTATATTTAATCCACTTTTGACGTGAAAACCCAGTCTACACTGAGAGAAGAGAATAGTCTTGGTGACTAGAAAAAAAATGTTAAATTAAGACAGTCACATTTATTTTTTTTTTCAAGTTATTTTAACTGTAAAATCTAGTCATGCTGACTTAAAAAAAATGACTTGTCTTTTTTTGTTTTATTATTTTTATTATCCAAACATACTCTTTATCAAAACTCACGAATATTCCCAAATCAAATAACACTGATGCTCACTGTAATCTAATCACAGAAATTATCGCAGGATTTCCCGGCCATATGATATACATATGTTACACCTATGGCTCTAAAATAAAAAATAAAACTGGCTTTGTATACTCCATCCATGATAAAATTACGTTTAAGGAACTGTTTTTACTGCTGAGTTGACCGCGATTCGCTCCTGTTTTTCATCTCTTACCCAACGTCCTCCCGGACTCAACTATGTCCTACTATCGACTCACTTTCCTCCCTCATATATTTACAAGATCCTTACTGAAATAATCCTTTCATTCAATGCATTCACGTCATTCTTCATACGCTAATCTCCATGAAATCACCAGTTACGTTCATCTGGATTCCAGATCACACGTCATATTCCATGGTTGAAATCTATTGTTCGCAGCTACTGGTCAAGGTTTTCGAGCTTACACTGAGTCAATCTTTCACTTGATGTCTTTTGCCAGCAGCCTTTCATCTTCTTTAGTGAATGTGACGCTCGATCGGTTCTCAGGGCAAAGTTCTACTTTAGTGTCGCTGTTCCTTTGTTTCGGGCCACTTCGGCAAGTTACTGTTGATTTGTTTGCCTTGGGCCCTCACTCGGTTATTCACATATTCCTCTTTTTGGTGGAATACCATCTCTTCAAATCTTCGTTGGACCAGCAACTTGTTCCGATGAAAATATTGGTCATACAGTAAAGTAATCAAATTTGACAGCAAAACATTATTTGGCTTGATGATTGGACGAGAGAGGAAGAACAGAAAAGACCAATAAGATAACAGCACCCGAGCTAGCAATAGAAACGCAGCATATTACAAAAACTGGAAGGCGGTAGTTAGTAGATGAGAATACAAGCGAAAAATTTGGTCACCTTGTCGGGTTCGGATCCCGACGAGGTGACCAAATTTTTCGCTTGTATTCTCATCTACTAAGTACCTCCCTTCTGAATATTATTCTGCACGTAAAAAATCATCGTCTTTCGCAGAGTGAAGCAATGACAATGCAGCATTTTTGTAGCCAATCAGGTCACAGTGTTATACAAATACTATAAGAACCAACGTTCAAGGCCTTGGGGTAACACCCGAAAGTACTTTTGTAAGCTAACTAATAAAGTAAATTGTACACTTGAGATATTCCTCATCACACTCAACATGAGTTCCGACGATTTCAGAGAATAATTCAGCACTTCGTTCAAAATGTACTTAGAGAAGAAGATGACCTGCAAAATCGAGAAGGAAAGATGGAAAATTCGGAGATCTTGGTTGGATTCACCAGAGACAGAAAGGGAGGAAATTTATATTTTGACTGTGCTTAAGCGAAATCCTCAACAATTGAAAATTAAGAGTGGGAAGTGCAGTTTTCGAAGTGGCCCTGATTGGACTATAAGTGAAGACTTGTAAGAATAAAAAAGTTTTGGATAGGGTCGCGAAGTTCCTTCATCCAATTTTCTACAAAACTGCGTCGATGGGGCTATTAAATATAGTAACTGAACGTAAATTTTTGGTTTTTGATTACTTTACATAATTTACCGCTCAAATATTACAAGCCCTAAAATTTTGCCGTTAGACTAAATTAACGTGATCTTATTGTTTTATAAAAACATCAACGAGTAGGTAATACCGTAATTCTTATTCCGCTTCTTAAGATCAAAATGAGCCATAAGGGAAGTTGCAAAAGAACGTAGAAGATAGTACCCATTTATTGTCAGCTCGTAATGCTTTTAAACGAGTTCAGGACGCCGCACGATTATTACTCCCCTCGAGGCAAAAGATATTTAATTAATAGATTCCGTAGAAAACGATAATGTAGTTTTTTGATGTCCTTGTTTGTAATTTGTCCAATTACTTTTGTCACGCTCAGAATCCTCGTTCTCGTATATGTTTTTTCGAATGCGCGCGAAATTCTATTTAAAAATATTGAGAATAAGGCTACGGGGTCGTTGCTTTATGACGTCCGCGTAACTTAACGACTCACTCTCTTCCTCTAATCAAGTTGAATACTATAGTACTAAAATTTATCACCTTTGTTGACAAAATTCGATAGAATTATTTTCGCAGGTGAACCTCGAAGGCTCCTCAATAGACGCAAAAACAATGTCTCAATATAGCTTAGGTACTCGTTTCGCTTGTTGACTCGAAGACTTCAAATTTGGCCCCACCAATGACGGCAGACCTTGATCGAGCGATCGTCTTTGATGATTGTAAAAATGCTGTTCCAGTTGATTGATGTATAATTTTAGCGTTCGTACAGTATACGAACGATTTTTACGCGCCTAAAAACTTTTTCCACGTTTTTAGGTGTTTATTTTATTTTCCCCCACGCAACCGACGAAATTTTATTTAACACGTGTTATTAATTCTTCGAAGTTTACGTGAGGATATTAAGAAAATGAAAAAATTCATTCACCATCAGAATGTATCTTATACACGTTTCGTAGCCCTAAGGTATTTTTTTTTCTCGTATATTCGTTCTGCATGTGTGCAAAACAGTGCGGGATCTGTTTGAAAAATTTTGAAAATGTACCAATAATCGCCCACTGTAACTGTTGGAAAGTTCTAGAGAATCGCGCGTTGTAAAATTTGTATTAATCATCGGTCTGAAAAGAAACATATTTTCAATTAATTTTCCGTCTTATGATGCTTTTTGTATAAACGGGAGAAGATATTCGAGAAAGAATTGTTTTTATTATTCGCTGGCGGAATATTTAGTCCTCGAATAATTTTTGTTGGAAGAATATGTGTACGATAATACAGAAAATGAAACTTGCCACTCGGACTCCCTCCTCTCGTCTCATCTGCGTTACAGCTGACTTCAAATTTCGCTGTCTGGATGACTGTACATCTTCCTTGGAGTGCATGCGACTATCATTAAACACAAAATTGAAGGGGGAAAAGGGAAACGATCTGGATACTCGGATTTTCAGCATTCGAGATCATTTCGTTGGACATTCACCCCTTTCTCCTTGTACCTCTCAATTAATTTATGATTCGCAAAAGAATTGATCAAATCGTCAATACCAGAGACTTATGAAAAAGTGTTCATTTTTCGTAGGTATGCTAAAAACCAATTTGAAGAAGGGAAGAAATTTTTGCGAAGTACAACTCATGCCGCGGCTCAACAATTCAAATTGGTCTTCTTCTTTATATTTTTCTTATGTGTATAAGCTCAAAAACGCACAAATACGCAATTTTTCGCTCTCGAACTTATAATATTCTGAATAATGATCACGAGGTTCAGCGAGACCGGCTACACTTTTCAACATCTCCTCAAATTAAAGTCAAAAACAAATTGGTGGCTTCATCGTATTCTCGTATAGTACGGTCACGCCGACCACATCTTTTCGATAATTAATTACAAGAATTATCGTGTAATTTAAATGAGCGTAACACCCTCAGTTATATCCATCGCTTTATAAGTTCCGGCTTCGTCTCCCTTCATAAAAATATTATTGGCGAGAAAAGACAGAGTTTATGACCTGAAAATTACATCTCGTACCAATATATTATGAGTGTATTCTATGAATAATGTTCTGTAAGGAGATAAGAGAGCAGCAAATTTGATCAATGACCGTAGGTATCCCCTCTTGTTAGATGGCCGGAAAATAATGTAAATACTGCTAAAGAGTGAAATTTTAATCTTTTCACCATTTTGAGCATTTGCTTATTAAAGTATTAATGCTGGTTATATGAGTTTTGTATGACAAATTGAATTGAGGAAGATATTTTAGTACGAGATGAAGGAGTAGAATTTGATGAGGCGTATGTATTGAAAGGATATCGTATCTGAATTATTAAGTAGTGCTTGAGAGTGGGAAAAAATAAGAGCGAAGAGTTAGTAGAGGGCACGAAAGGAAATGTTCGACTGCGTTAGGCCTCCTTCTTCGCAGTAAGGACAGGATGAGGGGATTAGAAATTTAGGATTGGTGAGGTAGAATGTGCTAAGAACAACTTCTTCCCGTCTTGGGCTTCTAATAAAGGTGGACAGATACGGCCTAAGGATTAATGTGAAGAAAACAAAATTCATGATCATCAGCCGAGAAGAACACCTTGATGCAGAACTGGTCATTAATAACGAGCTGGTGGAGAGAGTAGAAGAATTCAAATATCTGGGGACCATTATTACCAACCAACTAAACCCAGAGACCGAAGTGAGACGAAGAATCGGATACGCCAAGACAGCTTATGGGAAAATGAGGAACTTCCTGAGCGATCGAGCAGTTAATCTAGCAACAAGATAACGTATGCTAAGGTGCTATGTGTACTCAGTCCTCCTATATGGGGTAGAAGCGGCTACTTTCACAAAGCAAGCAGTAAAAAGGCTGGAGGCTTGCGAGATGTGGTTCCATAGGAGGATGCTACGGATTTCATGGACACAGAGGGTAACCAATGTGGAAGTGCTTGAGCAAGCAAACACAGAGCGGATGTTGATGAAGATCATCAAAAAACGGAAGACAGCCTATTTTGGACACGTGATAAGAGGCCCTAGGTACCAATTTCTCCGCCAAATCATACAGGGAAAAATCGATGGCCAGAGAGGGCGAGGAAGAAAGAAGACATCGTGAATGAAAAATATACGCCAATGGAGCGGCATCCAGGGAATTGGAGACTTGGTTCAGGCGGCTGAAGAAAGGAGACTACATGTCTAATGCCGAATAGGATCGTCAACGCGCAGGCATGCGTGAGACACCGGAAGAAGAAGAGGGGTGCAAGAGTTATTGCAATACTGAGAAGTTTGTTGGGCGTTAGATTTTTCTGGAATGATCTCCATTTTTGAAGAATGAGAGAAGGGTAATGGTTTTTGCAATTAGATCTGGTTAAACGGGGTAATAATTTATTTTAGCAAAGAGGGTGACGATTGTATCATATTCAGATAGATTGATGTGACCAGGGATGCGTATGAATGTGATTTGGGTATTGATAGAGTTAAGGATGGGTAATACGAGGTGAATACGTTGAAAGAGGGGGTGAGTGCTGTACGTGTCCAGAATGGCTTGTAGAGAGGAAAATGAGTCAGTAAGGAGGAAGTAATTGCCATTTGGAGGAAGTTGGGAGAGACGAGAAAAGCAGGAGAAAATAGCCATCAGTTCGGCAGTGAATATGGGTGCAATGTTACGTTACCCGATAAATTGAATCAACCATCGCTATATGGTCGATGTTGGTCTGTTTTTGGTCATAAAATTAAAAATAGACCAAATAGGATCAGAAAATGATTGATTTTTAGTAAATTTCTGAGATGAATCGACCACATTTTGACTATTTATTTCAGTTGATTGTTGGTCAGATATTATGCCTACTAAATTACGACCATAATTTTTGGTTGATTTTTGATCTCTATGCGAAGTATACATTCCGGTCCATTTTTGGTCGTTATACTGTCAAAACAGACTGAAATTTTTCCTCGTGTTTTAGTCCGAAATTGATAGATTAGGATAGAAGAGGAAATATGACGAGAAAATTTCCTGGACCAAGCGGGAATCGAACCCACGACCTCTGAGTGCGTTAACCCCTACGCTACCCATATATGGTGAAGAAAATGAGCAACAACCAGATGGAGGGAAAGGACAAGGGAAGCTTGAGCGGTGTGCACAAGCTCAGATGCGAACAGTGCAAAGGCATTTACACTGATGAGACTGGAAGAAAATTAGCTGTCAAGAGAAAAGAGGACGAAACATTAAGAGAGAAAGAAGATGACACGTTACTGTTTGGCAAACACGCCAATGAAGACAAGCACAATGATGAAGGAAAAATCAGAGTCATAATATTATGTAGAAACCCGCATAAAGAGAAGAAAACTCTTGGAACAGATGAAGATTGTAAAGGCAAAGAGAAGGAAAACCAGCCTTTCAAAGAATGTAATCACGTTTGACAGCGAAGGTTTATTCGATTTGGTGATTGGACGAGACAAAAAGAACAGAGCCGACCTATAGGATTTGAACTGATTCCTCGTGAGAATAATTAAAAGGGAACGAGAGTTACACAGGTACATAACGATTTTTCTTTGGTATAAAGCAAGAGGAAATTACAAAACATAGTGTGGCGTTCTGCTATGAAGGCGCAAGCACCAAGCTTGCACACGCCGCTAAACTTTTAATAATAGCAGACACCGCAAGGAAGCGTACTTATCGCTTAACTACTTCGCCGAATACGCTTGAACAACCTAGAACGTGCTTGATTGATTGTAAGGATCCTTGCATAACCTGTTTGCCGTTCTAGAAGAAATCTCGAGAATTCCGGAAATAAGGGTGAGACTATAAATAGCCGGCAGCAACCCGATAAAGCGATTCAGTTGTAATCTTAAAGCGATAGTTAACGTGTTCTCGTTCTTTAACGCGATTGTGTTACACTTTAACGGTGTTTAGAAGTGTTGTACTTGCGGTATCAGTAATAAAGCTCGGTTTTCGTAATTGTTCTTTATTATTGGCGTCAAGAGATATTCAGTGACTGGTAGAACGTCACAACTGGTGTCAGAAGTGGGATTGCGTAAGCCTACTCTGTGCGTTTGAAGCTTGTGGTGATTCAAGATGGTGAAGAAGAAGTTTCATGAACTTACGCGGGATCAACTTCGCGAGGAACTCCGGAATCGTAATCTCTCTGTTAGCGGAACCAAACATGAATTAGCCGATCGTCTGGAAAAAGCATTCGAAGAATCAGGTTTGGACGTGGCCAATTTTGAATTTGAGGTTGACGAGGTTACTGGAAACCTTGAGACCGGTACGCCAACAAAGCAGTCTCCAGCTATAGATTTGAGTGCAATGCTGCAAATGTTGACAGATACAATGGCTAAAAATTCAGAAGATATGAAGACTGGGTTTGAACAGAACAAGAATGCAATGGAGGAGAAATTTGAACAGAACCAGAACGCAATGGAGGAGAAACTCGAACGGAACAAGAACGCAATGGAGGAGAAACTCGAACGGAACAAGAACGCAATGGAGGAGAAACTCGAATGGAACAAGAATGCAATGGAGGAGAAACTCGAACAAAATAAGGCAGAAATCTTTGATGGGCTAAGAGAGACTATCGATGTTGAGGTTAAACGTCAGATTGAACCAATAGTTGAAGAACTTGACCAAAGATGGAAAATTATGGAACAACGTCTTCAGAGGCTGGAAGGGAATCCAATAGTAAGCATGGTTGTAGATCCGCCAGGCGTTGCCTTCTTCAGTTCTGGATCTAATGGAGGAAATATACCGGCTACAGAACCGTCATCAAAGACCAAAGTCAAGATACCAACGTTTGATGGTGAAATCTCTTGGGAACTATACAAATCACAGTTTGAAATTGCAGCTCAACTCAATGGATGGGATGACAAAGCCAAGGCTGGTAATTTGATTGTCAGCTTGAGAGGAGCTGCACTACAGCTGTTGTCCAACATTGCTGAGGGTGATAAGAAGAATTACCAAAAGTTGGTTGAGGTCCTTGAACAACGCTTTGGTCAAGCTCACTTGGCTCCCATCAGAAGAAGAGAACTGAAATACCGTCGACAGAACCGTGGAGAAAGTCTTCAGGCATTTTCAAGTGAAATTCTCAAATTAACTCAACAAGCTTACCCAGAAGCTACTATGTGAGCCATTGAACAAACTGCGCTTGAGGCATTCATTGATGGAATATTTGACTGGGAGGTTCAGAGTCAAGTTCGTATTGCGCGTTGCAAAACCTTGAAAGAAGCATTATCCTTCGCCCTGGAAGTAGAAGCTGCAAGAAAGGCGTCTTGTAGACAAGGTTCCACAGTTTTGAAGCAAACGAAGGTCAGACCAACTGGAGACAAACGTCGATGCTACCACTGTGATGAAGAGGGTCACATCAAGCTCAGTTGCCCTAAGTGGAGATCACTGCAAGGTGAAAAACTCCAACCTGGAGTTGCCAGGGGCCAACCAACTCTAGGGCCAAGGAGAAGGGCCCAAGAAATAAGAATTTCCAAAATGCGTACTTCAAGTGAGAACATTTATGTATCGGGATGGAATGATAGTATTGGACGCAATATAGACATATGCATAGACTGCGCTGCTACTGGTTCAGTTATTAAGACACAATTGGTCAAGGACATCCCAGGCTTATCCATTAATTGGAGAGAAAAGTACCGCCTCAGGACTGCCATGGGTGAACAAGCTTGGACCAAGGGCACTGTTGAGCTGTCTATCAAGATTTCCTCAATGGTAATAACTGGAAAATTCATCCTTGCTGATATGGAAGATGACTGTATTCTGGGGCTGGATTTGATGCGAAAGTATGGGCTGATTATTGATCTGAAGCATGACCTTTTAAGAAGTCCCTGTGGAGATATACCACTTTATGAGTTGGAAGTCAAGGATTGTCTCCTCCAGACCAAAGTTGAGGAAGAATTAAGCACTGTAGTCAATGATGTGAAGAAAGAAGTCTCAGTCAAATCCATACAATTAGGTTCCAATGTGGATATGAGAAATGCTCAACAACAGGATAAAGATATTTCGGTCATCTTAGCCTGGAAGGAGAAAGGTGAGCGACCAGTCTGGCAAGATATCAGCTCACAGTCGGTAAATTTAAAGATCTTATGGTCACAATGGGACTCGCTTCAAGTAGAAAATGGAATTGTTTATCGGATCTGGGAAACCACAGATGGCAGATCACACCGGCGCCAACTACTGATACCTGAAGCACTTGTTCCGGATGTCTTGAAGAGTGTTCATGACGACGCATCTGGTAGTCATCTTGGAATAACAAAAACATTGGCCAAGATTCGGGAACGGTTTTACTGGCCAGCCTGTAGAAGTGATATAGAGGATTGGATTCAATGTTGCAGAACATGTAATGCCAGTAAGGGGCCCAATACTAGGGGCCGAGCTAAGATGCAAATCTACAATGTGGGATACCCTTTTGAACGGATCGCGGCAGATATCTCAGGACCATTTCCAGAAACTGACGAAGGTAATCGTTATATTCTAGTGGTAGGAGATTACTTCAGCAAATGGATGGATGCTTACCCACTGCCAAATTGTGAAGCCGTCACTGTTGCAACAGCGCTGGTGGAAAACTGGATTTCAAGGTTTGGAGTACCTCTGGAGTTACACTCAGACCAGGGGAGAAACTTTGAATCCCAGGTATTTGGAGAAGTGGCTAAGCTGATGGGACTGAGGAAAACTCGTACAACACCACTCCACCCACAATCTGATGGTATGGTCGAGAGGTTCAACAAAACAATAGACCAATTCCTATCCAAAGTAATTGATAGTGACCAGCGGAATTGGGACAAGTTACTTCCATTGTTCCTGCTAGCCTATCGGTCTTCAATCCATGAGAGCACCAAGGAAACACATGCAAAAATCATTTTTGGAAGAGAACTTCGATTACCGTGTGATTTAGAGCTGGGCACCCCTCCACAGCCACCTCAAGAAGTCAAGCCATTCACGCAAGAACTGAAGAACCGACTTAAGCAGGTACATGAGCTGGTCAGGGAAAATTTAGAAGTTGCTAGCGACCGGATGAAGGCACGCTATGACATCTGTGCAGATGAAACCAAGTTTGAACCTCAGGATAGGGTGTGGTTCTACAACCCACAGAGAAAGAAAGGGAAGAACCCAAAATTACAGTGCAATTGGGAAGGACCTTGGACAGTCGTGAAAAGAATCAACGATGTCATCTATCGCATCCAACAGGACAGAAGGTTCAAAGTGGTCCACCGGAATAGACTAGCTGTATGGAGTCCGGCGTTTGAACGGGACGTTCAAAACTGAGGAGGGGAAAGTGTGGCGTTCTGCTATGAAGGCGCAAGCACCAAGCTTGCACACGCCGCTAAACTTTTAATAATAGCAGACACCGCAAGGAAGCGTACTTATCGCTTAACTACTTCGCCGAGTACGCTTGAACAACCTAGAACGTGCTTGATTGATTGTAAGGATCCTTGCATAACCTGTTTGCCGTTCTAGAAGAAATCTCGAGAATTCCGGAAATAAGGGTGAGACTATAAATAGCCGGCAGCAACCCGATAAAGCGATTCAGTTGTAATCTTAAAGCGATAGTTAACGTGTTCTCGTTCTTTAACGCGATTGTGTTACACTTTAACGGTGTTTAGAAGTGTTGTACTTGCGGTATCAGTAATAAAGCTCGGTTTTCGTAATTGTTCTTTATTATTGGCGTCAAGAGATATTCAGTGACTGGTAGAACGTCACAATAGAATAAGGTTTGAATAATGAAATAAATCGGAAATAAAATACACAATTATAAAATCTAAAAGTTTTCGCTCTTGTAGGAACCTGAACTGATCCACGCGTTTCGCTGAGCGATGGTTCACCATCGATGAGAAGTTGAGCCAGTTGTCACTTAGTTTGTTTAATCTCGCGCCTTTCTCGCAGGTGTGAATTAATTTTGCGTTATTGTTGTCGAAGTCATGCCCATAAGTAAGATAGTGCTTCAGCCATTGTGGAGGTCGCCCTATCTTGGATCCTCTTCTTGCCAGATCGGGGTTGGTTGAGATGAGTGTGGTGTTTTGAGAGTTGGGTTTTTAGAGGAAGTCCAGTTTGCCCGATATACCTTACAGTGAGAGTATGTCAGAATATATACACCCGGTTTCTTCAAAGTAGGGACAGGATCCTTGAGAGAGGATAAACTTCGGAGATCTAAGACGGAATAGAATACCATAAAATAGTTGTGGAGTTCAAGTTCTTTTCTGAGTAGGTCTGAAACTTTCTCTAAATAACGTAGGCGTAGCCATTTAGTGAGAGTAAGGTTCTGGGTGGGAGGTTTGAGGGACAGACGTGATTCTTAGGTAGGAACAGAGATTTTCTTGATGTCCAGTTGAAATCTGTTGATGATTGCGATTTGCTGTGAGGTGCGTGTTTTTCCTCGATGCCTTCTTTCTCCATGCGAATAGTGGCGAGTCGGTGTATGGCAGAGTTAATGCAGGTCATTTTGTGCTCCCTAGGGTAGAGAGAGGAAGAATATATGGAGACCCCCGTGAGGGTCTGAAACTTGGTGGTGAGAAATTAAGAGGACGGAGAGAGTTGGATGTTGAGATCTTAGAAATGTGTAGAGTTTCCCCCTATTTTTAGAGTGAACTGGATGGAGGGGTGGGGAGAGTTCAGGAGAACAAAGGAGGAGGAGAGTTCTTGGTCTATTCCAGTCCAGATAGCGAGGACGTTGTCCACGTATCTAGCTCACGAAGAAACGAAAGAGAGAGAGGGGGCAGAGAGAATTTGGTTCTCTAGGGAGCACATGTAAACCTCACTAACCAGAGCGCTGAGAGCCCCCTCTCTCTAATTGGGAGACCGTCATAGAACTTGTAAGAGCGGCCATTGTACAAGCAAACATTTTGTTCGAAGCATAAGTTGATCAGATTTTTGAAATCCGTGATCACGCCTTCATCGATAGATCGTTCGGAAAGGAGGTCGCACATGATGGAAATAGTTTCAGAGATCGATTTGACATCAAATGACACCAGGCGGGCACCATAAGATATTTCAAGAGTCTTTAATCGATCAGGGAGATCAACGGTTTCGAATCCGGAGTATGCGAGGAACCAAGTACAGAGATATTTAGCCAGCAGCACGGAAGGATCTGAGGAGAAGGCTAGGATCGGTCTTAGAGGCCTGTATTTTTCTCTACAGAGAACCAGTTTTGAGGGCTATTATTCGATAAAACATTTGACCTCACAAATTGGAATTCCGCAGAAAGCGCTCTAACCTATTTTAAGAATAAAATTCCAACCATGTAGCTCTGCTACGTAAACGAGGTCCGAAAGGAAAGAGGAAGATTTTATACATTAGACGTGACCCTTCACGGAGTTTCCACCTCCAAGCTTTATACATAAGGAGGGGGGACTTGGAAAAATTCCGACTACTGACCAACATAATAATATGCATTCGCGGAAAGGACTATTGAGTTGTATATAAGGGAGAGATTATTTAGATTTAGCCTCTCAATGAACTCTTAAGACACATGACTCGTACACACGGACAGTAAATTATACGTCACCATATCGAAAATTTGAGAAATACATGAGGTAAAAACGCGGTAGTCTATTTTCGACGCGAAATCATCATTACTCGTACAAAAAAAGCTTCCCGTTGAATGTCGATGTCGTTCACTAACCTGACAAGAACATCTTGAACGAGTTTCTTTATTAAAACTTACCATCAAATCTTATCTCCGATAGTCGTAAACATTCTACCACAACACAACGATGACTGCTGTGCGCCATATATTGTCTAATAAATTGAAGAAAAGCGTTATAATAAAGCCAAAACACGCCGTAAAACGTTATTTATTGACAAAAGTAATTAAGAATGATACCGTCACACGAATTAAAGAATTACACAGAGCGTTCGTAGAGAGAAGAAAAATGAAAAATCACGCGTACATACAGCAGTGGTGCAAAATCTGATTTGGAAAACCGTTTTTTTTTTTTTTTTTTAATTTTTTTCTAAAGCGTTAAGCGCGATTTAGAGAAGAAAATCGTTGGAAGCGTTTGCTCATAGAAAATCCGGCATTGTATTTCAAACTAACCCACGGTTACCAGAAATAATTGATCGAGATCCACCACGATGCCTAGAATCAGTATGTTTTCTCGCCGGTCTAATTGACGTTTTATATCGAGCTGTAGAATTATCCAGCAGCAGACGTTTTTGAACTTTCCTACTTATTTCGATTGCCTTCCTCCTACAACAACAGGTGTTACCGACATTGTAAATATGAAATTATTTTGTACATACATGCAAGGTATAATAAATTCTAATTTCATTGTATGAAAAATGCACTAAAAGTGCAGTATCTTACGTGACATAATTATAGTATAGGCAATTTTGACAGATACAGCGACGAAAAAAACATTTCGAGGTAACGAGCGGGACTATGTTGAAAAATGTAGTATTCGGTGTCATAAATAAGCCCTCAAAAGTCCCGCCCCCCCAAATGCTATGGAAAATTTTTTGTGGCACCTTCAAGCCCTAAAACTTCACTTTTTTGCTTATAGCTCAAAAAGTTGAAACTTCAGAGAAAAAAGTTTCAAACAAAAAAGATTTCTCGTAAAATTTACTACAAGATGCATGTATTACATATGGTGTGGAGCTCTCTCCACGTAGTGGACCCCTCTCTGCTGCCTAGTGCTTTCAATACGGCACTTGCAGAGGGGTGTACCCAAAACGTTGGAAAAAGGCCAGGCTGGCACTGATAGAGAAGAAGGACAAACCGCCTAGCCTGCCGTCCTCCTACCGACCGCTCTGCCTGCTCGACACCGTCGGCAAGATATTTGAGCGGGCAGTGGTAACGCGGTTGGAGAACCAATTAGTGTCCAAAAAGATAATCTCTGGGAGTCAGTACGGTTTTAGAGCTGGACGCCGTACTTCAGATGCCGCAATCAAGCTGAAGAAGGTAGCTTCTGCGGCAATGAAGAAGCGACGGTTCTGCGCAGCTGTCAACCTCGACATAAAGAATGCGTTTGATTCCATTCCGTAGCAGAAGATCTTGAAGATGCTACACAACGCAAGGGTGCCTGGTTACCTGCTAAGGATCATCTGCAGTTACCTAAACTGCAGAGAGATTGTAGCAGAGACGTCTGCTGGCACAGTGAAGAAAAGTGTAACATGCGGTGTTCCTCAGGGCTCTGTTTTGGGGCCCACATTGAGGAATATCGCATTCAACGGCCTTTTTAAGATCAAGCTACCACCAGGGGTACAGCTTATATGCTATGCCGACGATACACTGGTGGTTGGCTCTGCCGACACTGTTGCCGAGGTGGAGACCAAGGTGAACCAGGCGCTAGAGGCTGTGACCCGTTGGATCGAGTCGGCCGGATCAAGCTTGGCAGTAGAAAAGACGGAGGCCATTATATTCACGACCCGTCGAAAGTTTAATCCACCCACCTTTCGCCTGCAAGGTGTGGCTATTGAGACCAAGAAAGTACTAAAATATCTGGGGCTCTGGTTCGACAGTAAGCTAAGCTTCCATCACCACTTCAAGATGGTGGCGGAGAAAGCTGCCAGGGTGGTGACACGGTTGTCCCACCTAATGTCGAACCAGGGAAGACCTAGAGAAGCTGTAAGAAGACTCTATATGAGTGTAGCAATGTCGGTCCTCCTTTATGGAGCCCCAGTCTGGGCCGACTCCATGAAGATTGCATATAGACGAAGAGAAATGGAAAAAATCCAACGAAGAGCTGCACTTAGGTGTGTTAGTGCCTACCGCACTGTGTCGACGGATGCTCTTTGCGTATTAGCACGAACGCCGCCAATTGAGCTGCTTGCGGAAGAGCGAGCAGCGGTGTTCGAGGCAAAGAAGAAGACAAGGACCATCAATCAAGCCTTGCGGGTCAAGCAGGAGGCCAGGCGCTCCTTGCTTGCCAAATGGAAAGAGCAACTCGCCCATACAGGAAAGGGTGAGTGGACCCGCGTGCTAATACGTGATCTTGACCAGTGGATGGACCGAGACCATGGCCAGTTGAACTTTCATCTCACACAAATGATGAGTGGCCATGGGTGCTTCAACAAGTACCTACACAAAATGGGGAAAGTTGAGCAACCATCGTGTTCACACGGTCAGGAGCGGAATGATGACCCACAACACACCATCTTCAAGTGTGAGGCGTGGAGACGTGAGCGGGGTGAGCTAAAACGGTCTCTTGCTGAGATCGGGGAAGATGAAGAACTCACCCCAGGCAATCTGGTTCCATGCATGCTCAGAACAACGCAGGCATGGAACTATGTATCTACATTTGCCGCTAAGGTAATGAAGAGTGGCAGATGTAGAGCCACGTTATGGCCTCTCACATCTACGTGTACCACCCCCCATGCTGCTGCTGCTGCTGCTGCTGCTTCCACATCACCTCTCGCCAGCACCAGTACCGCCACATACAGGGCACTCAGGAGAGAGCGCCCCACAGAAGGAAAAAAAAAAACAAAAACAAAAAGGGCAAGTACAAAACAACCCAAGAAGAAGAAGAGGAGGAGGAAGAAACCCCCGCCTGAGAAGCCAGAGTCGCGAAACATTGCTGGTGAGCTTCTAATGAGTTCCCAGTGGTGACTGAAAGCTCTGGTGGAGGAGTTGATACGCGCGCGTCCATGGTACAGGACTATCTGAATTCCAGGTTGAGTGCTGAGCGCTCCCTCGGTCAGTAGGGTAGACCCCTGTAGTGGCCTCATTGACGGACATTGCACAGCGCACGGAACCCCAGGAGAAATGGAGCCAGGCTACTCTCAATTCGAGCCCTCTGGACTACCGACGCAATGCCCTAAGGGGTGGATACCGGTGCCGGAGGTGCGGTTTTTCGGGGACCACTTTGGGCGTGCGTGCAAGCTCATACGCCCCCGTCTCTCTTTCAAAATGTATTACATATGAACGTACGTCTAATCGTTAGCTTACAATGGTTCTCGGAAGTTGGAGAGTTTTAAAACATTTTCGAAAATCGAGTCCGTATTTTTGGCAAATATCTCGAAAATAGCGAGTGATAGAAAAAAAAGTTTGAAACAGAAGAAATTCCTCGTACAATTTTCTACAAAATTCATGCGTTACACGTCAGCATAGGTCTAACCGTTAGCCTAGAAATATTGTTCAATTGTGACAACTTGAAGATATTTCAGAAAATGGAGAAATTTCAGGAAAATATCTCGAAAATGGCAAGTGGTGGAGAAAAATGTTTCCAAAAAAAAAGATTTATCATATGGTTTGCTATGAAACAGTGACTGTTTGTCGAACTAAAAACCGTGATAAGCTACATTTTTCCATCACTCGCTATTCTCGAGACATTTGACAAAAAATCTCGATTATCAAAAATTTTTCAAAACTCTCCAACTTCCGAGGACCATTGTAGGCTAACGATTAAACGTACGTTCATATGTAATACATGCATTTTGTAGTAAATTTTACGAGAAATCTTTTTTGTTTGAAACTTTCTTCTCTAAAGCTTCAACTTTTTGAGTTATAAGCAAAAAAGTGAAATTTGGGGGCTCGGACGTGCCACAAAAAATTTTCCACAGCATTTGAAGGGCGGGATTTTTGAGGGCTTATTTCTGACACCGAATACTAAATTTTTTATCATAGTCCCGCTTGTTACCTCAAAATGTTTTTTTAAAGGCCCAACACTAATATCCTGTAACATAAAATTGTTTCTCGTCTTTTCTTCCTCGTACTAATGATTCATTTATCTACCTGAAGTTCATGTTGAAATCTTCACTAATAGAGCACTCAGGAAAGAAATCCCGAAAACAAAAGTTTTACAATAAGATAGAAGATAATGCGTAACTTAAGGGAAGAGGAAGTATTTTACAACGATCAGGTGTACTCTGTCGTTTTCCGAGGTTCAAGAGGCTGAAAATTGTGACAGCTTCCATCAGAGACAACAATTGCCATCCCGCATCGACTGCTGAGCCAGTTTCCACCTTTTTTCAACACTCTCCAATCCGATCTCGCTCAAGGATCCGAATTCTACAGTTACAAGAGTGAATTGCGTCTCATGTAGCGACCATCCATCCAATTACTTCAGCTAAATAAGGATCGGAAACTGTGTCAACAGCTCTACTAACCCGATGAACCATGTCGACTCAAGATTGACTTGCCATGTCGGCCAAATGTCCACTCAAAATATGTTTCCATTCATCGAACTTCGTAATAAACCTATATAGTAGATGACAATCTATCAAGACGGTAGCTTCACACAAATTCACTCCTCCATAAAAATGGGGTAGCGTTTAAGAACTTTCACACTCATAATAGTGGTCTATAATTAGGCCAGCGTTTCCTGCCCAAGTGCTCACGAGGCCATGCAACGATAAATCAATCAAGTCGCTATGTATTGAAAACATTTTCCGCTATTATTCTTTTATAACAAGAACACATCGTACGTAAAAAAAAACCAGGACAGTACAAACACTCGCAAAAGAGTACAAAACGTTTCCTACAATTTAATTTTTATTGTGCGTCAAAATGTACTCGTTCTCGTAAAAAACGGTTAAATATTCACTAGATCCAGATGATAGTTCCACCAAAAAAAACACAATTTGATTTACTATCTCTGAAATGCTATAAACTTTACCGTAAACATGAGAAATGTTGTAATGTAAAGAAAAAATAAATAAATAACAAATTCGAGTAATTCCGCATAAATTGTATAAACGTTGCATTGTATGTGGGCTTCAGGTAGTTGAGAGACCCTTGGCTCTGGCTAACAAGAAAGCTACCTTTGTCTTCAACGGAGCTGCGCTAAGGAGTTCAACAGTGGCTTACTTGAACTCGTGATGTCATTCGTCTTTGAACTAGGAAGAACACTTTCACTTACGAGAAACGTCGGATGTTGTTCGCAAGTGTACAAAATGCGGAAGCCGGCACGCTATCCCAATGTTGACATCTAATTGAGTTGTAAAAAAATTCTTTAAATAGGCCTAAAGTACTAAAATTTCCAACTTGCTCTTTCGTGGTCGAAATTAAGTCATTACATTTCTAGTTCGTCAGATTATTGTATACATAGGAGCACTTTGCTGAAGAATGGTCTTTATGGAAGCATTTTTTCAGTAATTCGTCGAATGATGAGACGTTAGAATCGTTATAATAGATGCCAAATCGTAAATTCACTTGTCAGTATTTTCTACATCTTCTCGACATTGCATCGACACTGAAACTGCCTCTCGTTTCCGTTCCCCGAACATAGCGTTTTTTTTTTTTTGTTTTTTTTTTATCGACATATATGTACAAACAAAATCTTGTACCACTAGTAGAACTCCTGGCGATGGTCATTGATTTGGTTTTGTAGTTCTATAGATATATGCTACAATTTAAAGATACGACTTTTCGCAAAAAATCATCCTACTGTGTGGTAAGGACATCATTAAAGTCGGTCGGTCGCATATGGTAGATTACTACGAAAGTTTATTACTGCACGTTGCAAGCATGCAACTGCATGATAGACGTGACAAAAATAACTTACGATTTCGACTGACATAATTCTCACAGTCAACTACTTATCTTCCCTCTGGTACATTCGTTTTCAACGGTATATTGATCGCAGGAAGACTGCAGACGAATGATATCGCATTTTTAAACAAAAGATCACATTTTTTCACTCGACCTTGAAAAAAGTTTAAGTAATGACACCTTTCAACATTACGGTATGGAATACTTCTTTTGTGGTATTTTATTTAAATAATGATTACATATTTTACACATGCTGTTTTCCTCGTCGAAAACAATGTCGTACCCAAAACGATAAAGACAATTTCAACCCTCAGAAATTCCTCGCAGGAGAACTTTCTGTACGATATTCATCACTCTTTATTTGTGTAGGCTATTACGTAGTTTCAACAATGGAGCATATTCGTATGAGTAATGATTAAGATGGAAAATTTTCTCTTCATTTTTCTAAAAGACACTTTTAATTAACTTCGGACGCAGTCAACGGAATTAATTCTGTTTCTCTCCTCCCAAAAATAATTATGAATACGAGAATTACTTCTATTCTTTTCTTCAAATCAACACTTATTCCATCCTCTTAGTCGTTGCTCGCTTTAAAAATGAATTTCCGCGAAATTAAATTCATTCAACTCGGTTCGGTGCGTTTGTCTCGAAACGTGACTTCTTGAACTACGAGTATGAATACTATTAAATTTATTTGTTTCAAGCTCAGGTCAACCGAAGAATATCTGTGGCAAAATTTTGTTATCTGGTATAGAAAAGAGGGATGTGATTTGAGAAAATTTTAGGTTTGGATTCGAAAATTATTTTAATCAGCTACGAATTTGGTTAAGAGAAATTTTAGGCTACGAGTAGGCCTCGAGCCTTAAAACTTCTTTCAAATGTCTTTGGTTCTGTAGAATTCACTTTCCTGCACCTCTGCCGGCTCAGAGCTGAGATTAAGACCTGAAAAGTCTTTCAAGTCTTATCGTTTTTGTAAGGCTCCAGAAAGATTGTACAAAAGATCGAGATATAAATTCTAAAAAGGAACTTGAAAAAATATTAAGGCCAATCTTTCGTCAAGAAGTATTGTAGGGGGATTGCAAAGTCGCACGCTTTCGAAAGTTTGATAAATTTTTCCAACACGATTTGGGTCTCCGAGGCCACCTCCCAAAAATTCTCGGAACTTTCCTACATAATACAACCCTTATGGTAAGAATTCATGACACAACTCCTCGCCCCTTTCAAGGGAAAGTTTTCAGCGTTTTACTTTTCCTAATTGCTATATCAACGATTGCATCAACATCGAAAAACGGCTTCAGATTTTCCCCCTTCAAAACTCATTCTGTCATTTTTAAAAGAAGAAATCCAACCTCTAATTTTACAAAACTCCCAAATTCTATCTCGAAACTAAGGAAAACTCCTCGGAATAAATTTCGATCAAAAGTTTACTAAAATCGTCAAAACCAAATACACACGCGCTCTCAATATTATAAAATTCATTTCTCACTTCTCAGAACGCTGCCTCAGAAAACCTCTCCTCCAACCATACAAAAGCCTCATCCGCTCTAGAGTAGACTACGCCACCCCAATATATAACTTAACCAACAAATCCTTCCTTGCTTTACTCGACCCCATTCAAACCTCCTCCCTCAGATTAGTCCTAGGTGCCTACCGTACCAGCCCTAAACTCAGCTCATCTGCAGAAGCCACTGAACCTCCACTCCACTTCCGAAGACTCACCCTAAACTCTAACTTTTTGTCCTCGTCTCCTAATCTCTCCACCTTCCAATCTTCAAGCTTATCTTCCACCATAATGATGACCGATCTCCCGCCAGAAATATACTTCTCCACTTCAACCATTCTCTTAACAAACCCTTCAAAGCGAATCCCCTACAACCCATACATACAACATCTCTCCCCTGGACTCTCTCTCAACCAAATATCCGTTTTGACTACACAGAAATCCCCAAATCCCACAAAACAAGCTATGTACCATACATTAAAAAATTAATCCAAGAATATCTTGACTATACTCTTTGCCGCACCGATGGGACTAAATCATCCAACAAATCTGGCTATACACATACTCCATCGACAGACAAATAACTTCTCATCGCATCCGTAACATGGCCTCCATGTTTACAATTGAACTCATGGGCATATATGGCTGCCTTTCCCTCCTTTCTCAACTTCCCCCACATGGCAAGTATCTTCTCCTCTCCGATTCACTTTCCTCTTTCCACTTTCCACTCCTTCTCTGACTCGTACAACTCCAACCCACTCACACAACGAATACTCCTCACATTACTCATTCTTAGATACCCAAATAACGTTTCTATGGATTCCTGGGCACATCGACTTCCCTGAATACAACGCTGTTGACCAAACTGCCAAACGTTCTACTTCTCTTAATAAAATAACCGATAACTCCTGCCTTCCCGCTTCTGACTACAATCATGGAACTCACTCTGGAAAAATCAACTCCACAAAAAACGTCTCCTTATTAAAAGAATCCCCACTCCTTGGTCAATCTCCTTTAGGATATTGAAACGAGAAGTCATCCTTACCCGATTAAGAATTGGTCACACAAGAATTACCCACTTCCACCTAATCAATTCTCGCATGTTTACTTCCCCATCTTTTCCTCACTTTCACGTGTCCCCAACTCCTGCCACTTCGCACTGCCACTAATGTCCCCTCCTCTCTCACAAAAGCCCTCAAAAATAATTCCGACACCTACTCCTGCACTTCACAATATCTGCAATTAACCAAGCTCGGTTAATATAAATAAATAAATAAAGACTCCAAAACCTCAGGCCGATTAAAGGAAACCTTTTACATTTCACCCGTACCGCCCATAAAACTTATCCGTTTTACCTAGTGCACGACACTAGCGCTCTCTAGTCAGAATTTTTGCAAATATTGTATCTTGAAAAACCGAGCTCCAATAAGAAGTTTCAAACAAAAAATGTCTTTCGTAGAGTAATTGCTATACAATGGACTACCTGAATTTTATTTGAAATCCACCATGAGCTTGGAAAGCTTTTGAAAGTTGTGCGCTTTGGGAAAAATTTATTTCTTATGAATAACTTGAAAAATTGGATTCCAATAATTAAGTTCCAAACTAAAAGTTCTTTTTCCTTCAAGTTTTCTGTAAAATAGACAACCTAAACTTTCTTCCGAAGATTGTCGAAAGTTCTGAACTTTTTGAACGAAATCGACTTTTTTTCTAATTATCTCGAAAACTTGAGCTTCAATAGGAAGAAGTTTCAAACAAAAAATATAAATTTACTACATACTCGACTGCTTGAGCTTTATTGTAGATCCAATTATCAGCACAAAAAGTCTATTGAAAGTTGTGCGCTTCAAAATTGGAAATAAAATGTGCATGGATCATGAATATTTTTTTCATTTTCATTTTTCAAGCTTGATGGTGCAGTGTCTTTAGATGCGTTGAATGTAATTGGAGGTAAAATATGATGTTTTGAATAAATGGGAGTACCTTAGATCCTTGCAGAAACAATAAGATTTGAAAGAATTGCTCTTACCTACAGATGATTTTTCCCTTTTTCAAATTTCTTACCACAATTTACTCATATCTTGCCTATAGTTGGAAACATAAATAAATTAGGAAGACCTAAAGCACCTTTCCTTGATATTTTGACGTTCGATACACTACAAGCTTAAAAAATTTTGATCTCAACTCATCAGAAATAATTCTTGGTGTGAAACTGCAAAATATCAGCAATAAGAATAATTCCGGAGACCGTAAAGTTCTTCAACCTTTTTTTTTAAACGTCACATGGTACTTGAACTCTTTGACGTCAATACGCATTATATACTTGCTTTTCCGCGTCGATATTTTTTCGTTTCTTTCCCCTTTTTTTTATTATTACATATACGTCCGTATGTTCTTTGACGGTTACAAGATGCGAATTTAGTAAATTTAATTCGAGCATCGCTGACTTTTAGTGCAACTGTGCCAAAATAATTCACCATTGAGTAGCTTGTCGTAGTACCTATACAAAATTACTCCTTGTTCAATCCGACTTGATTAATTTGTCGTATAAGAGTTTTGTAAGTCCACTTATAAATTTTACCACTTATTTGAAAAGCGAAAATTACATGCAATTTTATGCTTCGAGAAGTTCAAATAATAAATCTACTTTTCACATTTTATTAATGATCCGAGAGAATACGAAGTTTGAGGCTGTTCTTTACCTTTTGTTTCCTTGATTTAGTTGTATTTTTACATTCTCAATCACCTATGATTCTAGTACTTACATAGAACTCCCGATGCTGAGGAGATAAATGAAAGGCGTAACAAAAAAGGAAGAATCAACTATCTTAGTTCCTAGGATTAGTAGCCCACTGTTGGGCGATATTCAGAGTTTTTCTGGTAGTGATTTTTCAAGAGTCTCGGAGAAAATTGTCTTCCTTCGAGAGCATGACGTCCATCTCATTCAAATCAACTCGTTTGCTCAGGCTCCTGCACCTCAGACCCTCTTTCTGTACAATCAATTCCTTACACGAGACTGAAAGGTTCCGTTTCCATGGACAAAAAATGCTATGTTTACAATTTTCAGGACAGCGGTTGCCCACACAATATACAGGACAAAGAGATAGACGTCTAAAATCAATCGGTGCTAAACACGACAAAGCCATTGTTCAAAACCTCCAGAGAAATCAGGCCTCACTACCTGTATACTTGAAAGCTGGACACTTTTAGCTCCCACGGCAGGGGATCAGACATGCTATTTGCATATTCTGGATTCATTCTAGAAGATAATTAGCGAAACAATGTTTAGAGCAGCGGAGTTGATTTTATATACATAACCTTCAATAGTCAAAACCACCAACGTCACTCTATTCTGAATATCGCCACTAACGCCTCTACCGGATTACAAATTCGAACTTCTGCACTCGAGAGTCTTTATCAGCCTGAAAAGTTTGTCGGAAATTGAGAGCTTTGGGAGAACATTGATTTTATGCAAATATCTCGAAAAGTCGAACACAGACGGAAAAAAGTTTCAAACGACAATTGTTCCACGTAAAATTTTCTAAAAAGTAAGTTTTTTGAGTGTTCTGAGCTCTTTGAAGAAAATCAATTCGGGTCGGCCATCCGCTAGGAGCAATACAATCAGCAAAATCAAAGCAGTTTTCCGGTTTCTTCATTTAAAAGTTCAGTGAGTAATCTCCAAGTAACTAGTGAACGAAGCAATTTAGGAGAAAAATGAAGAGAACAAAATTCAGAGAACGTAAAATTTTCTACAAATCATTTTCTTTCATAAAAATTGATTCAGACCGAATAAAGGAAACCTTTCGCATTTCACCCGTACCGCCCATAAAACACCCGTTTTACCTAGTGCAC
The DNA here is from genome assembly GCA_035079385.1 of Aspidiotus rigidus. Lineage (NCBI taxonomy): Eukaryota > Metazoa > Arthropoda > Insecta > Hemiptera > Diaspididae > Aspidiotus > Aspidiotus rigidus. The sequence goes on along the minus strand of JAVHKY010000041.1, from coordinate 696,757 downwards.
GACACTAGCGCTATCTAGTCCGAATTTTTGCTAATATTGTATCTTGAAAAATCGAGCTTTAAAAAGAAGTTTCAAACAAAATAGTACATTTTGTAATAAGTGGCGAAAATGAACGATATTGGAACGAGCGCAGTGTAGCCACACGAGCAAAGCGAGTGTGGATAAGTGAGTTCCAATATCGTTTGTTTTCGACACGAATTACAAACAGTACTTTTTATAATACATGTAGTGAAAGAAACACTTAGGCCTACTATTTAAATTGGTTATCGTTCAAAAAGAATGTTTACGAATTTTTCGAATGGCACCACTGACTTGATTTTCGCCACGGGTAAAACATTTTCGCCACTGGTAAAACATTTTCGCCACGGTTCTGATAACGGCATGTTTCGCTACGAAAAACGAACACTATACGCAGCACTTTCGCTTCATGTATTATAAAAAATGTCTTTCGTAGAGCAATTGCTATACAATGAACTACCTGAATTTCATTTTAAATCCACCACGAGCTTGGAAAGCTTTTGAAAGTTGTGAGCTTTCGGAAGAAATGAATTTCTTGTGAATAACTTGAAAAATTAGATTCCAATAACTAAGTTTCAAACTAAAATTTTTTTGTTTTTCTTCAAGTTTTCTGTAAAGTAAACAACCCAAACTTTCTTCCAAAGATTGTCGAAAGTTCTGAATTTTTTGGACGAAATCGCCTTTTTTTAATTATCTTGAAAACTTGAGCTTCAATAGGAAGAAGTTTCGAACAAAAAACATTTCTCATGAAATTTACTACATACTCAACTGCTTGAGCTTTATTGCAAATCCAATTATCAGTACAAAAAGTTTATTGAAAGTTGTGCGCTTCAAAATTGGGGGATCATGAATATTTTTTTCATGTTCATTTTTCAAGCTTGGTGATACAGTGTCTTTAGATTCGTTGAACGTAATAGGCGGCTTGTAGGTAAAGTATGATGTTTTGAATGGATAAGAGGTCTTTAGCAAGAGCTTTTCCAATAGATGTGGAAATACGGTTGGTGTCATCGAGAGGCGCTAAAACCGAGCCTGAGTCGAAGTTGCAATGTTCGCATAATAGAGGAAAAATGTTGGAAAGTGGGTGGGAGGAAGTTGCGTATCACCAATGCAAAGACGTTTGAAACAAATATTGTAATGGTGGAATTTTTGGTGAGATGAAAATTTTGAAAGAACTGAGTTGATTCTGAAATAAACATTCCGCAAATCTTTAACACGCATCTCCATCTGAGGACTCATAAATTTATACTAGAAAACCTCTGGGGTAAGGATTAGGGTGAGACTGAAATCGTTCATGTATTTTTTTCCAAACTCAGTCCATTGTAATTTACTTACTATAGAAGAGGTAATGAAAAATCTTTCGAGTTGGAAACTCGAAGCTAAATCTAATCTTACGCTCTGATGCATTTCTATCGAAGAAAAATGCGATTGTCAAGCATTGTTTACTTGGCATTTGGACAACTTCCAGCAACACGCACGAACGAAAATGTATGATTTTTGCAAGTTTTGATTTTTCGTTTGCTTTCACGAGAAGACATTGAGCACACATTTCTTTAACAAAATATTGACAGTAATTCTTGTCCGTGACTCTCTATCGATGTTTTCCTCTAGCTGGTAGAGTAAATATTTGGGGTACAATTTTGGTACATGACCTTCATATCAGAATACAAATACGTAAGAGAAAAATTCGATTAGATATCATTTATTTTTTTATACAGACACGAGAGCCGAAGATCTGACGTCATAATATATTCGAGTTCAGCGTCCTTACGGGCCCGCTGACCTTCGCCTCTTCTTCGTCCCTCGATGGCTTCCTGCGCGCTCGCTCCTAACTTGTATATTTTGTTAACTATAGATCGAGCGCCAAAAAATGAATTCGGCTATTTTTCGAGTTGATTCGTGTGTATTTTTGTTTTTATAACAACGAACACCTGTCTTACCAAACGTTAATTGAAACTTAAATGCTGTATTTTTCGACTAACCGTATAGGCTGTTCTTTCAAAAGCTATTAGAACAAATTTTCTGTTATAAAGATTGTATTATAGTGAAAGGACTACCACGCCACACAAAGTGCAACAGAGACTCGAGACTATGACTGTGTGTGACCTATTTTATCAAATGCTGTTCGTCGTATCTTATCATCGTGCTCATCAAATAGCACGCCAAGTACAAGGCTCTCACTGGCGTTTCACTTGATAAAAGATATCGCCGAGAGGAACTGAAATAAATATAACGAGCGCGAGAGAGAGAAAAAACAAAAAAAGTTTCGTACGCGCAGTGCTCTTGATCTCGCGCCAAGAAATTGATACAAGACCGATTCATTCTGAAAGTGCACGCACGCAGACTATATTGCAGGAAGAGACGAAATTCAACATTTTGACAGTATTCGCTTGTTATTCGACGCGATCGGAAATAAATCCGGGATTCAATTATCGCTTATTTCCTTGAATAATATACCGGGGGGTAGGATAGGTCGTGTTCCAAGAATGGATTAGAACGTGACTACGGTCCAAAATTTAACGTAACAAAAGTTGTGAAAACGAAATCGCGAGGTACTCCGTCTCTTTTTTCTTTTCTTTCTCTTAGAAATACACTAACGAGCTCAAAATCCTTTTTCGCCTCTTCTCAATATTTTGGCTGTACACTTCGTAGCGATGTAGTTGGCAGCTGGGCTTAATCTTGCTCTTTTTGTCTTTTCGGAAAACGGAAAAATAAATTTCCTATACGGACTTATTCCCGTTGAAAAAAAAAAAAAAAATTGAAAATTGATCAGATTGAAGCCCATTGCCACATCGCAGGAGATGAGAGCAGTGGCGAAGCGGGGGCGGATCAAACGGAGGCCACATAGTGTGATAAAATATTAAGAGGAAATTGAGAAATATTATTCTCTGTCAATAGGTACCATTTTTCTTTTTGTTTCTTTTCCTCCTCCTCTTAGGGAGTATAGACCGTTCAGTAAATAAACAAGAAACTTCCCCTTCTTATCTAAATTTTAGGTACGCCATTATTTAACCAGAAAAATTTTGTGGGGGTGAGGATTGGACAGAAGTGAAGCTATAAAAAATTGAAAGATACTATATTCTAATTTTGCCTTTCCTCTCCTCACATTCCCTGACAATATACGATCAAATATAAGTCATAGAGTACAAATTCTTTCTCTCTGCAAAGATTTCAATTTCACTATCCTGGGAAGAAATAAAATAACCTAGGACAGACGCTCCAGAAACACACGATATTCTCGTTTCCCCACTATTGCTTAATCTTATTTGGGCCTGGTACACTATGTATTAGGCTACACTGGCGAGCTCATTTGCAACGCTTATTCGACCCCACCAGCACAAACAAGTTACAAATATATTTTATCGATGATTTTCATAGATAGAAAATCAATATAAAATGCGGGGCACAAGGGAAAGGGAAAAAGCGATCTGGACAATTGGATCTTCCTAGTTTAGCCTAACAAAATAGAAAATGAGCATTAAAATCAACAAGAGAGCAATGTTGGGCTAACTAGTTCATCCCGCTCCTCTCTATACATGGGCTCTATGCTGTAGCTCACAAGTCGGGTAAAATTTTTCCCAGTCCCTTAATCACCAGCCCCTAGAGATAGTGACACGTTGAATGGAGTCAGCTAGACTAGAACCTGAAGTAGGTAAGACGGAGGCCATTTTGTTCAAAACCCGTCGAAAGTTCAGTCCACCAACCATTCACCTGCAGGGCGTGGAAATTGAGACCAAGACGCGGATGAGCACCCCAAGCATCTGGTTTGACTCAACGTTGAGCTTCAAGTACTATTTTCTGATGGCAGCGGAAAGGTAGGCAGGGTAGTTGCATACCTAAGCCGTCTGATGAGGAACCTAGGAGGACCGAGAGAAGCAAGAAGAAGGATCATGATGAGCACCGCCTTGTCCATCCTCCTACATGGTGCCCCGGTATGGGCCGACTCAATAAAAATACTTGATAGAAGGAGAGAGATAGTAAAGATCCAACGAAGAGTTGCGCTGGGGGTTGTCAACGCTCGGGGCTTTGTGTATATAAGCACGTTCATCACCAATCGAGCTATTTGCTAAGGGGAGAGCGGTGGTGCTCAAAGCAAAGAAGACGACAACGACCAATCAAGTGGCTTTACGGTCAAGCAGGTGGTTAAGCCCTCCTTGCTTGAGAAATGGAAAGTAAGAACTGCCGAGGGCGAGCTGGGTATGTGGACAACCCGTACATTAATACGCGACCTTAATGAGTGGATGAACCGAGACCATGGTCAGCTAAACTTTCACCTGACGCAGGTGTTGAGCGGCCAAGGTAGCTTCAACAAATACCTTCATGAGAAGTTGAAGAAAGTTGAGCAGGCAACAAGTTCGCACTTCGACCACGAGCGGGATGTTGGATCACAGCACACCTTTACACTGAGTTCTATGTTGATAGAAGAAGTCGCTCACCTTCCCCCTCCTTTTTAGCCTCGAATATATCAGCTGAAGACTAACTAGCTAATCCCACTCGTCTAAATATGCAGGCTCTATCTGGTCGAGGTGAGTGATAACGTCATACTACGCTCTAAATAAAAATTTTTGAAGCTCCATATCTAGGTCAAAGTAATTGATGACGTCATAACATAAAGACTGTGACAGCGCGGTTTTTTCAAGAGCAGTGCCAGTCCTACAAGCAAGAGCGAATCCAGCCCCGATGAACCGATCGACGGTCGACGTGAAATCGACCGAGAATTTACTTCTTTCACAGTCGAAATTGCGTCGATCTATGGTTGAAATCGACCTTACGTTAACGTCGATATCAGGTCGACATGGAGTCGACAAGCGTCAACTCTATTTTGACTCATTTGCTTTGTCGACCTGGAGTGAATTTTAAGTGAACCTCCCCAAACTTTTCTATTGACTCGAAATCGACTGCGCTATTGGGTTGATTTCAATTCGATTTGTAGTTTTCTGGTAATATGCATCGACTTTGAATCGATCTCGAATCGACGTCGATCTACAGTCAATTTCTTAAGACTTTTCTATAGCCCTAATATCGACTCCTCTGTTCGGTTAATTTGAAGTTGATTTGTAGTTCTCTGGTGATGAAATATTGGTCGATTTTTAATCAACGTCAATCTGGAGTCGATTTCGAGTCAACTTTTCCAAATTTTTCTCTCGTCTTGAAATTGTATGCTTTATCGGGTTGATATCAATTGACGACGTTTCTGTCAAAAAGGCTTCGGCTCAATGTATATCTTATGGGATGGACGCCTTTTCGACAGAAAGGTCTTCAATTCGATTTGTGGTTTTTTGGTAACGTAGGTCGACTTTGAATCGACCTCAAATCGATGTCCATCTAGGGTCAATTTCCAATCAACTTCTCCAAATTTTTCTGTCGACTTAAAATTGATTTCTCTGTTCGGTCGATTTCAAATCGATCACTGATTATGAGCGTTAATCGTCTTCAAATTGATATCGATCTAAAGTCGATTCCGAGTGACTTTTCCAAATTTTTCTATCGGCCTGAAATCGACTGTTTTATTGGATCCATTTCAAATCGATTTGTAGTTTTCCGGTAATGTAGCCTGGTCGACTTTAAATCGACTGAGTTGGACGTCGGTCTGGAGTCGATTTCAAGTCAACTTCTTCAAATTTTTCTATCAACCTGAAATCGATTGTTCTGTTGAGTTAATTTCCATTCGATTTGTAGTTCTTTGGTAATGGTGTATTTACAGACCCCCCCCCCCCCCCGAGAGCCTCTAAAAACCTTTGGACTCATCAATTTTCAACTAATGAAGTTTTTTTTTTTCTTGCTGAGTATTCGACTTTTGTTCCCGAAAATTTTTGCTACCCCATAGAGAAAATGTCTAAATAAGGCACTGTTCTTTGGTTATGTACGCTGGTTGTCTTCAAATCATCCTCAATTTAAAATCGACTTCGAGTAGACGTCTCCGAATTTATATATCGACCTGGAACCGAACGCTCTGTTGCGTGTATCAATGGTCGATTTTTAGTTTTCAGGGAATGTATGCTGGTCGACTTTAAATCGACGTCGATCCGGAGTCGACGAACAGTCTTGAAGAGTTCTGGGTGTTTGGTAATATCGCTACTTGCAGACAGAATGTGAAGTCATAATTATATAGCGAAGACCACTGAGAATTTTAATTATACTTAGCTTAACAGTCGAATCGACGCCATGTGGATGTCGATTTTCAATCGATATTAAAATCAAAGGAGGGGGGTTGTTGGTAAATGAAAAACTCAAGCGAAAAATTTGATCACCTCGTCGGGATCCGAACCCGAGACCTTTCTCTTGCCGGGCGACTGCTCTAACCGCTGAGCTACGAGGACGATCAAATCTTCCACGAATTTTTCCAATTACCAACGACGAGAACTAGTACCGTGTCTTTCGTGATATTAAAATCAAATATCAAAGGTCGGCACATTTTCTATAACCTAGTCTGACTGTGCACTCGAACTAGACGCAATATCGACGTTGATTACAAGTCTTTTACTAATGAATGACGTAGATTTTGGGTCGAAGTCAACCAATTATATCGGGAGTCGACTCATTTTCGACGTCGACGATGAGTCAATGGTAAAAACGAGCAGTCGATTTCGAGTCGAATTTCAAACATTTTGGGCCCATTTGCGGTCGACATTGGGCGGAACTAAATCGCTCCAAAATCGACGTCGATTTCGTATCGAGAAATAGCGAATCGATTTGGAGTCGATACGGCTCATCGGAATGGAGGGACGAGAATTACGCAAAGCTCCACTCTCTCCCTCAAAAAAAAAAAAAATGGGACAAATTCAAGAGGAAGGCAAAAAAGGCAATGAAATTAGGGCGGGAGTTTCTTCATTGAAAAATTCGAGTTCCCCTGACCCTCAAAAAAGACAAATTGAAAAGAAAAGAATGTGATCTAAAGTTTTTCTGTGTTGAAAAATTTGAGTTCCTTCTCCTAGATGGATCCCTACAAGGCTGACAGCTTTTCTATTACCTCTCATCTAGTGAAATATGAGTGATAGGGCTCAAATCGTTCCTCTTCCTCAAACTCTACACCACTTCCAAAATCTCGAGAGCGAAAATGCTAAGTTCCAGCGATCTTAAGAGCGTGTATCTTAGGAAAATTTCGATCTCTAAAGTATACATGTGAGAGTTCCAAAAAGTTCCCAATTTGAACGAATATCTGTTTTATTTCTGAGACTATACTTTTCAACTGTTAAGCCGTCACTGTGAGTAACAAATGAAGCATGCTGCAAGCTTTTTTTTATTCGTCCGTCGGCTATTACTTAAAATAATTCTACTCGGTTAAGGTTTCGTACCACGCTAAAATGGGCACGTGCGATTCCCTAACGTTAACATTTACAGAAATAATTTCAACTTCAAACGAGTCTGCGGCTTACGAAGGCAAAACTTTGATCATTCTCGCTATAAACAAAAACCTACGTCAATTGGAAAGGCACCAATGCTGCTTTTGAAAATTGTAGGTATTTTCTCGGACCCCATTTATACGTTCGATTTGAAATCAAACATCTGTCATTCGAAGTCAGAGGCAGAATCGCGAAAGGGCGTAATTATTTACAACATTTTTCCGGAAGCCGAAAAATATTTACGTACGATTTCTAATCCAAAAATCATAATTCGCAGGGTGCATCGATGTATTAGTAATTGACGGTATTTTTGCGAGCCAAAGTCCTTAGTTAACCTTGTAATGTACGTAATTACTAAACATATAAAATACAGAATCGAAATCCGAAAATAGACGGGAGAAGTTATTTGAATAACATTACGTATTTGTGAATGGTGTAATCATGGCAAATGAATCGTCCGAAAATGATATGTCACATCGACTTACGAGAATTCTTGAAATATATTAAATTTCTACCGCACTCTTTTGCACAAGTAAGCTTAAGCTCGCATTCATCGAATGCGAGTGTTGTGTTTGAGTGATGATCACAATCTAAATGTCAACGTCCACCTATGTTCTGTACGAAGAAAAAGAAGAAGAAAACACCAATAAATAAAAGTTTTAAATATTATGTATTGCGAATAGGAAAGGGTACGAGATGTAGATGGTACAATTCTACAATTCATGGTAATCAAACGAAAAAAGAATGCGAGAAACATTGTTCTACAACGCAATTGTAGACGTCTCAACTATGAAATAAAAAGTAAGGACAATAATTATTACTAGTAAATTTAAAAAAAAAAAAAAAGTTATTTACACAGATTTTTTATTTTTACACATCACAGAAAAGTCTCCTAATTTATACGAAGTGAACGCGTAAACATCATATTTATTGCATAAAAATAAAAACTTAAAAATAGGTAATTGACTTATCACAAAATTTCCTTTACACTTTTTTTATCTACGAGTATCAAGGTACGAAGTATTAAAAAAAATATTTATGTACAATACATTGGAATATATAAACTTATTACGCTAAAATTCGTACTTGGTAACTGAAGGCGACACCTCATCTTCACTTTAGTTATTGTTGTCATCACATAGAGGGAAGACATATAATTTTACACGCTTCATATCATTGTCCTCTCATATATCGAAGTGAATTGGCAATAGATCGTCTCTCGAATCGTGCGACAATTTCTTCGACGATTCATCACTGTTAATTTCCACACATTATTTAAATGAGACTTACATTATATAAGAAGAGATAGACAGAAACAGAGGGACAGACAGGTGAGAATATTTATAAGAGAAGCCAAATTAATAAATTTGTATTTATAGGACCACATCGTGAAAATGTCGAGGACATATAGCAGCGAAGAAAATTTTCAACGATAATAATAATAATAATATGATCCTACGAAAGTTTTAGCGAAAAAGCTGTAACTTATTGTTAACGTATAAGAGAGCGATCTGATTAAAACTGTCGAGTCTGCACTTAATAATAATTTACAAGTCGTAAAATGATTTTCATTGGCGAATAACGCGACACAAACTTGAACATGTTGACACGAAAAAATATTAAAAATTAGAAAGCACATATATTTAAGCACAATATTATACAAAGCAATGAAAATGAACCAACGAGTTATTTTCGCGGTACTCTAGTCATCTGCTACGAATTTATGCACGGCTGTATACACATCCGAAAAATTCAGTAACGAGTGTGTTAGTAATTATAAATTTCTCCTATAGAAATAAATTTTTCAAATTCGAGCAGAATTGTAATCAGCTTGCGTGTTATTCTTCAAAAATCTTGAATGCTAAAATATTATCCGAGAAGCGAATCGTCAGCTATCACTTCATTTTCAATTTTTTCCCGATCCACATTCTTGACCGGTTTCTTATGGATCGATTTTTCTATGATGACACATCGCAGACCAAAGCTTCCAGAGTACAAGTTGACCCTACAAAAAAAGCATGAAGACTTTTGAAAAATTATTTTAAAAATGACAGAATTTTCTAGAATAAAAAGTTGATTTCTTTGAAGCCGAGAATATCAGCTCTATTTTACATCATATCTCATGATTCTCAATGAAGGAATTGATTTCTGTAAAATGAAGCTGATAATCTTGGCTTTACGAAAATCAACCTTCTATTCTAAAAAATTCCGTCATTTTTTAAATAATTTGAATTTCTCGAAGGTTTTCATGATCTTCTCATGAGGTTTGCTCGTGCTCTGGAAGCTTCAGTTTGCTATGTGACGTCACGGAAAATCGATCTATATTGGTAAGTCCTTAAAATGAATAGATTCATGTTTTATGTAACAGCGGAATGGTCTCAGGGAAAGAAATTCCGAAAAAATACTTTTACTGAGTATTGATCTTTAACCTATAGCTCTGCTCTCAGGATGTTGCAAGAGAGGCGACTCGAGTATGAGCTCAGAAAAGGGAAGAAAGTAGGAGTGAGAGTTTTGATGAGTCTCAGGGCTTGAAATGAATACTTAGTAGCTGGAATGAAGACAAATTCAAAAATTTAGAAGTTGAAGAGAAGACCTAAGTGAGTAGAATTATTTTTATCCGTTAGGGAATTTAAAAAAAAAAAGAAAGTATTTTGGTATCCCTACAAGGACTGCGGATAATTTTGACCTTCAAGCTTCATATATGAGGGAGGGTGAGAAAGAGACTCGTCAAAATTTTGATCTTTTTGGAAAATTTTCAACCTCGAAAAAAATCCTGACCACCAAGTCATATAAATCACGAAAGGCATTCGGATGAATCTCAACTTCAAGCTATTTGTACATGTCTTTAAGGGGGGAAACTAGGGAAATTGGACCACAGACCTGTATAGTGCGGGACGGGGATTTGAAGAATCTCAACAGAGTATTGCAGTCAGCTGAAAGCCGAAAGCTGCATTCAGTCGAATTTTCACAGTTGACACCGAAACTAAAAAGCAGCTTTATTTAAACCTTCTTAAGCCGAAATAAGCCAAATTTTTTTAGGTTTTAAAACCACATTGAAACTCGAACAAAGATAAGAAAGATTGGTTGTGGTTCAAGTCATCTCTTTACCCGTTCAGCATAGAAGTCTGTAGTGCAGTCATCCAATGGAGATGAAAGCAAGCCAGATAATAGGTACCTAGGTATCTATGACAAAGCCTCAATTCTCCTGATCGTTTCACCTGGACTCACATTTCTTCATAACATTGATCAGCCAAAAATCAGCTAAATTAAGCTAAAAGCCAGGTAAATTTTTTCAAAATCCAGAAGCCAAAACCCGAAACCCAAATTTTGAAGGTCGTAAATTTATACCCAAGTAGGAATTTTCTACTGCAATACTCTGAATTTTAATTTCCGAGCAACACATAGAAGAGCCAGGGAAAATTGGAAAATCTCCGATCAAATTTCGCGCCATATATAGTGCAAATGACGGAAAAGGTCTCAGAGAAATTTTACCAAATGACCGACCCCGATTGATCATCCATATCGATTATTTAAGTCGATTCTAATCAATCTTTTTTTCTTGAAGTGCAAATCAGACTCGGAAAAATTTTGAGTTTAATGTGGGTTGTGAGGCTATTTTCATGAAGATGATTCTTCCATTCGTTTTGAAGGGGGCCCTTATAATTTTCTTTTTTAGAAATAAACGTTACCGGGGGAGGGGGGTTTCTTTATTGGACCAAGGGATCAGGGCACCCCTGGTTATAGTTCGATAGAAAATGAAAATTTTTAGATGTCTAACAGCGTTAGCTTCCCATCTTCTTTGCGAATGATTTTAGTATCTTCCTACTAACCTCCAACTCCCAACGAGCAGCAAGACCACTCCACCAAATGGTCATCTGACCGTGAATCTCAATTTCCAGGCAAAAAAGAAATACTCACGTACGTCTTACACCTCTTTCTTCTCTGTATCTACAGAACTTCGCAATTTTCCTTCGTCTCACCTTCGAATTAAAAACCTCATGAACTCCCCCCTCATATCAAATTCCTAAGAGAAGAAGTACGAATTCCTTGGATTTTCTCAAATACCTATCACACTACCGTACCAGCTGTAACCGCGAACTTCTCCTTCAACTCTACAATAGTCTAATCCATTTCCAACTTGATTACGACTTCCTAATGTACACTCATTGCCACGAAACAACTGCGGTTTCCATTCAACTTCCGGGCTTCAACCGACCCTCGGTGCACTACACACTCAGCTTATGAGCTCAAGCAAGAGTCCCTCCTCTCCCTTACCGCCTTCGTTCACTCACTGTCAACTTTCTAGCCTTAATAGGCCAATACCTAAATCTGTAATTCACCCTTTCTCACATTTAAATCCCATCTATTTGTAAGTATTCATCTCAAATTAGACCCTCACTTACTAGTTTTTCATCCGATTCCCCTTGGTCAACCGCTGTCCCTGACATCTGCATCGCCTTACTGAAATCCCCAGAACACTATTTCTTCAGAATTTTCCTCCTACCTTCTCTGCCACACGGACGAGTCTACACCAGGACCCAGGACTGGATGTACCGTCTTCTCGTGCGGTGACATCTCATCCTTCAATATGAGAAGCTCCACTGCCATATTCCTCGCCGAACTCACCGCTGTATTCACCCACCTCTCCCTCCCCGTAAATACTTTATACCATCTGATTCTCTCTCATCCTCCACTGCTATTCAAGACCCTCATCTTGCGAATTCTGTCGTCCAGCGAATCCTCATTCTTGCACACTCGTCAAGTTCTTCCTCATCCTCTATTTCTTTTCTATGGACACCAGGGTATATCGGACTCAGGAAACATAACGCAATCGGTCATCCTTCTATAAGCGCCGATCTATTAAAAAATCGTCAATTCTTCCATCTGCTTCAACTGTCCTCCTCGACGACAGAAAGAAGTCCCAAGATCGAAAAAAGGACTTCAAATGAGGCTCTTTATCGATTTAATTCCACAGACACAAAGGGTGTAAAGCGAGAGAAGAAAAGTCAATGCTCTCCTCAGAGGTGCATCTACCAAACTCAGTGAACCTTCTTTATACCAATTTGTTCAGAATTTTTTGATTGGTATGCCATGGGTAGAATTAGGGTTTTACGTCCAGTTTTCTCCCGGGGACTGTGACGGAACAATACGGGCGTGAAGGCTACGACAGTGTAGCATCCACGTTGCGATGCTCCGTTACCATGCCCTGGGGAAAACTGGACGTAAAACTCTCATTCTACCAACGACGTACCACTCCAAAATTCCTGAAAAAATTGCTACATTGTTTTTGGAGATCGTAAAGAAGATGCACAACGTTTGGAAGAAGCACTTCTTGAAGGCAAATTGACCGTTCTTAACCTGATGAATTCAGTTACAAAATTTTTTCTCGTGTGTCCCCTAGAATGAGAAGTACAATTTAGATCATCTTTGAGGGGCGAGCTTGGAAGAGAGTCGACGTAAAGAAAAAAGTAATTAAAATAACTTGAAGCAAAGATCCGAGGTCGAACACGGATGCGGAATTGGAAAAAATAACTAGTTCTGAGCTATAGAGAAGAGGAAAAAGTTCTGATATAGAGGGATAGAGAGTGAGATTTGCCACAAATCCAGGCTGAAACTTGGTGAGAAAATAGTGAGTGTTCTATGATTCAGGAAAAATTGAGCGATGAACTTCCTAGAGGAAAAAGTAGACACTATAAAAAATGCAAGTGCTCTGAGAAAGGAATAAAATTGAGCAATTTCAAGATTCAAGCTCGACAAAGGAGCTTTAAAGCTTATTTATAATCAGAACAAAGGCATAGAGCTCTCGCAATTGGTCTGCGTGTAATTTTTTCATTCATGAAAATCTTCGTTAAAGATGATAATAAAAGCATTGTGAGACCGAGAAAACTTCTCGAGTTCCTGATTCACTTACTAAGTAGTCAACAGAATAACACGGTCATAGAAAAGCGAAACAAGAAGCAAATAGTATCAACCAAGCTTATGTTTCGGATGAAGTCGATGTCTTATGTTCGACGGAGCGAGAAGAAAAAATGTACTCTTTACCTTCACAATAAATAAAATTTTCAAACGTATACATGCGGTTATTTATAAAAATTGAAAAATCAATACTTACAGAGTAGGATCATCGTCATCCGTTTCCAGTATTTTCACCCGATCTCCTTTTTCCACCGAAAAGTTACCACCGCCGACATAATCCTTGACTACTTGAAATTCCTCCTCCATCCCCTAAACGACATATCAATTGAAAATTACGTTAATTACAACAAGAATTAGCAAGATACAACATTTAAATTCGATAAAGAAGTACGTCACCATCACTGAACGCTTAAAATAGTTTCGGAGTGGTCAGAATAAATTTGCCTGCGAATGTACGATATATTTTGAAAAATAATAGGAAAGTTTACGATAATGTCAATGCTAATAGGTTGTACAGTACAATATTTCTCTACACCTAACAGCGATAGCTAGACTCGCTGTACATTCTCTTCATCGGTGCCGAATCTCTACTCGCGATTGCCTAGAAAATACCACGTCAAAACAAATTAGTCATTTTATGGTAACACAAAATCCTACCCTCCTCCCGTTGTTATATAGATTTGCGAAATTACCTCTTGCGTGGAGCAACTGCTGCTAGGAAAATTTTTACGCGACTCGTCCGCACCCACGGATCCGCAACGGGAATATAACAATTTCTCTTCGCTCGCATCGCCTTTCGCTTTCGCCTTTGACGAGATTTTGGGCGAGTAACCGTAATTCGAAAAGCGATTGGTGGCCACACGTGGTAACTTCAAGGCATTGAACACGTGCAAAGGCGTAAAATGATGAATTCCGTTCTCGTCCAATACGGTATAAGGCACTTTGCCAGTGAGTACATCGCGAGCCGCTTCTCGCGGCACCACCATTTGAACGCCTTTCTTCAGTATAAGGAATGTCTTACCCGTCTGTCTAGACTTGACCATGAAATCTTCGACCGCTAATGTATTATCGTTGAATAACAGACTAGTAGGAATATCGGCGGAGGAACGCAATACCAAAGATTCCTCTGGTATGACCATAAGTACGGCACTATCACGAACTAGTGCTCTTAACCTAGGGTCGTTACGGGCTGCATAGGGGTCGTATTGCAAATCATGCAACGCCGCTCTCAGTGTAGGCTGCTTTTCCGCTAGTTGTCGCATAACGGTTAATCGTTTCAGCACCTCCATTACTATCTTATCTTTCGCTAACATAGGCATAGATCTCGAATCTTGGAGTATAACGTCCAGTACGTGGACAACTTCGTTCATCCCCAGTGCTTTGGCCAAGCCGCTGGCGTCCACCACAAGGGATCGGAAATCTTCGCCTCGTTTCTGATGGAGCACTTGAGTGACCTCTTGTTCGCTAGTTTCGCCTACCGCTCTGACGATAGCTCGATGCAGAATTTCTACAGCCTTCTTCTCGTCGATGGTTTTGTCGTTTAATATTGCGGCCGCATTACGTAGAACTTTCCCAACAAAGTCCGGGTTTTCGCGACTCATATTGCGGAAGGCGACGCACATGGTCATCTCGTTCTCGTCTAATATTGAACTCAGTTTTTCTACAACGTCGTCCTTCAATTCTAGATTATTCTTAATCAAGCTTCTGAGAAGTTGAACTTTGTTTGGCGGTTGTTCGCGGATCTCTGTCAGAGCTTTACCAGTGAGGGACTGTAGAGAATTTATGATTTCTATTTTGCGTTTTGGGTCTGCGGTGATGAGTTTTTCCAGGGTTTGTCCTAATTGAGATAGAAATTGTCCTTCTCCCTTGCTGCATTCGGTGTTTGTAGCTTGTTTCAATAACAGTTCGAGATTCTTATCTGTGATACCATCGCTAGTAGGAACGGCACCAGATTCGCTTATTTCTCGCAGGTTATTGAGAATGCGGCTAATTTTCACCGAATGAGAGGAGTCAAGATTCAATTTATCGACCATCTTGTTGGCCATGGACGTGATCAAGAGTGCTTTTTCTCTAGCTGATGAAGCTAAATCAGACGTTAGCGCGTGTAACTTGTTGACTTTTTGCGATTTATGCTCCAAATCCATTTGAATGATATTTTCTATTGTATCACCCATAACATTAAGGAACTGAACATCTTCAAAATCGTAACCGCTCTCAGAAGCCAAATTCAGCAAAGCCTTCAAATCCTCGTCCTCTATACTTTCAACAGAAGCGAGGTTACCTAATTGTATTTCTTTCAAATTTGAGAGTATGTCACTAATAACAGAATTTTCAATTTCTAGCTTATCGGCGACCCTTGACGAAACTTCTTTGATTGCTGAGGATCGATCCATAACTTTGGTGGAGAGATCGTCGGTTAGAACGTGGAATTTAGCCATAGTTTCGGCTGCCTTCTCCGGATTCAGGAGAACGGTGTTTTTGAGAGCGTGACCAATGGTCTGAAAGAATTCAGGAGCATCAACATCACCATCATAAGCCAAAGTCAAGTTGAGGAGCAGCTTTATGTCCTCGTCTTCTACCTCATTACTCGATACAGCAATGTTGGACAGTTTAATTTGTTGTAAATTTGACAAAATATGACTAACGTTAATGGATGAGGAGTTTGTATCTATACTGTTGGCAATACTGTGAGCAGTTTCAGCAATAAGTAGAGTCCTATCTCGAGTGCCGGTAGCGAGATCAGAGGTAATCGCGCACAGAGAATTGACAGTCTGAGACTTGTGCTGAGGATTGGCTTTGATAATTTTTTCTAGTAATTCTCCCACGGCTTCAAAAAATGCTACGTCGTCGTTTTCGTTCTCCAAAGCGAAAAGTATCAACGTGCGCGCATCTTTATCCGGTATCTCTTCCATCGACACAAACAGACTAGAACGTCTGATCTGCTGAAGATTCGATAAAATTCTCCCTACCTTGGTCGAATTTACTTTTAGCTTGCCGGCTAATTTTGAGGCGATTTTTTCAATCTGAGCCGATCTGCTCTGCGCAACCGAGACCAATTGCGCGGTCATTGTTTGGAGCTTGTTGATACTTTCAGACTTATGACTTTTATCCACCTTAATGGTGCTCTCCAAAGCATCGGCGAGCGTTTGCAATAGTTCGGAATTCCCTACGTCGTTATCGCAGGCAAGCGCTTGATTGAAGAGTAATTTAAGATTTTGATCTTCAATATCCGCGTTCGAGATGAATGCTTGCATATTTTTCAACTGTTTCAGATCACTTATGACGTGATTTATGTTAACTGCGCTAGATTCGTTGATCTGAAGATGTTTGGCCACTTGACACGCCATACCAGCCTGGGAGAAAGTTTTACTTTGAGCGTAAGAGGAAAGGTCAGAAACGGAGGCGTGCAGAATCTCGATATTCAGACTTTTATGGTCGAGGTCGACTTTAATAATATTTTCTAGAGCGTCACCAACCAAGCGTAATAATTCAGCGTTTTCAAAATCGCTCTCAAGCTCTTCGATCGCGCTGAGAAGTGTTTTCAAATTTTCATCTTTCAAGTACTCCTCCGGTATTTCAATATTCGCTTGTTTGATGCTGAGAAGACCCGTCAGAATGGAATATATTTTCTCGGCCGAGGGTTGATCAATTTTTAGTTTATTGGCTATCTTAGCGGTTGTGTTGTTTACCAGGGCAGAGACTTCGCCAGCTTTGTCAACAAGCTCAACTGCGGTGCTATGTAAAAGGTTTATAGTCTCTAATTTGAGTTCCGGTTGCAGTTTCATCATTTTTTCTAGAGCCTGTCCTAAAGTAGGTACAAAATCGCAGGGGTTATCGGATTCAGCGTCACAAGCCAGCGCTAAATTTACAAGTAATTTGACATCTTCATTTTGGATATGTTGAACATCCAGAGGAACGTTCATCTGGCGAAGATTTTGCAAGTTTAGCAAAACATCGCTCATTTTCACAGCTTGAGCAACGTCGAGCTGAAGACCACTCGCCACTTCTTGAGCCGTGCTAGCAGCCTGTAGGGTATTACGAGTTACCTTGACAGCGAGTTCAGTCGTTAAACGGTGGAGGTTCTCTATATTGTCTAATTTGAAATACAAATTGGCTGTCAAAGTGTTCTCTAGAGTTCTTCCGACAATCTTTACAAATTCTTCATCCTTCTTGCCAACACATTCTTTAGCCAGTTTGAGTAGCACGGTAAGGTTTTCGTCATACACATTTTGGCTGACGTCAATCTCAGCTTGAGCGATGCGTTGTAAATTTGAGAGCGTTTCGGTCAACTTTATGCAGGTTGCTTGATCGACGTCTAATTTTTCTGCGAGCTTTTGACCAGTTTTTTTGAATACTTGCGCTTTTTCTTCAACTTTGGTTGCTAAGCTAGATGTAAGGGTGAATAACTCCTCTACTGTTTGTCCTTTACGGTCCACATCCATTCTAACCGTGTTTTCTAGTACTTTTTTCAGCTTTTCCACGTAATCTGTGTCAGAAGTTTGACCCTCACATCCTTGAGCCAGGTTCAATAACAATTTGAGGTTATCATCTTTGACCTCATCCAACGGTAAGGCTACTCCAGCCTCCTTCATCTGTTGAACGCTTGACAGGATTTCAGCCATTTTGACAATATCCGCTGTACCCAGGTTCAGTTGGGTAGCAACTTCTAAAGCGTTCTCAGTCAGAAGAAGCGATTTATTTTTCGCTTTCGAGCTCAAATTTGCCGCGCACGCGTGTAATTCATCTAAATTTCGCGACACATGATTTGGATCGCGCTTAAGGAAATTTTCTACGGCATCCGCGACACTTTTCAAATTACCTTGATCGCATTTGTGCGAGGTAAATTTCAGCAGCTTTTCAATCTCGCAATTTTGGATGTTCTCTTTCTCAAGATTGAGAGGAGATATGGCAAGTTGTTGTATGTCGGATAGAACTTGAGCCAATTTTACCGCTTTGCTGTCGTCCAGGCCCAGGTTATTCGCTATATTCCTCGATATTTCTTTGACTTTTGCGACCTTGTCCTGCGCATTTGCGCTGAGCTCGGCGGTAAGCGATTGTAACGCGTCAATCACGAGCACATTTTCTGCACCATCTACTTGGATTGTGCTTTTGAGCGCCTTAGATAGAGCTTCCATCGCTTCGGCGTCGCCTTTCTTCGAGTCACATGCCTTTGCTAGGTTGAGCAGCACTTGTAATTTCTCGTCCTTTATTTCATTTTGCGGTATTGCCACACTAGCTTGGGTGACGTCTTGTAGGTCGGATAATATATGACTTATTTTCATCAGATTTGGAGTGTTGACATTCAATTCTTTGGCCATGTTGTAGGCGGTATTTGCCACGAGATAGTTTTTATTATTTTCTCTAGTCATTATACCATTGAGAACGGCGTGTAGCGAGTTTATGTTCTGCAGCTTATGCTCGGGGTCAGCTCTTATCATTTTCTCTATCTCGCTACCTAGTATTTGGTAGAACTGCCCATTTTCTAGATTACTCTCAGTCTGCAGCACAAAATCAATTAACGTCTTCCAATTTTCGTTTTTAATATCATGTTGACTAATGTCGATATCCGATAATTTTATTTGTTGTAAGTTCGACAGAATTTCGCATAACTTCACTGAGTATGTTTCACCAATGTTCAAATTTTGCGCCATTTCGGTGGCCTTCTCGTTGGCTAACTTGGATTTTACTCTCGCATCCTGCGCTAATTCAGCGGTAAGTGCATGCAGACTGTCCACCGTTTGGATTTTCTGCTCTGAGTCGATATTGATAGTGTTTTTGAGGATGCTGGCCAACGTTTTCACTGTTTGCTTGTCTGGTTTTGAGGCATCGCAAGGAAGTGCTAGGTTCAGGAGAATCTCCAAATTGTCATCTTTGATGGCATTCATGGGAATGGCCGCGTGAGACTGCTTGATATCGCGCAGATCAGATAAAATGTGTCCAAGCTTTACTAGTTGAGGTGTGTTCATATTCAATTCCTCACCCATTTCGTAGGCGGTTTCAGTCGTTAGTAGAGCCTGTTCTCGAGCTTGACTCGCAATGTCGCCAACGATCGAGAACAAAGAATCGATATTGTAATCCTTACGCTCCAAGTCGGAGGCTAAAATCTTCTGTATGGCATCGCCAACTGCTTGAATAGAATTTGGACCTGTGGCAATGTCCGAGTCAATAATATCGCTTAGAAGAGCTTTTAATTTCTCATCTTTTATATTGGCCTTAGATAGGTCAACTTTCGATAATTTAATTCTCTGTACGTCTGTGAGAATTTTGTTCAATTTTTCTGTTCGCGTCTCATCCAGGTCACATTTATCAGCGATTTTTGTCGAGGTATCTTCTATCAATTGCAATTTCTCTTTCGCATGGGACGTCAAATCGGTGGTCAACTGATGAAGATTATTGACGGCTGTTTCTACATCTCCTAACTTTGCAGTTTTCTTTAGAGCGTCCCCTAAACTTTTTATGACTGACACTTCTCCCTTCTCGTCCTTGGATGCGAGGGCGAGATTCGTCAACAATTCCAAACTCTCATCTCCTGAGTGAGTTTCGGGAATGAAGTCCACCTTCTTCAATTCTTGAAGGTTTGAGATAATGCGGCTCATTTTCATCACTTGAGGAGCGCGGGAATTTAACTCACTAGCTACGTCATAAGCAGTTTCTGTCGTCACCAAAGCTGTGGTATTCACTTTTTTTACGAGATCATTTGTCAGATGTTGTAAGTTATTAATATTCTGTATTTTATTTTCAGGATTTTTCGCGATAACATTCTCTAAGATCTGTTTTGTGTGCTCTATAAAGTCAGTGCCAGCTTTTTCTGGCCCACAATTGATAGTGGCCTCTATCAATGTCCTCAGGGAGGTATCTTTTATCTCCTCGAGATTCATAGGAATATTCGAGGTTTTCAATCGCAGCACATTTGATAGTATTTGACTTATTTTACCAGAGTGAATCTCGTCTAAATTAAGGTTTTTGGTAGATTCGCTCGCAGTCTGTTCAATTGAGTCACATTCAGCGGATGCCATTGACGCGATAAGAGCAGTAGAATCTTTTAAAATTTCGATGGTACGTTGACTATCGTCAGGATTTAGATGTAAAGTTTTTTGCAAAGCCTCCGCAAAGATTTTTACCGCTTCTTTCTCGTTTTCTTCATCGTTACAGGCTAACGCCAAATTTATCAATAGATCTACATTTTCATCGCGGGCCCCCTCAGTTCCGGGCACCATAAAATTAGCTTGTTTTATTTGTTGCAAATTTGACAAGATACGACTAACTCGGACCACGTGAGATGTACTCAAATTTAGATCACTGGCCACGTCGATGGCCTTCTCTGTGTTTAGTTTCGACTTGTTGCGAATTTGTACCGTGAAGGAATTTGTCACGTCGTGGAGGGTATCAAGGACTTGAAATTTCACGTCTGGATTTAATGAAGCAATATTTTCCAGTACCCCGGCTATATTCTCAAAGTAGAGAGAATCCTCTCCTTCCGGAATGTTACACTTCAACACCGCTTTGAGCATTTTTTTCGCATTTTTATCCTCAATTTTCTCTATTTCCGCTTTGTCGATATTGGCTAATTTAATTTGTTGTAGATTGGAGAGGATATCGCCAATTTTTACGGATTGAGATTCGTCAACGTTCAACGTTTCCGCTAATTTATGCACTACCTTGTCCAGAATTTGTGTTTTTTCATTGGCAACTTTTACAACTTCATTCGTCAATTTGTGCAAGTTATCAATAGTGGA
Source organism: Aspidiotus rigidus (assembly GCA_035079385.1). Classification (NCBI taxonomy): domain Eukaryota; kingdom Metazoa; phylum Arthropoda; class Insecta; order Hemiptera; family Diaspididae; genus Aspidiotus; species Aspidiotus rigidus. The sequence goes on along the minus strand of JAVHKY010000041.1, from coordinate 675,747 downwards.
CACAACATTGTCCGAACCTGTTTCCAGGGTCTTTTCTAATGCCGAGGCGAGTGATTTGATGACCTCGGGGTTACTCGAACTGTCCTCGCTCATGGCGAGATTAAGGAACATTTCCAAATTGTCGTCCGTGACTTTTGTCTTTGGAATGGCGACGTTAGCTCTTTTGAATTTGCGTACGTTCGATAAAATTTGACTTATTTTGACCAATTCGGGAGTTTTCACTTTGAGATCGTCAGCCATTTTATAGGCCATTTGAGCGGTCAATACGGCACTGTCTCGAGCCTTGGAAGCAAGTTTATTGGTGACGTTAAATAACTCGTCGAGATTATCGGGTAAAATTCCCTGCTCGAGGATGGTTGCCACTGCCTTCAAATATTCCACGTCTCCTTTTTCGATGTCACACTTCAGCGCTGTTTTCAGCATCTTGCCAATGTTTTTGTTTCCAATTATCTCTTTCTTGACATCTATATTAGATAGTTTTATTTGCTGCATATTGGACAGAATTTTTTCAATTTTAACCGATTGTTCGTCGGTGAGATCGAGCTTCTTTTTAATCGCCTCAGCGATATTCTCCTTGTGTACTATTTTATCTCGAGCTTCCTCAGCTAAGTTTTTCGTAAGCGCTTCTAACTGCTCAACGATATTGTCTTTTTTTTCTGGATTGAGGGTGACGGTTTTCAAAATAGCATCCGCTAATATTTTCACAGCTTCAGGTTTCTCTTTATCTGTACACGCTAATGCGAGATCCAACAATAGTTGCAGATTATCGTTTTCTACTTTCCGAGAATCTAGTATGAGATCAGAGTTTTGGATTTGTTGCACATTCGCTAGAATATTGTTTATTTTAATCAATTGGGGTTTCTTCAAACTAAGTTCGTTGGACGTAGCGTGTGCGGTCTCGACATTGAGTAAAGCCTGTTCTCGCTTTTTCGAAATCACCTCGCATGTAAACGAATGTAAGAGGTCGACGTTTTGTAACTTGTCCCCTTTGTCCGTTTTCAGGGTGTTTTCTAAAGCTTTGCCAATAATTTGTAAGAATTGAGCGTCATCTACTGCGTCGCATTTTAGAGCGGTTTGAATCAACGATTTGAGGTTTTCATTTTTAATCGCTAATTTGGGCACATCGATTTTAGAAATTTGCATTTGTTGCAAGTTCGCTAAAATGTGCCCCAGTTTGGCAGCACAAGGTTGATCAAGTTGTAATTTGGCAGCGATTTTCGAAACTGCCTGATCAAACTGATTCGATTTCTCTCGCGCTTTAGCCGCTAAGGACGAGGTCAATTCGTGGAGTTCTTCGATCGCATCGATTTTATTGGCCGAATCTACTTGGATGGTCTTTTGCAAAGCATTGGCTAACGTTTGGATGACCTCAGAGTCGGATGCCATATTATTGCTGGCCAAAGCTAGATTCATAAGTACTTCGAGATTTTCATTCGGGATTCCTTTTTCCGAGACGATGAAATCAGTTTGCTTGATTTGTTGTAAGTTGGACAGTATATGACTCATTTTAATCAACTGAGGAGTGCTCACATTTAAGTTATTCGCCACAGACATCGCTGTCTCCGCTGTCAAAAGCGATTGTTGACGTACTTTTTCAGCAACGTCATTGGTCACACTGTGTAATATGTCTATGCTCAATGATTTATTCTCAATATTATGTTTGATGAATTCATCTAGAGCAGAGGTAACAAGTTGTGCAAATTTCGAGCCGTCGGCATCTTTATCAATGTTGCACTTCATTACAGTGTTGAGGAAAGTTTTCACATGTTCATCTGTAATGCCACCTGTTGGTATATCCAATTTTGAAAGGCATATACGCTGCATATTCACCAGAATTTGATTCAATTTCGCGGACTGAGGTTGAAGGTCGTATTTTTTGGCAACAGAGGCGCCAGTCTGCTTGATTATTTTCGATTTAGCTTGAGTAGCTTTCGCAACATCAGCGGTTAGCGCGTGAAGAGTCTCGATAGTGTTTACCTTTTGTTCAGGATTAATTTGAAGAGTATTTTGTAAAACATCAGCCAATGTTTCCATCACCTCTGCATCGCTTTTTCCTGTATCACAAGCTAGGCCTAAGTTTAGTAGAAGCTCTAAGCTCTCATTCTTCATCAATTCATCTGGTACGGCAATACCCGAGTTTTGAATTTCTCGAAGATCGGACAAAATGTGACTCAGTTGAACAAGTTGTGGGGTGTTGACATTCAAATCGTTCGCGACTTTGCACGCTGTCTCCGCGGTCAACTTCGATTTCTTCCTCGCTTTGGATACGAGATTCGCGCTTTTTTGTTGTAGTTGTTTAATTTTTTCGAGTTTTTGCTCTGGATTTTGTTTAATGACCTCCTCCAGAGCAGCCCCCACCGTTTTAAGGAAGTCTGCATCCTTAGACCCTTTCTTGCATTTTTTAGCAACATTCAATAGTGTCCGAATGTCTTTGTCTTGAAGGTCATTTTCTTCCAACTCGATATTAGATAGCTTAATTTGCTGTAAATTGGACAAGATTTGGCTCAGTTGAAGAGCTTGAGCTTCACCAACGTCCACTCGATCAGCAATTGTCTCAGCCGTTTCCTTAACAAGAGTCGACTTTTTTACCAACTCTGAAGCCAAATTTGTAGTCAATTTATCCAAATTATCTATAGTCTCGAGTTTGTTGTCCGAGTCGAGTTTAATGGTTTTCCCTAAAACGTCAGCAAAAGCTTTCAACGCTTCTGGATCATCTTTTTTCTCGTCACAAGCCATCGCCAGATCCAACAGTAGTTCGAGGTTTCCATCTTTCATACCGTCGCCGGGAATAGCCGCATTTGATTGTTTAATTTGTTGCAAATTGGTTAGAATCCGACCAATTTTCACCAGCTGTGGAGCGCTGACGTCCAATTCATTCGCAACCATACACGCTGACTCTGTTGCTTTTTTCGACCTGTCTTGTACTTTCGTTGCCAAACCTTGAGTCAGCTTTTCCAAATTTTGTATCGTCCCTAATTTGTTTTCAATATCACCAGCCAGGATGTCTCCAACAGCAGCACTGGCCATTTCTAAAAATTGGGCGTTGTCAACTGTGCCGTTTTCTGTTACAACTGCTTGGAGAAGAGCTTTCAATGTCTTATCCTCTATGCATTCGCTGGCTAATGAAATGTTGGAAAGTTTCACCTGTTCCAGATTAGAGAGAATTTGAGCGATTTTTTTGGATTGGTGCTCATCGACGTCTATTTTTTCAGCGATGTTACTCGCCATTTCATTTATTTGAACTGCCTTAGCTTGGGTTTTGCCCGCAAGATTGGTAGTCAGAGCGTGCAATTGATCAACGGTTTGTAACTTTTGTTCAAGGTCAACTTTCAGAGTGTTTTTGAGCGCTTTCCCCAGGTTCTTTATGGCTGTGACGTCGTCTTTATTCGCGTCACAAGTGTCCGCCAAATTCAAAAGTATCGCCAAATTTTCGTTAGACAGATCTCCGCTATCGATTGCCACTCCAGTCTTTTTGATCTCTTGTAAATTGGACAAAATATCCGTCATCTTTACGAGATATTCTGGCGTCATTTCTAGTTCGTCAGCCATGGTTAAAGCGGTCTCAGACTTGAGTTTTACTTTCTTATCTATTTTGGAGACTACGTCGGCTGTAGATGATTGAAGCAGATCAATATTTTGCGGATTCATCGCCACAACGCTTTCTAATCGATCTTCCAGAACTTTTAGGAACTCTTCATCGTCCAAATTTTTATTTTGCTCAACAAAATCAATCAACGCTTTCATCGCTACATTATCTGTCTCTTTAGCGAGTTTACTTTCGTTAGATTTCTTGACTTTCAACAATCCGGTCACGACATCGTTCAATTTATTGGCGTTTTGTTCATTCACGTTGAACTTCTTCGCCATGTCTTTAACAGCATTTCCTACGAAAAGCGATTTTTTCTTAGCCTTTGCGGCCAGATTGATCGTCGAGTCGTGTAATTTTTTGATAGCTTCTAGCTTATGACCCGGGTTCAACTTGACCGTATTTTCGAGCGAGGACGCGACAGCCTGAATAAGTTCGTCTTCATTTAGGCCTTCGCACGTTTGTACTAAATTTAATAAAACTCTTAAATTTTCGTCGTCGATTTCGGCTTCGTCGAAAGCCACGTTCGAATTTTTGATTTCTTGTAAATTGGCTAAAATGTGATTCACTTTTACTGCATTAGCCGCATCTACATTTAAATTACGGGTCATAGCATGCGCTGCTCCAATTGAGGGAAGCGTTTTGGCACGAGCTTTACTGACGAGGTCGCCGGTTAAATTACTCAATGTCTCAATAGTTTCTAGACTGTGAGCAGGATCAACTTGAATGGTATTTTCTAAAGCATTACCTAATGCCTTCAACAAGTCGGGGTCGACGAGTTTGGCGTCACAATCACCCACCAAACTGAGTAACATTTTCAAATTCTTATCTTTGACATCTTTTCTAGGAATAAATACGTCCGATTTTTTTATTTGTTCCAAGTTCGAAAGTATCTGACCAACTTTACCCTGGACGTAAGCTGAATCCATATTCAATTTGGTGGTAAGTTGATTCGCCGCCTTATCAATGAGCGCTGATTTTTCGCGCACTTTCCCGGCTAATTCAGCGCTCAATTTGTGTAACGAATTGATCGCTTCAATTTTATTTTCGTCTACTTTGATTGTATCTTCTAGAGCTTCCCCCAACATTTGCAAAAATTCGTAACTCTCTTTATCGTGCTCACTTTCCAACGCCAAGTATACCAGAGCTTTTAGGTCATCGTCCCCGATTTCTTCAGGACTGAATGCCACACCAGCTTGTTTCACCTGTTGAAGAGTCGATAAAATGTGACTCATTTTTACGGACTGAGAGGCGTCAATTTTTAAGCTGTCAGCAATCCTACAAGCTGCTTCGGTGACAGGTAGTGAGCGTATATTCACGCTGGGTATATCAACCGGTAATTGACGACCGACAACCATACCTGCTTCAGCCAGTTGCTGTAAAGTCTTCGAATCAACGGCCATTTCGCCGATGAAACAAGCATGCGGTATTGAATTACCGATCATTTTCACCTCCTCTGGCGCCACTTCAAAACCTTGAACCGTAAATTGGTAACCACCTTCCGGATCGTCCTCCAAATCTGGTGCAATAAATTTCAAACCTTCCTCAGTCTCGATAATTTGACCCGGTATGAAGGTCACGTGATCTCCAGTCTCGACAACCCGTCCTGGTACGAATCGTGGGCCTTCGACGGTATCTACCACTTGCCCGGGTACGAAACGAGAACCTTCCTCCTCAGTAAATATCACTTGACCCGGAATGAATGTGCGACCACGTTTCGTCTCGATTATTTGCCCCGGTATGAACTTCGGTCCGTTTTCTGTCTCCATCGTCTGGCCAGGAACAAATTTGGGTCCACTCCTCGTTTGCAGTACTTGGCCGGGTACAAATTTAGGACCTTCGTTCGTTTCGATCACCTGACCAGGAACAAATTTCTCTTCGGCGTCTGTTGTGACGAATTGTCCGGGCGTGAATTTCCCGTTGATCACTGTACCGGGAATGAAACGCATTTCTTTACCCTTAACCAATCGTCCGGGTATTTTTTTACCAGCTGGGAGACCGGCCGCCTCACCGGGGAAGAATTCGACACCTTGAGCTGACTGCACAAGATGGCCGAATACCTCTGTCCCATCGGCGGAAGATACCGCCGCTGAATTTATGGGTACTCCTGAATGCACATCGTGAAAAATGAGATCGTCTACGTTCTGCGCGCCGTTAAATTCGATCGTATCCTTTTCAGTCCTTAAAACTTTTCCAGCAGCGAACGAGAGATCGCCATCATCCGTCATTTTGACGACTCCTTCGACGAATTTTGTGCCGTTGGCCGTTTCTACTTCCATACCGGGTATGAAATGCATATTTCCGTCATCATCATTGACAGTTATACCGGGGACAAAACGTTCAACATTCTTTTCGTCGATGACCACCTGTCCGGGAACAAAGTGTGGACAACCTTCGTCGTCTATAATTTCTCTACCTGCGACAAAGAGGTGGCCACCGTCATCGGTCTTCATATTTTGTCCGGGAATAAATTCCCAATTACAATTTTCATTTAAAATCGACTGCCCGGCCACAAAGGTGACTTCACCGGAGACCGGATTTTGGCCAAATTGTCCGGTCGCAAATTGAGGACCCTCTGGCGTCATAATTATTTGTCCGGGAACGAATCGATGGCCGTTTTCGCACTTTTCGTCTAGTATTATTTGACCGGGAATAAAGTTCACGCCCTCGGGGGTGAGAATCGTCTGACCAGGCATAAAACGAGCGCCATCGTTGGTTTGCAGAACTTGTCCCTGGACAAACTTTTCACCGTCTCTCGTCAGCGCAGTTTGGCCGGCTACAAACACTGGCACATTGTCTTCGTCTTTGAGTATGAATCCGGGAAGGAATTTCGTACCTTGGTCGGTGCGTAAGACGAGACCTGGTACGAAAGTGGGGCCGGTAGACGTCTCGACAACGTTACCAGGCACGAAAACCTCTTTGTTATCGATTTTCATAAATTTTCCGGGCACATATTTTTCGACATCACCCACTTGAACTTTCAGACCTTGTTCGAATTTGTGATTTTTGCCATTTTTCGTGCCCTTTTCCAGCAATTTACACAAACTTTTTACAATGCCTGGTACGTTTTCGAGCGTAGGCAGAATAGAGGTTTGTTTTTGTTGAATGGTGTTCTGTTTCTGCAGGATATTTTGAAGAATAGGTTTATTCGCGTTAAATTCTTTCAACGCGCTCGCGACCGCGGGTTCGATTTCACCGACGAACGGTCGAAAAGGAGCGACGATTTTTGCGACCGGGAAACCGGTCACGCTATCGCCAACCACGATTGGTTGTTGAATGATACCGGGTAACGATTGACTGAGATCAACAATTTGCGATTCGACTTTAATCGGTTGTGGAAGCGTATTTACGAGAGACTTACCGGCTACGTTTACAAAATCGATAAGGTTTTGGTTACCGTCAAGCCGTTGGAGAACGTCCTTGAATTGGGCGTCGAACTGATCATCGGTTTGAATTTCCGACGGTTCTACGCGGACGTTTTTCCAAGAGCTGAATACTGGATGCTCCCTAAACGCATCTAATTTAACTTTGATTCTTTTCGACTTAATTTCGGATAACCTTTCTTCCTCGCTCATCGCTTGCTTTTCTTTGTCCTCGAAGATCTTACGTCTCCAATCGCTAGTATCGTTAGCAGGTTTGCGTTTCTTACGTTTCACGAGAGCGTCTTTGCTCGGTCCCTCTCCTTCGAATAAGTCAGCAGCACCATCTGTACAGTAGTCTTTGACGTCTAACTCGATAGTAGCTCCTTTACGTAATTTGATCAAGATCTTGTCGGAGTCTTGGGATAACATAATGTCTCTCACATCGCCGTCCCGGACGGCCGCCTCCAGCTGACCAGGAAGCACCAGTGTACATCTATTTTCGTCTACTGTGTAGATAAATTTATGATTTTTGTCGTCCAAATGCTTGCCTTCTAAAATAGTCATCAGTTCTGCATTCGCCTCTAAGAGCGGAGCTAGGTAACGGAAACCTTTTTGCACAACATGTTTCTCAGAAGCAGGCACGTAATGATGCGATTCATGTCCCTCGGATTTCGAGGTTATGTGACAAGGTTTGGCGCGAACTCTAGAACTAGCAGTTAAGACGGGAATAAAATGATGAGTTGGTAGTCCGTGAGACTTCCCAGTGATACGACAGATACGTCTAGCATCGGCAGGAGAAATCGGTGGAAGCAGAGGAAAATAGTGCGGCTTTGGTAAGCCTCTGCTTTTGCCGGTTATCCTACAGTAGGTCGACATAACGGCCACTCTTTACACTTCACCAGCACTAATCGAATTTCTCGACGACACTAATTAGGAACTTTTGATTACACCGCAGGAACATAAATCCGAGATTTTAAGCGAACTTTTTTTTACGTCATTTTTGACCGATTATCGTGACGATTGAATTTTAAAAAATAATGAACATCGTGAAATACGGAAAGGAAAGGAACACTTTAGATTATTAATTTTATTCTTCTCGTTTTTCGAAATTACGTAAAATTTTATATCACTTCTTTTTCTTTCTTAACGACTCGTATTAACGCGATTTCGTTTCAAACGTTCGTCGAAATACATAATGTTGCTAGTATTTATTTCTCCTAAAATAAAATTTCGTTCGCTGGAGCACGTACAGATATACTAAAGACATACATTGCCAAGCTTGCGCTCGCCGAGCGATGGCGAATATGCTCGAAAACTGTCGACGAATAATGCAAGAATAAATAATGAGTATCAATGCCAGGAAAAAAAGCTCGTCATTTCGCTCGAATGCAAAATCGCGTACCCAGTATTGTCATCTGCTATACACGTACAGCATCGTCTATTCGAAGCCGGGTGATGTGCAATATTCGGAAGAAAAGTTCGTCAATTCCTAGTGAGATCATAAACGAAAAAAAACTTCCGTCGAAGAAAAGGTGCCAGAAAGGCTGACTATACCGATAAACCTGATCGACCAAATATCTAAGTCGATTTTGGGTACATATCGACCAAAAATAGACTGAATGATCGCTCTGATGAGTGACCAATGATATACCAACTTTTTCAGTCGATTTACTTCCGCCCTTCCCCACCATATTTAGACCACATTTATACCAACTTGGACAACATTTTGACTGAAAAAATTAGTCAATTTGTAGGTGATGTAGGTACCTTAAAATGGTCTATCCACAGTCTTTGGTCATACATACTTTCTCTGCAATTGACTACATTTTGACAATTTTTGATCAAAAAAACAATCGACAACATTAAAATACTTTCTCATACTCAAAATTCAATCAGTGTCAACAGACCACCATAATTAAAATACTTCTGATGAGAATGACCGGTCGATTTCTGGGCAATGTGGATCATATAAAATCGTCTGTGGTAGTCTATATTATTCGAGCGATATGAAGACCACTACAAATGGACTACTCTTGACAAAGTAGATAGGTCAATTTTTGGGCAATACAGATGCCATAAAACGGTCTCTAGTTAGGTGATATTAACAGACCACCATACTTGGACCACTTTCGACGGGAAAAACCAGTCTACATCTAAGCCTCTCTTAAGTGAGAGAAGAAAAGAATGAAGATAGAACTCTTGATAGCAGGGTTGTATTGAGACGAGCGCGATTTTATAAAATTCCTACATCATTAATAAATTTCAATTTTCAATTTAATTATTAGGGTTCAATTATTATAATATTATTACTCTTTATTAATTCATTATTGATAAAATTGATTTTTAATCATTTAATTTATGTTAATCTTTTAAATATTAATTTAATAATTAAATCAATTTTTTTAAAATTATTTTTTAATTATCAGTTTGTTATTTGTGATAAATAAACCTAATAATTTTCTATTAATTGAAGGTAAAATCGAATAAAAAATAACAAATATCACTCTGGTTCAATAAAATTAGGAGTTTTAAATATTATTTAAAATTATTAAATAATGAATATTCTTATTTAAAGGATCAAATATAATAAATGAATTAAAAGAGATATGAAAAATTATTATTTTAGTTGTTTTAATTGTTTTAATTTTTTTATAATAATTTTTACACAAATGATTAAAACTTGATATAAATATTTTTATTAAATAAATAATTCGAAAAAAAATTATCAATTTCAATCAAATAAATTATGCCGAAAAAATTGAAATAAGATCTTTATTTTTTCAAAATAATTTTGTATTATAAACTTTTTAAATTAATTTAAAATTTAATTTAAAAAAAAATTAATAATATAAAAGAAAAATGTATAAAATCGAAATTTAGAAAAATAATTATATTTATTAATTAAAACATATTAAATCCCTAAGATTAAATATATAAATCTAATATTTTTAGGATTAGTGGAATATATCCATTTATTCAACAATTTCATTGGTAGTAGGAATAATAATTTTTAATTTCTTTATATTTTATCTGCGAGTTTGCAAGCAACAGGACAGTTAATTCATTCCAAGTATCTGCCCAGAAATCGACAGGAAATGTGGTCAAAATTGAGAGACAGAACGGCTCACCCGATAATACTCATTTTCGACCGAAAAAGAGAGTAAAAATATTGCTAGATGTTGAGGACAAATCGAAGGGAAATTTTGGTCAAAATTGAGTGACTGCGGTTCGCGTGAGAATAGACCAAAAAAAGAGTGAAAGTATCGGTAAATGTTGAGGACAAATCAACTGAAAATGGAAGATATGTCCTGGGGATATTTGCCCAGAAATCGACTGCGAATTTTGATCAAAATTTAGTCACTGTGCGCTCACCCGATAACAGTAATTCCAGACCAAAAAAGAGAGTGAAAACGTTGGTAGATATTGCGAAGAAATTGACTGAAAATGGACAAAGATATGTCCAGAAATATCTGCCCAGAAATTGACGGGAATTTTGGTCAAAATTTAGTGACTATGTGTGGCTCACCAGATAATACTCATTTCAGACCAGAAAAGTGAGTGAAAACATTGGTAGTAGTTGGGAACAAATTATGTCACAGAAAAGCATCAAAGGAGGAAATCGTCAGCTTCAACACTTTACGCGAAAACAATTATCTAGATGGACAGGGAATGTCGAAATCTTTATCTTAGCTTCTTCACTTTCATCAAGACAGCAGCAACAAAAACTTCAGACGACATCTCGCAAATCTAAGAAATCCCCAAAATAGTTGAGTTATTACTCGTATCTGGGAATCTCCACAAAAACTACGAGCTACCATCATTTGTTGATTGACGTAATGAGCGAATGACGTAAGAAAGTTGATTATGTAAAAGTGGTTGTCATCGAGCGCTTCATCAGGCGTTAACGAAAATAGAAAACGACGTACTAATGTTAAAAAAAAATAATGATCAAACTTCAAATCTCAGAAAACAAAAAATGTTTGTATCATTTTTTCTACCTTTCGCAGAACGTGTTGATGAAAAAAGTTCTAATCAAAGGGTTGACCATAAAGAATGGTTTTTGAAAAACTTCGTGGTGATTGGAAAAAGCAAACGGTATTGAACACGAACTTCGAAGATGTGTGCAACGAAAAGGCAATTCAAAAAGGAGAAAAAATAATTGAAGCTTGAATTGGTGATTTTTAATTTCTTAGTTTTGATTGGACGAATCATCATGAATTAGAATGTATTTCATCTCTTTGAATTTCACTTTCCCTCCCTCGTTTACTTCTCACTCAAACTTTTCCGTGCATTTCTGAGCTATTTAGTATCACCCTACAGAAATTCGGATCCGAGGATTTAATATCAATGCTTTGGTAATCTCACTCATCTCGAAAAATGAGAAAACACAGTTTAAAGGCGTATTCACCCTTAAATTGAAAGGACGTATTCCTCTCCACGAAATTAACTACCACTCAATGTTGAAAATATTTTGAAACAGGAAAACTTCACTCGCGTAACCGCATCTACGTTGTCAATGATGAAACAATGATTGCTGAACTTATGTTTGAAGGGGAATTTTGTCTTCGCCTCACTACACGCTAAAACTGACGAGTATCGAGAAAATTTTCATTTCCATATTTTTCGTATTTCAAGACAGAAAAAGAAAAAATAGAAGAAACTATGGGTCACGTAATAGATACCGGTAACAAGATTCCTTTCAAATCAATAGCGTTCTAAAAAGCGATCTGTCTACTCTCTCGTGCGTAAGAATTTTGAGGTAGATTGAAATTTGATGACTTATTCTGAGTCGAGCTACAAGGAAATTGAAATCAAGCTTAGTTTGACTTCTAGAGATCGAAATTTTTTCAAGCCCCCCTCTCATCATATCAAGCTTGGGAGGCGGGGCCTCTGACGTCACAGTTTGATGACGTCATAGATCTTGTCCGACGTATGTCAATATTTTTCAGATCCCTCGTACCCCGTAAAACGGGTTTCTTGCCACCCCTCGTTTCAACTCCGTTAAAGAACCCTTGAGTTTTTGATCTGGTGCCCTAACGATAATTCAGATCAAGCCCGACAAAAAAAAGAAAATTAAAAATCCCTACGGATTTTTTTCCCGAAGAAAACAATAAATCATCGATATATCTGTCTTTTCTCTCGATATCAGCAAGGTTAGGATTAAAAAAGACCATTTAGCTTAGTTAGAGAAAGTTTGAAGCCAGTATACTGTAGTATAATGGAAACTAAGCGAAGGTCGATTTTTTGCAAGTTCCTAATGAGGTTATCAGCACGTGACGTGATTCCGTGACGCTAGTTTCAGAATGATCTCCAGCTTTTGAAACAATAATCGAAGAAAGTTGGATTTATTCGAGAATGTGGTCATAGGGAGTACTCAAACGAGATTTTCTCAAGGGTAGCAGAACAGCTTTATCATCCCCTATAACATTACCTACTTTCTCCATCAAATTCACCCACACAATCAATTACCTACGTAGTTAGAATTTTAATCCCTCAATTCTCATATTTATCCTAGAAAAGTCTTCTCTTGCGGTTTATAAACTCACCTCCGTCTCCTATTTGATCTAGGATAAGATTACAATGAAAAGCTTTGAAAAATTTGAGATTAACAAACTTTTGCAATTATAGATTTTTTGCATTATTTCAACTTATTTTCAAAACTTCAAAACTCGCGTCTCAATACTTCTGATGTCTTTTTTCGAAGCAGAACATTTAATTTTCATCCATTCTAACCCTTTAAATTAAGAAGAAGTACTCGAAAGGGGTGCTCCAAGACTTCTCGATAAGAGAGGGAGGGGATAAACATGTCTTCTACAGTGACATTGCAAGTAAATTTTGGTATATCTTTTTTTCTTTGCTATAAATACTGAAAGTCCTTGGGAAACAATGAAGCCCTACCCAACCTCCTTTTCTCAAGAGCCCCTGGTGTTTAAATTCATGAGTTTGGATACGAGTTGAACGTATAAAGAGAGGCAGATTTGAAGAAATTCTAAATGTCCAGCTTTACAGGTACTTTGAAAATTGAACTTGTTTGACTTAGTTCGATGAGCTTGGTTGGACTTTTGCGAGCGGAATGAAAGTATACGAAGAAATGGAATTCATAAGGATCTCGAGATCTGAACCTTGAGGAAGAAATCCCGTGGTAAACATTGTTCCCAGTTGTAGCCCTAGAATTTGGAGGGCTTCATGTATTCAAAGGGAAAATATGGTTTTAGACGGGCGTCAATAGGGTAGCTGTTCTCACGTGAAAATCGGGGATCCGAAGGACTTCGGGTTTTTCACACTTAAAGCCCTTCCAGTCCGGGAATCCAAAAAGCTTCAACTGAAAGAAGGTCAAATGGGTCTAGTTTTCCCATTTTTCACAGGGCTTCAGAAAAGAGACAAATTGTTTGGGTACAGGGTTTACTTATCGACTGACTTCCCTAAGTAATCTCAGCGATGTTCTGCTGCTTAATGAGCCTCTCATCGCAGTTCATAATTGCTATATCACAGACCGGTACCTCCCATCGAACAGGTTTCTTCTTTCCTCAATCAACTTCGATAATGAACACGTAAATTTTCACTTATTCGAAAGTATTTCCTGCCTTCATAAGGGGGAGGAAGGTAGATCCTGGCTAAGCCGCTGCCCACACTGAGAAAAAAAATAGTTCAAATGTGATCCGCGATGAGAAAAGGATGCTCATCGCCCACTGACAGGAACACCATTTCTCTCTGATTAGATGTCCAATCAGAAGAAATCGTGTTCCTGCGCCAATGGGCAATGAGCATCCTTTTCTCATCGCAGGTCCCAGCGCTCCGCTCTGTAAATAGTAAAACTTACTATTAAAAGTTGTTAATATTGATAAAATTTTGAGATATTACTATTTTTTATACTTTAGTAAAATTGACTATTTTTGGCAGAGCGAAGCGCCAGGACCAGAGCATTGCAGCCAGCCAAAAGCCGAAAGCCAGCTGTATTATTCATGTTTTTTCCAAGCTGAAAGCCAAAGCCATATTTTTCGAGGTCGTAAGTTTAAGTCAAAAGCCGGAGTGTTTCATCAAAACAGCCGAAAGCTAGAGCCAAAAGCCGAAAGTCAGCTGTATTTTTTAGATATTTCCAAAGCCAAAAGCCAAAGCCAAAGTTGTATTTTTCAAGGTTCCAAGTTTAAGCTGAAAGTCTAAGCCGTATGATACGGCTGCAATGCTCTGGCCAGGACTATTCGGACCGGGCATATTGTAGGATTGCTAGCGTCGCCCATGTAAAATACTCAGAAACAGAGCATTGCAGCCGTATCATACAGCTTAGACTTTCAGCTTAAACTTAGAACCTTGAAAAATAAAACTTTGGCTTTGGCTTTTGGCTTTGGAAATACAGTACACTTCCGATTATCCGACCTGGCTGGGGTAATGGGTGGTTTGGATAATAAGAAGTTCGGATAAAAATCCGGTTCGGATAACGCGGAGAGAGTTCAGGTAATACGGAGGTTGGAAAAATTACGGTTCGGATAATACGGAAAAAGTTCGGTTAATCGAGAGGTCGGATAATCGGGAGCAAATTTTTGGGGTCGAATAATACGGCTGGTCGGATAATCGGACTTCGGATAATCGGAAGTGTACTCCTAAAAAATACAGCTGACTTTCGGCTTTTGGCTCTAGCTTTCGGCTGTTTTGATGAAACACTCCGGCTTTTGATTTAAACTTACGACCTTGAAAAATATAGCTTCGGCTTTGGCTTTCAGCTTGGAAAAAACATGAATAATACAGCTGGCTTTCGGCTTTAGCTTTTGGCTGGCTGCAATGCTCTGCTCAGAAATTACTGATAAGCCAACGGTGATCATGACTTGAAACTAAAGGTGATTTTTTAGTTTTTCTTAAATTTCTCCAAAAATAATGAATTTAGGCATGTACTCGTGAGGAACAAAATTGAAGAGCGGAAAATTTTCTTTCAGATGAAAATATTTTTGAGAGATTTTAAAAAATTCAAAAATTTTGCGCGATGCTAGCGCTGCCCGGTCCGAATATTTAGTCATTTACACTATAGAGATCTTTTTCAGTGCTGATAGGCCATTACACAATTGATCTAAAA
Organism: Aspidiotus rigidus; assembly: GCA_035079385.1. NCBI lineage: Eukaryota > Metazoa > Arthropoda > Insecta > Hemiptera > Diaspididae > Aspidiotus > Aspidiotus rigidus. The sequence continues at coordinate 660,734 of JAVHKY010000041.1, read as the reverse complement.
GTAGGTACTAAATAGTAATATGTAACCTGCGATGAGAAAAGGATGCTCATTACTCATTGGCGCAAGAACACCATTTCTCCCTGATTGGATTTCTAATCAGAGAGAAATGGTGTTTCTGTCAAAGGGCAATGAGCATCCTTTTCTCATCGCAGGTCACATATTGGTGATTGAAAAGTGAATCCCTTTAGGCAAAGCTATATAGGTATAGTACTTCGCAAATGAAGTGATTTTATCGGAGGAGAAAAATAGTTTAAAAGAAGAAGGACAAACAAGCAGACCGAAAATGAAAGTATTTGACAAAATAACTGCTTTCCATTTTGTTCTCGGATTTCGAGATTTATATCATCGTATGAAATGCCTGATTAATAAACTAATCGATCATCATTCCTAATCGCAACCGCCAGTTTTACCCTGTTACACACCCGAGACTGGAAAGTCTACTGAATAATATTGCCATACAATCCAATTATTGTAATCAGAATGAAGAAATTTCAGGAAGACAATACACCAACTCAGGGAACCAATGGCTGTTCAGTAAATGCCAAGGTCCAACGTGTTGCAGCCAAAATATCCATTGACAAACATTGAGAGTCAAGTTATTGGCAATGTTTATCATTACAATCATTTGTCGTACAATTTATACCACCTCCATAGCATGTATTCGTATTACCTTTTTTAACGAGAGTGAGTAAATCATACACTACGCATCACAGCCTTCGATACTACGTCATCGATCACCAATAAGACGAAGAAAATTTCAAGGAAGCTGACGACAGGGACAACCTGCAGTAAACAAATTAGCGACTGTTCTGATAAATCCTTTTCTTACGGCAAATGTTTCAGCACGACTCACTACTCACCTACATTTTTTAAATAGCCTGACATCATTTATAAATAACTGTATGTCTTAAAAAAATATACTTCATAGCTGATATCAACGGACTGCCATGCTGCGTACCTAAACTTACGCGTAAATAGCCCAACACGTGAATGCAAATGTACCGTATTTTTAGTCAGTACACACGAGTAGAGGTTGCTTACGGTATAGTAATAAAGCGTACGTGATGTAAGAGCATGAATTACCGACGGGATTTTCAGATTGACACGAAATTCTACCCCCATGTAGGGTATCAATGGTTTTGAGGCTCCGCAGCGTTTCGACTTCCGTCACTATTCAAACGGGAAAAAGCCTACTGATGATTTTCATTTCCGAAAATTTACGTCACAAAAAAACTGAATTTATAGAACAGTATCGATTTTTAGCTACGATATAAATCAATGATTCATAGTCGCTATCAAAGAGATACAAGGGATAATTCAAACTTTGGTAGGTACCCGCTTATCAGCAAAAGAAAAAACGTTCAGCGTTGGTACACGCTACAGTACACTAAGCGTATCCGATTTTGATGATAAGGAAATATCACTCGACTTACCGTCGTCTGAAGAGAAGCGGGTCGAACTACGTATGCACTTTCAACTCAATATTAAGCACAAATTCGACAAAATGATAAAAAAAAAAATATTCAATAACACGAGAAATTATTCTTAATTACATTTAATCACGCACAAGAAATATATTCGGCGAAATAATTGCTACAGGTAACTTCAATACGAAAACCGCGGACGCCATTTCACGAATGAGGGCAGATTGACTCTTGGTAATTCTCCAAATTGGCATCGATCATCTCTCAATGATAACACATTCCATTCTTTAAAGCTACTATGCGGCGCGGAGTATCATAAAGATGAACAAATCTTATTCATTGATAGCAATTTCAGTTTATACGATTGTTCGAGTCATTTTTCTTCCTTTTTTCTTCTTGAGCAATAATCTAAAATTATTTTAAGAAGCTCATACGAGGTGACATCAAGGCATTGTGTAATTAATTATAGTAATATTACGAGGTTTTCGAGTGCCGGTACGTTTTTTACTAACATTCATGAGAAAAAAATGTCATCTATCTCGAGTTCGTCAATTTGTACGAAATAATAATTCGATCCCATTTTCCTAGGTATCATTAATCGATTTAATGAAAAAATGTTTACAGAGGTTTTCAAATTCTATACAAATTATAACGCAAATGATTTTTGATCGCGGTTCAAAAAATGGTTCATTGGAAAAAAAAGAATCACGAGATTATTGAACGACCAATTTGTTGAACAATGACAAGATATTATAGATCTTCCTCATTAGTGCTGTATATTCATTACAGGTATGTGTACAATCGGTAAACGTACTTATGAAATTTATTAAAGTTCCCATGCTTTCTGGCGAATAACTTCTCTCTATATAGAAAAATCACTTTGAAATTTTCGGAACCTTTGATTCAACAGAATGACTTGAAGGAATCCATTCCTTGTTTAGTTTGATTACAATGGGTGAAAATGAAAAATTTCTAAAATTTCAAACTGATTAGATCATCAAATTTTGAACATTTACCTTTTGTACACATTCTTGTAATAAGTTCGACACAGAAATGAGTTATAAGTACTATGAAAGTAGAGCGCATAACGCTGGATCACATTTCAATATATAATTTCCGGTAACATCACCTTCGATGTTATCATTTTTGAACGGGGAACGAAAAGTCTGAGAAGTATTCGGTTTATCTAAAGCTGAAGACGTATGTATAACAGTCTCAGCCAATCTTACAGTTATATCACCTTGGACCAAATGAATTTCGATACGAATTCCGTTCTGAAAGGTAAGAAATCACTCACGATGACTGCCACCATTACAACAAACATATCGAGAAGAGGAAATGAAACGAACCTCTTTTAAGTATTGATGAAGAAAATGTGACCACGGTCCTTCGTATTGACAGGTACAATTAAATACACCTTCTGTGACGGAAATTGTAGGCGTGTATGCTTGATGCTCGTTATCATTCAAGAAGTTCCATGTCAGAAAGATTTTCGGATTATTTTGTGACGACCTAGACATTAATTTTCGTGAGACCATAGAGAGGAAAATTTTCGAATCCTTAACGATTAAAATAATCATACCATAGAACTTACTTCTTTAAATGATCGGAAAAGAAAGAGAAATTCGCTTTTTCGATGCGTAATTCGAATATCACTGAATACGACGAGTCACTATCCATCTAAAAAATCAGAATTATTCAACAAAAGTCAAACAGAATTCTTCATTGAAAGAAGCACCGGAAATCGAAATAACTTTCAAAAATACCCTTACAAAATGCTTCCTGACAACAGCGATAGTTCTCAAATTCCGGTAAACTTCAAAACGGTTCAGAAACACTCACCAGTAGACTGCTGGAATCAATCTCCGAGACTTCACTAGTGATATCATTGTCCACAATAAGGGCTGATTTCACGATCATCTCCGCTTGAACGCTTTTTTCCGATCGATTAATACTCGCATCAACAGAAGCGTCTTTTTTGTTGTAAGCACGTAAGGTCAAAATATCCGCAGACTCCAAACATAAAATATAACCGTCCAGCAATTTCGAGGTAATATGGATGAAATTTTGGAAGTTGTTTGATTTTTTCGCCGCAAAAAAATTCTTCAATTCTGCTAACGTCGAGTGTAAATTATTATTTCGTAGCTGGTTTGCAGTTCGAGATAATTTTTCTTGATGATTCCGTAATGTAAGCTGAAAATTGCGTAAGTGGTCGGAATTCAACTTTTCATTCTTCTGGAACATAACTTGCAATTCCTCGATCTGAAAGACGGTAGATGGTTCGGTTTCAAAATTTTATCACGATTATCGTATTGAACTCTGGATATGTGACGCTGGGAAAACACGGTTGAAATTACCTCTTGTTTGTATTTGTTATTCAGATTGTATTGCACTCGCAGTAGTTCCTTGCATTGGCCGAGCTCCCTTTCCGTTTGATACAGCCGTAGTTTGGAATCGGGCTCGATACTTTATTTTCAAATAAAATAATCAAAATAAGGATAAAAAATTATTACTATAAGTTCAAAATGTATAATTCTCAACTTACCTAATATTAGAGGATGCAGCAAAGTTATCTACGAACATAGAAATCAAAAATAATTAATATTAACGAATCTACTTCCCAGCTATCCCGAGAGAATACATTTTTAGAATGATTAACGATAAAATATCAATAACAACTGCAGAAACAAATTAAGACAGTAGCCAAAACCATGTATTGAAGATAAGACGTCAGACTGATCAAAGATGCAGACTGGAAGTAGTTCAAGCGCAAAAGCCGTTGATGGAAGGAGTAGGAAGAAGTCATAGGTTTCCAATGAAGAATTTTGCACTTTTTTCTAAGGTACATTATCAAGAAATCGAAACGAGACCACGTGAAAAATGAATAGCGACTTACCTTCGAACAATGTCATTACAGATTTGTCTTGAGTTCTAGAGCTCTTTGATTGGTTGCCCTCTACACCAACTGCCATTAGCTTCTCTTTTAATTTCTCCAATTCTCCCTAATCGTGAAAAATAAAGAAACCATTACCACAAGGTTACGATCAGCTTGTTGCACATAAAAGAGCAACAAACACTAACTTTCAACGACGTGTTCGTCGATTGTAGATCGGCAATGGTTGAAGTTAATTTAGCGATTCGAAACTCCGCCTCAGCAGCTTTTGATGTCAAGTCCGTTCTCATAGTGTTTTCTCTTTTCAAATCTTCTTCCAATTCTCGTATCTTGGTAAAAGAATTAAATCAGCCAACGAGAATGAAGATTTGAAACGAAAATTGAGGTTATCATCATTTCCAACTCACTTGTCTCAAGAAAATCATTCTTGAATCCGCATTTTCAACCGCGCTTTCCCTTCGAAGCGATAAATTCAATAAATTTTCATTATGTTCTTTCAACGTTTCTTTTTCAACCTAAAAATGCACAAATACAAAGTCTTGAGTACGTTTAACGAGAACGTTCTCATCGTTAATTGTTAGAAAACATTTACGAATAAAAATAATTCCCACCGCAAAAGCGGAAGAAATCTGTATTTTACTAAATTTATTTCATCAAAAATTACCAAAATACTCGTAAAGTTACGAAAGTAAGTTTGTGATATAGAATAATACTCTGGAAAAAGTCAACTTCGTACCTGTAAATCTTTCAATTGCTCTTCTAAAAGTTTGTTATTCTCCTTCGCCACAGATAGATCTGCATTCAGTTTCACTATTTCCGATTTCTCTTTCGATAACTCGCTTTGAAGGTTATCTATTGAAACAATTAATGATCAAACATGGAATTCTTTTTGAATTTCAAGAATGATAATTTCTTTTACCTTTAGACGTAGTGATCGAGGTGAGTTCAATTTTCATTTGTTTAATTTCACTTTTCGCCACTTCCAAGTCTGATTCTAGAGATTGAATTTGAGCCGCTTGTTTTTTTGAAAAGCGTTTCAAATTAATCAATTCGATGTTTTCTTCGAGTTCGTTTTTTAATTTCGTCGGCGATAAATTTTCGCTCTTCGTTATCTTATTCTCCAATTCCGATATATGATCGCGGTGTTGTTTTTTCACGTTTTCGAATTCCTAACGAAGAATATCACAAAATTATTTAGTAACTTTTTCGTTTGATGAAAAATTCACGCTCGGAACTATTCCTACCGCTACATTGAGTGTCAGCGTGATATTTTCCTGTGAACTCCCACACCTACGGAATGCTCTGTGCGAAAAAGATACGTACAATTGATACAAAAAGCAAAACAGAATCTAACAACAGTGCTGACGGTGCTGACGCGGCCACGGAAAACTGTTACTCATTTCATACCTCTTGAAGAATGTTGAGTTCATGATAAATGGAGTCATAGGATTTGGCAGTTACTGGCTTCATTCTATGAAAGGAAGAAAAAACGGAAATAATGGAATGGCTGACTTCATATTCAATCATGTTTGCACGCTTTAAAAATTGAAAAGATACTCACACATTGGATCTAGGAAAATTTCGTGGAGTTGATAGATTATTGCGTGACCGGTTGAGAGACGCGCTTCTGGAACGTAAAGTACGAGCTGCATACTCGAATTGGGTTTGAGATTGCAGTTGAATTCTTAATAACTTCAGCTGTAACAATAAATAATACGGCGATAAAACCGGGAAACTAGGGGCGCTAAATCGATAATTAATTGCTGAAACAAACCTTTTCTACCAGCGCCTGGTTAGATGCTTCGAGTTCAGTGATTCTAATAGCTTGACTAATCTGATCGTTTTCAGTGTTTCTGAAGAAATACTCACATGCTTTAAAGATCATCACGATAACACACTAGACATCTACAACAGAACTTACTTTTTCTTCATGATTTTTCATTAGCCGGGCTCGAAAAAAGTTCGTGAGTTTCTCTCCGAATACAATCGAAAGAGGAAGTGGTTGCAGAAACTTCAATTTCAAACACAATAAATCGTGGTACAGAATAGTAGGAGTTACAATACAGGTTCCGAAAGAGACTGAAATAGTGAAATCTCAAATACAAATCATAGAGTAGGCATCACCAGAGTAAAAAATACCTATTCTAATTACGAGAAACAAAAAAACGAAAATATTGATAAGACATAATTACAGACATAATAAAGAACCAACAAGCGGAGCAGCCAGCAAACTGCCGTGCAAAATGCATAATTCCATTCCGTACCTATTTCGACCGAGTTTCAGTTTCGCGAGTTTCATAACAATGAAATTTATGAAACCTTGTGGAAACGTTTCTGGCACAGTGCAGCCATGGTCGACATTTATTTAGATTTTATAATATTTTATAAAATTTATTTTCATATAAGGTATGTGTACTTGCATCCTCCGCTGGTTTGATGTACGGATAGTAGAGATGCAATGATAACACAACAGGTGAGTGTTCATAATTGTACAAAAAATTGAGTTTGTTAACAAAGTGTTCATTGCTGCATCTTGTGGAAAATTAGTATCAATAACAGTATGCATTTTAAACTAAGTCTTTGTCATTGTATTTAATTGTATTAGTCTCGCTACCAATTTGCTCGGAGTGCTACCTCAAGGAGAATGATTTTTTTTCCTTTCAGCTATTTCACGATCACTTTTAATAAATGAACTCAGTGAAGCATGTGCCACCGATCGATTTGATATTGAAAATTAGAAACAAACATCACTATGAGATCACCTTCGATAATTTTGTACAAATATCACGAGATCGTCATAATTTAAAAATTCTTTTATGTGGCATTCCGTTTGAATTTTACAAGAAAGACGAGCGAATAGAAAATACCGTGTTCATTCATTCTCACTCATCATTAACTTCGAGATTCTCGATAGGCTACTCGTATTCCGAATATTGCCCTTCGTTTGAGAACAAAATCATTGCAAAATTTTGTAAAATTTTTTAGCAGACAATTTGGAAATACAGTAAACTCCGCTTATTGGAATCCCTCTTAGTAGAATAATCCGGATAATTGAATTGAATTCGGCTAGAACGGAACGGATTTATCCTTTACGGTGTAAAATTTACCGCTCATTGTAATTATAAGCCCGTTTAATCTAATTGAGATTTCCACAAAAATCGACGTGAAACGTTGAAAGACAACCAACTAATGGCCGAAATTGAGAAAATAACCACTTAAAAATGACCAATCACGACCGAAATTGACCTAAACTGATAAAAAATAACCAAAAATGAGAAACATCAGCTTAACAAGTAGGTACCAAAAACAAATGAAAAAAAAAAAAAATTTAGGTAAAAAAGATTGATTACTACTTTTAGTTGAGGTAAATCAACATATTATTTTGTAATCTCAATCATTTTTTTTTTATTTTTACGAGCACTAGAGCTGCACGAGGGCTATTGGTTTGATTCAATATTATTGAGAAAAAAGTGTAGTTTTTTTTTACCATTTTCGCTTATAAGAATTGTTCGGTTAATTGAATTACATTGCTCTGGTCCCAACTCGATTCCAATGAGCGGAGTTCACTGTATTATCTAAAACAACCACTATCTAATCCCTACTCCCTAGCCTCCATAACGATCGAATAATAGACCTTAGTTTGAGACCTTATTGTCCCAGGTACCTTCTAATAAGGTGCCCACTAAGGTCGAGTACGGGATATCTATAATGAGCCGAAGTCTGGGCGACTGCTGCAGGAGGATCAGAGCGATGTATTTGAATTGCCAATGAAGAAATTTGGCAGTTCAAGTGACTGAAAAGAATTTTCGGCAGTATCTGAAAATTCACCAAGATATATCAGTGTAGATGTTGATTATTCTCACCTGAAAGTTGAAGAGAATTTCGCAAAATATATTTCGGAGTATTTTTTGAAGGCCACTTTTGTTGCAGACGACTTGGAAACATTATATAGAACAACCACTTTCTAATCCCCACTCCCTAGCCTCCATAACGACTGAATAATAGACATCATAGTGTAAGACCTTATTTTACCGGGTACGTTCTAATAAGGTGCCAACTAAGGTCAAGTACAGGCTATCTAATGAGCCGAAGTCCGGGCAACTGCTGCAGAGGGGTGAGAGCGATATATTTGAAACGTCAATGTAGAAATTCGGCAGTTCAAGGGTCTGAAAAAAATTTTTGGTCGAAATTGAGAATTTACCATTGTAGATGGACAAAATTATTTGAAAAATTTTTCAGAGTATTTTTTCAAGTCCACTTTTGTTGCAGACGACTTGGAAACATTATATAGAACAACAACTTCCTAATCCCCACTCCCTAGCCCCCATAACGACAGAATAATAGACGTTAGTATAAGACCTTATTTTCCCGGGTACGTTCTAATAAGGTGCCAACTAAGTCAAGTACAGGCTATCTAATGAGCCAAAGTTCACGGGACTGCTGCAGAGGGGTGAGAGCGATGTATTCGAATCGTCCATGCAGGAATTCGGCAGTTAAAGCGACATTCCTCTTGACATCTCTTTGTTCCTCCAGGAAAATCATTGCGAATACAATTTTGGCTGGATATAACCCACTGCCTCATAATATGCCCAGACTGAAGGAATTTGCTCAATTCAGAAAAATTTTTTCAAAAAATTATGACTGAACATCATTGTTCAAAAATAACGTTCCTCTTGTCATCTCATTGTTCCTCCAGGAAAATCATTGCGAATACAATTTTGGCTGGATATAACCCCCCGCCTCATAATATGTCCAGAGTGAAGAAATCTGCTCAATTTAGGAAAATTTTTTCAGAAAATTATGACTGAACATCAGTGTTCACACATAACTTTGGTCTTTTCATATCATTGCAGTGCCTCCAGGGAAATTGTTGCATTCAATTTTGGCTGAATACCATCCCCTGTCTCATAATATGTCCAGACTGAAAAAATTTGCTCAATTCAGAATAATTTTTTCAAAAAATTATGACTGAACATCATTGTCCAAACATAACTTTCCTCTTGTCATCTTATTGTTCCTCCAGGAAAATCATTGCGAATACATTTTTGGCCGGATACAACCCCCTACCTCATAATATGTCCACACTGAAGAAATTTGCTCAATTCAGATTAATTTTTTCAAAAAATTATGACTGAACACCATTGTTCAAACATAACGTTCCTCATGTCATCTCATTGTTCCTCCAGGAAAATCATTGCGAATACAATTTTGGCTGGATATAACCCCCCGCCTCATAATATGTCCAGAGTGAAGAAACCTGCTCAATTTGGGAAAATTTTTTCAAAAAATTATGACTGAACATCAGTGTTCACACATAACTTTGGTCTTTTCATATCATTGCAGTGCCTCCAGGGAAATTGTTGCATTCAATTTTGGCTGAATACCATCCCCTGTCTCATAATATGTCCAGACTGAAAAAATTTGCTCAATTCAGAATAATTTTTTCAAAAAATTATGACTGAACATCATTGTTCAAACATAACGTTCCTCTTGTCATCTTATTGTTCCTCCAGGAAAATCATTGCGGATACAATTTTGGCTGGATATAACCCCCCGCCTCATAATATGTCCAGAGTGAAGAAATCTGCTCAATTTGGGAAAATTTTTTCAAAAAATTATGACTGAACATCATTGTTCAAACATAACGTTCCTCTTGTCATCTCATTGTTCCTCCAGGAAAATCATTGCGAATACAATTTTGGCTGGATACAACCCCCTACCTCATAATATGTCCAGAGTGATGAAATCTGCTCAATTTGGGAAAATTTTTTCCAAAAATTATGACTGAACATCATTGTTCAAACATAACGTTCCTCTTGTCATCTCATTGTTCCTCCAGGAAAATCATTGAGAATACATTTTTGGCCGGATACAACCCCCTACCTCATAATATGTCCACACTGAAGAAATTTGCTCAATTCAGATTAATTTTTTCAAAAAATTATGACTGAACACCATTGTTCAAACATAACTTTCCTCTTGTCATCTTATTGTTCCTCCAGGAAAATCATTACGAATACAATTTTGGCTGGATACAACCCCCTACCTCATAATATGTCCAGACCGAAGAAATTTGCTCAATTCAGAATAAATTTTTCAAAAAATTATGACTAAACATCATTGTTCAAACATAACTTTCCTCTTGTCATCTTATTGTTCCTCCAGGAAAATCATTGCGAATACATTTTTGGCCAGATACAACCCCCTACCTCATAATATGTCCAGACCCAAAAAATTTGCTCAATTCAGAATAATTTTTTCAGAAAATTATGACTGAACATCATTGTTCAAACATAACTTTGGTCTTTTCATGTCATTGCAGTGCCTCCAGGGAAATTGTTGCATTCAATTTTGGCTGAATACCACCCGCTGTCGCATAATATGTCCAGACTGAAAAAATTTGCTCAATTCAGAATAAATTTTTCAAAACGTTATGACTGAACATCATTGTTCAAACATAACGTTCCACTTGACATCTCATTGTTCCTCGAGGAAAATCATTGGGAATACAATTTTTGCTGGATATAACCCCCTGCCTCATAACATGTCCAGACTGAAGAAATTTGCTCAATTCAGAAAAATTTTTTCAAAAAATTATGACTGAACATAATTGTTCAAACATAACGTTCCTCTTGTCATCTCATTGTTCCTCCAGGAAAATCATTGCGAATACAATTTTGGCTGGATACAACCCCCTACCTCATAATATGTCCAGACTGAAGAAATTTGCTCAATTCAGAAAAATTGTTCTGAAATATTATGACTGAACATCATTGTTCACACATAACTTTGGTCCTTTCATGTCATTGCAGTGCCTCCAGGGAAATTGTTGCATTCAATTTTGGCTGAATACCACCCCCTGTCTCATAATATGTCCAGACTGAAGAAATTGGCTCAATTCAGAAAAATTTTCTCAATGAATTATGACTGATCATCATTGTTCACACATAACTTTGGTCTTTTCATGTCATTGCAGTGCCTCCAGGGAAATTGTTGCATTCAATTTTGGCTGAATACCATCCCCTGTCTCATAATATGTCCAGACTGAAAAAATTTGCTCAATTCAGAATAATTTTTTCAAAAAATTATGACTGAACATCATTGTTCAAACATAACGTTCCTCTTGTCATCTTATTGTTCCTCCAGGAAAATCATTGCGAATACTATTTCGGCTGGATATAACCCCCTGTAGCGTCACATTTTTGGAACGCACGACAAAAATGCATATAAATGCCCATAATAAGTCTCAATTGCTATATATATTATTAGACGACTATTTCTCGACTATTTCTCGATATTTTCCGTATTAAACTTTTTTTTTTCGATGCATTATAGTGCAGCCTATTGCAATCTGGTATAGCCAGCATATACCGCATCTACCCTTGTATAATATATTCCATTGAAAGAGAAGGCGACGAGTCCGTTTATTCAAACATCTGTGACTACAGTCAGTCTAAATCCTATTTTAGATTCTAAATTAAATCTCCCTCTTTTAAAATCTTTTATTAATGTACGCATGCACACCAATACTGCATGACTGTCCTTGAGGCTGGACCTAACACAGAGAATCTTTCTATTTATTTCTGAGAAAAGAAAAGGAAGTTAGTTAAACCAATTATTTAAACCCTATTTTAGATACAGTTGAGTGTCAAGTTATTTTACGACTGAATTCTCCAAATAGTTAATTTTACGATTTCTTAAAAAGATTCTCTCTGTTACCGCCGGACCTTAGGAAATTGTCAATGAGTCCGCAGCAGGGGATGTGCAGGACTGACTTTATGCAGTTCATCTCCGAGATGGTCTGATGGATGCATACAGTAGAGGAAGTCGTAAAAGTCATCCTCTGTTCTTACATGCGTATCTTTATAAAAGTTTTTCTCACTGTTGGTCCCAAACACGTGTGGATTCAAATTCCTCTTTCGGCCACCCTTGATGTTTGGGTCAACTGACTGTTGCTTTTTCGCGGGTTTCTGTACATTGGGGGCGTATGTGTATTGCTATCACTACCAGTATTGTGATAGGCTGATCTACCTAAGATGGCCCTTGTAGTAAGTAAAGCCTAGCCAATCAATAACTCCTTGTCGACTCTTGATTCGATGCTGCTAAGAGAATGGGAGCAGCCGAAGTAGGAAGTCTGCGGAACAGGAGTCGACAAGAGATGATGTTGACGTTAGTCGATAGAGTTGCTCAGAAAATTCGGAGACCAAAAGTCTACGCAGCTTGTGTTCGAAAATCGTTCTCGAACAATATTATATTGTTACGTTCTTGCAAAGCGTCTCGCTCGTGGTTATTATTTTCGTCGCGCCTGTCTCGATTTTAAAGTGTCGGTACATGTCACAAGAGAAAATTCCGCACCGCGACAATTAAAATTTCGAATTTCAATCGCACATAAAATTTTAGCTTGATGTAACAAGCGATCAGATAACTAGAATTAATATCGTCAAGTAACTTGTGCTCGTAAACGTGTGTTCGTATAAACATATCTAGTTTATCATTTTCATTCGCCGATCGTCTGATTCGAGTGCGAAAAGTTGCGCTAGTATTATTGCAGTAGTTCTGTGCCTTTATCGATGTTCTGGAAAAATTGTTTCACAACCATGAGCGGCTAGGCTCACTTATGCGGGGGCCATCCCGACCCCCAAATGCTGCCCAAATGCCGATTCAATAACAACTCATCATGATTTCGCCATTCGTACCATTTTGCCAGGATGCCTCTCCGGGAGTTTTTGCACCGAGATGTTTCCACCCGGTTTCCAACATCGATCCACCAACTGCTGTCACTAGTTATTATTTTATATCGTCCTTTGATATTTTCGTTTTGTCGCCGCTTAGGCGTCTTTTTCACTTTTCATAATTATTCCTCTATTTTTCATGTTTCTTATTTTTCATTTGTTTATCTTGCTTTTATTATACTATGATTATGCATCAACGCCACACTCTTCATTATATAATATGTTCGTAAAAATTCCTATACCGTTCAACTTGAATCCCAAAAGGTCCTCTTCCTGAGATGTAAGAATTATTCTTTGGAGGAAAGGTTACATTTCTTTTCAGATGCAGATCATCGGATACGCGCGCGTCTTCGAGCTGATCTACATGTGCTCCGTTTATTTACGGTGAGTAAAATATTATTTGAATATAGCAGACTCCCAAGTTTTGAACGCTAAATTTCGTTTACCCTTTAATTCTTTTTCTTTTGTTACTGTTTGAATCGTGCGAGTAAGCTCGTACAATATATTTTTTTTTAATATTACACTTGAGCGCCGATGAGCGCATTTAAAAATTTTGGGTTGAGCTAGCGGCTCGCGCGACCTAGTTTCGGTATCCCCGAGCACTATCTGAGCTCACCTACATTTTTTGTAGCACCCCGCTGGTGGTTTTGTCTCCCGTGAATCTGGGACGTAATTTGATTTACGTTAACTTGACTTTAATTCTCTTCTTTTATTATTTTATTTTTATATACGTACCCCATTCGCCCAGTGAGACTTGCCAGACGGGCTTTTGCTCATTTTACTTTTGGAAACTTTCCATGGTCGGGCCAGGTAAGGCCAACGAGGATATTCAAGGCGATGGTCGCGCAGCGCCGACACGCTCCTATTCCCTACTCTAAAATTGTTCAGTATTTCCGATTTATTTTTGATATGGACAAGTTTCATTCTCCACATTTTTGGTTCGTTCCAAATTCAACCCCGAAGGGATTTTTTGGGACAAACACATCTTAGTTAATCATAATTAACTGTATCTATTAATACGAGTTACCTCATTTAATTGTTTCCTGATAATTAAGTTCATGCATTGTTTGTCGTTCACCGATTTATTTCATTTCCATTATTATCAGTTTTGACCCGTATTTCGGGTGCATATATCCGTTTGATTTTTCAATTGTCTGTTCTTGCATGCTCGTAACCCGGGCATAATTATAGTTTTTATTCCGTAGCTCCAACCAGTGTCATTTTATTTCATGATACGTTCTGTCTTCTCTCTACGGTAATATTACGAGTAGAAGAAATCTTCATTAGTCACAATTATTCTGTAAGTTAATCGTCGGTGGAATATGCCGATAATTCCACTCGGAGAGGGAACAAGTAGGCGTAACCCTCTCTTAAAGCGCCGAAAGCTAGCAAGTGTAGCTTAGCTTCTAAATTGTGGGTCTTTTGTCTCCCCCAGCTTTCAAGAAAATCTGGGCAAAATTCTTCATTGGTCTTCTCTGTCAGACCACACCTTTTATATGTATCTAATGAGACAGAGTGGCATCCCTGTTTTCTTTTCTTTTTGGTTCGACTTGTTCGGGCATAGGTTAGGCTACACTTTCAGCATCTTTCAAGGGGCACTACCCCCCTTGGAAAGCTGTGACGCTACATAATTTGGCATCCCTGGTGGGGACCGATTGTCTTTTCAGCCTTTGGACCTGATTCCTTATTCGCAGAGACAAAATTATTTCCTTTTATTCTGATCAAATTCCTGTTAACACTAAAAACTTTTTTCTATAATTGTAAGTTGACGTCAATAATAATTCCTGATGATAATAAAAATAATTTCCTTTTGAACGTACGTTCACGAATAACTCAATTAAATTATGCTGATTTTCCGTATCATCTGCCTCAAGGTTCAGGGGGCATCTTCGGAGCTTCACGTTTTAATAGTTATTTTGGTCTGATTCTAAATTGTATCTCCTTGAGTCGACTACGACTGTCGATTTTGTTAAAAATAATAAAGGTTCAGGGGGCAACTTGCTTCTCTGATTCTGAATTCATGAGAAAAATTGTAATCGTTGTTTTAAAAAATAAAAATGATTTTAAAATAAAGTTTGATAATAATGATAATAATTCGAGTGGTAAATAAATAACGTGACTCCTCTTATCTTTGAATAGTCATATGGATTAATTAAAATAGTATTTCTTTCGTATAAATCTATAATTTTAGTCATCGAGAGTCGTGTGTTTGGGTGACTCTAGCATTAACGAAAGTGAAGGGAAAAAGTGTTACGAAAAAATGTTACGAATACCGAAACCCTTCACGTCGATTTCAACCGGTTCATGCGAAGGGTGATATGCGGTCATCGAACTGTGTGGGTTTCTAGGTCATTCTAACGCGCTTCCCTCGTCTGTTCGTTCTGTGCGGATATGGGTCGCGAGGAACTCGACTAGCGAAGGGTTCTTTTAAAAATATTTATATTATGTACAAAAAATACAGGTCAAGAAATCGTCTTCCTTTTCTCGTGACGTCGAATCAAGGGTTATACGTCGATGTTTATAAGTCTCGCGGAGAAGGGTTCCGGTTTCGAGGGCGTGCGTGATATTAATACGAGTGATCCGAATTCATTGTTCGAGCCCTCTATTTTTTTTTGTTTTTGTGTTTGTTCCTTGTGTGAATTATCGGCCTATTCTACAGGACGACATTGTCCGTACTCTCAGTTGACGTTCGGGGTCCAGCGCTTTCAATTAGCTTTTAATTCAATAATTAGGTGAATAAATATACATTATTTAAGATTGACTTCTATGAGTGCGATCAGCGTGGAAACTTTAGAGCGATGAGATTTTTAATAATTTAAATCTAACATAAATTAATCTATAAGTTTGATAGAGAGACGAAAGGTGGATAATAACGAGAAATGATTTTCTTCTCGACGAAGGCAGGTACGAGTGCGAATGTTTAGGCATAGGTAGCAAAAGGTCGGGATGGTTCCCGCTTTCTATGTAATATTTGAATTTGGTTCAAGATATAAATTTAAAACGATTATTGACCTTCACGTTGAAGAATGTCCTTAAATTCTATGTTCGATTATTTTTGCTTTGTGACTGATAAGACCAGGATTATCGAATGTGACGAGTAGTTCAGACTGTGAGACACTGGTCAAAATCATCAGGGTAACTAGGCTGTCCGGTGCCCGTGCTGTTTTAGTTTTATTTTTGTTAATCTCCTCAGTAGGCAGGATAGAATGGATATTCGGATCACAGTTATTCTAAAAACTGATTACAAAGTGAAACGATGAGCGTTAAATCAGTTAGAGACGTGGCGTGGGATCTTGAAACCTGCCCTGTCTTTCGAAATGACGGCGAAATTCCGCCGGTTCGATTCGTTGAATATTTTAATGGAGCTATTCAAGGCTCTGCTATTCCCGAATGTGTGAAAAATCGACTGTTCAAAACTTTTGTGAGGAGTAAAGAGCCTTATTGGTACTCAAAGTTGAGTTTTGTGAACGATTCGTTAATTCGTTGGGAAGAAGCATTCCTAAATTATTATTGGAATGAGGGTATTCAAGCGGAGATTCTTGAACAGTTCGAGGAGCTACGCTTAGATTGTGAGTACTATGGTGAATTGAAAAGCCAGCTCGATACTTGGTACAGTAAACTTTCGACTCTGACGAACGTAAAATTTTCAGAATGGTCAATTTTCAAGGCGTTAATTGGCAAACTCCCTCTTCATCTAGAACCCATCCTCATGGGCGTGGAATATTCTGATTTTGACCATTTTAGTCGAGTAGTCCTTCGCTTGATACACTTTGAGGGCGAGAAAAAGTCTCGAGAACAGGTGGATATTGAGCAGGAACAAGAGCGACAAGAACAGGAAGAGGAAGATCGAGTGCATATTAATGAGATAATAAATGTTCTTCTTTCACCCTATATCAAGGAGGAGGGTAAGCTTCAAATATCTGTGGAAACTGAAAATGAAAATAGGAGCCCTGACCAAGTGATTAACGTAGCTGTCAGTCAGAATCAGAAGGATCCTCCTTACATTCCTGCTAATCCAAACCCCATTCTGCCATTTACAGACGAGAAGAACGATTCCACTTCGTTGTCAGGGAAACCCGTGACGTCTAATATAGAAAACTCAGGGGGCAATTCATTTAACGAAGTTGCTCATTCTTTGCTCAAAATGATGGAAGAAAATCGTCAGCGTACTTCCGAACGCGAGCGTCGTTACAAAGAGGATGAACGTCAGCGTAAAGAGCAGATTGAAAGGGAGAGGAAACTGCGAGAAGAGAGAGAGCATGCAACCATGCTGATTTTAAATCAAATGCTGATGACTCTAGAAAGTATGAAAGAGCAGACTGGATTGGTACCTGAAAAGCAGCGAAGTGAGCAACGCGTTTGTCATGATTCGAGTACTGCACCTCAGGTCCTGATTGAGAGAGAAGCGGATACCTCGGAAGTCGAGAATCTAGTTACCGATGACGCAATTCCCATTTGTGAGGAAGTTGTCACAGGTTCTCTTACGGATGACAGTATTTCATTCGACCGTATTTCGTATCCCCATGGTCGTGAATCGACAGGTATTAAGAGCCCGGTGATCAGGAAGAAGGTGAGCATACCAAATGAACGCGATAAGATTACGCAGAAGAGAGATTTTTGCAAACTGCAGTTGTCTGAATATTATTTGCGAGAAGGTAAAATGAAAATGTATAAGATACAATTAGCGAGTCTTCTTGGAGCTATCTATAGCTTTCTAATAGGGCTTTGGATTCTATTGACCAGCTCTATTCTTGTACTAAAAAGTAGGAGCGACGATGTTTTGCATAGAAAAATTACTCGACATTTTACTAGAGCGAAACTGCGCAGACCTCATTTTGCTTTATATCAGAAACCAGTAGAGAGACTTTTAGATTTTGCAAATCTCTACTGTGATAAGAAAAAAGTCGACAGACCCTATAGTAACCAGGTCAATCTTCATACTTCTACTTCCAAAGACTTGGAGCGAGGACACAGTGTCATTAAAGACGATAGCATTGGAAGAAAAGAGTTCAAGTTTTGGAAGTTGTCACTGATCAACTCCCATATTGTAAGAGTGTTAATAGTCACTACAACATTATTGAATATTATGAAAAAACTGATTTCTTGGCTTTGGTTCAAGCACTCCATTACTATGGTGACACACATTTATCGTTTGGCAAAGTACATGCTTGTAACTTTGGAACCAACTTGAGCAGCAATAAGAGTTTTTGTAGAGGGGGAGTTCATTGTCGTTCAAAGGGTGGGGAAGAATGCCTATCTCTTGAGGGATCCAATATCGGGACAGGAGGTAATGGCTAATGTACGACAAATGACTCTCATCAGCAGAATTCAGCCTAATAACAGCTGTGAGAGTAAGTGGATGGCCCTGGATGAAGTGAGGAATGAAGAAAGTCTAACTGTTAATCTAATGCATCAAATAAAATGCCAACCCTCTGATACATACTGAGGGGTTATACTTCATTCTAGGTATGGATATAACTATAAAGGGGAGTCACGACCCCAAACCTTGATCTCATTAATTTGGGAGAGGTTTGAGTGAACCATTGCATTTATTAATTCTAACCTATAGAATAAATTAGTATTATTATTCTTAATTCAACGTAATGTTTACAAAGCGCTGGATTCCTATGAAACAAAATCTTTGCAAACGTCAGTAGTAAGTGGACCTGTCTGGGACACTAATTTTTTCTAGAGCTGGAAGCATTGGTGGATATAGGTGCTGACGGTGACGCTGTTGGATAGAAACTTCTAAAGTCGTCTGGTGCAACTTTCAAAGTTCCTAGGGGGCATCTGTAGCGTCACATTTTTGGAACGCACGACAAAAATGCATATAAATGCCCATAATAAGTCTCAATTGCTATATATATTATTAGACGACTATTTCTCGACTATTTCTCGATATTTTCCGTATTAAACTTTTTTTTTTCGATGCATTATAGTGCAGCCTATTGCAATCTGGTATAGCCAGCATATACCGCATCTACCCTTGTATAATATATTCCATTGAAAGAGAAGGCGACGAGTCCGTTTATTCAAACATCTGTGACTACAGTCAGTCTAAATCCTATTTTAGATTCTAAATTAAATCTCCCTCTTTTAAAATCTTTTATTAATGTACGCATGCACACCAATACTGCATGACTGTCCTTGAGGCTGGACCTAACACAGAGAATCTTTCTATTTATTTCTGAGAAAAGAAAAGGAAGTTAGTTAAACCAATTATTTAAACCCTATTTTAGATACAGTTGAGTGTCAAGTTATTTTACGACTGAATTCTCCAAATAGTTAATTTTACGATTTCTTAAAAAGATTCTCTCTGTTACCGCCGGACCTTAGGAAATTGTCAATGAGTCCGCAGCAGGGGATGTGCAGGACTGACTTTATGCAGTTCATCTCCGAGATGGTCTGATGGATGCATACAGTAGAGGAAGTCGTAAAAGTCATCTTCTGTTCTTACATGCGTATCTTTATAAAAGTTTTTCTCACTGTTGGTCCCAAACACGTGTGGATTCAAATTCCTCTTTCGGCCACCCTTGATGTTTGGGTCAACTGACTGTTGCTTTTTCGCGGGTTTCTGTACATTGGGGGCGTATGTGTATTGCTATCACTACCAGTATTGTGATAGGCTGATCTACCTAAGATGGCCCTTGTAGTAAGTAAAGCCTAGCCAATCAATAACTCCTTGTCGACTCTTGATTCGATGCTGCTAAGAGAATGGGAGCAGCCGAAGTAGGAAGTCTGCGGAACAGGAGTCGACAAGAGATGATGTTGACGTTAGTCGATAGAGTTGCTCAGAAAATTCGGAGACCAAAAGTCTACGCAGCTTGTGTTCGAAAATCGTTCTCGAACAATATTATATTGTTACGTTCTTGCAAAGCGTCTCGCTCGTGGTTATTATTTTCGTCGCGCCTGTCTCGATTTTAAAGTGTCGGTACATGTCACAAGAGAAAATTCCGCACCGCGACAATTAAAATTTCGAATTTCAATCGCACATAAAATTTTAGCTTGATGTAACAAGCGATCAGATAACTAGAATTAATATCGTCAAGTAACTTGTGCTCGTAAACGTGTGTTCGTATAAACATATCTAGTTTATCATTTTCATTCGCCGATCGTCTGATTCGAGTGCGAAAAGTTGCGCTAGTATTATTGCAGTAGTTCTGTGCCTTTATCGATGTTCTGGAAAAATTGTTTCACAACCATGAGCGGCTAGGCTCACTTATGCGGGGGCCATCCCGACCCCCAAATGCTGCCCAAATGCCGATTCAATAACAACTCATCATGATTTCGCCATTCGTACCATTTTGCCAGGATGCCTCTCCGGGAGTTTTTGCACCGAGATGTTTCCACCCGGTTTCCAACATCGATCCACCAACTGCTGTCACTAGTTATTATTTTATATCGTCCTTTGATATTTTCGTTTTGTCGCCGCTTAGGCGTCTTTTTCACTTTTCATAATTATTCCTCTATTTTTCATGTTTCTTATTTTTCATTTGTTTATCTTGCTTTTATTATACTATGATTATGCATCAACGCCACACTCTTCATTATATAATATGTTCGTAAAAATTCCTATACCGTTCAACTTGAATCCCAAAAGGTCCTCTTCCTGAGATGTAAGAATTATTCTTTGGAGGAAAGGTTACATTTCTTTTCAGATGCAGATCATCGGATACGCGCGCGTCTTCGAGCTGATCTACATGTGCTCCGTTTATTTACGGTGAGTAAAATATTATTTGAATATAGCAGACTCCCAAGTTTTGAACGCTAAATTTCGTTTACCCTTTAATTCTTTTTCTTTTGTTACTGTTTGAATCGTGCGAGTAAGCTCGTACAATATATTTTTTTTTAATATTACACTTGAGCGCCGATGAGCGCATTTAAAAATTTTGGGTTGAGCTAGCGGCTCGCGCGACCTAGTTTCGGTATCCCCGAGCACTATCTGAGCTCACCTACATTTTTTGTAGCACCCCGCTGGTGGTTTTGTCTCCCGTGAATCTGGGACGTAATTTGATTTACGTTAACTTGACTTTAATTCTCTTCTTTTATTATTTTATTTTTATATACGTACCCCATTCGCCCAGTGAGACTTGCCAGACGGGCTTTTGCTCATTTTACTTTTGGAAACTTTCCATGGTCGGGCCAGGTAAGGCCAATGAGGATATTCAAGGCGATGGTCGCGCAGCGCCGACACGCTCCTATTCCCTACTCTAAAATTGTTCAGTATTTCCGATTTATTTTTGATATGGACAAGTTTCATTCTCCACATTTTTGGTTCGTTCCAAATTCAACCCCGAAGGGATTTTTTGGGACAAACACATCTTAGTTAATCATAATTAACTGTATCTATTAATACGAGTTACCTCATTTAATTGTTTCCTGATAATTAAGTTCATGCATTGTTTGTCGTTCACCGATTTATTTCATTTCCATTATTATCAGTTTTGACCCGTATTTCGGGTGCATATATCCGTTTGATTTTTCAATTGTCTGTTCTTGCATGCTCGTAACCCGGGCATAATTATAGTTTTTATTCCGTAGCTCCAACCAGTGTCATTTTATTTCATGATACGTTCTGTCTTCTCTCTACGGTAATATTACGAGTAGAAGAAATCTTCATTAGTCACAATTATTCTGTAAGTTAATCGTCGGTGGAATATGCCGATAATTCCACTCGGAGAGGGAACAAGTAGGCGTAACCCTCTCTTAAAGCGCCGAAAGCTAGCAAGTGTAGCTTAGCTTCTAAATTGTGGGTCTTTTGTCTCCCCCAGCTTTCAAGAAAATCTGGGCAAAATTCTTCATTGGTCTTCTCTGTCAGACCACACCTTTTATATGTATCTAATGAGACAGAGTGGCATCCCTGTTTTCTTTTCTTTTTGGTTCGACTTGTTCGGGCATAGGTTAGGCTACACTTTCAGCATCTTTCAAGGGGCACTACCCCCCTTGGAAAGCTGTGACGCTACACCCCGCCTCATAATTTGTCCAGAGTGAAGAAATCTGCTCAATTTGGGAAAATTTTTTCAAAAAATTATGGCTGAACATCATTGTTCAAACATAACTATTGTCCTTTCATGTCATTGCAGTGCCTCCAGGGAAATTGTTGCATTCAATTTCGGCTGAATACCACCCCCTGTCTCATGATATGACCAGACTAAAAAAATTTGCTGAATTCAGAAAAATTCTTTCAAGAAATTATGACTGAACATCATTGTTCACACATAACTTTTGTCTTTTCATGTCATTGCAGTGCCTCCAGGGAAATTGTTGCATTCAATTTTGGCTGAATACCACCTCCTGTCTCATAATATGTCCAGACTGAAAAAATTTTCTCAATTCAGAATAATTTTTTCGAAACGTTATGACTGAACATCATTGTTCAAACATAACGTTCCTCTTGTCATCTCATTGTTCCTCCAGGAAAATCATTGCGAATACAATTTTGGCTGGAAATAACCCCCTTCCTCATAATATGTCCAGACTGAAGAAATTTACTCAATTTGGGAAAATTTTTTCAAAAAATTATGACTGAACATCATTGTTCAAACATAACGTTCCTCTTGTCATCTCATTGTTCCTCCAGGAAAATCATTGCGAATACATTTTTGGCCGGATACAACCCCCCACCTCATAATATGTCCACACTGAAGAAATTTGCTCAATTCAGATTCATTTTTTCAAAAAATTATGACTGAACACCATTGTTCAAACATAACTTTCCTCTTGTCATCTTATTGTTCCTCCAGGAAAATCATGGCGAATACAATTTTGGCTGGATACAACCCCCTACCTCATAATATGTCCAGACTGAAGAAATTTGCTCAATTCAGAAAAATTTTTTTGAAATATTATGACTGAAAATCATTGTTCACACATAACTTTGGTCTTTTCATGTCATTGCAGTGCCTCCAGGGAAATTGTTTCATTCAATTTTGGCTGAATACCATCCCCTGTCGCATAATATGTCCAGACTGAAAAAATTTGCTCAATTCAGAATAATTTTTTCAAAAACTTATGACTGAATACCATTGTTCAAACATAACTTTCCTCTTGTCATCTTATTGTTCCTCGAGGAAGATCATTACGAATACAATTTTGGCTGGATACAACCCCCTACCTCATAATATGTCCAGACCGAAGAAATTTGCTCAATTCAGAATAAATTTTTCAAAAAATTATGACTAAACATCATTGTTCAAACATAACTTTCCTCTTGTCATCTTATTGTTCCTCCAGGAAAATCATTGCGAATACATTTTTGGCCGGATACAACCCCCTACCTCATAATATGTCCAGACCCAAAAAATTTGCTCAATTCAGAATAATTTTTTCAGAAAATTATGACTGAACATCATTGTTCAAACATAACTTTGGTCTTTTCATGTCATTGCAGTGCCTCCAGGGAAATTGTTGCATTCAATTTTGGCTGAATACCATACCCTGTCGCATCATATGTCCAGACTGAATAAATTTGCCCAATTCAGAATAATTTTTGCAAAAAATTATGACTTAACACCATTGTTCAAACATAACTTTCCTCTTGTCATCTTATTGTTCCTCCAGGAAAATCATTGCGAATACAATTTTGGCTGGATACAACCCCCTACCTCATAATATGTCCAGACTGAAGAAATTTGCTCAATTCAGAAAAATTGTTCTGAAATATTATGACTGAACATCATTGTTCACACATAACTTTGGTCCTTTCATGTCATTGCAGTGCCTCCAGGGAAATTGTTGCATTCAATTTTGGCTGAATACCACCCCCTGTCTCATAATATGTCCAGACTGAAGAAATTGGCTCAATTCAGAAAAATTTTCTCAATGAATTATGACTGAACATCATTGTTCACACATAACTTTGGTCTTTTCATGTCATTGCAGTGCCTCCAGGGAAATTGTTGCATTCAATTTTGGCTGAATACCATGCCCTGTCTCATAATATGTCCAGACTGAAAAAATTTGCTCAATTCAGAATAATTTTTTCAAAAAATTATGACTGAACATCATTGTTCAAACATAACGTTCCTCTTGTCATCTTATTGTTCCTCCAGGAAAATCATTGCGAATACTATTTCGGCTGGATATAACCCCCGCCTCATAATTTGTCCAGAGTGAAGAAATCTGCTCAATTTGGGAAAATTTTTTCAAAAAATTATGGCTGAACATCATTGTTCAAACATAACTATTGTCCTTTCATGTCATTGCAGTGCCTCCAGGGAAATTGTTGCATTCAATTTCGGCTGAATACCACCCCCTGTCTCATGATATGACCAGACTAAAAAAATTTGCTCAATTCAGAAAAATTCTTTCAAGAAATTATGACTGAACATCATTGTTCACACATAACTTTTGTCTTTTCATGTCATTGCAGTGCCTCCAGGGAAATTGTTGCATTCAATTTTGGCTGAATACCACCTCCTGTCTCATAATATGTCCAGACTGAAAAAATTTTCTCAATTCAGAATAATTTTTTCGAAACGTTATGACTGAACATCATTGTTCAAACATAACGTTCCTCTTGTCATCTCATTGTTCCTCCAGGAAAATCATTGCGAATACAATTTTGGCTGGAAATAACCCCCTTCCTCATAATATGTCCAGACTGAAGAAATTTACTCAATTTGGGAAAATTTTTTCAAAAAATTATGACTGAACATCATTGTTCAAACATAACGTTCCTCTTGTTATCTCATTGTTCCTCCAGGAAAATCATTGCGAATACATTTTTGGCCGGATACAACCCCCCACCTCATAATATGTCCACACTGAAGAAATTTGCTCAATTCAGATTCATTTTTTCAAAAAATTATGACTGAACACCATTGTTCAAACATAACTTTCCTCTTGTCATCTTATTGTTCCTCCAGGAAAATCATGGCGAATACAATTTTGGCTGGATACAACCCCCTACCTCATAATATGTCCAGACTGAAGAAATTTGCTCAATTCAGAAAAATTTTTTTGAAATATTATGACTGAAAATCATTGTTCACACATAACTTTGGTCTTTTCATGTCATTGCAGTGCCTCCAGGGAAATTGTTTCATTCAATTTTGGCTGAATACCATCCCCTGTCGCATAATATGTCCAGACTGAAAAAATTTGCTCAATTCAGAATAATTTTTTCAAAAACTTATGACTGAATACCATTGTTCAAACATAAATTTCCTCTTGTCATCTTATTGTTCCTCGAGGAAAATCATTACGAATACAATTTTGGCTGGATACAACCCCCTACCTCATAATATGTCCAGACCGAAGAAATTTGCTCAATTCAGAATAAATTTTTCAAAAAATTATGACTAAACATCATTGTTCAAACATAACTTTCCTCTTGTCATCTTATTGTTCCTCCAGGAAAATCATTGCGAATACATTTTTGGCCGGATACAACCCCCTACCTCATAATATGTCCAGACCCAAAAAATTTGCTCAATTCAGAATAATTTTTTCAGAAAATTATGACTGAACATCATTGTTCAAACATAACTTTGGTCTTTTCATGTCATTGCAGTGCCTCCAGGGAAATTGTTGCATTCAATTTTGGCTGAATACCATACCCTGTCGCATCATATGTCCAGACTGAATAAATTTGCCCAATTCAGAATAATTTTTGCAAAAAATTATGACTTAACACCATTGTTCAAACATAACTTTCCTCTTGTCATCTTATTGTTCCTCCAGGAAAATCATTGCGAATACAATTTTGGCTGGATACAACCCCCTACCTCATAATATGTCCAGACTGAAGAAATTTGCTCAATTCAGAAAAATTGTTCTGAAATATTATGACTGAACATCATTGTTCACACATAACTTTGGTCCTTTCATGTCATTGCAGTGCCTCCAGGGAAATTGTTGCATTCAATTTTGGCTGAATACCACCCCCTGTCTCATAATATGTCCAGACTGAAGAAATTGGCTCAATTCAGAAAAATTTTCTCAATGAATTATGACTGAACATCATTGTTCACACATAACTTTGGTCTTTTCATGTCATTGCAGTGCCTCCAGGGAAATTGTTGCATTCAATTTTGGCTGAATACCATGCCCTGTCTCATAATATGTCCAGACTGAAAAAATTTGCTCAATTCAGAATAATTTTTTCAAAAAATTATGACTGAACATCATTGTTCAAACATAACGTTCCTCTTGTCATCTTATTGTTCCTCCAGGAAAATCATTGCGAATACTATTTCGGCTGGATATAACCCCCGCCTCATAATTTGTCCAGAGTGAAGAAATCTGCTCAATTTGGGAAAATTTTTTCAAAAAATTATGGCTGAACATCATTGTTCAAACATAACTATTGTCCTTTCATGTCATTGCAGTGCCTCCAGGGAAATTGTTGCATTCAATTTCGGCTGAATACCACCCCCTGTCTCATGATATGACCGGACTAAAAAAATTTGCTCAATTCAGAAAAATTCTTTCAAGAAATTATGACTGAACATCATTGTTCACACATAACTTTTGTCTTTTCATGTCATTGCAGTGCCTCCAGGGAAATTGTTGCATTCAATTTTGGCTGAATACCACCTCCTGTCTCATAATATGTCCAGACTGAAAAAATTTTCTCAATTCAGAATAATTTTTTCGAAACGTTATGACTGAACATCATTGTTCAAACATAACGTTCCTCTTGTCATCTCATTGTTCCTCCAGGAAAATCATTGCGAATACAATTTTGGCTGGAAATAACCCCCTTCCTCATAATATGTCCAGACTGAAGAAATTTACTCAATTTGGGAAAATTTTTTCAAAAAATTATGACTGAACATCATTGTTCAAACATAACGTTCCTCTTGTCATCTCATTGTTCCTCCAGGAAAATCATTGCGAATACATTTTTGGCCGGATACAACCCCCCACCTCATAATATGTCCACACTGAAGAAATTTGCTCAATTCAGATTCATTTTTTCAAAAAATTATGACTGAACACCATTGTTCAAACATAACTTTCCTCTTGTCATCTTATTGTTCCTCCAGGAAAATCATGGCGAATACAATTTTGGCTGGATACAACCCCCTACCTCATAATATGTCCAGACTGAAGAAATTTGCTCAATTCAGAAAAATTTTTTTGAAATATTATGACTGAAAATCATTGTTCACACATAACTTTGGTCTTTTCATGTCATTGCAGTGCCTCCAGGGAAATTGTTTCATTCAATTTTGGCTGAATACCATCCCCTGTCGCATAATATGTCCAGACTGAAAAAATTTGCTCAATTCAGAATATATTTTTCAAAAACTTATGACTGAATACCATTGTTCAAACATAACTTTCCTCTTGTCATCTTATTGTTCCTCCAGGAAAATCATTACGAATACAATTTTGGCTGGATACAACCCCCTACCTCATAATATGTCCAGACCGAAGAAATTTGCTCAATTCAGAATAAATTTTTCAAAAAATTATGACTAAACATCATTGTTCAAACATAACTTTCCTCTTGTCATCTTATTGTTCCTCCAGGAACATCATTGCGAATACATTTTTGGCCGGATACAACCCCCTACCTCATAATATGTCCAGACCGAAAAAATTTGCTCAATTCAGAATAATTTTTTCAGAAAATTATGACTGAACATCATTGTTCAAACATAACTTTGGTCTTTTCATGTCATTGCAGTGCCTCCAGGGAAATTGTTGCATTCAATTTTGGCTGAATACCACCCGCTGTCGCATAATATGTCCAGACTGAAAAAATTTGCTCAATTCAGAATAAATTTTTCAAAACGTTATGACTGAACATCATTGTTCAAACATAACGTTCCACTTGACATCTCATTGTTCCTCGAGGAAAATCATTGGGAATACAATTTTTGCTGGATATAACCCCCTGCCTCATAACATGTCCAGACTGAAGAAATTTGCTCAATTCAGAAAAATTTTTCAAAAAATTATGACTGAACATCATTGTTCACACATAACTTTTGTCTTGTCACGTGATTGTGCCTCCAGGGAGATAATTGGCATTCAATTTTTGTTGAATACCACCCCCTCCTCATAATATGTCTTGACTGGATAAATCTGATGAATTCGAAAAAATTTTCTGAAAAAATTATGAGTGAACATCATTGTCACACATAACCTTTGTTATGTCACGTCAGTGCAGTGCCGCAATGAAAATTGTTGGATTCAATTTTTTTTTTTTTGAATACCAGCCCCTGTTTTGGAAATATGTGCCGACCGAAGAAATCTGCTCCATTCAGGAAAATTAACTGCAAAAATTATGACTGCACACATAACTTTTGTCGTGTCACGTCATTGCAGTGCCTCCAGGGAAATTGTTGCATTCAGTTTTAGCTGAATACCACCTCCTGTCTCATAATATGTCCTGACTGAAGTAATCTGCTATATTCAGAAAAATTTTCTCAAAAATTTATAACTGAACATCATTGTTCACACAGAACATTCCTCTTTTCATGTCATTGTTCCTCCAGGAAAATCGTTTGAATACTATCGACCTCAAAATTCACTTCTGTTCCTTTTCTAAGGCTCAAATTTCGATATCATTCGGTAGAAACATATGATCAAGTATTCTACAACGTGACATCTCCTCACAACAATAAGTTGGTCTCTAGGATCAATTTTTCTCGCGCATCTGTCCCGCTGTGTACAAACTTCTACCCTATATTAAATGAAGAATTGTGATAAAAAAATGATCCGGTGAGAAATGTTTCCTATTCCATTCCTAATGGTAGGATTGAATTGTAATTGGCATAAAATATCTCTTATATTTCCCTTAATATTGATACCGAGTTTGAGTCGGATCTTACTATTACTCAAGAATTACTCAAACTTTCCTCGACTTCTCCTCATCAGTGTACCAAGTTATATGGTCGCCATTTGGTATGTGATTTACGGATGTTACAATTGAGCGATCCAGGGAATGAAGTGACCATAACAAATATTGAACGGGAATTCCTCAGTGTACATTTACTTTACTCAAATTCGATCTCAATACTCACTTCTGTTCCTTTCCTAACGCTCAAACTTTCATTTTCATTCTATAGAAACGTGTGATCAGGCATTCTTTGACATATCATATCTCCCAACGACAAAAATTGAACCGGATTGTGCACTATTCCTGGTACAGGCTTGTACTTGTGGTTTGGTTTGTTGATGTCAAAATGGTATGGCGTCGGCCCCAAATTCGTGTCTTTTTCCTGCAGCGCAGTAAGTTTGAGGCTTGAGTACTTCTTTGGAACGCTGATGGAGTGACTTTGCACCTTGCTGGTATCATTGTTAGTGTAAATACTTTTCTGCCAAATGAGTGCAGTTTGTTTTCCTTTTATAGAGTGTAGCAAATCTGTAAAATGGAGTTAGGACATTTTGACTCAAGGCCGACAATGTAGTACGCTGTAGGGTTCAATGGTGGACTATTTGTCTGTTTCTAGCAATGTCGTCCACAAAAACAATATGGACTAATCCGATGCGAACTAAAAGTGGCTTGAAGTTTCTAACCTAATATCGAAATTTGTTGATGGAGTGGTCTCCCATGCTAGAGGGGTGTGTGCTGAGTACAACTCGGAACTTCGTAGTTCTACCATTGGGCCTATAATAAGGTATGAAGATTGATGTAGAATGTGCGAATTCAAGTGCGGAGACCTTCAGTTGGATGATTTTTGAATAAGGGATTTGTAGAATCAGCTGCAAAGGATGCATGATTCAACGGGGCGTGCTCAATAATAAATTGAACCTGCTGTTCAGGGAGTAAGGAGTTAGAACTTTGTCTTTTTTCATTGTAAGGCACAGTTCTATTCCTTGAGGACGTCAACGTGAAGAGCATTATAGAATAATGTTCCGCACATGATGTTAATGGTTTCTCGCACAATGAGTTTGTAAACATGTTTAAATGATACAAGTCTTGCATGTGTTGGAAACTTTTCAGATTTCAAGGTGTTGGCGAATTCAACAGAGTTTAAAGTAGAGTAATTTAAGGACTACAATATCATCAAGCAGAACCATTTGCTGAGGTAGCGAGCCAATTTGTATGTTGGAGATGTGTAGAAAGCTACAACAGGCCGTATGGGTAATCAGTTTTGTGCGTTTTTATTTGGTCGTAAAGCTGCGGGGTTGAAAGGTGTATCATGGGGAGGGCTTTGGGAACTTTTTCTTTTTGTATTACGTCGTCGGCTGATTTACAAACTCCAGATGAGTTACATGTAAAATTTTCAGGTCAACTTGGTGCGAGTGAAGGAAAGTAGGTAGATAAGGACAGAAAGGTGTGCTATAGATGGGGAAACTGACAACATTTGAGACGAAATTATCCACGCCTTAGTCAGAGAGGTCAAGAAGAAACCAATAAAGTGGAATGCAAAATGTCAGTAACCTAACCCCAGAGATGGAGATTGTAACATTAGGGATTTTTCCTTGGAATCGTATAGACAAGGAAGTGGACCTTGAAAACCAATTAGCTATGGATGACAATGAGTGCCACAAGGTAAAATGTTTACCCAGAGCTCTGCTCAAAGAACCTGTTTCAACTCATGCCAAGAGGGGTAAATTGCCTGAAATTGTCCCGAAGACTGAGGATTACGACCAAACAACTGTTTGAGACACGCATGAGGTAAACCAGATAGCAATAAGTACTAAAGACAACAGAAAAAGAGTAGCTATTGAATGCTATTGAAATGGACAGTATGTCGATGGAGCTGTTCACTCTGGTAGTGAGGTAACTGTAATAATGGATACCATTGCTCAAGAGCTTGGATTGGTGTTATACTCAAAACAATGTCAACTGACTGGATGTGGAAATACCGACAGCAGAACAGTCAGGTGGGCAGTAAGGATTATCTTGCAGTTGGATTCAGAAATTTTAGTCGCGCCAGAAGGAGCACAGGAAGAGGGTTTGTTAATTGATAGGGGTATATTAAGCAAACCAGATATTGTCACAACTACACACAATGGAAGCTGGTGGTTTGAGGTGTTATAGGCCAAAAACCTATTAGAGCAAATAGACTTTAGCAAAAACTTTCCAATTGTACTGGACTGAGGGGAAGCCGCAACTGTACACATACCCTCTCAGGGTATACAACATTGCCAAGTATGTACACAGATGAACCACCTAGTTTATTGGACTCTGTTTATGTAATGGACTTCATTATATTCCTGCCTGTTTAATACTGGCTTTGGGTTGGGTACGGAAATTGTTCAGATAAGGTCTTGGTTTATAAAACCAATATTCATTATGGCACGAGAGGTGAAATGTGGTCAGGCAGAAATTTTGCAGGTAGAATGTAGAGAGCTGGGTACCGCTCCCGTCAGGCTATTCACTATGGATGATTCAATCAACTCCTGTGATCCACTGCTAAGCAGTGCAGACGAAATACAGTTATAGAGCTTGTTGAGATATCAAAGACAGTATTGGGAGCCACAGAGATGAATTCTCATGAAAAACTCTTCTAACCCTTAATGTACTATGTGCCATTTTTGGTACATTTAGAAAAGAAGAGGTCATATTTTCAAACGTAGACAAAATTTATTGATAAAAATAATGTAAGATTGTAGGGTATTCTTATCCTCATCAGAAAAACAAGTTTTAAAGAAAAACATTCACAAACATGAGACTTATGATGTTTGAAAACATAAATACTGCTTGACTGAAAATGAAAATTTTCAAAGCACTCAAACTCCATGTTTATTCACTCAAATGAAGTTATTCTTATGAAAAATAGAGACATAGAGATCTCAATTTCCTATAACCGAAAAAAATTTCAGAAATTTCCTCTTACTGATACTGTCGATAAAAATGACATTTGAAGATGAAGGTGCCAAAAATGGCACATAGTACACCACGGTGTTTTCCTACAAATTATAATGATAGTTGAAAAAGGTCCGTATTCCGTCCTACCGTATTCTGTATTCGTCCCACCGTCCTAAGTGCCGTTTTTGTCACAAACAGTTAAGAGAAACTGTATAAGGGATGTCTCCTATTGTATAACAGCAGGCGATACATGTTCTTTTCTTTTTCCTACCCTTTTTTTTTCCAAGTATCTATAGATTTATGAACTATTAACTTTTCTACAATGCAGTGTAAGAAAAGAATAGTAATCGGAGAGAAAGGTCGAATATCAAGGATTTTTTCTTTTAGATACAGAATTATTACTCTAGTATAAAATGCTCCTGTTCCAGATTTTTTTAATATATTTATTTATTTTACGAGCATTATAAACTACACAAGGGTTATTTGCTGGACGTTACAAACTTATTATTGTCACAACTTAAATCAGGTTAAATTAGGTATGGTATTGGTAGGAATTGAATAGCGATAGCGATCGTGATAAAAATGAACAGAATTTGTAGGTGTTTTAGATGAATTTGTAGAATTGAGTGGTGCGTAAATAAGTTGAGGTTGAGTCAATGGTTTCGGAGTTGTTGTTTAGTGCTGAGTGGATATTGGAAGATAAATTTAGGGAGGATCGAGTGGGTTGTAAAACGGGGCATGAGAAAAAATTTTCAACCACTAAATTTTCGTGGAGACAGTGAGGGCATGATGGAGGAGAGAGATTACTGAGAAGATAAGTACGCATGAGTAAGACGAGTGTGGCCTATTTGTAGCTGGGCTAAAACTACCCCCTCTTGTCTAGAATGGGTAATCTGTGTTAAGTGGGAAATCATTTATGGCTACCAGGAAGAGAAGGACGCTAAGGACCTCTCCTTGTGGGACACCACTTTCAACTACGTAAGGTGAGAATTTATTCTGTAGTCTGACTGATATAAATCTATCCTGTAAAAAACTTTGTGAAATTTTTGCTAAATTGCCACCAAGACTGAATGTCATCAGGTCCAGGTAATACGTTTTTAAGATTTTTGTGAAGAGTTGTGGGAATTCAACTTGTGTTATTAGTAGGTTATATGAGCATAGATTGATTTCTCTGCGTAGACCGTTTCTTACTTTTTTTACCGACGTTAGGAGGTATTGCATTCTTGCGCACGGTGGAATTTTTGGTTTGGGGTATGTTTTCTCGGCGTTTCAGAGTGTATGGATCACGATTTTAACATTGGCTCAAATTCATATATACGTATGTATGTGTGACAAATATTCCATTCATTGAAGCGGGAGGGAAGGGGGTATTCGATATAGAAGAGTGAATGAAAATAATGCTTAGAGAGCTTTGAAAATGTACTCATTTTGGAAAACAAAGTTTATTTGCTGTTGGAAACGAAGATGATTACGTAATATCATGTAGCCAATAATGAACAAAACGGGAAAAAAAGAAGTCGGGACGTAGGTAAATAAGATAGGAAAAGTCGGTTTAGCTTTCGCGCTGCGTA
Organism: Aspidiotus rigidus; assembly: GCA_035079385.1. NCBI lineage: Eukaryota > Metazoa > Arthropoda > Insecta > Hemiptera > Diaspididae > Aspidiotus > Aspidiotus rigidus. The sequence continues at coordinate 627,396 of JAVHKY010000041.1, read as the reverse complement.
AGTTTTTTTTTTCTATTTGTGAACAAGTGAAGTAGACTTCTCTTAATAGTTCAACGCACCTTTTTAAAAGTAATCTTTAAAAGTAATCAATAAAGTACAGGTCCTTCCTTGAAATTGATCTTCCTTTTTTTCGAATTCCGATACTGTATTGTGTCTCTTCGTTTATTACTTTTTTTTTATTTTTTTTATTTTTTTTCATTTTTTTGTGCCCGTTGACCACGACAGAGAGGTTTACGGCTTCTGGCACACTAACTTCATCGATACAGTTACAAAAATGCAAGTTACATATACAGAGTTTGGTTGATACAACAAGGGGGGGGGTGACAGATATACTTATAATAATACTATTATTAATATAAATATTATTTCTTCAAATTGGTACTGCATCAGCTTGGACTGGCATGAAGTTCAAAATTCCTTCCCCTCCCTCGCATCACTCCTCCTATGACTATAACCAGATATTGATTTTTTGTGCACCAGAGGAGTTCAACGAGGGGGCAATGCAGAAAGCGCACGGTTTGGTAAAGCGGCTAATATGTTTTGACGGGATCACCACATGCAGTCATGCTTAGCTTACATGCAATACTGCTTGGATTGGCAGAATACAGTGACAAAAGAGCTAATGTATAATGACTTGAACAATAAGGGAGTGGTTAAAAACCTTCCCATATTCTGGTGGATTGTGCACCCCTCACCATGCCCTGCCTGGTGGGTCATGGTCGACACCAGCCAGGAGCGGTTGTCGTAGCGGTTAGCCCGCCGACTTACTATCGTCTTCTAGGTGGGGGTGCGTACTGAGGAAAGGATTCAAGTTAATGGATATCGTCTTTCCAGGTTGCATTCGAGTATAGTTGGCTAAATTGGCGAGATGTGGGTGCACCAATGAAGAGAAGCAAAATACTCAGACTGGTACCGCTGCTGTTGTTTAGGTAGGGTCTTCAATGCTGCTCGTAATTGGCACACATATCAATGTGTGCGGACATCAAATGTGTGTGTGTGTGTAGTGTGTCATCGCTAATAAGATACAAAAGCACATATACTCATTCACATTGTGTAAACAAGCATTGTTGAAGTGCCAGATACCTGCTGTAAGATGCCCTCTTGAATCCGTTAAGTCACTCCCTCTTTTGAATCATTCAACCAATGAGCAAGAAAGGACCGGTAAAGTTTGCACACGTCACCTCGCATTCAAGCAAGTGCACAGTTTTAGCTTTCACCTTTCAATCAGTGTAGTATGTTGATCGCAGGTGTGGATAGTGGACGCGTTCCTTTTTCCCTTCGGTTTTTCATTTTGCTCGCGTTTGCACGAGTGAGTAGATATACAATGTATGTTCTGCGCCACTCGTGCGCCACCCCTATTTTTCTATGCGCCAGAGCCATTTTTTCACCCCTCAAAAAATCATCAAATTTCCCTATTTTTCAAATTGACAATTTAGCTATTTTTAAAGCAAATATCAATCATTTCACACCATTTTTTCTTACTCACTACTCCAAAAAATTTCAAACTTTTGTATCATTTTCGTATCAATTTCATCCATTTTAGTCAAGATTCTAGCTGCTCTAATATTGACCCACTCATTCGCCATGACGTTTTTCCTATGCGCCAGGCTTATTTTTCACAATTGCACAACTATTAAAATTCAGTGGCGGAACAATTTTCAGATAGTACGAATATTCCCATACTTTTCTATCAATTTCACCTCTTTTTTGCCCACTCATTTCCTTATTTACAACTCTTAATTTTTGTAACAATTTTGTATCATTTTTAATAGAAATTCATACTCTCAAAATTTTTTGAACATTTGTATACATTTTATATCAATTTGTATCAATTCTGAAATAAATTCAGAGGTTCAAAAATTGTGATACATTTTGAATCAATTTGTATGCAATTTGTATCAATTCTAAAAGAAATTCGGGGAATAAAAAATTTTCATACATTTTGTATCATTTTTCATATATTTTGTATCAATTTGTATCAATTCTAAAGGAAATTCAGAGGTTCAACAATTTTCATACATTTTGTATCAATTTGTATCAATTCTAAAGGAAATTAAAAGGTTCAAAAATTTTCATACATTTTGTATCAATTTGTATCAATTCTGAAAGAAATTTAGAGGTTCAAAAATTTTTATACATTTTGTATCAATTTGTATCAATTCTGAAAGAAATTCAGAGGTTCAACAATTTTCATACATTTTGTATCAATTTGTATCAATTCTGAAAGAAATTTAGAGGTTTGAAAATTTTCATACATTTTCATACATTTTGTATCAATTTTTATACAATTTGTATCAATTTTAATTAAAAAAAAATTCAGAGGAATAAAAATTTTCATACTTTTTGTATCAATTTGTATCAATTTCATTAGAAAAAAAGAAATTCAGAGGTTCAAAAATTTTCATACATTTTAATTATTGATACATAAAAAATTTATCATTCATTTACTTCACTGATTTTCAACTCAATAATCATATCAAAATTATTAATGAAATTTTATAATAAATAAATAAAAAATAGATCGTAAGTTTAGGTTAAAAAGAGAAAGAAGAAATAAATCTTTTAATTCTAATTTAATTAATATTTTTAATCAAAATATTGATTTTATTAATAATAATGATTATAAAGAAAAATTAAATCATAATGTAATGAGATTAAATAATATTGAGATTGGTAAAACATTGAATGAAAAATTTAATATTTCTAAATATTATTTACAAAAAGCATATCAATCAATAGATAATGTATATTTAACTAAAAATTATAATTTATTAAATAATATTATTGATTTAAATGATTTTTCTTTTAATATTCTTGATGAAATTATCTTAAATAATACTTTTTTAAAAATAATCAATTATAAGATAGAAATATTTAATTTTCTAATATCTTTTGGTCACTTTTCTAGATATTATTTTTTTAAGAAATATAATTTTATTATTCCATTTTCTGATTAAATATCTATAAATTTATCTCTATTTAAAAGGTCTTATTATTTCATTTTCTATAATTCCATTTTTATTAATATTTTTCAAATGATCAATAAAATTATTTCTTTCTACATGAAGTTTATAATGCCCCCAAGGTAATGTGTCTGTTTCTCCATCAATTAAACATCTTTTATCATCAAATGAACTTAGTCCTCTCTTGTTCTGCTCAATGGTATGGATTTCATGTTTATTACTTCTTATCATCTTCTGTTTAATAGTCTTAGTTATTTTATTTTCTAAACATATCTTATAATCATTATGAGTTATCTGATTTTTAATGATATTTTTCTTCACTCCTTTAGCTTTCTTCATTTCATCATCATTTGATGCAAAAACTTTATTAGAGTATAATTTTGAAGCTAGGCCAATAAATTCTTCCAAAATTTTTCCATTCATCTCATCTTTAAATTTACCTTTTTATTAACTTGAGGTATCCCATAAATATTATCTTTCTTATAATCTGATGTATCAAATTCATCTGTCATTTCTTTCATATCTTCATAGAAGTCTTCTGTCCTTGTGACTGGAATTAATGAATCGGTATCACCATATAGTAGTTTTATTCTATCTCCATATCTTTCCTTCAATCTATAATAGAAATCATACATTAATGTTTTAGAAATATCTTAGAAATATCTAAAATAGCTACTCCCACATAAATTGGTTGATTGAATTTTATTACAGTCCTTTTCATATGTACAGCTGCTAGATTTTTACCAAAGAATGTTGATTTTTCAAAATTTGGTTTTGAAACATACTTAGTATATTTATTACCTTCAGAAATCAATTTTATATCGACATGATTTCTTACATTCATCATTGTTCTTCCAAAAACAGAATTATTCATTAATTTAAAGAAATCCTTTTCAAAATCATTCTTAGCTTCTTGTCTTAATTTTGTATTTTTTTCAATATATACTTTCATCCAATCAGATTGATCAAATTTTATAACTTTATGAATTTTCTCCAATTTTAATCCTGCTTCAAGAGCTTGTTTAAGATTTAAATAATGACAGACATAATTTTTCTTATCAAATAATGTTGTAAATAATTTTGGAAGTTTACTATCATTAATTAAATTTTCAGGACAATAGGGTAAATCAGAATGTTTATCATGTAATTCTTCTCGATATTTCAAATCTACTTCAAAAAGATATCCAATTTTCTGATTATCTTTCATTTTTAGAATTATTTCTTCATTAAAATATTCTGGTTTTCCCCATTCAAATCCTCCATAAGGTAAGTATTTACTCATAGCCCATCCATATAAATTATTTGCATCTAAATATTGAATAAATACTGAATCCTTATTTTTATCAAATTTCTTTCCCATGTACTTATTATTAGCTTTTGCATATCTGTTTGAACATTGAGAAATTCCTCCACGTTTAGCTCTTTCAAACATTAATAGCATATCGTAATCAGTTAATAACTCTAACTTTTGTTTGGTAGTTTTTAACATACAATCCCAAGCAAATCCTGGAGTTGTGTAATACCAAACTGGATCCAATTTATATATTTTGAGTGAAGTTTCTCTAAAGTTTTCCATAATATCAGCTAATAAGAGAACGTCTATTGTATTGTACAACATTGTAAATTCTTTCATATTTTTAATATTAAAATACTTCCAAATTTCCTGAGCATAATATTGATATTCCCCCTCATTAACATGCTCATCATTCAATAGATTGTAAAACTTTTCTCTCGATGGTAATTCTTTTTCATTATACTTTTCTAATGTATTCATATAATCATATGGATAAGCTAATTTCTTACTCAATAATGTCAGGTTATGGTGTGATTCTACTATTGCATTATCATGGATTAAAACACCTTCCTATAAACTTGAAACCTTTGTTGCCAATAGAGTTCAAAAAATACAAAATTATTTCGAAAATGTGATTTGGGACCACGTCCCTTCAAAATCTAATCCAGCAGATGTTTTATCTAGAGGTCTAATGCCAAGAGAACTAAAAAATCATAGCCTTTGGTGGAATGGACCAAAGTGGTTGACAGAAAATTCTGATCCTTGGACAAAGGATTCTACTTTCAATGCAGACCAAAACTTTCAAGAAGGGTTTAAAATCGCAAAGAGCGTTGTGCAAACTTCAGTTCAGAAAAACGATATATTCACACGATATTCAGAATTCTCAAAATTACAGAGAATAACAGCATATCTTCTGAGATTTTTATGGAATATTCGTAATCCTAAAAATAAAATCTCAGGACCAATTCAACTCACAGAGCTGAAATTTGCTACCAGAATATTAATTAAAGTTGCACAAGCAGAAGACTTTGCGCCAGAAATCAATACTTTACATGCTTCTCTACCTGAAAGTGGTCTTCCCAAAGTGAGTCGACTACACAATTTGAATCCATTCCTCGATAAAAATGGCATTCTGCGAGTTGGAGGACGGCTAGAAAATGCAGCAGTATCCTTCGAGCAGAAGAACCCTGTAGTGTTAGATCCTCATCATCCTATTACTGAACTTATTGTGACATATGAACACTTGAATCATATGCATGCTGGACCTAGATTGTTAAAATCAGCATTACGACGAAACTATTGGATTTTGAGACAACATGATGTAGTCCAAAGAGTCATTAGAAATTGTTTGAAATGTATGGAAACACGAGCTAAACTTCTAAATCAATACATGGCTAGTCTTCCTATCAGCAGAGTCATTCCCTCACGTCCCTTTACAATCACTGGAGTAGATTACACAGGCCCCATAATAGTCAGAAGCTATGGCACACCACGTTCAATTAAATTCAAGGCATACATAGCATTATTTGTATGCTATTCAACAAAGGCTGTTCATCTCGAAATAATTGCAAATTTATCTTCGCTTGCCTTCATTAGCGCACTGTCTCGATTTATAAATCGAAGAGGTAAACCATCTGAAATACATTCAGATCAAGGCACCACCTTTGTAGGAGCAAAATCTCTTTTAGATCAACAATTACGCTTATTCTTAAAGGAGAATAGTGAAAAAATCTTGAAATTTACAAGCAAAGAAGGCATAGCGTGGCACTTTATTCCTGCCTACACTCCTCACTGGGGAGGTTTATGGGAATCGAACATTAAATCGATGAAGAGTCATTTAAAACGTGTGACTTCAGCTTCGGATTCCTTAAATTTTGAAGAAATTCAAACGTTGTTAACTCATATAGAAGCTGTGCTTAATTCGAGACCTCTGACTCCTGAATCAAGCGATCCCAATGACGTTAACGCGCTAACTCCCGGCCACTTCCTCATTGGTGGACCTCTAACCGCACTTCCAAATACAAAGCTGCAAGTACCAATTACTTCTCATGTTAAACGTTGGGAATTGATTCAAAAACTAAATAATCAATTTTGGCAACGTTGGTCGAATGACTATTTAAATACGCTCCATCAGCGTACCAAATGGAAAATAACGAAAAATGACTTGAAGACCGGCGATTTTGTATTAATTAAAGAAAAGGACCTGCCTCCAGCTAACTGGTGCATGGGTCGAGTGGTTGCGGTTCACCAAGGGAAAGATGGTAAAGTTCGTGTAGTAGATGTAAAAACACAGGATTCAATTATTACGCGTTCTATAACTAATCTAGTGCATCTTCCTATAAATTAATTCACGTCCGTGAGGAAAACATGAGAAAGCATTTCAAATTGAAGCAAAGAATTCATGCATTCCGCCAAAGCAAAGCTATGCGCTTAGCAAGAAGCAAATTTATAACAGGTGTGGCCACACCAAAGCGCCAAGCGCATTTAATGCTTCATCAATATTTTTTGAAACATTTAATCTATAATTCGTGGAAAATAGAACGCAGAATTAAGACGACAAGTAGAATGCATGAATCGCTCTTCTCATGTCCTCAATAAATTTACTTGTCGCATTTCAATTTAACGTGAACGCATTCTTAATAATCTATACTCTCTATTTACAGCATAATATAATACTTCAAATTCATTACGCGGCCCCCGGAGAATGGACGAAGTACATCAAGGAACAACCTCATCTTAAGTAGCGTACAGATTAATTACAAATACTTAGCAATATTATTTAAGATTGTATAGTCAATGGTAATCTCCCTCCCTCGACATTGCGATTGTATTCCTTTTAGAAACACCGCAATTATAAGTTTGTAGGAATTTATATGAATCTAAGAATCTAAGCTCAATTTTGTTGTAAATTATTTCATTTTTTTTATTCCTAAACCCACTATCATATTTTACAATTTTTGAAAATGATATATATTTTTCTTCATTATTTGGAATTAACGTAACATCATTATAATCGTCTCCAAATTCTTTAATAATTAAATGAGCATCATATCCTGAGAAGTTATGAAAATAAATAGGAATAAATCTAGGAACTTTATAATTGAGGTTACAAATACTATGAGCTGCTCCTCTGTATTCTCCAGTTAGATGATCATGATCCCGAACTTTCATTTTATTTGCAATTTCATTACTATATTCAAATTTTATTTTCAATACCAAGTTAGGAAGTTCTGTATATAATTCTTCTTTCTTCTCAATGTTATATTTCCTATTCTCTACAAATTCTATAAGTTTGTTGAGTTTCTCTTCATCTTTTAATTTTATATTTTTTAATTTAAATACATAGTTTTCATAAAATGTATTCATATCTCCTCCCTCTTTTTCATACGCTTTGTCTACAATTTCTTTAAACTCATCTTCCTGTTCTTTTATCCACAATAATATCTTAGAAGCAATATCAATTTTCTTATTCAATATTCTTAGATCTTTCTCAATTGCGGGAGGTGTATCTTTTAGATATCTTATACAAATATTACACTTCTTAGCATTTTTATATTCCATTTTTTGTGTTTCAGATAGATCTTTCATTTTTATTTTCTTATCTAAATATTCTTGTGCAATATGTAAAGCATCTTCTCTTAATTTTTCATACAATTTCTTTGGCGCATCTAATCCAAAGTATTCAATTAGATTTTGTCTAATTTCTCCATTAGCATATTTAATGTAATAAACAAAACTGATTGGAAGATGTCTTTGAATTTTAATTGTATAAGATTCATATTTTTTAACTTCTTCCTTTGTTTTATTCAATTTATTCGCAAGTTTTTCTATTTTCCTATTCAACTCTTCTATTTTATTTAGCTTCTTTATAAGACTTTCAAAATCACCATATATATCAAATGGAACCTTCATTGAATGATTATAATTTTTAAATTCGACAATATTATCGCTCTTATCAGGTAGAACTACTTTGGCAGGTTTATTTAATCTACAATAATTCTTATGATCAGATAATACCTTTTCTGTAGGAAAACTATTCAAACACATTTTACAAAGATGTCTCTTTTTTGTATTTTTAGTATTTTGTCTTGCAACTAATTTCCATAAATCTTTAATTAAACAATAATGAGAATTTCCTTTATTATTTTTTAAAAGTAGTAAATCAATATGATTTTTCTTTTCATCTCTTGTTACTGATAATGGATAAATTTTATAACTATTATTATGATGATATACATTAATTGATAACCCTCCTTCAACTTTATTATTTTTGTTCACTCTATTAATAAACTTTTCAATATTTTATTCCTTTAAATTCATCATCAAAATCATGCTCATATTGTTCATATTTTGTTACACGATTAGGATGTTGTTTACCATCAACTGGATGTAAATGAGCTAATATATGCCATTTGAAACACTGGTCATCTTTATTTTCAATATTTACAATTGCTTTCTTACTTGCCAGAACTTTGGGTAGTTCAATGAAAGAACCAGCTCTGAGTGGATCATATCTATTTATATTAATTCTGAAACTATCAATCGATTCTAAAACCCATTGAGTACCCTCTAAATTATCCTGTATATTTTCATGTCTTCCTATTATATACCTAGTAATATCATTATATATATTATTCAAGTTAGAGTTACGAAGAAATATATAATTTTCAGTTTGTAAATACATTGGTTCAATCTGAATAGTTTCTGTATGACCTATTCTTCTATAATGTGCTGTAACACAGAAATTAGCTCGAATTCCTTCATGTAATCTCAACCATTTTTTAAGAAGACCAAAAGTAGCATTCTTCATAACAAGTATAAACTCATTCAAATCTTGTATTCTCCATTCATTTTGAATTTCAAATTGAGCATGTCTACTAGCAAAATTTTCATCCACAAATTGAGGTCTAATTTTCATATCACTTCTATTATTTGAAGCAAATATATCATCATGAAACTTGAATGGAGTTCCATGAAGCCATGTATTTATTTCTTCCTTTGTCAATGTAAAAATAATCCGTTTTACATTTGGTTGAGGTAATCTAGATTGTGTTAATTTTTGTAATAAAATAAAATATAAATCACTCAATTTTGAGGTCACTTCCTCTCCTCTAAAAGTTATATGAATTCTATATTCTCTTAAATAGTACTCTATTTGGTTTGTAGTTTTATTTTGATAGAAGTTATGAACCTTGAAAAACTGAATCCATTGAGCAATATTTTGGTCTCGTCTTCCAGTTTCATTTCTTATCACACTTATCACGACTTGACTTCTTGTATTCATTCTTCTTTATTTATTTCTCTGAATAATTTTTTTTCTTTTCAATTTATTTAGAGAAATTTTTTAAAGAAAATTATTTTTTAATCTGATGTGTTAATTCTAATATATCCTTATGTATTTTAGTTGTAAGATGTTTTTTTAGTGAAACTAATGAAATAGTTCTTCCACATTCACAAACAGTTTTCATTTGCTTTCGCTTATTATAATTTTCTTTAGTTGATAATTTAAGTTTATCTTTATTATTCTCATAATATTCTTTCATTGATTCACTTTTACACTCTTTACACCAATCTCGTCCAAAGATCTTTTGATCCTTTACAGACTTACATCTTGTACAATATCTTTCATTTTGAGACAAATCTATCGTTATTTTATTTTTAACATTAGCACATTCCTTACACATTGGAATTGTTTCAAGAGTTGAAGATACAAATTCTTTTTCATTCTTCACCTTTTTACATTTAGTGCAATATCTTTCTTTTTGTGAAAACTTTATAACCCGAGATTTTTGTGTCATCTTTCTCTGAATATATTTTCAGTTATTTAAGTAGGAAATTTTTTAAGAAGAAATTTATTTACATAATTATGTGAGAATTTTTTTGAAATAGAAAACCTTCCCAAATCCTGTCCAAAACCTTCCAAATCCTGTCCAAAACCTTCCCAAAACCTTCCCAAATCCAACTCAAAACCTTCACAAAACCTTCCCAAATCCTGTCCAACCCAAAACCTTCCCAAATCCTGTTCAAAACCTTCTCAAATCCTGTCCAAAACCTTCTCAAATCCTGTCCAAATCCTTCTCAAAATACGTTCAGTCAATAAACCTTCTAAAAACCTTCCTGAAATAGAAAAGTTAACATCCGACAGGAAAGTATAGTACACCTGTTCAAAATCAACAGACAAGCGACAGTATACCTGTTCAAATTCAACAGACAAGCGACAGTATACCTGTTCAAATTCAACAGACGGGTGACAGTATACCTGTTCAAATTCAACAGCTTGATGTCTGTTCAAAATATGTTCAATCAATAATCCTTCAAAAAACCTTCTCAAGTTGACAACCAATAATCGACAACCTGTCACAAATCGACACAAAACCTGTCATAAATCAGCACAAAACCTGTCATGTTACAAATCAACTAAAAGTCGTGAGCTAGACATATTCAAAAGTTTCTCATACGTTTATGTAACTGAATTATATTTCTTATTTTTAATAATTATTTCATCATCGTTCTTAATTCCTCTTGGTGCATCTCTTCCATTCAATCCAATTTCTTTTTTCTTTTCATTAATATATTTTCCATTTACAAGTATTTGAGATTTATCAACATTAATATATCCATCTTCAATATTAAAATTAGAAAAACAAAGTCCTAAATTTTCAGTAAATTCTGCAACACTATTAGCCTTAACCTTACCAAAATTCATTGGGGTTACAACAATTTGATTTTTCAAGTCAATTATTTTTTTATTTTTTAGTTGCATAGATTCTACTTGTTTTTTACCCTTTTCACTCAATTCCTTCTTCATTTCTTCTAGTTCCTTATTTAATTGTTTCATTCTTTGCTTATTTTCTTCAATTATGTTATCTTTTTGTTTCATTACATGGTTGTTTGCTTGAGATAATCTTTTCAATTGACCTCCTGCTTTATTAACTGCAGCCATTAATACTCTAAAACAGAAAAATAAGTTTGTAACTTTCAAAATACATTTCTTCTCATTTTCAAATTCAGTTATGTCCAAATTATTTTTTTTATAAACTTCATACAATTGATTAATTATGGTTTGACTCGATGATTTTATTGTGTCTTTCAGCTCTCTTATTTCAGGATAATTTGAGACTAGTAAATTGACATAATCCATTTCTTCTCTTGAAATTGAGTAGTTATTAATTACTGAGAGAATCATTTTTACTTTTTATTTATTTATTATGAAGAAATTTTATTTTTGAAACCATGTACCAAACTATGTACCAAGCTATATACCAAACTATGTACAGTGTACCGAACTATGAACCATGTACCAAACTATAAACCGTGTACCATGTACCATAGATTTTTTTCATTAATAAATAATGGAATTAGAAAAGATAAGAGAGTTGATGATCAGTTTTGATTTCATAAAAAATCCAGTATCTGAGTTCATAAAAAAATATCATGTGTCAGACTCTTTTGTTCGTAAAAAATTGAAACTGTGGAATATTCCACATTTGACAAAAAAAAAAAATATTATCACTCCTAGAAATAGATTAGGTCAATTTTGTCTATCAGATAAAGTTAATAAGACAATCCATACAAAACATAATAAATATGAGGTTAGTAAAAGAACTGTAGAGAGATCCAACTTTGTTTTGAAAAATAATTTACCAGAAAACCCTCCAGATATAAGTGATGAATGGGAAACAATTAATCTGAATGAATCAGATAAAAAGACATGGTCCTCCATACCGATCCTCTAGCTTGATTGATGTTTATGAAGTTCAAATTTTCCTATCATTTTTATGGATGAAATGGAGTAAATGAGAAAAATAATCGTATACCTTTTTCAAAGGAGAGTTTTATGAAGTTCGAATTTTCGCATCATTTTTTTATAATTGTATGCCTTTTCATTCTTTGAATTCTCATTAAATGTTTCAACCTCATAACCTGCGTTTTTTCTCGTTGCACCCATAAGACTGATAGTATATTAGTAGAACTCCTTGAACCTGACATCATGAGTACCAGCGTTTTTTATGGTTGCGCTCATATACTCAACAGGGTGCGGTATGCCGACCCCTAGCTTTTATTTGAGAAGAACCTAATTATGATGTTCCTTGTACGGTATGTAGGGTATATGAACGGAAGTACTAGCAGCAGTCATAAGACTCATGATCACGACGGAACGACGCATTGCGGTCATAACACTTATGAACGAGTATAGGTACGCAACAACGTATGTGAGAGAAGAAGAATATGACGTACTGTTTACTATAGTTTGAAACTGGTTAGCGTTTTTACATTTAATTTTCTTCTCTTTGGCTAGATAGTAAATTGAAATAAAAAATGTATACGAACGTTTCAGTCGTTGCGCCCGTCAAAAATATTTATAATCCTTGTAATTTCTTTTGGTAAGTCTTCCCTTCATACCATTGACAAATCTACATGATGTCAGACTCAAAACTAGTGCCATCCATCCATTTCTGATGAGCCATTTAGAGAGGACAAAAAAAATGCCAATTCTCATTTTAAAAATTCCGCTTCGCAATAGGTAGCATGTACTTAAATGAAAAAAAAAAAAACATCATATCGCACGTTTACTTGTTCTCAGGAAAAACAATTATAGTAGAATTTAGATAATCGATCGATCTTGCGGTTGATTTTTGCTTCAGTGCATTTTTCAGGCCGTGGATGAATTTTTCGTCATTATTCTTAGATGTGCCTATGATGACTATAAATTGAAGGGAAATAAGATTTGGTATAAAGGGAATGAAACTTTCAAAGAGAGGGTTAGTCTAAAGAAAATTGACAATTTTCTTTCCATCAGTAATCTAAATATTATGTCACCTAACTGAAAAAACATTACACCACAGATTAAATTATGTTTTTTTAATACAATTTATTTACGAACCGCTAGCTGCACTAATGTTGATTGTTATAAAAGGTAGGTAAGAATTGTAACATTAGTTTATGATTTGGTATTAGTGGTTTCAGGTGTTTTCTTTTGGCGGGGATAAACTGTTGACGACATTTTTCAGGCGTATCTTTAGACTTCGGTTCTTGATGAAGTCATGAAGGTCATTGAGGATTGGTACAAGATCGGCTGTAGATTTGACATACTTCTGGAGTTGTTGATTGATTGATTTTACGGGATATGCTTGGATATCAAATACTATTTTGATGAGATCATTTATTGTTAGCTTTGCCGGAAAGGATGAATGTGATGTTTGCCAGAAATTTGCCAGCTGTAGTCTGACATTTTTGGGACTAAGGATACGTTCTTTTTCTACAGAAACAGGCGTATTCCAAACAATTAATTTATCAGTATTTACGAGTAATTGTTTTTCATCATCTTCAAGAAATTTATCGAACATTATTGATTGATTCAGACCAGTTTCAAAAGTGCCTCGATTCAGGCCTACTGAGGACGTAAACTTATCGACTCGTATCTGTGAATTTTCATATGGGACGCATACCCATTCATCTATTTCATATTCCTTAGTTTCTTTTACTCTAACATTCATACCTACTAAAAAAGTAGACTTATGAGCATGTGGCTTGACTCTTGTCTCAAATGCTCTTCGATTTTGACATATGTAGCGAATTAATTGTATTAAAGCTTCAATTGCGCTCTTCCTGAATTTGACGGAAACAACGTGTTCTGTTTTTGTCGTCTCCATTCGAAAATCCAGATCTCCTTTACTGAATCCGTCTAGGGCGACCAACTTCTCACCCTCGTCAACCTTTACACCAGCTGCTTGTAAATTTGTTTTAATCGTATGAGTAGATTTAAATTTGTGGACATCTTTCTTTAAAGGCTTACTTAGTTTTTCGTAGTTAAGCTGGTTCAGGAAATGAATCAACCTTTCTAAGTCATTCCTTTCAATACAGTGTATCAGAGTGTCCCGTCTTCTTTGTGCAGTTGCAATCAGGTCGTCTGGCAGTCCTCCTGCCAAATTCACTCTAATTTCGTCGTTTGAATAATCCAACCAAACTGTCTTGGTTATGGGTTCGTACTCGACTATTGAAAGGTATCCTGCACATTTTAAGAGTACAGGTAAGGGAATGTTTTCGAGTTCATAATTCTGATACTCTAACTGGCGGCGGTTGATTGGGATCCATTCGTAATCGGTCATCGTCGTTTGCTCCTTGCGCATCCTCTCTCGAATTTGAGAAATAAGTTGAGATCTTCCCATGTATTCCTTGAATTCTCCTTCTCGTAAGCAATAAGCGCATACGGATGATGGGTTCAATATAAACTCCCCTTGTGTATCAAATCTATGTCCTCCGTACCACGTCTTGAACATATCCTTATTTTCAAGATACTTTTCATCTTGATACTTTGATATTTCTTTACTGTCCTTCAAGGTTTCATTCTCAGGTACAAATTTCTCAAACACATACGGTTTCAGTTTAGTGTCCATTTCTGCTTCACTAACACCCAGCATAGATATAAAATCCGGCTTCATTGTGAGGTCATAAAAGCGTGCATGTGAATTTCCCACGATATTCAAGACATTCAGACCAACTACAAAAGCAAATCGTACGCGATTGACCTCATCCCTTATCTGCTGATAAAACGTCTCCAGAATATCATGGACGATGTCTCTGTCGAAAGGATAGTTCGTCAGCTCTATCAGTGGTGAGTCGTAATTGTCGATCAATATGACGACGCGTTTTCCAGACGCTTCGTTCATACCCTGAATCAAATCTCGTATATTGAAATTCGTGGACGCCATAATACGTGCTGGAAAATTTGGAAACTGCCCAGCAATATACCGTAGCTCCTTTTCAAGTTCCTCATAAAAAATGAGTTTCTCTTCTTTACCTTTTACAGCAATGGCTTCGAAGTTTATGTAGATCACAGGTTCGGGATTCCATTTTCCATCTTTTTCGGCTGCTTCAACTCCATTTCCCCGCGGTAATATGTTCGTTCCGACAAAATCTTCTTCTTTACCTTCGAAGAAGTTCCGTAGCATTTGGAGAAAGATCGTCTTTCCAAATCTCTTCGGCCGCGTTATCATAACTAAAGCAGGCATCTCTTCATCATCAATTAATTTTCGTATGAATGAAGTTTTGTCGATAAAAAGCTTCGGTTTCTTCGGGTCTCGAATCTCGTCAAAGCTATCTGAAGGACCTGGTAGAGGCAGCAACGGTGTGGATGAAACTTTCTGAGAGGCGGTCGTTTCAGGTCCAGAACTGGTTGGCTGCGATGAGTCTGCTTTTCCACCATTGTTGCTTGATGCACCAAGGACATAATGAATGAGCAATGAAAATATAACAATTAGAGTATAGTCACACAGGTGTCGTACATGCTTGCATTCACAAGTACGCATAATTATCCCTTTTCAACTTAATAATCGTCGCGTCACCTCGTGCTGTTATGCTATGTTCACGTAGCTAAGTCGAATTACATCAAATAATCGCTCATTTTAGTCTCGCTTCGCTTGATCTCATATCGTACATCTTAATCTTAATCTCAATTTGATCATCTTTATGTGATAGCTATAAGTGAATTTGTACTTCACATTCAAGGCGGTGATATTCTACGATGAAGATACCGCTTCAAATTCAGTTTGCGTATATTGGTGAGCATACGTATGAGTGTACGCAAATAATAGGTACCTACTCCTATATAAGATATCGAAAAAATTGGATCGCCAATTTCTGGGACAATTCTTGTGAGATTTCTCAAGAACCAGGAGTTGTCTTGAAATACGACCAAATACTCTGGGATGCTTGGGAAAATGTTGAACATTCGTACTATTTTATGCCCAAGAATTGACATTGGTCTTGAGGAGGTTAAATATTTAACCCTCTTGATTTATAAAAAAGAGTTGTGCAATTGTGAAAATATAAAGAAATTCAGGGTGGTAATAGCATTGGAGGAAAGTGTTCCGCCACTGGATTTAGAGTGTTATTGTACAATTATTTTATTGTATGCCGGAGTCTGGAGCTATGGCTGTAGCCCCTGAATTCTTGAGTACCAGAAATGAATTGTTTGAAAAAATTTTTGAACTTCTAAATATCTTTCATAATTGATACAAATTGATACAAAATGTATGAAAATTTTTGAACCTCTGAATATTGAAAATTTTTGATCTCTCATTTTCTATGAAATTGTATACAAATTGATACAAAAAGTATGAAAAATGTTGTGAGTGGAGGTTGTTTTTTTTTTTAATTATTAAGGCTTGTTCAATCATGCTTTAATTATAAGAAAGATCCAAGTAGATTGAAATTGTTTGGTTTTAGAAATATTTTCTTTGTAGCATCACCTCAATGTTTTTGGTTCATTCTAAATGGTTCTGACAAGTGCGATAGTTCTAGCCCAATTTTGATGATAGTTCCTTCAAGATTCTAATGATTTTTTCTTATTTTCAGATCCCGTTGAGCCTGTTCTACGAAATGATGAAAGATAAAGACGAAAAGTTCTACGAAATGATGAAAGATAAAGACGAAAAGTTCTACGAAATGATGAAAGATAAAGACGAAAAGTTCTACGAAATGATGAAAGATAAAGACGAAAAACTCGAAGCACTAGCAAGAGAAAACGAATCGTATAAAAAAGATTTGGTTAGTAAGATTTAATTTCTCGTTCATCAATAGGTACACCTTCAACTAGGATGAATTAAAAAGAGCGAGTTACTATTATCAGTCGAGAAAAAATCATTTCTATCACGTCAATAGATACAAAATTTTTTAGATGTAGCTCAATCTTGATGACGTTCGAATTTCGTTCCCGATTTGATGAATATCACTCTTCGTGATTCTTTTTCCTCACACACGCTAGGAATCCAATGAGTATTCGGTTCTAAGCTATTTCTTCACGATACAAACTTTTGAGTGATAATTTATGATACAAAGATGAGAAAAATAGTTATTTCTCGATGGATTCCTATCGATCGAAAAACGAAACGTAAATTCTATTCGAACGAATTTAAATTAGCTGATAAAAGTTGTTTCTTTTGAATTTGATGTAATTATTTTTTATAAATACAAGTTGTTTTTACATATCTTCGACGAGAATTTTTGGGTGTAGTTAGGCGTTTCTTACGTGATAGCTGTGAGCCTATTTTTCTCGAATTTTTAGTTTCTATTCGTCAAAAAAAAACGTTCTGTTGATGGAGTGAGTAGATTAATCAAATTGCAGTATAATTTTTCTCATTATTTCGTCAATCTGCAGTCTAAAAGGGAAAGGAAAACATTAGAGTCGAGTTGGATTTGAGATTTTTGCAGACAAAGGAAGATAATGCGTTTTGTCGATGAAGAGAATTTTTGGATGTGGTTAGGCCTATTTTTGTTCGTCGAATTTTTTTGTCATTCTCTCTCATTTCGTCAAACCGCAGTCTGAAAGGGTTAAGGAAAAATTCAGTTGGGTAGAATCATTTCAGAAGGAGACAAGTTATTCAAAATTCAGGATGACGAGTTGAAATTCGAGTTTTTTCCGTACGAGAGAAAGTTATATACGAGTGTATTACGTGTCTTTTCGATGAGTCGAGATAAATTTTAGAGGGCATTAGATGTTTACGTGATATAGCTGTGAGCCTATTTTCTGTTCATCGAATTTTTGTATTTTTTGTTTGTTAAATCTTAGTTCATCAATAAGGACTTCGACATACTTTTGTTGAGTGAGTAATTTTTTGCTAAAATGATAAAATTATTTTCAGGAAGGAACTCTGAAAAAACTCAAGAAATATGAAATTCCTCTGACTGTAAGATCATATGCAGGAATCATTGAAGATCGCTTTCCGCAGTTGGTCAACAAAGGTAACGTGCCCAAAAACGTACGCTATAAAGCACACAATGAGCATATTGTGGAGAAGCAGTACAAATGGAAGACGATTTTTCAAATAGGAGCAAACGACATGTTTGTAAAACCCGTCATTGAGCAGTTGAAAGTTTCTTTCAAGGAGAAAAATCCCAATATAACAGAGGGCAGTCCTCAATGGACTTCTGAATACGAGAAATATGAACTTGATTTCTGTGATGCAATTTCGAGAGCTTGCGACTTTGTAAATAAATTGTTTACACATCTTGAGTCAGGTCAAGATATTAAATTGTTGAAAATTGAGGTTTTTAATAATCCAGTCGATGAATTTATGACGATATTTTACAACGCATTAATAGGGTCAGGTATTCAAGAAGAAACAATAAAAATACAAACTTCACTACTTTCAAATAGCACAAGATAGATCTTTAAAATTTTTCATTCACGATTTACCTAGTACCTACATTGTAATATAAAAGAAGATTGTTTTCTGAATATCACTGTGTAAATACATAAGATGCTATAAAGATAATGCGGATTAGTCCAATTTAAAATTTGACTTTCATTGTGCTTTGATGAAGAGAGAATGTAAACGACTGTCGAAATATAACCCAATTGAATTGTGAATTCTATGAAAGTAAGCCATCGAGTCTTGTTGACCTTGTAGCAAATCGTAATTAAAATCAAGTTCAATCCTATGTCACCTTACTACTCGCAGACAAAATTCCGAGTCGAGATGGGTGGTATATATACGAATTTGAAATTTTATTAAATTGTTGGCGGGTACTCTTACGTAATTAATGGCTTCGTTTCGTAGCGTTGTTCTACGTGATTGCAATGTCTCTGTCGTAGAGTATGTGCGCACCCCGCCAACCAGTCTGCGTGTAAAATTAGTATACCCGTCGTCCTGTACTAGAGTATATGGTAAGTGCGACGTGATGGTTCAGTATACCCGAACGTATGCCCGATTATTCATATCTATAGTATGGGTCCAGCTATAACTATGAGTAATCGGATGTACGAAGCGACGGCGGTTTAATACCCACCTACAAGGTTTCGTCGCGTTCGACTGAAAAAAAAAATTCGTATGCATATGAACGATCGCATATGTGTGCGAATTTTCCGAGTGCTCTGTGCCAGGAAAAAAGATGGAGAAAGAAAAGGAAATACCTGGCACAGGGCACCGGTTTTGCTGATTTTTTTTTACGTTCTTATGTTTTACGAGTGATGGATGTAGCTCTCACGCGAAGATTAATTTTTTTAATGAATTTTTGTCATAGAGTGAATAATAACAGATCAGTGATTTTTCTCTGAAAAAAGTCTGAAATACAAGTCAGAATGAATATGCTGTCTAGAAAAATTATAATTTTATAAATTAATATTTAGCCTTCGAATGGCATTGTAAACAGCACAGCAGAACCAAAAACCCAATTCAAATTTCTCATCAAAATTTTATAAACGTTGTAGGTGCATCGCTCTACAAATAAACACCATCGAACAGACGAAGTAAGGGACAAAATAAATCGTTGGAAACTGGCAAATACGAGGAGTAAAATCGACCATTGATAAGGTAGAGTGCGAGTGCAAAAATGATCGTTTTTAACCGTTACCAAAAATTATTTAAAATAATTATTTCAAGACAGTGACCTGTATATGATGAGTGAACGCGATCAAAGAACGACTCCACTTATTTGAAAAATAATTGACACTTAAATGGTACTAAAAATATTCGCACTGAACCAGATTTCAAGAAGCTTCAATTCATTTTTTTCAACAAAAATTCGTGAATAGTATGGAATAATACTCAAGTTTTATGTAGACTAGGCTTGAGATCCAATGAAATTAGCGAAAAAACGTTACCCAATCATGAACCATCACAGACTCAACCCAAAACGAGAAACACGAAACATAAGTAATCTTCATGACTCATGCCTCCATTCGAAATAAGGAGCGCAACTCGAGTTTTCCATTTTCTTGAGAACGCAAATAGGTGGTAAAAAGAAACAATAATTAATTAACAGTCATAAGATTTTGGAATTTCTCACTTTCATCAATCGGACTTCTGATGGATTGTCTCCAAATTCGATATCACAAACATCCGTCAATATAATATCTCATTCTTCCGTGTTATGGAATTCGACCTGAAAATTACTGTCCGCTCTCGAATTCTTGGGTTTTTAGATATTTTCTGTTTCGTGAGTTCTTTTTGTTTTTCACAGTTGGCTCAATTCTCCGTATCGAGCAGATCATTCGGAAGAAATCACAAACTGAATAGTAAATAATAATCATATCCACCTACGGTAAAAAACTCAATGAGTAGGGATCGAGATGAAATTGAAGGCTTTCTCGTTGAACGTTTTATGTTTTCATACTCACCTCGGATAAGACTTTTCAACCAATGGTTCGTACATCTTTCCTGCAACTTCACCGTAAACGTGGTCGTCATTGTCTTCCTTGCTTTCCTCAGAGTGCACATGATGCCGTAAGTGTGCAGGTGTGGATTCTCATCTCAAATTCAAGGATTACAATCAATACTTTATATCAAAGGCCAATTGTCAATAACTTTTGTAGACTTACGAGCTATCTATATTTTGGACCATTTCTTGGACGTACGTGTTTGTGTACGAAAACTGATAGCATAATTTTGTCAACTGTTCTGCATTTCGTGTATGCGGGCATTTGAGCCATAAAGATGGTACATCTAATACTGGCTTCATTGGTTAGAAATCCAGACGACTGTCGGTATCGCGCGAGTTGTTTGCTAAAAGTAATAGTATTGAAAGAACTTTATTTTAATCCTTTGAATTATTAAAATAACTTACTAATCATTACAGGCCATGGACGTACGTGTTTCTGTATCAGATCTAATGTGCTGGAGGTAATATGGAATCCGGTACTATAATCCCGCATAATTTCGTCGACCTTT
Source organism: Aspidiotus rigidus (assembly GCA_035079385.1). Classification (NCBI taxonomy): domain Eukaryota; kingdom Metazoa; phylum Arthropoda; class Insecta; order Hemiptera; family Diaspididae; genus Aspidiotus; species Aspidiotus rigidus. The sequence goes on along the minus strand of JAVHKY010000041.1, from coordinate 606,469 downwards.
ACGCATCTAATACTGGCTTCATTGGTGTCAAATCCAAACGACGCGACTGTCGGTACCAAAGCAAGCATGGTAAATACTTCAGCCAACCCAGAAAGGAAATGGCGCGCAGTATGGTGATAATAGAATGAAGTTTGTAAAAAAAAATAAATTGTTTCAAACGACGAGGTGTTTCGAACATTACTTTGACAACAAAAAGTCAGTCTTTCATCCGTTTTTCATCTGTGAATACTGGATAATTACATGAAAGACAAGTAACGTATAAAAAATATTCAATCATCAAAAATAAGATTTTTTAACGCGCCACTCGCGCCACTCTCGCGTTAATACATTGCGGACGAAATGGTGACCTCCAAAGGTTTCTTGCATGGATATCTTTACAGATTGCAAAGAATCACTTGTACTCAAAAGACTTTGATAATCGGCACTCGTGAACCTACTCACAGGGCCCTATAAAACAAAAATAAGTTTCTATATTTTTTGGTTAAAATAAATAACATACCTAATGTGACTATTCTGTTTAATAGAGGGGCAAAGAGACCACCTAAAACGAAAACAACTCACTGAATATCTACAATAATTTAGTAACTTACCACTTCCAACGTAGCCAATTGTTTGAGTCGGAGGAAAGACCGAAATGCAGTCTGACTTATCGTATCAAAATTGAGTAATAGATGCTTCAACATAGGTGAATTTGAGCTCACATTTCTTGCGAATTCGTCATCTAAATACTACAAAATGAAAATAATTAATTTTCTTAACGCAAGAACAGAGATAACAACATTGTTTTGGTTAGATTCATTTTCACGTTAGTAGAAAATAATCACAATGAAGATTTTTCGAGGACATTTTTGCCGAAAAAAAAATTACTAATAAAACACTACGAAAATAGATAAATTTTATTTGAGTTTCAGGAAGAACTAACCCTGACCTGAAATTCATTCAAGTCTCACTGGCCTGCAATCGACAATTTAGCCCCACATTCTAGTGTGGATAGGAACCCACAAACTGAAAACAAGTTGCATAAAGGTCACAGAATTTGTAAGAATCGTCTTGAGAATTACTTCTCGTTTTTCATATAAAATTAGCAATAATCTGAAAAAAAAAACAAGAAAAGGTGATGTTCAGAAGCTAGTGAAAAAGAACCGCTTGAATTCTTAACGTGAGTTAATTGTTGCAAACAGTGTATTTGAATCTAGTATGCAAGAGTTCATCTGACTCGACCAATATCATAGAAAAACCACTGCATAACTTATATTGTAGGTAGTACCTTGATATAATTAATTCATTCCTAAGCGTACCTGGTTTTTAAAAGTTAACTTTAGAGATTTTAAATGGGGCAGGACCAGTTCGTTGAAAGTTCGGTTGGTGATTCTAGAATCTTCAGCATTTTCTTCTTCACACTCACTGATATCCAAAGTTTGTAAATCTAGAAGACAAAATTTTCGATAATCCAGATTACGCTCAAATATTTGTAAAGTGCAAAACTCAATCGATGAGAAACGTACTCGTCAAGTTTTGAATAGATGAAGTCCAGTTACGACTTCCATCATCGAATACCTCGCTCGGATTATTATCATCCACAATACCCGTAAATCCGTAATCAGATACTTGTTCGCCAACAACTACTTTAAACGTTTTCAATTGTTTCTGAAGTACAATTTAACTAGATGTAGGTACAGTATCCGAAAAGAAATATGAAGAGTACAGGGAAAAAACGGGGAATGTTCGAAAAACTTTTTTTCGAGAAAATCGTAGTTTTATGTTTCAATGTTAACGTACTTTTGCAAGAAAATGAACTTCACCGGTGTTCCGGTGAAAAAGAAAAATTTTTGAGATCAGTACATCAAAGAGCAGGTCTTCATCTACAAGAATCAATAGTTAACTTAAAAATTAAAAAAAAACGGATATTCGCCGTTTTTTCCCTGTACCCTTCATATGGAAGTTGTAAAAGTGAAAGGATTGAACTGAATCAAAGGGTATAATTCAAGGTTGTTAAAAATTTTACATGTTCGACCATTTCAGCAATGTCCAGTATAAGTTTTCGAGGATATCTTACCAGATTATGAAATACAATTTGAAGATCAATATCATTGATTTGTAGAAACCAGTTTTCAGTAGAAGGATACAAGGTTAATGACGTTAGGTTATGGTACACCTTAACGTTCATTTGAATGGAATGCATGGCAGTTTTCTTATGAGTAAGAACACAAAGATGACTATTTTGATTCTTCACTGGCTGGTTGATAAAAATATTTTCCGATTTTCTCAAAGTCTCACAGTTAAAATGTACTTCTTTCAACTTCATAGAAAACAACAAAGACTGCGACATTCGTTCTTTTTCGATCTCAATTTCTCTCAGTGGTTGAGAATTATGGAGATCCAGACTTTCAAGTTTTGGACAATTTTCAATCCAAAGATGAATTGTCTCAGGGCGAATTTCCCGACCGCATTCGTGTAGACGAATTTTCATTAAATCTGGCTGATTGGACAGTAGACTAGCCAGCGCGTCTACGGTCAACCTGTTATAGTTTTCCAAAGATAGGTACTGTAACCTGAAGCAACGAGAAGAGGAAATCAATAAAATACATAAAGTAATAGAAATACCAATCCAAAGAATACAATTTATTAACTCACTTTAGATTTGGTATGTCTGCTATCTTTTTGCACAAACAAGGAGCTAGTCCCCACTCCAAATCATGTAGAGACAGCGCTTTTATTTGGGATGCATTTGCTTGCAAGTGGTGCAAAATACATGAAAATGAGAAGATATCTTCCGAGCAATAAGTCTCTTCAGTTTCTAAGTAGATTATTCTTTCGTCATGGTGAAAATATTTAAATTTAAGACAGCGCAAGTATTCAAGTAGTATTTCACGAACATTCGGAAATGAGCGAACTATATTACTGTAAATCCGATCGTTCAAAAGATAGAGGCTTCTTAATTTCAATGTGATCAAATTCTTATTCTCATTTCTAAATTTGCTGAATCCGTCGCAGACAGCTTCATTCGAAGCAACACTGTTGGCTTCAAAACACTCCCTGATTGAATCTACATCTAGATATTGTAGATTAACGCAGTTTACCAAAATTTCATGGAATATCGTATCACTTTTGAAGAAACATTGCTGAAAAGTGAGAGACACGATTCGCGAACCGCAGTGTCTCCAAAATTGTAACGAACATTCCCGAAAATCAAAATTTTTGAACTCCAGACTGAGATCTTTCAATTCAGACGCCATCAGAGTGTCGAATACAAGTGCCTCATTATCAATCACTCTCTCTCCTTCAATACATAACTTTTCAGTTTGAAGTATTTTCCGCGAGTTACAGGCCTTCTTCCAAGCTGAGCAAGTGCGTCTGACATTTCTGCGATCCAACGCTGCGAGAAATGTAAAAATAATCGTCAGAACCTAAAAAGAATAAGAAAATGTTAATGGCTCATTCTACACTACAGACTACTATTAGGCAGAGCAAGAATTAACAATGAAAACCTCTTCGGGGAGTTCGGGAAGTCTTCCGGGAAAGTTATTATCATCACTACGAGAATCCATTGAATTTATTCTCGCACAGTAGAAAAAAACGATACGAGAACAAGAGTCGCACGAAAGCAGAATGTATTTATTTTTTAAGGAACCAGGAGAATTCTTGTTAAAATTGAATGGACACTCCGACGGTAACCGCAGGGTAACCGATACTAAATAAGAATTCCGTTCGGGCGCCCGGTGTGAAGTCCGCAGGTAATCTTATCAAAATATTTCTTATCACCAATCACGGCTGCGCGCAGCCAAAGCTACAGCTACCACTTCAGTGTCACACACCTGAACTTCACGTAGTCAACTACATCAGCTGTTCTACAACCAATAAAAAACCAGGTTGTTATCATCTATTACAAACAACCAATGAGAGATGAACTACGCCGGCTACGTAGCCCAGGATCTGTACCCGGGATATATCAAGGAGAAATAGCTTACCACGTAAAAGAGGAGTGATTTTCCAAGAAAATAAAAAAAAAGTTGAAAAAGTTGAAGAGATCAAGAATAATAAGAGAATGAATGACTGTACGAATGAGTTTTTCCCAATTTTCTTTCAGTTTCTTCGACCAAAGCGCTCGTATCCTCGTTCCAGAGTCTATGTAACATATTTCTAACTTCACCTCGTAAAAGAGAAGCACTTTCCGAGAAAAAAAAAAAAAAAAAAAAAAAGTTTACTAGACCAAGAGTATTGATAGAAAGGATTTTATCTCGGAAAAACGAGTTTTTCCAGATTTTCTTCAATTATCTTTCCACTTTAGAGGCTTGTAACTTGCCCAAAAACGATGAAACCTTTTATATGACTTTACCACGTGAAAGAGGAGCGTTTTTCCTACAAAAAAAAAAAAAAAAGTGAAAACCGATTTTTTGTGAGATAGCACCCTTTTCTTACGGAGGGTCACGTTGATAATTTTTCAAAAATCAACAGAATTGTTGTTTCTAAGAGAACTTATGTGCTGAATTCAGAACCGTTTTTCGTTTTACGATTACAGATCGCGTGATTTTAAATTTTTTCCGTGTCTTTTTCAAATCTACAACCTGGTAAATGATAATAATATTGTTGAGCTTTTTTATTGTAAATTATGAGCTGAAATTCTTGTAGTTTCACAACAAAATTTTCGAAATCAATCCGTACAATCACTAGTGGACGTCGAAAGGCAAGAAAGCGCTGAAAGACGCTGTTAAAAATGAGTCACAAGGTACACCAAAATGATATTAACAGTTAGGTACTTGGGATTTTTATTTTAGTGCAAACGTGAAACGTTAGATGTTCGTCTCAATTTTATCCAAAAATTTGAGCCCAGTCCGACCTCTCTACAATTTTTCCGGGCCGAGTCAAGAACAAAATTGGTGCTAAAATTGACCAATTGGTCGAGGTTTTAAAAGTAAAAGTTCAAGAATTCCCTCACTAGATTTCACTGGTAAATCGAGAAAAATGTAAAAGTTCGAGCAATTTTTCATATTTGCGAACCTCGACAGATTTGACATATTTTGGTCGGCCCAAAAAAGTCGTAAAAAGTTTGGTCTAATAAATTGTAGATAAAATTAAGATACAATTTTTGTACATTTGAAGTACAACTTCTCCCTCTTCTTTCATTATCCCCGCACGTAAGTAATTTGTGTCTTTCGTTCAATTTCTCCTTTCGCTCCGTGATACGTAAATAAACAAACATTATAAAATCAATTTCCAACTTTCTTAATGTAGGTAACGAAAATGAGCTATCACAAGAATCTTACTAGAGGAGAAAGACTTCCTCCGATTCATTGGTCTGTCTGAAAACGTGTATCTAACTAACTAAAGTCGCGAAAGTAAGAACGCGAAGAAAACTTGAATAGCCATGCAGTGCACAGTGTTCAGATGAGGTAGTCAGTATTTAAGTAAACAAAAAGTTTATTTGTAAAGAATGTTTCAAAATCTGTTCAATAGAAATATATTTTTTGAGAACTCTTTCATGAGTACATGATATGTTACTTCAAGACAGGTAGCGTTCGCTTATTTCTGTTGATCGTTTATTGTGCAGAATATTGTCAATGTACTTCGCAGAAAAATTATTTAGTCCTACCTTATAAAACAATAATCTTGAGAAATCATGATTACGAAACTATACTCGATATTTCTCATGCTGATTCTAATCAAGAAACCTTTCGGGTTTGTACGCTTTTCTTAATTTTTAATATCGACTTTTTTCTTGAATTCGTGAGTAATTTTTTTTGTTTAAGAATCAAGTGTAAATATTTAGCTTCGCTACAATACATGAATTGCTTCATTAGATTAATGTAAAGGTACATTTTGATCAATCTTTTGTATTTAGAAATTAGACTAGAATTTTTCATGTATCAACATGAAAATGTTAGGTATTTGACAACTCCTTCGTTCTTCGTTCTGACATGTACACATATTTTTATTAAGGATTCAATTCTTTTCCCAAAATTTTATGGATAGTGTTTTAAGGCAATGAACTCAATGATTTCAGGAGTCTTCTAACTGGTACGTATGATACGTAATGAAGTCCTATTTATCAGTCACGTCCAAGTTTCAATGTTTCCAGCAAGAGGAGTTTATCTTAATGACCAGCGTAAAAAATTTAGTGTCAATTTATTCCTGTGATTACTTTACAGAAGAAGAAACCAGGAAAATTAAAGGTTCTATCAAATTACAAACAGCTTTCATTGTGAGTAGGTAACGCGAAATTTACTTCACGCTATCAATCTCCATGATACTCGAGTGCTGGACTTCTTTTTAGGACGAGGGATTCAATCTTGTGAACAATTTCATTTATCGAGGATTAAATTATTTGAAGCTGGGTCTAACTGAAGAAGCTGAGAATGATTTTAAATATGCGGCCAGACAACGTTCAAAAAATGCCAATGAATTATATAAATTAGCAGAAGCTTTCAGATTGGTTGATAATTTGACGGAAGCGAGAAGACATTACAATAAAGGTGGGTACACTCTATACAGAAATGAATAGGCCAAGAGTACTTATAGGTATAGGTATTTTGCAGTGCAATCTTGGATTTCTTAATGTTCGGTCCAAATTTCATCGTTTTAAAGAATGCAGCAAATTTTTCAAATCTCCTGTGATATAAGTTATACTTAATATCGATCAATTTTTAATCAGAATTGAATCATTTTCTGATAGCTTTTTTTTTCTTTCTTTCTTTCTTTCTTTTTCGAGTCAAGTCTTAAAATTTTAAATTCTATGGTAGGCATCAATTTATCATAAATTGTTTGATTAAGTTGAACACACTGCTAGAGCGGTACATCAGTACTTTATTAAAATACATTACCTGAGCTAATTGAAAGAATACAATTAAAATTTGAACTTCGTGATTCTGAAAGTTCCTATACTTCAAACGCTGAATTTGAAATCACCTCATTTTCATATGAGCTAAAATATACAGAGGTAGAAACAGTTTTTTTTTACAGTCTATCATGTAGGTAGGTAAACTTCAGACCATCAGCAAAATTTTTCAGAACTTTCGTATCTAGATTTCCAGCAGATTTTTCAAAATCGTCACTAAAAGGATTCAGATTTTAAAATCTTCCAAACCCTTTCTCTGTGGAGATTCACCTTTAAATTTTTTTAGATTCCATTAGGTCATGTAATACAAGTTGAATAGGTGCCTAACATATAATTTTAGTCAAAATTATTGAAAGTCTCCAAAGCCTACCCATGCCATCTTCGAAAAACCTCTATCCACGTAATTGGAGAATTTCAAAATTTTAAACTTTTTCGTGCTCTTTTTCATACCTACAACGTAGTAAATAATATTAAGCTTCTTTATTGTATGTTCGTGAGCTGAAATTCTTGTGGTTTAATATCAAAGTTCTCGAAATTGATCCGTATGATCACAAAAGTCATAAATGGACGTCAAGAGCCAAAAAAGCATTAAAAGAAATTGGTGAAGTTGAGTCAACAAATAAAAGGTGTGTCGATACGAGTTCTTTCGATTAATGTTAAATCATGAGATTAAGCAGTTCGTAATAAGTACTTTGTTATTAAATATCTTCTAGTTTGATGATCGAATGGCCGTATAAGTATTAAGCCAAGTACGGTGAGATGGAACACTGGAGAAGTTCAAAAATTACACGTCATTGAATTATAATTATTTCATACGAGTGATATCACTTGTCCGGATTTTGTTTATTTTCACTTTGTATTGGAGACTGCAGTTGTTTGTTTTATCCCACTTTCTTTCGTTTTTTCTCCTCTTACCTATTGTAGACTATGTTAATCAGAAACTCGTAGGTATCGTGCTATTCATAAACTCTTATATTCCTCTTCAAAGTTAGGCTTTATTTTTTTGCTTTTGATTAGGACGGTGTTTTCTTTTTTTTTCTTCTTTTATTCATTCATTCATTTATTTTTAACAGAATTGAACAAATTGAATTTTGTTGTATACAGCAATGAGAAACCGAAACACCATGATAACATTATTAAATGAAAACCTCCCCATCTACAGAGTGAATGAAAATAGAATTTATAAATTAATTTGAATTAACTTGAATTAAGTAGTTGAGAATAAGAAATTATAAATTAATTTGAATTAACTTGAATTAGTAGAGAATAAGAAATTTTTTAGATGTAATGTCATTTTTGAATTCACTCTTGGAACGAGGTGTTGACATGTTTCAAACAGTCTCTGTCTTACCCTTCCCTTTTACTTCTTTGATTTGCGTCCGTTTGTCCCTGTGATCGTGACTTTAGAAATTGAAATTAACACGACCGATTCTTCTTAACTATAGCCCCCTAGGAACAAAAGATTACTAACTCGATATCTACACTATGTTGATTTCGGTACCTTGCAAATATCGCAATATTTTACCCACCAGGTGTCGCAGAGTCGCACTTAATGTAAATATTCTCATAGGGGGAAAAAATTTACGCATTCGTTAGACGTATCTGAACGGAAATTTTATGCGGAATGAATTCATATCTTTTCGTTTAAGCCAGCCAAAAGCCAGCTCTGGGACTACGTTTGTAAAAACTGTGACAAAAATCTGTCACAATTTTCTGTCACGCCTGATGACATCATCAATGACCTCCTGATGGATCACATCGACAAAATATCTCAGTCGATTTTGAGTAAATATCGACCACAAATAGACTGAGCGATCGCTCTGATGAGCGAGTTTATTTTATGTAACCGACATGGGGCTACCGCGTCGGTTTACTGCCATACTGGGAGTAAGAGGCGAGTAAGAGTGATGCCGCGGGACTTGGCAATATTTTTGTACTTCTTTGGACTTGTAAAATTTTTCATTTTCAATTCTTGGACTTCGAAATATTTTCAACTGTTGGATTCGGAATTATTTTCAACTGTTGGACTTTGAAATATTTTCAACGTTGGACTTGGAATTATTTCCAAATTGTGGGACTTCGAATATTTTCATGAGTGGACTTGTAGAATTTTTCATTTTCGATTCTCGGACTTGAAAATATTTTCAACTGTTGGACTTGGAATTATTTTCTTTGAAATATTTTCAACCGTTGGACTTGGAATTATTTTCCAATTGTTGGATTTTAAAATATTTTCATACTTCTTGGACTTGCAAAAATCTTTCATTTTTGATCGTCGGACTTTGTAATATTTGAAAATGAAAAATTTTACAAGTCCAAGAAGTATGAAAATATTTCAAAGGAAAATAATTCCAAGTCCGACAATTGAAAATATTTCCAAGTCCGAGAATTGAAAATGAAAAATTCTACAAGTCCACTTATGAAAATATTTTTAAGTCCAAGAATTGAAAATGAAAAATTTTACAAATCCAGCATTTGAAAATATTTCCAAGTCCAAGAATTGAAAATGAAAAATTTTACAAGTCCAAGAAGTATAAAAATATTTTAAAGAAAATAATTCCAAGTTCAACAGTTGAAAATATTTCCAAGTCCAACAGTTGAAAATAATTCAAAGTCCCACAGTTGAAAGTATTTCAAAGTCCAACAGTTGAAAATACAAGTCTAAGAAGTACGAAAATATTTCAAAGTCCCGCGGCATCACTCTTATTTGCCTCTTACTCCCAGTATGGCAGTAAAGCAACGCGGTAGCCCCATGTCGGTTACATAAAATAAACTCGCCTCTGATGAGCGACCAATAACAGACCAACTTTTCCAGTCGATTCATTTCCGCTCTTCCGTATCCTATGGACCCTATTTAGCCAAACCCAACCAAGCGACATGATAACAATCTAGAGAAATGCTCCTTTACTATAAGCGGAGATTCTCCTTTTCGCCAGATCGTTATCATGTCGCTTTGTTGGGTTTGACTAAATAGGGTCCATATTTGGACCACATTTATACCAACTTGGACAAAATTTTGGGTGAAAAAATTATTCGATTTGTAGGTGGTGTAGGTACCTTTAAATGGTCTATCCTCAGTCACTAGTCATACATACTTTGCCAAGTTCAGGATTCAAGTCGACTCGGAGTTGTAAATAAGAATACATGACATCCTTCCGAGAAATCGTGACGCATGCTATTTGAATAACATGAGTGTTGAAGTTGTGAAATCATATCCACCAAAGCGCTAGGCCTATTGTTAATCAATTCAGTGTTTTTTCCACGTGGTTTTTACTAATAAGACTTTTACTATTTTCTATTAACAAAATTCAACTGTAGGTATTATGTTTTTGTGTACGTATTTTCGAGGCTATGAAGTTTTCAAGAAAAATTTTTCATATTCTTTATTAAATTCTACAAAACTTTTTACTAGAATATTATGAAGCAATTTTTTATAACACTTCAATAAACAAGTATGACTTCAGATATTCATAAATAAGCCAATTTTAAAAATCAAGAATTGATAGAAACTCTACTTGCTGAGAGAGAGGAAACATTGAAGAAAATCATAAAATCTCAAGCTGAAAAGCAAGGGTTGAAGAACTAAATAATGTCTTCTCAGCAATTATTGTAGACTCTAAAAATACAAAATTATCCAAATATATGAAGAAAACTTTGAAAGATACGTATATTAAATTTCGCGATGATTTTAAGCCTATATTTTCAGCAGTAGGAACTGAAGAATTAAGCCCTGATGAATTGAAAAATATGAAATCTAACAAAGTTGATCAATTGGTAAAAAATGTTTGCTTCATTTGTATGTTTGATTAGTTGATTTTAAATTTTAAAGCAGTTATAAAAAACTACTTTCAACATCATTGAAATTTATTTGTTATAAATGAACCTAATAATTTTCTATTAATTGAACGTAAAATTGAATGAAAAAGTAAAATATTTCATTCTGGTTCAATATGATTAGGTACCTAGTAGTTTTAAAATATTATTTAAAATGATTAAATCTTGAATATTCTTATTTAAAGGATCAAATACATATATTAAATGAATTAAATGCGATACAAAAAATTATTTAGTTCAATCTTTTTAGTTTTTTCTATAATAATTTTTATAATATAAATTATTAAAGATTAGTAAGGATAAATATCTATTTTTATCGAATGAAAAATTCTAAAAAAAGTCATCAATTTTAATTTTATAAATTATATTTAAAAAATTTAAGTAAGATCTTCATTATCGAACCTAATATTTCTATGATTAGTAGAATAATATGTTCATTTATTAAAAAATTTTATCATCGAGAATATTGACTTTTAAATTTTGAATTTAATTTAAATTTTTTTATTTATTGCAAGCAACATGGTCGATTCATCCCAAATAATTATCTTCCCAGAAACCGACTACAAATTTTGGTCATAATTGAGTGACTGCGGTTCGCATGAGAATATACAAAAAAAAAAAAAAAAAAAGAGTAAAAATATTGGTAGATGTTGAGGATAATTCACCTGAAAATGAACGAAGATATGCCCTAGGGATATTTCTGCCGTACAAAGTTAAATTGACGTACATCCAAATCGACGATGAGGCAAACTGTATCTTTTGGACGATTAGTGCGAGTGTGTGAATTGTGATAATACACTACTATTACTTCATTGTAGGAATAACAGAGAAAAATTCAGATCTAGAAAATTGGAGCTTTGTTTCATGTGGGATGAACACACTACTCTGAATTGTGTTGAAATGAACGTTGGATATACGTCAAAATTTTGACGTATACCCAAACCACGATCCAAAAACGCTAATATTGGAACGAGGGATGCTTGTATCGGAAAACTGGTGTGATAATTGGTTTTCTCGTTGAAAAATCGTTCTAGTAACACAATTACCTCTCAATTAGCCGTATTAATCTTATTTTAAGAAAATGTAACTTCTTCCCGATCGTCGATTTGGATATACGTCAATTCAACTTTGTACGGCAGATTTGCCCAGAAATCGACTGGGAATTTTGATCAAAATTTCGTCATTGTGCACTCACCCGATAATACTCATTTCAGACCCAAAAAGAGAGTGAAAACGTTGGTAGATGTTGCGAACAAATTGACTGAAAATGGACAAAGATTAGTCTAGGTGGATATCTGCCCAGAAATTGACTGGAAATTTTTGTCAAAATTGAGTTACTATGCGGCTCGCCCAATAATACTCATTTTAGACCAAAAAAGAGAGTAAAAATGTTGATGGATATTGAGGAAAAGTCTACTAAAAATGGACCAAGTTATCTCCCAGAATGTTTGCCTGGAAATCTTAGTCCAAATTGAGTAATAAATCAAAATCAATTTTAGACTGAGAAACGAGGACAAATTCCAGTCTGTATTGACAGTATAACGACCAAAAATGGAGCGAAATGTATATTCTGTATAATGATCAAAAATCAACCAAAAATTAAATAGGAATGATACCAGACGATCAATCGACTGAAATGAATAGGCAAAATTTGGTCGATTTATCTCAAAAATTTACAAAAAATCAACCACTTCCTGATGGTAGAATATTTGATGTATTTTCAGTCGTACGACCAGAAACCGATCAACATCGACCATAGTGATGGTCGAGTTAGTTTATGGGGCTCGACCTCTTTAGCTACAAACAAAGATCTATCCCCCGGCTAGGGTACAGTTCAGGTATGATAACAGGTATCCCGTCGAAACCCGCACCCAAAGTTATCCTCCTATCATTATACAGCTCAACTCATATCATATCTTCGAAGTTGAAAGTCAAAATTCTTTCAAGTCCGGCTTTTTTATTATGGCGGATCAGGTTTTACCGGACGGCGTACGCAGGACGTCAGAATTTTCAAGAAAAAATCATGAAAAAGATTCCTTGTTAAAATTTCGACCTTCAAGTTATGAATAGGAACTATAACCCAAATTTGTGGATTTGCATCCGTACGCGTCCTGTAGTGTAATCTGGACTATTACACTATCGTTTACGAGGCTCTAACAGACTAAGACGGGAGTAGGGAGCGAGCCTTGAAGGAGGTAGAACTAGTACTAGGTATACTTGGCTACGAAGGAAACGGGGGTAGGGCTAGGAGAAAAAAGGGGAATGAGTCTTTCATGTAGTTAGCCCAAGATACAGTATACAATACTAGGCTACTGGGTTAAGAAACACATGTATGACTTCGGAACTTATGGAAATTTCGACTCCTGTGACTACGTACCATGAAATCAAAGCTGTCGCGGTGCGCACTATATTTATCGATTGAGTTTGAGAATCTCTCAGTGTAATCAAAAAAACATGCTGACTTCGCCTTAAATAAAACGCTTAGATATCGCTTTTAGAACAAAGAATCTGCGAGTGTAGTGACCGGAACGATGTACATCACATCGAGCGTCTGGGTACATTCTTAAAATATAGTCTGCCGCAAGATAATATGATATTTTCTATTTTTCTCGGAATAGAATAATAAATATACGTAACATACAAATACGAAAAAATAGTATCATTTTTTGTCTGTATTTCCAGTTCATCAACATATAACAGAATATAATATGCTGGACATATGGACATCGAGAGACACTCGGGGATACGAAATTATAGATTCCCTGCCCTAATGCTGTTTCATACAGACGTCCACGTTCGAGAGTGTTGAAAATTTTTCTGCACGAAGTAAACTAACCCATCATTACGAGCTAATTAGAGATACAGGCGGACTTCTTTTTTGGTATCTTTCATTTTCTCCTTCAACAATACGCACGGCAAAGTATAGGACATATTTTCAAAAATGATGATCCAATGGTGGCTTCTTTAATAATATTCTCAGAAAGCGAGTGACTTCAATTTTTCGTAACCTCATTATTTCGAACCAATTAATACACGGTACTTCGACACTCTAACTTTAAATGGGCTATAATAAATGACTTTTCGATTTCGAAAAGCGAAGAAGAAGACGGACGACGAGAGAAAACTTGAAATCTTTGCAAACCTGTAGGTAGGTAATAATTTAACCCTTCGCGTTATATGTTACGAAAGCTGCGAAAATTAGTATAGCGTTTATTTGCCATTTTTATCGCTGCTTATCCCGGACTATAAGCCTGTCGTAAAATTATGTTTTATTATTTTTTAATATCTCTTCGTTCACAGAGCGAGCGAATTTTTGCTCTAGTAATTAACGGACGCCGACAACTATATTAAATGAAAGGGCATTGCTCGAAAATCACGCATATAAGTTGAGCGTCGCCGTCGTAATTGAAACACGAAATATAAATGTAGATGGGTAATCCGCATTCGAGGAAATCCGGCATTCATTTTGATTATTGTTTTTTCAACTTTATTCGATTTTCAAGTTTGAATACACTAGAGGTCGAGGAGAAGTAAGAAAGAATAAAAAAAATGATTCCGCTCTTGCAAGGTCTTTTAACGGGCTACCGCTAAGTAGATTGGACAAAGAGTCTCGACTCCAATAAATGTATGAAAAGGTCAAAAAAGCACCGACGCGCCATATACCTGGCTCTTAGTCTCCATTCGAAGTCTATAGTCAGTACTTCTAAACACACCGCTCATCCTGATATTCTGGAGAAGACACTGGCCTTAATTGCCCCGCACTGCTCACGAGTATAGGTTCGACCTTTCAATGTGAACTCACTATACTTTCTTTTTGTTCGATTTATTGTTATACCTTATTTCAGCTTTCTTCGAATCTTTTGAGCTACAGCCATTATGCATGTTAAAAAAAATGAGACAATTTACCTATTTATTGGTACAACAGAAGTCGGTATTATGCGTTGAATTTAGGACCCTTTTATTTTGATCAACTTAGGTAATGTTTCTTTTTTTGCCATTTCCTCCCTGTCGAGGGCTTATAAAGCACGTATATCTTTTCGACCACTTTTACATCATAATTCTATTAAAAAAAAAAAATTGAATTGAAGTGACTTAAGTATTATCACGAAATACCCTGCTGTCCCGAGTACAATATTGTTTAATGAATATAGTCTGTGACCTGTGTTCCTTTTTTCGAAGTTTTTTTGTTCATATTTTCCGTATATTCTTTTGTCGAACATGAAAGGTTTAGGTTCAGGTCATTTTTAAGGAGTATATTGGGACAGACTCTTGGCGACTGGATTTCATTTCTTTATTTTTTCAAAGACCAAAACGTTCTTTAGTTCTTAAAGGGTTCATAATATTCGCCTGACTGTAACTGAAATGAAAAAGGTTGTCTAATGGAAAGATGTTGTAAAAATAGCTCGTACTTTCGAGAATTCAATTATGCTTCTGTAAAAAATCGCCAGTAAACCAGGATGCAAGATTGCAACAATTCTTCGGAATTGGCCAGACCTATTCATCTTCTGCACGAAAAAACAGTAGCAAACAGTAGTAAACAGTAGCGTAAGTAAAATACGACTTTTCACCTCTTCCTGCAGTTAATCATCTGGCTTAAACCTTAAAATGCAGCACTCTAACTTATTCTTTAAACCGTTCTCTCAATAAGACACACACACACACACACCATCTCTCACCCTCCAATTGATTTTTGATCATCTCCTATTCTCTAGCGTCATTTAATGTTGATCCCAGCCACTCCTCTCTCCATCTCTTGTAAATTGTATTCTTGCTCTCATCCCTACCTTCTAAGCCAATTCTATTTTATTCTTCTTCATATGGCTACCTGGCCACAACAGCATTGCAAGGAACAAAAACTCGACAAAGCAGCCAAGCAGGCAATTAATCATCCATCAGCGAGCTTTCCGAACACATTAACCAATACATCATTCCTACGTGGTTCCCTCATTGGTCTAACCTCAAATCTTATTCAAACAAGATATTCCAAATTGAAAAAATTCTATTTGTTTCTCTAAGCCTAATGCTAAAGCAACATCTCTTGGCCAGTAATTCTTAGCTTAGTATATCCTTAGTATTAGTGCGGATTTATAGTGGGGAAGCAAACAAAGCAGAACAGAGAAAATATCCTTTTGTATTTTCTCTTCTATGTTCTGTTCTGTTTCCCTCCTGCCAACGAAACGCTGTGCTGTTTTCTTTGCTTGATCAGATCAACCGCCACTATAAATGCGCACCTATGCATAGGCGGCAACTTACAATTTTTTCAAGGGGTGCTCGAAGTAAATTTAGAGGGGGAGGGAGCAAAAAATCTCGCGCTTCACGTACGTGTTTCCCCCTCTGAGATTTTCCAAGGGGTGCGCAGCATCCCTTAGAAAGTCTCGAGGGGTGCTCGAGCCCCGGAGCACCCCCAAAGTTGCCGCCTATGCACCTATGCACACTAGGGAAACTAGCTGAGAGGCTGTCTTAGACATATCTAAACTAATATAGTTTACCGGGAGCCGCATATACTGTATGTAAGACTGACTAGCTCATTCCAGCTTCTGTATCTAAACAAATGCCCTGGAATGCTTTGTGCTAAATAGGGTAGTAAATATTATGTATTTGAAAAACTCCAAGTGATGAGAATCCCAAGTAGGACATTCTTCATGTGGCACCGTTGAAAGAAGACTTCACGGTATGCTTGAATACTGCTTGGAAAGGTGATAACGGTCTTATTGCTTAGTAACTTATTTTCAACATCTGTTTTGGTCTCTCTCATTTTACCTACATGTATATTTTCTTTTTTGTATTATGTACAAATTATTATCATTACAATTGGATCCGGGCCCGGATGACATTCCAAATCCAGTCTGGAGTGCCATACATTCAGTTGACCCAGCACTTCTTGTTGATATATCCAATGCGGTAATTACTGGGAGACTGTTCCCTGTATGGTGGAAGAAAGCCAGGCTAACGTTGATTGATAAGAAAGATAAACCACCTGGCCTGCCATCCTCTTATCGACCACTTTGCCTGCTGGACAATGTTGGGGAACTCCGGGAGAGAGTGATAGCCAATCGACTTAAGAGCTTTTTGAAAGAGCGAGATATAATCTTCAGAAGTCAGTGTGGTTTTCAAACTGGACGCTGTACATCAGATGTTGGAATCAGGCTGAACAGGATAGCTGCGCGTCAGTTTTGGGCTGCCGTCAGCCTCGACATAAGAAACATGTTCAACTCAACTCCATGGGAGAGGATATTGGAAGCCCTCAGGGATGCAGAAGCGCCTGTATACCTGCTCAGGATAATCAGCAGCTATCTTAACTGTCGCGAAATTCAAGCAGAGATGTCTGCTGGTACAGTAAAGCGGCCAGTTCCTTGTGGGGTGCCGCAGGGGTCGGTCCTTGGGCCATTGTTGTGGTGTGTTGCATCTAACGGGATTTTCAAAGTGAAGCTATCACCGGATGTTCTATGCGGATGACACTCTAGTGGGTTGCACTGCCGAAACAACTGTAGCGGTAGAGAGCACGGTAAACCAGGCCCTAGAGGTAGTGATGCATTGGATTGAGTCTGTTGGACTCCAACTTGCAGTAAGTAAGACAGAGACCATTTTATTCACGACCTGTCAGAAGTTCAATCCACCCACCCGCTGCCTGCAAGGTGCGAGAATTGAGACCAAGAAGCGGATGAAGTACCTAGGCATCTGGTTTGTCTCAATGCTGAGCTTGATAGCAGCGGAAAAGGCAGGCTGGGTAGTTGCTACCTAAGCTGCTCGATGAGGAACCTAAGAGAACCAAGAAAAGCAAGAAGAAGAATCATGATGAGTAGCGCCTTGTCGATCCTTCTATATGGTACCCCAGTTAGGGCCGACCTAATGAAGATATCACACAAAAGGAAAGAGATGGTGAACATCTAACAAAGAGCTGCGCTGAGGTGTGTCAGTGCCTACCACACTCTCTCGAGAGAGGCTCTTTACGCATTAGCACATTTGCCACCAATCCAGCTCCTTAGGAGAGAGCTGTGGTGTTCAAAGCAAAAAAGATGACGACGACCAATCAATGGGTGTTCAGGTTAAACAGGAGGTCAGGCGCTCCATGCTTGCAAAATAGAGAGCAAGAATTGCCCAGAGCAAGCTAGGTACGTGGACAACCCGTGTGCGATCTTGATGAGAGGATGAACCGAGTCCATGGTCAGCTGGACTTTCACCTGACGCAGGTGTTGAGCGGTCATGGCAGCTTCAACAAGCACCTTCACGAGAAGTTAAGGAAAGTTGAGAAACGTGTTTGCACTACGACCAAGGGTGAGAGGATGGATCACAGCATACCTTATTTGAGTGTGAGTTGCGTGAGCGGGACAAGCTTGGTCGGTCTTTTCAAGAGATAGAGGTAGAAGTAGCGCATGCTCCGAGTAACCTGGTATCCACCACACTAGGTTCCGAAGTAGCATGGAACCGGTGTCTGCATTTGCAACCATCGTCATGAAGAAGAAGATGGACCAGGAATGGAATAGGCAAATGCAGAAGCACGCTATGGCCTGCTCAACGCCTGTGTACCATCCACATCCAGAAGTGCAGGAAGAAGAGGAAGATGAAGAGACTCCAAAAGCGATCTGGTGGTGCTTTTGAAGTGTGTTCTAATCTTTTGAGTGCCTGGGGGCACTGCTGCTTGACGGTAGAAGAGGGAATTCGCCGAGGAGATTCTTCTGACACTGAGATCCCGGTGGTGAAGGAAAGTAAAATTAATGCGTACGCAACCCGCACCCTGCACTCCACCAAGGATGACACAAGCGATTATTATTTTATGGGGTGTAACGTGTCTATTTGAGGCAAACGAAATTGTTCTATTTCTGGAGTAATTCAGGTTTCGATTTTTAGGCATCAAGTATTTCATCACACATCCTGTCTACTGATCACCATCATAGTATCAAAAGAATTTAAATTCTTAATTAACGATAGCGGGGACAAACTCATCGTATTTATTTCGTCAACTCCAAGGAGTTCTTTAACGTTCCATCATTCTCAATCTCGTGTTAGATTTAAAACTGTGTAGACGTAATTTTTTTTAATTCTACGTAATTACGGTTATATTTCACTCGCGGCTTCCGAGATGTCATTTTATTCTTAACGAAGATGCAATTACGACGCTGAACTGTTTTTCCACGAACTCGGATGAAGTTTTCTTGTAGGTAGGCTTAAGAAAAATTGCGGCTATATCTTAATCACATTACGTAGATGCAGCTACATACATCATCGATTGAATACAGGCCCGCAGTTTTTGTTCCAAAAATCAATCTGTTGATGGCCCAAAGTATCGAGTTTAATTACGGTGGTCGAGTCTGTATCCGAACCGTCGAAAATTTATTTCCCAAAGATCGTCGAAACAATTTTCATGGAACTTGTTCGATTTCGATACGGAGTTTTTATTATTTTGTCGTGTGTGTACATCATCGTACGTGTTGGTTACACGTATAGATATATTTTATTATTCTTCGTCATTAATAAGATATTATACCGGCTCGAAAACGTGACGAATTACATTTTTATTATACGACGTGTAGCCGGTTTGGATGAAAATACGCCAGTGCACGACCGAATTCGTGTTTGACATTCCTAAAAACCTTTCTTGTTGATTGGGTTTTCGTGGAAAAAAAATGATATTTTTTGCTCCACCCACGTTTTTATGATTCGAAATCCTCGTTTTTATTTTCTCCCTAATTTATTCTAGACGTCGATGATTTTTCATATAGATCTATTTCTTTTGATTAAGACACTATTTTATAAAATCGAATATTATTCTAACTTTCAGATAGCAGCTTACAAATCTTAAAACAAACAAGAAGTCTGATTACACTTACTATTCGAACTCCTCCCATTCTAGAAGAGCGACTGATTTTCCCACTCGCCTATATATCTGGACCTCGTCGCCTCCTTTTCGACAGATTAAATTCTCAACATGAGAACAGCTTCCTCGTTGTGAATAACTAAGCCCGACAAAGAATTTGTTCCCTCCCTGAGGCGCTGAAGAAAATATGAAAAACTACCCCTCTGATCCCCCATTTGAAGCCTCGTTGATCCCCTTGGTCCCGTTTTTTTCCCAGTTGAAAGCCCCTCGGATCTTCGAGCTTCAAGTTATTCGGGAAAAACTAGCCGTTTAATTCTCATTTAAAGCCCTGTTAGGCTGTTTCCCCTTTTGAATCCCTGAAACCCTTTGCATTCGAGGACCTCAAGTGGGAACAATATTTACCGGGAGTCTTTGAGGCATGAAGAATTTCTCCGGAATTTCTACAGCTCAAACAACCTATGGTCTGTCAAATACTGTGACCAAAAATCGTCTCGTCGTCAAATTTTTGTTACGCTATAGACTCACGTTCAAGTGACGAATTAATTTCGAAACGTGTATAATTATCGCACCATCTGTACAGATACCGTACATCATTAACTCTCTATTTAGCGAATTCGATAGTTTGTAATACGTAGAATAGCTATAAACGTTCCACTCAACTGTTTCAGGCCCAATTACTTATTCTGTTTCAAAGGTTCCTTTCCGCTTCTGATTGAAAACATACCTCATTTCCAGCATATTCCAGAGGTCATTCGTATCTTCTAAGGAATCTGATTTTCATTTTCATATACTTACACAGACAATGTACGACACATACAAAACTGTATCCGACCAATGAATAAATCATCAATTCTAACACACGAGTCTAACGAGAGTAAATTCATTACGTTTGTTTCGTTTTAAATTTGTGTTTTTTGTACGACGGATAACTAGTGGACGATAAAGAACACACGTCTGATTTGAGAGTAAAAAAATCCATTTGTTTACTCGCTAATGAGTTGAAATAATTAAACAAGCATTCCTCACGCTAACTGGCACGCTACACGGAATAGGTGAAATATTCCGTGACAAAGTAAATGGCAAAGTGGGAGAGAAGTCAGACTACTACAATTGTCTCCGCATGGTAGAATTCGAAGATTACGTGTCGTTATTTTCTGCTTGGTCAACTGAACGCCAGAAGCTGCAAAGGTGCGGAGCAGCATGTGTCGCTTCCTCGTCTATAAGGTACAAAAAATCTAGTTAACGTATTTGAAATTAAGATACACCAAGTATAGCGAGGATTTTGATAACAAGGGTGAAATTTTGCGAATTGAATGAGAGCGAGTTGTGTAAGTACACCAATAGTGAATTTCCAACTTTACGCTCTTGATTTGCCACACTTATTATAACTACGCGTCGTGTCCTGAGTGTTCAAGGTAAAAAAGGTGTTCTAAAGACGTCAGCGAGATAGAATCAAAAAAAGGTTTGCATTGCGCAGTGTGCAGCATGGCACACAGATGGATGACAACCGTGACGAATAAGGGTCGAGACAGTCCGAAATGTCAATGTTGCCATCCTAAAACTATGACTGGGTTGTCGAGTAGAAACCCCTTACGCAATACCGTAATGTGCTACATGGACTCTTCCGAGTTATTATGATAAATCTCGCGTTATTTCGCTGTTGAAAAAGATCTCAAAAAAACAGTCGTAGACTTTTGAGCCAACGTTACGAGATCAAAAATTGCTTCAATGATAATTATGACAACGCATCATATTATTTTAGTTTTCCAAGAAACTAGTATGTTTCTACGTTTGAATTAGGGGGAGGGATCGAGAAAATTTAGAAGATCGAATTATTGGAGCAATTAATCACCTTTACGGGTGGTCAGTGCAACATATACCTATGATTGAGCCGTCGCGTCGGGTACGTCGAGTCAGAAGGTGGTTGGTATATTTTCATCGAAATCATAAAACACCAAGCATCCATCTACGGTTCAGTAATACACCACACGCTCTCCGTATCCTCCACGATTCGATCGACAAATCACAATCTTGGCTTTCCCTCATTCCTATCCCAAAATAAAATTCATAGTCATTCAAAAATCACATCAACCAGCCCCCAAGTGTCGCTTTCTCAA
Source organism: Aspidiotus rigidus (assembly GCA_035079385.1). Taxonomy (NCBI): domain Eukaryota; kingdom Metazoa; phylum Arthropoda; class Insecta; order Hemiptera; family Diaspididae; genus Aspidiotus; species Aspidiotus rigidus. The sequence continues at coordinate 584,871 of JAVHKY010000041.1, read as the reverse complement.
ATTACTAACAACATCATCCGACAAGCTCGGCTACATTTTTCATACCCGTATCAATTTAGACATTGTTATGTGTATGATCAAAAACAGACCTTCATTCCACTTACTCCTCCCTTCCCTCGTGAATAGAACCGTGTCTGTAAGAAGCATTGAATTAGGGGAGTCCCATCTACAGTTGGACCTCATCCTTTGTCTCTTTGGTTTTCATCCAGCGTTCTATACTCCTGAAAGTATGAAGAGGTGGTTTGTCAAGTTGAAGGACTCTGTTCCGCTGGTTGAGAGGAATGGGATGTGTATTCTGGAATGTAAGGGTTCTAGATGTGTGTGTATGAGAAGACTAGTCATTAGCTTGCAATTAGAAAGCTGAGGAAGAAAAAAGTCGCGGGTTCTTTCTTTGACGGATTTGAACAAGGGGTGGCAGGGAACCTGTTTTATGGGGCACGTGGGCCTTCGGATCTGAAAAAAATTGTTATCAATTGGTTTGCTTGTACAATTGGTTTGCTTGTACAATTGGTTTGCCTGTACAATTGGTCTGCTTGTACAATTGGTTTGCCTGCACAATTGTTTTGCCTGTGAATTGATTTGCTTGTACAATTGGTTTGCTTGTATCATTGGTTTGCTTGTGCAATTGGTTTGCCTGTACAATTGGTTTGCCTGTGTAATTGATTTGCTTGTACAATTGGTTTGCCTGTACAATTGTTTGTTTGTATTTTGTGGTTTGCTTGTACAATTGATTTGCCTGTACAGTGGGTTTGCTTGTACAATTAAACGCATCTCCGGAAGAAAGGCCTAACTTGAAAAACCCTGGTTTGAGAAAAACGCGTTTAAAGATTTAAAACGCTACACCCAAAAAACTATGGCTCTAGGGGATTGATTAATGAACGAAATCAAAGAGTGTACGTTTTTAATTCGAGATTAAAACAAAACATGCACCTTGTATCAAATTATTGACAATATATATGGACCTGAAAAGTGCCAAAGTTAGGCCCTTTTTCAAATGACTTTTTTGTGGGGTTATTTTTGCGTGAAAATCTCTCTCTAAAGGACAAAAACTCTTATTCACGTGAAATTTTTTATAAATTTTCTATTTACGTATATGAAAATGAGGAAAAAAATAATCATAAGTGAAAAAATTGTTTAATAATAACTTTTTTGGGACAATCAATTAACACAATAGGACTTTTCATTGATGGACAACCTCTTTTTTTTCCAATAACGTCGACATTGCAGAGTTGAATGATGTATTACTCCTCTTTTACAGTAGAGAGCGCTACATCATTCTACCGCGTGATGGAGAAATGAATGAAGAGTAGAAAAAAACAAAAAAAAGCATAAGTTAAGTTAACCCCTTTTGCCGGAGACATGTTCAATTATAGAAGGAAATTTCACTCGTATGATAACGCTTTCTTCAAGCTATGAACGTACAGGCTACATGATTGGAGAGAGACTTGAAAAAGTTCCAACCTCCAAGTGATATATTATGCCTCAACCTCCGAGCTATATATGATAGGGACTTAGATATTTTACCTCAGAGGTAGAATATATGATAGGAGGGGGGTCTTAGAAACTTATAGTTTATGGGGTACCTTGGAAGGGCGTTCTGAACCTCATGGTTTTTGAAGCCCTGCATATCTGGTTCATTGAAGGGACTAAGCCAATTAATGTATGAAGCTTTGCATATCTAGTTACTTGAAGTAACTATCTTTCAGGCTATATACACCAACTCTTTATGATATGATACAAGAGGGACTTGGAATACCTTAGAAGGGCGTTCTGAGTCTTACGGTGCTTAAAGCGCTGCATATCTGACTCATTGAAGGGGCGCGAACCGGGCATCCGCTGAGATCGCTGAAAACGCGCGTGTTTCGTTCAACAGTTGTGGTTCTCTTGCCGATTATAGAAGAGGTATTGAAACTATGTCGGTATATGGGAGAAAAATGCAAGGGTATTCAGGTAAGGTCACAATCAAGTCAAAAATGATCGACTTATTTTGAAATTATGTCAATCAATCGGTAAGTTGAACGTATTTTTAAATGCCTTCCTTCAGTCAGTCACTTGACAATTGTTTGTTGTGCTGATTCAAGTTAGTCAGTTGTAAGTCAATACCGTTTTGAGATGTAAGTCATTAAATTATTAATAACAATTAACTTATGACTTGTAGAATGAAGTGGCTTCGGAGTAGAATGGAGTCATTCTGAAGCGAAATGGAGAGACCCCCAACCCAGATATTGATCGATCAGCAAAAATGGTACTTTCTGATTGATATCAAGAATACCTGTATGGCTAATTTCCTGTCAAGTATACTCCTCAGTTTTATAAGTTGCCTGCCAGTCGTATAAGTTGAATCACTTTTCGTTTTCTATCGCAGAGTCAATTTTCATTGTCAATTAATCACGCTAACAAATGAATGGGAAATGTTGAGTAAGTCGACCGTTTTTAAAAATTATCATAGTATCAGGCAAATATCTGAGTTACTTTGCGAAAGCTGGTACCTACTCTTATAATTCTCATTACAAGCTCAAATTTTTCGGTACACTCCAAACTACGTATTTTCTGGAGAGAGAGAGAGAGAGAGAGAGAGAGAGAGAGAGAGAGAGAGAGAGAGAGAGAGAGAGAGAAAGGTGAGGTATCACTTGTATGTTAAATCGGTTCAGAGATTTTAACGATTTGTGTGATCTTCTAATCTACTCGGACACGATTTTGTATGACTCGGAAGAGCAACAACCATGGAAATTAATAACAATCGTGGTTTTTCGTTAACGCTTTCCGTGCTTCTTGGCGACAAAACCAGACAACGGTTGAATAAGATTAAATAAATCACGATTGTCGCGTTAAAGGGGTAGGTGAATTATACCCCTGTCCGAGTCGCATAACACAGACATTATGTAGAGGTACGCGTAAAAACGATTAATTGTTCGTATTTTTACTGTACAACGCGACGCGGCGCTACCTTTAATTTTTCTTTTCTTTCCTTTATTTCCTTCTTTGCTCCTCTTTCGATTTGTGAGATTATAATAATATAGAGCGCAAGTTGTACGCCCAAAAGTCGTCGGATATCTGTCGAGGTTCGTAATATTAATTTTAGTTTCTCGCGATAAAGAAGTACGCGAGTAGAGCACGCCAACACCCGCGGACATAACATTTTTACGCGTGGATAAATAAGAAAAAATAACCAGTTCTGAGAGCGAGCAATTCATTAAAATCTCTATTAAAAAGGCGCATATGCACCAAATATCACAGTACACTTTGGCGTTTGGAATTTCTCATACCCATTAAGGACGGTGTTGAAGTGTTTTCCTATCTCGACGATATGAATGATAATGATATCATTATTAATATGATGTCAATTTTTCGAATAATACATTATATAGGTATACTAGTTCAATAAACGTAATGAAGAGAAGTAAAGGGTCGCGATCTTTCAACTGTAGCTTTCACACTTTTGTACATGGAATTGAATTTTTTTACATGAGTAAACCTGGAAGTTGGGGTAAACGAACCCACGTTTGTGATAGAATTACGTCTTTCCAAGGAAAAGAGAAAAATTTAATATTGTGTTACATCAGGTTGAAATATTTTCGAATCTCACCTCAAGGTCAAATAAGAACCTATAAGCTATGTACATGCAATCATCCGAATGACGCAGCGCATGGTGGAGTAGCTTTTTATGTACATAACGAAATACTAGGTACACCACAAAATTGGCTTCTACTGTATTAAACAAATCCAGGCAGCAACCATAGCCACCCGATTACTCTGCGGTACTTAACTCGTCATTGCCTCAGTCTATAGTCCACCAAAACACAAGACCACCTCTAACTAATACTTTTACTTTCTCAATCATCACACTAACCCATTAAAGGCCATTAGCTTTGGCAGTCTATTAACACCATCAACGCATCTTCCTTTTCTTATAGCAAGCCAACATACTAGCCCAGAGACCTTAATAAAATACCACCCTGCATCGACTTCTTCATTTCACATGTAGTTTCAGCCAACAACATGGAGATCAATAATATCGATGACCTTTCATCCGATCACTCGGCGGTTGTCCTAACTCTCAGCGATACCATCGAAAATTTTTTTTTTAAAGTGAAAATTCGAACGAAGGTATCGTTTTCTTCTGTCTTATCAACAAAAAAATCTTCTATCTACACGCATGTCCGGAAGAATCAAGTTCATTCCGACCCATATCACTCCTCCAATGATGTCCAAGCTATTTGAGAAACTGTAAACCGTGCTTCTCATGAAAACTGTCGAAGAGATACAAATGATTCCCAACCACCAATTCAGATTCAGAGCTCAGCACTTCACTGTGGAACAAGCACACAGAGTCGGTGCAACTATAAAGCAGGCCCTTTTGGAGAAGAAGTTTTATCCTTCCGTTTTCCTAGATGTGTGTCAAGCTTTTGACTGAGTCTGGATACTGGGGCTCTGGTACAAGATTAGTCAAATCTTCTCGGCACAGCGCGTGCAGATCCTAACGTCCTATCTCAGTGATAGAGCATTCTGTAGCCACCATGGAGAAGCCAACTCCATGACCAACCAATCGCAGCATGAGTACCACAGGGCAGCGTACTTGATCCTCTGTTGCACCTCTTTTACCCTGCTGATACTCCGGTTCAAAGTGATGTCACACTTGCCACCTTTATAGGTGATATTGCGTTGTAGCAAATAGGAGACTAAAAGTAGAAATTCCCGGAATAGTCAACTGGGCCACCAGATGGAAAATCAAGATGAACGCAGGGAAGGCAGTGCGAGTGGATTTTGCATTTCGTACCCGAAGATATGACCCAACAATCATCGATAATGAACGTGTTTAGCTGGCTGAAAACGTTTGCTCTTTAGTTTTACGTATGGAAGATAAACTGGAGAACTCACATTCAGAAAAAGAGAAAACGACTCAAGTTAAGATTCCAAGAGATGCACTGGGTGATCCGCGCCAAGATTTGTCTTTACAAACGAAAGGTTGTTCTACATTATGGTCATTATGGTGCAACGGCAAATCTGGCTGTATGGTATTCATTTAAAGGAATCAGCAGCAAATAGCAACGTGCAAATTATGCAGAGATTTGAGAACATTATATTCCGCGAAATCACGGGATAAATAATTTTAAAAAAACCAACAGCTCGTGACCAGAATCAATTTTTAAAAGGAGCTCAATGAAAGAAGGGGATGTACCGAACTCACTATTCTGTTTTTTGTTTGTTCCGCGTAGTAGTGATTTCAAGTAGTTTATTGAGAGACCTCCGATTTCCAAAGCCGGTTTTATGGAAGGGTATTGGATATTTAGATGCGCAAGAGGTTTACTAAGGAGATCCAAGGGACCAGTCCACACACACAGAATACCGTCTACATATTCGTGCCAATAATAAATATGACTCATAACTCTTGGCCTGAGGAGAAAATATAAAGTTCAAAGGACATAAATACCTTTGAAATGAAAGAAACTTTTCTTTTTATTATTATTACACATGATTTACATAGTATTTCCCTTGACCATTCTCCAGTACAATAGACCAGGTAAGCTAGGTGTATGTTTGAAGAAAACTTGTGGGAAAAGTCAACCAGCGTTTCTTTTTCTTCCTTGAGGATTTTAAGCGAGGTCCAGTGGTTTTGTCCACTTCAGTCTCCTGATCTCTTACGTTGTGTCAAGGAGGCCAATGGCCTCAGGGTTTGGGTGGCTGTGCAGTCGTCGCTCGTAGCATTGAGCCGCTACCTTTATGATTTCATCTAATGTTGGGATGTTTAGATCGCGGTGCAGAGCACGTATACTGGCGTACCATGGGACGTCGACGATAAGACGGAGTATCTTATTCTGCGGTCTGATTTTTTGGCGCAGCCCCAAAGCTGGGACGCGTACTACAATATTGATTCCAGCATAACCATGTATAGTAGGCGTTTATTTTCTGTGCTCAGTTTGGACTTCCTGCCAATAAGCATTTAACATACTTCTAAGCCGTAGCTCGAGCTCTTGACGCTTTTTCTTGATATAGCTTTTCCAGTTTACCTTGGAGTCGAACGTCATCCCAAGATATTTTGAATTTTCAGTCTTTGGGATTATTGAGCCTCCTAATATTATTAGGTGGAGTGCTTAGTTCTTCAGGGTGAATGTTGTAATGCGCCATCTTGCTGCCTTTGTAGCTACGTTGTCTACCGTTGTTTGGAGTCGTTTCATGGCTGCTGTGGTTGTGGGGTTCGCTTATTGAAATGGGAGCTGTGTCAACCGCGAATATAGCGTTCATGACGCCATCTGTGGTTGGAAGGTCGGCTGTGAAGAGCATATGAAGGAGAAGCCGGAGGACACTACCTTGCGGTACCCTTGCAGCTATTGGATAGTCATATGAGATTGATTCTTCATAGTGGACTCCCAATCTATGATCGCACAAATAAGATTCCAAGATTTCACAGAGGTTACCCGGAAGCACGCGGCTTAGTTTCTGCACTAGTCCGCCATAAACGCCTAACTGACGTCTAGCAATACGGTTTCACAGTATTGTTTCTGCTCCAGGGCCCTTTCAATAACTTGAACGAGTCTGTAGGCTTGGTCGATCACCGCATGTTTTCTACAAAAGCCATGAATAGGGATAACTACTTCTTCAGGAAACTTAAAAAATTCATCAATTACAAAGATTCGGGGACCAACAAATATTGAGCAGATCAAAGAATTCCCCCAACTCTCTATGGGGATTGTTAGATTTAACAAGTGACTCGCCCATTCACTGGATGGTGGTAGACTTCGGGACGCTCGGGAGTAAACCGACAATATCAAAAGAGCAAAGAATCGGTCCTAAAGGAAGATTTATATCTAGACAAGGAAGCCGAAATGAGATCCAAACTCAACCCAGGATTTAAACTACAGATCCAAAAATTTGGCTAAGAAGAGTAGGTAGAAGAAGAGACAAAGAATACAATGGCCACAACGGAGTGTCTTTTTTCGCACCGTTGGCAACCTGCAGAGGAGGATTAGGCGGAAGGAGGGCTCGAGCCCCCTTTCCTCTCATTTAGTCATCAGTGAAATTTTTCTACTATCTGATCTATGAAAGTTTAACAAAGTCGACTGCTTATCATCCGATACAAGTTATTTTTAAATAAAAAAGAGGTAGATTTTCAGTTTGTTCCCAATGCTTCAAAACTTCGTTTACAAAAGAAAATCACGCTCAAAAATAGACTAACCGAGGATAGACACCATCATAAAATTTAGAATGAGTCTTCACTGACTTATAAATGAGATCATGTTTTTTTTTCATCACAACAAATGTAGGTACGTTTTCTATCATGACCTCAGCCACTTCGGTGTTTGTTGAATACGTCTGGTTCGAATTATTGATGGTAAATAATAGCTGAGGCTTTTGTAAGAATATTAATATCCATAGTCAGCAACAAATATACCGAGAGACTTTTATTTGTTTAAAAGAAAATTTTATAATGAATGACTTCGAAATTGAAACGCTGCTGTCTGGTAAACTACGAATTAATTCCTGTGGAAATTGTTTCTCGCCATTCTCGGCTTCGTTCCGTAAATTAAAACTGTCCGTTTGCAAAACGGTAAATATACCAACATCAAAATTAAAAATACTTCTTTTTTGAATGATTTTTCATTCATATTTCTACGCTGGAAGGATGGACCACGCTAACTTGAAATTCAGTGACTTGATCGATCGTCTGCGGCAGTGGTGCTTAAAAACCGAAAACAACCTAATCTGTTTGATTCTCTCTCACACGTAATTGCCCCCCAGGAAAAATTCTTAGGTACTTATTTAAATTGAAAACCGTAATATTGAGGGGAGATCAACCGATCTTGTATCACCTATACATTGCAAATGCATTTCACTTACATCCGGACGCATCATATACAAAATACGTCTATTTTTTGCAACTCGATAATATGTACAAGCATCAGTTTTTTATTCTTTCTAAGAAACCTTTACCGACAAGTGCTGATTGGTCTTTCAATTCTGAGAATTTTACATAACAAAATCTTGCTAGGTCGATACCAGTATATAATTATGACGAATTTTGGTAACCACGGCAAATCGTTTAATTAATAATAATTTTGTTAACACGACCATTCCCGTAGAACTTGCAGCAGAATAATGAGTTGGATGTTTTCGCTACACACAGGTGTAAACTTTTATTTCCGAATCACTTCTCCGACGTCTTATATTTTAATTTGAATCCGATGCTGAATACAACAGACTGTTTATACAACTACGGGCAGTAGACGATCGTTCTCGGGCTGGACCGAGAGATTCGAAATTTTATTGTAAAAATAATAAAACGGCGAGTTCACGCTTCTCATGGGAAGAGTTGAGACAACCGCAAAACAAGCAGAAACAAACTGGAATGCGCGTAAAAGAAAAAGAAAATTACCACTGAAAATTAAAGAATTTTTAAGCTGGCGCATAATATAGATACCTACGGATAGTAAAACTTTTTTTCTTTCTTCATATGGGAACGCGATTTGATGAAGGCTACGAAGTGATTATTTTATCTTTTATATTGTAGTTTTCGCGGGCCTTATTTGTGAAAAAGAATTCAGTATCATAAGTTAAATAGATGCCATTTTGTTGATAGAAAACAGCTACTTATGCTATTACCATCAGATACGAAATTTACTGTAGGTAGGATGTATTAACAGTTCGTTTCAGATTTTATATCTATAGCCTATGAATTTCATTATATATATACCTACTTTTTATTAGTTTAGAGTCACTGTACGTTTTCTTTTTTCCTCGTACTTAATTATTGTATAGGCTCAAAAAATTCAAGGGTCGTCGCACCTCGAAAACGTTTAAATGAATAATTAAATTAGGTTCGAATGGACAACCGGTAGTCCAAACAAACGATAAGATCAATTAGCATTGCTTAAAGTCGACGTTCACAGGTACGCAGGAGCGAAATGAATTTTTAACAAATTCGGAGCGATCTAATCACTTTAGATTAACTAGCATATTATATTGAAATACCTTCAGTTAATGAAAATGATTCCAAATATAGGTCTGAGTATCGATATTTTAGGACATGGTGACTTTGTTGATGAATTGCACGTCCGAGGTTAACAGACCACCATATGTCACTAATAATTTCGTTGCGAAATCAGTTTGCAGGTTGTCGGTAACTCATTACGGCGACACGACTTGTTAATTGAAAACCGATCATGTACAGCACTCGAAATTCGGTAGAGATTAGAGTCGGAGTAAGTCGAGTTTCAAGGACAAGATTTCAAATATCCACACTCTGTGTAGGTATACATTATTATGGACAGTAAGTATAGTTATGGAGTTCAGATAAATCAACGAAAGAATGCTTACGCAGCCGCTTAAGCAACACACGACTTTTCACCTTTACCTGCAATTAAACATTGCGTTTAAATCCTATTTTCAGCACTCCGACTTATTCTATAAATCGTTCTCTCAATGAAATTCACACATCCTTACCATCTCTCGCCCCTCTACTCGTCATTCATTCTTGATCACTTCCGATTCCCCAGCACCATTTAATGTTGTCCCCAGCCATTAGTCTCTCCATCCTCTGATAAATTCTATTCACGCTCTCATCGCTACCTTCTACGTCAACTCTATTTTAATATTCTACGCGAAAAAATTTACAAAGAAGCCAAACACCCATTAGCAAGATCTTCAAAGACATTAACAAATACATTATCCATGCCTTATTCCCTCATTAGTTTAACCTCAAATCTCATTTAAACAAGCTATTCAAAAATGAAAAATATTCCCATCCCCTAAGACTCTTCAAATCAACTCACTCGCAGAGAAGAAAATTAATAATCATCACTAGTCTCAGATTCAATCACTCGAGACTCACACACACACCCCTCAATTCATCTCATCATTTATCGTATGCCTCTTTCATTCTCTCATTTCTCTCACCGCGATTCTGATACGCCCTCCAATTCTGCAACTCCTTACGCAACCCTCACAATTACATGGAATGGAATCACGATCAGACGACTCTCCATTTTTTTCAACACCTTAAAATTCCTCCAACTATTGTTTCGCTCTCCCGCGTCTGAACTCAATAACACCGACGAGCTTATAGCCCTGATGGAAGGCTCTTAGTCGCTGATTAATTTAAAAAAAGAAAATTGATGAAAAAATCAAAAAAATAAAAGATTATACGCAAAGGATTGCTGCACTAATGCTACACTAACACAACATTCATTCATGATAAACTCAATACAAACGAGTATATGTCCTTACGTGTGTGAACGAGTGACCCAAAAAATGAATAAAACTACTATCCTACTACTACAACTGCTGGCAGAAGAGCGAGCAGTGGTGTTCGAGGCAAAGAAGGAGACAAGGACCATCAGACAAGCCTTGCAGGCCAAGCAGGAGGCCCGGCGCTTCTTGCTTGCCAAGTGGAAAGAGCGACTCGTCTAGAAAAGAATGGGCGAGTGGACCCGCGTGCTAATAGGTGATCGTGACCATTGGATGGACCAGCTGAATTTTCATTCTACACAAATGATGAGTGATCATGGGTACTTCAACAAGTACCTACAAAAAAATGGGGAACGTTCAGCAATCGTCGTGTTCACACCGTCAGGGTCAAGTGTAAGGCGTGGAGACGTGAGCGAGGTCAGCTAAATCCAGTCCTACATATTTTGACTAGACTAATTCAATTATCAAATTCTGTATGTTTACTATAGCTATGACTGGACGAATTGTTTATACTGTTGGTCAAGATTTGTCAGTATTGAAGAACTGTGACTATACACAGACAAATCGGAACAATTAAGCAATACTAACTGGCCTGTAAAAAAGTTACTACAGGCAGTCATTACAGTCGTTTAAACACACCAATAATAAATAAGAGCAGTAAGAATCCTTGGTCGATTCGAACTTACTCGTACGAAGTTTGTACACTATTCAGATAGCATCTTCAACTCTCTCGAAGTGTTGTCAACAATCTGCTATAATTTCAACGGATGGTTCAGTAAATCCTCTACGTAATATGTCCAGCATGGTTAGAGCTACGCAGAATAGGTGAATCTTACGGAGAAAAAAAAAAAAAAAAGTTACGTAATAATAATATCACCATCGACGTTTATCATTCATCGGGAATAATTATGTGTAAAATGAGGTTTACCTACATATAGTTTATATTAACATCAGATATTTAAAACTAAAATTCTTGTACGTTACGTGTGCGTACAAGTATACAGTGTGGGTCTGTGAGCATACTTATCGTTGGAGAAAAAATTTTCGCGAGGACTTCTTCTTTTATCACTTCAAAATATCTTCAAATCTTGAAAATATCACAGAATAGGTAATCTAATTGATTTTTATACAAATTTGAGTAGCTTCTTGCATAATTTTCCGATATAATCAATATTGATATTAAAATTAAAAAAAAAAAAGAATATTATCGTATTTTAAAGATTTGGGCTGTTGATTGAGAAGAATTTCATGATTTGATATTTTCGAGAAATAACTACGACTCAAAAAGTTTCGAATTTCAGATGACCTACATGTGAGTCACAAATTATAGTTTTGAAATTAGATTTATAGGCCTATATAATTATTATAGCCTGTAGAAATTAAACATCTGTATTCTAATTTCTCAATCGCTCTTCTTCTTCCTCGTGTTAATTGAAATTACATTACCTGTTTCATTAGAGTTTGTTTTGTCGTTGATTCTCTGATGCGGATTAGCGTCTGACTCAAAATTATACAAAATGATTTATCGCGAATCCTAGACTTCCCTATTTTCCAGCTTGGACAAATTTTGTACATTCAGATGATTGCTCCAAGGCTAAAAAGTGCAGAGGTTTAGATGACCGTAATTTACTCTAGAGAGTTTGGAAAATTTGAACTCTCGAACTACGTATATATCATTCAAGGAGGGAGATACGGAAACAATTTTTCAAGTTTTGATTTGTACCTATATTATGAGGAAAAGAGGACTAAGGAAAATTCTGATTAAATGAGGAGGGGCGCTCACCTAAATTTCGATTATCGAGCAACGTAATAGACTTGAAAGAGAACTAAGGGTTCATTAATGAACTTGACTGGGGAGATGGGGGAGAGCTACGTAATTTTACACCTGATTCTAATACCTTATTTTTTTAAATCATTGTTTGGTACGTGCTTTCAATAATATTGGTGAATACATACTTCAACAGAAATCAATCATCAATAAATTCGACAACTTGTAGAAGTAATTTCATTAAAAAATTCTGACTCATATTTTTTTCTTGCTCGGTCGATGCTTATTTTTCGTAGAATTTCCTTAAAAATTGTCTTGGAATCGGTAAAACTCATTTTCAACAATAACAAGTTCTACAACATGACACTTAATTCAAATGAAATGAAACTCGAAACAAATATTAGTGAGTGACCTAAACTACCTAACTAAGAAACTTACAACTGATAATTTTTGCTTGGGTTTTACTGAAAGTTGGTTTATCAGACGCTACTAGTAGAACCCGAGCAAAAACCTAACCAGACATTAAGTGATAAAAATTAAACATTAGCATTGAGAAGTAGCTCTTTTTCAAATCTTTCTTCATCCTTTCTGTGGCCCTCTCTTCACGTGAGGCTATACAGCAATAGTGACATGCACAATGTGCCTAAATGATATAACTGACCTACAAACTAGCCAAAAAATCAGCCCCCTGTTCGCTAGGCACCGTTCAAACCTCCTCCCTCAGGATGGTTTTGGGAGCTTTCCAAATTCATTTGGATACCCAGCCACATTGATCTACCCGAATATGACATACCTAGTAGGTAAGTAGACAAGCAACTGAACAAATTACTACTTTTGCTACTATCACTGATAGCACTTCCTTCGCTGTCAAGGACTTCAAAAATCACTACCGCTCATACTCATCTTAGATATTTGACTGAACTTCACAAAAGCCAACCTTTGAAGAAACTCCTCCGCATTGAAAAGACTCTCATGCCCTGGCAACCTCCGTCAGAATATTCAAACGTGAAGAACACCAGATGAAGAATAAGCCATGCTTGAACGATATACTCACATACTCTTGGACTTTTCCGTAAAAAGAAGAATTGAATTCGGTCACTCGTTCATACTTGAAAAGAAGAATATAAGTTTGAAACAAAAATACATTTTTTAGGTTCTTGAATACTTCCACAACCTCATTATCAACGTTGAATTTAACCCCTGCCCCTTATTATTTATATCTTACCTCTGAATTTTGACAAAATGATCGACTCATGGGAGTGGATAATGTTCTAAGCACGTACCATCGCATGATACTAGCGCAAAATTCTGCGATATAGCCCAGGTTTCTGTGACGTCAAACAGTGAATAAATGCTAGCAAAACTACCCAACGTTGATCCAACTGACATGTTGAGTCCCATAAGAATAACACAACGAGCTAAGACTTCTAGAGCTAAGATCAACAAATTTCTCAATATTTAGAGGTTGATGAACAAACACTGAGAAGTTTAAAGATTCCAAATATATACGTCTGATTTCTTGATTCAGTCTCATTCGAAATTTTTTTGTTCTGATCTTCACTCCTCATGTTATTCTTATGGGAGTCACCTTGTCAGTTGCCAGTTGGATCAACAAGATGGGTAGTCTTGCTAATAGTTATTTACTATACTGATTGACGTCACAGAAACCTGGGCTATTATAGCAGAATATTGCCTAATGTCGATAGTACAATCACCTTACTGTTATCAGTTATAGCGACATCATGTGATTGAAGAGGGTAATAAAGAAAGATACATCGAAATTAGCTGTATTGATCTCATTTAAAGGAAATAGAACTTCTTCCTGATGATTTTGGATGGTAGGTCAGTTTAACTTTGTACGGCAGAGCTCCAAAGTATACCTATCCAATTTTCGGATAAAGGTCCCGCTAGGAGCGCTACTTGTTCTGCGAAAAAAGTGATCATAGTGTTTTCCACCATACAGCGACATACTAATAAAATCGTAAAATTCCACCGTTTCAAATTGTTTTTCATGAAAAATGCAGAGAACAAAACTTGTTGCCCTTTCAATTTTCTTTCAGATGAATGTAATTTAAGATTTTTTAAATAACCTTTTTCATCTCATCACTTTTTTTGCAAGCTTCCTCAAGTTTCCGTCATGGTAAATCTAGAGGGCGCCTCTTTGCCTTTATTCGCGAATAAGAATTAGATGATTGAATACGGTCATCTTTAGGTCAATTTTCAACGAGGAATTCAATAGTGCCGGCAGTTCTTATCAAATCTTCCTGATTTTTGAAATAATCGATAATGTTAGTCTATCAAACTGACGTCTTGGAAAATGGAAAACACAAAGACTCGAGAACACGGCTCAAGAAGAACTAGGGTTTGCAACCAAAATGATTTATAACGGTTAACGGTTATTGGTCAGGAGGCTCGCTAAATTTAAAACGGTTGTCGGTCAAACGATCAAAAAATTTCCCAGAAAATATCGGTCATAACTGTTATAACCGTTTTATAACCGCTATAACAGTTTTATTTTTGAAACGGTTAACGGTTATTGGTCAAATGGTCTTGAAAATTTGAAACGGTTATTGGTCAAACGGTTAATGAACTTTTTTTGTTTCGGTTATCGGTTATAACACTTATATAACTGTTATATTGCAAACCCTGAGAAGAACTACTACCACCACTGAATTCCTCGTTGAAAATTACCCAGAAAACGTGCCGAGAAGAAAGAAAGTAGTGTAATCTATTGTAGGAATCACGTATTTCAAGTAAGATTCCCTCTTCCCTGATTGCTGTTTTGCAGATACCTACGTCAATTCAACTTTGTACGGCAGATCAGGCTCCCACATTTGAGGACCTTCCCCTAATAAGGAGACCTGAATTTTTGTGGGGGCCGGGCGATCTAGGATCTCAAAACGTCGAGAAAGTTCATCGCTTTCCACTCCTGCCCATGTTGCTGCGGGTCTAGCGAGATTCCCTTCAGAAAATACCGCTAAATAAGTACCTACGGCTCTTGGTCGGCTGCAACTATTTCTTCATGACACCTTCACACACGACTATGATTTACATGAAGGGCCTGCACCTCACCACGTGCAATGTCTACATCTTAGTCAGCTCTCGTATCATTATTCAGTTCCGAGTGTATCGTTTACAATCGGCGATAATCTCAATAGACCAAAATGTCAAGTTGCGGCAGAACCGCGAAAAGGTCAATATTTTACAAAAAAATACGATAGGTACGTCGCGAAAATATTTAAACGAGGTTGGCACCCGAGCTAATTTTATTACCCGCATGTTGTTAGCGCTATCAAAGATAAAATCCGTCGACTTATTAAGCCCATTCATCGCACAATATTATTTCCTCCATTATGAAAAATAACGAAGATGTCAAGTGATCAACACTCTCTAACTCCTTATTTTCTATTTCTCAGTTTGGGCCCGTTGACAGTTGTCAGAAGTTTCCGTCCCACCTTCAAGAGCCGAGAAAAGAAAGAGCGAAAAAAAAATCGTTGCGTACGCTACTGGAAGTACGTAAAATATAAAAAGCACCTCAATCTTCTAAAAAATGTGAACCATCCTGAAATAGTGCATCCATTCGTGTTTCGTATCCCCTCCAGCATGCCATCGGTATAGAAACCTGTTTATCCTCTGCTGTCTCTTGGTAGCATTGTTCGAACCGGCTAACGTTTTGGATTCTAGATGTGTGTGCCCGCTTCAGTTTCTGTACGATTCTCGTGATAACGCGCATGTGTTCGTAGATCTGTCGTACGAAATCGCAAACTAAAACTTGGATTAAAGAAAAAGAAATAATTGTATTATTATCATTCGTTTAAAATTCGGTTTCGTTTGTTTTTTCTTCGCCGCATTTAATAATTCGTTTGTATTCCACTGTGTGATGCGTTTTTCGTATACGTTTATTTTAACGTAATTTCTTAGACGTTTTGCTTTCGATAATCCACTTCACCTGATAGATAATAGGAGAAAAATAGAAAAAAAAAAGGTTTATATTATTGATGTTGATCTTGCGCGATCGGTGTTTCGAAGAGCCCGAAAGAGAGCCTAATTAAATCGACGATTTTGTTTTTGTTTTGTTTGTTATTTATTTATTTTATTTTCCTTCATCATCGTTTCGATCGCGACTCGCGAGTTCTTTTAGTCGATAAATTAATTTTTTTTTCTTTTGCGTTTTATGCTCGGTTCTTGTTTTATGGTGCAGATAAAATATTCGGTATTTTTGTGTGCATTTTGTGCTTCCTTGTGGAGTTAATTTCGACGAAGAGATCGGTTCTCGCATGCACTGAAATACAACTATTTCAGGTACGTTGGTAACATGTGCAGCGTGGTTTATATTATTGTTCTTCATAGGGGAACTGTTTGAACTTCCTTTACGAGTCGAATTATCGATAAATAACGTACGTGCAGGAGACCTGTTGTGTTCGAGAATGAGTAATAGACTTTTGATCATCTACAACTCTCCAGAGAGTCCAGACTCACTATTCACGATTAACGATAACGAATGAGTGTCAGTGTATTATTGTACGTGTGTATGTTTACTGGTACATCAGTGGACGGAACCGTGTGAATGAACTCGTTGAATACTTTTGACAATTGATGCTTCTTATCAGTTGTTGGGTGGTTGTATTTTGAATAAACGAAAGCCAGAATATCGGTGCTACCTTGAACGAATACGTCTTGTGACCCGCTGTGAGAAATTAGTGTGTTCGAGGGCTGGTAACGATCAGAAGAAGGGTACATTTGGGCTGGGAACATTACAATCATACCGTAAAGAGTTTGATTAACGTAGGTTTCCTCAAAAAAACGATCAGCAGAATAAGGCCCACAACATTGGGTTTTGTGGGTCAAAAAATTGTTATTTTGCAGATCTGCCGGACAAAGTTGAATGGACGTATATGCAGATAATGAATACGAGGAAAAGAGGTTATGGGTATACCTGATATAGCCTCTTTTTCTCGTATTCATTATTTGCATATACGTCAATTCATCTTTGTATGGCAGAGATGTAGCATATGTGCTATAAGTGGCCATTAGTAACATACATGAATTTTTGTAAATTACAAGGTTAAGGGGAATGGGTAACGTACCTTAACTTATGGTAACTCATCTGAACGTACCGGTGAACTCTTATCCCTGATTGTACCACCTAATTTGATTCCTGCCCGAATGATATATCACTTTTTTGTCTCTTGGCTGCTCCCAAAGCCCAACCTGGGTTCAGAAAAGTGCTACCTAAATTATTCTATCGCTTTCAATATTCATGATTAAGCGTCTGACTATAAAGTTCGAATCTGTGTAGCTTGTATCACAAGATTCTCATGTCTGTTGATTGGATTATGAATTAGAAAGATTCCGAGTCAAACTTTGAGTTGATTTCTCGACTTCTTGTTCTCAAAATTAACTTTTTCAATCATTTGTAAAATGTTACCCAGAAAAGACAGATTTGGAATATATCTTTTATGGTTGTAATGGTAGGGAAATGAAAAGACGGCTGTTTCAGGCTTGAAAGTAAGTTTCATACGTATTTTTGTAATTGTGAAACTGGTGTCGAGGTATGATCTGATATCTGCACCTTGAAATCTCAGAGAACCGTATGAGTATCTTTTGATAGGATGAACTCGAATGAAAGTGAACAGTTATACCTTTCTGAAGTTCTTGATTTTTTCATTCGCTCCAAACAGTAGATGCTTGCAAAATTTCAATCCCTTGAAGTTTTTAATGAATTTCCTGATATCATCAACAAAAATCAACATATTTTCTTCAGATGTTAATTTTTCAATTTTTCCAGTGGTGTTAATTGAATTATCTGGAGAACTTACAAATTACTGGAAATCCATAGAATCCTTGATCACGATTAGGCCTATTCATTCTCTTACAAGCTTTGCTTTTTGGATCATTTATCCAGATTTTCAGTGGTATTGCTGGAATCTAGAGAACTTATCAAATCAGTTCATTTTAAAATTGTTCATCACTTTGTATTCTTTCTCAGACAAGATACGTTTTTTGGATTATTTGCTTATTCAGACTTTCTCTCGGATTGAAGACTTAGCCTATTTTTTCAAGTATCCTATGTCTCATAATCCGTTTTGTTAATTCTATTTCTCAATTCTTTAGTAGGTTTGTTATTGATCATCTTTAAAAACATTCATATAGGCTAACACTAAATTACCTGTCAGTACTTCAGTATCTTGATTTGTTCCTATCTACATTCATGTACTTAATACTAAATTACCCACAAGTACTTTGGTATCTTCGTACGTTCCATTACCTCAAATGCATACTTCAGCCCCTTGATTTCAAAATATTCTTTTAATGTTTTGTGCTGGTCAACTTTTATTGGGTTTCCCAATTTCAGTACTATAATGTAAATAAGTGGCATCTTCTGTATGTGGTCGTGGATTAGCTGGGTGGTGTAATAAACCCGTGTCATCTCGTGCAGGATACTTGATTCGTTATAATGTCTAATAATATCGAGAGCACTAAAGAGGAACGCCCCATTAGTCTTCGTACTGGTACTAAAGCAATTCCACATTTTTGCGTTCTTTGTTATCGAAGAAGGTGTTTTCGCATTCGACCTTTCAATCATTCTTCCAGTGTATGGCGCAGTGACTCTACCTTGTCACTTTTACTGTTTTCAAGAAGTTAAGGAGTTCTCTGGCGGGCAGAGTTGGGTTTAGATAATATGACCATGAAATCCTAAATTTACACTTACACGATCGTTGACGATGTACGCGATCGTAGTTTTGAAGAATAAAAAAACTCAAAATTCTAGCTGATTCATGTTCTTCTATCGATACGTTTCTAATGTGGGATATTGTCAAATGAGACATAATTGTGTTTCTAAAAAAATTGTATCGCGTTCTCGAAGGATAGAAGAGTTAGAAACTAGTTCGTCTTTCGTCTACAAAAGTTGGTACATATTTTTTTCTGCGAGGGTCCTTTTCTTAAGTCGAGAAGCATAAATTTTGGTGCAATGGGTAACTATGGAGAAAACTTCACTCGTTGTCTGTACGTCTTCACGAATTAAACGTCGTTTCTCTCACACCTCTATTTTAGAAGACAATCCGGCATAAAAGAGAATGGGAATGACAGTCAAATGGTGTGTTTTCGTCTCGCATTATGTACCCCTATTGTGCTTGTATTAATTCGTACAACTGATCGTATGTCGAAAAGAATGTTGACGAGTAAGGGATACCTGTAGAAGGAACGTAATTTTTCCGGTGCTTTGTACGTTCACACGTTTTTTCTTTTCTTTTACTTACAGCACCGAGTATATGTACTGGACTGAGATACTGCTAAATTGATACCGTGAAGGGATAATGAACGAAATGAGAAAGGATCTGTAAAATGATTGGAAGGGAAGTAGAATCTTCTCTAAGATCTTGAATGCGTCTCCTATTAATTCAGAAAGGTCACGCGAATATAAAATGTCTGCTCACGATCTTCATTTCAGGTGAATTGCACTGCTGTGATTGTGTTAGCGATGACGACGATGATGTGTTCGCATCCAGCTGCGTTATTATGAGGTCAAATATTTAGTTGGGCGTATGTGCAGTTGTGCACGTGTACTTAAATCGTCGTTCTTGATATTCGTGTACTGTTGTACAAGTACGATTAATTGAGTGCGTTAAACTTTTTCTTAATCGTATAGTCTTATCCGTTGACGAATGTTCAATTCCCGAGAGGATTAAAACACTGTTTGCTAAAATATATGATAACAATTAACTTGGGAGTTCGTTCTTATTCGCAGTACGTGTTCAAAATTTGGATAATATCTGTAGCGAATGCTGGAAAAAGCTTTTTTTCCCTTCGTTGTTGTAATTGTACTCTCTTAAATAAACACACAGGGAAGACGAAATAAAGCCGATGTCACAAAAGGACGTGAAGACCTCCATGTATTCGCGGTTCCTTTTTACCTAGGAACGTTGTAGATCGCAATTGTCACCGCGCACACAATCTCGAACTGAATCCTTAAACGACCCAAATCACCGAGAGTGCATCTGTGAGTCCAAACAGGACGAGTCAAGAGTTGCTCTTCGCTGTTGGCTCACGTCCGATCTCTTGTATTCAGCGACTTCCTCGCTTCCTATGTGAAGATTGTAAAGTAAACTTCGTATGTTGCACCTGTGTAATTGCTTTTTTGATGTCTCTACTGAGCATAATAGGATTGAGCGGATTTAAATATTAAGAGGAACTAATCGCGCGCTGTCAAACCACAATGACTTTACATTTCGTTATCGGCCTTTGTATATATCTGTATCTGTTAACCTTGTTACTGCGTACGTACGTGTAATGCTGGGACAGGTAACTTGGGCAGATAATTTAGCGAAAAACGTAACAAATATACGTCACCTCCTCCTTTGTTGCAAAAACGAACCTGTACCCGCGTGACATACCATTCTCGAAGAGAAGTCACGCGGTGTCTTTCTTGCGAATGGGATACTGATAATGGCGATTAATTAATTAGTTTATAACTGGCAATTACTCGAATGAGCGTGAAGGAAAAATGCGAGTGGGACGAATGTGTTTGCCTGATTTAATTACGCGGGTTATGAGATCGTTTTGCGCTAAATTACGATAAGGAAGCGCGGTCGTACTTCGTACGATTTAAGGTCAATTATTTTATTATTTTTTTTTTACGGGCGTATACCATTTACCAACTTGAGAACGACTTTTGTTGCCAATTTACGAAAATGTAAGAAATGATTGCTCACGTTACGATACGTACGATATTCGTGACAACGGATCGTACGCGGTAAGAAGTAGAATTAGGAAATCATTAACGATGTTACCGTGCGTTTTATGTGGACTTCAATTAGTAGTTACGAGGAATTACTTGCCAGCCAAACTGAATGAGATTTGTTTCTTTTGTAGGAGAAGACTTTCTGCTGATGCACTATAAATTCATCTCTTTGTCCGGTTTTGGGGACAGGAAATGCTTCTCCAACACTCAAGGAGGCCTGGGCCCCATCCAAGGTCATGAATCAATTATACTAGGTGATATATTGAAAGAAGAAGAAAATGGATTAAACTAACCGAGGAAGGACCCCTCAAAAATGCTAAAAATTTGTCGATCGTTTTTTCTTCAATTTGCGATTCGTTATTTCTCCCTAAAGTTGACTAGATTTTTTCTACTTTTTCCTGAATTTTTGCAATGCCCCCAGAGTTCTGGTTGGGGGCAACTGTTGCCCCTTCACGCATTATTTCACCACTCATAGGGAGGCACTATGACTTTCGCAATACTCCTCCAGGCGTCCCGCTCTCAACCCAGCTTGATAACTTCTTCTTCTTGTGCCGAAGTGTAACCTGTATATTGATCCATAGCTTCCGGTTAACCAAACACCCCCTTCAGGAAAGTTGTTCTTTCTCTGAATTTTCTACTCATTCTTATTTTTCTGTAAAGTTAGATGTTGAGATATTTGAATAAAATTTTGATTATTCTTCGTCTCTCTCGCTCTCCTTCTTTTCCCCTCGGTTTCTCTCACCTGAAAATTAGCGCGTGAGATACTCGTCTCAATTTGTAATCACACTCCCTAAAATGTATGATGTACCAACTTGAACCCTTATTCTAGTCTTTATAATAATAGTACGGGCGGGATTGTTGGAAAAGAGCGTAGGCTGAGAGTTGGAAAACATTTTCTTATCGGGTTATATAGAATTAATGTTGCCTCTGGCGCTTGTATCGAAAGGAAGTAGAGTGATTACCGTGATAGAATTGAAATCTGAATATTTCTAATTTTGATATTTTGAAATTTTGAATTGATGACAGGAATTTTTATGTCGAGAAAAAATGAATATCAAACAATTTGGTCCATCTGATCAAGTGAAGTAGCGAGAGATGAAGAAAATTCTGCCAAAAATGAGAAAGACCAGTGCTTTCAGTTACTAGGAGCTCTGCAGAGCTTCACGACGCTAGCATCTCATGTTGGGTTTCTTCCTCCTCCTCTTCTTCTGAATGTTTTTTTTTCTCTTTTTTTCTTCCATTGACGAAACCTCTTGTGCGCCCTGTGTATGGTGGTACTGGTGATGGTGCTGATGAAAGATGCAGCAGCATGCGGAATTGTACACGTAAGTGTGAGAGATCACAATGTGGCTCTATATCTGCCGCTCCATTTCGCGTTTATTTTCTTCTTCATCACCTTAAGAGGCATGGAGCCAGATTACTTGGAGCGATTTCTTCATTTTCCCCGATCTCAAGAAGAGACCGTCTAAACTCATGTCTCCACACCTCACACTCGAAGATAGTGTGTTGTGGTCCACCATTCCGCTCCCGATCACAGTGTGAACATGACTGCTGTTCAACTTTTCCCATTTTATCGGAACTCATAATGAGTGTGTAGGTACTTGTTGAAACAACCATGGCCACTTATCATTTCAGCTGGCCATGGTCTCGGTCCATCCACTTGTCAAGATCACGGATTAACACGCGGGCCCACTCGCCCTTTCCGTCTGGGCGAGTCGCTCTTTCCACTTGGCAAGCAAGGAGAGGCTCCCGCAAGGCTTGTCGGATGGTCCTTGTCTTCTTTTTTGCCTCGAACACCACTGCTCGCTCTTTTACCAGCAGATCAATTGGTGGTGTCCGTGCTAATACGCAGAGAGCGTCCGTCGCGCGGTAAGCACTAAAACACCTACGTGCAGCTCTTCGTTGGATTCTTTCCGTTTCCCTTCTTTTGTACTCAATCTTTGCGGAGTCGACTTCTTGGAACATGATGGTGAAGATCGCTAACTACGAGTGAAATGTTTTGAGAAAATTTCTTCATTAAGTACAATATTCTACGGTGACGCTCGAGGTTTTAGCGAGACAGTGTGTGTAAATAACGTCATAAAATGTTGGGAGAAGTAGTTCTACTTATTATGAACGTCATAAAATATGGGAAAAAGTAGTTCAAGTTACTATAACCAACGATTCGAGTTGAATAGGAAAATAGTTCTACTATTCGACCAAAATTGGGTAAATACTTGAATTGTACTTAACGTGAGCTCTTTCCTCTGGCGAGTTGGAATGGTAATTGGGTTAAATTGTAGAAGATAGTTTACTTTTTATCTTTATGAGCTCTTGGAAGCTGTCTCATTCCTCGTACTTGTTTTTCGTACTGTTTCCTTGAGTGTGCTTGTGATTTGATTTTTGTAGCACCTGAGCAGCCTCGTAGCTCTTGTTGTAGAGATTTAGAACTCTCCGCTCTCCCTAAGGAGCTCTGTAATAACAAAAATGGTGCCAATTTACAATTTGAAATGCTACACGAGCACGTCCAGCACACATTGCTTTGGATAAACGTCTATCAGCACTTGTCACTTCGGATTACCCAATTTCATCAATTCTTTTCAAACTTCATGTGGTTCTCGCGTTTATCGATCCCTTTCCCGTTGACCTGCTTAATGAAACTTGAGCAGCTTCAAGTTGGATAGTATTATATGTCGTCCATTCGTCGAAATTGGTGACGTATACTTCAAAGGAAATTGCTAGAACTCGCACCTCGAAAGTGCATGAGAGAGTGCAGAATCTGGTACACGTCCGATATAAATATTCAATTTTCTCAAAAGTGCAATAAATTCGTACAATCGTAAAATCTGTTGCGTGCGTGTTTAAGGGGGAAAAAAAGTCCAACAGACATTGTTACTTTATGATCCAACGAATGAATGTGTATATGCTGGATATAATCGTGTATCGTAAACTGTTCGCTCACATTATATCGATGACGATAAAAATGTATATTCTTTAACGAATTTCTAGTAAATTCTTTCATCTCGTATTTTTCGTGCTTCGAGCCGCCTCAGAAAAAAAAAATGTATATATTCTGAAATACGAGTGTTTGATAAGAATTTTGAATTTTACGATGTTACAAAGATGCATATCGCCGAGTATGTTTTTTATCGTAATTCATTTCAAGTATCAAGATTCACTCTTCGAAAGAAGGTTGCTACTACAACACTATAATATAGTGTGGTTATAATGAATTCCTCTTTTAAGATGAGTATATTGGATTTTGCAGAAATAAAGTGCCCATCTGTAAGGTACATCGGCGCACAGGAATTCTGAAGAGCACATTTTCTACGAGTATTTAAACGTATTATGAGTTTTTCTACCTGCTCGTTGTACCTACGGGAGGAACCTTTGAGACTATCGTGGACCCTCTTTAAGAGAACAATCTTCGATTAGAGAAGATGTGTACGTATCGGAAGACGCATGCGCAATATCGCTTTGAAGGGGGCTGAACCATGCACAACCCCCGCACCCCTTTGATACGAGAATACTCGTTTACGTGCGTATAACTGTTGAAGAGTTCGTATGATTAATGATACGTTTGATGGGTGTTCCGCCGAATAATTTATATTTTGAACCAGTTTGTACACAAATAATGCGCGGTCGAGATTGCCTTTCGTTGTTCTACACAGACGTGTACGAGAGGCGCGTTTTCCTGCTTTATATGAGCGTTTTCTGTTCGCCCATTTCTCTATCTGTTTACATTTATAACATCGAGGATTATGTGTATACAATATTATATATTTTGGCCGCATCCCACATTTTTGTATGTTTGTTTTGTACTTTCGCGATAAGGCATGAGAAAAAAAAATTATAACGCAAGCGATCTTAATCAAATCCAAAAATCTAACGAGAAGCATGAGAAAGTGGATTTTTATTCTTTTGGCGTGACCATTGTTCAAAATGTTAGGTCGGGTACTAAACAAGTATCTTATGTATTATTATTACAACAATATAACGGAAAATGAGAGAACAAAGTATACGGTGACTGCGTAATTCGCCCGAGAATCGGTTCTAGTTGACGAATGAACCACCGTTGGCGAAGACGATGATATTTTGTTTGGAAATTATTAGAATTCCGATGTTCACGAGAAGAAACTAGTTTCCCAGACGTTAATTGATTAATTTTCGACGATAATTCTTCTATATGTATATCATATCGTGAGTTCAAATCTTCATCGTGTAGGTGAACGTCTGGCGAGGAGAAGATTTTTTCTTTTTAAAAAATAATTCTTTTCCGTTTCTCCCTATAATATCTTTTCGACTTAAACACAAACTGTAATAAAATTCATTATCCGATTTGAGACTTTGGTCGTCCTGTGAGCCCATGATGTACGGCCGGTAAATTGATAAAGCTTATAGGGGATCAGGAATATTTTTGATCTGGCTTTTTCGTTTTATGAAAAATAATAGCCGTACATTATTAAAAATCTTGTCGCGTTGCCGCGGATCTACAGCGATCACGGCGATGAAAAATTCTGATGGAGAACAAGAGGCCGACTCGTACCCTTTTTTTTCTTCTTGTTTCTTCATGTGAGGATTTGCTAATTGAATGTCCGGCTAATTCGAACGAGAGCATCTTCTATCGACGTGTGTGATTACAAGCGAGATGCGAATTCCTGGAATTTGATGCAGGGTTTGCTCTCGTCGATGCGTCGTGCGGTATGATTTTTCTATAGATTTTCGTATACGTATAGAGCGAAACACTCTATTTACGCAGTTTTACTGTCTTTCGATGAAGTTGTAAGTTGCACGCTTGGTTGAACGCTTTTAAATGCTCGCTTTAGCGTGTAATTCGAGCGTCGCCTGGTCAGCGCTGTGGAAAGGTGGATAAAAGTATGGTATCTTGCCAAATACTCGTCTACATCATGAGAATATGTTGTTCGTTTCATAGGCCGGTTGAAAATTATTTTGACCCATTGGCTAAATAGAAATATTATATTTCCTATTGAATTAATTCAACTGCAGCGGATACTTCTTTTTCCTTGTCCGAATGACTGTTCTGGACATTTTACTCGACCATCGGTATTCGATTACGTTTCGAGTCGTCGAGGGATTATGTATTATACAGAAAATGGGAAGAGATGTATGTTCCTTATAGATGCTTTAGAATTACTTTTTTTTTATTGTTTTGGTTTGTATTTCACGATGATGTAAGGTTTTCCTCCGGTAAGAGCGCGCTGGGTTCAAGTAAATAGCGTCGCGTACATCCTATATAACGTAAATTTCGTCTTGTTACCTAGTAATTGTAATGTGGGATGAAGCTGGAAACTAAGAAACCTTGTTTACATGGAGTGTACTCTTTGCAGATGAATTAGTCTACATGGAATGTATTTCTCAGTTCTCAGTGGTCTGTCTGTACGCTGTATATGCAATTGCTATTTCTCGTTTTCATTTCCTTTTTTTTTTCTCAGGCGTCGTGTCCCGCTGTTTCGATCCTGCTTCATTTTAATAACCTTTGACCGCATTTCTAGATTCTCGATATATGCAGAACATACGCACTCATTATGGGCGGTCATCTCGCGAAAGTATATGAGCTATATTTTATAGTATTTTATCTAGCCTCCCCCTCCCCTGTGAGATTCTTAACAACGTTCTCTTTCACTTCCAATATCGGGGTGACTACCCGGTATATAGGTATGAAGCCATAAATACATTTTTCATACTTGTTAATCTTGAAGACAAGAGCAGTATCTTCTTGGTTCGAGGTGAATTTTTGAATTATGTGAATTTTCTGCACATCTGTGCTTTTTTCTGTATTCGTTGTTGGGATTAAAGCGGGTATTAGGGTTTAAACCTTCACTAGAGGGCGCTACTGAAAGGGTGAACAAGAGAACTTACGTATGTTTGTACATTGATTTTCGAACACCCGTTATGTTTTCAATATCCCATTTATCACTACAATTCTTCTGGAATCCAATGTTGATGATATGGATTACAAAATTTATACTTGTACTCGTATTTGCTTTGAAAAATGATGTCCGATTAATTATGGCGATCGCAATTCTTCCATTCAAAAAGCAAGGCAAAAAAAGGTGGTGAACTCGGAAGTTCAAACCCCAATAGTGGGAATATCGATTGTGGAGGACTTTGGGGTGTCCTTAAGAGCCTATATATGATGATTTGAGTTAGGATTTCCATAATACACCATGTTTTTAGGCTAGATCTAATTACAAATCTAGACGATCCATGCTTGTAGGGAAATTTGATGTTGCACGTTTTGCGTGTATGAACGGATTTGATACTTGTAAAAGATTTCTTGATCAATATTTTCAGTCGTGTCTTGTCGTTTTTTGGTCAAATTAGGTCTTTCTCTGGTTGTTTTTTTTTGGGTTGTAGTAATTTTTGTTGTCACTATTGGTCATTTTATAATCGATTTCAGCCCTTTGTGGTTCATTCTGAACATTTTTTTGTAGATTTTGGTTGTTATTTCTTGTTGTGGGTCAATCTTAGTCAATTTTGGTCGTTTCTTAGTTGCTCCTTGTTTGTTTTAATAATTTTCTGATCATGTGTAATCGTATTTCGTTTTATTATCTACTCGGTTTTCAAAGTTTTTGAATAATTTTGGTCATTCACAGGTTGTTTTCTCTCGATTTCGGTAATTTTTTTTTCATTTTTCCTTATTTTTTGTCCGATATTGGCCGCTTATTGTCTATTTTTATCGTTATATTCCATGTTCATTGTTTTATGGTCAATTCTAGTCGCTTTTGGTGATTTATACTTTTTTCGGTCATAGTATACTGCATGCTTCTATTTTTATTGCGTTTTTTTAGTGTTTTTACTGCACGGGAATCCTAATTCTAACGATGATATTATGAAAAAGGCGACGTTGACAGTTAGCCTCTTTTGAAATCTGCTTCAGTGCTTATCCAAACTTCAAAATAATTATGCTAAATTGCTCTGGAAAGCGAAAAATCGACTCCATACTGACCTCAGAACAATAAAACGCTTTCGGAGTGATATTGGGGGGCTTCGCAGCGGTATAGGGCGAAAAAATTACAAAACTATGCTAAAATTTTGTTAATTATGCCAACAGTTGTGTTGCAATAATGCTAAAATTGAAAAATAATGTTAACAATGCTGGACGCGATATTTTCAATAAAATTATGCTAATTTGACGCAGAATAATATGCTAAAATGGCAACACTGATTGAACTGAATAAAAAGAGTAGGAAACTTTTTTTATGGGTGATTAATACTTGGGAGCATGGCTGACCTGAAGGGAGGAGGTGACCTCATTATTAAATTCTGATGTAGCTGGAGTGAAGCTACCAGCTCGAAATTAAAAATTCCTAGTCCCCTTACTAATATTCATATAAAGGTCAAAATTTTTCCATATCTCCCTCTTGATCCGTGTAGCTGGATGTCAGAAATTTTTCATATCTCTTTTTGATTTCTACAGCTCTATGATCGAAGTCTTTTCGAGTTCCACAGTCAGAAACTGGAGAAAGAGGAAAATTACGGGCGAACGGAGACAATTTTTGAATCCCCGTAAAAGAGGTTCTCTTTTGGTGAAAGAAAAAGGAGGATTGGAAAAATAGTGAACGTACACGATGACTTCGACTGACAAAATATAAGAGCTGAATAAGTTTGGGAAATATTGAAAAGAATGAGGAAAAACTTGGTATGAAAAAAAAGCTGGGTAAGTTCAGGGTTGAGAATCGTAGGAAATCTTCAAGGTTTGCTCCTCTAGATCGCCATAGTAGGATAAATTTCAAATCGATCAATCAACAACGATTAGCTATTTTTCTGGTAATTTGGAAGATCGGCCTGCTTTCGTTGTCATTCGTTCGATTCCAAGCATTCTTTGTATGAAGCTCCCTCAACAAGCTTTCTCCAACTTCTTGTATCCACAGTTTTCCAGGTCTACCTACTTGCCGAGTTCACACTTGCATGAGACTGATTCTGTGCTACAATAAAACTTTTTCCGGTTCAGTCAAGGTATCTGCAAAAATATGGTAAGAATGGAATTGATCCGGTTGTTTAAGTTACGGTTTACAATAGTTGAAAAGCAAATCGGAATGATTCAATCAATTAAATTTACAAAAGCGCCAGAAAAATAGAAAGTACCCTACTGAGCCGCTCTCGTCTGAAGAGTTATTTTCAGAGTAGATTCGAGGATCTACTGAAATTCAACTATGATATAATCGTCTAAACTATGGTCTTTAGGGTTTACCTAAGGTTCATGTACTAAGGCAACGAGGCGTTTCGTCTCTTACATTTCCACTCTTTCTTATCATCGTGCCAAACTCCATAGCTCTGATCAAGCTGTTATTCACATCAACCTTTCGAATCGAGTCCATTTTCGTTCGATGAGGCACACCCTTAAGGCTGTCACACTCTAAGCTATATTAATTGAGTTACTTGCCAAAGCTAATGTTTCTAATGGTTATAGCTTACTTTCTGCAAGTTCTCTGAGTTCTCCAATGAGGTCAGTATAGCCATTGGGTCGTTCTTGGCTTCGTTGATATTCAGGTTTTCATGTGTAAGTTCGAGTATGACTTATTTAGGTCCCCTCATCCTCTCCTTCCTCAAGTCGCCTATTGGTGTAGGTACGTCGCGCGGTATGAGCAGCAGTTGAGTGAGTTCCTTGAACTTATCGATTCCTCCTACACTTTCATAAAGTTTTCTGTGGTAGTCGGTGGCTATAAGATCCATTTATTAACCTCAGCGTTTCTATTACTCAAAGCTGGTACAGTTTTGGTATCTTTAGGAAACGAACGGCCATTGATACCCTCATTGATCCATAAGCTTATGTTGCGGTTTTCAACAGTCTTATCAATCAGATTGTCTGTCCTCATTTCTGTGTCTCGTCAAGGATTCCAGGAAGAGCTTCAGGTCCTGAAACCTTGGCTCCTCGTGATAGCCTCAATATTGAGGTTGATAAAATCTATTCAGAAAACTCTTGATCTCACTACCTCCCTCCCGTGGATCAACTTCTTTACTCGAGAAAAAAAATTAAGTGAGACTTCTAAGCCCTGAGGTTTCCGACCTGCGTTTTACAATCTTTTCATCCTGAAGCGCCTCCGTGGAAGGATTAAAGGTGATGTCGTGATATTCGTAAGAATTGGTGTCTTCAAGTTTAAGTGATCGTTTACTGTCTGCCTTGGCCGGAAGAGTCGTAGAACGGCTTTTAGAGTCGTATGAAGGATGAAATCATTGAATATCCGTACCTTTACGGACCATCTAATTAGAAGTGGTCATTCGTACAGGGAATCGGCTGAATTACTTGTAGTTTTTGCTAGCGTCTACTCTGATGATGTCTTTCTAGTCGATAGCGGTATCTTTTTGCTATCGGGGGGTTTTTCGGAAAAAAGTCCGCCGTCCGGCCGGCTGGCAAAGCTCAGAGCTCAAAAATTTTTCAAGGTCCCCTCCTAGCTTATATATATCTCGGGGGACAACATTTTTCCAAGTCGCCCCCCTATCATATATACCTTGAGGGTGGGACCTGTGACGTCACAGTCTGATGACGTCACTCATAGCTCAGTTTCAAGTTCCCTCCTATTATGCATAGCTTCATAGTCCGGGCCTGTGACGTCACAATTTGATGACGTCATAGGTCTGGTACGTCACCATTTTTCAGATCCCACGTGCCCCATAAAACAGATTCCCTGCCACCCCTCGTTTATTTGTAAATTTTCGATATAGTTTTCGATTTCGGTAAGAAGTTGGATTTCACTACTTTCAAATTAGAAGGATATCATTATGTAATGTTGAAGATATTAGGAAGTTGAGTTTCCCTATTTCAAAATTGGTAGAATATCCTCATGCAGTGTTCTTAGAAGCTTTCATTCTTTTTCGTAACAGATCAGCAAGGAAGCACATAATGATTTCCGGTGTAATCCTTTCTAGTCCCCATAATTCACCGCACGCCGCGCCGTCGAAGTATCGTAAATTTGACGTAACTTCCCACTGGGGTCGCGGAGCGCTGCGACTTCTGAATTTATTTTCGCGAGAGTAATATAGCGTTAAAATATTTGCGGATAAATTATTCGAAAATATTAATCAAAGCGATCGAGATGTACAACGAAACAAACAGCGAACGGCATGAGCACGAATACAGTTATGAACGTGTTTTATGACATAAACGTTATGTGTGTTAATGTGGATACCGTCGTGGTCAGTAGTATATATATTTTCTACCGTAGAATGAGAATGGAGAAAGACGGAAATAGAGGATAAAAATAGTATAATATAATATAAAATAAAAACAAAAAACACGAGAACAGAAAAATGAAATGAACGAGGAAAATGCGCATACGGATATATTATATGTGTATACGTATATAATGTTGTACAAATGTCCTTCTCTAAACCTGCGATCGCGAGTGACCGCAGGGGGTCCAATCGGGCAAGTCTGTCTAACAAAGTGGCGCTGATGGCGAAAACTGTACAGTATATGTTCCCGGTGAAATACTATTTGAAACATATTGCCGGTGCAGCAACAGCGACGCGCATACCATGTGTTCGCCGTCCAGAAAAGGTATTTTTAAGCTCTGCTGAATATTTGTTTCACCGGAGCAGTAGAAAAAAAAAAGCGCATTTTTCAAAACTTCCAGCACAATATTATGTGTTACGGTTTTGCATTTTCCGGACATCAGTTATAGCGCCCATAGAGATCGTAAAATACACTTCTCGCCGCGCCGTACGGATTCTCATTACGTCCAGCATAATTCGCTGGAGCGGGTAGAGTCGAAGCCGGTCGTAAAACCAATTAACGGGCTCGAATGTAGGAAGTTGGATGCTGCGGACGATCGCATCAAGAATATTTACATACCTTTGGTTATTTTTCGGTCGAGAATCGAAATAATCGGCGATCGGACGTGTACGATTCGAGGATTTTTGAATTTTTATAATCTCGCATTCTTTTACCATCGTCGGTAATTACTGTACGCAGCGAGCCGAGTAATTAAGACGTTCTCCGAGATGTGTACGAAAAAAATTTATCCGCCACGATTTTCGAAGGCATTTCGACTTTTTAGAAAAATTTAGATTTTCGTCGCGTTTTAATGACGATGTACTCCTCGTCTTCTTTCTCCACGGTGCACGGTGTCCTTTTCTTCTTTTTTTTTTCGTATTTTATCGCACTCCTCCCGAATTTATTTTTACTGCCTACTGTTGAAGATGCGATGCAGTGTGTTTCGAAAAGCGAGAACCGGTTTATTAAACGTTAACATGGTTCGATACGAATAGGATGATAATAATGATAGTTCATCACATACTCTCCTAGAGAGAATATCATCAAAGACAAAAGGAGCTACCTTCAATAGGCTGATTCTCATTACGAATTCTAAACGAGTACGAGAAATAATTACAATTTTCCCAGATTCATACAGTGTTCATTTGTTTCGCTTTTTATCCTCTCTACTCGCTCCTTTTCTCCCTCCCTCGAGCTCGTCTGTTTTCTGTTACACAATATACAGCGCGGTCGTATGCCCGGTTATACACGAGTGTATGGTTGGTATGCAGTATGAAGAGCCTGAGTTACTGTGCCTGAGCCTACGTCTTCTGGTATTAAATTTTCTGAACTGTGTGATCGGCATCTGCACGCGGCTATAAATACGCGTAAAAACACGTGAATGAAAAATAAACGAATACGTGTCCGCTACTTACGTGTGGTAGTACTGCTAGCGTGGCTTGTTTCTTCTTCTGGGAAAGAATGAAAGCGATAAAAACTGTCATAGAGGAATTAATAGTCGGGTAATTTACGATTTACGATAAAGGAATCGTTGATACTAATATGTGCTACCGAATTTCAAAGGTGACGAATGAACGTGTCGTAACACCCCCGGAGAGGACACCCCACAAGAATCGATGTGTGAACAGAGGGCATCAGGGTCCTATCTGTGCCGCTAGGAGAGGGAAGGAGGGTTGTGACTCACTTCAAAGATCCTGATCATCGAGCTGGGAAGGTGAGGACAACCGTACGGTCGTAAGTACAACTGTATGCAGTCATGGCTCGCTGTATCGTATAATTCTGCTATAAATTAAGAGCGAATCTTGCGCGAAATTAAATAGTACGGAATTATTATGTTTTCGTCGTCGGTGAATTTATTAAGTGAGGATTTGACTACACGTACGAGGACGGTGAGCTCATCAGATGGCATTATATTCTCGAGTGGTACATGCGTGTGAACAGGGATAATAAATCATCAGACCAATATGTATAGGAGAAGGAAAATAATGAAATCAAGCTGATTCAGTGAAAACGTATACCTTGTTCGTCAACTTATAATATTAGATTGCTAAAAGTACGCCATCGCCAGTCCCGAACGACATACGTGCGAGAGCAACATCGAAAAAAACACGAGCGATTCTCTGCCTACGAATGTGGGTACAACCTACGTACGTATTTAAAACCTTGGCTCACCCTATATACCAATTTCCTTTCTGAGTCGTGCTCTCGTACACCTGATACGATACGTTTTAAAAAAAGCTTGAGAATAGAATACGTATACGTACAGTTACAAAGTATGACTGTATCTAATACGAGCTACTGTGAACGCTTCGAGGTGGATCTAAGTAAGAGAAAAAAAAACTACTGTGTCCGATGTTTACTTTCGGTACATCATAGCTAACTTATTTCTTTCATCCATTGAAATGGAAAGTACATGTACCGGTATACGGTTCGTATTGTACGTTACGGTATCGTCGATGTTTGTTGTTTCTCGAGTATGTAGTTGAACTAATCAAGTGGTAAGAAGAAAAACACGTTGAAGTATTGTAAGTTGAAAGTGCCTCTGATGCTGGCACCTCGTTATAGGCTTCTAGCTTGGTCGCTTCCCGTGTATTTTTTAGCAGGATTTCTCAATTTTTTTTCATAAGGAAAGGCCCCTTTACTCAGTTCTCTTCAGGAATAATAAATCCTCGTGCCTTTTGGATGGAGGAAAACTGTAGACTCCACAAGTATTATTTACATTGAGAGAAAAGAGGACGAAGAAAAAAAGGTTTCAGAGAGCCTGTCTCGAAGACTTTTTCTGTGTTGATTATTGATTTTGTTTTTGATAATAGAATGGATCATTTTTCTCAGAAGTTGAAATTTTTCAAGTATCTTTTCTCCAGGTCTTACTGCAAAGTTTTTTCAAATAATTCATCAACATATAGCTCGAAAGTCGAAATTTTCCCCAATCCAATTTCTCATTACACTTACTTCGTACATCAGGGAAAATTTGCTGAGTGCTATTCTTCATTGTAACTCGAAAATAGAACTTTCAACAGGGAGGTTTCTTGGAAAAAATCTCTGCCGGCCGGAAACTTCAAGGTCGTTTAGAGATTGACCTTCTATCATATCGATACCGTAGGACGAATACCTCGTAAGCCACAAAAAAAATCGACATAACTGCAATTTTAAACATTTCTCATACTCCGTGATACAAAAATATCAATTTTTTGTGACTTAAGAGGTATTCGTTCTACGGTATCGATATATAGCTTGTAAGTACAAATTTTTCCAAGTCCCCCTCCTATCATATGCAGCTTGGCGGTCGAAATTTTTCTGAGCCTCTTTCGTATGTATAGCTTGGAGTTCAACCTCTTTTTAAGCTCCCTCTTATCATATATAACTTGAAAATCGAAATTTTTACATGTCCTTTCCTATCACATGGAGGTCTACAGTCCGAATCTGTGACGTCATAATCTGATGACGTCATAGATCCCCCATAAAACAAGTTCCCTGTCACCCCTTGTTCAACTCCGTGGAAAAACCCGTGAGATTTTCTTCAATAACCTCAACTAGATGCGAGCCCTCCTCTCAGATACCTACGGTTATGTCTGAAAATTGTAGAAGTCCCTCAAGTAGATCAGAGTCTCTGTTCCTTCCTTCTCGAAGCCAAAGGACGGCAGCAAAAATCTGCACGGATTGGAAGTCGAAATCTGTTAATGTTTTCAACCAGATGCTAGCACCTCCTCGTGGATACCTGCGTTCATCTTTGAAAATTATAGAAGTCTCTAAAGGAGGTAGAAGCTTCTTCCTTCCTCCTTGAAGCCAAAGTTTGCCTGACGGGCGACTGCAGAACTTGCTATTTTTTCACAGTTTTGAAGTTGAATGTCGGTACCCTCAACTAAATGTCACACCTCTTCTCGGATACCTTCCGTAATCTTTAAAAATTCCAGAAGTCCCTGAAGTGGGCCAGAGCCCCTCTGAATGAGACGAACCCCTCGTGAGTAGTAGTTCATAATTAAGTGCAGCAGGAGACACTCACGACTTGTTACGTGAGAGTCTCCTGCTTCACTTAATTAAGAGCCCCTTTCTTCTTCTTCAAAACCAAAGTTTGAAGACGGACAGTGGCAGAACTCGTAATTTTTTTACGGCTTTGGATTCGTAATCTCTCAATACCCTTCGCTGGGATTGATCGTCCTTGAAAATTCTGGAAGCTCTTAAAGTAGGTTAGAGCCTCCTCCTTCTTTTCTCCTTGTGGCCGAAGTTTGCCGGAAGGACGGCAGCAGAAACCGGATTTTTCACGGCTCGGAAGTCAACATCAATCCAATACCCTTTGCTAAATGCGAGCTCCGAGCTCCTCTCTTGGATATCTATAAGAATCATCGTTGAAAATTCTCGAGTTCAAACAGCAGGTCAGAACCACCCACCCTTTCCTCGAACGGCGGCAGAAATCGTAATTCCTTCAAATCACCCCCTCATTTGTGAAATCCCCTGGAAAGCAGGTGTCTACCGGTCATAAAAGTCATGAATTTAGGTGAACTTACATATTTTACTCAATTGATATTTCCTGAAAAATTATAAATTTTCTTCAATTCCTCGGAGAACGAAATAAAAAATTGAACACAACAACTTTTGTTTTCACTATTCGTGACTTTTTTTGACGTTACAACATACGTAATATCATCATTTCAGAAAGTATTGTAAAATCGTGAAAAAGGTCATTAGAAAAAGTCGTAAATTTGGCAAATTTGGATTCGGTAGACACGCTGGAAAGTCATAATTTTTTCAAATCTCAACTCTAGATCGTAGCTCTATTCCTTCAAAAAGTTGAAGGTGCCTTAGAATATATTTCAAGCCCACTAAGTGAGATCTTGACTCCCGCTCTTCTCTTCTATACGTATGATCAGTGGCCACCTTCAAAAATTCTTTAAAGTCTCTACAGTAGACCAGATTCCTCCCTCCCCGTCCTCGAAATCGGCAAAGTTTCGAATTTATCCACGTCCTCCACTTCACATATTCCGCTTGAAAGTCAAAACTATCCAAATTCCTTCACCAGGTCGAAGCTCTCTTCCTCTTGAAAAACCAAGGTCACTTTCGGAGGTGTTTTTAAGTCCTTGAAGTAAATGACCCATTCTGTCTAATCCCGAAACTGAATCTCGACTCCGGCCCCCTTTGGAACCACATAGTGTAGGAGTCGGAATATTTCAAGCCTTTAACTTAGTCACAAGCAAGTTCCTGAAATAGGTTAGAACACCATCTTCGGTACCACATTTGTTTTTCATTTACAATGTTCAGAAGTCAAGCATTTCCGAGTCCCTGAAGTAGGTCAGGATTTCACCCCTCGAACCACAAGCTGCTGTTCCTCTACATTTCAGTCACAGCCTCCGTCTACCTACACGATCTTCCGGATAACAGGTCTTCGTTTTCCCCAAAGACGGCCTCCTCCCTTTTCCCTCCTGGAACATATTCGCTGTTGATAGAAGGAAGAGTGAAGAAAAAGGAGAATTTTAGCATCAAAAGTTGATCTAATTATGTCTATCGACCAATCAAGTGTCGGAAGTTTATC
Organism: Aspidiotus rigidus; assembly: GCA_035079385.1. NCBI lineage: Eukaryota > Metazoa > Arthropoda > Insecta > Hemiptera > Diaspididae > Aspidiotus > Aspidiotus rigidus. The sequence goes on along the minus strand of JAVHKY010000041.1, from coordinate 548,435 downwards.
AGACATAACCATCTTTTGCTTACTTGACTATTCCCTTCTTTAGCCCACGGGCTAGATACTTTTTACAGTACTACTTTTAAAAAATCATCTTGGCTATAATATATTTATCGTTTTTATTTTCTTTCTCGTTACAGGACCCCAATGCTGAAGAAAAATGCTTCGAAGATGAAGTCGAATTGAAGTAGACGGCGTTGAAAATGTTGTTCTTGCTGCTATTGAACGCAGCGGTCGTAGTATGGGGAGCAGAGTATACTCGCGATTTGGAAGTATCGGAGAGTGCTTCCATTGGCACGCGAATCGGTTTCATCGAAGATGGCGTGTCTGGCGAGAGGGGCTCTCCTTATCTGATAATTCCGGTGCAGGGAGCTGTTGTGGATATGGACCTGGACATAGACCAGCGAACGGGTGAGATAAAGACGCGGGTCGCCCTAGATCGCGAGACTCGAGCGTCATACTATTTCGTCGCTGTGCCCATTAATGGGCAGAATATTCAAGTGACGATACGAATCATCGATGAGAACGATAATGCTCCCGCCTTTCCTACGCCCATCATGAATATCGAATTTTCGGAAAATACACCGCGAGACGTGAAACGGTCGTTGAATCCAGCAAAGGACGCCGATGTCGGTAATTACAACACGCAGACGTACAATATTGTCTCAGGTAATGTGAATAACGCTTTTAGATTGTCCTACCACCGGGAAAAGGATGGTGTCCTATACCTAGATTTACAAATAAACGGAGTGTTAGACAGAGAGACGATGTCGTCCTACGCATTGGTTATCGAAGCGTTGGATGGTGGTTCACCCCCACTGAAAGGCTTAATGACGGTCAACATCCTGATACAAGATGTTAACGATAATCCACCGGTATTCAATCAGACGCGTTATTTTGGTGTGGTCGCCGAGAATGCCACCCTCGGAACGACTATTCTAAAGGTGCACGCGACTGATGCGGATTTTGGTGATAACGGAGCCGTTGAGTACACCATCAATCGCAGACAGAGCGATAAGGACGGGTTCTTCGATATAGATGCGAATTCTGGCCTGATAACGGTGAATAAACCTCTCGATTTCGAAACTAAAGAAGTGCACGAATTGGTAGTAGTGGCTAAAGATCGAGGCATGCAACCGCTCGAGTCGACCGCGTTTATCTCGATCAAAGTGGTCGATGTGAACGACAATCAGCCTTCGATTAATTTAATATTCTTGAGCGACGATGCTACGCCAAAAATATCGGAGGGTGCCGAAACCGGCGAATTCGTCGCCAGGATTTCGGTCAACGATCCGGACTTGAAAAACGAGTACTCGAACGTGAACGTGACTTTGGAAGGAGGCGACGGGCATTTTGGGTTGACGACACAGGATAATATTATCTATCTGGTCATCGTATCGATGCCCATCGATCGCGAACTTAAATCGAATTACACGCTCAATGTCGTGGCCACTGATACCGGTTCGCCGCCGTTGCACGCGTTTAGAACGTTCAATTTGCTGGTTACCGACATCAACGATAACGCTCCTCATTTCGAGAAGACGCAGTACCATACGAATGTGCTAGAGAAAGCAGAATCGGGTACTGCGGTGTTCCAGATTCAAGCGACGGACGAAGACGAAGGCGTGAATAGCGAGTTGAAGTACTCGCTAATCGAAAGCGCCGACAATCGACCATCTTGGTTCGAGATTGACGAGAATACCGGATTAATAACGACCAGAACGTACGTCGATTGCGATACCGATTCCATGCCGAAACTGATCGTGTTGGCCACGGATAAAGGTAGTCCGCCTTTGTCGTCGTCGGCTACTGTTTTCGTCACGATACACGATGTCAACGATAATGAGCCGATTTTCAGTCAGACGTTCTACAATGCGACGATTCCCGAAGATAGGCCGAAAGGATCGTGCGTACTGAAGGTAAGTGATTTTATATTCTTTTGCGCCTAGGTTGATGTATGTGCGGACAACGCGGATGGTATTTAGAATACCGGTCCCTAGACCATATCTATTAGACTGTTTGATGAATGGGTACTAATTAGTAGCTGAAATGACATTCGAGATGAGGTGCTCTGTGTATGGGAATGGGTGGAGAAGAGGCCGCGGAATATTGACAGCACAGACAGCTTGGTTCGGTGTAGACAAGGCGATTATAGCGTGTATAGGTGTACGTCATGTATGAAAAAGAATGCGATAAAAAGGGAGACGAACGTAATGCTAAACGAATTGGATGCTGCGTACCCGATGAACATAAAAGATGCTGGAATACGCGTAGCGATGGAAATTATAGAACCATTTAAATAAGTGATAACGTTAATAAGACTATTTCGCATTAGCTCGGGAAATATGTATCTCTCGTTTTACGCGATGATAAGATAATCGCGACGATCAAAAATTAATTTTCAACGGGTACACACCGATGATATTTTGAATATGTACGTACGGGCTGAGGTTGTTGACTGCGTTAATATCGTCGTCGATTAATATAATTCGAGCTGGAATAGAGACAATATGAACGTATGAAGAACAACGGGATACCGACGGTACGAACAGTAGGGGGCTTACAAGTTGTGATCGTGTGCATGTGTGTATTGCTCGGGTAACACTTCTATTCATCTTGTTCACGCTCTCCGCGATACAAGTGCATATTATGGATGGTACTCGGGAGAAAGATTTTTTGGTTTGTTTTCCAATGAAATATATCTGTGATGTGGATGTAATACGAGTACGGTATAATCCACTATTATATTCTCTATCGTTAGGTTGTATCTATGAAAATTTCAGGGAAATGTGAGTACGGTTCCCTCGAAAGTGGGAACTACCTTCTTCCTTGTTTATAGAAAGCAGTACGAAAGTGGAGGAACGATTACTCCCAAGCATTCTTATCGTTTCCGCGTACGATTGACATTTTTAGTAATTAAGTTTTCATTGTACTCGGAAAGTTAACCGTTTCCGTTCCTGCGTTTATTTAAATGAAAGAGAGTCAGCCAGGGCTGACGGTATGCACGATGTACAAAATATTCGGGATGGTGAATAAATATTCATCGGGATCTAAATATGTTCAGCGAAGTGTGCTCCCGTGTACATATGAGACGAGTCTCGGTTGCGTGTGCGAGTACAGTTTTTTTTTTTTTTTTTTTTTTCACTCCCTGTAAATGGAATTATTTGTTAAATTCATTATAACCGGCTGTGTAATAAACGTTTAAGAAAAGACCACCCGTGTTCGACTTGCAAGTGTCAAAACATCCATTTACTCTTCGTGTAGTTGTCTGTTTGATTTGAACTCTTTTGTTGCTCTATCAGATTTTGTACATGTCATCTGGGACGATATGCCTTCTTGGAAGATGAAGTGTCGCCGTATCCTGGCTCAGGTTTAGGATATTGTTGTATTTGTGCATGTGGAATTTTCGTGGGATTCTTCGTAGCGAACAGAGGAAGAAAGGGTTTATGTTAGAAGCATTCAAACCATATGATAGAAGGGTAATTTTCAACGTCAAATGCTGAACTGAATTTTTGTTTTGCGCTGACATGTTATGAGAGGATTTTTGCAACATATGCACATTGAAGATGTCATATCGCGTTGGAAACGAAATTTGATCGAAGATCATTAGGTTACAATCTAAAACAAAGTTTCTTGGTAAATATAAATTAATTACTCCTTTTTTTTGTTTTTTTTCTTCAATAACGTTCGATTAAATTAACGAACCTTGCAATTACACTTAAGGTTATGGGCTCGGAATGGACAGATGTGGGCAATGAGGATGAATATTAATTAGAGGGTGTTGTAAAAATAGGTGGATCGGAGGTAGTTCATTGTGATCATGATTTTCTCATGATTGTTTCAGAGAGAGTTTGTGTTTGCAGTGAGGAAGACGGGGTAGAGTGCTGGGAAGAGAAGAAATTGTCGTTGGATCGGAAAAAACCTCCTATGTGGCAAAAATAAAATTTTACAGGAGAAGCCAAAAACTGATTATTTTGTGAAAAGAAGGCCAAAATACTTTGGAAACGTATCATTAAATGCGGAAAAGCTTCTTTGATACAGTAGTAACGAAAAATTTTCAAAATTTTCTCAAATACGGTGGTATTGGGCGATAAATGCACATAGGAGGAATTCCTGGCCCTAAATATTGCACAATCATAAGAGGTTTGTTCTACACAGGAGGAATTCCTGGTCCTAAATATTGCACATATAAGAGGTTTTCTCTGCACACAGGAGGAATTCCTGGCCCTAAATATTGCACATAAGAGGTTTGCTCTGCACATAGGAGGTATTCGAGACCACATTTTCTGGATGGTGCACATAGGAGGTATTCAAAACCGCTCCTCACGGCGTAATTTTGAACTTAGCACATAGGGGATTTTCCAGTCGATGCGCCTTGAAATTCCGCGTCCAACCATATAAAAAAGTGCATTTCTCAAAGAATGGCACATAGGAGGTTTTTTCTGATCCAACGACGAAATGTTGAATGTCTAGATCGTCAGCATGCAGGTATGAAGGGGTTATGGTAAAAGATCCCCATGTAAAATTGGCCATCAAATTAGGCCCGTCTTACACCAGAAAATAATAGAGCACACTTGAGGCTGTCATCATTGACTTCTATGATCCTTCAATTAAATATTACAAACAACTTTCTTCGCGTAAAATGAACCTCACGCATGAAAGCCAGTTTTACACGGGAACCATTTTTAATGGCGACTTGTGGTCCCTTTTCGCGGAGTGCAACACTTTTTTTTAAATTTACTTATGTATTTATTTATTTACTCATTTATCATATATTTATTCATTTATTTAGTTTCTTTCTTTCCTTATATGACAGGACGGCAAGCCTCCTATCATATTTATTTCGGAGGTCAAAATTTTTATAGGGAACGTGTTCTATAGGTTTTTTTATTTTTGAAAACTTAGCCTCCGTCGTCCTTCGAGGTATATGTATTATAGGAAGGACTTGAGACAATTTTGTTCTCCAGGTTGTGAATATTAAGGAAGGAACTTGAAAAATTTTGAATTTTTGTCATGATGTATGATAGAGGGAGATTTTGGAAAATTTGTGTTTTCTCAATTCAGTTCCACACCACCATAGAGGTCGAATTGATGGTACAATTTTTTAATAGTGGTTTCCCCAATAGGCCTATAAACCTCATCACTAAAACAAATTCGACCCATAGAACAGATTCTTTGCGTTCCTCGTTTATCATCGTTGAGGAAGCCTCAATTTTAATAGAACAAAGCTTATTGTAAGTGGAGAACCATCAGAAATCATGCTAGGAGGAGCGCATCAGGTGGTTGTAATAGGATTGAAGATCGTAGGAGGAGTAAAGGGAAGGATCAGGTATGGAAAGTGAAGCCAGTGACTCTTTGCGACAACGTCCTCTGATTCACGTTTCTTGAAGTCGATGTTTCCCGGCACCCATAGAAAAGAGATGGAGGATGAGACAATGTTCTTTTTAGCTTGTGTACGCTGGAAATTTCAGCAGCTTAGGTCTATTTTGAGATTACCTATGACAAATCTAAAAAAATATGGAGAAATGAGTATCTTTGGTGGGTGGCAGGGAATGGCTAATTAGATGAAATTCTTTGGATGCCTCGACATCTTTTCGTTCTTATTTTTGAATTTTTTTTGGTGCTGCACTTACTTCAAGCATTTAGTAATGCTGCAGTCTCTCATCGGTCATTCGCGAATCCATTTCATACATCCGAGTTTTTATGATTTTCGAATTTTTTTTTCAACCGGTTCGTCAATAAAATTCTAAAATTATTATCAAAACTAGATTATACGACAAATGATACGTATAAAACTATTTCGCGCCCTTTCGTAATGGAGGTCACAAATGGCAATTTTTTTCTCTCATAAATGTGGGGCAATAGTAATGTTAAATTTTATAGACTTGTGTAATTGGTAGTATGTCTTAAAAGACTGGATTCATGAAGTTCTGCAGGAAAGTTTAGGACTCGGTACGTTGGTAGGCAGTTACAATGCTTATTAACTTGGTCTTCCCACTCAGTATTCGTCTTGCATAGGGCCTACCAATCTTAGGTTATGAGTTTTTAGTATGAATAGTTTCGGAGGTATATTTACTTCACCGTGGAGATTCGCAGCCATTTTTCACCCTCGATTTTCGTTTTAAGAACCACTGTGCAGGTACATGTTTAACCCGAGCTTGAAGAGATGTATATAGGTGGCACAAAAAACAATGTAGGTCGTAAAACTGTTTCGTATATTATACTAATGAAAATCGTAAAACTTCAACCATTCCAATATTTTTCTTATAGTGGTTGTCTCGTTCTGCTCGCTCAAGATTATCTCCTGCGTTCCTCTTTTTTTTTTTTTTTTTTTTGTAATATTACAAACTCCGTTTTCCATTCGTTCCTCGTTCGCCAGGTTCTAAAGTAAATTTATACCTATTCCTCTGCAAAGGGCGGGAAGAAAACGGAGAGTGTTTACAATGTTACCAGTTTCAGTTATACGGAATCATTACTCAACCATAAACGAACTGATGCTGAAATCCAGTTTTATATTTTCCAATGTATATCATATATTTTATGGCGTTTAATAGCGTTTAAATAATTTTATACCGTACTGGTACGATGTTTCCATCGTCCTGTATTATAGGCATTACAGTCTGCAAAGTATGGACATTCATAGGCGAATGCTCGCGTTCTCATTTGCTGCAGTATAGCTCGCGTATCAATAATAGCGCAACGCCTGTTATTTTAGCGAAGATACGTCCGTTAGAGGGAAAATTAGTCTGACAGTGAAACGTTATTGCGATATTTACAATCTAATTATTTGGACACGGAAACTGTAAAAGAAAAAATGATGATAATAAAAGAAGAAGGGCGGAATTTGATACCGCGCGAAACCGGATTCGAGGCAAACGCTGCTGCTCGACATCGTTCTCGTGCAATTAACTCAAAATTTTTCTCCGATGGAAGATGCGCCTACAGTGTATCCGCGAATTCCGTTTGGATGAGCATTAGGATAAAATAAAATACGACGAGTTAATTAAAAAGGCAATATATTTTTCGCGATGTTGAAATGCGAGGTCCGGGTGTCGAGTTGGGTCGGTCGTGTATTCATTTTCCAAGCGTCGTAGCTTGTATTTTTACATCTGTAATTTTCGCATATCATATCCACAAAGGGATTCTGTTCTGATTACTTCCTAGGTTCCAAGAAAGGAGAAATATTTTTACCGGAGGCATACCTATGAGTAGAGGAGATTTGTTGGAGGTCGAAGACGTTCGTTTTGATGTGCAAGTTTTTGATAATTGATCAGGCTTGTTAATTTGGTCGAAAGTTCTCTGATCCCCCTCCCTCTGAAATACAAATACATAGCTCGATGACCGAATTTTCTTCAAAAAGTCTCAATTCCCCACCTTCGTCAGGATGGTCGAAATGTTTCTGTGTTCTGTCCCTCCCTTCTGCGCATCTATAGCTGGATGATGGAACTCTTTAGGCTCCAAAAATACGTTGAAGCCTCCACGTCCTCAATATAACAATATGCATTTTTCTCAAACGACCCACCCCGTTACAGAAAATTAGAATGTTTATGGGTAGATCAACCGAAAGCTAATGACTGTCACATAATTGAAGAATGAAGAGAATCTCCCATCAGTATTTGAATTATAGAAGAACTACAAAATCCAGAAACGTGGAAAGAAGGAAAATGCTGAAATATTTTAGTCGCAGTCAGACAAATCCAACCTTAAGTTGGTACATAAGTTGATTTTCGCAGTACGAGCAAAAAATGAAAAAATTTAAAGAGAAAAGTTTTTTTTTTTATTAGTGATGCTAATAGTATTTTCAACGAGCTTCCCATTGAGCTTACTCTCGAAGTGTTAAAACATTTATAACGTGTCGAACGGCCTTTGAAAGTTGAATTTTGCATAGTGTGAGACTGACTGCAATGCGTTTTTCTCACTACCTAATTTAAATTTTGCAGAAGAGGATTGTGCCCATCTTCAGCTAGTGATGGGCGATAGTCGATAGTTTCGTCCCAAAATTTTTCAACACTATCGATCGTCCCAATAGTTTTTCTTGAAACTACTGATAATATCGATAGTTTGGATGGAAAATATCGATCAAGAAAAAAGTACCTGTACTACACGTAGGATAGATACCTTTCTCCCAATCGTTATGCTATAGGGGAGCTGTCGAGGAATACATCTCAGTATGACTAGATGGTGGACGCAACTGGAAAATATCATAAAAACGTGGAGCTACGCCTATTACACAACTGGTACCGCCTAACTGATCTTAATTCATTAAATTGGCCCACATTTTCAATATTTTCACTCGTCAGTTTGGGCCAATTTTGTGATTTTGATGAGAAAAGACATAATTCTCAAGCTGTCGACGATACTATCGCATTTTTTGTTTTAACAAAACTCTATCGTTAGTCCCGATAGTTTTTTTTTTTTGTCGATAGTCATCGATAGTTCTCAACACTAATCTTCACATCGTTATACAAGGACGAATTTTTGTCCTATAGATTTGATTTTTCCTTCGTTCGATAGCTGTCGATCTCTTCTACAAATTTTGCTAATAACCCACGGATAAATTTTTCCAACTTGAGGTTGGATTTGTCTGATTGCGCCTCATTTGATGCCTCTTCGAAAAAAATTTGAGAATGGGTGAAGCAAAAGATTACGAATTAGACAATTGAGAAGGGGTTCAAAATGAAGAATTTGTTCTCATCTTTTGATCTGAAAGAAGTTTGCAAGGAGGAGACGAACATTCAAAAATTATAAAAACTTGTCCCAGTTCGAAAGTTTGGCAATTTTTTAATGTACATGACATACTTGAATGATTGGAGAGATTTGACAGCCTGATTAAATGATGACGAAAGCAATGAATTATATTTTAACGGTTTACTGCACATATCATGAAGTTTGGTGCGCAATGGTCAACAACAGCCTCTCGAGCCATGTTTCAGTTCAATTTTGGTTGCGTTCTTTTTTGATGCGTTTTTATCCTAATACTAGAGGAAGGACGATTACAACGATGTGTGGTACCTCCTTGGGGCATATATCCATTTGCTAGAAAGTATATTATTGTACTGCAAAGGTAAACCATTTAGGACGGAGCTCCACGTATACACAGGAACATAACGTTGTCAGTTCATTATCATTAAAAAAGTATAAGAATATCTTCATGATTCTGTATCTTTTATTTTTATTCCGTTCCTTTCTTTTGATTGTTCGTCCGTTTTCATTCGTTAATCTTCCTTCTTTCGCATTGTAGGCACCGCATTTGGAAATCAAAATTAGGTAGAAGTTTAATATCGACTTTAATTCGTGAAGCTCGTTATTTTTTAACGATTTATGGGCGAGCCGTTCTTATTTTCTGGTCGGTGTATACAACGCGCAACGTTTCTGACCAGGAGGAGAAATGTGTTCGAAGTGTGTATAGAGAGAGAAAGAGGCGACCTCGATGGCGAAAGAATTTGGTCGAAAATGTCGAACACAAAATACAAACATAGTGTTGTATATTTGTACCGCAGTCACCTTCTGCGTGTAGGTGAAGTTTGTCTATATAATTATGGAGTGTCCTTATCGTGTAGGCCTACCTATAGAACCAATAAATTGATCTCTTACCTATACGCGTCAATTTTCGAAGCTTATTATTACATCTCGGAAAAGGCTGACAAGGATCTCGCGCAGTAGCGTAGTATTGAGATTTCACAACAGTGCTCGTATAATTACTCTTAACGTGTGAACTTCTTAAGATGTGAGTTTCGCGACCGCAGCGTTATTTTTTTATTATCATTTTTTTTTCACTCTTTTCTCGCATTTACGCTACGCTCCTACCATATCAAAGGCGTAATGTCGGCATATTGTTCAAGAATGCGGAGAGGTATAATCGAAAGTGAATAGTAGTATTGATGCAGAATTGTAACTCGTTCGATCGTGATCGCCGCTAATTACTCGGGCGAATCGAACGTTACTCATTGCAGCAGCCGCCGCAGCGGAGAACGTGTGTCTCCGTAGGCTTTGCAATCTCGTACCGTATATATCGCCTCTATCAATCAACCGGTTTCAGTGTCTGCGCATTTTATGTCACACGGTGACGTCATCAAAACTGTGCTAATGAAGTATCATCTCCTCGTTCTCTGCTTTGTCGATGTCTTCTCATATTTTTTCCTTCTTGTCCGAGCCTCTCTTGTAGGCGATCGCTGTAGTATATATCGCGTAGTACGATCGTGTCGTCTGCTGTAACTGTTTTTAATGTGAAAATGAGAAGGGCATTCCATGTTCCTCTTCACTTCTCGCAGCAACGTCGCACCGATATTGATGTTGATACTGAATGAAAATGATAATTTGTCATGTTTCGGGTAGTACTCTTCTCGTATTACTGTATTTTTTCAATGAATTATTTACAAAGTGATTATGATGATGTTACTTTCTTTCATTAGCTCTTATCGCGACTAATTAGACGATCAAGTATTGGCTTTTAGGGGTATCCAATGGGTCCTTCTACATAGTGGCCAGCAAATTTGTAACATCAGCTTGAAGCCTCATTCATTTCATTTGAATGGGTAGCAGCAAGTAGCCATGATGTTGCTTTTTATGTGGACGGGCCCTCAGGAACCGGAAGGTAAAATGAGTTCATGATCTTCGTAGGAACGAGTTGTGATATTCGATATTCCACGTGTATCACTTCAAAGATTTCTTCACTATAGTGCTGTTCTTCATTGCAGTGTTCGCGCTTCTTTTTCCTCCCCCCTTGATGTTTCGTGCTCCTTTTTTCTCAATTGCAGTAGTTCTGAATCGCCGCTGGCATGTGTCTGCAGTGTAGGGGATGATGGTGTCGATGTGTGTTGGCTTCCTGTAAATTCTTATTCTAGTGTGAGTGTTAGGTCCAAGTAGCTTATGGTCTCACTACTCTTTTCAACAGTCAATTTGAGGCTTTGATTCATCGCATGCGTTTCCAGAAGGAATTGGTCCACCTGGCTATCAGTACTTGATCACACAATTAGTAGTATATCATCTACTTATCTAGCACAGTATTTTATCGAGTTTCTGAATTTGCTACCTTTCAATATCTCGCTGTCCATGTCATTCATGAATATCTTCGCCATCAGTGTCGGTGACAGCGATGGTTGCATCGCTAATCCTTCTTCCTGGCTGTAAAACTTCTTATTAAATCGACAGTAGTTCTGGTTCATTATTTTGGCGTACTTCAGCCCCTCAAGATTTTCATGGTTCCCGTTGTTTAGCTCCTCCTCTGGTATGGTACCAAATGTGTTTGTCATGTCCAAGGATACCAGTTTGTAGCCTCAATTTCTATCTTGCCCAATCGCTCTATCGCTTCTCTGTGGTTCACTGGTAATTTGCTTTCAAGAATCTGGTTGCCCTCGGATGCTATTAAGAACCAGCGGTCTCATCGGATGGTTGTCCTTGTGAATTTTTACATGCACTTTGAATTTTGGTGCTACCGGGTTCATCTCAAGCGCCCTCTTATCACCAAGTATACATTGTTCTCTTTCAACAGTTTTCAGGCTGTTCTGATATTTCTATTAGAGCCCTTTGACAGCTCTTGGTATCCCTTTTCTACAATGTACGACTTCATTTCATGTGTGTGGTCGTCCTTCTCCATTACCGCTACCAAATTACCTGTGTCCGTCTTTGTCAAGATCAGATGGTTTTGTCGAATCTCCTTCTGTAGATTTGTGACCTTCCTGTGCATTATCATTACGCTTTTTGTCATTGGTTCGGCGCATATTCTCGTAGACGTCCAACAGTACTTTCTCGATTCTCACGCCGTGTGCTTTCGAGCTTACTGCGTGTCAATTTCTTTGATTTGTTGCACTTATATCTTTTCCTATAGCAATATTCCTTCTCTTTGTGTGAAAGTGGAGCTTAATAAGTCTTGGTTCTGGGAGCGAGATGGTCCTTTGGTATCGCTGTCTCTTTTTTTCTTTCTCCCTTGGTTCCGCGCCGGTTCGGCAAGTTTGCGGCGATTATAAAAGGATCCCGTCGACTGTGCCTTATTTCTCGCATTCGTTACATAAGTTTCACTGTTACTTTCATTATGTGCAAAATATTTGCAAAAAAACGTTACGTCTATGTGAATCTTCGGTCAGCGGTATACTTCTATAGTTTGTCATGCAAAAATGAGAAATCGAATTTGAATACCGAGTATCCCACGTGAGAATAGCTTTCGTTTTCATACCAAATACTTGGTTTATCCTATCAAAGTCGTCACGAAGTACTCGGTATCTAAAGCTTGTAGTCAATTCAGACGCACTATTGTTTGCAATGAGAATTGATTGTTTTAACTCTCGTGGTCGGCTGTTGCTTCTCACGTTAACCAGCAAAGAGAATCTCATTCGTTCTCTTGACTTGCGTGAGTATGCGCAGTAGGTTTCAAAAACACGTTATGCATACATTCCACTAATTTCAGCTCTCTCTGCAACAGTGCATCCATGTTACAATGGAATGGAAATTCGGATGGGTCCATCTGAAGATTTGCAGTGAAAGTATGCTAATCGCAAAAATAATTGATTGCAGAATATCTTCGCTACGTAATCGCGTTCGATGGCCAGTTTTACCAGCGCGAATTCATAGCTAACTTGGGGTCAACTGACCACCCGATTTCGGGTTGTTAGGGTGACGTTAACCCGATGTTAGCCGGTGAAACTGGCCTCGAGTGTGGAAGCAGATCTTAATATTGAAGGAAATAGGTACTGTTAAACCAACCTCAACTATTAGAAGGTGAGCGGATTAATTGCTATGTTCTCTCGAAAGTTGAATCACTGGGTCCTATCAATAGATGCTGTACCCATTATTCAGATCAAAGACTGAGCTTGTAGCAGTGCAAATATGTCCCCAGAAACCTTCACGGTCACAGAATTAGGACGGCGACATTTCAAGCTGTCCCGATCCTTATTCGCCACGGTTCTCATCTACCTTCTAATTCGCGTTCGTTGACTTTGTCACAGTTTCGGAAAATACATTCTACTTCGAACATGCAACAGAAGTTTCATGTCTTCTTGCTGTAAAATTAGTCATCATTATTCGATCGTACGATATTAAAATTTTCAGAGCCAATCATGGGGAGGTAAACGGGTTCGCTATAACTTCAAAGCGATGAGAGATGATTTTCTTTTTGATTTAGAGCTCTACTCTTGTGAGAGGGAGTCTCGGAAAACAGGATATTGATCCGAAACCGATTCAATTCACAAACCATTACTCATTGAATCCCTGCGGACCTATTGGAAGATGAAGATATCTTATTAGTTTCCAGCTGTTGAATTCAGTCGTATGCTATTGGCCTCGATGCTGTATACAATGTAAATAAATCTGTATTTTCGGACAAACGGCGGTAAAATTACGGTTAGTTCTGCTTTCTTCGTCGTGCCCATTTGTCTTTTCTTTCTTTCTCGTTTGAAGAAGAGAAAGAGGAAAAAAAAATACCTCGTTCATCTGGTACAGTATGCGGAAACATTGCCTGTTGTGTGTGTAACATGATATTTCATATTTTCTTCTCGCGTCAATGAATCCGTATTTCTTCCTGGTGAACGTCGAGTTCACGAATTATTTTAGTGTACTTCTTCACGATTATGGGTGTAGTGTAACCGAATAATGCTTGCGTTAGGAATCGTGTTGAATGAATAAAATATCCAACACGCGGTACGAAGGTGTAATTTCTGTCCAAAAAAATTCCTTACGATCTTTCCTTGATGATGATCGCTGATGAACAATCTCTGGTTTCTTTGTGCCTCACTTTAGCTCGAGGTGAATTCTAGTAAACGTTATGCCCTCGTGAAAAAATATTTGGAATACTAATTTGGTAGTCAGGCGTTTGATGAACGAACACTGTGGTCTTGTACGAACGCATTAATGAATTATTTTAGAAGTTGATGGTACAAAGAAATGATTAGAGATCCCATTTGTTTTTGTGACGAACGTTCGACGTGAATTATGGATCAAAACTTCTGAAGTATATGACTAGAAAGTCCGCCTATATCATTATTTTGAGTAGAGGAGGTCTATCTACTTTTAAACAATGTATGTTCAAGCAATCGGGGATCCGATGACGTTTTCCTCGGGACCGCTTTTCTTTCTGCGGGGCTGAATCTAGAAGCAAAAGATGGAATTTGTCTGCTTTCAAAGCCCAAACAGGTATCAGAAAGGGTGGGCGGTGAACGAGACATTATTTCTGAACCATGAAAATTGCGAATCCACATAGAGGAACTGAATATGCGTTGAAAGCATTGCTATTTCTCTGTATTAATACTAATGTAAAGCAGAAGAGTCGGGCGAACGAGTATGCAATATGATACAAATAAATATTGATATTATTGACGTATGTTTGTAAAGACAAAAAACCTCGAGTTGTAAATGATTCAAAAACTTTTTATTAGGATCTTTTCAGTGCTTGTTTCAGATATGGTTGGGACAAAACTTCCTGCGATCATTTTTGAGGAGGAGAAAATAGAATAAGTTCGAATTTAAGGAGGTCCATATTTGGACAGCGAAACAACGTATCGTGTATTTAGACGATGGCTAGATTGTTATATCTTAATCTCTTGGGAACATTCTATTATAATAGCACCACCCAGCGCGTTCCTAAGCCAAACAGATCACCTACGTCCTATACGTTTAAGAATGTCGAAGTTTCCTTCTCATCAGAGAAAAAAATGTTGTGAGTCTCATTTTGTTCTGCGATTTCCGTGCATCTCAAGTGCGATTAGGTATGATAAATTCTTGAACAGTGAAAGAATTTCTTTTCCGGTCTAGTCTCCACGAAGAGCGTGAGTAACTGAATCCCTGAGCGAAGACGGAGGCTGAATATGCTACCCTCTGCATAGTTTTTTGGATACATCTAATGCCTTCGTCATCCACTATAGATGGAATAAAACGTCGTCGATTCGATTTTGAGTGCTCGGTAGAATAGCGAACATAACACTGAGAAGTGATGGGCCTTCTTCATCGTTTTTTAAACAGAGAACCTATTTTATAGGGGCCTTTTGGTGAAAATATTCTCCGACAAATTGTGATTCCCGAAAAGGCGGTGATTCTGACCAACGTTAGAGACTTGAAAAAATTTCGTCTATACTGCTATATTTATAACTGGTGAGGCTTGGAAAATTGTCGATTCGAAGCTGAAGTCACTTGGATGTTTTCCCGGGAAAGATGCACTTGCCTGGTTAAATTGTGGTAAGGAGGGACGAAGCTCTGATGTATTTCAGAAACTTGGAAAAATTTCAACCGCAAAGGGATGTCGATTTTAGGGATTTAACGAAATTTCGATGACGTGACGTGGGACTTGGAAAAAAGTTGACTTTGGAACTTTATATATAAGAGGGAACTGAGCGTAAGGCAAGGATTTTTTCGAGTAACTTGCCAATAGCTAAGAGCAGAGATATCCGTCTGTATGACTCTTTTTCTGTTGGAGGTTTTCCAGGTCTCTTGATCACTTATATATGTGCTGTTTTGAGACACTTGGGTACATACTGTAGTCTGATACTGGTATTGGAGAGGCGTATTAGCATTACAATACCTTTACGTGGTAGTTGTAGGTGAAATCGCTTCAGTTCCTGGAGCTTTCTTCGGGTCCATGTTCTTAATTTCGTTGATCACTTCATGTGGTGTCACTAGCTTGACCTGGACTTCTTTTTGGTAGTTTGTGGTGGTGTTGACCTGGAGCTGGAATGTGCTTTCTAGGTGCTGTGCAAAAATCTCAACTTTGACTGCATTAGATCTGCTCCACTTTCCTAAGTGGTTTTTCAGTGGTGGGATGTGCGCCGGAGATCTCTTGAATCTGCTTATGGCTCTCCATAACGAATAGTTGTTTTCTGTTTCAGGACTCAAGTTTTCTAGGTAATCATGAAAGCTGTCCTGTCTGAACTTCTTGATGCTTGTGTTGAGCTGGTTACTGATTCTATTAAACTCATTCTTGTAAGCAGGGTTACGAGTGTTGTACCGCCCTTCATGAGCTTTGCGTCCTTTCTTGATTAATTCTCATATTTTCCATGGATAGCTTGCTGCATAAGATGGAGATTCTTTTGGTGGTGGTGGTGGTGGTGGTGGTGGTGGTGGTGGTGGTGGTGGTGTAGAGCTAGCTGCGGCTGTTTCAGCTCCTCTCTAGTTCTGAGCTTCACCTTTAGGTCGATCAGATTCTGTAATTTTCCTCGAAAGTCATCCCAGTTAGTATTTCTGTTTTGTCAGGGTGGGTTTCTTCTTTTTCCTTATTATGGCAGAACTCAGGGTCAACATCACTGGCGTGTGGTCAGCTGAAAGGTCTTCTATCCCTATTGTTTCTTTGAAGGCAAATAAAATGCCTTTACTGATATAAAAGTCGATCAGGTCAGGAATTTTATGCATCCCCCTCTCCGCTTGGAACTTCGCTCTCACCTCTGCAAGCCACAATAGTGTTCGGGACAGTGGGTCGTTACGTTTATAGAAAGGCGATCGTATGTATGTATAAGAAAAAAATAATTTCAATCAATTATAAACTCGTATGTGGCGTATACGTGTGTATTTAACAACTTCTCCACGCAAAATCTCAGATCGATGCATGCAGAATTCCAATGACGAGAAACAGAGAAATAAAAACTGGAATGATCGGTTAAATAATGATTTTATCGCAACCCAATGCAATGTAAAATTACGAATTTGTTGCATTCGCCTTCTATAAAGCACCTTAATAAAATGTCAATTGAATGCTGAATTAGATTGGGACAAAAATGTATGACATCTTCAATAAATTACGCCTATATACTTTCCCTTTCGTCGATTTCATTGCTGCATCTCATTTTTTCTGAAAAAGTAAGATAATTAAATACGTACATCCATCTTACGAAGTACAGTATTTCGAAATTGCGCAAAAGGGTATCGGATTTCGTTTGGGAAGCACCTGCGGCGGCATTTAGATCGCTAAGAAGACCGTAACATCCCTTTTACGTGATCGGTGCTGTACGTGTGTAGCTTCGCTCATTCGTATCACCATCTAAAATTTTGGGTTCTAATGTTCTTTCCACATTTAGGAAGTAATAAAGTTATGTGACGCGCGGGTATCGTCTTCCATATGACACGAATAATGGGAACCGAATTCCTCTCCTCTGACAGTTGTGAGTCTCCTATACGCCTGCTCGAGCTTTGTTTTAGCAGTAACTGGATTTTTCCCATCTCCTCTTTTGTCACGTGCGTGTGTAATTGGAAACGTTCGCGGCGCACGATTTTAGCATGGTCGCGTGAAAAATTCTTTCCAAAAAAAAAAAAAAATATGAAGGGAGGTATGTTCTGAATTTTATGTGAGGAAAGCGCACACATATCGTGAGGTACGGAGTGAACATGTGGAGATAAGTTATGATTTTTTTTTTTTAGTATTTAAACTAAATTTGGCAACCACGCGCGCTAAAAAGCCCGGAGCCATTTGGAATATATAAGGTAGTTGTTAATGTGAGTTCGCCTACATGCGCGCACACACACATATAATACTCATACACATACATACATCTACAAAGTGGTCTGCATCTGGCTGTACATTAATAGCAATAGATTGAATAATGTCTTGCACGCGCGTTGGTCTCTCGCTAATGTGCGTGCAGGAATGCTCGCTTATGACCACTACTCTTTTTTTTCTTCCTTTCTTTTTTCTCCGTCGCTTTTTGGCTGGTATTATACCATTATTTCGCTTAGAATAAGTAGTAAAAAAAAAAAGAAATTGTTTCGATGTTTGATATTTTTATATGTTTGATTTTTACTGGTAATAATTTCAAGATTTGAATTTTAGAGTCAGTACTTCTCAGTTTCCAAGAAGTCGCCTACTTTTACAGCATCTCCTTCGGACGTATGGTATTATGTTATAATAATTTTTACCGGTTCTCGCGTAATTATACGTCTGTACCTTTGCGACCCGAAGGAACGTAAATTTTTCATAATTAATGTTCTGCATTCAAATTTTCGACCAGCACTTGGTTATTTACAGGAACGAGTGTGAGTGTGTACGTGTGTATTTGCTAAAATTGTGCAGTTGAAGGAAAAATGGCAAATGAGTGATTTCTGTTTGTCTGTTCTCTTTCTTCCTCGCACGTATATACTCTCATTGTTTGGTTGCTGGTTGTAAAAAGATAATATACTAATAAAAAAAAAAAAAAAGTGAAGGAAATCTTGTAATTATAAAAGGTGATTGGATGCTTCGCTCATGTTGAAAGTCGGATGTGGCGACTGGCGACGGAATAATTGACACGAATGTCGATGCTCTAGAAGTATTCGAATCACTGTTGGTTTAGCGAAATCGAGTTTGAGCGGTCAAATCCTAATTTCGTTGTTTTCAATCTTAATTATACGTGTAGGCAGAAAATGTAATATTACGAGTACGAAATAACGATGTCTGCGTTGTGGCTTGGAAATTCGTATAATGACAGGGAACGAATGGAAAGTGCTGAGCTTAGAAACGTATCTCGGAATGCTCGATGATAATAATGAAAAAATATGGAAGTTGTCATCACGGTATCTGTGGTGTAGGATAAATTTCTCATCGTATCTATAAGGCGTATTCTCGGTTGGAGGAACGTCGATGTGAACTGCGCTATGTCTATCATCAGGATGAACGCGAGTCTGGTCGATAGCGAGTATTTCAATTACTAGTTTAATGATACGAAAAGTATTTCTTCGAAGTCACCCTTTTTTCAATTCTATGAAAATGAAGAGGCTGATGAGGTGCGAGTAATTATGATTGATTAGATGAGCGTGGGCTGTGCGCCCAGTCAGCAGTTTATCACTGCTCGGTAAATTAGTCTTTCATGGCGTATTTTTAAAATTCCCATCCGAACTCGACAAATTGTGTAATTGGTGCCATCAGCGTGATAGTGCTTTGATTGAGGTTACATTTTTTGCTTTTCTTTTAAGATGATGTAGGCTGCTCTATAATATTTGTCGGAAATCTGCATAATATATTCTTGTGCACAACTTTATGAGAAGTTGGAACTGTGGAAAACTTATTTTGAGTATGATGAGCACAGAATATTGAAAAAATCTCTTGTGTACAATTCTATACTTCGTTAGTCTTCTTCTTCCGGTGTCTCACGCATGCTTGCGCGTTGACGATCCTATTCGGCATTAGACATGTAGCCTCCTTCTTCAGCCGCCCGAACCAAGTCTCCAATTCCCTGGATACCGCTCCATTGGCGTATATTTTTCATCCACGATGTCTTCTTTCTTCCTCGCCCTCTCTGGCCATCGATTTTTCCCTGTATGATTAGGCGGAGAAATTGGTACCTAGGGCCTCTTATCACGTGTCCAAAATAGGCTGTCTTCCGTTTTTTGATGATCTTCATCAACATCCGCTCTGTGTTTGCTTGCTCAAGCACTTCCACATTGGTTACCCTCTATGTCCATGAAATCTGTAGCATCCTCCTATGGAACCACATCTCGCAAGCCTCCAGCCTTTTTACTGCTTGCTTTGTGAAAGTAGCCGCTTCTACCCCATATAGGAGGACTGAGTACACATAGCACCTTAGCATACGTTGTCTTGTTGCTAGATTAACTGCTCGATCGCTCAGGAAGTTCCTCATTTTCCCATAAGCTGTCTTGGCGTATCCGATTCTTCGTCTCACTTCGGTCTCTGGGTTTAGTAGGTTGGTCCCCAGATATTTGAATTCTTCTACTCTCTCCACCAGCTCGTTATTAATGACCAGTTCTGCATCAAGGTGTTCTTCTCGGCTGATGATCATGAATTTTGTTTTCTTCACATTAATCCTCGGGCCGTATTCCTGCCCTATCTCGTTTATGCTGTCCACCATTTCCTGTAGTTCTTCTCGAGAGTCACTCATCAGTGCTGTATCATCGGCATAGCGGATGTTATTGACGTACTTTCCATTTATTCTGATCCCTATTTCCTCATCCTGCAGGGCTTCTTTAAATATCTCATCTGCATATATGTTGAACAGCAAGGGTGATAGGATACATCCTTGGCGTACTCCTCTCTTGATAGCTACGGTTTCAGTTTCGTTACCTTCCACAAGTACACTAGCTGTTTGCTCCCAGTACAGCTTTTTAATAATTCTCAAATCAAAAGGGTTTATATGCCGGCATTTTAGGATCTGTAGCAGCTTCTCATGTTTCACGCGATCAAAGGCCTTTTCATAATCTAGGAAACAGATAAACACATCTCTCTCTGGTCTCTACATTTCTGAAGGAGAACGTTGACTGCAAGGAGTGCTTCTCTCGTTCCAAAATCCTGCCGAAATCCAAACTGGATCTCTTCCAGAGAGCTTTCACAGGCTCCTCGGATTCTAGCATGGATTATTCGGATGAATGCCTTCAGTAGGTGGCTCATAGGCTTATCATTCGGTATTCATCACACTTGCTGGCTGTTGCTTTCTTTGGAAGTGTAACAAATAATGACTGTAACCACTCGTTTGGTATTTCCCCAGTTACACATATTTCATTGAACAGTTTCGTCAGTTTCTTCAAGTTTTCTTGGTCCAGCAGCTGGATTATTTCGCTGTATATTTCATCTGGTCCAGCAGCTTTCCTGGGTTTTGCCATTTCTATGGCGTGGGTTACTTCTGCCTCTATTATATCGAGTCTTTCTTCTTCATGTAGGTCTGTTTCTACATCTTGTCTCACATCGTTAAACATGGACTCTATGTATTTGACCCAGACTTTCCGTTTGTCCTCGGCATCAGTCACTAAGTTTCCATCATCCGCTACCAATTTAGCTAGAATTTTCCTTCGAAGCAAGCCAGTAACCTCCTTAACTTTACGGTGCATAAGCTTTAAAAAAGGACTTCCGGGTGTTGTACAATTGTGTCACCACTGCAGAACAAGGCCTTAAACCTCACTTTTCATAGTATAACACTGTGATCTTGTGTCGTGATTGGTTCATTCTTCAAGCATATTAATTCTTACAAAACGACGGCTTCCTTAACGGAGTTAAACGAGGAACGCAGGGAACCTGTTTTATGAGTCAAATAGGATTTGGTATTGAAAATTCAAGGAAGCCTAGACCTAGATAAAGCTAATATAAAGAAGGCCTAGACGTAAAATAAGCCTAGTATAATGTAGTTTGAAAGTCCAAGTTTTTCTCAAATCTCGAGCTATTTATGATAGGAGGGAGACTTGGGAAAATTTGTCCCCTATCATATATAGCTCGAGAGTCAAAAGTTTTCCAAGTCCCTCTTCTATCATATATAGCTTCAGATTCGAAATTTTTTGTAAGTCCCCCCTCCTATCATCTATAGCTCGAGAGTCGAAATTTTTTCTAAGTCCCTCTCCTATCATATATGACTCGAGAGTCGATATTTTTCTAAGTCCCTCTCCTATCATATATAGCTCGAGAGTCGAAATTTTTCCAAGTCCCTCTCCTATCATATATGGCTCGAGAGTCGAAATTTTTCCAAGTTTTTCGCTGGACGGCGCACGGCGCACGCCAGATTTCTCAAATAGCCCCCATAAAACAGGTTCCCTGTTAATATGACTCGTCAATCTTATTTGTTATGGTTGGGATTTGTTGAATCTGTGCTGCGTCTCTATTGGCTGCCATGTTTGCTGCCGTCTTATTGGTCGGTTCTGTTTTTTTCTCGTCCAATCACCAAGCTAAGTAACACTGTCCAACAGTGTTTTGGGAACATTGAAAACAAAAGTTGATTCTAAAGTAGATTTTCACGCTGAAAACGATTCCGTTGCCCATTTTTTCCTAGCACGTCTCAGTTTTCCTCAATTCTGAGTTAAAGTTGTGAAAAATGCCAAAATTGACCAACTTTAATGGGGACAATAAAAGCTGAGATTCAAAATTAGAACCTTCCTTGAACGCAGTGACGTGCTCCATATACCTTGGAGATTGTATCAGAAAAAAATTGAGTCAATCCAAACTGAAGGATGGGTTTCATTCAAGTTTTTGAAAATCAATTATTCAAATTTTCAATTCTCGTTTCTAATTATTCCCCTAACATTCAACGTTCATCATTTCTGCTATTTGAGTACCATCACACAAAAATTATTAGAATAAAAATAAAAATGAAGATTTATTTCACCTTTTAGTATTTTTAATGCAAACTATGATCAAAACTTACTGTTCCAAGAAAACAACAATATCATTGTTTTTCGATCACTTTATTGCCACACTGATTTATGATCAATATGTTAGCTGGTTTTCTTGCAGAATATCTTTTCAAAAAATTGTAATTTCTCTGTAAGCACTCATCTGATTAAATTGAGATTTTTTATTTTCATTGAAGAGAGTTCAAGTGTATTTTATTTCAATAATGTTTCTTTAGAACGCAGCAAAATAATTGATTGATATTGTCAATTTGACAACATTTTCGAACACTTCAACTGGTATTACAGAAAAACTAGACGTGCTGGAGAAAAACGACTCGCGGAATCGTATTCAGCGTTGAAAATACTTGAAGAATCAACTCGACTTTATCATGTTGCTGCAAAAATTTTTTTTTTTTTTTGGACAGTGTAATTTTTTGCTGTCAAATGTGTTTATATTCTTCAAGAGGCTGTTTTTTTTTCTCTCTTTGCCTTTGCTATCTCCATCTATTTCCACAGTTTTCTTCTTTTTATGGGGTTTTCTAGATTTATAACCCACTGTGCTGTTTTCAGTGACTTCCTATTTTCTTTTTCCCTCGATGTTCCATGTTCCTTCTTCCTGATGTTGAACTTTCTCCCAGTTTCATCAATGTAGATAGGGTCCTTCGTCGATCTTGGTATCCGTGTTCTACAACTTACGACACTGTCCTCCTTTATTAGAATTGAATTAATTTGCCAGATCGTCTTCTGGGTATGTGTGACCTCCCTTTGAATTACTTACGTTCTGTCATTGGTTTGGCGTATATTTCCTTGATATCCAATTTTGATTCGGATGGCCATGCGTTTGTACTTACACTTGTTCAATCTCTCTGCCTGAACATACTTGATGCCTTTGAGGTTCTAGATTGTGGGTGCAAAGTTGTGCGTTGGCATCGTTGTCTCTTCCCCTCTTTCTCCTTTGTTTCGAGTCAGTCCAGCACACGTTTCTGTTTGATCTCACGCGATTTTTACGTACTCCTCTCTTTCGTTGCTGAATACCGCTTCTTGAAATTCTTCATGGTTCTGCGAGTTGTTCAAATAGAAATATTGGTCATACAGGAAATCTTACAGCTTGGTGACTCTCTTGTACAGTTCATTCATTTCGTTTATTACTCTCAATCTTTCGGCTTAGAACTTGCTGGTGTGTCCACTGCTGATGCTCAGTGTTTTTTAACCCCGTCTGCTAGGGAATGATAGTTTGATGTGTATGATTTTTCGCCTCCCCTCGTCTCAAATCTCCCAAAAGGTGAAAAAACTTTTGAAAAATTTTACGAAGTAGAGAGGACAATCATTTCCGAGTCTCGATCGCACCAAAATTGCGACCTCGTTTCTTCGCATAAACTTATGAAATTTTTATGAATACTTGGGGTAACATTCCGACAGACCTGATCTTTCTGCTCGAAGCCGCTCTCGCAATTTTCGGTATAATTCGTACAAACTTTTTCGATTAGTCGAAACTCGTTGCTCCTATCGTGTAAAGAGGAAACGGCACAACGTTACAACTTTCTTCATCGACAAGAATTTTCGGAATTCAATTCTCAAGGAAAGCCAAATTGAATAAATAAACGAACGTAGGTATATGCAGTCGCAGATCACAATGTCGCTGTCACGATGCATCTTTGCCTAGCGAGACTTAATCAAGGCTGCGCAGAGATTAATTTCGATGCATTTATATAGATTAACCAACACGACCTTGGCTTTGGTAATCCGTACGTGTAGCGCCATACAGTAACAAAATGTCACACGACTCCAGCATTTACTCATTAAATAAAATAATATAATCGTAATTTATAGCGATTGTGTGCACAGAAATGTATACCTCTGTGTGTATTCTCGATAGTGCCTGTGCGAAGGGAAATATTATCGACAGATTTGTGTGACTCTTGTGGCAGAGCGAAGATATTTAGTGTGGAGCCGTCAAGTGGGATAGGGCAGGCAACCGGAAAATTAACAAGCAGACGGACGCTGCGCGCCGTTGTACTGCCCATCAGCAATATTGTCGATGTTCCGTGTGATTTAGATGACGCGTATTATTAGTATTATTATTATTTTTTTTTGGAAGGAATTTTTAATAAGTTGAATGAACAGAAAGGAAGATGCGGGAATCTCGCGGAGAATGGCTTGTATGTAAGGTTAATTGGAAGGCTTTAGCACTCCTCTATGAAAGTATTTGCACGATGAATCTTTTCTGTATCCTATGGGTATAACGAATATATCGGTAGATAACGATCTTTCTACTATTTTTGAATACCAGCATCTGACAAAAGAGTGTGTGGATGATTATTCTGATTCGACGTCAGCGAGCATCGTGTACAATATAATACTATGGAATTCTGTAAGTAGGAACGCACGCCCGCGTCGAGAATGTAAAATGCGGTGAACGAGTTCGAGCTTTTCTACCGTGAATGCAATGTCATCAAGTAATGGCAATAAATAGTATTATAGTGCACTATTTAGGGTGAATTGCAGTCGTTTTTCTCTCTCCTTCTCACTCCGCGGCTAACTGAATCTACGGTTGATAGTCCTGGTCGCACAGTCACGCATAAAATTATTCCTCACGTTATCTTCCTGCAAAGAAACCTTCCGGCTCGTCTTTTAATTTCCGCGCATACCTTACATTGTCTATGTCTCATTTTTTTTTTTTCTTATATATTTTTCTTTTCAAAGCAAAGCTACTTCTCATTCTTTTATTCCTTGCCGATAGTTGTCGTCTGTGATTCAGTATGCTAATATACGTAAGTATATTTTTCAAGACTATTTTCATGCGAAGAAATAAATAAATATGCTCGATAAATGAAATGGAGGGGAGAGAGAAATCGAAGAACAGTGACAGCGTGCAATGTAAATTAATAAATAATGCTATACATAATACCATTTACAGTACGGAAGAAGAATAAAGAAGTAACTACAAAATAGTTGGAGAAATAACATTCGATTCTTTAAAGGGTCTGGTTGTTGCGCATGTTATAAGAAAACAGCTTATGCGGCAGCGTAAACAGCGACGACTCTTCCAAAGGTAATCAAGCTTCCTAATCGTCTACCTGACTGTAATGTTTCATTATAGGATATAAAATACCTACATCGCGTCCGAAACTTATCCTCTCTGTAGTCTTATTTTTGAAATTTCATCCTGATCCTGTGCTCGATATTAATCAAGGCTCGTTGGTTTTATCGTCGTATTTGAATAAATTGGAAATGGAACTACAGAACTCTCTTGAAAACAAAGACTATTATTAAAGGGTTGCATTTATCGGCACGCGAAGGAAATAATGTAATCACGCGAAAAAAACAGGAAAATCACAACTTTTTATTGAAAGTAAAGCAAAAACAAAAAGTACACAATAAATGATGGTAATCACGCGAAAAAAAAGTATTGGCCGTGACAATTGTTATACAGAACGAGATTTTAAGAAATGAACAGGATCCGACAGCACGCGAAATTATACTGGTACCCGGTAACTGTATAATTAACAAGAAAAAAAAAGGAAAACAATTATATCAATAGAGCTTTCTTGACCAGAACTGGTCAGCCTCTTTTTTTTTTTTTTTTTTTTTTCTTATTTTACTTTTGTGACCAAGGAGCACCAATTTAGCAGCTGAGGGTACCACCACACGTTTTTGTTGAATTTGTACCCCCAGAGAATGTTGACAGATGAATTTTTTAATGAAAATCGGGCACGTACAAGTGGAGGAACCATCCCGATTCAATGTAATCATCCAAATGTCCATCCTCCATCGCTTGAAATTGTCGAACGATTTCCATTTGTGACCTGCAATGAGAAAAGGATGCTCATTGCCCCCTGACAGGAACACCATTTCTCTCTGATTGGATATCTAATCAGAGAGAAACGGTGTTCCTGTCAGGGGGCAATGAGCATCCTTTTCTCATCACAGGTCACATTTATTCTCCTCTCGTTCAAACTTGCGTACCACGGTACTTCTGATTGGTTTCTTAGAACTTTCACAATATTCATGAATGTACGTTAAATCCATGAATCAATCCTTTTGAAGAACAATATTTATTTTTCTTCAGATATTATAAGTTGATATCGCGTGAAATTATATTAATAAGGACGTGTGTACATCGTCGCGTGAATCAAATATTAGAAGTAGTTATTTTCCGTATTTTTTACTGTGAAAAATCTTCGCGTTCAAATATTCAAATACTTGTAGAAACATGAAAATCTGTTAAGAGTCGTCCCACATCCTGATGAATTATAGTATCGGGCTTACGCTGAGTCGATTCTTTTCTTCATTTCATGGAAAACGTAAAATAGCGATACTTCGGAAGAGAAAGTAATGCCGAAATATTCTCAATAATTCATTTTGTAGATGCTTCAGGCAAGTCTTAAACTGCGGCACAAAAACTGAAAATCGTCCATATTGCTATCTGAAAGAAATGAGAGAATATCCATATTGGACTGGGATGCTGGCTGACACAAATATGTTTCTAAGAGGTTCGGAATTTTTTTAAATTTCGGACATAGTTCAGCCTGCTTTCTTCCCTCTGTATGATTATTTTGAGACTGAAAATTTTTTCATTTAGGCTTCTTATTGGGTCAACTATCTTTCCCTTTTCCTCGTCTGTAAAGTCCAAATCTTATAATTTCACTCCCAGATGACGTCGTACCGTTCTTCTATCTCAAAGGTCTTTATCCCCGTTTCCCAATGACCCATGTGAGGTCCATTTTCGGTCGACACAATCTACGTTGACTCCACAGAAAATTTCATTTCTTTCAGAGTCTTGCCCAAAATTGGCTTCGGTATCAGTTCGATTCAATTCCAACTCATTTGCCACGTCGATTTCAGGTCGACTTCTCCACGTTTTTCTAATGACCTGAAATCAACTGCTCTTTAGGGTCGATTTGCAGTTCCCTGATAATGTACCTTGGTCGACTTTCGATCGACCTTAAATAGGAGTCAAACTCTTTAAATTCTACTACTGCTCTGTTGGGTCGATTTGCAGTCTGGTTGACTTTGAATAGACCTCAAATCGACGTCGATCTGAAGTCAATTTCGTGTCGACTTCTTCAAATTTCTTATTGACCTAAGATCGACTGCTCTGTTTGGTCGATTTGTAGTTCTCTGGTGAGGTAGCCCGGTTGACTTTAAGTGAGCAACATATCGACATCGATGTGAAGTCAATTTTGAGTCAACTTCTTCAAATTTTTCTTTTAATCTGAAATCGACTGTGTGGAGTCTATTTCAAGGAGGTCCGGTGTAATGTATCGTCGTCGATCTTGAATCGACGTCGATTTCAAGTCTACTTCTCCAAATTTTTTGATCGACCTGAAATCAACTTGCTCTGTCGCGTCGATTAACAGTCGATTTTTAGTTTCTTGGGAATTCAAATCGACATCGACGTGGAGTCGATGTACCGCCACCCCTTTGATGTGTTCTGCTTATTTGGTGACTTCGCTACTCGCAGACAGAATACGTGTAGTAATTATATAACGTTGACCATGAAGAGTCTTAATTATGCTTGACCAATGCAGCATTCGTCGAATTGATACAATATGGACGTCGATTTCAAGATATCAAGAGTTCGATTCTGAACCATCAGCACTTGAAATAATAGTCGTCATCAATTGCAAGTCTCTAGCCAATGAGTGACGTAAAATGGCCCCAGAAGATATATTCTCCGAGAGTGGACTGAATTTTGACGTCACCTGTGAGTTGATGGTAAAAAGGAGCATTCGATTTCAAGTCGACTTCCAGTCATTTTGGTCCATTGGGTGAAACTTGAAATCGACGTCAACTCTTCATTCAGAAGTTTTCCAAGTTCCCGTGATGAGACCTTGGCATTAAAGTCAACTATTTTTCAAGTCCCTACATTAAAATGGGGTTCCAGACCATTGGTTGAAAAGAAAGAAAGTAGTTCGAAGTTGATATTTTGGTTATTGTTTTGAAAGAAGTTCATTGGTTCATCGTACGTCTCAGCTTAAGGATTGACTTTTTGAATCAGTGTACAAATCAACCTGTAATGAAATTCATATAATACTGATTAATGAGATGCTGGAAAGGATGTAGAAATCCATTGTAGCTTACTTGATCTGCTGGCATTCTTTCTATACGGAATTTCGATGGCTATAAGCTTTCAATTAATGCAGTGTCGTAATGAATAAAGTGCAAAAAATCGGTTTATACGAACTAATGTGGGGATTAAGAAATGAAGTAATTTTCTTCGAGACTTCTTTCCTCATTTCCAGCGAGTAAAAGTACCGATTTAGAGTAATTTAACTCGACCATATTGGAGTGATCTATATGGTCATGGCTTTTCTCCGCCTCCTTCCATCACAGCTGTGCTGGGTTTAGTATACCTGATTTTTCTGTCCATGAAATGAGAATACGTATATCCACGAGCATTCATAAGAAAACAAAAATAATGAGAAGATTCCAAGACCTATCTACGGTATTTAATTAGGTTCAGAAGTGTCGAGAGCAGATCAAAATAGGAATTTAGCTGGAAGGCGTTCAAGCACGACAGCTTCTGTTTTAGTATGCAACCCTTAATATTATACATTTGCGGCGTTCATTCTCGTATCTTTACAGTCAGTCTCTGTTGTTCGTGCTGCTTAAAAAAAAACTTCTACGCACACACCTACAGATGTACGTGTACGTATAGTAAGCAATATATATATGCGTAAGTTCCGTGCACAAGTGTTACATAGTAGCCTACAACAAAATGGAACAGTGCGGCAGTTCGCCGAGTAACCGGTTTAGGATCACCTCATACAAATTATGTTCGCCGGATTCCAGCATCGCGATGATTTGATACAATTCCTTCGTACGGCGGCGCCGACGTCGTCAATCCGCAACACTACAGCGATGATTTCGTCTCCGTTATATGTAGAGCTAAAATCGTCTCTAGTTTTTTTGTTCTTCTTTTTGATGGTTGAATTTTGTCAAAACTCGATGTCCTCTTCCACGGTCTCAGACTGTACAAAGAAAAAGGTCGAGAGATACCATGTGCATGTGCAATTCTGACCGGAGGTAATTTCATAGGCAGCTCACAACAGTTCACTGTGATGTTAGCACGTTTCAGGTGAACCGGTTTTTTTTTTTCCTACTTTTTAAACGTGTAAAGTTCTCTACGTATTTTCGTTATTTTGCGCGCTTTTTCCCCGTATAAATTCTGTACAGTATGCGCACTCACTACGCATACGAAGATTTTCCTGCTTGACTTTGTGCTGAATAATCAAGATTGTACTTTGGTCAACTTTTACAATGTAAACGATTCTATCGGTGTATTTTTTTATGTCTTCTTTTTTTTTTCTTCTTCTGAAGTACACGTTGCAAATCTCGAAGCAACATTGAAATCGAATTGGGAAAAGATGATTGCGTCAGATAACGCGGTGGGCACTTAAGTTGTAAAGTACAGTTAGAAGATATTTATATACGCCACAAAAAAAAAAACTGAAAAAGAAATGAGCAGAAATAAAAAGAAACGCGGGAATGTACTCGTATAAAACCGGAAAATATGAGATAATAAACGCGCATAAACCTTAATGAATAAAATGAAAATGTTATTCTCGAAGCGGGGAATGATAATGAATATTCGTTTTGGGAAATAGTTCGCGGTTAGTTGGGAAATATCGCCAAGATGGACACGTTGAAATACCGGCGAATCAGCGACTATGATAATAAATTATTTCTTCGGGTTGACGAGCGTCGTACTGGTTCTGTAAAAAATGAAAATAGCCGCTTTCTTCGACATTATCGGGTAGTGGTTCAGTATGTCGACCGCAGTTCGCGGATTAATGCGGAGCAGTCAACGGTTTGAATGGATTCGGAATGGAGTATCATCGTCGTTGATTCGTGGCCTTGTCAACGAGAGGATTAGGGCCAAGGTTTGTCGGCGACCGGTCTCGAACAATTTGAGGAAGTTCAAATCACTGGAAATGTGAACAATACGAAAGACATCTGGCTTAGAAGTGAATTCTGAGAGGAAATGAAGATTGATTTTGATGGATTGGAAGTCGAAGTGGTTAAAGAAGTGTAGTAAAATGGTACTGCCTATATGCTCGTGTAAGTTTTGGATTCTACCGAAAAAAACTCACGGGTTCTTTAACGGAGTTGAACGAGGCGTGGTAGGGGATCTGTTTTAGGGGGACGTAGAACGTCATCAGATTGTGACGTCCCAAGGCTGACCTATGTTATCAAATTGTGACGTTACTGATTTGGACTGTGGAACTACATGTGATAGGAGGGCGACTTGGAAATACTCACGGGTTCTTTAACGGAATTGAACAGAGGGAGGCAGGGAACCTGTTTTATGAGGTACGTGGGATCTGAAAAATGTAGATTGTGACGTAACAAGGCTGACCTATGACGTCATCAAAGTGTGACGTCACAGGCCAGGGGGACTTAGAGGGGGTTGAGCTCCGAGCTTTGCTAGCCGGCCGGATGGTGGACGGCGGACGTTTTTTCCGATCCCCCCCCCCGAAAAGCTTCAATTCCTTGGGCTACTTTGAGTCACTCTCCTTGACGCAAAAAGGTCATCCTAATCCTTTGTCCTTTTACGCTTCTCAACTCCTTTCTATCTATACTGCAATGCTAACTATCTATCTCTCGCCCAGCTCTCGAAAGCATACGGCTTCACCACATGTATGATAGGAGGGAAACTTGGGGAAAACAACTGATCTATGACGTCATCAGATCGTGACGTCACAAGACCTCCGAGATATATACCATAGAAGAAGGACTTGGAAAATTGTCCAGCTCCGAGCTTTGACCATAAATCCTCCCGTTACAACAGGTTCCCTCGATGTGTTCCCACGTCCTAACGATTGACCATCTGATGGTTTCGCTAATACCAACTCTGTTACAGTCCTGGCTATATTATCCATTTGAACCATGCTGGATTGATGTGACGAAGATGAGGGGGTTCTCGACGGAGAGTGGCGGAAGAGAAGAGACTAGATCTGACCAATTTCTTATGTATTAAACGGTTGATGTCGATGTTGTTGGCGGGCACGAGGTACTTCATGGTGGTGATCTCTTTCCTGGCATTAGAATCAGTGAGGGGAGCATTCATTGACCAGGCGATGAGCTGTGGTGTTGATGGCAACTAAGTCATGAGGGAAAGTCAAGTAAGAGAAACCCAGAGGTCTCATGAGGGACCAATTACACCTACCAAATTCTCTAAACATACGCACGAGTGTCATCTTACGTTTTTAATGTGAAAACGAGCACGAAAAATCAAGCATGAGTCCATACTGAACTTTCCCTTGTTGTAAGAAGGGCGTCTTTTGGCGTGGATCAATTAAGAAGTGTTCGCGTTCAGTCTGACTGCGTACTTGGCCAATTTTGCTCTTTTCTCACTATCCTCGGCCACGATATCAACGTGTCATCCGCTGGGCATTTCAAGAATCCTACATTGCAAATTGAATTTACGCACTTCCCCAATGGGCGCGAGAAACTTTATCGCGTTATGAGAAGCGACATTAAAATCTTCCATTTATTAACCGCCTTTGAAGTGGTGTCACATTTGAAATTGAATGGCGGCGAGCTCTTATTTTGCTCGTAACGTATCGTAGAAAATAAATTTTTTCATTTCCCAAACAGAAATGGAAATGAATTTCCTCCCACCGACGTTTCAAAAGGCCCCCACATTCAATTTCCAAATTACAAATACGTATTCGAGGTTAAACGTTCTTCCGCAGATTATTAATCAGAAAGCCTAGACCGAAGTCGTACTCGCGCAACGTCGTTTCCCATACCGGTATTCGTATTGAAATTTGTGTTGATTGACTGGATACTTGTTGTCATCCTTCGCGAGAATCAACCTCGGGTAATACGTGTATAATAATTGTATACCGAGGAGCGCGTTGAACGTTCAGTCAGAACGGTGTGCGATCTCTAAATGCAAATCCATAATCCAGCTCCAGCATTTCCATTACGAGCAGAATGTGGAAAGCACGTGTTAGCCAAGTTGGTACGCGAACCGTCTATCTTCGTACATCGAATGCGAGGCGATAATGAAGATCGGAAGATTCTGCACACACTATTTAGTATTCGCGTTCAGTAAATTAATTTCGAATTAAGTTTTTTATTCTTCTATCAATCGTAACCAGCGTCTTTCGTTTTCATTCTTATTTTTTATTCCAATCTCGAACGGTTTTCTTCAGGCGTGTATAGGGCGAAGGGAAGTTATTTATAAATTGGAAAGAAATAAAAAAGGTATGGATCTCAACTCTCGTCTGTCGCGTTCGGTTTTCTCGGAAATTTTTGTAAAGAACACGTACGTGTGCGCGCGTGCTCTTCTTCGCTTTCGGCTGATGCTCGCCGGTACGAAAGTGGTCGACGATTTCGAACGAGGAGGAAAAAAAACTGACGTGCGAGAAAGAGACAGATAGAATTGGAGGGAGATAGATCGCTTTTCCTTAGAAGCGACAAGTGCCAATGGTGTACTAACTCTCTTCTGAGGATGCAGTCTTCTTTAAAAGTTTAGTTTAAGATTCCACGAGTAAATTTGGAAGTGACTTATTGTGGTTTGACAGCGAAATAAAGGAAATTGAAGGGGACAGGGAAGAAGAGGGAATGTCCAAACAGAATGAGCTGGAAAAAAGGTTTCTCCCAAGGGGTGCAAAAGATCCAAATATCCAGCTCGTCTAGTTTGGACTTCTCCCCTTTCTTGTCGTGTACCCTTCAATTAGAATTTTCTTTCGAGTCTCTTGAAACTTAAAAACTTTATTTTCATGATATCACTGCATATTTTGCGAAGAATGCTGTCCCCCTTCCTCAGAATTATCCGTACGATGAATATGTTAAGTGTCATGTTATCAAGGAAAGATGCAGTGTACCTACACGATATTACATTTATCGTTTCTACTACAGTACTGAAATATTTTTCAGAATCGAGCTGACTCGTTGGGTTGGTTTTCATTTCCGCTCTACCTAGCAATTTTTTTGCTAGCGAAATAGGAGAGAGAGAGAGAGAAAGAAACACGTAGCACGAGCCCGCCACGAAGGAAAACCGAATGTCAAATAATTAATGGTGCAGAAAAGGAAGGCAAAAGCGGCGAAGAACGAATTAAAATTCCGACTTTAATTGATATTGGTCGATGTGACCTTGTTAACGAAATAGGCGTTAGCTGATGTAACCGAGCAATGCGTTTTTACACGGTTCTCGGTGCGCTTTGTTGCAAAACCTTTGACATGTTTTACGCGGAGTGTGAACTTGATTTAGATGGATTCTGCGGCCTATACTGCGGGAATATTTTGTTCGACGTCGATAAACGATAGGTTTTTTTCTCTCTGTATATCGCAGGGATGTTGTTTATTCTGTCGTAATTTCTCCGAGCTTAGCATCGATCGCGCGTATACCGGAGAAAGAAATAGAGAAAAAAATACTTCGATTCTCTTCTTCGGCTGGCGATGATAGTCCCCTGACCTAGCTTAACATGAATTACAGTGTAGGTAATAGTTGTCCTCACTGAGCTATTTTTATTGTCTTCGCTGGTTGCACTGTGACTTCGAACTGAAATAAACCATGTATTCAGTTTCAAGTGTACTCTGTATGGTTAAGTGTATCTTCGGACTACTATTGACCGATGTGCTATCTTTGATGCCTTCGAGCAGCGTTCATTGCGATTCTTATAAATATACGCAAATGTAAAGTGCATTCTAATTGCATAATATTTCTGCATAAAAAGGAAGCAATGTCGCATTATTTCTGCGCGGAGACGAGTTATTGCGGTAAGAATAAATTCCTTTTTCCCTCGTATTTTTCAAACCGAGGTCTATCTTACTGTGTATTCCTTTTCTTCGTCGTCCTCTGTTTCTGTGTTGACCGCTAGACAAGGAACGAGGAAGAAATCAGTCACTTCGTACTGTGTTTACAGTGAATTGTTTCGGGCTACAGAGTCATGTTGTCGATGGTTTCGGAATGGAAAAGGAATATCTATGCATGTGCCTTCTTTTTCTTTCTCTCTCTCATTATGCAGCATGTGAAATTCATGAAACATACCTTCGGAAGAGCGCTATTTTTAAACGTGACCTTCCCTCAAATATTACCTAAAAATTTAATACTAATTTTCAAGCTTTTATTGGCCCGTTTTACAGATTTTTGCTTTCCATTTATTTTTTGTTCCACTAAATTGGCGAGAAAAAACCTTTTGAGCGTCACAGAATCAATGAACAGAATGCGCTAACGCGCCCTCTTGCTAGTACGCCCATTATACAGATTGGTGCCTGAAGGTTGTCACTTTTTTATTGGCTCGGGATGGACAGGTGAGGACAATAAGAACGAATATGAATGAGATGGTGTTGTGGAATTAGGTGGATCAGAAATAGATCATCGTGCTAATGCTTTAAACGGGTTCTTTTGAGAGGGAGTTTATGGTGCAGGCGAGACAGAGTGGTGAAGCCGTATGCTTTCGAGAGCTGGCGAGAGGTAGATAGTTAGCATTGTAGTATAGATAGAGAGGAGTTGAGAGGCGTAAAAGGACAAAGGATTAGGATGACCTTTTCGCTTCAAGGAGAGTGACTCGAAGTAGCCCAAGGAATTGAAGCTTTTCGGGGGGGGGGGGGGGATCGGAAAAAACGTCCGCCGTCCACCATCCGGCCGGCTAGCAAAGCTCGGAGCCCAACCCCCTCCAAGTCCCCCTGGCCTGTGACGTCACACTTTGATGACGTCATAGGTCAGCCTTGTTACGTCACAATCTACATTTTTCAGATCCCACGTGCCCCATAAAACAGGTTCCATGCCATCCCTCGTTTAACTCTGTTGAAGACCCCGAGAGTTTTTCAATAAATCGGGGCTTATTGGAGGATGAGCGGGATCCGGAATCATGCCAGGATGAGAAAGCATGATTTGAGATCATACGAGGAGAAGGAATGAGTTATGGAAGGTGGCGCAGTGACTGCTTTGCGATGAAGTCCAATTTGTCTTGTTCCTTAAGGTCGATATGTCCTGGTATCCGCAGAAAAGAGATGGTGGATGGTGAAGAACTTGACGATTGAGCGAGAATGAGGATTCGTTGGACGATATGATTGGTAGAATGAAAATCTTGGAAAGAGAGGCTGGTGAATGTAGCAATAAGTTCGGCAATGCCAATGGAACCGAAGTTTCTCATAAGGACGGATGAGATATACATATCCGAGTCTAGGTCCAGACTTGGAGCCGTTCGTGTAAAGGTGAGAGCGGGGAGGTTTGTATATAGAGTTGATTGTTTCGGGAATTTCAGTAAGATCAAGACGGATGTCAGGGCATGAAAAATTACGAAATAAGAGCCTTAGTTTGAAGTGCCTAAATAGTATTGAGGCGAAAGAAGGGGTGAATTACTTGGGCTGTGCTAAGAGCTTTTAAAAAGATGATAAGATTTGGATAGTGGACTGTTGAGGCCGGAATGATTGAGAGAGTGCGGTAACGGAGAGGAGGAACACCTGCCTCAGCGCATAGGCTGAGAGTAGGGCTGGAGCATGGGTTAGAAGAAGTCCGGAAGAGCAATTTTAAGGTTGTTTTGTTCGGGTGGTTGTAAATTGATGAATTGTAATCGAGTTGAGAACGGCTCACACAATTGTAGAACTCGTGAAGTTTGTGATAGGAAGCAGTTTGCTCCCAAGATTTCGATAGGGAGGGGTTAGGGGTCCAGACGATTTGGCAGTAAAGGTTGAGATCAGAAACTTGGCAGAGGATTGGATGTTGGACTCCGATTTCCAGTTATTCTCCTCTCTCATACCAATTTTGTCATCCTGATGAGACTTGAAAAATATTGACTACTAAGCGAATATATGACCTAGTAAACAATAGTCGGGTATAGATCAAATTAGGTTAGGGGCCCGAGTCAGGTCTCGAGACTATATCGCGCCCTTCATCGCGATTGATTCGCATAGGAACTATCTGATGACGTCATAGGATGGGCAAGAATCAATGTATGTTACCGTGAGATTTTCAGAGTGAAGCGCTCCAGTCTCTCTCCTAATGAGCTCCATGATCTCGACCTGATGAGACGTCCCTGGTCCTGATTGACCTTGCTTCACATACCACGGGTGGCGGAGTTTTCTCAGGGAGGACAAACGATATTTTTGTTTAATTTTTTATATCATCCTATTCCTAAATCAAGCATCTCTTAATGTTTTCACTCTTTTGTGAGGGAGGCAGTGTCCCTACTTTTCGTCTGGCGGGCAAGTTGCCTCCTCTGCCCCTCTATAACAGGCCAAAGGTGTGGGCTATGAAACAAACATGATCTTTATTTCTTGTACATGAGCCTTTCTTGTTCGAGTATTTTCAGCTTAATTTTTCATAATCGATGTTTCATCAAACGTCCAACTACCTTTTCCGGAGGCGTCAAGTCGATTCTGAGCT
This sequence comes from Aspidiotus rigidus, assembly GCA_035079385.1. NCBI lineage: Eukaryota > Metazoa > Arthropoda > Insecta > Hemiptera > Diaspididae > Aspidiotus > Aspidiotus rigidus. The sequence goes on along the minus strand of JAVHKY010000041.1, from coordinate 512,101 downwards.
ACGGAGCAGACCATGTGACGATTAAAAAATTATCAATAATGGGTTGGATCGAGGCAGTTTTGGAAGATACCTGAAAAAAATTACTGTGTCATAGCATAACTAAGATCCATGTTTGCTCAGTTCCACCTAAAAATGGATAACCTGCTGTTTTCATTAGTGTAAATTTCACCAACATTTTCCCTAAATCCCTGTCACGTATTATTTGATTTCCGGTTTCTACAAAACCGTGTGCTGTTTTCTATTTTGTTCAGTGAGAAAATCATGGTAAGGCCAGCGCAATGTCGGTCGTCTTGAAACAAAATTTGCCTCTTGTTTATGTGTCGCATATGAGTTCGCGATCTTTGTTTGTACTCGTGTTTTCTTGAAACGTGCGAATAATTTCTAACACGAACGGTCTGCACATTTATCCTGTCCTCAAGGCGCTCCTATAAAAACACATGTAGAACCGGAAAACATAACACCGTCGGTGCGTGAATTATTGTAGAACCGATGCACGGCTCGATTTAACAATAAGACGTGTAATGAAAATGAATACGCGAAGAAAAAAAGGATAAACCTGTCAAATCTATACTCGAGCAGAAGGCAAAGTGTAAAGCTGCGTACGCCGGTGAATAAAATATTCGTATTTAATTATTATTACTCTCGTATTCTTATTTCGTTTTCCATTTAGACCACTGATAACAGCTTTCTGTATGCGTATATAGATTTTAAGCGGTAGCCTCCCGCTAAGTTATTCAAATGCCTTTATTATGTTATGTAATGCTCGGGGGACAACCTGCATTTAGAAAAAAGCTTCTCGCGTACTATGCGCCGCGCTGTATGAAATATCGGCCGTAGATCTTCGCTTTCAGCCGCGAGTTCTTGTTGTGTCATCAGGATTTTGGAGAATAAAGAACAAGACCGTGTATTGCTCACTTTGTCTCCCTATTTATTACAGATTTTGGTAGAATACGTACCTTAAAATTAAAAGGAAATAGACGCCCGATTGTTTCCTACTTTTGTGTCGAAGTGTCATCCGATGATAATAATAAAAGAGAGCGTTACTATTTGTGCACGTGTTCCATTTATTAATTTTCAATTTTTCACTTAGGAAACCGGTTGCATGAGGTGTATGAACGGCGGATCAATAATAATTTGCCAACAGATGTGCGCGGACGTATTATATAAATTCTCGTTCGTACAATTCACTTGTTTTTTTTTTTTCTATATTGCACTTAATTATTTCACATTGCAAATAATGGCGTTGAGAAAATATTTCTTCGCATTCCTTCTTTTTCAATTCGCTATTTTCAGTATCCGCGATGGAACGCACATCTGTATAAATGAGTGATGTGTTCGGTGCGAATTCGCGGAAACATAGGCGAGGCGAAGTATCATTCTTATGCGCTACGTAAACTTGTCTCAGTTTTATATCTACGGGTGCATTCTCACTAAAATCGTCGTAAAATAGTTATAAGTTCTTATCGACATTATATAGCTGAGAAACGATAGAGAACAGCATCGTTTGAAAGTAGAGAAAATGTGGTGAACGAAAGCTTCTATAAAAATTGATATCCGAGTGATTTTATCTATATGTTATCAACTTTCTAAGGTATGATGTATCTTAGATTTTATGGAGGATGGCTCAGAAGTTCGGTTCTTTCGATTTCCGATCTTACAGGTACCTGCATGGTTTTAGATAATTAGAATGAAGATGATGGAAAGGTGACAGAATTTCCTATTTCAATTCATGTCAACTGTAATTATTTTCCTCATGTGCCATCTTTTGTGTAAATTTCGGTCAACCATTTAGAATGATGTACTTCTCTCTCTCTCTCTCTCTCTCTCTCTCTCTCTCTCTCTCTCTCTCTCTCTCTCTCTCTCTCTCTCTCTCTCTCGAGACTCTGTTGTAGATGTTGGTACATTTTGCTCTCTCGATTTCCTATTTGTTTCGATTTGTGTATTTTCGTTTGTTGTCGCTTTCCAACTTATACTAGATATTCCCGGCACCACCTCGTGCTGAACTTAAAATTGCAAAAGAAAAGTCCCTGCAACGCTCTCTCATTTGTCTAGGCCTGTATGACTTTGGATAATGTTAAACAATATCCTCTCGACCCGTGATCAACCGAGCTTATGCTGGAGAAGACATTAACGAAGCACTCTCGTTGTCGTTTGGATGTCATCGTTGGTGAAAATCGTTAATTAACAATTTTCATTTATCTGTATTATGCGAAAAAAATTCTGTGGAACGTTGCCAAACTCACTAGACTGCGTGTCTAAGTCACAAAGATGCTCGTACTGTGTGTACATTTTCTTGGCGACTTGAACGCTGGTATACAACTAGACGAAATTTATTATTACAAATTTTCATTACGCTCGAAGTAACCATTTTGTTTTATTTTGTTACAGGTAAGCTGAAATTAATTATCTTTCGATTCGCGGATAAGCCGATGAATGTAATTCGTAAACTGCCCCAAAATACCCGTGTAAGTATCATACGGATTTTCCAATGACACTGAAAATCGTGAATAATTACGAAAAATTTGTGCTATCTTCCGAATTTGATTCAGGCTGGTACGAGGAGTAGAATAAATTCAATCTTAATTTTAATTATTGAATAAAATCAAGTGTTGGACCGCGTCGTATAAAATGTCGTTCGAGTGAGATATTTTTGTGAAAGTTGCTTTATGCATACGGGATTCATCAATCTCCACTTATTTCATTCGCTCGTAATAATGGGATAGGTTTATAATTAACATATTCGTTCGTAACGGTTGACTATAAGAAACAAGGGAGAAATTAAATTTGGTCGAGTCATAAATCTCAATTAGAGTACCAATTAAGAAACCGTGAGCACGCGTGTGTGTACTCGAATATTCCACTTTTTGTAGGAAAAAGTTTTTTTTTTTTTGTATATCGATTAGATTGGGTTATTTAACGAGTCTATTTTGTTTCATTACGATTGTAGAGTACGGTTACAAAATACGATAGAAATGAAAGCTCGATTGAAAGTGCGTCCAACTTGATTTGAAGAAATTAATATCAAATATTCTAATAATAAATTGCCGCTCCGTGTAGTAAAGTGGTGGATAACGATGGTAATGTAGGAAAAAAAAACACGCTCTCGTCTCTGTTGTGATTCGAAATATCCACATTATGTCTTCGTCCGATTCTTCTTTTTTCCCTCTTTTATTCTTTCACTCAGCGTATTTATCGGAAACTTCTATTGGCAGCCGTCGTCGTCTGGTCGTCGCCTGTATGTAAATTGAAATTACATATAACTTATGAAAAAAGAGGAAACTATACATTTTAGTTTTCGGTTGTTTGTAAATCGATTCCGTGCATCATGAAAGCCGATTAATTAAAATGATGGGTAAAGATAATTAAAAAGATTTACAACGTATAAATAGACACGAGGGCGAATTTACGTTTACATGCGTACATCCGAACAAATACAGAAATGTTTTCGAAACAAATGAGAAGGAAGGAAGGAAGGAAGAAAGTCGAAGACGACGATGACGGTCGAGAAAGAAGAATAAAATAAAACAATCGTAATTGTTCTTCCAGGATAAGTATCTCAATTCAATTACGCAAATTCCATTCTGGAGAGAACAATTGAAATTCGAATTAGGTAACTGATTTCCATCGACATGTTAAATGCTCGATCGTTTAAAGGGAAACAAAAAACAAATGGAAAAATTTGCCGCTGCTTCTACGCGAACTCGTTTGATCGCTCTTTTGGTCTTCTTTTTCGGTATTATAATGTGCGTGGAAAAAAGCATATTTTCAATTATCTATATCCGCTCTTGTTTTTAATCGTATGCATATTAAAAAAAAAAAAAAGAAAAACATTATTATTCTTCGGAAGATTGCTTTGTCTTTGTAACTGTTTGCGAGAGCCGATACGAGGCTTAACTAAGCTGCGTCTGCAGCGATATTGCGGTTCCTGCAAAATTTAGAAGTCGTAAATTTCCCTCCTAATGAGGTGTAATCATTAAAAATGTTGAATTTTGACTGTAGAGGAGAGCAAGACACTTGAATTGTGTGCACCTCATTCAAATTTCCAACGAGTTAGGGTAGACGTTATTCAGAAAAAACGGGTCAAGAAATTAGGGTTGTTTGAGTTGAGGATATTGAACGGAGCTTGCGATAGGATACCTGGGGAAAGTTTGGGAGAGTGTGGTGAATAAGAATAATCTGAAGATAAACTGGTGATATTCTAGTATTGTCGCCTCGATTCTATGAGAAACAAGAAGATCTTGAACCAAGCTGATAAATTTAGATAATCATATTTTGAAAACTTGACATTGCTTCCGAAAGAGATTCAACAATTGCATATTAGGCCCAAAACCGTCATTTTGAAATCTTAGCTAACATTTTTGCACATTTTTCCCCAGCTACTTTTCAGAAATGGGGAAAGTTCTACTACAAAAAAGATTAAATTACTTTAAAAACTGGACCACTACAACACCCATAAAAACTACATACTATATAGCCGTTCAACTTTTCCAACTTCCGTCTTTATAATCATGTCCCCTAATTTGATAAATTCTCTCTATTGCGTCGGTATCGCAATTACGTCCCTATTTTGTATAATTTCGAGTCTATTCACTCGGAGGCAAGAAAAAAAAAAAAAAAATCCGTACTAAATCTAATTATAAAAATAATGCAAATTCTGAAATCTTTTTTCATATATTCTACAAAATATTAGTATATTTAGTGTCGGAATATTGATTTTTTTTTCTCATTATATTTGCTTGCCAAAACCTCGGTGGTCGGAGGAAGAGTAATGAAAATGTAATAAAAAATTCATGTTTTTTATGAAATACGGATTTCGTGGACGTCTCTCGTTCTTGGAATCAGATGCAACTTATCGACTTTCAAAAATTTCGTCAGGTTCTCGGTGTGCATGCATATAGAGAGAGACACTTGGAAGTCTAATGAAAGATGATACCGTTGGCCTAAGTTCAAATCCTGTTGAGTCGGTAATTTAAATCTAAATACATTGAAACATACTCAAACCCGAGAATATTTTATTCATTCACGTATGGTTTTAGAAGTGTTATTGAAAGTGGTAAAATTCTCGGTTTTAGACGTCGTCGAGAACTTCGTTCAATGAGATAACGCGTGTAATCGCTAAATTTTCAATAGCAGATTTAAAATTTATGAGCGTGTTGACGTAAGAGTTACTACTATGTAATTTTTTTTTTTTTTTTTTATATTTTAGTACAGGTACAAATGTCTGTTATTGTAAATTGTAATACATCTATTTTGGTGATGTTACGAATCGATATTTTTATCCAGAATGCTCAATAGATTTTATCGCTCGTAAGTTTCCATAGGAGTAGAAAGTAGTCAGTCGATATACATTTTAAAAGAACATAATGAAGTGAATGAGTAATATTTATCTAGCTTAAATTGAACATTAGCATCCGATGGAAGTCCATTTCTCATAATTTATAATTGACGTCTTTTTGAAGAAAAGAAAACGATTATTTACCGACTTCCTTTCTATATTGGGAAAAGAAATCGAATCAGTTCACTAGTATTTCGCCGCAATTCAAAATTTTGTGAGGTGACACCATTGTGCTTCATTGGACTACTCAACTGTATTCAGAATAGGTCCAGAAAAATATGTATATTATTATAGTTTAATTCTCGTCCACTAAAAGAAAAATAAATGAATGTGAACGGTGTTTAACACAGAAACGCTGTTCATTTTTTCGCTAATTTTCGTTCAAAAGCCCAATGGATTTGTCTTCTTCAAATCTATGCTATCAGCATTGATATATGACTCATTAGAATGAAAAATATTGTAACGGTGTATATAGAATTCAAAAAGAACATGACCGTTGTTCATCCCCCCCTTCCAAAAAAAAAAACTGTATTGGCTAGCTATGCGCAGGTAAGATGGACAGATGGACATTGCTATGCTTGCCTGTTTGGATTGTGCAAACAATAACTATAAATTTATAGAATGTGATTGATAGGGAGAGGGTGATGAATAGCATCTGAAAACTACCGCTGTCTATGATTTGCACACTTCAAATAGCTACTGCGTCTGTATCGATGTTAAGTTGCAGGCTTCCAGCCCAACAGCTCACAGCGCTAAATTTTATTTGTTTGAATTTGTAATTGTAGAAATGCTCTAGGTATATTAGAGGAGTGTTGAAGAAGATGATCAATCAAAAATGGCTCTTGAATTTGGGGGATTTGTATGAGGTTGCAATTGTAGGAGCGCTAGTTTTTACATGTTAGAGGAGTCTTAAAGAAGCTAAAAATGATCAATTGAATAATTATATTATTTACTTGAGATTTTACTTGTAGAAGCTGTACTTCTATGTGTTGAAGAAGCTGAAGGTGATCATTCAAAAGTGACTCTTGAATGTAGGTATGTTTTCATGAGGTTATAGTTGTAGAAGTACTAGTTTCTACATATCAGAAGTATGTTGAAGAAGCTGATCAATTAAATACATTTGTATGAGATTTTAATTGTAGAAGCTGCAGTTTCTATATGTTGAAGAAGCTGAAGTTGATCAATCAAAAATGGCTCTTGAAGGTAGGTATGCATGGGGTTGCAATTGTAGGAGCGCTAGTCCTACTCGGCTTCCAGCTCAACAGCTCTCAGCGCTAAATTTTATTTGTTTGATTTTGTAATTGTAGAAATGCTGTAGGTATTATAGGAGTGTTGAAGAAGGTGATCAATCAAAAATGGCTCTTGAATTTGGGAGATTTGTATGAGGTTGAAATTGTAGGAGCGCTAGTTTCTACATGTTAGAGGAAAGGTGTTGAAGAAGCTAAAGATGATCAACTGAATAATTATATTATTTGCATGAGATTTTAGTTATAGAAGCTGTACTTCTATGGGTTGAAGAAGCTGAAGGTGATCAATCAAAAATGGCGTTTGAATATAGGTATAATTGCACGAGGTTGCAGTTGTTGTGGTACTAGTTTCAACATATAGAAGAGTGTTGAAGCAGCTAATCAATTGAATACATTTGTATGAGGTTTTAATTGTAGAAGCTGTAGTTTCTATATATTGAAGAAGGTGAAGGTGATTAACCAAGAATGGCTTTGAAAGATCTGATATGCACGGGGTTGCAATTGTAGGAGCGCTAGTCCTAAGATCAATCAAAAATATTTCATTACAATTTATTGAGATAGAATTCAAATAAATTTATATCGTTTGTGACTACTTTTATGCATTCTTAGTCGTTCCAGAAGAATAATGTTTAATTTCTAAAGATTATGAAAGAGTATTAGATTAAATTATAATGTTCAAGACAATAATGTTTCTCAAACTTGTGTATTCCTTATAGACACTGCCTTGCAAGCCAAACTTTTTCAATTGTTTATACACCAGCGCACCCTCGGTACCCTTGTACAAATCTATCCAGGTGGAACAAACCAGAAAGTGCGGTATCTTACTCTAGATCGCGCTAGCTACGTTGGTCTTGGATGTTTTGTGCATGCGTTTGTTGGGGGCTTGGAGCGCTTCTCCTGAAGCTGAGCAACTGTTTTTCAAGAAGAGTGTCAGAATGAAAGTTGTGGAGAATTTTCAAAATGACATTTTTCTTCTCAAACATTTTGAATTTGCGCACAAACTGGAAACGGAAATTGAAAGTTTTTCAGGATGCACAGATTGAACCATGATTACCTTTGTACGCAGTGTTACCAACACTAGAGACTCTGTATCACGCCGATTATTAACGTTTTTCATGGGCTTGTAAGGTCAGAATCTGAATATTAGTTATCGATCGTTTCAAATTTGTTGTTTGTTCACATCTGTTTTGACGGGCCTACCTCAGAATCTATAGGCCGTTTATCCACCAGAGCGCGTTCCTATCATGCTACAGCGATAAGAAGCAGAAGGTGAATCTATTGTATAATACCACTCACTTAAAATAGAGGTATGTACTTTTTAAGAAATAAGACGTTTTCAAAAAAACGAAAGATTATAAAACAAATGAAATTTCCCGTCGATTGCGATCACTTTTGGGGTCAAATGTTCTCCTCTTGCTCACTGATATGAGTAGTCGATGCTTGCGCTGCACGGCTTGAATACACAGAAAAACGGATTCTCATCATATTGGTCAAGATTGGTTTACAGAGAGAAGGTATAGAATGTAACATGTGATGAGGAAATATGCATTATTGCGTGAAAATCAGACCCAAAATGAAAAATGGCTTCTTTGGTTCCGATTACAACTGTTGGGGGATGTTGATTGGACTTCCCTCAATTATTCATATTATTTTATCGCGCAACGTCCAGGCTATATTCAATTTTTAAAACATTTTGAGCACAAATTTTTCCATTGTTTCTCGTTTCCAAGTGGGAGGGGATGAGACCATACGACCTTATTTTGCATTCTAAATTGCAGTTTTCCACTATTTTCTTGAGTTTAGGGGGGGTTTCCCTCATTTCTTTTCCGTGGATCGACTCCTGTCGATGATACTCGGAAGATACCATGCAGTAGTGTTGCTCGTATCTGTCGATAATATCAATTTTTGAATAGTTGGTCAGCTTTTACAACATGGTACCCTGAGAAAAGGGCAGAAGTTCTTTGAAAAATGTTCTTTTCCTCTTTCTAACATTTCCTCAAACTGTTTCTACATGGTCTAATGAGGTGACGTGCAGGAATAATGTACACCAGGTCACTTTCTTCTTTTTCCCCTTTTTCGATTTGTGACCACACTGAGTGGAATGAAAAAGGAAATCTATCAAAATTGAACGCGTAAAGAAGAAATGAGTGGATGTTTTTACGAATACATTTCCATTTTCTTCTCGGTATAACTTAACAATATCTCTGTAGAAATTAACAGTTAATGACTGAGAATAAGAAGAATAATAGACTAGAAGATTTTCGAAGGGAACGAGGCGAACGAAAAACGAAGAAAAAACGTAATTTTTAACGAATACTAGCTTTCTTACAAAATTTAAAACCAGATATTCAGTCTGATTTATTTACGATGCTCAACGAGACGATATATCGTGACATGTCGTACGCTGATTGCGCGACTGAACGAAATGCAAAACAAGAATCTCTTGACCAAACTGGCTTCCTCATTTCAAATTCCTTGTTTCACAATTTCGATTTTAATTTTCGATTAAAAAAAAAAGAAGAGAGAAGCATCGTCTTCCGAAATGATTGTTCAGTAAATAGAGAATACGCTAAGCGCATCAGAGTTGTTATTCGCTGAATTTTTTTTTTAACCGTATGCTTATTGCGCTTAATTAATGTTGGATAGGGTATATTTACAAACTCCGTAACCTTTGTTCGAAGTTACGGATACTCGAAAGTTGAAAATTGACTGTAACAATGTATTCATAAGGTAACGTTCTATTGTTCTGTTGATAGAGTGCTGTTTTGCTCGGACATACGCAGAGAAGAAAAAAATAATAAATTACTACTATTTTACTGCGTCTTAATTGGACCTTTATGCACTCGTTTTGCAAGTGAGCTAGACTATAGGCCATTAGGCATAAGCCGGCCGATACTATCGATGCGACCACACGATAAAAACAAATAATCCGCTGCATACTCTCGAAGATGGCGGCTTCTTAATTCTATAAAAGGCTATTATTGTCAAAGAACTGAAATATTCAGCCCGAAAAATTGTCGTTGCAAAAACCTTATAAGCTATACAACCTTCACCGCGCAAAAATTTTTCAAACCTCGCCAATTTCGCGTGTACTTTTAAACCTCGGAAAAAATTCTAATTCCATAATTTACGAACATCGCCTTAATTTAAATATGTATGTAGTTGTATAACGGCAAATTATGAGCGGTTCATTCATGCGTTTAAAATGAATGAATGCAACTTGCGCGAGTAGTATTTTCGCGGATGATTTTCGAGTTCGCTACTTTTTTTTTTTTTCTTAATGTCGATTCCGAGTAGGTTTAGTATTTTAATTATTGCCTGGCCGCAAGCATTTGCGTCGTTAAAGACGAATAATAATTAAGAAAATGAAATCGAATTAAAATTTTCTATTAAATATAATACGTATTCGCGTTAACTAACACTTAGTATCGAAATCATCTCTATATAGCTTTCGAAGCTCATAAATCGTAATATCCATTTTCGATTTAGAATAAAAATCTATAATGCCAAGTTATTGATTTTATCGTCATATTTTTCGATAATAAGATGTAAAATATTCGTTGAAATTATGTAACGTAATGTAAACAAACCTCGAAATGCGATGTGCTCGATAGATTATTAAATTAAAGAAGGAACATTTTCGTAGTCGAGCGTTTACGTAGTTATCCATAATTATTACAAAAACCTACAACGATTTTAATATGTCGTAAGAAATATAGAGAGGAAAAAAATACGATAATGAGCATCATGAATAAAACGAACTGTGTGTTGAGTAATTCTTTTTTTTTCTCTCTCTCTTTCTTTTATTATTATTAAATTTTCATGAGTTGATAATATCCTTTCAAAAATGACATTTACACGAATGGAGCTGATTGCCTTATAAGTCGAATTTAACAGCGCCTATATATTTACTCAAGATAAAGATAAACTCACCAGAAGCTTTATTATGTTCGCCGAAAATAATGATGTCGAGAAGGTAACAATCTATCATGACGAGAATGGTCGCGTGCGCGGAAAAAATTCTTGCCAAAAATATGGAATATACGGCTAAAGAAAATGCGTAATAAACTCGAATCGACTATAAAATTTCAGAATCTTGATCGCTCACCTCCTACGCGATTGTTTATCAACGCGAGTTAGCCCAGAGTGTCCTTCAACTTAATAAGATGTACGTTTTCGATGTGGCACCTGGGAGTTCACTTTTGACATCTCCTCAAGAGGACGTGCGTGGAAGTGATGATTGATCGGAGAATTCGTACGAAACTTTTGTTCTGAATGACTTGGTTGTGAAAGTTACGTCGGTAATTTTTCGTCCTTAGGGTGAAGTATTCTATTGTCGCGAATCATCTCATGATAGCTCAGTTCTATCAATCCATATTATGGATTTGAGTGATGAACTTGCGACGTCATTGGAAATTGCGGAGACTCGGACCTTTTTTGAGGACTAGAAGAGATTCCAATCGTCGAGAGCTGTACATATAACGAGGACGACTTGGAGGGGGGGGGGGGCTTGATTCAATTTCGAACGCGAAGATGTATAGATCAGGTGGAGGACTTGGAAAAAATTTCCATTTTCAAACTGTTGTGTATATGATTGGGCCGGCAACTAAATACGTGATCAGTTGGGGGAAAAACTTTAGGAATTTTGGTGCTACGACACTTTTGAATGTGACTTACTGCATGTAGTGCGATCTAGACGTACCTAGATAATATTACTGCTCTCAGAACCACCCACTTCCTAGGTCTCATGCAGCTTTATCCTCTTCAAATTCTTCCTAAACTTTTCAACTCAGAACTTTTGTCTTACTTCCATCGTAGACCGTTTGACGGACCTGCCTACTGCATAGATTGTCGTTGCTCGTTGGTACAAGAGTGCGTACACTCATACTAATCACCAAGATGCATTGTGATGAAGGTGTTTGAGGGACGAAGACTACAGACTTGAAACAGTCAATCACAACATCATCACTGGCACGCTTATTCAAGTGATAAAGAGGTCACACCCAGTTGAGAAGCATCTGCTTCAAATTGTTACAATCGCATCTTGACGCATTCTATTGGAAGGTCTGGCCCCAGAAAGAGGGTGTTCTTCTTGCGTTTCTGGGCGTGAAAAGTATCTTCATATGTGACCGTCCAGAAGGAAAAGGCCCTGTGGAAGAGATTTTTCTTTTTAGGAGAAGCGGTTTTTCGAAAAACTATTTCATGTATGGGAGCGTGACACGATCATTTGAATCCAAATCCCGAAGCGAGCATTCAGCGTAGAGAGCTGGCTCATCTCTCATTCGATTCACCCTTGGAAACTATTATCAAATCGCAAGTGCACGTGTGACGTAAGTCTGTACGTAAAACTACGACAATTCCGCTTTTTGAGTTGCAGAACTTCTCCGCTGCCTCTTGGTGTATTCTTGGTGACTCTGAATAGCGTGCACTTCTTACTTTGTATCGAGGTAGATCGCGTACAAAAAAAGAAACTGTATCTTTAGATCTTATACTGAGCAGAAACAGAGTCCTAGATCGCATTCTCAAGCAGCAGCAAAATGTTGACTTTTAATCCGTACATAGTAAATTCTTCGGGAGGAAAACTTGAAAAAAATTTGACCCTTCGAGATTATGAAATCGCCCCATAAGGTGCTTTTCACTAATTTGTCCATTTTTGACCCTCCCACACGCCGTCCCTCTAAGGATATATAAGATGTTTTACCTCCTCCTCCTCCTTCTTCGTGAGATTTTGCCAAAAATTCCAAGGTAAAAAAAATGAAAATGCTTTTTCTCTGAATTTTTGAAGTGGTACAAGGAGTGACTTTTTTCGCTCGCTCGAAAGATGAACTTTGCTGATTTTGACTCTTGAAATGGCTTTCTACTTTCCTCCTCTCGAGTAAGGTCATGTAGAGATTTTTCACCCCCTCCTCAGGGCCTTACGTAATTAATGAATGGCCCCTACTAGAGCCTCATGCTCGCCTCAATTAGTAGAGAGAGAGTTCGCGAGTTTCTAGTTTTGATTTCTCTTCGTCTATCTGCGTAATTCTTTTCCGTATCTCTTGTTCGAGTAAAACATTTTACATGTTTCCAGACCTCCATATTTTTGTTCCTCAACATCAATCAAAGAGAATAAGACTGATTCGAAGGTATCATCGTCTCGCCTCGCCCTCTTTCGTGTCCCTATGCAGCACTTTTTTTTTGTGTCCTACTCAGATTCTATTTTCTGGTTTCTGAGACTACCTTGCTCGCGAAAGGTCCGTGGATCTCAGCCCATAAGAAAAGAACAGAAATTCATTTTATGCGTTTTTTCGCCTTTCAAAATAAATTTGTAGAACCACAGAAGTCGAGTTAAGCTCCTGGCTCAATTAGACTCTAGAGTTGAAGAATTGTGTATGAAATTCTGTTTAGTTGGCAAAGCTTCTCTGCACCTCCCTTCCTCCTTCGATAGTATAGCCTTCGCAACGCCTTTGTGTGAAATAATGAAAATTAAATTCGCACCGAAAAATCGTGTTTATATCTTTATTTACCCTCTGCTCCGAGGAGGATGGCTTCCTCTGACACAGCGGTTCCGTCGACATTTCGCGATCCTCTTACTTTTTTCTTCTATGACATTTCAACTAACGTTTCCATCGAACTGATTTATAACCCTTGTGAATATATCGATTGAGAAAAATTTTTATAGTGTGAATAACTAACTTGAGTTGCTCCAATAATCACTGCTTGTAAAAAAAAATCTTCTTATTTTTCATGTTCACTGTTTAGGTAACGAAGAAGACTGGCGTTATCTTACTATCACAAAAGCCTCGTACCTCACTAGTGTCAGTGTCGTTCCATTGTGCTCAAGAAGTGTAGAAAGACTAACAAGATACAAACCTCATTCTAATCAATGAAATGACCTTTAAACGTCTCCCTACGTAGACTATTTTTGGCAAAAAATACAACCAGGTATTCGCTTCGCACTAAATCATCTCCATGTTACAACATCCGTAAGAGAGTTTCCCGCAGAACAATTGTCTAGATTATAAAAGGTCTATACGTATCATGGTGCGTTGACTCTTCTAATTTAGTGGCGACGACGACTGCGTGGAAGAATCACGCTTACAACGAGGTGGAGCCACCACCTCGACTCATCAACGAGACATATCTAACCAAGGGTTGTCTACTCTATTCAACGCATATCGTGATGTTCGGATTTGATTTATCAGTGGTGAAAGATTTCATTTTTGAGTTTTAAGACAGTGTCGCGAGCGATTCTTGACAATTGGAAAAGTCTGTGTCTGAAGTGGACGACGACGACAAAAAAAAACTCTCGTCTCAGAGTGAGAAAGAAGAGCGAACTGGTATTTTCGATGCTATCGCATTGACGAAGAAAACGAAGACTGAAAGGCAGAAAAAAAAAAAAGTAAAGAAAAAGAAGAAACCGAGAATACGAAGTTGAAAAGAGAAGGAAGAAGGATATTTCCTCGAGTATGTGCGACAATGCCACATACGTTCTTCGTACCCAAGACAGAGAAAGATTCTACAATATTAACCGAGCAACCAGTCTTCGCATTGTGCTTCTAACATGAACGACCGCATAAATAAAATACTTACCAATAGAAAAATACTGTTTTATATTGCGTGTACGGGTATATCTGCGGCCACGGTAACGACGATTACCGAACCGCTTTGGTCGCAGAATACCGAAAAGCAACAATAATACTGTATAATATCAGTCGAAAGGTATCGTGGCCTTGGTATAATTTGGCGAAAATCTCGGGACGTACAATGTATTAATTCGCTATTTTATACGTGCATAGTTTACGCGTGGTATCCTTAACCGTCGCATTATGACGACGAGGGGGTGAAATCAAAATTCCACCATTGTTTAAGGTACCACGTAGCCGAATTCAGTCGAGTATAAAATCCCCTTCTAGGAGGTATTCCTTTTTTCCGTTCATTTCGCGAGCAACCAGTTTTATTACGCATTTTTCTGCCGCTGGTCATAAAAACGATCTCCGGAACAGGCCGATCAAGGTTGCTTGTACTCTATATGACATGGCTGTGTACTAAAGAGTCGAGTGTATATTCTGTATCAGTGTGTTGGACGATACTCGTAAATTTCATGCTAATTGACAGATGTCGGTGATTTTTTAATTAGGCCCCAATAAAGAAGAACTTCGGATGGATATTCTTGAATCGTTTACACCTTCGGTTTCTACATTTTTTTTTTTTGTTTTAAAAATTATTTATGTTGATGAGAGCAGTACGTGTATACTATTTTGTATGATATAATAGCGTAGGATGTAATGTAATGTAGCTTATATAACTGTTTCCCCGTTAAAATGTAGTCTAGATACTTTTAAAATATTATATGGTAGGGCGTACTTGTATTATTCAAATTATTATCAATGAATGAAACGATTCAGAAAAGAAAGACGAAAAAAAAAAAGTCTTAGATTTCTACGGGTGAGATAACGAGAGTGCGAGGGATAAGGGCCTCCTCTGTAGATGAGTCCTTGATCTTGGAAGCTATTATATACAAAGTATACTAGGTTAGCTCATTAAATTGTGTAAAATTTATTATTACATATGAGTTATCGTGCCATTTTGCTGTACGTATTAAAAATATTATGCGTTTGTCGGTCGCTAAATTAATCCGGGAACGCGAAATAAATTTCATTTTCGCGCAGTCACTCCCGTTTGCGCTGTACAATTAATTAGCATTTAAAATACTCTTTAATTTGACGGTAGATAATATACATATGTTAATCTTTGTTACCATTTATTCGCGTGTAGGATTACGGATTTACGTAACCGTTCACGACCCGTAACGAATGAATTGAAAAAGATGATGAATTTTCTGGAGGAAAGAATATAAAAAACATAAAGAAGTTACTCAAATGCTATAATCGCGTTGCGTGAAAGAATGAGCTTTTATTATCGTTAATTTGTAATAATAGGCGAGGTATTTTTTGTGACCAAAGATCAGGAGATGGGGAGAAAAAACTGTATGTATGGGAGTTGGTCAGAGAACGTTTTTTTGCAGTTCTGGTTCATAGATATAGGTGCGTGCATATCGGCAGGAAACCATGTATTGCTCGTTAAAGTTCGCAACAAGAAGACGGTCCATAATGTCTGGTTGATGGATTTTTTTTCTCACAAATCTTTTGTTTGTTGGTTAATGTTTACGGCGAGTATAGAATATAACTATACTTCAAAATTTTGACGTTTATGATCGAAATAGAATAAGGGAACGTAAAAAGTAAGAAAGGAATTTATTATAGGCGAATTTTTCGAAAGAATATATTATACCGGTATGCTGAAAAAGATGAACAGGAAAAAAAAATGTAGAGTTTCGAGGAAGAAAGAAGAACTTTAATGTTGTACATTATGGATGTGCACAAACGATGAAATGAGGGGTGTAAATTTAATAATCGGTTAGTTTACTGTAGCCAGCGAAGGTTGATTGGGACCGAGCACGTCTTGTGCAGTTACACGGGTTTCACTACTACAATGAAAGATAATATTGTTCGGATTTGTACAAAAATAGACCCATATGACAGGAGTGTTTTTGCGCTACAAATCTTATTCTCTCCAATTTTTCATGATATTTTGAAAAAGACGTCAAGTATCACCGTTCGCTTATCAGTGATTGTCTTTGTAGTGGTGAGTGCTCGGATTCATCCCCCAGTTCCTTGCCTGTACAATGAGAGGAATATGCGAATATAACCCCTTTATTTTATTTCCAGGGCAGTTTCGACGAAGACAAATTTTTTGCGCCCTTTGAGACTTCTTTCTTTTTTGTGTGTTTGAAACTCAAGCTCTAGAATATTGAAAACGAATAACGTAGTGGGGGATAAACGTTCGATAAATCTGTATATTAACGTTGGATGGTGTGCCGCTACAACAATCCAATCATTGTGAAATCTGAAAAGAAATCGATATTAGTAGTTGTACTGTGTCAATTCTATGAAAACTTGAAGTGGTATAAGACTTTTTCAGCGTTCCATATTGCATATTTATTCTCCTACGTATTATCAATCTGGATGTGTGTTGCTGGTTGCATACTCATGTTCATTCCAGGGGGTTTGCCACAAGAGCAACGTTAGAAACACTACCAAATTGATAACACTTAAGAGAATAAGTATACAATCGGGAACACTGAAAAAACCTTCTTAGCAATCGTCGTCGATTTCAGTGTTTAAAATATTCTTGAAATTGCATAAAACCGACCTTATTATTCAGAAGATGTTGAACTGTTACCTAACCTAATCTATTCGGATAAACGAGAAAAAATTCATAATTGAAAGTTTACTCACATGAAATTGTTGTGACATCATCAACCCGTGACGTTCTCAACCTGAACCTTGATAATGTCATCACTAGCGTCACATGCATTATGTGAAACATCATAATGTGACGTCATCACCCCTAATCTTAGAAGGTGTACAGTTTTTCTCTTGTCATCAACCCGTGACATCATGACTTCAACATTGTTGTGATGAGCAAGAACCATTCATCGTCACGTCACGTGATCTGCAGTAAGGAACTCTAGCGTCATAACAAAAAACACCCTCACTGCAGGTCACGTGACTTGCAGTTAAGGTGTTCTTTGTTATGACGGCAGAACATCTCTAATCCCAAGACTATACGCCTTAGTGACGTCATCACCAGTGTTACATGTCTTATATGCAGAGACCGGATTTTTCGGCATTTTTGATGGAGATTTTCGGCACTAAAAATTCAGTTTTCGGCATTATTCGGCAATAACGAAAAAATTACCATTTTTTTCCATTTTTTGAGTCATTTAATGCTAAAAATTATACATTTTCCTTCTAAAATTCGGCAAAAACGACGATTTCGGCATTTATTTTTTACTTTTTCGGCATTTTGCCGAGAAATCCGGTCTCTGCTTATATATGAAACATCACTATATGAAGACATCACCTCAGGCTCTAACACTGAGACGTGTACACTTTTCCATGTCATCGAACTATGATGTCATGACATGGACAAGAATGACGTCATCACCCCGCGACGTCATAATCCATTTTTGTAACACCATCACCTACAACCTCTGTGGCGTCATCAACTTGTGAGTTCACCGCCAACGTTGCAAGCCTTGACTGAAACATTGCTCAGTGACGTCATCTCTCTCAACTTTGATAACGTTATCATCCAGTGACATCATCATCGTAACCTTATTGATGGCATCATCCTGTCACATCATCAGTCCTTGACCTCAAGATGTGCACCCTTCAATAGTACGTTTTGTGGTTTTGCATGTCGTTCGATTATATAATGTTTTTTCTTCATTGTGTACATTTTTGTGATGTCATCACCCCAGACCTTAATGACTTCATCAACTTGTGACCTCATCATCAGCGATACATGTCTTTTGTGAAGCATAACCCTGTGACAGCATGTCCTTCAAACTTCATGACGTCATCACCTCGTGACATCATCACCTCCAATCTTATTGAGGGTATTACTCTATGACGTCATCACTATCAACCTTGAGACGTGTACTTTATTCTCATATCACCAACCCGTGACGTCATGATTTCAACTAGCTCACGCCATCATTCGGTGACATTATCATTCCTAATCCCAAGACAATACAATTTCATGACGTCATTCTCAACCCCCACCCTTGATGACGTCATCACCTCCAACCTCAAGATATATTCACCTGTGTGACGTCACCAATCCATGACGACTCCTCTTCCTGTCCAACCAGAGTGACGTGATCACCTCTAACCTATAGACATTGTGTCGTCATTATCTTCAACATTAGTGAAGTCATCGCCGCGTTACATATTTTATACTGAAAAATGAACCACACTCCCCTCCCCTTAAGAAATAGACATACCCACTTCGTCGAAAACGAACCGAACTCAACTGATGCAACTCGTATTCTTACCTCCTCCTTCCTACGTTCGTCATGTGCACGCTGCACTACGGACCTACGTCAGGCTTGTATCGGTTAGAAATTACCAAGTTATTGCATTTTTTAGCGGGGAACCCGCTATATCCCTTTTGTTGGGGGTACTTCTAGGAAATTTTCGTCCGCGAACGCGAGCGAGGTTGATGACGCCACGAAGTTGATGACGTCACGGAGAGGGGTGGGCGACTTAGAAAAATTCCGACCTCCGAGGTATATATGATCGGAGGGGACTTGGAAAAATTTCGACTTTAGAGCTATATATGATAGGAGAGGCACTTGGAAAAATTTCGACTCTCGAGCTATAAATGATAGGAACGGGACTTGGAAGAATATTCCGACCTCCGAGCTATATATGATGGGAGAAGGACTCGAAACTACGACGGCTTCCTTGAAATTGCAGCGCGTTCTAGTTGTCACGTCATTATTTTCAGCACTCGGAAAAACTTCAGGCTCTAGGGAACTCGAGACAGCGGGTTCCCCGCTGCCACTGCAGTCCTGCAATGGCATCTAATTTTTTAGCTCTCATTTTTTGCAATTGAAGATGTACGTTTAATCGTTTCTGGTTTTCAAAGATCAATTTTTCAATACTTCGGGGTTTTATTACAATGCGGTACTTTCCTTTGTGTCGAATTTGAATAGCCAATCTGAGGCCTTGAGTTCGAAGTAAGAACACCGGATATAAATCCGATGGTAAGGTGACGATTAATAAAATGTAGAATGATGCTTTATCCCTCCACCGATTGGGCTATGGTCTTTCGGGCGTTGGTTATTTTTCGCAAAATGAAAGCTTTTCCATCGTTGAAAGTTGATGTATCCGATAGGGTTTCTCAGAAGATACTCTTGTTGTCATATCAACAAAACTATTTCGAGGTCTCTGGAAAGAAATGGGATTGTATTGAGGTTTTCGGTTTCCTCTCCTTCTTTGAATAGTATTTTCGTCTCATTCATTAGTTTTAATTTCTTCAAATCAAATGGAAATCGTAAAAAATGGCTTTTTCCAAAAGATAACAGCTATACATCAGGTTTATCAGAACGTTTTCCGGTCGGAATCGTCATTACAAGAAGAGAAACACGCAGATGATTTTATACGATAACAATTGAAAGAGAAACTTCGATATTGCCTTAAATTTGCATAGTGAGGTCGGTCCGCTTTTGCATGATGGCCTATAATGAGCGCAACGTGTTTGTTACACACGTAAGTAGAAAAATAACTTGATATCTGACAATTTCATTAAACTTGTTAGTAAGCGAATGATCGTTTGAAATTTTATCGTTAACTTACATGCATTATGTCATCATCAGTACTCGATGTCCTATTGACAAGGTGGGCGACAAATTTCATCATTTCATCAAAAATACATTAACGTCTCTCTTATCAGCGGTCTATCCGCATAAGAGTGTTAATCCTACACGCGGCACGCCAAATAGAAATTATAGATTCTGCCTCATTCCGTATAATGTAGGTAAATTAGGACATCCTTTCTCGATCGCGTATAGCGACAGGAATTCTTTTTTTCTTCTCTCTTCTCAAATTTAGGTAATATAGTTGGATAACCCTGACTTCGTCGTATCGTATGGTGTAGGACGAAAGACTGGAATCGTATTTGCATCGGAGCGGGGTCCCAGATCGAGTCTATTACTCTAATTCAAATCGTTTTCCAGTCAACCGTAATCGTCGCGTTCTGTTTGTCGTATCGTATCTGAAGCATATACTTATAGCGGTCTGAAATCTCACCCTCGTATTCTGGTTTTGTCGAGTGTTATAGACGAGGACACAAAGTATTGTCACGGGTAAATATGGATGTAGTACCTGGGAGAGAACCGGTTGATAAACGATACGAGCGATGTTCATTAACGGACTGACGTTAATAAAAGGAACTCTTCGCGAGCTCGTGTTAGAAGCGCCTTTCTTACCGGAACATCCTGAAACGTCTTCGCGTTCGATTTTGGGGGAAAATTTCACTCTATAATACGCTTTTGTTTTTGTCGCGTTCGAAAATATGGGTAAGATAGACATTTTTATGAGTCTGGCCTACGGCTAACGCTCACTAATTCTGTTTACTTATACAACATACTGATGTCGTCAGCCATTGAATACCTATCTTGTTCCTATAGATAAACGAACACTGGTTCCGAATTGTGTAATATTCTTGCCTGTCTTTCTGTACCGAATGAATTCTCCGTCTTTTTGTCACAATATTTTACAAGCTTAATCTAGTTAAGTATGCATGTAATTTTGAAAATAGAAACCTTGTCGGAAATAGAAATAAGTTATTGATAGAATGCAATTTACTATAATGATGGTTACCTTCATTAAGACGGGTGACATAAAGTCGAAATTTTCGCTCGCAGCGTCGTATGAAACAAATTTCACCGGTAGCCATGCCATGGCCAGCGTCTTCACGAATTATTTTTAATGGTCGAGCATTCAGGTCTCGAGACTCGCTCTCAGTTGGTATGCCCATCGTTCGCGTTCGATATTATGCGAATAATAACGATCATATCGACTCGACGAATCTCGTCAATTGATAAATTTGAGCTAGACGAGTTTTAATAGGTCGTGTTAGATTTATTCGTATTTGTAATGTCCAGAGGGAGCGAGAGAGAAAGAGACAGGACGAAATAAAGACGAAAATGAACAAATATACGTGCATGCATGAAATTTCAATAAAGCATAATTATTACGAGAGTACCAATAGCGTACCTGGTTAATAGATATCGTTATCTGTACCGCTCAATCTCAAATGAAAGCAATTGGGTTGCCAAAAATTGAATATTAAAGGATGAGACGTAGGTACTCCATATATAATCTGTGACTGGATTTTTCAATCTTGCTGCTAACGTGCATCTTAAAAAATTACGGATAATTTGAAATGAGGAGGCCGGCCTGGAGCATGTAATTGAATTTCCGAGTCTGCGGTCGAACTGAAAATCAATCCGAATATAAGCGCGAAAAGCAGAAGAAGGAGAGTGGCGGGTATTTTATCCTGAAAATCGTTTAGAACAAACATGTAGTTATAATTCATGTTAATGTATTCTTACGCCAAAACTGTATTATGCGAGGAAGGTAATAAAATGTTATCTCGTTCAATTTAAAGGAAGTGGTTGTATTTTCTGATGGATGCGCTCGAAATTTTTGTGCCCCGGATGCGGAAATACGTAGTGACGATGTTAATAATTTTGTGCAGCGCGCATCGGCCTTTAAAAATTTTTAAGAATAATATATGCTTTATGCGTGGAAATTACTTCTTGTAAATACAACCGTATGATGAGACAGAAACCAGCGAGAGAAAGAGAGAGAGAGAGAGAGAGAGGAAATGACGACATAACTGACTAACTATTAAATGAAGTAGGAAAGCGCATAAGAAATTATAGCGAGAGTGAGTAAGAAGTCTAAAAGCAATACACCTCGCTATTTAACATGATAAGGTAATGGAGAAACGCTGAAGCTAGCACTGGAAGCCGTCGGAATAAATGAGCACCGGGCAATACCACGCCCAGAAACCATAAATAACGCTCAAGTGAGAGAGATGTTTTTTTCTCGTATAGCTTTGGTACTATTTTAATTATTTTAGAATCAGTTTTCCTCTCGCTGTATCATCAATTGTTTGCGCTGTAAAACGCTTAAATGGACAACGATGTGCGTTATCGGTGTTAGTTAACAAAAATAAGTTTATCGAGGGCTGATTCCGTAATTGCCTTATTCCAGTTCTATTAATAAGGCTGGAAACGAGATTGTCAATTACAATGAAACGTAATTCGGAGTTCATTACGATCGGTGCGAGCTCTCAAGCTAATTCGCTACTTCCCGTTCTTGCTTTCGGTATAAATCGAGGAAGTTTTGGAAATACTTGGAGTCACAACTTTTTCGGGAAGAAGATTCGTGATTGAAAGACAAGAGATTTGTGCGAGTGATTCGATCGCGAGAGTAGCTGAATATCAAGACGTGATACCTATAATATCTCGAAATCGAATCACTCAAAAATATTTTTCCTCCTAGGGTCACGTTTTTCATTCTACCTAGTAAATCTTGCCTGAAATTGATGGACACAATTTAATCATCAGTACTAAGATTGACCCTCGGTGCTTTACATTCTAGTCCTAGTCGCAGCCTCTGCGCTGGAGTGGAAGAACCTGTTTTCAAATACCGCTGTCAACCCTCACTGTTACAATTCGCTCGGCTTCCAATCTGTGCATCCGCCCTCTGCCGACATAATTCTCTTCTCCTTCATTGAAAACATCTGAAATTGAACCCTTTAACCCCTATTATATCATCTAATTCTCCCCCATATATCTGATTGGATTTTGCTAGTATTCCCAAAACTTACCGACAACTCATTAAAAATATCATCCCTATTGAATTTCTGACCCATCAGCTCTGCTTTACCGACGGATCTCAATCTGGATCCAGAACTGGTCTCGCATATTCGATCTAAGGCGGCGCATCGTAACCAATCACCGATTGAGAAGTTCTGCCTCTATTTTCACCGCCGAACTGACTGTATACTCGTCTTTATTATCTCTCTCCTCACCTCTCAGCTCAAATTCCTTCTGTTAACTGATGCACCTTCATCTCTCCTGGCTATGCAGGACCCTCACTCAACTAATTCCTTAATTCAACGTATTCGTTTACTTCTGCAAATTTGACCATTCTCTCTGGATTTCGAGCCATATCAACTTCCCAAAATCCGACGCGGTCGATCTTGCTGCGACAGATTCCTTTCTGCCCCATAGAAATTCGGACCCTGTTCTTACCTCGGCCCATGACCTTGAAAGCTATTACCGATCCCTGATTCTCGACTCCTGACATAATTTCTGGAAATCTTAGTAGTGAAACAAATTTAGTACAGTCAAAAACGAGCTGCTATTGGTGAAGTAAATCAAGTAAAAGAAGTCAAGTATTTGATAAAAGGTCAAGTAATCAAGTAAAAGTAAAGTATTTCCATTAACGATCATATAAAAATGACTAGAAATTGAAAAAAAAAAAAGCAAAAGAAAAAACAGCATTTTTAGCGAATTTGAACTTTTTTTTTCTTTTTCTTGTTGACTCAAAAAAAAGTCAATTAAAACAGGGTGTCCACTTGTCTGGAAAATCTGGAAGTCAAGGAAAAGTCAGGGAATTTTGTGAGACCTGAAAAAGTCAGGAAATTTTGGGAATTTTACCCAAAGTCAGGGATTTTTTGAGGTACGTCAAAAAAAATTCAAGCAAATAAGTTTTTCCTTTTTTTTTTTTGCTTTTCAGTGGACGTCATGGTCTGGAAAAACCTGAAAAAGTCAGGGAAAAGTCAGGGAATTTCATTTCAGAGAAAAAGTGGACTCCCTGTAAAAGTCGAGTATTTTCAGAATTTCCATTCGGTAGACACTCTGACTTCCTCTGAACGAACTACCCTCATGATATCATGCCCACCCGCCCCAGAATCGGTCACACACATCTCACCGATTCTTATCTTTCTTCAGGTTTGTTCCATTCCCCCTTTCGTCAATTCACGAATTCGGAATCCAGTAGAAGCGCTAGTGACGCTAGAATGCTCTAAAATATAAACAATGTTTTCGATCACGTAAAATCAACTCTACTGCCCTAAATATTTTTTTTTTATATAGAAACATAATTATAGAGAATGAAAGTTATCTTGTAGATAAGTTGAACTTCGGATTTTATCGCAGAATATTCGACCAAATTGAACCAATCAGCAATAAGTATTTTCTTTGGCCACTACAGGGTAGACCCTTTGCCCAAATTTGCGAGTGTCGCCAACATGATAATATGATATCTCAGTACCTCTTTCCGTATCCCTCTCTTGAAAATATCCGCCTCGTTCACTCTGTTTCTTCACGTCTTCCATCTCTGCGTTCAACTACTTGTAGCCCTCTTCAATTTTCACAAACTCTCCTCAGTCATGTACCCCGAGCCTAATAACCCTTGAAGTAGTTGACGTATTTTTTATATGAACGCGACTTTTGAGAATTCAACAAGTTTGAATTATATTCTTCATGGGCGATTCTGAATACACAAGAAACGAAAGAGTAGACAACTAATTCTCAAAAAGAATTAAAAACCCCACACAGTTTTCCCAGTCTCGACCTTCGATTGAACCTAGCTAGATGAGTAATGTTTATAAAAGCTGCAAAAAAAAAAAAATCGTCCGGAAATTCGTATATTAAATTTACGAACGACTATTATTCTTATCGCGATAACGACGAACCGTTTTGAAAGAGAAATATTTCCCGAATTATTTGCTTCTATATAAAAAATGTTCTCGTTAATGTTTCTTAGAATTACATCGTTCGAATTTTAAGACTTTATTGTTTTCTGCGCGAGGAGGAATCGCTCTACAGTTCTCTCTTTAAAAGGAAATTAGTATATGTTTTCTAACTATAAACATTCATACCACGCCACTCGCATTTATTGCTTGGTTGGTAGACCAAACAAACCACAAATTGAAAATAAAATAGTGACAAGCAGATTCAGGATAATTCAAGATAATGCACGAACAATACACTGTTGGTCGAAACGACAAACGGCTGTTATGACTTCGCTCAATTGTAAGCGCTTTTCTTGGACGACAGCTACAAAAATAACATTTTATATTTGTTGAACGCATTGTCGGGTACGCCGATTGTTTTCGCTGCAAAAGAAAGTACGTAGAGTTTGTGTACAGCATCTTCAATGATGCATCCAGAGCTAATTTATGCAGATGAGGTATCGAAAGTACTGAATTTCGAAAAACGTATAGCTAGGTATAGCGAAGTTTTCCATTTTATCATCATTTTTCACTGTCATCGACCCAACCCAAAGCAAGGAGAACCGGTAAAGTAAAGAAAATGTTTTCCCATCCTCCGTCCTCCATTAATTTTGCATGTACGCTTGTACAACTTAATTTGGAACGGGTATTTTGAAACCACATCAGACCTACCCACATTTTCGATAAAAGTTCGTCCGCATAGACTCGATTAACATTCAAACGAGGGAGGATGACACAGAATTGAAATTTCGCAAAATTCCCTGTCAACGATGTCGTTAAAAGAAAAAAATTAATTTATGCAGGAACGCAATTTGAAAAATTGCTCCCGTTGTTAACTCTGTTGAAGAGAACGTGGGCTATAGTGACTTTTTTTTTTGAAATAATTTGGCAGTACTGGTTACGGTGTGTTTTGAACTCACGAAGGAAGCATATTACGTAAAAAAAAAAAAAGAGTAACAAGAACGCGTGAGATACTACCACGTTCATAAATTTCTTTCCGAGTTCATCTGATATCGTACCTCCGGACTGGAGTCCGAATTTGTTAATGTCACAAAATCAGCCGACTGTTATGTTGATAGTATGAGGTGCTGTAGACGATGTGCATTCGTATAGGGCTATAGATAGGAGAATTCATTGTAGGGCCGGCCGTAAGTAAGCAGTTAGAACGGTTCTCTGTATGGATTGTTGTGACAAATCAATTATTTTCGGTCTGATTCGACGCATCGAAGTCAAACATATTTTCTAAAAACTTCTTCCAGACGAACATCCTTAACGAATTTCAAAATTACGATAAGAGAACAGAAAATCGAATCACGTCATTCAAGGTTGGTCAAAGTACCTTGGTTGTCGTAGGAGGACTATGTAAGCCGCAGATAGGAAAAGTTGAAATCACGCGCAGACGATGAGTACAAATTTGCGAAAAATCGAGTTTTGTATAATAAGATCAGCGTGAATAAAATATAATATGTCGGAACAGCGATTATCGTATAAATACGGTGGATGGGATCAAATATTTATTTATAATGAGATAACTTCCAATAATAAGGTATATTTGTATATGAACGCGTGCAACTAATTTTCACGCGGTCGGATACTAGTGTATCGATACTTAGTATTCAAATATGTGTAATTCCTCGTAAATATGATAAACCGAATATCCGGACTTATAGCGTATAAAATTCTATCAATTTTTAAAATTTATTTCTATCGCTAATTTAAGAAGACAGAAGAAAACTTCGTGAAATTTGAAACTCCCCACGCGTGAACAAATTTTTAGTATCATACAGCGAATATTTATGAAATTGAACGCAGTAAAGTAAAATTCATGAATATTTCTTTGTGCAATATCAAGGCCGTTTTTAATTTTCCTGGCCCAATAAATAATGGCTTCTATGAATAATTTAATCCCCCCTACCATCGACTTCAATAAAATATCGTATCTCATTTTCTTTTCAGAGTTCTCAATCTTGGACTACCCCTATATTACGATCGTAAATATTTTCAATATTATACGGGTAGCTTCAGTCTAGTCTCAATGGTGTCACTAACCTTATAATAAAGTATCTCATTTGAGTTACGGAAATCAAAAATCAACGTGGCTCGAGCTTTCCGCAAATGTTGCTTCAAATCTTCTTTCTCTTATATGTGACTCGAGCTTACAGGAACTTTTTCCTTAGAGTACGGGGCGTGAGATTATTGACCTCTCATGCATACCAATGGAGCTCATAGCTTGAGATTTTCTGTGTACCTTCACTTCCATACATTTCATCCTATAAAATTTGTTCACTCTTCTTATTTGCCTGGAATAGCAAACATTGTTCAACCCCTGCTATGAAGATTCCTGTCTTTAGTCAAACTTGTCTCGAAAATGTTGAAATTGTCCGATGTTCCTTTTAAAGGAAGTTTAATTTCTAACAACCTTAGATCGACCAATCGAGAGCGAGAGTTTTTATAATTTAAATTATGGATGAATATTTCGTTTTTTTCATGGAAATTTAACATCAATAATCTTTATTTTAATAGTTTTACATATGTTACGTAAATTAATTAATAAAAATTTTATAAATTTTAAAATATGATATTCTGGATTATTTATAATAATTTTATTAATAATGATTTCTTTTCTTGGCTACTCTCTTGTTTGAAGACAAGTATCTTATTGGGCAAGAATGGTTATTACTAATTTTATTGCTGTTATTCCATTAATTGGTAGTATTTGAGGTAATCGATTTATTAACAATATTTTAATTAATCGATTTTTTTCAATTCATTTTATTTCAGCCATTTATAATTTTTATGTTTTCAATTATTCATTTAATTATTTTACATATTAATAAATCGTCAAATCCATTAAAATAATATTGACCGAATAAATTTAAATCCTTCATTTATTTTTAAAGGTATTATATTAATATTATTACTATTTTTATATTTTTTTTTTAATCATCGACATAATTATTCCATTGAAAATAAATAATCCAGATAATTTTAATCAAATACTAATATTTAAAACTCTTAATCATATTGAACCAGAGTGATATTTTTCTTTTTTTCATTCAATTTTACGTTCAATTAATAATAAATTATTAGGTTCATTAATATCAATAAAATCTATTATTATTTTATTTTTTTTTTTACCAAATTTAAATAAATCAATATTTTTAATAATAAATCTATTTTAATTAGGAAAATCTTTATTTATATTTCAACTATTAATAATCTTAATTTCTTTTATTGGTTCTAAACCATCTCAAGAACCTTATATTATAATTGTAAATCAATTAATAATTATTTAGTTTTTAATATTAATTTTAATTTATATCCACCAATGATTTATTGATAAAATTATTAAATAAAAATAACTGAATAATAAATATAAAAATACAAAAAAAATATTTGTTTTCATATAATTTTTATTAATCTTAACGAAATCGAATAGTAAATATTCGAATTCATAAAAAATAATATTAAAATTATTAAATTAAAAATTTCTGTAAAATTATTTTTCAAAAATATTAAAATTGTTAAATTAATAAAATAAATTATATCTAAAATTAATATTCAACTACAAATAAAATTATAAGTTTAAATGATTCTAATTCTAAATTAAATCAAAAAAAAAGTTCAGACTCACTTTCATAAAAATCAAATGGGAGTCATAATAATTCTATTAATAAAATTATTAATCATATAAAAAGAAAAAGAAAATTTATATATTGAAAACTTATATATTTTTGATAAATAATGAATATAAACCATATTAAATTTAAATATAATTAAAATAAAAAATCATAATATTATAATTAATAAAATATCATGAGATAAGGATTGAATAATAGCTCGAATAAAACTAATTTGTACATAATTATATAGATTTTTGTACTAATAAATAAAAGAGAAAAATTATTATTCCTTATTGACCAATAATTAAAATGAATTAATATTCAAAAATATAAATTAATTATTAAAATTAAAATTGAATAAAATAAATATTTGATTTTAATTAAATATAAATATAAAATAAATGTTCTTTTAATAATAATTTAATTATATCTAATAAAAATTGTACTAAACCAATAAAAATAATTTTATTAGGCCCAAATCGAAATTAAATCAATCTTATTATTTTTGGTTCAATTAATTAAAAAAACCCTATTCTAATTGATATTAATCAAACTAAAATTAATAATTTTATTTATTATTTATTTGAGTCGCGCTCAGCGAAACCATGTACCAAGTCGGAAAAAAAAATTCTGATTTTTTTTTATTCGAAAGCAGAAGACCTCTTCTGAAAATTTCACCAAAAATCGGAATTTTTTTTTTTTCCGACTTAGTACATGGTTTCGCTGAGCGCGACTCATTTTATTTAAATTCTACATTTAAATTATAATAACATCAAATTTTCCAATTCAATAACTATGTTTCGACTTATTCAATACTGCCGAGCAAATAGCCCTTAGCGCAGCTGCATTGCTCGTTAAATAAAAAAATAAAATAAAAGAAAAATAAATAAAATTTTGAATTGACGGGCAATATGTACATATTAAAATTTAATTTAAATTTTAATATAATTTAAAACTTAATTTTAAATCTTTATAATCAATTTTTTTAAAAATTAATAATTTTACTAAATAAATTATAATCAATTTAAATTTATTTAAATAATAAATACTGATTTATTATTTTTTTAAATTTTTAATTAATAAAATAATTTTTTTCTATTATTTTTAATAATAATACATAAATAAATAAATAAATAAATAAAATAAAATAAATAAAATTGATTGTGTAATTTCTATTTAATAAACAGATTCCTCTAATTAATCAATACCGCCAAATTAATTAATTTTAAATACCTATAAAATTTATATATATTTAATGATATTTTAGGGTTGCTGCTGGTCCAACATGTACATAGTCAAGGATTGGGGCAAAGGTAATTTTGAGAGGAAAACGAAACCACTTGGTCCGGTTCTTAAAGAAATTGACTTGCGTTTAAATTTTATACTCGATATTCATATTGTTGAAATTAGAATTTCCATATTTCGCTCATTGTGTGAATAAATAATGAGAAGTAGAAGAAAAAACGAGTTAGCTACGTGTAATGTCCATCCTTTGGAAAATAGTTTCTTAATTATTTAGTATCGAAGGATCGTAACCAGTATGGATAAGACAGTTTTCATTTTGATCAACTCCTTCCTGGTATTCAAGGGGATGACTTTATGATTGAGAATTTTATGTAGGGTGCTCAAATGGCTTCAGGTTCTCTCATATTCCAGTGTGTAATCGGTGACTTCTATTTTTCGATTCCGTTACACCACACTCTTTAAACCCGCTGATCGCTGCGCTAAATTCGTTCACGAATTCTTTCTTCTTCTCTCCCTTTTACATGCCTGCTCCATTTTTCAAGGAAAAACGTGCGAGTTATTTCTCGTCAAGTTGTTCTAAATTAAAATATATCGACGATCATCTGCCCGATGTTGTAATAATCGAGCTCTTGATAATTTGTTCAGTATTCCGATGCGTGTTGTAAACACAGATATTATCGTATTGATTAGTACCTCCTCGTTGAGCAGAATATAAATTCGTACGAGGCAGAACTCGAACTCGTTCTGTTCTTCTTGGTTGGCGATCGTATATTAAATACGCCGAAGTGTATATAATACTATTATAAGAGTATAAAAGTTACTATAATACTAGAAAATACTCAACGGAGTTAATTTTCGATAAATGAATAAATTAAAAAAGAGCAACGTTAAGCAAGAAGAAAAGGTAATCAGGATGGAGGAGCGAGAACGTGGTGGAAGGGAATGTGAAAATGAGAATATAACACTCTTCCTCAAAATTGAGCCTATTTTCGCTCACCATATCGACCATAATACATCATTTCCTGTCAAAGTATATCGCAGATCTACTTTGCTCGGTAAAACCACCTAGAATTTTTTTTTTTTTTTTTTTCATCTTCGTCGCGGTCTATACAGACAATCGATACATACGTACGATGTACGTTTTATGCAGTTGGTGCAGAGGAAAGGCCCAGGAGGAGGGTGTCTAATACGCTTGTGATCGATTCATTATCGAATATACAGCTAGAACGATGTAATGTGAGCATCTTATAACGACGTTATTCCTCTTTTCTTTTTTTTTTTTTTTTTTGTTTATTTATTTTCTTTTTGTTTTAACTATATTCGAAGCATTCGCATGAATTACTCCAATAACGAGGTACGGAGGAGGGGTGACCTCAGTTTGATCGATTACTCTGAGTGTTATAATATATCCCGTCGTGTTTGGTATTTTATTTTATTTTTTTTTGTCTTTAGTTCACTAAGAGCCTCGAATTCGTAAAATTAAATAAAAATGAAAATTAGTTTCATGTTTCTTTTGATTCAACTCTTCTTTTCCCTCTTTCTCCTCTCATTTCGTTCTAATAATATTATGTACACTCGAATAATTTCACTTTTGCGAAAAAGGCGAATACTTCTCTAGAACTCCTAGGTACGTTTCTTTTTAGAAAAGTATTTTCACTATTGAAGAACAAACTTTTTTTTTCTTCTCCTTCACAACCATTAATTCATTTTCGATCATCATTCAACGCCATGCTGCATTTGTATTATACGTGGTTAGTAATTTTAGTATACGAGGGGATTATTTGTACATCATATTCAGGTATACAAAATAATAAACAACACAGTATACTCCTATATTTTCCTCTTTCTTCTCATTTTTCTTCACCACTTTTTTCCCTCCTCTTCAATTTTTTCATCCATTTCTTGGTAGTAATACTGATTACGTTCCTGGCGTAAAAAAAATAATTTACTAAATTATAGTAATTATTAACAACTACCGGCAGGGTTAAAATGACTCGTCGTTATAGTGTACTATAATACATTATAGTTCTCTTGAATTGGTTTCTTCTTCGCTCTTTCCCTATACCAATCTTTCTACAACCAATGTAAACACAACCTGTGCTTGGAGTCTAGCCTCTTGTCTGGACTTACTGAAACGGGGAAACTAGTGGTATAATTTTTCGACTACATCACCGTATTATTGTTGGTTCCTCCAAGTTAATCTGATTTTCGTATGTCGTGAAATCATACACGTCATATAATATAAACAACGTAATGTGATTCCTAGTTATTGATGTTTGGATGCTACTCTTGGCCGACATCATATCGTTGAAATTTTTTCGGATGGAATGAAGAAAAAGTGAGAATATATCAGGCGGTGCCGAGAGGCTGGTTATTATTGTCACGTAGGTATTTCAGGGACAGCGAGTTTCCTTCATCTACTCTTCATTAATATGAAATCAATTATGATAAGTCATGAAAAATGCCCTCTATGAAATAAGCAAGCACTTAATTAGTCTAACTAAACATTGTGACATTCCTTTCATGATGTAATTTACTGTTCCAAAATATTTTGTTCTGGTACTACCAGTATGACTGGTATCCGCTTATCTAAAATTCCGCACTTGATGGGATTTTCTAATTGTTCTTTACTAGCTGCAGGCGAGTTTTCTATACTTGTTGTGGTAGGCAAAGTCAGCGATATTATACACGACCTAAGACGATCCATTACTAGACGAATTGCGCTATATACGTAGATAGAATGTTGATCCATAAAAACATACGTTCTCCTAGATCCATTGCCAAAGAGCAATAATAATTGAATTTTACAGGTTTCAGGTTTTTCGGTGAATTCCAATTTTTGGAGATGATTTCTCTTAGCTTCTGTAGAAATATCGTGAGTAGTATAAGAGACGCGCAGTATATCGAGGGGGAAAGAAGGTCGCCATACGCTGTGCCTCCAGAAAATTGTGAATCCCGTAGACATCCCCAGCTCCCCCATCTCAGAATTCGGTATCTTGACTAATGTTGTAATTTTGTTCATGTATCAATTTCCCGCTGCATAAATTAAGAATTTGAGGGGTGGGGCTGGAGGAATGCAGCCCTCGGGTTCAAACTATGTAATTTCGTATAATGGTGTTCACATTTTGTTCAATTTTACGAGAATTGCCGCACATTCGCCTGCTTCGATCTTAGTGACCCCTTAATCGATCTCTCAGCGCGAGCACGAAACCGAAAACGAGTTTCTCGGTATCACTTCCTCCATTACAAGAAACAACGAGGTGTCCGATTGAAAACTTGGCTGTAGCCCATCTTTCATCTCGAGTCCACAATCGTCTCTGGAACATTCCCCGAGAGTTGCATACATTTTCCCGCATTCGTCAAACTAGGGGCTCTCATCGACCCCTCGCCGCGATTTCACCACAGAAGAAGAGCTCCTGGGTACCATTCCCTCCATCTCCTGAAACAACGAGAATTGCTACAAGTTTGTTCGGTTTAATCAAACAGGCCCCTGTCATAAATAGCTTTAGAGTCGAAAATTAAAAGAGGACAGCTTTGCGCAGACATCAGCCTTGATATAAGACATGCGTTTAACTGGATACTAGGCCCGAAGAAGAAGATATTCGAAGCCTTTATCAATTTCGCTGTCTCTTCTTTTCTTTCTCCTTTCTTTCGAGTCAGTTATCAAAGAATGAACAAATTTTTCTTCGTTTCTGTTGATATTGATTCAGGGACTCGAGTCGTAGAGTTCCGCAGTTTGCATCGTGCCCTAACCCAAGGAGATGGATTTAAAAGAAATTGTCAACTTTTGAATTATGGAGGAAGATGTTTAGGCTAGATACTAGACAGTTGAGGTTCATTGAAGGAGATTTGGGGAATTTCGTGTGGACGAGATCGCTGACGTATTTAAATAACTCGAGAACGTAGAGGTCGTCTCAAAATTTTTGTTACATTCGAAACCATCTGAGCCCTATGTGCGGTCTCCGTTTCTGAATTATAGGTGACCCTCTATAAATTCTCATTAGATTGGTTCTTGCGACAGAATACCAGTGCTAAGGGGAAGTTAGGAAGTTCTGTCGCTGAATCAGCTGCGATATAGTCGAAAACGATCAACGATTCAAAAGAGATATAGCTTGAAGGAATCTGAAGCTTGCGTTTCAAGCTGGATGCCTGATCGAGTTGTCGAAAAGGCAAAACGTACACACGTACGTAAAACCCGAGGACAAAAGATCGTTCCTACGCTATGGTGTATACACGGGTAACACGTATGAAGACTAGATTCAGACTTATTCTCTCCATTCGACAACCTTATAACACGAGTCTTCAATATATCGCTAGCGAGAATCTGTTATTATTTATATAGGATTTACTTTTTAATTAATTACGAACAGCGGTGAGGAACAAGACTAGAGAAGACGAGAGTAACTGCTCGGCTTCATACACGAATTGTGTTGCTCTATGTATATGAGAGTCTGTATGTACTTTTCAACTTTTTTTTTTTTTCTCCTTCTAATTCGTGCTGTGCGATGGATTAACGAATTTCATGATCGTTCTCATTTGGAAGAGAGAAGCGAGAGGACGAAAAGAACATCAGATAAGGTATGTGACGTACGGTCGCGAGTTTTCTACATTGCTTTGTGTTTATCACAGTATGAGAAAGAGAGAGAAAGACGTGAGGCTAGAAGAAGAGGAATGTAATAGAAAAATAAAAAATATGCTTCATTTAAGTTATCTGTTTATCTGAATCGCGTACATCGTTATTGAAGATAATTAAGCCGAACTTGCGGATATAGGATTTACTTTGCGGGACGCGCAATAAATAAATTAACTATTGTTTAAGATAGTCGACGTATACGCACCGTGATGCATTTGAAAAAGGAGAAAAAAAAAAGAATAGAATGTTTTACTTGATTTGCAAAATGTTCGTTTACAGCCTTATTGCAAAGTAGATGTTTCCAATACCTACGAGCTTTTCCGTATAGAACAACTCGACAGTCTCAGTAGGTATATGTAATGGGTTCGTAATCTACATCTTCTATCTGCTCCTTCGTCCATCCTTCTTCAACAATATCGTTTCTCTCTCTCGCTTTTGCATTATTTTGTTACAATACTGCGGCGTAAATGCGCATTCCGACGAAGGAAGACGCTGCTGAATACCCGTCCGGTTGCGTAATCAACGCGAACAGCATTTTATATATAAAAACGTTTGACATTTTTGCATTCGTAAATAATATGCGTACTGTTATGCATTATTCGAAATCGACGTCTCGACGTTAAAACAATACGATAGATAGTGTAAACTGTGATCGATTGGTTGAGAATTTTGTGGTTCAAAAGAGATATACTGCGAATGCGCATTGATTGTATAATTGTTCCGCTGTGGCTATAGAAATAATTTATCATTTAGTATCGCAGTTGAACGTATTAGAAGTGAAATTTATTCATTATTCTACTTTTGCTGGTATATACTTTAATGAGATTCGTTTCGTTTGTAAATAGACATAGGCAGAAAAAGAAGGGAAAAAAAACAAGGTCTGGACGTTTTGAGGTTGATAGAAAACTGAGTTTGAAAGCACGAACACTCCCTCAGCTCGGTTTCCATTTGAACACACGGTCACGTCTGGTTTTTGTATTTAATTGAAGTTGAATTGTGAGAAAATTGAGAAAAAAGGACTGATCATTTCGAAATGTTGGTAAATTCTGAATAAAAATTCGTTTACATCCGTAGCACGAAATCCTCTTCCGCTATCATATAGCTTGAAACGCGAAATTTATTAGTCCCCTTACCGTTAAGAAATCAAGTCCACGTCCCCAACATCCCCCCATCTCAGAATTTTGCATCGTGACTAATGTCATAATCTTGTCTACATTTTGTTAAATTTTGTTCGTGTACCAATGTCCCGCTTCCTAAATTTAAAATTTGGAGAGGCTGGAGAAATGCAACCCCTCCGCTCCCATCTTCGAATTTCGGTTTCGTACTAATATCATAACTTTGTTCACCTACCGTTTTCCCACTACATACTTTTCAAATTTGTGGCTAGAGAAATGTAGCGCTCTTATCTTTGAATTTGGGTTGGAAATCGGTGTTATAATTTCGTTCAATATCGGATTTTGTTCACCCATCATTTCCCCGCTGCATACATTCAACATTTTGGGACTCAAAGAAACGTACGCTCTCGCCGTCTCTCGTCTTTGAACATTCAATCAAAATTCACCAACCATAATTATTCCAATTACTCAAGTTTCTTAATTAGGGACCCACAAAATTAAAATTCTTCCCCCTCCTTCTCATCTTTGATCATTCATAATATTTGACTGTATTTAATTTTGAAGGGCTCCCCCCAATTTGAATGAAATTTCAGGTCCCAGTGGATTGAATTGTTTGTGCTAAATTTGTAGGGGATTGTGACGTCAAGTTTCACGAGGGAACATGTTCTATGGGGATCTTTTTGAAAAATTTGACGTCTCCACCGTGTGCTGTCCCGAAAAACAAAGGAGTTCCTGATGTACAGCGTCCAACTGATTTCCTGTAAATAACTGACCAACTAGGATAAAAAAATGTTCTGGTGAAACCAACATGGAAGATCATTTTCATCATCTTTTTATATATTTGTTCGATCCTGCTACAAATTAAGGCAAGATAATTGTCGATTGTGGTTAAAGGGACTGCACTGTAAAGACATCAATCAGCTTACGCCTCTTTGTGACGTCATCAGCTTGGATCTATCTGTGCCGTCATCGTTAGTAATTCACTATTTCTTCTTTCTCTTCAGTTACTCTCTTGGATTCGCAGATTTCTGGATTAGGTCGAGGACCCCAAGTCCATCACTGGTGAGGAAGAAGAAGCCTAGTATAATCTGGTGCATTGTATGCCAGCCCTATTTGAGGCCGAGTACAGCCTCAGGCATACGGTAGGCTTAGTTTAAAGCTAGTAAGACTTAATTAAGCTGCCAGATTGATTCTGAAAAGAGTAAATTTCTTTGTTCTACGGAAAATCATTGAATCATGAATATATCTTTAGGTGTTTTATCAATATATTGATCTTGATCGTATCGAGTTATCGATTGTATACTAGGCTGCTTTCGCTCGTTCGTCCCCATTCTTAGTCTAGTATACTGCACGCCATTGTCGGGTCTAGTGTACATATTTAAACTACCTAGATTTCGGAGACTCACTCGCTCCGCTTCTTCGCTCCCATTCTTAGTCTAGTATGTCTCGTACACATATTTTGGGCTAACTAACTTCCGGGGATCACTCTTGGTCTACTATAATAAGCTAATGGTTCTGGATCAAGTCAGGGCTTCCTAGTCAATTTTCTCTCTCTCTCTCTCTCTCTCTCTCTCTCTCTCTCTCTCTCTCTTTCTCTCTCTCTCGGACTTGCCGATTTTCAGTGGACGGCTTGGGTGCCGGTAAAGGCATTAATAGGAGGCCAGTCCCAAACATGCGGATTGATAAAGGCACAATGAAGACACCAACCAGTTTAAACGTCCTTGTGACGTCATCATCATCCGTGACATCATCAGTTTGAATTAGCCCAAGCTTGAATTTATAATTGGCTCCGTTGGTTGTCGCACGGCGCTCCAAATCAACCATTATATCTATAAATAAATCAATGAATTGGCCTATGACTTCTTCAAGCTCGTTACGTCATCATTATCCATGACGTCATTAGTTCTCTGACGTCATCAACATTCTTCTTTTTTAATAGAAGCTTAGTATAATCTAGCGTAGGCGTCTGCTAGGCCTAGTTCGAAGCTAGTACAGCCTAATATACTGTATGCTAGGACTGGGAAACTCAAACTCGGCCTCGCAGATTTCTGGATTATGTCAAGGGTTCGAGATTCTAAGTCAACCAGCTGTGGTAGGGGGAGCAGGGTTTCGCGTATTTCCAATTGTGTCATGGAGTGCTGGTAAAGACGTTAAAAATGTCAAAAAGAAACGTGTATCGCTTCGTTCGAAAAATATGGTCAATCTGCATCATTCAGTTTGGGAGTTGAGGAGGGGAGCGGTTCCTCGTACTATCAGTATAATGGATGTCGTGTAGTCACTCGTAGTATGTTCCCAACGGACTGAGATGTGCTGAAGGACCCATTCTAACACTGACAAACTACCTTCAACAATATAGCATAGATCGGTGCTGTGGTGTCCCGTCATTTGGGTCGATCCTGAAATGCAAGAACAGTTGAAAGTCACTGTCTTCTTGTCAGCCTTACTGTGGGTTAGAAAGGAAACAGTGTAACACTAACCAATTTTAGGAATCTTCGTGGACCTACCGGGCTTTCTTCTCAAATCAAACTCCCCTAAAACAGGTTTCCACTTAGCTTCCTCCTCCGAGCCTCCTCTTTCCATGTTGATAAGCTATATGAAAGGCAATGACTTCATCAGTCGGCAAATCTGGTTAGCATTCAAGCAACTCTTTAAAATTTTCACCTTCCATTATTTGAACTTTCTCATACATCTGAGATTTGAGCTATCATAAAATATTTACTCATCGGGTGGAACTAAATTAGATTTTGGAG
This sequence comes from Aspidiotus rigidus, assembly GCA_035079385.1. NCBI lineage: Eukaryota > Metazoa > Arthropoda > Insecta > Hemiptera > Diaspididae > Aspidiotus > Aspidiotus rigidus. The sequence continues at coordinate 474,003 of JAVHKY010000041.1, read as the reverse complement.
CGCGATAATTTTCGTTGAGCTCACCTCGCCTCAAAACTCTCACTCACGGAGAAAAATGAAATCTGTCTCTACTGATCAGATCCAGATGAACCTTACAACTACCTAAATAAACACAATTGTCAAGCAGAAAGAAAAAATACCTTAAGCGGCTCCTTACTGTACTGAGGTTTCACCTCACTCAGGCGAGAATGACCGTAATAGAGTGATAATGTCTCGTTAGAACTGCCGGATGTGTGTTTTCTTTTTCTCTAGTTTAATATTCCGAGTAAGTAGGAGAAACGACAACGTTACTTAGTTGTATTTGACTTAATCATCTTCTTTTTCTTTTAAATTGTGTTTGACACCTTCGTACGATATACAACAAATTAATTGTGATTACGATCGTAATATTTTGTATGCAATATAGTCGCTTGTCTGCTTGGCGTTCTTCGTGTTTTCCGTTCTTAAAATTGATCTAGCTGCAGACGTGTAAGTACATACCGGTGTATGATTTTATGTACGCTCACATAGGCGCATAGTACAAGTTTGAAATCTTCCTACTAAAAGGTGTATACCTGGTCGCGTATATAGCGTACAATAATATTTAATTGATGCATTATGTCATGTCTCGTAGATATCCGTAGATAAAATATTAATTACTAGAGATGGACGCGAATATTACGGAGACGTGTATTTTATTATTTGATTAATGATACAATATTCATTCCGTACTTCGGGTCGCACTTTTTTCCTCCTCCTAAGTTATTTTTCTTTTTTCTTCTTTCTTACGTAGGAAGCTTTGGTTTTCTTCTCTTCATTTGCGGCTGATGCGCGTCGTCGTCGTCGCATCATTTTGAAAATCAAAAATAAATACGATAAAGAGTTAATCGTCGAATCCGTAATGAATGTAGTATGACGAGGAGGGGGCGGAGGGGGAGGAAACTGAGCTAGAGTTTTCAACAATTTAATTAAACGTGCGCGCTGTAAGAAAGAGATGGGCGTTAGAGGGGGACGAGTTTATAATATGTAATTAATTTAAACGCATCCATGTGTGCGACGAGGTCGCAATGATTTCTTCGGTCCCGAGTTCTCGTCGCTCGCGAGTCATGCAAATTCTTATCATAATGAAATGAAATCATATGATAATATTGACAAAATAATACTCTGGAAACTGACCACTAGGCAACAGCTGGCGCTCTTAAGGACTTCGGAAGTTTGGAAGAAGGTTGACGTCCTTCGCTGGACTCTCCCATAGTGCCTCCATTTTTTTCTTTTTTGGTGAAGCGGTGGTTCAGTTCCACAATTATTGTATACAGACTTCATCGTAAATAAATTTAATCACAATCATTGATACATCCCTTCCTCTATTTTAACGTGCCAACCTTGAAAAATCAATGACAGGACAGTTACCACCTTCACTTAATTCTGTGTTTAGAACATTCCTTGTATGGACGCTGCTGAAAGTTGTGCAGACCTTTCCATTAGTATTGAAAGTATACACTCCCTTTATCAATTCTGACGTCACTATAGTCTCTTCGAAGATTGTATTGTACGACATGGTCAACTGATGGACTTTCTGCAGTCACGATTACCTCGTACCTTCTCCTCAAGGGACAAAGCACAACTTGTTGTATTTCGAGTACTTAACATTATTATCGATTTGGCTACAGGTCTTCGTTGCAACTCACGGTTGAACAGGGATGGAGTCAAAATCCTTGTTGACACTTTGGTGTCCCAACTTTCGGTGCCTCCCCCTCTCAACACTGCCTTCAACGTCGTCTGAAAGGACAGAATTCAGTAGGAGAAGCGCTCATTATCCACTAACGGGCGGATTATGAAAGGCAGATGCTCGATTTCCTCGACAGCTCTGAGGCGAAACCCCCAAACTTTAATTTCAATACTTCCAACGCAGAAATGCGCGTTGCGATTACAAATTCGTCGTTGCTTATTCAGAAAAATGATTTCGGTCGTAGACAAATGTGTGTTGCTGTTCCTCGGCTTTATGGGCAAATTAAATTGCATAAAGTTGGTGAACCCAGTAGGCCTGTAGTAGAGCTTGCTTCACAGACGCATTCTTCCCTCGCAAACTGGTTCAGAGCTGTCTCCAACTTCACTCCTCAGCGTACGATTAAAAATTCGATTGAGCTCGCCCTACATTTAAAAGAGAATCGCGTTCCACCAGGATCTCGACTTCTTTCTTTCGATATTACCAGCATGTACACAAAAATTCCTGTTCGTCATACAATTGGTCTTACGCTTTCACTTCTGCAAAACCAGCCGCTTCACCCTGAATTTGAAAATCTCATAACCTTATGTCTCGAAGACAACGTCTGTTCTTTTCGGCGGGGAAACTTATATGGAAGGTCGGCTCTCTGCCTCGGTTGCGGACGTCTTCTTGGATGACTTGGAACGGAAAATCTTGGTAGAGGAAAAGGGGGCTAAAAACATTCTATACTTATACGCGTTACGTTGATGATATTTTGTGCATCTGGTCTTGTGGAGAGTGCGACGCAATGTATGTAAGTCAAACAGATCGCGTGTTCAAAAAAAAAAAACTGGGTGTGCATCGATCAGCCTACAACCAAAAGAAACCTCTAGACTCCTCTAGAGCTGAACATTGTAGCGATTATGGACGTGATTTTGGCAAAGTAGCTCCTTACATTGAAGGTAATTTCATGAAGAAAACGAAACAATAACGTCATTGAAAGCTAACGGTAGGTAATGAATATTGATGTTCTGAACGACCTCGGAGTCATGTTCCTCTCTCCTATTACACGATTCATTTTCGACTTAAAATCCTTCGATGAAGCTCCACCTGTAACATGAATTTTTTGCGAAGACCAGGCTAGTCCCTTTCTTTATCTCAGTTGTATTCCTGATGATGGTCGACGTCTTGACGCAGCCGAAACCGGTAGTGAGATGAAAATTTTAGTCTTTGACTTCGAAATTTTTTATTTATTTTATTTTTTATTAATTTTAGGACTCATAATTTTTACTGATCTTACTCTTTTTATTCAAAATTTTTGTTGCTTATTTTATTCTAATTTCCTGATTCCTTGATTTTTGTTGTTTTGCTTTGTTTTAGTTTTTATTTATCTCGTTTATCTGATTTTTTTTTGACATCATTCGCGAATAAAGGTAAAAGAGGCGCCCTCTAGATTTACCAAGACGGCAATTTAGGGAAGCTTGCATAAAAAGTGATGAAGTGAAAAAAGCCATTCTAAAAAATCTAAAATTACATTCATCTGTAAGAAGACTGAAAGGGCAACAAGTTTTGATCTCTGCATTTTTCATGAAAAACAATTTGAAATGGTGAAATTACCACTTTTTTCGTAGAACAAGTAGCGCTCCTAGCAGGACCTTTATCCGCGATTTTCTTTCTTCTTTTACGTGCCTTGTGCCCTCTACGCTTTCCAACGTTGCGAAGTTTCGTTTATGCATTCTCGTTCGCATTTATCGATTGCAGTAACATTTAATTTTATAGGACCCAATTTAAGTATGGTTAATCGAATAAACGTTCGATCCGAATTCGTCATCATGATGCAATTTGATCGTTCCTCTTAACCGAACCGGGTAATAGCGACGTTACCTCCCCTCTTTCCATTTTGGAATATTACCAGACCCTCCATCAATTATTCATTAATACGATGAAACTGTCTTCGATATCGTAAAATTTTTTTTTTTTTGTACCTCGCAATTGACCTCATAAACTACAAGCACTTTACGCCTTACATTCGCGCGAGACTTCGTCGAGTTATTCACTTTATTATGGCAATTAACCGTAGGTACAAAATAGGAATGCGCTAGATCAGTTTTTCTGATTTATGGAGGCCCTTGACGGACAACGCCCGGTACCCGCGTCAACATTGATGAGTAGACTGGTCTTCATCTGCTGCCAAACGCGGACTCGTTGAAATACGCAAATTCAGCGATGGAAACCACGCTCGCGCGCCGTCTTACTGGGGCAGACGGCTAGCCTTCGAAATGGATTATAAATGACTTTCCGTTTTCAAATTCTGCGCCGAGATAAAGAAATTTTAACCCGTATTTGTTTACTCGAGCCCGCCCCCCGTCGCACTCGCTTATGTAGGTCTATTCTGATCACGTTGGAACGTGTATGTTAATAAATAAATTATTAATAATAATGAGAATAATGACGACGATGAGAGTGATGATGATGAAATATAAAAATCGGGAACACATTAAGTCGTTAACGCGGAGATCATTTTAACGACAGCATTTTTTATGGCATTTCAATTTTAGATGTGGGATTGAACGAAGAAGTATAAAAAGTTTGTAGCGTGTATATTGCCATTATATGAAATTGGGCAAACTTACTGACTGGTGGTAATAAAGCCATCAAAGAATCGAGTGTGATTGACTATTATAGGACGGTCGGAAAATGCAAAAGAACGATATACGTCCGGTAATTAAAAACTATGGCGGAGGAGAATCCAAGGATAGACGGACTGTGTATACGCGGTCAAATATACTAATGGCGAGTAATGACCGTAATTTATACCGCGCAATTAGAGCAGAAGGTGTGTAGATGATTCAGACGCAATGAAGAATAAGGCCTATTTTTCTTCGGGGTTGAATTACTCTATCCTTTTATCTCAGAAAAGGGCAAATGCGCGTTGACGCTGTATATAGTCCGACGTAATAAACTTAATAATTGGAAAATGTTGGAAAAGGCGGCGTAAACTTACAGTGCAGTGTGTGGAGCAGAGGGGAGGAAATAAAAAAAAGAAGTATTCGTCCACGACTTTTGCGAATACGAGCCCTGACCCCGACAATAGCGTGATCATTTTGAAACGATTCGCGCGTATATAGAAACTTAATAATTAACCAAGTTACCTTTCCCCGCAGCAATTATAAAAATAGCCAACTTTATTGATCATAAAAAGTAATTACAATTCCGTGGTCATCTAACTCACGTACCGTCCCCTTTGGTTAACGCAGCTGCGTTTCGTTTTTTCTGTCCCGTCTGTCTGTCTGTCTCTCTCTTTCTCGCTCTGTATCTCATTTTGTATCTTTAATTTAGCAAGGTACGCCATGATTAAACATCTTCTGTATGACTGCCTCGGTAGATTACATTAACGGTAAACGATTTCTACATTTTACCACGCCATATTCGTGTGTATGTATACGAGAGTATATTGAGCTTCTTGCGCGCGCGCTTAGTCCATAAATCTCTCTCTCTTCAACGCGCGGCAGGGAATTAGGCGACAAAAAATACGATGCGCAACCAGGATCTGTTTGGAGAACATTGTGGGAAAGAGTATTTTAGCGCGGAAGCTGACAAGGTTGAAAATACTTGATTAAGGCGTCGAAGTTTATCTGTATTTCATTTCGTGGCTCGGTGCTTCCAATGATGAATCATGGATATGGTGTTTTGTGGCTTATTTCCGATTTTCCTGAGTATGCAATTGAATCTAGAATTTAATGAACGTAAAAAGAGGGAGGATAAATTAGGTTTCGGAAAGGTATTTTGGATCGGTACTCGAAATTAAATAGAAGCAGAGCTTGCGGCTCCTGAAAACTCGAGGACTGATTGTCTCTTCACGGTAAAGGTTGCCTTTAGTCTTGTCGATTGCGAACTCTAAGGAGCAGAATTCTTTCAAATAAAGGATGGATGATTCAATTTGTATATCTGTAACCTTATTGTGATTTAGTCCATCCGTAATACTGCGTGAACGAATGGGATAAAGATCGCTATCGCGCTATGTAGCGCACGGCACTCGAAGAAGAAGGAGGACGTATCAACGCTATGAACATTGTATCTTCTTTTTTGTTGCGTTAAAACTCGCAGATACTCAACGACATGCTTAGTGATGGAAGATCAGCATGATTATAGTCTGTCACAAGAAAGGATTCGAGTTCGTACCAATTCTTACGACCATTTAAATAACATGGCCCTTTTTCAAGTAACCTAACTTTCACCTTTCTTTTGGCCTTTTCTTAACGTGAACAGACTATAATAAATTGGATATCATCGTTGCAAACCATTTAGACTATCAACAAGCTTCACACGAACACAGTCAACTGTTGCTCTTTGAGCGTATTTACTTTCGTTTTTGATCATGCTGAATTGAATTGATAGAGATTAGATTGGTTACGACTTCGTCTCACATATCCAAGATATTTGACGTTTCGAATACATACTTTAATAGGGACGTTGCAGTGCTACTCGCAGATACAGAAGCGCACAATGCTATGACCACAGAATTCAACGCATGCGCAGCAGATGTAGAGCAGCTGGGTGGCCTCATTTGAAATCTGCATTGCCATACGCGATAAAACTTGAGTCCAAGTATTGACAGCCCTGAATAATGAAAAGGTGATCATGTACAGCTTACTATCACCTTACAGCAAAATTCAATTTCGTTTTAATTAATTAGAACTCTGAGTTAGAAAGTTTACACTGAACTATCTTCAAATAACTGTAAGAAATTTATTTCAATCAATTCAGACAAAAACTTGATACTGACCATTTTTTCCCGTACTAAAGAGTACAGGTTTTTCCATTAAATAGTCAAGTGACCACCCTTTCAATTCTTCCCTCTTGTACTCATGCAGTTAATTTTGCAGCGCTCTGTAATGGAGATTTTACCGTTTAATCTAACTTCAAAGAAAGAAATCGATTCTAAAGCGGCTCCGGAGCGGTATTAAACAACTCCGGAGTCGTATGAAAGAAGGACGGAGTAGTATCGATTGGCTTTGGAGTGGTACGAAGCAAAGAAATTGAAGGAATTATGCTGCAATCAAGGCCTATTTTAACGGGCAGCTGGACCCATTTTGGGCAGTTTCAAAAATTTTGAAGGCAGTTCCGAAAAAAAATGGGCAGTTCAACTTATAACTGTTAATTTTGATTAAGCATTATAATTTGAAAAACCCTCAAAGTTACAACCGTGAAAATGGTGCTTGCCTGCCTAAATGAAAAAAATTGTCGAAAAAGATAGCCTACAAAGGCTAGGGATCAACCCTGGTAGAAAGGTATTCTTGATACCGGTATTCATGATGGTGAAGAAATGGACAAATTGTAGAAGAAGAAATATACTTGAATCCGGATTCAATTAGAAATAAATCTTTCATATAAATTTATACATGATCTTATTATCTCATTAAAGGCCATAATAAAAAAAGACTTTTTTTGCGATATAAAACAGCAAAAAGTAGACAGGAATGAATGAAATCGGGAGCAAAAAATTTTCTACCCTCTTTTGCCAAAAAATATTTAGTCGGCTCGATTTTTGGGCAGTTCCAAATTTTTCTTAAAATAGGCCCTGGCCCTGGCTGCAAGATAATGCTAAATATATTGAACGCAATTCTTTCAATGCTAATTATACTAGTCTAGCGTCGATTGAGCTGAAATGACAACATTGCTGCAGAATCGTCAATATTCGGGTATTTTCTGCCAATTTTCCAGCAAGACGTTTCATCAGGCGCGGATCCAGACGATCACTTTGAGAGGGGAAACAATCCAAAAAAAGTTTAAAGGTTTTTTTTTTTTTTTTTTTTTTTACATTTTCTTTGATATTACAAATTTTTTGTTGTTTTTTTGTTATTTGGTGATTTTTTTCCCGGGGGGGGGATTTCCCCCATTCCCCCCCGTGGATCCGCGCCTGTTTCATCCTTTCATTCCTGAGTTCAATACTCTGTTCGTTGCGTGCTCGCCTGCATTTGAAGATAGTTTTGAAATGGTGCCAAAGGATTGAGAGAAAAGTTCGGCGTCCGAAGTAAAAATGAAGAAATTTTAGGAAACAAAGTCGAAACGTCTGATCGGTAAATGTCGAAATATTTTATGAGTAGTAGTAGTAGTATTGATTTTTGATCTTATCTCTAGATTTTTGCAAGATACGTGGAGCTACGTTGCGGCTCATATCGAATGAAGAAGAAAAGATCGAAATCAATCAAAGTACGTAATTTACTGCCGTACAAGAAATTTTAATTTGTACGAATCGAAAAAACGACGAGGTCATAAAATATTAAAAATTGTTAAAGTTCGTAAAAATATGAAAAATATACAAAAATCGAACAAACGACAAAGTCGTAAAACGTTCAAAGAAAATCTTGAAAATTATAGAATTTCTTGTGCGGTAGTAAAAATTACTTTGACTGATTTCGATACTTCCTTCTTCACTCACCTCTAGCGTTGGCTTCTCCTTCATGAATATTGTGGAATTTGAAACAGAGTGAAATTGACGAAAAACTGAATTCGAGATTTTAGGAGTTTGGTCGCTAAACGTATTTAGTCAACGAAGGGAGGAAAGCAAAATTATGAATAAAAAATTCTCTTCAAAAGCAAGACATGAAAATTTTATAAAATGATTGTCTTCATTCGCATTGCCGGTGCAAGGAAATCTCAGGGATGGGATTGGACCACTTTTTCCACTAAAAGCCACTTTTTTTCATTGTAGCCACTTTTAGCCATTATTTTGTAAAATCGCCACTTGAGCCATTTTTTTACCTTTCTGAGCTAAAAAATGAAATATTTTCAATGATTTTTTTTTACGACAAAAATTATAAATAACTAGCAAGTCCGGCGCGCCTACGGCGCGCCTCTTAGTTTTTTCTTTTTTCATTTTTATCTTATTCGAGAGCGCTATATAAACAGGAATAATTTTTAAAAATCTCGGTAAATTATCTAGATATTTCTACTTTGGATATTGAAAAAAAAAAAGTAGAAATTCTCCAGACAACTTTTTTTTGGATATCTGTATTCAAAATTTTTATGCAAACACAAAGTTCTCATGGCTACTTTTAATTCTGTTATTTAGGGTTTTGGGTAAGGTAGATACATGAAACAAAGGGAGTAACTCTGGGGTTTAAGGTTATTTGAAATTTCTTAGATACACTATTTTCTTTGTATCTTTTCATATCTCATAGTTCAATTCAATCTGCTTAGTTTTCTTTTCAAGCTTTTCTTCTTTCCTAATTTCATTCAATTTTGCACTCTTTCATTCTTTACTTGTTCTTCCATACAACCTTTTTTTTTTTTCTTTCTTTCTTCATCGTTTCCTGAGTCTTCCAAATTGTTCTCTGCCTCAGTATTACACTCTTCCAGTTTTCCCTCTCTTCCTATTCTTCTTTTTCAGTCCTCTGCATCCATCTTCTCCAATTATCCGTATGGTGATAATTAATTCTACGTGTCATCCTCTAATCTACAAATTAATGGAAGAAAAACGTTTCGATTCTAAGATTAGTTCATTCATTTTCCTTTTTCTCTTTCACTTTTTTTCTACATAAGATTTTTTTTGAAATCTTGTGTGTATTATATGTTGACAGTATAATTTGTTACTACAGTCGTTCCAATTTTCAGCGATGATTATTTCTTTGACCTCACTTTTTTACATGCAAATAATGTAACTCCTCCTATTTTCGAGTTGATTTAGTTGAGACTTTGAAAATCCCTTCCTTCATTTACCTTAATTAGAACAAAATTTCTCAAGGCCCTTACTTTATTCCTTCGAGTCCACCCACCTCCAACTAACAGTTATTCTTGACATCGAGTCCTGATTTGTGTAATTCACTATTCTCTAGGGATTCTTCTGTTAAATCCTAATGATGTTAAGAGCATCGCTAGTTTTTTATGATGTCAACTACCTAACCTAAATCGAGGTTCAATAGGAAACCTATTCCATAGGGGGAGGGATTTTTGAAAATTTTGGTGTCTCGCCATCATTTACCTAGAACGATGGTTGATATTTTTCCAAGTCCTTTTCCTGTCATATATATCTTGGAAGTTGAAATTCTTCCATGTTCCTCTCTTTAAAAATACAGCTTGGAAGTTGAAAGTTTTTAAAGTTATCCACTTGTCATAATTGCATAGGTCGATGTACAAAATGCGTTTTCAATTTCAACTCCTCTGATGGTTCAATTTTTTCCAAGTTCCTCTCCTATCATATATAGCACAATTCCCAATATTAAAAATCTTTTCAAATCTGACTCCTTTGATATTGAAAATTTTTCCTATCCCTTATCTATCATAATAGAGCTCAAATGTCTCAATTTTTCCGAGTCCCTCCTGCTATAGTTGGCTTAATTTTCAAAATTTTATCAAATCTAATTCCTCTTTTTGGAACCCCTCCAATTTTGAATTCAATTCTCAATATCAAAACCAATCGGTCCTATAGAAGAGGATGTGGGAATTCCTTATTCAAACATGTGATTGTTTTCTATTACAGCCTTCAATTGAACTTCTTTTGGTTGAATCCTAGAAATCTGATTGGAAGCTTCATTACAATCCTTACTATCTTATTATACAGATAATCTGAGAATCTATCACCTTTTTTCCTGTCCTACTCTTCAAAATCAACATACTTCCTACAAAGTATTTTCTCAATTATCCTCTGATCTGTGTAATCATTTCCAACACAATTTCCAACTCTCGCAACTTAGTCAGTTCCATTTTCCAAATATTTCAGTTCCTTTTCTTCTTCTACTTCTTACAATGGAAGTGATTTTTGATTCAAAAAGTTGATATTGATAAGGGATCATCATATTTTGGTGACTATTATTTTCTATTTTGCCTATTAGCTCTCCTTCATTAGGACATTTCGACGTCATTAGAACTTTTTGCCAAATTAATTATCCTTCAATTTGCGAAGTGCTAAATTGTATCGGATAAAATGAGGTATGAAGTGCAAAGAGAAGATCGTTACCGTTATAATATTAGGCTTTAGCTATTTTTTAGCCTAATTGTATCGGGTAAATTAGGTATGTGATGGATTTCGTCTGAAGCCTTCCTCTAGGGAACTGAGGTATGTTTTATGCGCTACTTTTATTCCATTCTTCAGGGTTTTCCGAAACTCTTTATACTTGTTGATATTATTTATGGTAATATTCTTTTTCAACTTTCGTTGTGCCCTTTTCTTAGAATCGTACCCCCTACTTTTCCTGAATACGTCCCTCTCAATTTCTCACATGATGTGTCTATAGTTGGAATTCTGATTAGGTTCAAGCTCACACTTTTCTACGCTCATCTGTACAAAACGTATCTGTTATTTGATTCTCAGTTCACATCGGTTGCCCTCAATATGATCAAACTGATTGCGCGCCTAAAAACTGCACCCTTTCACCCAAAATTAAGGACCCCACCTTGTAACTACGTACTTACGACCATAAAAACTTTCATTATTTCTTAATCCTAGCTTAATTCTTGTATCACTCACATAAAAAAACAACCCTGCAACAAACTTAGAATCATTAAAAGTTAACCTATCCTCAGTCTTCATTGAACAGAAATTCCCACTATAAAGAGGTTATTTTCGCTCGATATAGAATTGGTCACTCTCAACTTGAACATTCTCATCTCCTCCTGGGTTGCCATGCTCTACCTTCATGTAAATCTTATTATGCAGATAATCTGACGATCTATCATCTTTTTTCCTATCCTACTCTCCAAAATCAACGTACTTCCCACAATATAATCTCAGTCTCATCCTCTGTCCCATGTAATCATTCCCAACATGGTTTCCAACTCCCGCAACTACCTATGGTACTCAATTACTCCAACTTATACACATCCATTTTCTTTCTCCTGCCTTAAAATTTGAGTACCTACCACCATCTGACTCGATTGCTACCTCTTCTTCCAATCATCTTCCCTATCCTCACGTTCTTTTCGTTTGTTTCTCACTCCACTCCAGTTATTCTTATTTTCAGAATACAACCATAATACCATTTTACAAATTATTTTAATCGCTTTTCTTCTTTTACTTCTTACAATTGAAGTGATTTTTATTCAAAAAGTTGACACTGATAAGGGATTCTCATATTTTTATGACTACCATTTTCTATTTTACCTGTTGGCTCTCCTTCATTAGATACTTACATTATCATTATAATTATATGGACATTGTGACATCATTAAAACTTTTTGTCGAATTCATTTTTCTTGTCTCGCGTCCAAGAAAGTTAGCTACCTTTTATCGAGACTTTGGACATCTAACCTGAGGTGAGGTTGTTTAAAGAGGCGAGGTAATCGATGTAAAGTTGAATCGTTGTTACGTTTTATTTTGCTAGGCAATTCATTTTTTGTTTTTTTTTTTTCTTCCTCCAAATTTGCTAGGTAATTCATTTTAATCTTATAAATAATAATATAATCTTGTCACAGTATGATAATTGACGTCGGATGCGATAACAGGAAAATGGAAAACTTTTACACGCACGTTTGTGATAATGAATCGTTGCACTTAAATAACCAATAATTATTAATTTTCTATTTTCTATTTTGCCTGTTAACCTTCAGTCGCTGTGACGTCATTAGAATTTCACGAATATTTTTTCTTATAATTTGCTAGGCAATTCATATATATAGTAATAGAATACACGCGTTAGCTATTTTTTAGCTAAATTGTATCGGGCAAATCAGGAATGAGAGGCAAAGGGTCATTTAGCTTTTTAGTATATTAGATTCCAATAAAAGATTGTGAAGAAAATGAATGAAAAGAAGGAAAATTTGAAATGGTTGAATAGGGCCTCGAATAATCGACAAAATGTTATTATCCACAAAAAGAAAGATCGATTGACGAGTTACTACAAATACAAACAAACGTCCACTAAAAAATTAGTTGATCATATGTACCTAAAATGAATTTAAATTCTCCTGTCAATATTGTCATTAGATTTTTTCATTTTCGTATAATTCTTCTTATTTACCTATCAGAATTTTTAACTGAAGGACACTATAAAATAATTTATTTGCTTTGCAGCCGAAAATTCCAATTCCTAGCTACTTTTTACCCACTTTTCCCCCACTTTTTAAAATTTATTGACCACTTTTTCCACTAGGAAAAAAAAAGTTGATCCCCACACTGAAATCTTCTGCAGTGCCATCGCATTTCTTTTCCTATCCGTCTTACTTCTCATTTGCCAACAGTAATGATCGAGATGACTTTGGAAGGTGTACAGTGGAACTCCTCATCTTCAAAATGGAAACTGTGACATCAACCTAATCAAGACCGTTTGATTGCTCAGGTATGAGCGCTACTGATGGGCAAACGTAGTTCTGTTGATGGTTCTCCGTCTTGTGTCGGTACCCTGCAGCAGTCGAGCTTCTGTACGCTGGCCACTCGTCATGACAGATAAGAGACCCTACTTTGCATTCATTCTTAGTGGGAAGACGGAGGGTATCCCTGTCCCGACGGAGTAGTGGATCACACTTTTTCAGGTATAGAGTACACAATTTTGGTAGAGCTCGTAGGCTACCGGTACCGAATTTTTTCTTGTGGGTCAACCAACTTGTCGACACCCTATCATATCGCACTGTCATGAAGTGAGCGACCGTCTTTCGATTCCAATTCAATGATAATAACTATAATTGAGTTGACCGCTCGTCACTTTCTACGAGTCTCAGGCGTAATATTGCAGCGATAGTTTCTGGGGTCGAGATTCGCTTGGGGATGAGATGTGCGAGAGAGGGACAGAGATTTCACTTCGCAAACAAACATTCACTGATACATCTTGATCATTCTTGTGTCGAACCAGGCGCGCAAGAATCGATATAATGTGGAATTTTCACAGCATATCTCTTCGCTATTATATCAGCCAGGTAAGAACGAGAGATTAGACTTCCTTCGCGATGAGGTTAATACACATGTACTAAACTCCTATACGGGTCCTGATTCGACGTCGTGTCAGAAATTTCTTCTTGATGAAACTATCTACAATAACCATCGCTGTAATTTAACTCGCGTGTGTGTAATTTGTTTACATACACCAAACTAAAACTCTTCAACTCCGCGGAAAATGTATAGACATCCGCGAAAATTCCATCTAGCTCGTATATTTCTAATTTATTCCGTTGCATGTTTCGAATTCATCCGAATGAGAAAAATTCACATGGTGTACAACAAAAGTATCCAGTAATTTGTTTTCTTTGCCCCTATATTTCTCCTCGTTTCCCTAATCGACTCGGACACGGACATTTTTTTCCTCCTCGCTTTCACTGGGAAAATCGCGCGAGGTTATCTAGATATCATGTAAATGATACAAGATGAAATTGTAAGATTGCTGACTCCTCGTCCTTGTGCAAACGCTGAACACATCGCACTACTCCGAGTTCGTTGATGTACGATGGTGTAGTACAGCGCAATGCAATGTTGGAACCGAACGACAATCCACCCGAGTATTACGAGTCACGCGTTTGAAGAATAGGATATAGGAAAACCTGTTACAGATTAATCTAGACTTAATGAACATCCAGTAATCGTGAAAAACCACCAATATTTGTCTCTTGCTGGGTGACCATGGACGAGAGGAGAATCGAGAAGGAGCGTGTATGTGTATGCATATCAGCATTGCTGAGGTGCGTGGAATGTAATTAAAAGCGAATACCCATCAGCGTCGTACATGTCTTGCAAATACTCGCACATGTATCCTGAATGTTGGAAAACTGACGATGCGTCGCGTGAATTGATGGAGAGTTGATCAAGGTGACAAAAAAAAAAAGGAGTTACTGAAGACATTATCAACGAGAAAGACTACAAAACGCGATCGTGTTTCTCCACTTACAATAATGAGCTAAAACAAATTTAGAACATGTTTTTCTCAATTTTTACTAGTCGATGACTCAATCAGCTGTAGGTAGGTAGTGTCATTCGCCTTCTCGTCACCTATATGTCGTATATTCTCAATTAACTCGGACAAATTTCGACCAAGAAATCACGAACGCCATAATGAGTTTCTAAGCGATATGCCGTGTACAACGTCAATACGAAAAATGGGTTCGGGAAAAATTTCCGATAATCAAATTACCCCGACGCAGAAGCGTCGCGTCGATTTTTCCGGTTGGTGTATATGTATACCATTAGAGTGGTATGTGTTAGTGTATCATAGGTGGAACATTCTGTCCCGCAGTACGGAGGAAGACGTATGTAAGTATGCGACTGAAGACGTTTGATAAATCGCAGTAACTACGAAAAGTGTTGAACTGTCAAAAAAAAACCAATCGATGGACACTAACTTCGATTCCTTAAAATACACGTCCTAATAATATAAAAAACCAGTAAAAATAGGAATTTTCGATGGGCAACTTTGGAAACCCGTTTCATCAGATCACTATTTATGATAAGGATTTCATTATGTATTAATGTGCATGAGAAGGCGACGTAAAATAAATAAGATGAAGACGCAGCCTAGAATAAAGTGTAGAAGGAGAGAAGAAAAACGAGCGCGGATCGTTGAACTGCGTGATGGCATTAATTCAAAAAGACGCTTCATGTCGAAAAGAATCGAGAGTTGTACGCATAATATGACTTCGTTACGCGTATTGCCGCTAATGATGCGTACACCTTATGTCGAAAAAGTTCTGGAAAGTGAAAAGTAAGTGTATCCTGATCTTTTTCTAACATTCTTGTACGGTTTGAAACGATGTTGCAGTTTGATTGAAGTGACGATACAAAGTTTCTGGCGTTATGGATTCGTGTCGATGGTCCAAGAGTTCTCGGCTTGGTTATCATTAACTTCTTCATCGGTTTTTAGCACTTTTATATTATCTGATATTATCGTTTCTTGGAATAGAGGATCTAATTTTCCTATTTGAATCTTTGTAGGAAACACTGAGGCTAAATAAATCCTCGGAATTTCAGCAGCTAGATCATGACCTTACCACATCGCTCGAGTCTTTGCTTCTTTCAAAGTTTTGGTCGAAGGTGCGTCGTTTTATTATTGTTGAAGTCGACGTACATACGCGTGGTCGACAGACGACTCATTTTCCACATCAATTTCTTCAATTTTTTATCCACTCAAAATCGACTGCTCTGTTGAGTAGATTTCAAGTCGATTTGTAGTTCTTTGCTGGTCGATTTCAAATCGACGTCAATCTAGACTTGATTTTGAGTCGACTTTTGCACCTGAAATCATAAGTTGGTCGACTATAAACGGACCTCAAATTGATGTCGACGTAGAATCTATGACATGTGCGCTCCAATCAATCGCTTGTAGAATTCTGTTTGTTTTTAATGACATTGCTAGTCACAGACATAATTTGTAGCCATGGGCCGTACTAGCCTCATTAATAGGAATTGAAACGGTCTGAAATCTCACAACACATGATGAGTTTTGATAACTTGAGAGAACTTTTGACCATTTCAGAAATGGTCGAATTGACTTAATTTGAAGGTCGATTCTGAAAGAAATCCTATCAAATTGTGATCTTAAAATTTCGACGTCGATTATTCGCAAGTCTTTTTCCGATAAGTCATGTATGACAAATCGATCCAAAAGCGATGTCGATTATAAGCACGGTAATTATAAGTCAATTTCTAGACGGTCGATATCGAAAAAGACATTGGATGTCGATTTTGAGTCGAATCTCGGTAAAACTAGCGAGTCAATCGGATTTAGGTACTGATCTAAGGCACAATTGGCCAGTTTTGATGTATATCGTCGAAAAATTCTTGGACTTTTCTCCTTCAATCGCTGCATGGAATTTTCTCCTCTAGACTAAAACCAACGGCTTCTTCTTCAACCATTCAAAAAAACCACTGACTGCTTTTCGTTGATCAGCTAAATAAGTAACAGGAGCCTGGAGGAGTTCTTATAAAACTCAAACAGGTTCTCCGCTTTCTTCAGTCAATTTCATTGAAGAACCCGCAAGCTTTTCAATTTTTGAATAGAAAAGGCGTAAATATTTAAGTCGAGCCCATTAACAACAACAACGAGTAAGCAGTTGATGAAAATTTTAGCGTTTTCAAGTGATCGGCTATTAATTTCGTAGAATTGGAAATCAATAGTAACTTTTGGAGAAGTAGCTTCCAAGTCGTTAAATGGATTCTGTTCGAAACCCCAGCTGCTTTAATTTTGGGTCCTTCTAAACGGTTCATTATACGACCCTTGTCGCACATGTGGAGGAGTTTTGCTGATATGAGGAATTCACCATGTCATGATTCTCCTACCTGCAATTAGCGGCGAGAGCGGGATCTTTGTTGTCCTGCTCTGTGAGCAAAGTAGATTGACTACCAGTTCTGATGAAACCAGTCGCTGATGTCAAAATTAATCATTAGTAACCGTCTTTATCGCTATCAGTTGTCAGGTCCACCCTCACCAGTTGCCAATCTGCTGCTACCAGTTTTACCCTCACCAGTTGCCAGCTTCACCCCGACCAGTTGTTAATTTCATCTCCCCCAGTTCTCAATTGTGCCATACCATACTAGTTTCACTTTCACCAGTCGTCAGTGTCACCCCTAGCAGTTGCCAATTTCGTCATCACCAGTGGCCAGTTTTACTCAGAAACAAAAGAAAAAGAAGAAGATAATCAACCTTAGTATAAAATTTGAATAAAAATCTACAGACTAGTATTTTTTAATTGCAAATTCTTACTTCTGAAAACTGTACATTTTCTGTTTCTTATTAAAGCTGTGTATTCTTGAACAAATCTGACTACCTCACTTTTTCCCAATCATGGATCTCAACGTACTGCTAGAAAAAAAATCAGGGATTCTTTAACGGAGTTGAACGAGAGTTGACGTGGTAGAAAACCTGTTTTATGGGGCTTGTGAGATCTGAAAAATGACAGGCTCCGCTTCCAAGCTGTGTATGATAGGAGGGGGATTGAACGATTTTTTTCTCTCGCTATTATAGAAGGGGACTTAGAAGAGCTCTGCCGGACGGTGGACATCTTTTACGAAAAACCCCTAAAACAGGTTCCCTGTTGAAAATACATACATAATTTTCCATTAGCTTTCATTGAAATTAGAGCCAAAAATTTGCAAGGAGCTGATTATCATCTTTTTTCTTCTCTCTCCTCTTCATGCCTCATATTTTGATTTGTGCTGGTTTTAAGGGTGGATTAAGTGGATCCTCATAGCTCTTTCTCATATTTATAAGAAACCATAAAACTTTGAATGTCTCTTCTCTTTGAAGGATTTTTTTTTCGTACTCGCGATTTTCCCGAACAAATCCGTAACAAAACCATTTTCTAACGGGAGGTTTCTGGATATTCAATCATTCTTCTTCGTAGTTTGACTCTTTTAGTAGATATTTTCATTCCTTAGGTGTGTACCATACGATCCTATCTGGATTTGAATCTTGTCACGATGTGAGCAGAGAGGCAAAGGAACGGCTGTATGTTAGTTGCGTCTCGAGCTTGTTTTACATGTTTGAGTCGCGTCCGAAACAAAATGAAAGATGTTTAAATTGCGGCCTGCGCTTCAGAGAGGAACGGAGGTGACATCGATAGATTAACTTTCGTACCCGACCTACCAAGGAAATTCCTTCCTCCAAAAATTAAATAACCTACGCGCAGTATTCTTGAAAAAAATTTTGGTTTTTTGTAACGAGTTGTAATTATATTTTCATCGTATATTAGGACTATCATTCTGCTTCAGTGGGACGCAATTTATCCAACCTTCGGGACGCAACTCATAATATGAACGGTTTCTTCAGGGGCGCAATTCAACCATCTCATTTTTTTTTCTCGGGCCGCAATTGATGCAAAAGGGAGTTTTTGGGACGCAACTAACAACTTCCCAAAGGAACATTCTCGTAATATATTTGCGAACGATTCAAAATTTTTTAATTCCGCGGAAAGAGGAATATTATGTCGTTTTCTATCTGAAAAAATTCAAGTGAGAGCGTGGAATGTTCGTCCAATTCTCTCACATCAATAAATCGTGGTATTGGAGAGTTGCTATTATAGGAACAGAGAACAAGGAACAACTTTTAAGCAAAAGGAACCATTAACTTCGTTTAGTGTTTTATGACTTTTAATACGGCCCAGCGTGCATCATATTTATCTCAACTATAAACTTATTCGCGAATGTGTAAAAAAGTTGACCGAGAAGAAAAAATCTACCGTAATTACGAGCGAACAAATATTGTCGGATGGTAATACGAAAATAAACTGACCAATTGAATCTATCAGACCAAAGCTATAATATGTCTCTGATGCTCCGTATGCTCATAAATCTTATTCGGTTTTCGCATAGGCTATGGTAACGGTTTCTTTATCTTTTTTCCTCCCAAGTCGTTTGTCTATTCAAACTCGTTCGAGGGGGTAATATATAAATATTATACTTTTTTTTTTTTTTTTCTACTGCCATTCCTATAAAATGACGAGGCATTCCACGTTAGTAGGCCAAAGCTTATCGTATACGAAATAAGGCAGTCTCGGCTATTTGTATAATAGTTTTCAAAAGTCAGGTTTAACTTGAGATCGCGCGCGCGTCGATTCAATAATTCAAATAATATTCTCTAGATTTGAATAAAATAATATTTATGACCGTCGAGGTTTACACATTTTTAACGCGTCGATATTGTTTTCCTCGCCTCTATGCGTATTCAATTCTAATTTGTTGATTTTTCCATATTTTTGTTGCAGGTAAGCGAAATAAGTACGATAGAAAATCTTATCTTAAGATACGACAGAGCTGGGAAGTTGCCGGTTCAGATGTTGAATACTCGCGACCGGGTACGTACGACAATCGTTAGTTATCCGGTTACCTTGCCTATATGTGCGCGTAAAAATTCTTCGAGAATTCTCCTTTGCATACGTAATGCGTTCGAAGCTTATTGTCCTATAACTTATGGTCGTAACAGAAAACCGCGTGTATAGTTTTTTAAGGGAAGGAAAAACAACACTGCACCGCGTTTACAATGCTGATGCGGTATGGTTTACATCTGAGTATATTTTTCAAAATATATATACCATATGTTTTGTATATCATTTTGAAACTAGTTCGCGTTGCGACGACGTAGACGCGGACGCATCTTTCAACCGGAAGGAAAAGATGTAAAATGAGTCGTACCCGACCCGTCGTTCGTGCAGCACATCAGCTTTATGGTATTCACATCGCCTGCGCGATGATAGAAATATATATATATATATATATATATATATATATATATATATATATAGAAATAAGGTGCGATAATAACGAAACCACAAATAGCGGACGTTCTAATTTGAATAATTTTCACGCAAGGGTTCTCGGAGGAAGGCGTTACCGTCGAGCGTGGCGATTGGCTCAGACCGTGCAAGTCGGATCGTTTTGATTGGCGGCTATTCGTCACGTACCGCGTAAGCCATTCTTAATGAGAAATTCTCGACGTTTGCACCGGCTAATGATGACGCCGATAATGATACACGAAATGAAAACCGCACGTAAGAAGGTGTACCTTGGGCAGGATACAATTAGATATTCGCCTAGACCGAGGTAACCGCAACTCAACGGGTAGTTAGGGAGTTTTATCACGTGCGTCTGACAGTCCAGTCGTAGCCGAAAAAAAATGTGGTAAAATGTCATGAAACTGAAGAGAGAAGTCTAAATTTCGACCGAGACGAAGGACGAAAATTGTCTTGGCATTTCTCTGAAATTTGGTGTATCGAAATTCGGTAGATTTTCATGCATTCGCTTGAATTAAATAGAATTTACTCTTTGTAGGAAAATACTGACTTTTGTTGACGTACGTTTGCGCAAGAATTGTGGACGTAAGATGTCACAATACTAGAAAACTAAAAATCAGAGAAAAGTTGACGAGTTTTAAAATAATATTGATGAAATTCGAGAAAATCCTGCCAAACCTTTGAAATGCAGCGACTAGCAACTAACTATAACAGGGTGTCTACAAGTCATGAAAGTCATGAAAAAGTCATGAATTTTAGCTAATGGTCAACCTAACCTAACCAAATCATGAATTTTTGTTTATGGTCGTGAGATTCTTGCAAAATCATTTATCATTCATTATAAATAACGCAAAAAATCATAGCGAATAAAAGTTGTTCAACAAATTAAGGAAAAAGATCATGAAAATTGCTATGAGAACGTCATTAGAAAGTCATGAAAAAGTCATGAATTTTCGAATTGTATATTTAGTAGAAACCCCGTATAAGAAAACTCTCTGATCGGTAAGAAGATCTAGAAAATGCAGATTAAAAAGTCTATGAGATTTTCTATTGAAAGAAAGTCGTCATTTTTATATAGCCTGGGAGAATATAGAGCTTGGACATGGAAATAATTGCTATCGAAAATTTTTTGTGAACTATCTTGAGAATGATTTCTTAAGTAACGTATCAGAATTCCGTATGACTCTTCCCCTTCCGCGTCGGAAGGTTTTAAAGACCGAAAAATGCATTTTTCTACATAAATACTTGACTTTCTTATTTTAAATCATAAACTTAGATCTCTTGGTTACCCCTTCTCCCACCCAAAAAAAAAAAAAATCACTGAGAATGAGACATTTCTACGACAATGGACTCCTGAAGAAGATTGTGAGCTTATCCGCATGAAACATGCGAACTTGTTTTGAAATTATTTCTTCCTGCTACTCAGAGCAGCTACAAATGTAAACCCACGTAAAGAAGACATCT
The DNA here is from genome assembly GCA_035079385.1 of Aspidiotus rigidus. Taxonomy (NCBI): domain Eukaryota; kingdom Metazoa; phylum Arthropoda; class Insecta; order Hemiptera; family Diaspididae; genus Aspidiotus; species Aspidiotus rigidus. Next base: position 452,711 of record JAVHKY010000041.1, on the reverse strand, counting down.
ATCGCTTGTGGTTACCTCAAAATTATAATTTTAGAAAACATAGATGTCTTCTCCCCCACGTTCCTCCGCTAATGAGGTCCTGGACACTCATTTAGTGGATCATAAAAAAAACTGGTAACATATTCCCATTGATGTTGGAAACCTGTTGCCAAATCATTTCTTCGTGCCGGTCAGAGCCGCAAAATTAAGTAAGTGAGAGCGCTTCAGAAAATCTTGGGAACGTATCGTCTGGTCGTGCTCAAAAATTTACATCCGAACTCCCCTAAGTATCTTCTTTCACTTAATTCAATTGTATCACAAAGTGTTTACTGTTCAAATTGGAAATTGGCGTGTATTTTTGCTATTTTCAAACAAAATTCATACCCTTTGCTTCGACCAATTGTTCTTACCAGTGTGTTGAGCAAATTATTTCAAAAAATGATTAATAAAAAACTGTAGCTGTTTCTAGAACGAAATAATTTAGTATCTCCAGTACAATACTGTTTTCATCAGAAGACGACAGAACTCGATTCAAGCTCTCGCAGACCTCTAAAATTATATAGAACTCGCTTCTTTCCCTAAATCCTCCCTTTACACTATAGTCTTCGAGCTCTAAGAGGCTTTTCCTCGTGTTTGGTAATCATTCCAAAATTTTTCGAAGTTTCTCACGAGACAGATACGTAGCAAAATCAACTCTCCTCACAAATTAAACTCCTACTAAGGGGAGGTTCTCAATGTCCTCTTCTTTCCGTTAGCCATAAACGATCTTCTGCTGAACTCCAAGTACTCTAATAGAGCCCACGGGCTTGATGACATTTCAACTCGGTCATCCAAACGAGGAAAGAAAAATGTTGACTTTCGAGCCCCATTATGTGATAGGAAGGGGACATGAGACACGCCGCACGGCGGATTTTCCGAAATTATCCCCCATAGAATAGGTACCCAGTCAAAATTTCCATTTTCGACCCTCATAAAACAGTTTTCGCCGGACGAGAGAACAGGTTTCCTGTTTAGATATCCCCTCTATCCTCCCCCTCCACCTTCAAAATTTTCAAATAAAAACCACAGATTTCGTCGAACTTCTTGGCTAAAAACTTTCATAGATTCCTCATATCAAATCTTCAGCGTTCAGTTAATGTCCTCAAATACCTCCTCCACCCCTCGGTCTCAGTTGGATTACGGTGTAATGTAACCAGCATACGTCTGCTTTATAGTTACTCGATCTTCCTTACGACTTGTAACTGGATCATTTAGAACAGGTGCAAAATCAGTTGAACCCCCTCTCTCTACTCGCGAAGCATTCTTGTTTCCATATCTACGAATTCGTTCTTTCTCAAATAAGTCTGGTCTTTATTTATCATCCAGAAAACCATGACCGCTCTCTTTTAGAAACCTCCTGTTTTTGCCTTTTCAAAATGAACGCTTTTGTTCCGATTATCTTGAATATTCCACAGTGGTTTTTTACTGTTCCTGACATCTGACTGGATCTCACGAAAGTTCCGGAATCAAATAACCCCATCTAGAGATATTGCAGAAATATTAGACCAATTTGCAGACCGTACCCTATAGATAAAGGACGTGTCAAAACTGAACAACAAGGCGGCGTGTGCATTCTCTGTATAAATCGAGAAATATCAGCTTACCACTTACGAAATACTGCGTCAATATTTTCAGCTGAACTAATGGAGGTACTAGCCTGCGTGCACAACTTCAACCGGCGCAAAAACATCTTCTCCTGATAGATCTCTCTCTCTCTCTCATTTTTTCGTACTGTTACCGACATTTTCTCCAACAAGCCACTCAGTCGACGAACTTCTCTCGTTCTTCACGCATAAAGAACAATCAACTCTCACCTGACTCTAGCTTATATTCTGGGCTATGTTGACATTCCCCGCTAGGATGCTGTGGATAGAGTAGCCAAGCAAGCCACTTCATTACCGAAAGTAACTGACCGCACGTTGATTCCGGCTAAAGATTTGAAAATATATTACCGTTCTATGTTCTCCAATCTTTGGTACTCTTGGAGAAACAGTCAAAATTGAACCCTTAATGTGGTCAACATATGAGAGGAGGTCATCCTGGCCCGACTAAAAATAGGCCGCACTTGTCTCAAACCGTACCTTCTTACAAATCTCGCTCCTCTGTCGTGTCCTCATTAACTGCAGATCATTTTTTTTATGCATGCCCTAGCTGTTTTACAACATACACGATCTTTCCTCAAAATACCACCAGCTTCGCCCTAAAAAAAAAAAAGACACCATCGACTCATTTTAACTTATGTACACACTATTCAATTATTTTAAGATCAATTTAATATTTAATTTTTTTTTAAATATTTTCTATAAAATTTATATTAATATTAATTTTCGTTTTTCTACTAAAAATATAAATTTCCATTCAAAACATATAACACCTACTCTTAATACAAATTACTCTCATTCCTGCCCCGCTGAGGGATTCAAAGTTCAACATATTTCTGCTCATGCTCTCAATCCAAATTATTTTCAATAGAAGGAACTTTCTGAACCCATCTCCGACTAACCTTTAAGACGATTTCGTTTCTGCTAACCCTCAAAACTCTTATCTGGATTTACGAGTCCTTTTCTCATTCTTCTGGTTGTACTTGCAGCCATAATCGTATGTACACATAATATGAAATAATCAAATTCTTTTCCTGAGGTCATGCACTTTGTCAATCACCGGCGACATACGTACAAACATGTCCGCGATTTTCAAAACTAGTCGAATTAATAACGGGTAGTTTCCATTTAAAAATATAAAGATTTTCAAGTTATACAGTTGTAATTTTAATAAAATAATAAGGACAAAGAAAGAAAGAAAGAAAGAAGAATGTAAATAAATAGGGTAAGAAAAAAAAAAGAAAACTGTTCACACCAAAAGCGAAAACATTCCTAATGTATTCAAATTTTCTAGCTACTGTATAAGTTACTCGTGGAAATATAATTCAGAAGCGAGCTACTCTCAGCATGGGATCTATTAAACCGACAGATATAGACAATTTTACAGTAATTGATATACGAATATATTAGACTACGCCACAACTTCACTGCTCGTTTATTCGTATAAATATTTTTTTTTCCCCCTTGAGAGAAAGCATTCTCATATTATTTGATTACCCTTGCAAGTACGTACTGGCGCACGCACAAAAAGAAAAGAGTATTTTTTCGCATTCTTAAACGCAAAAAATATGGCCATTTAAATCAACATTCGCGTCACAAACTGTCTGATTAAGCGTAGAACAAATTTCTTTTTCGAATTATCGGTATAGGCTATTAAGATAAATTCGATGATCCTTATTTATCTAGACACGATATGCATACTATAATTTGAAAACGAATAACCACGCTTATCCTCATCTGTATATAAAATACTTGTGGACTATTTTAAGCGAATTATATGCTCTTCCGCATTTTAATATTCCACTTATAAACGACGATTTCCAACGTACACGAAGAATTAAATATAGAAGCGAATATTTATGGAATAAAGATGGACTACACAAATTGTTGCTCTTATCGATAGGCTGACGTGGGGTTGCGATTTTAAATCCTATCCAAATCGGTGACGCAGATTATATTTTTATTTTTACATCAATTTTATCGGTATGGAAGTACCTCGAGAATGTATGGATACAAAAATTCGCTTTTACTCTTGATATAAAGACGCAGAACATTAAAAAAGCGCCGACTCGAAGTCGTTAAAAACATCGGTCACAATCACAGTTTGGGTGCAAGTTCTGAATTTGACGGAAATGTCTCGGGTTTGGTGTTTGAAAGAAACATAGTAAAAGTCGAGGTCCTTCTCTGCATGGCTCGCGGAGCTATGGCAAGTTCTTGCCCACTAAAATCACTTTTTCGTCAATATCTCGAGTTCTGTAGGGCCTAACGGAAAAAAAAAGTGTTCCTCGTGAAATTTCCTACACAGAGTATAAGTATAGTCGAATATTGGGTTTTTCGCGAATTTTTTGAAATTTACTTATTCTATAGACTGAAATCTGATCCATTAGCGTCTTTCTTTTCCTTCCTTTTGGCGCTTTCTCCAAGATCTTTCCAAACATCACCCATTTGTTTTCCAGGAACCACGATTTTTCCTGAGCGATCATCTTGATCAGCACCGGTTCTCTTATCCTGCATCTATCCAGTACTTCCTCGTTCCGTACTTTTTCCGTCAAAGCAATCCGCAGCATTCTCCGGTAACACCATAGCTCAAACGCGTTTATTTTGGACTCAACTTTTTTGGTCACAATCCACCCCTCAGGACCGTACATAGCAGCGTGATATCCTCAAGCGTATTGAAAAATTCAGTTTTCTGTCTTTCAAAATGTATTCGAGATTGTAAGAAGCTGCCCAGGCACTTCCCATGCGACAGGCAATTTCAGTTTTGTCTTTGCCGTCGTTCCTGATTACAACACCTAGGTATTCGATTAATAATTTATGATAATTAGATTGTCAGGATATTTGAATTGTAATAATAATCATTAAATTAGATGTTTTGGTAATTTATTTATTAATAATTAGTATTTTAATTTGTACAGGTATAATATATTTTAGAATACTTATTTGTAAAGATATATTATTTGATATAATTTATTTAATTAAATTTAATAATTTTTTTTTTAGAATTATTTATTTAATAAAAATATTTACATTAATTTTTAATAATTTAAAATTATACCTATTAATTTATTAATTTTTATTTTAAATATTACATTTAAATTTGTTTTATTATATTATTTTTTATTAATTTATTATTAATAAAATTGGAAATACTGTATTAATAATAAATTTTTATATATAATATTATAAAGATCTTATTTAAATTTTATATTGAAAATATAATGTTTGTTTTAAACTAAAAGATTTATTTTCTAATAAATTGGAAATTTATTTTTTAAAATCTTTTTAAATTTATAATTAAAGATATAAATAAATAATTTATCGCAAATAAATTTCATTTTCTTTATATTAATCAATTAATTTTGTTATTTTTTATTTCAAATACCCACAACTATACTAAATTACAATACTCAAATAACTACTACACTTTAAAAACATTTACATGAACTTTCCTTTACTCCTCACACATATTCCACTTTACCCTTTCTTGACATATAATTATTCTAACTATTATATAAGCATACTTTATACATCAAGCTAATAACCTATTACTTGTTTTAAAGCTCGTTGAAATAAATAAAAAAAAATTATTGTTGTAATAAATATAAAAATAAAAAATAGAATAATTAAAAATATTTTTTAAATTATTAAATTCATTAATTACAATAATTAATATTTCAAGTACGATAAAAATTAATATAATTATTAATAAATTAAGAATAATTTATTTTATAATAATTGAATTAATTATATTTAAAGTTATGATTGAATTATAATAATGAAAATTTTAATTATTATGTATGAATATATTAAAATTTTTATTGATAATACATAAAAAATTAAATGTCGTATTATTACATTAATTATTAGTTGTATTGAAATTGATAAAATTGAAAATAATAATCTATTAAATTCTATTAAATTGATAATTACAATTAGTGATAATGAAGTTTTATTAGGTGAAAGATTTTAAAAAAATAATAATAAAATGATTTAAAAAAGCAAAAATTATAGTTATTAATCATAATTAGATTTGAGATAAATGTAATGTTATGAGAAATTGAATATATTATACGTATAATATTTATTAGGTTAATTATTAAAATTAATAAAAAAAAATTTAATAAAAAAAGGGTGTGATTTAACGGCACGTCCAAATAACATGTGAGCACGACGAAATTATTGTTTTTGAGCGTTGGTAAAAGAATTGGCCCAGGCATTCTACCTAGGTATTTAAATTGCTCAACCTGCTGTAACACATGCCCGTCCGCCTCAATATGCAATTGCTTTCCACCGCTCCCCTTCTCCGTGAGCATTACTTTTGTTTTTGAAGTATTCATGGTCATGCTGATGGAGTTTTACTCGATTCACTATTTGCTGGAATTGCTGTGGGGATGCCGCCATGAGAACCTTATTGTTTATTTTCTGCGTATTCACGCGCTTTAGGTGCTGTATCATGTAATCCACGTATGCTGTAAACATTGGACATCCTTGTCGTACTCCACGTTCTATGCAGCAAACCTCCGAAGAAGTCGACGCGCCTACTCGAATGTTTGCCCTCTGGTCCCAGTACAAATTCTGGATGAACGTCTTCGCGGTCAACTCCAAACTTCTCAAGCGTACCTATTATCCTATTGTGAGGCCTTCTTGTAATCCACCTAGCAAACGTAGATTCACCGGTTTACTTCGAGGGCCTTTTGTTTGAGTATATCTTGAACAATAATACAGCGTCCCAAGTTTCTTCCATTGCTCTTTGGCCCGTCTGTTTATAATCACCAGCAACCACTTCAGAGTATGGGACAGGAGGCTGATTGTGCGGTAGTCACTACAATCCAATGCATTGTTCTTTTTAGGTAAGAGGATGACAGTTGACAACTTAAAATCATCAGGTAAGACGCCTGCCTTATGAATCGCATTAAATAACTTTAATAGGACTGTTTTTTTTATTGGGACTTAAATTCTTCAAGAGCTCTATAAGAATTTTGTCTCCTCCGACCGCTTTCCTCTTTTTTGCTATAAGGATTGCGTTATACTAGCTTTATACTCGTACTAGGAGGTCTGTACTAGTTCATCCTACCTCCATACTGCAAGCTAGTATAAAGCTCAACATCTGAAGAGAGAAGGTCAAGTCTAAGTTTAAATAGACCTGTTGTATACTAGACTTGTACTAAGTTTACGCCTCTTTTATATTTGTACTAGGTTCGTGCCTCCATTATACTGTGCTTTGAGAGGATTCGAAGAGCACTGCGCGGGTTTGATTCGCGCTCGGACCAGGAGATTTTTTCGTCATATTTCCTCTTCTATCCTCATCTATATAATTCTTGTGAGAACGTCCACACTTATCATCTTCTTTTTAGTATCCTTATTTGCAGAAGACATTATTTTTAATCATTAAGGGATGAAAAACCCTGCCAATGTAAATCTTGAGATTCGGCTTGCAAAATCTGGAAATACATCGATGTGGTGATTTCAGGATCAATTTCTCAGCCGTATTTTTTCATCTTACGTCAATGTTTGAAAAAGGCATTATAAACTCGGTAGAAGTGCATCTCCGAAAGAGATACCGCTTGAAAGATGAAATATAGGTAGAAATCTGTAATCACGATACCCTATAGTGAGTGATGATTTCATATTAATGTTCGTTCTCTTTTTTTGTATAACTTATAGACGCGCGCATATACCTATTTATAGTGATCGGCCAAGTACCGCAGCGGGTGTACGCATGCAATCGCTCCAGGTCAGAATTATAAAAAGTGTAATTACTAGGGGTGTGAACAGGGGTTCCTCACCAGGTCGTATATGAGCGCTCCGTGTAACAGGTAGAGGCTAAGGAGAAGTAATATACCAATGTCTCGCGAATTTCATCATTTTTAATCATGTAGATATGACGTCAACGAGCTGTATTTCTAGAAGTATACGCAGGAATGATAATTTTTATTTGTGTCGTTGCTTTTATTGGTAGAAGAGAGACGCTTTTATTGGTAGAAGAGAGACGGTGCGTATGGGTCAGGACGCGGAACCACTGGTGCGTGGAGCCAAAAAAGGCTGTCGGCAATTAAGAGAAATCCTTTCTCGTCCTTTGATGTACGGTATACAAAAGAATCTTCCTGTAATATGTTGTACCGTTTTCCAAAGTATATTGCGGCTCCGACGTCGCTGATGGTTTCTCTTGCATTTATATATACTGTGTATGCTCGACGTTTCGTGGTCAAAAGAAATCATCAGTTTGGTTTTGTATGTGGCCACGAATTTGTTGGAGTCCTTCCGACGGGTTCCGTTCTTAATTAAGGAGCGGGAAGATTGCGTGCTCGCCGTAATGATACGTTATGTGTCAACGCTCATCTGCTATGTGCTGCGACTTCACGATTATATTATTCCGACAGCAATTGTAATTTTCCGTTTCGTCGAATTTCCGGATAATTTGTTTCTTATTCGCTCCCTGATGTCTCTGTACCGCGCATCACCTTTCGAGTTGGTTTTTCTTCGAAATTATACGTAGACTACTTGAGATTTTTTTTTTTTTTTTTCTAGGTATATACATTTCGTCTGTTTCATTTCTCGATATATTAGTGTTAATTTTTGTCCTTTTCTCTTTCTTTCGGACCGATAGCGAGGTAATTGCATTCATATTTCAAAAAATGACTGCTGTTGGTTGTGCAATTAGCGGTAAGGAAATGATGAGGTCGATAAGAATAATGACGACGAGAATTGAAGATTATTTTCATAAGAGTGAAGAAAAGAAAAATTTTTTTTTTTTCTTTTTGGAATTACAATAATCGCTAATAGTCTATAATTCAACTAGCACCTGCATGCTACGTATATGTAACGTGTGATCATTTTAAAAATATTCTTTGACTAGATTTGTTTCTAATGAAAAATATATCTCTCACCCACTCATTGCGGAGGACCTATTTCTCATTCTAAGAGAGAGAAGAAAAATGTCAGCATTTCTGGTGCGGCACAGAAGGTGCACCACCATTCCGGGAAGATTAATCGAGCAAAATCTGTAACTGATAATGTCGTGAAGGCTGGAACGTTTTCAATTTGAAAACGCTAGGCGAGATTATGTTCGGTGAATTAGAGAAGATAAACGGTTTTTGATTGATTGAGTCGATGTATGCTGTACCCTCGTGAGAACGAGTGTTATAGGTAAATTACGGAATACCTTGAACTACAGTTTTTCGAGTAGTGTAAGAACGCATCATCAGTTTCTCTACTATTTATGAAGATGTTTTATATATTGATGCATTAAAATGAGTCTCGGATGCAGGAGCGCTCCTTGACGGGAAGATCGCGTGGATTTTAATGGAGAAATCTTAGGATAATATGCCTTCACACGTTGAAAATATACTTTTTGAAGACATGGTTGTCAACTGGTAGAACAAAATAGTACAGTCAAATTCTCAAATCCGTACGATCGGCAAGACAAATTAGGCTTGGGTGCCATTTTTTCGCAACCCTCCGCCCTTTTTTGAAATTGCGTGTATCTTATCCCCTTTGAGTTTTATGAAAAAAATTTTCGGACAATAGTTGTTCCTTCGAGACTCTTCTACATTTTTACTTTTTATGAAAAAGTCATTTAAAGCGATTTGTAAGGCGCAAATTTGGAAAATGTGCTCCAAAAATACATCAAATTCTGATCATTCTATCGATAATAGAAGAAAATGTATAATTATGGGACGTATTCAAAATTGAATTTTAAGTTTATAGGGTCCATATTGACACATCCTCAGTCGCCCTCTCCTCTTCCTACCTCCCAACCCTTCCTCGATTTTTTTCTTGCTACTTTCACTTAATCATTATGGTAAATTAGGTAGGTTACTTGAAAATCTCTAACCTCGATAATAAAAATTTACATCCCATACCTCCTGATCCTTCGTGTTTATGGCAAAACTATCGATAATAGAAGAAAATTTATTATTATGTGAACTATTCAGAATTGCATTTCACATCTATTGGGTCCATGTTGACATACTCTCTTCCTTCCTTCCCTCCGCCCCCTAACACCCACCCCTATTTTTTTCTAGCCGCTTTCAGTTAACAAGTCGACTCTTCGATTCTGACTACTGTATGATGATTTTCGTACTGGGAAACTGCGGAATCTTTTGTCCCTTTCAGAATGACCATTTCCGGCATTATTTCACAAATTTGATTTGCTAATATCATATCGAGAAGACACAAGAAACTAGATTTTCAAAAAAGTATGGAGGACAAAATAAAAATGGGACTAGAGAAAATTAAATTTCAATCAGAAATGAAATACTTGGGAATAATTTTAGATCCAAACCTAAACTTTAAAAAGCACCCAGAATATATTACAAATAAATTAAAAAAACACTACAATAAAATTCGGGCATCATAATATAGTAACACTTATGGGATGGACACAAAAAAAAAAGAAATAATTTGTAATACTCTTTTTCGGTCGATAATTGAATACGGATCTCTAGCCTACTTTGGAAAATTAAGAAAAACAGAAATAAAAAAATTGAAATCCCTTCAAAGAACAACATTAATCGAAATAATATCGGCCTATAGAACAGTATCACATACTGCCACTCATGTAGTAGCGGGAGTGACACCAATTGATCTACAATTAAGTCAAACGAATAAGATAAAAAGGATCAAAAGTAGGCATAAAGAAGGTAAAATAACAAAAACAGAAGTGGTAGACAACATCAAGAAAACTAAATTGGATACAATGAAAACCTGGCAGGATCTATACGATAAGGAAAAAACGGTAAGGAGAACCGCAAAATTGATACCGAACATTGAACTGAGACTCAAAAACAAAAAATTAAAAACCAATTACTTTTTAACGCAATACTTGACAGGGCACGGTAACTTCGCAACTTATTTACAAAAATATAAGATAATAAAAGACAGTAAATGTAGGGAATGTTTGAATTTTGAAGATGATCCAAATCATACCTTCCTAAAATGTAGTAACTTTGAACACATAAGAAAGGAGATCAATATTATACAGCTGAAGAGTTGGGTAAATGCCTACAAGATGAACAAATTCATGGTAAAGTCAACAGATATATAAAACAAATACTCAAAACAAAAAAAGAAATTACAGAGAAATAATAATAACTTCAATAAAAATAACATACAAATGCTATACTAACAATTAATAATAATATTAAAAAAAAAAAAAAATAGAAATATACCTTTTCTCCATGATAAAATATTGCTTTGTATTTTAGTCTAGTCTAGATACAGAACATAGTATGTATGTTACGAGCTCGTCATGAGGGGGGTGAGGAAAAACCAATGGTAAAACTCACCTAACCCTCATGACTAAAATTTGTAAATAAAATAAAAAAAAAAATCAATGTTAGGAATATTATTTAAGAGTGAAGACTTTAGGTACTTATTATCACAAAAATTATAGTAACCGTTCCCATGAAGGATATTAGTGAACAAGGCGTTTTTACTTCATTCCTATTCACAATTTTATCCGGTATGCTCGACTCTGTGCTGATAAGTGAATTAATTCTTGAGTAGCAATCAATTTTATTAGATTTTCATTACGATCTTCTTCCGATTTCAAGGAATGTTCTTTGTGATTCTTCTATCGTGAACTAGACAATACAATTTAAACGATATTTCATTTCGTATGCTATACCAGTGTCAAGGCATCGTCAGAAGCTGAGAGATCTGATGAACGAGCTTTCAGAAGATCATCTTTGGTATTTTAAGGTGATATTTTTCAATTTTTCCCACAGTGCTACCGTCTGTACTATGTGCAATGCTTTGTTTTCATCGACTGTTCGGTATGAAATGCACCTCAACATGCTGTTGAAATAGACAGATTGAATCCTGAGACGAAGGAAGCGAGGCAGGGCGGCGCCCTCGTTTTCTTCGTAAAGTACCAGCAGGTTCCTTCCTTCTCACTTTTCTCAAATCTTATTTTACAGCGTTTAAACTTTTCCTTACTCCAAATTTCTAGAGACAAGTCTCATGATAGCTCTGATGATCTCAGATCGAAAATAGAATAGTACCTACCTCCATTCGGGGAAAAAATCCTCGCATTGTAGAAAAAAAGAAAGAATTTACATCATATCGTTGAATGGTAACTACAATATGCTTAAGCTCACGCATCCGACTTTGATGACGTCATCATTCTCAGAAAGTGTCCAGAGACTTGACCGGAGCTGTACTCATGTGAGTATATGAGGAGGAACTTGAAAACGTTGGAAACAGGACTTGAGGCTAACGTTATCAACTTGTGACGACCTCAACCTTTAGTTAGAAGAATTAGTCGAAACAAGATATTACAGGAATTTGTCCAGGTTGGATTACAGAAATCTTTTCAGAGTGGATCAAGTTCAGTTTCGTTTCACGCAACATGCGATAAATATTTTCATTGTAAGTGCGAGGTATAGTACAGATAACACAGATTGCTAAGCATATCCATATTCACTCTCACACGACTAAACCCTCTCGTACAGCAACTCTCTTTTTCAAAGGATGAACTCCTTTTCTTTAAGCCTCGTGTTCTCCTTCCACCAAAACTTTACAAAATAATTCCAATCCGTTTCGTACACCTCAGATTCACTTAGACATCAAGAAAACAAAAATAAGATGAGCTGTCTTCCACAGGGCCACGAAGTAAGCAGAACTTTAACTTTTTTTTTTCTTTTTTTGCTCGTCAAATATCGAAGAATTTCATGTCTTAGAATCACCTCCTAAATCCACTACTGTGTATACAACTCCATGATCGGAATTTGTCCAAGTCTCTGGCAGTCTTGGAACCACGGCGCGTGAAATTTTCCCTAATATCTCCCCACAAAACAGATTTATTGTCGAGTCCATCCCCCTCTCACTATTGATTTAATAAGCTTGGAGGTCGTTACCGACTTTCCTGCTTTCCTTCTCTCTCCTAAGACCACAGCCTTTTATTTATAAAGATTGGAGGTGAATACATATCAAAGTTCGAAATTTCTTCAAGTGTCATATTGTTGAGGGAATAATAATTTATTTTTGAAGAAAAGATCGCGCGGTACAAAACATTCAGCAGACTGACTAAACATTGCATTGTATGAAACACGGATCATAAATCTGTTTACTATGCTAATATCACTGTCGGTCTAAATCATTTTTCTGTATTCATGCGTGAGAAATTCAGGAGGTATGGGATGTAAATTTTTACCATCGAGGTTAGAGATTTTCAAATAATCTGCCCAACTTAGTATAGTAATTGAGTGAAAGCAGCTAGAAAAAAATCAGTGAGGGGGTTTGGGGGGGGGGGTGGTAGAAAGAGGAGAGTGAGGCTGAGGATATCTTAATATGGACCCTATAAATATAAAATTTAATTTTAAATACTTGCCATAATTATAAATTTTCTTGTATTATTATCGATAGTTTTTGCTATAATGACAAATGATCAGAATTTGATGTATTTTTAGAACACATTTTCCAAATTTGCGCCCCGCGAATTGCTTCAAGTGACTTTTTCATGATAGACAAAAATGTCGGAGAGTATTGAAGAAACAATTTTTGTCTGAAAATTTATTTTGTAAAACTCATAGGAGGGAAGATAAACGTAATTTTAAAAAAGAGGGATGGTTCCTGCGAGGGGAAGGGTTTCATTTGCTATACACATTTTAAGGGGACTTGAAGCACTTGTTTTTAAAAAATGAAGCCGATTCATTTTCTGTTCTACGAACCACCAGAGTTTTTGATTAACTATTTCTTAGAATAATTTGTCCAACACACTGTTGAGAGCAATTGGTCGATATGATGGTTTCCCATGTGCACTAATTTCTCATTTAAAGAATTGAATTAAAGAGTGAAAGAAGATATTCGAGATAATTCGGATGTAAATTTTTTTGCACCCTTCCATGGATGTTATCTGGACCTGAGGATGCGTTTTTAAGATTTTTTTGAAGGACTGAGGTAAGTTCAGAGAGTTTCATAATGATTTCTTCCTCCAGTGAATTATTTTTCCTTCAGATTGTCGATAAAAGCTTTTTTTTCTTGTTAGATATTGAAAGGAACATACCTATTTAGCTACAAATATTTCAATTTAACGATCCTTGTATAATGTAGGCCTTTCAGGAATGAATGAACATCAGAAAGTGATGCAGTACAATTGTATTCTATGCTGGCGAAGAAAATTTCCGAGCAGGTCTTCATATCGAATTGTATTCCAATCGTAGAACACGTGGTGTTACCGAATTATCTCGACGCTCTCTAAAGCGTACGTTTCTGCTGATCCAAAGACGAGACGGTTTCTATTTCTTCGTCTTTGTCTACCCTTCATCCTTCACTCCAACGGTTCTCTACCTAGACAATCTCGACACTGACCAAATTTCGTTGACAACTTCTCAAAATTAGGGCATTACAGAGTATCATCCGACGCCCATCACGTGTTCGTATGTTTCGATGCAAATTACTCTTGTCTAGCCTAATTCAGTTTTAGTAGGCCTGATGTATAGTTTGTCGAGGAGGATGACGAATTTATTTTCGTATTACAAAGGTTGCGTGGTGTAGAAAAACGTACATATAATACTGTATCCGTACATATAATTCCTTACGCTTACGTAGTTCGTGTTCGAATTTGGAATGCGTCTGATCGAAGAAGGAGGGTAGTAAATTGTACGTCGCTTCTTTGTACGTATTTTTGCTTCATCATGTTTTTTATTAATTTCACAACGGGTCTCGGATTCTCTCTCTCTCTCGCACAATGTCAGCCGGAATCTGATTTAGTTTTGTTCCATGTTTTCTCGTAATGCAGACTGTTCGTATGTATATCAAAGTTATAATGTACGCCACCATATTGTGTACGTTATGTACTTAGCTATCAGTACTTCAATTCATTCTTCTATCTCGAACGAGAGAGAAAGCATAATCGATACCCGAACTTAATGAACGTCCGCCCCATCATACTGGTTCATCGGCATTTCATAAAGAAACGGAAAGTAAAGTCATCTCACTGTTTGCAAAAATGTCGATTTTAGGGTGTGTGTCAGACACTTTCTCGATCTGAAGTTCGATGTCGTTCTAATAGTTGTAATCAGGAATGTACTAACCAAAATTAAACTGATGAAGGTATGATTGTACAAGTGTAAATTGCGCACGTAAGATGAATTATCATAATTTACGACGGCTTAAATCTACGAGTGTAGCGAAACTAAATTGCTTGTACTCGGCTCGTACTCGCAGGTCGCAAATGATACGTTTAACTCGGTCTTATATTATATGAAATGGTGATGATGGAGTTTTGTACGGAGAAAAAGAAAGGAAATTAATTAGACTAGACTCGAGCTGCCGCGATAACTTACCTGCAGGCTGATAGACAGCGCAGGTATTTGAATGTTTGATGATCGAACTTCTTTTTAATTTGAGGCCGGAGAGCTTACGAATGTCGAGGACGGTCACACAAAACATTCCTATCGTCGGCCGAATAGATTTTGTCATTTTTTTTTTCTTCTTCTTCCTTATCCAGTGTTATGCGTACCCGCGGCCCGTTGACCTCGAACCTCGCAAGTTTAATAGTTGATCGAATATGCTCCCAAAATTGAAACTCAGTGTTGCCTTAAATGGAGGGAAAAAAAAAAGAAGAATATTACGAACGGAATATAAACGATTTCCTATTTTTAGGTCGTTAAAAAGACCGTTATCGTATAGAAATTCAAGAAGACGTTTGATTTTAAACAGATTTTTATCTTTGTATCCGCGTTAAAATGACATTCCATTCACCATCATGACGAATATTTTTTGCTATTTGCGCTAAATGAAAACTTGGACACCTTTTTGTGATGTTTTGATCCGAGGACGATGTAGAAAAGCTTTCCTATTCTAATAATTTGATGATTTTTATGACAGGAAGACGAGGAATAGGAAGCAATCTTGTATGCGTAGGATTCAAAACGTTACATTTTAGTCTTATATGAAATAGATCCTACTTCAATCTAGTGTCAAACTCTCGCATCGCTAACGTCGAAAAATCTAGCTAATCAGAAAAAATTCGCGTTAAACACTATTCATCGATTAAATGGTCTGATGTCATTACTTTAGAAATATCCCTTCAGTTTTTGTAGATTTGACATTACCTTCCTCAATTGTATATGTAAATTATGCATGACATAGTTTTCTCCTGTAAATATCAACGTGAAAGTTTCTATCCTCCAGCCTTTAAAATTCGATTCTAATTACTTGATGCTATTCAATCTGGTATACAACGAAATTCCTAAAAAGATTGTTCTTCGAATTTTTCCCCTGAAATGGTCTCGTTTTCGAGTTATTTTGAAATCATCCAATTATCATCCTCATCCCGTTTTCAATTTTGTTTATCGTGGCGTCTCTAGCGGGTGGACTGGACTGCCGGAATTCCTGCTTCGAGCTGCATGGACCAGTTATACCGTCATCATACTTATGTATCGTATAATTTTCTGTGAGCATGAAGCAAGCTTGGAGAAACCACTGGGTACTCAGTTCTAGGAGGTTTTGATGTCATAAGGGGAATTTATAGCTTCTGGAAAAATTTAAACAAAATGATGCAATATCATCAGAGTATGACGTTATCAATGACCTTGACATAATTAAGGAGAGTTGAACGTACGAAAATGACGTCATCAGATGATGATTTTTGGCTCAAATCCGCGTAAAGAAGAAACTTCGAAAATCAGAGGGTTACGTCAAGACAACTGAGAAGCTCGAGGAGGACGTGAGATCTGCGGGGTGTGACTTCATGAGTGAGATTCAAAAAAATATCGTGTGGCAACATCGACTACCGCATCATTTTGGAATTCAAGTGCAAAAATAGATGTGATGGAAACAAAGTTTTCATTTTTCACGAGTTTGTTTCCTCTGGTCTCTCTGAAAACGTCGTACTTTTCGAGATAATTCGAGGAAGTACATTTGTGAAATGACCGCGAGGAAGCTGTGATGTCTTTCCTTATCGATTCCAGTGGTTCAACTCACCCCTCCCAGGGATGTCGTGATCCCCCAAAGCTTACGGAGATTTCGCTCCCCAAAAATTTTTTAACAAGCAAAGAAAGAAAAAAAAAAAGCCCCATGATAATGTTACGAGAAGAAAGGAAAAAGACGCCCCCCAAAATTTCCTACGAAGAATTGTCTTCAAAAAAGTGGCTTCACGGCACCCCTGCCTCCCTTTGTTTGAAATCTTTTATCCTTTAAGTGAGACGAGTTTGTAGATCAAATCCCTTCCCTTTGTATAGCCTCGCACTTGAAATTCTTTCAAATCTCGGGAAATCAACATTTTATATACCTATAAGGTCGGGACTACCCTTGAATGAACCGTCACGGTTTTTTGATTGGGACTGCTCTTGGAAAAACAGTCACAAACGTTACTATCACGTCATAAATTGGAAAGACACATCATCAATGACTTTGACCCAATTAAGGGACTCGAAAAAATATTACCCTGGGCGTAGAATGACGTCGTCAGTGACCTTGACCTGATAGAGCTTGTATATAAAGAGAGAGGGTGGGATGAGTTTTCTCTAATTGGTTTTGGACTTCCTAAAATCGATCGCTGCCATTTTTTTCTGCTGCTCTTCAAACGGATTTTTCCCGTGTTCAGCCAACTTTTTCCTCATCTCCCACTTCTGCTCCTCGTTCGAATTTGCTTTTAAATCCCCCTGCTGAGACCTTAATCCGCTGACGTCACATTTTAACAAGTTACCTGTTTTATCAGGGGCGTCGGAACAAACATCCGCCGTCCGTCCCGCCGGCAAAGCTCAGAGCTCGAAACTTTTCGAGGTCCCCCTCCCATCATATATAGCTTAGAGGTCGGTGTATGTAGCCCGAAAGACTAGCCCTTCAATGAGCCAGATATGCAACGCTTCCAACACCATAAGACTCGGAACGTCCTTCTAAGATACTCCAAGTCCCCCTCGTATCATATCATATCTAGCTCGGAGATCGGTATATAACTCCAAAGTCCAAGCCTGTGACGTCACAATTTGATGACGTCATAGGTCAAGTTCGTTGCTTCACAATCTGAAGACGTCATATACTTTTCACATCCCACGCGTTCCATAAAACAGGTTCCCTACCACTCCTCGCTCAACTCTGTAGTTTTTTGGATATCACGTTTCGATGACGTCACCTACCTCCTCCTCAAAGGAATCAACTGTCTCTTTTCCCCTATGTTACGTCCCTCCTCTCTAGATTCAAACCATATATTTTACCAAGTCTCTATGCATGAAGTGAAGTTTTCGTGGGGACGCAGGTAATCCTGAAAATGAGCTCAAGTCAAGTAATATCGGATTCCCGGTCGTTGCAAAAAATGTTATTTTTATAGGTAATTTATTTTCAAAATTTGATTTACACCCTTTGACGGTATCTTGATTTTGACTATTTGTCTATGATCTTTTACACGATCAATACAAGAACAGAATGCGGTAGCTGAAACTTCGCACAACGTCGTCATCCTGCTGTAGGATATTCTAACTTCAACGTTTCGTATTGAGAAGTGCTCCAGCGTTCAAGTCTCCGAGTACGGCGTTCTGAGAATAGATTTGATGCGCAATCCTTTATGATGTTCGATTGCGAGTGTTTCTCCGCGATTTCCTGAATCAAGTATGGTCTGATGGAACGTGGTGTAGGTGTCAATGAGAAGGGCAAGAAAATCTATGCATTTTTTCATCATTCCTCAATATTCTTCAGAAAGTTTTATTTTTAATTAATGTAATTTTTTCCCTACCAGAATATGGTAAACAACCAGAGGCTAAATAACTTTTTCAAATTACTATTATAAACTTCGCCCGTATCTGCGTCATAGATTTTCTTGAGTAAATATTTCACAAACATCGACAGTACCTTTCTAATGTTTTCACTCATTGTGTTTCGAAGAGAGCATGTGTTCTTATTAGAGTACACAGTTCACTGCTGCGCTGTATACTCACTGTTTCATCTTCTCATAACGTAGCTTGCGATGTAGCCTTCTGCCGCGAACGAATTATTAAAAAGTATAGTAATAAACGGCGGGTAACGTGGACATTGCTCTGTATATATCTTCTATTCTTCTACGTTTCTTCGTCTCTGAAAAAGGGAACATAATTTTGGAAGTAACGCTGCGAGCGTAATACTGATGATAGGATGACGGAAGCGCTCTCGCGCGCAGTGCAGTGGTCGTAAATCTATGGTGCGGAGAACATGATGAGTGCCCGGAACGAGTGAAGAGAACGCGGTGGTGCACGGCTGATGAGTGTCGCTGCAGCGTGTTGAACGAATGTGCAGAGGAATTTGAGGTTTTGGAGCTCTTCGGCGCAGCTAGAAAGAGAGAGAAGACCGGCGCATCGGGTGGAAATGATCGAATCTGCTTCTCGCTATCGTATATTGTCCGTGTACACGAGTAACGCGGTCTTCGTTGGTAACCTACAATTAGGCGAAGTTGTGGCCTTGCATCACATTCTGAACACTACGTAATAACTACCTTTCTTTTAGGACGCACGTAGAACTTTGATTACAATTTTCTCCTGCTCGTCCCCTGCTCATTATATTCTATTACAGTTCGCTTCTCTTTCTCCCTCTGTACCTTTTCTTATACGTACCAAATATGATCGTATACAGGATTTTTATATTACTATACTCTGCCGGATGATACTCATTTCAAATACCATTTTAATTCTTTTTATTGCGAATCTTTTTTTTTTTTTTTTCGGTATCATCAGCAACATCGGTATCTGGGAAATCGTATTCGATGATTACTCGCCGGTATATTATCGAAGGTGAATGCGAGTTGTGTTTTAATTTGCAGCGGTCGGCGATGATTACTGCGCCGCTAGAAAGTTAACAAGAAAAAAACGTTAGGTACGGATGTGCGTTTTTGAGGCTGTGGGCCAGCTATCGCTACGTTTTTCGGGTAAACGTACTGTATATAACGCCATCGTGTACAGATTGATCTAATCCAATCTTACGTTCTCGTTGTATACGCTTTTCGAAGCTTCAAAATCATAAAGTTTATTAGTCGTAAAATGACTTGTCGATATTAAAAGAAAGAATGTCAGCAACTCGTCGTTCAGTGACCTCCGCAAACCGCGATATTCTCCGTTTTTTTAATTGATAATATAAAGAATATTATAGCTTTTCAGAAATGTATATATTTGGGTGGTTTAGGAGCGTTTACACACATTTTTTCCCGTATATATGATGTAACCCATTAGGTTCACAGACAATGTATACTCGCGTTCGTATAATAGCAAACATCGAAGAGAAAATTGTTGATCGTTTATTTGTGATCCAACAACGTTAACTTCGAAATGACAAAGAGTGTAAGAAGAAGAACAAAAAAAAAGTCCAAACGAATTTCACATTTAATGATTCATCTTTCTTTATCTTCTTTTATGTATTTTCGTGCAAGCCCATCAGTATAATGATCAACAATCCATTTTAATGTTTTCGGAGTCCTCATTCTCTTTCTGTAGTGACCCGCGCGATGTACGTGCTCGTCTGTAGAAACGGAAATACTCGGAGGATGAACAAAAAATGTTCTGCTGAAAATGAGTAATTCGCACTGAGAGAAATGAATAGCAATTTTTAAAGAAATAATATCGCAATTTCACCTGCGTCTAGTGAATAGTAAAATAAAGTTGTGGAATTTGCTAAACAGTTAGGAACAATTCTTACATGATTCGTAAATTGAGTGCTTAGTAAAATTTACTTCTCAGTTACTAAATTTTTAGCTCTCGTGTACGGTATTTTTCGATAGGAGAGTAGTCAAAATTACTATACAGCAGAGCAAATACAGCGTTTGCAGAAGATTATGAGAATTACCAGAAACAACTTCCCAATGTCGCGTTCCAGCAGCCGTATTGGTAAAGGAACGGACTCCGAAGTCAGATGTATCGTGTTCAAATCCCGGCGCGGCAACACGAGGCTGTGGCTGGATTCTAATTTTTACAATCGAAGAGCAAAAATTACTATACTGGAAAGCAATTATTACCCTTCGAATTAGGCGACAATTGCCGTACTGTTTAGTGAACTTTACTACATGTCTAGTGAATTTCACTACACGCGTGTATACTTTTTACGAAGATAAGAGGGTACATTTTACTTTAATACTCACCGTGTCACTCATTTATCTGACGGTATGGTGAAAATTACTATATAAATTTCTCTCAGTGCGAGTATTCGATACCGAGTGGATAGATGTCGTCAAAAGCTATAAATCCGTCTTCTGAGAAAAAACCCCAAAATTCCCAAAACTCCTCTCGTGATCTATTCTTAGAAAAGAGCAATTTTTTATTTGTGAATTCGGGCAAAGGTCATGCCCTCTAAAGGCCAAAAAATACCACTAGACGAAGTCATACTCAAGCGAGTAATACAAACGGAGTAATTTACAATTTTAGCCACAGAAATTAAACGACGCCGGAGCGCTTTCGATTAAACAATCATTGTCAACGGGGACTGGAAAGCGACTGAACCAACTCCGGCTGTAAACTAGAAACATACGAGGAAATCAGGATTGAACCAGCGAGTCATCACGACGTGAATCATACTCGTAAACTAGTTCAATCAACCCCTCATCAGGTATGTACCTGTTGAGCACGGCTATTAATGTTAAATGCCGCGGTTTTGAAGCTAAATTGAAAAGGAAGAAAAATAAGAAACTTTGTTCCCTCCAGAAAAAGAAAGAAAATTTCAATAACCCCGCTGTCCAGGAAGTGAGACCTGAGGTCAGTGTTATCCAAAACTTCCAACCGCGCATTATAAATTGCAGTCAGGTTGAGTTCGGTAGTGATGAGGTGAATTTATTAGAGAAAGGGTTGAAGTTCGGATTACCCCCTCTTAATAATAGTAATGCTTTGGCTAATGTTGTTGCCGACCTCGAGGTGAAAATCGGACCGGGGGTTAATACTCAAAAAAATTGTGCTGCTCTTGTCCGCAATACTCCCCCTCCCTCGTATAAACAATTACGCAATTGAGGTGATTAAGGGATTAAAGAGGAGGGTCAGGGAGGAGGGCTTAATCATCACGAAGGCTGACAAAAGTAATGCCATTGTCGTGATGGAGAAGTCCTCCTACGTCTCCAAGGTCTATGACGTTCTCGGCCAGTGTGGTGCTAAGGAAAACGACAGTTTCAATTTTCCTAAACACGTAAAAGAAGTTAGACGTGTGATAAACGAGTGTGAATTTATTATTAAAACTCCCTCGCTAAAAAGATTGCTCCTGGAGCCCAACCCTGTGCCTCCCCTCTTGTACGGGCTACCAAAAGTCCATAAAAAAGATAACCCGATGCGTCCGGTCGTATCCTTTGTGTCCTCCCCCACGTACGCTCTGGCGAAATTTTTGGACCGATGGTTTAAATCGAGAGTTGACCATGAGTCACCTTCCTCGGTGAAAAACTCGGTCTCCTTGGCTGATAGGCTTAAGGATAATATTCTTCCGCTGGGATCGACCCTGTGTTCATTTGATGTGGTCGGCCTGTTCCCCAATATCCCCAGAGCAACCGCCATGCAACATATGGGAGACCTTTTGATTCAAACAAATGTTCGCCAAGAAGAATTGGGTGAATTTTTCAATCTCCTCAATATTTGTTAGTCTCCCAATTATTGCAAATTCGATAACAAGTTTTTTGAGTTTCCTGAAGAGGTTGGAATACCCATCGGTTCTCCTTTGGGTTCTCTCATTTCGGAGGCCTTTATGTCTAAGTTTGAGCTCGATTTGTTCTCCTCTGGCAGTGCGCATTTAGGTCAGATTTATTATTGGCACAGGTAGGTCGACGATGTGTTGTGTACGTGGACTGGTCCCCGAGAGCTCCTTTTGGAGTTTCTTCAGTATCTAAATAATCAATATCCTTCCATAAAATTTACTTTAGAAATCGGTGGCGCATCTATTAACTACTTGGATTTGACGATCTGTAATAGAGACGGTATCCATGAATTCGCCATATACAGGAAAGATACTGCGACCGATATTACTGCCCACGGAAAATCTTTTTGCCCTGTAGCCCATAAATATGCTTGATTTAACAGCTTAATACATCGACTGACTAGTATTCCTATCAATCAGTCAGCCTGCCAAAAAGAGGTATTAACTATAAAGCACTTGGCCAGAGTGAATGAAGTGAACTTAGACAATGACCTTATGATCCAAAGGAAAGTTACTCGAAAATGCTTCGATTCCACCACCTCCCTCTCCCGCAATACGGCCCTAAACAGTAGAGAGCGTTGGATAAGGTTTCCGTTCTTGGGGCAGTTTTCAGCTCAATTGAGTCGTGTCCTACGCTCCTTCGGATTTCGGCCTGTGTATTACAACCCCAATACCATAAAAAGTTTATTGGTTAGGCTAAAAGACCCCATCCAACTGGCCGAGAGGAGTGGTGTGTATAAAGTTGAGTGTAAGGATTATAACGGAATTTTTACCGGCGAGACAGGCCGGCTAATCATTTAACAATTGGAATTTGAGCTGAGTGAATGGAGAAAGGTAAGAGTAAATGGCGTTCAGTTTGGGCCCAGGAGGCTTTGAGAATGGACACCGATTTCTCAATTGGTGACTTGTCACGACATATTGGATTGAGTATACGTTACCGGTTTCGAAGTTATACCCAGAAGGGTCGACAACGGTGTTGGAGGAGACGAAATTGATGCTTACACAATCTGCATTCGCTCTACAATGAAGGACGGGTGCCAGCACATGCGACACAAGTGATACCACATGATATACCAGTCTCTTGTCTCTTTCTCCTCCTTCAGAAACGGCACGAAGCTTTTGCAAAAGCATTCCTTGCCCTAGAAACTAATAAGAAACATAGAACAAGTTCACACACCAGAAGTCTTTTTATCTTCGGTGGGGTGTAGAGGTTGGTAATGGGCTGAGTGCCCGTTAGCGTGTCAATATCGGAGCCAAGAAACTGGTATTCTTTTGTTATTCAAACCCTCTCACCTTAGCTGCTTCGTACATAGAGTGACATTTCGAGTGTCGTTTTACTTACATTGAATTATGACTCATCTCTTGAAATCCTTTCGAAAGAGCAAATTTTGTATGTATATTAGCATCGGATCTCTTATTTCATATCATAAACTTGCAAGTGTCATCCTTCTTCTTATCTCCTCCTTGAAGATCGAGACCTACTCGTATCTATGCTAATAGTGATAGGAGAAAGGAAAATTTGAAACAAACGAAATATGAAAAACCGTTGTATCACGAGGTTCAATAATAAGGGCAATGAAATGCATTTCTGTGATTTGTGGAATATTTTTCGAGACGAGAAATGTATTACTCTGCGTATGCGGTTTTGAATTCTGTCTTTCCAGTGGGACTTCTTCGATTTTGACGTAATGTGATTGTTCCCGATGATTATAGCGGCGGCGGCGGCGGCGGGTAGGTACAGGGCGGACAAATATAGATGGAACAGACCGACGAACAGACAAGCGGTTAGACGGACAGTTGTCTATAATTATTACGTATTTTAGATTTCATACTTCTTTCAACGGAGCCGTCCATTCATTTATGACTGGCCGAATGAGAGGTTCAAATCTTCAACTCGTCCGCACGTATATGTACGAGTGCACCGTGGTGCGATTGTTAGGTTAGAAGTGTTGTAGCGACGTGAAATGGTTTTTATTGAGGGTGCCGGCTAGACGCGAGAAGGTGTTTTTCAATCTCAACCTGCTGTACATATTATATACAGATAGGAATGTACAATTACGCATTCATCATAGTTTGAAATCGTGGGTATCGTCAAATTCAGGAAGTGAGCGGAACATAGAAATGAAATCCGCAATCGATTCAGAATTAACAAAGGTGAAAATCGATATCGAGGTTTCAGTCAACAAACTCAATAAAAAGTTCAGGGGCGGATCCAGAGCGCGCGGTTGACCTTCAATTTACTTGGCGGGGAGGGAGAGTCTGAAAGTACGCAACAATAGAAAATATTTTGTATCAATTCACAATGCGATTAAAACCCATTAGACATTCATATAGCTGGGAATTGGTGTTCGACAGTTTGCAGTGTTCGTAAGGTTCGCCTTCGTGGATAAGGTGGATGAAACTGAAACCAAAAATCACTACTAAAACCATCCACAGAAAAACTTTTATGGCTCAAGGATGTTGAGAAGACTGTCTTTTTTTTTCTGACTCGCCACGACTTCCAAATCGAAGTAAGTCTATTCTGTCCAAATTCTGCCTCTTACGTGACAAGATTAGTTCTTGAACTATAGCAACGTTGGTTTTGCAATTACATATCCGGTCTGACTGCGAGCAACATATTGGAGATAATACGATTCGAATAGTATATTGAGTAAGTTATTCATGACCGAGTCCCTATATCGTATTCCACTTTCTATGTTTCAAAATATAAGGCGAGCAAGTTTGTTATACGTTATTCATAAATCAATCTATGGGGGGTGACTCGGGCATGTGTAGTAAATTACGTACACCTATAATTATGCATTTCAACATTTTATCAATAACTTTCCGAGGTTCATATCTCGTATACGTACATATTATGTGTACCAATAAAAGAATCCTAGATTGTACGAACCATCAGTATGTAGACTATGGGTATTTCCTCCGACACTCGCTCAACGAGAAAATAGTTTTATTATTCTTCTGCGTTACACTCGTATTCTGTAATGCAAGATTTTCAAATTTTGCGACTCATCATTGGAACTTTGAGCTCTTTTTTTCCTCCCGAGAACTTCGGTCGCGCTGTTCTGTATTTTGAAAATTAATTCTCTCTAGAACGGGAATGTCTTGGAAAAGTTGAAGGTCATATCAAGCACAAGTACAAAATGACGAGAAGAAACACATAATTTTCCAGATAGGTCTGTCAATAGGGACGTAAATCAATCCTCTCGAAATCCAGCCGCTCTCAATGAATTGATCTGCAAACTCCAATAAGCAGAAACACTGTCGTCAAATGTAGATATGATTCAATTGTAAACGTTGAGATGTGCACTACTTCCTTGTTCGACTTTCAGCCTGTGCGCTGAAGTGGGACAGCTCCCTCTCAAATACCGCTTCTTAACCCTCACTGCTCAAAATTCTTGCATCCACAGCCCAATGCACGTGCCCGCACTCTTCAATATAAATCTTTGCTCCTTTGTCCAAATCTCGAATATGTGCATGTCTCAATTATTGAACCCTTTACCCGTTGTCATATTATCCACCCCCCCTATGAAGGAGAACTTTGGACCCTTCCTTAAAATTTTGACCAATTTTGATCAAATGATCAGCACAGATTGACTCCTCTACTTTCCTTTTCATCCCAGTTTTTTTGTGTTCGTCAACTCTAATTTGGAGTTGACGGCTGGTCATCCCTAAATTCCACAAGCCACCCTATAAACAAACGCGAAAAACGAATACTCCGAAGGGAGAGTAAACAATGCAAACCGCAGAAGAATATAACCCGACGAGCGCTCTCGGTTAATAAACCATCTTCAAGCCTGAAATGAAAGCCACTGACGAACAGAAAAGAAGAGCAAGGTATTAAGATTGTCCAAACGAGAAATCGCGGTGTGAATCATAAACCAGTTCGATCAGGCCATCTTCCGGAATGTACGAGTTGAGTACAGTGATATGCTCGAGGGCGATGCGCTTACGATAGGAATTCTCCTTATGGAGGAGCTTTTCGGATCCCTCGCGAAAGCTGTGGCCACTGTTTATTAAATGATCCGCAAAAGCTGACTCCCCCAAGTGTCCCTTCTTCCAAGACTTCAGGTGCTCAGCTACTCTAATTTTCATTTGGCGGCTGGTTTCACCAATATAAAAGCCTCCACAATCCCCACATTCCAACTTGTAAACACCACTCCTCTCATCAACAGACATGGGGTCCTTCAGTCCCACAAACAACCTCTTGACTGTGGTAGGGTTGTAAAACGCGGGTCTGAAGCCAAACGGGCGGAAAGCCCGACCCAATTGGAGGGGGAACTTCCCCAAGAAAGGGAGACTGATCCAACTCAAACGGCGACCACGGATCGTGTCGCGGGGGAGGGAGGTGGTGGAATCAAGAAGACTCCTCGTAACTTCCCTCCGAACCATCACGTCAACATCGACATTGACCCCATTCACTCTGGCCAGGTGTTTTATTGTGAGTAACTCTTTCTTGAAGGCAGACTGACTCAAAGGAATACGAGTCAGTCTGTGAACTAGGTTGTGAAAAGCAGCCATCTTATGAGCAACAGGACCGAAAGAACCTCCGTAGACTAAAACATCGCCGTAGTATCTTTCCTGTAAATTCCAAACTGATGGATACCGTCTATTATTGAGATCGATAAATCCAAAAAGTTAATGAAAAATACCCCTATTTCCAACGTAAATTTGATGGAAGGGTACCAGGAATTGAGATACCTCAGAAACTCACCAAGGAGATCTGGAGGATCAGTCCATGTGCATAGAACGTCATCAACGTACCTGTGCCAATGGTGAATATGATTAAGTACCACCTGGTTCGAGGAAAAGAGGTCAAGTTCAAACTTGGGCGTGAGCCTAGTGGTCCAATAGGGATCCCTACTTCATCAGGGAACTCGAAAAATTTCCCTTCGAATTTACAATAGTTGGGGGACCAGCAAATATTTAGAAGATCGAAAAATTCCTGAAGCTCATTGTGAGGAATGTTGGCTTTGACGAGTAGCTCACCCATACGCTGGATAGTAGCAGCCTTAGGAATATTCGGGAACAAACCAACAACATCAAACGAGCAGATGGTCGTTCCCGGGGGAAGACTTACACACTTCAGGACGTTAGTTAAAGAGGCCGAATTCAAGACCGAATGAGAAGATTCAAAATCAATGCGATTTTTGAACCAACGGTCCAGGAATTTGGCAAGGAGGTAGGTGGGGGAGGAGACGAAAGAAACAACGGGTCGCATCGGGGTATTGTTCTTATGCATTTTAGGCAGCCCGTAGAGGAGGTGGGGTATGGGGTTAGGAACAAGGAGGGTTTTTTTCAAAGCTGGAGTTTTGATAATAGCCTCACTCCTGTTGATGACACTCCTAACTTCTTTAACGTGCTTAGGGCAGCTGAAATCCTCACTCTCTTTAGCACCACACTGCTGGAGGACTTCATGGACCTTCGAAGAATGGGCCGACTTCTCCATCACCACAACAGCATTGCCCTTGTCAGCCTTAGTGACGATTAAATCTCCCTCTTTCATCTTCCTCTTCAAACCTTGAATCACTCCTCCCAATTTATTACTCATGCCAGGGAGGGGTTATTACGGACTAATTCGGCACAAACTTTCTGGGTATTAAAACTAGAACCAATTTTAACCGCAAGATCTCAACAACATTCGCCAAGGTTTCATCCTTCTTGAGGGGAGGTAAACTGAATTTCAAACCTTTCTTAAGGAGGACAGTTTCGTCACTATTAAACACTACCTGACTATTATTTATGAAGGGGGGGGGGGGTGGAATTTATGAACGACAACACCGTCACCCACCCCTTCCTCAACCACCTCATCATTAACCTTCATTAGGGAGGACAACTTCTTATTTTTCTTCTCCTTCAAGTTCACCTCAAACTTCCGACACTTTAAATTGACGTCCCACATAAAGTAATCAAACTCAAGGGGGAGGAGCATACCGAAGAGTCTCGAAGGGACCATAAGGTTTAATCTAGTCGTAATATTGAATTTACCATACCATCTTCGCAACACTGTTCTTATCCACTTCTCCCTCATATAATTTTTCAGTTTCTTAATCGTAACCTTACAATCGGAATAAAACCTCGGACACTGGAATAGGGTCCTTTAATTCCACGAAAAGACTCTTTACAGCACTGCGATTATAGAACGCTAGCCGAAAACCGAAGGGGCGGAGGATACGGCCCAACTGCGATGAAAACTTGCCCAGAAACGGGAGCTTAATCCACCATTTCCTCCCGGGGGAGGGAGGTCGTAGAACGCATCGATTCTTTCATAGCAGCCTAGTTTAGGCCTCGTTAGTATAAGCCTAGTATGCTGTATATTAAGTCTAGTATAATGAAGGCTAAGGATCGAAATTTATCCACGTCCCTAGAGTAGGTCAAGGTCATTGATGGTGTCATTAAGCGTCGCGTGACGCAGATTTCAGATCGACCCCAGCCCAAAGATATTTACATGTCAACATGGGGGATCAAGTAAATGAGTGTCTTCAAGGTTTGAATATCTTCCTAGTTCCAAAGGTCATGGTCGTACGGACGTTTGGAAACAAATCTAGAGAGTAGGGTAGAGGTTGATCAATCAAGCCGTAAACCCAGCCCGAAGCATGAAGGCAGGAGAAGTTACAAAAACGTCCACGTAGTAGCATTATGTAAGGTTTTCATCCGTATTCACAATTAGAAAAATTTAACCTCCCGACTTACTATACGAGTATAAGCCGTGCAGATATGATTAAATATCGCGTGGAGAGAATGCGTGCGCAAATACGATGATTCGGAATTGGTTTTCTCTGTCGATTCCATAATGGGTTCTCCAAGTAAGGCACGTAAACGCGCAAAGCTTATACGCTATTTCGTAGATAATTTTTTTCATTCCCTCCCTATCCATTTAAATTCCAGCGGGCAGTTTTTTTTTTTTTTTTTTTTTAAATTGAAATCGCTTCCTCGTTCGCTCATCAATATCCCTCGTTCCATCTTTTTCGATGATTCTTCATCAATTTCACCTGCACGGTTGCAGCGTATATGGTGTTCGATCCGGTGTACAAAGCTGCGTACTACTGCACGCATGATATATAAGTACCTAATATCCTCTACGAGGCAAAAACGAAACGAGAAAGAAACCGATAAAACATATAATGGACTTTTATTCGGTATTTTGACGCTAAAAATGAATAATAACGAAAGAATTGATAAAAAAATTTCAAGAACGAGATACTTAGGTGACATAATAAGTCCATTACGCGAACATATGATAATGCGGACGTACGTTCCACGATTTCTTTCTCTCCCGAATAGAACCCGTGCACGCGTATAATGAATGTGCATGTGCATGTATTATGCCGTATATAACGATATACTCTAAACCCATTTTGGATAACGAGACGACCCGGTAATATTATTAATGAGTGTACTCAAATATACATGAATTTTTAGTCCAATCTATCACCGGCATTGCTGCGAGCGCGTATATATAAACGGTATAATACTAATGTACATTTTAAAATAAACCAGAATTCTAATGTAGCAATTAATTTGAAAATCTTTCTTCTTCTTTCCCCCATACTGGAAAGGAAGAACGAATCACGACGCATCTACGGGTGAAAAAAGATGACTACAGCATCTCAGCATCGACGTATAAGTCGAAATGATTTCTTCGTGCGACAAACTTGTAAATATTTCTCCCCACGTCGAAAAAATTCTTTCCTATACTTCGCGCAATAGACGCATCCAAGAATGAAATAGGGCGATATATAGTTCAGTTTTCGACACATCTACACCGATAGCATTCCTGAAAGTCGATAAATGAATGATGTTGAACCATAAAACGCATTGAAAGTATCGAATCTGTCAACCATCGAGTTGTCTAACAAACGAGCTATATAAATGAACCGGAATTCGAAAATAAACGTTATATTATTGGTTTACGTACAGACAACCTCGTCAACATGGTCACCTATATAAAACTTACGCGCTCGATGCACATTGAAAGCTTTTGGTGAAGATCGTTTCTTGTATGCACCAGGGTGGGCTAACAAATTTGAGAAATTGATCTTCACCCAAGAGGCAACATTCACTGGGTGCATAAGTTTAAGTTCGGCTTGCCTTATTCAAGTCGCAGACTTCAGGTCAACAGATAGAAAAACGATCGGATGAACAAAGGGCGGAGGTGGGGTGAATTTGCAGCAAACATATTTTGTCACATCTTCCTGTCAAGTCGTCAATGTTGGATGTTCTAATTTTCGACGCCAACCTAGTCCAAAAAATTGCCATCATCAGGCTGCTAAAATATCATGGACTGATGTCGAAGAGACAACGTAAAAGAGGAGCTTAAGCTAACAGTTCGGAACAGCTACTGAGAAACAACACCAAGGTTGCTCTAACGCAAACCATGATCCACAAAGAAATCATCGAACTTCTAAACAAACACACATTGGTTTAGGAAACCTGAAAAAGTTCGTAAAAACTATCAACAGTATGTGCTGTTTGCTTGTCCAAGTCTTTTTGTATAAGTGTCAGTATTCATCTTTAACAATTTGCCGGCACAGGTACATTAAAGAATTCATCGGTGGTTCATCACCCTCGACGCTGTTTTCACTGCGCATTATCGAGCAGTAAACATTTTACGAATAATATTTAGATACTCGGTTCATTACTATCTGGTTGTTAATTCATTCGACAGCTTGGAATTTAGTAACCTATGTGCGTACGCAACGCGTCATGGACCCAAACTTGATGCATCATCAGCGATGGTATTCTCGGAACGCGCATCTCTTATTACATCTGCTGGAACGCGTTCTAATTGTCAAAAATATTCTAGAGGATGAAAGCAAAAAAAAAAAAAATTGTCTCATTTCCTCCCTAATAATCGTCATTAATCTGCATTATAAAAAAACTCGTTTTTTCGAACGTTTGAGAGAGATTTAGGAGGAATCGAAGAAATGAAAAAAAATGTTGGCGGATTGTTGTAAGCGATACTTTCAGACGCCATTTTTTCAGGCTTTCGTGTTCTAATTTTTCAACGTATCATCGTGGCCTGAACGCGGTTTTATCGTGTTTTCGAATTCAGTTTCGTGCCCGTATTTCGATGTAGATTAATTAGCCCGCTGCTGTGGTCCAATCATAATCTTGGGCGCATTCTCAGAATTATAAGATGAAGGGCTCGTCTTCGCGACATAATACAGTTATAACGATTGTTGAACATAGTGTAAAAAGTTCTTTCGGCGAATACGTGACGAATTCTTCAATAGTAATTATATGCTTTCGAATTTATCATCAAATTTATGCGAAATTTGGAGCGTGGGAAGATGTTCAAAACTACAAGGAGTTGAAAATTTTTATCGTTTGGTAAATTGCCTATCATTGATTTTCAATCTTATACTCATGGTAGAGAATCTTTCAATTCTGAAATTATCGGTCGATTAGCTGGTAGGGAGAGGTAAAAAAAATCCGGTTATTGGCACCTCACCTGACCATTGGAAATTTGCGAATTCGAGTTGTCCCTCCGTTGATAGACTCAGAGAACTCGATCCTTCGACCTAATCCACAAATGATGGCTTCCTTAACAAAGCTAAATGAGGAACGCAGGGAACCTGTTCTATGGGTCGAATTAGTTTTATATTAATAATAATTCAAATTGAAATCTTGAAGATTCTTAAGTTTTCCTGTCTTCAATTCCATCTAAGATCTAACTTCATGAAATGTCGGTTTTGGGATTGATGGACTCACCCTTCACTTGATGCAGAAATCTGCGATTTCGAGTCTGAGTTCTTTAGGCTTGGCATAGAGTAATTATAGTAGGTCTTGGTGGTGGTTCTCATCTACTATATGCGGATGATCTGAAACTATTTAGGTCGATCAGTGGCTCTGTTGATGCCGAGCAGCTTCAGAGAGATTTGAATAGACTAGTACAGTGGAGTGAGGAGAACCGGCTACCCCTGAATGTCAATAAGTGCAATTTCTTGACTTTCACTCGAAAGGAGACCCCAGTTCAATTTATTTATGAGATCAAGGGTCAGGCACTGCAGAGTTTGAAGGCTGTCAGAGATCTTGGTGTAGAACTCCAAAGTAATTTTAAATACGATAAACAAGAACTGAAGGCATTAACAAATGCAAGACGTGGTATGGGGGTGCTGATGAGGCATTCTAGGCACTTGAATAATACTGCGACTCTTCGGGTACTCTACTTCTCGCTAATCAGATCACACCTTGACTTTGCGAGCGTAGTATGGAAACCAACAACGAAAAAACACATTTAGGATTTGGAACGGGTTCAAAAAAGATTTCTTAGGTTTCTTTACTACAAAGATTTCAATTACTATGATTATACGATATCATACAGGGAACTGGTCCTGGGATATGAAGTTACAACCCTGGAAGTAATGAGGGACCTGACCCTGATCCTCTTTTTAAGAGATTTGCTATGTGGACGCCTGGATTCTCCCTCCTTGCTTAGTCATATAAATTTCTCGGTACGGATCAAAACCACTCGGTCACGGGAACTATTCCGGATACCGTCAACGAGAACCAGAGACTATGATTCTCCTCTGAACCAGGCAATGATGCTTTACAACACGGTTTTGCGGATTGAGCCAACAACGGACATATTCTTTGATTGGCGTAGCTCTTTTAAGCAAAAAATCATAAGCGTTTTGATGGATTTGCGAGGGGGTGGTCGGTAGGAGGATAGGGTATTTGACTGTTTGTGGGGAGACTATATTATTGTTTTTGTTATTTACTCTTTTTTTTTTTTTTGTTTTCCTGGTTTTTGGTACTACTATTAATTTTGTAAGTGGTGTCGCCAGTAATTGGTCTGCAGACTGATGGCGGCACCACTATAATATAATTACTTTTAAATAAATATTAGGCTATTCTAGGCTTAAATTGGCCCTAGCATGCAACCTACTCTAGAAATTTGCTAGTCCGGAAGAGAAAAAGTGAAGAATGTTGATGACGTCAAAAGCAAATTCAAACTGATGACGTCACGAACTAATGTGATGACGTCATAAGCAAATTTGACGGATGATGATGACGTCACAAGAAGGTTTAAACTGGTTGATGTCTCTATTATTGTGCTTTTATCCGCTATCGAGAATTCGCAAGTTTGAGATTGGGCTCTTTTTAATGCCTTTACTTGCAGCCAAGCCGTCCATTGAAAATCTACGAGTCCAAATCTGAATTGAACTTCCCCCCCCTCCCCCCCAGGAAGTTTGCGACGAATCCTCGACTTGATCCAGAGTAGTTAGCTCATTATACTTGATCACGGATGGGGGCGAACGAGCGGAAGCAGCCTATAGCCCAGGCAGATTGGATTTTGAAATGGAAATAAATGCCGGCAAAGGTTTTTTTCGTGGATTATGTTTAAAATGGTCTGCTGATAAACATACTAAAAGTCCATAGCGATCAGAGAGCGAGCCCTTCCCCAAAGGGGGTCAAAGTACCACAAAAATTAGTTTTCTGTGAATAAATCGAGAACTAAGCATCAGAGAAAAAAAAGTTTCGAACAAAAGTTGTTTCTCATCAAATTTCCTATAAATTTCACTATATAAGTTATATGTCAACTTAGCCCAAAAACTCGAGCTGAAAAGTTGGTTTGAAAGTTGAGCGATTTTCTAAAATTTTTGATTTCAGTGTTAGTGTAGTCAAATTAGACAGGTTTCGGAAAAAAAAAGAACATTGCGACATAGTAAAGGTCTGATTGCTGGAAATGGTCAAGAATGAAGTCCAAAACAACACACTAACTTCTCCGCGTTTTTCCCCAGGAGCATCTTTTTTATGGGGGTTGAAACCCCCTCAAAATCAGTTTTTTGTAAATATCCCGCTTGATACGCATTCTAGAGAAAAAAGTCATCAGTCAAAAATTATTCCTCGTGAAACCCAGGCAAACTTGCTGAATTTCGTATTGTTCCAGGCGATATAGGGAACGATACCAAGAAGCTTGTTATCTCTTGTTTCTCCGTTTTGATAATTGCAAGACTCATGTAGTCAATCTCTCACCGCAAAACAAGCTTCTTGGGAGATCGCCTGAAATGGCGGAGCAAGTTTGCCTGACCCAATCGACTATCAACGTGAAACCCTCATGCGACTACGCCAACTTTGACAAGGAGCGCGTTATTCTCGGATTTGTATTGCGGCGGTTTTTCTTGAATTTGTGGGAGCACACAACAATAAGAAGCTTCTTGGTGACATTCCTTCCATTGCTTGAAACAATTCGACACGTTAGCCCACTTCAATTGTACCCGAGTCGAAGTCAAAATCTTAACGCGAGTCCACAACAAAAGACCACATCCATTTCCACCATCGCTTGAAACAACCAGAATGGAAAATTTGAGAGCATAATGCAGCAAAAACGTAGCACACGAAATTCAGTTTGTTTTCAGTCCGAAAATGGAGCACGACATGCTGGCCTGGCCTGGCATACAGCCCCTCATAAGGTTGGAGGGGGAAGAGATCAGCACGAACGGAAAACTCTACGTCACAACCCAGTACAAACGAATCCACCCACTCCAACTAGAAAAATCGAAATGGGGGAATGGTTCGTATGTTTACAGCCGCCCCTTCAGCTTTTTACATATCATACATGCATAAGAAACGATTTTTAAAATGTCTGTCCATGTATGGAAAACTTTATTTTCATATATGATAGGCAGTTGATTATACCTTTCTCAAAATAATATCGTGTAGCAAATTCCCTGTGACAATTAATTAAAACTAATAAAATTAGTATACGTTTCATCGTATGTACTAGCGAAATATTAACGTTACCTTCGCGCGTAACCACGGCGCAACGACGTCATCTCTCGGCAAGGAGCGCGTGATTCACGGATTTGCATGGCGAAGGCTCAATCTCTATGAATTTTTGAGCTAATTATCACGTGTAGGCTAGAAATGAAATACGTAGTCCGATAGGAAATTTCACGAGGAATAATTTTTGACTGATGACTTTTTTTCTCTAAAATGCGTATTAAGCGGGATATTTACAAAAAACTCATTTTGAGGGGGTTTCAACCCCCATAAAAAAGATGCTCCTGGGTAAAAATTTTCTGGCGTAGCCAAATAAATGAAAATCATGTTCCATGTCTTTTATATTTTATCAGTCATCTTGAAATATTTCAGTCTAGGCTTCTACTAGGTCAAGTGTTCGTGAGATATTATTCGTTTACCCCTTTACCTATCTTGGCGTCCTATAAGTCTTCTATGAGAAATATGAGGTAGCGGGAACTCGCTCCCTGTCTCGCTGTTGTATTGGAATGGTATGAGACAATTCAAGTCTAGGGGACTTGGAAAAATTTCGACTATCCAGCCATATATGATAGGAAGAGGGACTTAGAAAATTTTCTAATTATTAATTATATTAATCATTTAATTATTTAATCATTTAATTATTTAATCATTTAATTATTTAATTATTTATTTATTTAATTATTTAATTATTTAATTATTTAATTATTCAATTATTTAATTATTTAATTAATAATTAATTAATTATTTATTATTATTACGCGGGGTGTACTCGCGAATTTCTGAATCACCCACGGGGTAGAGATTTCTCTTGACGGGGGGGAGGGGGAGCGGTGTACTCGCGAGTTTCAAAATCGGGGTCCGGCGAGAGAAAAGACATGGAACATGTCAAAAACGCGGAGAAGTTAGTATGTTGTTTTGGACTTCATTCTTGACCATTTCCAGCAATCAGACCTTTACTATGTCGCAATGTTCTTTTTTTTTCCGAAACCTGTCTAATTTGACTACACTAACACTAAAATCAAAAATGTTGGAAAATTTCTCATCTTTCAAACCTACTTTACAGCTCGAGGTTTTGAGCTAAGTTGACATACATATAGTGAAATCTATGGGAAATTTGATGAGGAACAACTTTTGTTCGAAACTTTTTTTTCTCTGATGCTCAGTTTTCGATTTATTCTCAGAAAACTAATTTTTGTAGTACTTTGACTCCCTTTGGGGGAGGGCCCGCTCTCTGCTCGCTGTGGACTTTTAGTATGTTTATCAGGAGACCATTTTAAACATAATCCACGAAAAAAACCTTTGCCGGCATTTATTTCCATTTATTCTTATTTTTGAGCCTGATCTTCCTGGGTTATAGACCGTATCTATTTCATTTACACAGTCGTATGGACCTCCCAGGCCCAATATGGTCTAGTACACCTCAAAGGTGGAATAGTTTTTCATTACCACCTCGTACGCGAGAAATCCCTAATTCAATTCTACTCGTACCTGGCAGGAGAAAAAGTTGTATGTGCGTTTATTGTTGTTTTATGGTCCTCCCCTCATTTTATGTGCATACCGGTACTATTGTTGTGAACATGTCCGCTCCTTGAATTTTTGTTCAATTTGCTGTAGGTTGGTAGAACTTTGGTTCGTATGATAGAGAGTCGTGTATTTAGCGGCCAATTTCTTCCTAACCTTCAAGGAGAGGAAGAATTATGAAACAAAGATTCGTTTGAGGTTCAAGGTGTCGAGTTTCTTTCGCTGGGTTGATGCTTGAGGTCCGCTTGTCTGTGTTGATAAGAAATGCTTCGTTGGCAACCTGAGAATTTGATCTTTTTCAAAACGTCAACTCTTGACTGTATTGAGAACTAGAAATCGAGTTGAAGTAGAAAAACATCTTAAAGAAAATTCCCGATATAACTTTAAACGGTGGCG
The DNA here is from genome assembly GCA_035079385.1 of Aspidiotus rigidus. NCBI lineage: Eukaryota > Metazoa > Arthropoda > Insecta > Hemiptera > Diaspididae > Aspidiotus > Aspidiotus rigidus. The sequence continues at coordinate 415,878 of JAVHKY010000041.1, read as the reverse complement.
TATCGAAGATAGGAAGCTTTTATGACTACTAAATCCTTGTACTTCAACTTTGTTTCGTTCCCTTTTGAAAACATAACTATTTCTTTCTTTAGGGAGGAGTTCTGGCTGTGCCCCTGAGAAACAAAAATACTGCCTCTTTATCGCGAATTCGAAGAATGCTCATTACTTCTTTTTTTTTTTCACAAAAACAAAGCAAACAGACAGATAGGTACACGAAGATTATGCAGAGTATCCTTGGTTGGCGCGGAGCGAGTACACAGCGATAATCATGCGTGTTTGTGTCGCAAGTAGCCGTACGGGTACTTGTAAAGCAGCCGGTTTCACGGCGCGAGATAGTAGGCAGTACTACAGAAAAGACAAGGTTGCGCACGAGGAAGCAGAAGAAGAACATAGGATGAATTTGAATATTGGATTTGTGGAATTCATAGCATTAAGTGAGCATAACGTGGCTAAAATAGAGAAGAAAATGCTGACCTCATATATACACACACGTTATATACTATTTACAACAGTACGCTATTGCCAGGTACCGGTACACATTGAAGAAAAATGAAACGCCACACAACGAAACGTATATACACAGAGAAAATACCGATGCAAAAACCTGTCGTTGTAAACACTAGTTCATTTATACGGTATCATTTCTTCCCCCTTTAAAAAAAAAAAAAAAGAAGAAGAAATCACGATATCTCGGTCGGTTCATTCAATTCAAAACTTTTCTTCTTTCCTTATTTGCCAGCATAATATTATAAATAATACTTATACAATTTCTTTTTTAGCCATTCTTTCGCATTTTGTATTCCTTATCATTTTGATAATAAGGTACCGTATAACTCCTCATTATTATATCTGATACCCCTTTAAATCTGATGTAGGCGCGAATGAGAGATTTAATCGCGCGACTCCCGCAGTTTCTCGTACACATCTAGCCGCGATAAATTTTATGAAAGCGAGGAAATACGCAAATGATGTACATTGTAATTCTGCGACCGATATCTTAGATGTAGATGCATAAAGAAAAAATACTGATCGGCGAGGAGGGAGACGATAAATCTCTTCCGGGATCAGAAATTTCCAAAATACAGAGCCTTTCGCAATTAATCTATACGCGGAAATCAAGGTTATAATCATCGGGTATACCAATTCAAATTCAAAAGCAAACACGAGATAAATCTGGTTCGTCCTCGTACCAATAATACGAAATCTCCGCGCTTGATCTAGTAATTGCCGAGTTACATCTATCTTTGGATTACAAAAGGAAAAAAAAAAGATCCACATTACAGAAAGAGAAAATAACGGATTAAAATATGTCACACGAAGGAGCTGGACGTATATGTATATAGCTGGACGAAAATCTTCTTATTCTTTATTTATTACGAGTAGCTGGTCGAGAGCTTCCGAAAAATGTGCGCGCGGTACAAATGTCTAGAATATCAGAATTTATTAATGCACTCGCGTCTCTTACGACCAACTCGCTATTCCTGCGCGCGAGCATTAATCTGGGTCCGACAATTCTGTCACAATTTCTTTATTATTCGCTGGCCATCGTACACAAAGTTATCCGGTATTTACAGGATACTCTATTACAGCTCTCGCTTATACAGGCATGAACGGCAGACTACCATTTGCTACCCACCTGGCTTATAGCGATACTGATGGTAGTCGTATTTTTCAGATTCACCGCATCCGATGTGTATAACTAATGATCGAAATTTAAAATCGCCGAGGTCAAAAGGCGTAAACTTTTTACGCGATATTACGCATGAGTTTCGTATAGCGTTTCTACATAACAGTTATACTGTACTTTGCTACCGACCAAAAGAACTGATATGACCAAAAACTTATCTTTGGCGAACAGGAGAATTTACTTGTCAGCGCATGCTATGGTAGTCGACTAGGTCGATGAAGAAGGATCAACTTTGTCGATAAAAAACTTGATTCGGCCTCTTGAAGGCACTTGATATAAAAATTTCAGATTCAAAATTCGGCATCTTGTTAATATTTGTGTAGATTTTTCACCTATGGTACGGATTTCTTAAGAACACCCCCTCTGGAATTGTTTCATTTGCTTCAGATCTGGTTGGAACCGTTTATGTGTGTGTATGGATTTTTTCCTCCATAAATTACAGATTTTAAAAATTTTCATCTGGAAGCACTGATCCGACCATTGTCACATCATTGAAAGACCACTTCATTCGAGAACTTAGCATCTTTGTCGAGCCTTGGTTGACCAAAGTTTCTTCCATCCTCACGCAGTCATAAGATTGTTCCTCCTCTGTCTACGGCCCATAGATTGATATCCATTCTTATAATCTTAGCTAAACTTCAACGCACAGATATCGTTTTTTCAATATCTAGCCCAGAAACTGAGAACAGATGGATGCCCGAAAAACATTCACAAAGATTGACTCTGCTCAGATCATGCACCAAAAATGAAAAGTCTCGGTACTTAATGTTGCATTTTCGGCATTATTCGGCATTTAAAAGAAACAAATGGAAAAAATATTCGTTTTTAGTGCTTTTACAAATTCACACCCAGAATTATTCAATTTTCAACCAAAATTACGTGATTTTTACCAAAATAAACAAATTTTGGGAATTAAACTCATCAATAAAAAGAATCCTAGCAATATAGCAATCAAAATTTTTAATTTTTCAACTTTGAACTAATAATAAAATTTTCAAAGAAAAGTTCAATTTTCACAAAAATTGCTGAATTTTGCCTGTCCGAAATTTTATAATTTTGGACGATAATTAACAAAATGGTCATTTTCGGCCTTATTCGGCTTTAAGCCCCGTTCTCGGCATTCATTCTTTTTCGGCAAGATAAAATTTGTTTTATAGGCCCCATCACCCCTAAAATGAACTTCTATTTGGTTTTCAAGCCTTCCGCCTTCAGCAAAATGATTCGACAAATGCCGAGGAATCTGGGCTCCGCTGATGATACTTATTTTGTGTTCCATCAAGCTTACAAAGTTCGAATAGTTCAAATTTGCAAAAAATCACCCTTTGTAGTGTAAGAAGTGTAACTTTTTCCGAGCTCAAACTTTCCAATCTCTTCCTCATTATACAATTTATGTCTGCGAGTAGCCTAAGTTGACAAACAAACAAAATGCAGCAAGTTTATCAACCACCATCGGGGTAAAAAGTGACCATCCCGTGACGCACATGAGTCAAAGTAAAGTCGACACGTATCGACCCAATACCCATTATGGAGTACGTTAATTTGAAGTTTGAATTGAGGATAACTAGTTTACAACTCGGCATCAATCAGCGATTTTTTTTCAAGTCTATTGGGCATTTTCGTACGACTAGGAGACACTGTCTGCCTTCCTTGAGCTACAGTAGGCAAGTTTCCTAACAGAAATCCAGCGAAAGTCCCTCCCCACTGATAGCGGACGCGACGTCTTCCTGAACCATTTCAAATATCAACATTTTCAATATCTAAGAACCACCCTCATATAACCCCAGTGCACGATGGTATTAATGAGTCTACGTTTTCTGCGCGCAGATAGGGCCCAGCTCTGGCCCCTCCAGCTTAAACAAATACAATCCAAAACTGAGCCTTACATCCGGAGGAATGTAATGAAAAATTAAATTTTCCGGATCCCACCATCTAATTAATGACCACCTCGTTCCAGAACTCAATATCTTTGCCAAGCCTTGACTCACCAAAGTTTCTTCCATCCTCACAGCATAAGGTTGTTCTTCCTCTGTCTACGGCCCATAGATTGATATCCATTCCTGCAATCTCGAATAGATATCGCTTCTTCAATTTCTGGTCCAGAAAAACTCATTACTAATATATACGCGAGGAAATACTGCTCAGATCATACACGTATACACTTCTGCACTAATAACCAGTCGAAGAAATTCCGTTTGTTGAGTCACTCCCTCTGCATTGCCTAGCAAAAGGGTTACCTCTAGAGAATCTGGTTTCATTATTTCATATGATTTCTATATTTATATCGTGCTTATGCAAAATCATGTTTTAAAATATTCGGTTCATTTGTGAAAAATGTTTACATTAAAGGTATCCGCGTCAACATTTCAATAAAACAAGCGATATAGAAATCAATTTGTATAAAAACATACGAGCTCACGAAGTTGAGGAGAGAAATATATAGGCGAGAAATGAACATAATCGATGTATACTAGACGACTTTACGTACGTGAATTATAAATTACAATTAATGGCCTTTGATTTGCATGAAAAAAACGTTTTTCGATGGTGAATATTAATTAGGCCCACGGTAAGGCGTTTGATCAGCGATCAATTTGGCGTGTGTACATCTGTATAGGACGAGTGACGAGATTTTAAACTGGCGGCTGAGGAATAATTTCGTTTGGACAACTTCTGTTGCCATAATAAGCGGCGGATTTATGCACATATAGATATATATATTTTTTTTTTCATTATAATTTCTCGGTGATTATCTGCATATTATAGCGCTATTATAATGATTGTATTATCGTCGTTGTTGCAGGTATCTGCTGTGGATTCAGATTGCGGCGTGAACGCGATGGTTAATTACACCTTACTGGATGCGCCATCTAAAAACAATCCATTCTACGTTAAATCGATATCCGGAGAAATTTGTATAAATTCGGATTTAGATTACGAAGCGAAGCACGTGTACGAGTTTTTGGTCATCGCTACAGATAGAGGTGAGTGGCTGAAAATGTAGTCTAGAATATTTCATGGTTTCAAATGTTGAATAATCGACATTCCGTGATACGTTTCTTCCGTAGAACTCTCGACTTGAAGTCATAAATTAAATCTCCTTGAGAGGTCCTAGGTTCAAATTTCTCGGGAAGAGAACAGAAATTTATGTTTTATAATCCTCCCTTCCTTTAATTTAGACTTTATTCTTCATTTTCTTCATTCGTTCTTATAAGTGGTCGTCAATAAGGTATGAAAGTCTGCACCCAAAAGAAAATAGCAGCGGGGAACACGCAACTTCCACGTCCCTTGGGAGAACAGCCGTGCGCTGTGCACCGTGTGATGTCCGGCCAAAATTTCGACCATGGAATGTCACAATCTGATGACGTCATAGCTCAGTGAAATTTTTTAGTTCCCTTGCCATAATATATGATAAAACGGTTGAAGTCCTCCTCTCATCATATATGTATAGCTAGGATTTGGACCTAGAGAAACAATATGTGATAGGAAAAGGACTTCGATTTTCAAGCCATAATATATGATAAGCGGGGGACTTGGAAAAATTGTGGCTCTCGAGCCATAATACATGGTAGGAAGAGAAGGGATTCGGAAAAATTCTTACTTCCAAGCTATACTTGAGAATCTTCAAGCTTTCAATTTGAATTTTGGAATCGGCCTACGGGTCGAGCTATTTTTTCCAAGTCTCCAGGTGATCTATTTTGAAATTAGGGCAGGAGAGAAGGGATGTCAGGGCAAAGACATGAAACATCTCAAAACAATAAATGTTGACTACACTAATACAATGTAACAGACTGAAGGAGAACGTCTTTCCTGATTGCTAGATTTTAACAGGGAACCTGTTCTATGGGGGGTTAGTTCAGAAAATTTTCCGTGCGCCATATGATGTCCCAACAAATGGTACATAGAATGCATTAATCTACGCGGTTATATTTCAAAAAATAAATTTGAGATGAGAGCCTTCTAGAAGAGAAGCAACTCGTAGAAATTCTGAGTATGAGTTTCAAGAAGGGAAAATGATAGAAACTTCTGAGTTTTGAATTTGATACGGAAGTAGGAAGGGGGAAGGGGGGAATACGAGGAATTAGATTTCAAACGGCACAATGAAAGATATGGAAAAAAGGAGCAAGAGATTGAAAACTGAATGCTATCAAGTCTCACTATGACCACGCCTGAGTTCTAAACAAAAATTTTGATATGCGACCTGCGATGAGAAAAGGATGCTCATTGCCCAATGGCGCAGGAACACCATTTCTCTCTGATTGAACATCTAATCAGAGAGAAATGGTGCCTCTGTCAATGGGCAAGGAGCATCCTTTTCTCATCGCAGGTCACATATTGTGTTAAGGCCGGTCCCTCTATCGAAAAAGTTCCAGGCAATTAATCAGAGGCTTAACTCATTCTCTGAGCATGAGTTAAATCTCACCTTAAATTAACTGAATGATGACTGCAACTTCATTTTGTTGACAAAATTTGCCCTGAACGCTGCTTCGTCTTTTTTCTTCAGAGATGACCATTTGTTTCCATTAAGGCATTTCTCTGACTATTCCATGATTTATCCTTGACCATTTTAACAGGGAATCTGTTCTATGGGGGGTTTTTCGAGAAATTTGTCGTGCGCCTTCCAACAAAGAACTTGAAAAAATTTCGACTCTCGAGCTATATATATTTCCAAGTCCCCCTCCTATCGTATATATCTTAGGGGGTGGAGCCTGTGACGTCACGGCATAGGTCAGCCTTGTGACGTCACAATCTTATGACGTCATAAATCAGTTTTTTTGTAAGTCCTCTTCGTATCATGTATAGCTTGGGAGTGGGGCCTGTGCCATCACAGTTTGATGACGTCATAGGTCAGCCTTGTGACGTCACGATCTGATGACCTCATATATAATTTTTTCGAAGTTTCCCACCTATTATATTACATAGCTTCAAAGTCCGAGCCTGTGATGTCACAATTTGATGACGTCATAGTTCAGCCTTGTGAATACATTTTTCAGATCACACGTGCCCCATTAAACAGGTTCCCTGTCATCCCTTGTTTATCTCCGTTAAAGAACCCTCGACTTTTTCGATTTTGCCAGTTTTCTAATGGTTGAAGAATTCCCTTGATCTCCAGTAACTTCAACTGCATTGGTTGGCAAAACTTCTCTGACTTTTAACGATTTTCTCGAAATTCTTCGACTTTTTCATGGCCTTTCCGGAACCAAAGAAAGTCGCTGACTTTCGTCCTCCGGTTTTTCTGAAAAAATGGCCACCCTGTTTTCAGCTAAAGGCCGTAAAGTACGTCCCTTAGGGGCATCTTAGCAGTAAAAAAACCCAATGACCGTGAATGCAATCATGAGGTTCATTCAATCCAATCCCTAATTGGCAAAATATTTTACATTTCTCGACAAATAATACATCATCATCATTGGTAGATATCTCGGATTGAATCCAGGAGCATCTGCAAATATTGAAAAAGGGTTTTTCAATTGTACAAATCTACTTTATTAGTTGCTTATACAAGAGTACTTTCGGATGTTATCCCATCATCAGTTGTGTCGCAACTGGAGAACAAGGCCTTAACCATGAGTTTTTATAGTATAACACTGTGATCTTATTGGCTATAACAATGCTGTGTTGTGATTGGTTCACTTCTTAGAAACTTATTCTTACAATAATATGACATTGTGTTCTTATTGGCTAAAACATACTGCTTTGTGATTGGTTCAATCTATCGTTCTAAATGCTGTGTTTCTATTGGCTACCTGGATTCCTGCCGTCTCATTGGTTGATTCCGTTCTTCTTCTCTTGTCCAATCACTAGGCCGAATAATTTTTCGCTGTCAAATGTGATTACATTGTTCAACAGGCAGGCTTTCTTCTTCTTGGCTTTTGCAATCTCCATTTGTTTCCAGAGTTTTTCTTCTCTTTGTGGGATTCACTACGTGTATGACTTCAAATATTCCCTCTCCATCGTGGTTTTCCTCGTTACAGTGTTTCCCAAACAGTGACTTGCCATCTTCTTTCTCCCTCGACGTTTTGTGCTCCTTTCTCCTGATCTCAACCTTTCTCCCAGTCTCACCGATATAGATCCCCTCGCACTGTTCACAACTGAGCTTGTACACTCCGCGTAAGTTTTCCTTATCCTTTTGTTCCGTCTGGTCATTGCTGATTCTCTTCACCATGGGTTGGTTATTCTGGATACCCACATTCACATCGTAGCCATTGAACGCCTTTATCACCTTGTTTGTGTACTTTCCTATATATGGTATCGATCCGGAGTACTTTCTCACTATGCTATCACGGGTTCCTTTCTTTGTTTCCATTTTTCCAAAGACTCCCTCCACCACACATCTGCGGTAGCCATTGGCTTCTGCGATCTGCTTTACTATCTCGATCTCTTTCCTTTTCTCTTCGTTGTTTTTGAGGATAGAAATTGCCCGATAGCAGTAGTTCTGGATCGCCGCTAGCTTGTGCCTGGGGTGGTGGTAGGAGTCATTTGGAATGATGGTGTCAGTATGCGTCGGCTTCCTGTAGATTTTGTATTCTATCCTATTGTTCTCCATTGTGAGAGTAAGGTCCAAATAGTTGATGGTCTCATTGCCTTTTTCTACTGTGAATTTGATGCTCTCATTCATCGCGTTCATTTCTGAAAGGAATAGATCCACCTGTCTATCAGTGCCTGTCCACACAATTAGGATATCATCTACATATCTGGCCCAGTGTTTGATCGAGTTTCTGAACTTGCTGCCCTTCAATATCTTGTTTTCCATATCATTCATGAATATCTCCGCCAGTATTGGTGACAGCGGTGATCCCATCGCAAGTCCCCTTTCCTGACTGTAGAACCTGTTATTAAGGCGGCAGTAATTCTGGCTCAAAATCTCCTCCACTATGTTGGCGTACTTCGATCCATCGGGGTTCCCATGGTATCTGTTGTTTTTGAGCAGAGTGAGAAGTTCCTCCTTCGGTATGGTACCAAACATATTTGCCACATCAAAGGATATCAGCTTGTCGTTACTCTTGATTTCCAACTTGTCCAGTTGCTCAATCAGCTCTCCGTTGTTTCTGATACTTCGTCTGGGTGCAAACTGGTAGTTTTCTTTCAGGAATGTGGCTACGATCTTTGCTATCTTGTAGCATGGTGATTGAATGCTGTTGACCAGGGGTCTCATCGGACGGTTCGCTTTGTGGAGTTTTACAAGCCCCTTGAGTTTTGGTGCAACCGGGTTCATCTCAAGCGTCCTTCCATTGCCGGGTACATTGTTCCGTTTCAACACAGCTTTTAGGTCATCTTGGTATTTCCGCGTTGGGTCCCTTGCCAGCTCTTGGTATCCATTAACTGCAATGTACGACTCCACTTTTTGGGTGTAGTCCTCCTTCTCCATTACCACTACCGTGCTGCCCTTGTCCGCCTTTGTCAAAATCAGGTTGTTCTGTCGGATCTTCTTTTGTAGATTTGTCACCTTCCTCTGCATTACTTGCGTTCTGTCATAGGTTCGGCACATATCCTCTTTGATGTCCAACAGCACTTTCCCAATTTTTGTCCGGGCTTCTGGTCTCACGTCGTGTTCCATGGTTTGGATTACTCGTTCGCAGCTAATGGCCATGCTTCCAAGCCTACACTGGTTCAGCCTCTCTGGTTGCACGTACCTACTTGATGCCAAAGTTCTCAATTATTTTTCTAAATTACTACTTTTTAAATTTGTCAAAATATATTATAGCGGAGGTAATTTCGAACTTCTAGTTCATCACGAGTTTGTCTTCCTAAGACAGCCATGAATTTAGGGTTCGCTCTCCAAAAAACGTGGTCAAAGTGCATAATTTTAGTATTTTTAGAAAGGCCGCTCCCGTATGATGACATCAAGGTATACGTATCTATCTAGCAATCACCTTTTGTGTTCATAAATTTAAAATTATTTTCGAATCAAAGATGACTTGACTGACTCGTACCGAAAATTATCGCCGTTTCTGATACAAACACGAGTTCGCGCGAAACAGCAGCACCCAATGCCCACGAATTCACGTGTGATTACGAAAGGACTCGGTCGAGTTAAAACGGTGTACAAGATTCTTTAGTTTTCTCGAGAACAGATGTACGACACATTCCACCATAAATACTTTCGAGCACCATTGTTCGCATTATTTTACAACATGATAGGACGTAGACTGGGAATTAAGAAACAAAAAAATACCAGTGAAAAAAAAATGTAACAGCACGAAACCAAAGAAACAGAGGAAAAAAAAACACGCTAATTAATCACAGCTCGATTATCGGTCAAGTTCGATTCAATTAAATTCGTAACTTGTGGCAACGTTGCAATTAAGGTCCGCTATGCATTGATCGGTCTCCAGTATTATTCTGCACTGGAGTCTTACTGATGGAGTACGAATCTGCTACAAACATGTACTCTATCCCTCTGTCTATATGCGCATTCATAGTATGACTGCATATATACCCTTCTTTCTTGCGCCGATGCAGGATGCACTCGGTTCACCTTATTCCTCACGTTATATAGGTAGGTACATCCACCGTATAATGTACGAAAGTTTACAAACAACTATTTGCACAATTAGATAACGTTGCAAGTTTTATATGCATTCACTTCTGCATGTATGCAAAAGCCTACGCGCAAACTATGTACAGTATACAATTTGCGCATAAGTTTTATCTCCCCGTTAAGACTTATTACCTGCTTTTGTCACTTCCTACATATTATTCGTAACGTACATTAATTTTCCGGTAAACGTATACGCATAGGTGAGTGAGTATATGTACATACATATGGTCCGAAGAAGAGTGTAGAACGAAATGCTGCTGCACATGAAAAAAAAAAAAAAAAAAACAGTACGCAACAGAAAGGAATCCATAAATCAAGCCAGAAAATACGAGAAACCTGTGAATTTCATCGCCTCGTCAGACATCGCATACGACGAAGCTTCCGATGCAGTGCGATATATGCTCGCGCCACAGAGTCACTGAAATCATTTTCATTAAACTAGTCTTTCTCTCTCTTTCTCAAATGCCAGATGCAATGTTGGCCAAAAATCACGACCGGCCCGAAGATTCGAAAAATGTAGGCAAACTACATACGCTCGCCACAATTATTTTCTTTTGTAGATAAAAACATACCGCAAGCCTCTCACTCGAATCTAGATAATACGACGAAATTTGTGTTCTTTCGGCGCGTCCATGTACACGCATGCATACCTAATAGGAAACTTGTAAAATAATTCTGGCCGGAGAACATAACGCGACCTAAACAAAAAACCTTGGTTGCATTACACGCTTATCTATGAGCTTCTATCGGCGCAATGTGCGGGTGACGCCACGCATTCGACTGCAGCACGACGAACTGGTCCACATTCCCCAAAGTTGGAAACTCAATTCAAGTGTCAAATCTTTTCGCAGACCTATTTATAGAAGGACTTTATCTGGCGATCTGGCGAATAATACTAAAACAGCCGAAAAGTGCACACTAGAATATGCCATCGAGAATTCTTCCAATGGCAACACGTTCATTTTATTAACAGTGAATTTGCGAGTGTATTCGTGGTGTATCACGATAATACGTTTCAATATTAATTCGAAGTTCGAAAAGGTTATTTGAACGATCTTGATTGTAGAAGATGACGTGCGTGGACCAGCGATCATCAGAACGGCTCCATTTCCGCAACCTTCCTCGTGAAGATTTCTGGAATGAGAACTCGCAAAAATAAACAAAGGATACAGGGGAAGAAGGGTGAATGTCCATACGAAACGATCTGGAGAAAAGGTTTTTTCTCAGGAAAGTAAGAAATCCAATAATCCAGGTCTTCCCCTGTACCCTTCAAATATGCTCGGTTGTATCAATTGTGTCCTCTCTTCCTAAATGAAATTCTTTTTTTTTTGAACTCGCCATTTCTTTTGTTGGGGGACATTTTCAAAAAATTTCCACGGGCGTGTCCTACTTTGATGATGGTGTCACCCTATGTTAGGGGCTTGAAAATATTTCCAACCCTCGAGCCATAAATGATGATGAGAGGGCGACTTAGAAACTCTAAATTTTGTATTCTTTTTTTTCATCGGAGCTCATATGGGTGCATGTGAATGACTCTAACTAAGGGCGTAGGGCTGCTGAACCCTTGTGAAGGCTTCGATGCGCATTCGCAACAGTCTTATTTGCGGTTTTCGGTTCCTTATTCACAACTTCGATCGAAATTAGAGTTGGATTGAGGCGCCTCCGAGGCTAATATTTTAACCCTCTTCATAGACCATCGAGTATATGGAACTAAAACTCATGGGCGCAATTTTTCTTACACCCATCAAACTTGGAACTCGGAATCACAGATCTGTTCAAGGCGTTCTCTGATTATGGTTGTAACATTTTTAAAGTACATTTATCGTTCATAGTTTTTGATATGGAATTCAGGTGTTCCTTACCTCCCGATTCCTTTCGAACTATTGATTTCCATAGCTTTCGAAATTCGCTGACGTTGAAATCTCTTGGTCCTCTTCTTGATAATTTTAGAACTTTCTCGTCAGTTAAACTATTTGTATAAAGCTGTCCCTGAATTTAGGCTTCATGGACGTGAACTCCAATTCAATCATTGAATATAATATAGTTTTCCACTGATGACGTAGGCGAATATCGAATCAAGTTCATTGGGTTATTGAGTCAAAGTTCGCGGTCGTGCAGCTCATATTTACAGCAGCTGACGTAAAAATGGTCCTAAGTATGTGGATTCAGTCGTCAGGGCCCAGTTGAGTGACTGTTGGTGTAGTAAGAAGATCTTAAGTGTAGGTTAGCTTACGAGTATTAACAGGGGACCTATTTTATGGGGGGGGGGGGGGGTATTTCGAAAAAAATGTCCGCCGTCCCGCCGGCCGGCCGAAATCGGAGCTCGGAAATTTTCTAAGTCCCCCTCCTATTATATATGTAAGAATATCGGCTGATCGTTTACCGGTGCTCAAAGTCTTTCCGGCATCCCGTTTTCCCGATATCTCAACACACGTACAAAACGTGAAATCAATTGACAACTCTCTACTAGTGTTGTCTATCTTATAAAACATCAGCTACCAAACCTGTCTACGAGTATCGATGCAACGCTACCAACACGAAAATTCGTGAGAACGGTAAAGCGTTCTTACATCTCCCTCCTTAGGAGGGCCGCCACAGGAAAGAGTGTCGGGCTGATCGTTTACCGGTTTTCTATCCGGCATTCCGTTTTCCCGATATCTCAACACACGTACAAAACGTGAAATCAATTGACAACTATCTACTAGTGTTGTCTATCTTATAAAACATCAACTACCAAACCTGTCTACGAGTATCGATGCAACGCTACCAACACAAAAATTCGTGAGAACGATAAAGCGTTCTTACATATATATCTCGAGAGTGTAAACTTTTTAAAGTCCTCCTCCTATCATACATGGCTCGAGAGTGGAAATTTTTCTAAGTCTCCTTCAATATATAGCTTGGCGGCCAGGGCGTATGACGTCACGGGTCAGCCTTTTGACGTCACAATCTGATGACGTCGTAGATCAGTTTTTTTCAAGTCACCCTCCTATCCAATATAGTTTAGGAGAGGAGCCTGTGACGTCACAATTTACATTTTTTATATCCCACGTGCCCCATAAAACAGGATCCCTGCCACCCCTCGTTCAACTCTGTTAGAGAACCCGTGAGTTTCTTTCACGTATTAGCCCGCGTTGTGATTGGTTGTGCTATATTTTTATTGGTTTTTCAAGTTTGCTGTCATCTTATTGGTCGGTTCTGTTCTCCTTTTGTCCAATCTCCAAACTGAATATTCCTTTGAACATTGCTCAAAAGGCTGGCTTTCCATCTCTTTGCCTTTGCCAGCTCCATCTGTTCCCGGAGTTTTTTTTCCTTTGTGCTGTCTTCTATGTGTATGACTATAAATATTCCTTCACCATTGTGCTGTTCTTCATTACACTGCTTGCAACAGTGACTTCCCATTTTCTTACCTCTTGATGTTTTATGTTCCGTTTTTCCTGATAGTCCCAGTGATGCAGATTCCTTCGCACTGTTTGCAACTGATCTGACCACTGAACGCCCCTAACACCTTGTTTGTGTACTTTCCAATGTATGGTACTGATCCGGAATACTTTCTCGCTGTGCTGTGATGAGTTTCTTTCTTTGTTTCCGTCTTCCCAGGGACTCCCTCAATCGAGCCTCTAGAGTAGCCGTTGGCTGCTGCGATCTGCTTTACACTCTCGATTTCTTTCGTCCTCTCTTCATTCAGGGTGTTCACTTGTCTGGAAAATCTGGAAGTCAGGGAATTTTGGGAATCTTACCCGAAGTCAGGGAATTTTTTGAAATACGTGAAAAAAAAGTTCGAGCTAAGAGGTTTTTTTTTTTTGCTTTTCAGTGGAGATTATGGTCTGGAAAAACCTAAAAAAGTCATTGAAAAGTCAGGGAATTTCATTTCAGAGAAAAAGTGGACACCCTGTTATTGTTCTCCAGCACAGAAATTTCTCGGTGGCTGAATTGCCGTTAATTTATGCCTGGGGTGGTGGTACGAGTGGTTTGGGATAATTACGTTGGCTTCATGTACACTTTGTGTTCTATCCTATTGTTAATCAGTAATTCAATATCTCATTGCCACAATTAGGGTATTATTTACGTATATCTAGCCCAGTGTTTGATCGAGTTTCTGATTTTGCTGCCTTTTAATATCTTGCGTTTTTACGTCATTCAGGAATATCTTCGCAACTATCAGCGACGGTGGTGATCCCATCGCCAGTCCTTCTTCGTGATTGTAGAATCTGGCCCACAAACCGTCAAGGTTCCCATGGTATCTGCTGTTTCGCTGCAAAGTGAGAGGAGATGAGAATGAGTTCGTGACTCCTGTGAACGTGGTTTTTGGTGGAATTTTTGGTAGAGCTTGGAATGACGTCAAGACTTTACTGCTAGATGTGACATTCTAGCTTAACGTGGCAACGTAATATCTGTAATTATTATCTTTCTCGTCTCGCAAAAAAAAAAAAAATATTTTCGTCAACAGTTTTTCGTTCTTGACGTCCTTACCTCTAAACGTGGAAAAAAAAAAAGAAAGAGCGAGAAAAAGGAATAAAAAATTACCAAAAATGTTGCTCTAATCCAACAACTCCGACAATGACTAATTAATCTAATTGAAGGTAGCATACAAGCGACGCTTTTGTACATCGTGAACCGAGATCGAAAGATTTTTCCCCCGTCGAAGAAAGAAGTCCAATTTTTTTTCGATTTTTCGAGTATACTTATGTTTTTTTTTCCTCGTGTTCTCAGTGTGCGTCGGTATTATACGACGTATGGAAATTTCAAATATCCGCTGTAGCGTATATAGCCGAAGATTAATCGTTCTAGTTGGAATTTCACCTGGGCCAATGCAGACTGACTAAGCGACTGATAAAAAAAATATACATATATATACTTTATTTAAAAATATTTCCTTTTTTAAATGATATCAGTTTCTTAAAAAGATCGCCGAATCTATGGTGTCTGCGTGTTGTTGATCTTTCTCAAGACTTTACTTCTTTTTTTTTTTGTCAGTAATAGAGGCCGGTGTACTTGAGATCGAAAATCTAAAACATTAATACGTACGAAGAATTTTTGCCAGCGATATTCGACGAAGCTTGAATGAAGAAATATTTCTCGTTATGAGTGCCACGAGAAAGAGAGAGAGAGAGCACGAAGTTGCTATAGGCTACTGTTTTTTTTTGCTCTCTTATTCGCGAGAGATTGCATTAGGTCTACCATACTTTACTTCATTAATAATATTGGTCCACGATAAAAGTTTCATATGAAGAAGAAGAACGAAAGTAAAGGGGGTAAATACGATGAAAACATTGATTCTGATTAAACTTCTGGGTCCGGGCTTGTTCGGACCTAAGAGTAGTTGGATCGTTTGCTATCGTTGGTTGTGGTTGCGACTGCAACCTCGTCGGAATCAGTCGCTCGCGCGTCCCAAACCACATAAATCAGCTTCGGTTGACAGGTCTGGAATCTAGTTGTGCCCGCGCTCGCATCTCTCCTCAGGTCTCTCTGATCGCTGTATTACTATATTCCAGATCTTGATCACCATCTGCGAAGTATTTCCTCGACTCTCATTCCCGTTGCATTATTTAAAAAAGGAAAGAAAAAGACGAGAAAATAAAAAAAAGTGTATCTCCTTCTCTTTTCATTTGGTATATTATACAGTATAATAGATAACACCTTCGTGTATTAAAAAATTGAGGTCTTTTTTTTTTTTTTTTTTTTTCCTGTATCTCGTCGATTATTATCACCGCATTATAGTCTGCAAATTCCAAAATTTCTACGAACTAAGCCTACACGAATGTATGCGTCTGATTATTTTCGCAATATATCTTTCCATGTTGTTGGTCATTTTTTGCGAAAATTTCGGCGTTCTTTCTCTCTCCAAATTTCGGTAAGAAATATGTTGGCGGAGTTCGCGCATATAGGCTGATCTTGAATTGTTGCTCAGCGACTGTGGCAGAAAAGGCGAGACCGATGAAACCAGAAAGAATGTCTGAAACGCCAGGTAAACTGTGTATAGAAGAGAGAGTGAGAGATGGCGCAGAGAGTGAGAAAGAGATGGCCGTGGCTTATAATACGTGTTATAGGAGACGACGTGCGTTTCCACATGCGAGCCGCTCGTTCTTCGTTCGCGGCCTTAAAGAGTGTTTACTCGTAAAGAGCTACCTGTATTCGCGCGGCTTAGTTATGATTTATTTCGGTCGGTTATGTTTGTAGTTGAAAAGCGACATTTAAAAGGTCTTTGATAATATCATTAACGTTGACATATGTTAATAAGTTATAACTCGTTAAGAGTTAAGCTTATACAAAAACCATCGTTAAAATCATCGCCGCTATCGAGACTCTTTCAACAGTATATTCACGCTCGCCGTACGCTCACGTGTATTTAAATAAACGCCATATATACCCGCACATCTTCCGAACGTGCAGTGCACCTTTGCCTACATGGTCTCATTCATTTCGTTAACTAATTGTATGCTAATTAATCGTACCCCATAACCTGTCATTTAAAGAGCACGCGAATTATGATCGCGAATGATTTCCATTTTTTTCACTTATCACATCGAACGAGGTATTCTTTACAACGCCGGCCGGCGTTTGAGTTTTTTTTTTTTTATTAAGATACCAATTTTTATGTCACGTCATCGATATCGAGCAAAAACAAGACTACAACAGGTTTTACAATTTTTTTTTTCCTATGCGCGTGAATACTAGACTTCGTGTTAATTCTGCTATACGGCTGGGTTTAATAGACAGTTTTGATGATCGATTTCTCGCTACCGAAAACTTTTCGAAGTAGAGAGGAGACGTTAGTGGAAGCGAAAAAGGTCAGAAAATTATAGAGAGAGCTTCTCGATGCACGAATAAGGCATCAAACCGCCCACGAGTAACGGCTGTCGATGTGCAAACGGACGTGCGTCAGTTACCCTCCTCCCCTTCTGTAGAATTGTTTTTTTCAATTTGCCTACGAGTATAAGTGAGCTATACCAGAGTGATCGACGACAAATCTTCAGAGAGGAGATTCATAGATGAGACATCATCTTATTTCCTAGACCGTCTATAAAACTAGCAATCGAAAAATTGAATGAGCAGGCTTGATAGCAGTCGCAAAAGGAGGAGGGTTGGTTCCAATTTCTATCAAAAATAATTTTCCAATGTAAAATTTATTGAAAAATATTGAGGAGTAGAGGCATTTATCGCTTCCGTTCCCAAATCCCAGCTACTTCACTGCTTGATATTGGCAGAAACGAAGCTACACATTCGGATAAATCTGTCAAATAATGGATGAATTGAGAAACAATTGAAGGTCAGGAGGTGAGAGAATCAAATAAGATAAGTTAACTGCTGCATTATGCTTCCTTCCTTTTCCGCGAATTCTATTTACGAAAGCTTCGGTTCTTATCGCACATCGCATTTCTCTAGAAATCTAGACAACCTTAAGAGCAGCCCAAATTGATCAACTTTCGATTTTACTCGGACAATAAACTTCTCAGCAAATCGATTGCCGATAAATGGATTCGATTTAAGGGTGTGCTTCACTTGTTCGGAAACTCCGATAAGTTGCATAAATATCCCCAAAAATCCTGCAAGGTTCGGGAAGCCAGCGGTCACTACGCGACGCTTGTCAGGCGTGCGTGGGTAGTCCTCATAACAAATGACGAGGAATGATTTTGCAAGGTCACATCTCAGGGCTCCATTTTCCGACGAATTTTCTAGACCTTTGGAAATGTTGTACAGAAGGGTTCAATGGAAGGCGCTATCGGAACAGAATCCTGAATTTTGGCTCCAGAAGAATTTCACTCTCGTCAGAAAATGGACAAATTTTTACCAAGTTCAAGGTTTAATTGAGAAAGTATAATGGAAAATTTTTAACTTCTGCTTCGATAGCGCCCCTGGTTGAATCTTTCTAGAAAATATTTCAATTATTCAGAAAGATCTGTTAAAAATTCGAGTGGTAAAATGTGATTTTTGGTACCATGTTTTGCGAGCATATTTTCACTAGTAAAGCACACCCTTAATTCCGTTAGAACATTACCACCGGACTGAATTCATCAGTTTATCAGAGACTTACTTCTCTCCAGCCTTCGGAAGAGTTTGACCAATTATTTTTGGAAAATTTGGTGATTGTATGTAGCACCTTTTCGTCCACGTTCTATAAAAAAAGGACGAACATTTCGAGCTTTCATCTGAGAAAAATCGCAATACTCACCCATCCATAGAATTGTGGGGCCAGTTTAATGCTAATTTCAATTTCAACGCTCATAACGCCGAGGTAAAGAAGAATGATTCTGTCCATAACATTGTGGAAGTTCTACCCCATCTCTTCCCACCTCTGTGGACTGCCCAAGATCTGAAAACTCGATACTCGACCTACATTTCGTCTCCTACTCACCATCTCGCAACATTTCTGGACTATTAGGTTTGAATCTCGTAACGAACTCGACAACCCTTGCCACCCCATCGAAACAGAACACGAAAGACGGGGAATCCTTGTGTCAATCGATGATGTTGCTCTCTTTCCTAGCATATCTGGACAAGCCAATCTCCAGCACCATCACATCCCGAAGAGGTTAGCGAGTTCTTGAGTCTATCAAATATCTACTGATCCTTTAACACTTGCCTCACATTCAAAGGGAAATTCTAATTGAATCAGTACGTTCTTGAATACCCTTCCATAAAATTCACTCTGGAAGTTGGTGGCTCATCAATTAACCTCTTGGATTTGTCCATCTCTGTTGGAGACGGTGTACATAACTTTGGAATTTATAGGAAAGAAACTGCGACCGATGTTGTGATCCTCGGGTCGTCTTTTTGTCCTGCTGCCCATAAGATTACGACTTTCAATCGTTTGATTCATCGGCTGACTTGTATTCCCTTGCGTCAGGCCCGGCTGCCTTCCAGAAGGACTGGTGACAATTAAGCACCTGGGCAGAGTAAATCAGCTTAGGTTGTAAATTGACCTCATGGTCCAGAGGAGGACGAAGAGAAGAAAAAAATTATCAAAAGAAATTTATTGATTCGAATCAGTTTCATTTACAAATCGTATAAAAACGAAAATATAGGCTGAGCCAGTTTTCGTCTAAATAGCCATTAACAAAGCAGTTCGAATCAATAAATTTCTTTTGATAATTTATTTTTTCTCTTTCGTACTCAGAATGTGCCGTAATTTAGAAGGAAAAATTAATTCTGCCCAGAGGAGTCTTACGAGAAAATGCCCCGACTCTATTACCTCCCTCCCTAGGGATTCACATCTAGATAGCAGAAAACGTTGGATCAGACTTCCTTTCCTTGGCAAGTTTTCCTTGCAGGTGGGCCGTGTCCTTCGCTTTTTTGGCTTCCGGCCGGCCTTTTACAATCGCAATACAGTGAAAGGTTGATTCGTTAAATTAAAGGACCCTATTCCCATGGCCGAGAAGAGTGGGGTATACAGCATATCCTGCAATGATTGCTCTGCAGTCTATCTAAGGACGACTGACCGCCAGCTCCCAATTGAAGTGGCTGAGCATAAAGAAGCATAAGAGAAGAGTAACTTGAGTGAGTCGGCCTCCGCCAATCATTTAATTGAGAGTGGCCATTGGCTCAAAGAGTGGTCTGAAGCCCTCCTCGATGGGGAGAATCCGCATTTTAAACGTATGACCCTCGAAAATGTCGAAATTATTCGACACCGGAATAACGAAGACATCACCGTTTTAAACAGGTATATTTCGGATGTTCGATGACTCGCTGGTTCAATCGTGACTTCCGTTTGAGTTCCTCTATTTTCTTTGGTGTTGGATTCAGTCGCTTTCTTTCGGATGGTCGTTCAAGACATCGGCATCCCTATCAATTCTTCTTTAGGTTATTCGATGGTTGATGTCTTCGTGCGCAAATTTGAAAATTTTCTCTTTTTTTCTGGCCACAATCCCACCTCTCGTATCTCTTACTGATATAGGTACGTCATTGACATATGCCTGTGGGGTCTTCCTCACGTTCTTCAAGATCTTCTTGCCCCAACCATATCAATGACTCACTTTCACTATGGAAGTAGAACGACACAACATCAACTCTTTCGACCTCATAATATCTAGTGAGAAAGATTCTTAAGAATTAGTTCCTCCTTTTGCTCAATCACGACCTAACCACATTCATTACCATGGCCTATCGCCTTTCTAATACTGAGAAAGAGATTGCCGCCCTGAAGTACTTAATTGCATCTGCCAATAATATGTACATCGACCATTTAATACACAAGAATTTGGTCAGACGCTCTTTCAAGACCCCCCTCTCTTCATCACACCAGTAAGTTTGAATGGATTAGATTGGCCTGCTTAGGCTTCCTTTACACCCTCATGGATTTTGACCCGCTTACTACCTATAATTGAGGACCTTTTTGTCAAAAGGGCGTCCGCTTAATGTATTTCTTATGGGACGAACGCCCTTCTGACAGAAAGGTCTTCAATTCTACTTCTTTGAGCAAATTCTTGGTCAACTTCAAAGACGAAATTCGTAGGTATTTAGACTACAGTACGAGGACAGTCGCCAGGATAAATCGGCGAGACTAGCAGACGTTTAACCGTGAGGACGTTCACATGGCCTCTCAGCTACTTCAGATCACCTAGTCCCAGCATCACTGTTGTTTCGATCGCCATTGTCCTTCCAAGCTGCCTTAAAAACACTCGGCAGTTAGAACCGAAGCGCATTTCGAGTGTCAGTAATCTTGTATCGAAAATCACCCTTGACTCTCGATTGAAAATATCATTTTCTCGTTGTGTTTTGACAAACCGGTAATGATTTATTGTCGGTACCGAAAAGTGAGGCGAATGTCATCGTGCGTCTGCTGGCTGGTATCGCGAGAAGCCGCCGCAGCGTGGTAACGAACGTGTCGAACAACTTCGTATCTCTTTCTTTCTCTTTGTACGCATACATCACCTCGTCTCATCATGCAGGTTATGCGGAATCTCGAGACTGCGATCTATTCGAAGATATCGCGAAACTGTGGCGATCGCCGCGCCGTCTCGATATTTCCATTCTTAAATTCTTATTTACGCGCTCGCGCGACGGAAACGCCGGCAGTAGTATTTTCAACTGATTTTCTGTATACGCACATCAGCTACTGTTTATAAAAAATAATAACATCGTGAATTAACGGGCGCGGTTCGTACTTATATAGACGATATTATAATTTATTTCTCGTTTCATTTTACAGGTGGTTTGAGCGCGACCTCAGCGGTGAAGATAACGCTAACGGACGTGAACGACAACAAGCCCGCTTTCGCGCCGTCCGAATACCATCTTAATTTTCGCGACGAAGCGTCGATAAATACGCCGATCGGCATCGTTCGAGCGTCGGACGCTGACTCCGGCCATTTCGGCGTCGTATCGTACCGGCTGGCTTCCGGCAACGAAGACAACCTTTTTCGAATAGACCGCAGCAGCGGCGAGTTATTTGTGGTACGAACGAAATCGCTATCCACTAATCGACAGTACGTGGTGAATGTATCGGCGACAGACGGGGCTGGCGTAAAATGCGCGCAGGAGGCGCAGGCGTTTATTACCGTTGCGAATACTATTCAATTCGAACGGCCGCGGTATGTGTTCAACGTGTCCGAAGACGCGCCTTTGAATACGCCGCTGGGAAACGTCAAGATTAATGCGCTTTTCAATGGTAAGTAACATCGAGTATATATATGTAATATGTAATAATATACGGGGTATATCTTTTTCTTATATTTCGCGTTTTTCTTCGTTTAATCTACTGACTTCGTTGTTTTGGGTCGCGGGGCCTTTCATCCGTCGTCGTTGTCGACGTCGTCGTCTCCTTCTTTTCTTTATTTTCGCCCGACGACGGGAAAACCCTCTTGCGTTACGTAATGAAGCGTATCATACGCACAGACTTTGAGAAGATACGATGATGGCATGAAGGTAATTAACCAGGGGGATGGATGTAATTAGAAAAAAATTATAACAACTACGAACGTATGTTTACCTTGTGTAGAGTGAACCAGATTGTGGGAAACTAGTTTATGTACAATGTGGCCTATATTTCATATATATCATTTTTCATAATTATTGTCTACGCCTTGTTAATGAAGAAAATAAGAAGCTAGACGAGCGAATGCCGGTAATGTATCTTACATGGTCATTTATGTAATATACTGTAAGGAATCTGAGAATACCTTTTACAGAGACCAGTATTGCTGCGAACGCACAAATTTCTGCTCTTTTCCAGTGGGGTTTGAACCCTAAAGGCCGAGAAGTTTTGGCGACCGCTATGTATCAAGAGGTCCAAGGTTCAAATCCTTCTTACTGAAAAGTAGCTGGTATTTGTGCGCTTTTCGTTATTTTAGAAAAGCCAAGAATATGAAGTAGTAGTCAGAGATGGATATATGAGAATTTCAAGGGAGAGACTTTGGCTTTGAAAAAGTCGAGGTGCCTTAGATTTTTCAACCAAATAGGTAGTATTCGCTTGTGTCGCATGTGCAGTCGTCCATCTATACAGGGTGAGGCCAAAAGATGTTACCAGTTGAATGCGAGTTTGCGATAAACTCACTCCAGCGCAAAAATGTGCTACATTAGATGCATACTTCAAATCTACAAAATTTGTATTTCAATTTTATCTTCAATTTGCGCCCCTATCCAACTTTCTATGGCTTTTCTGAGCCGAGTTGTGGACCAGTTTATCAAGATTTACAAAATAAGAAATTGAAAACTCACCCACTTTCAAGGTTCCTCGGGTTAGTCAGGTATTTTTTTCAGGATCAGTGTTAAATTTTATTTTCAAATCAAATGGAATATGGAAGTTTGAACAATTTTTAATTTTTGAGAATTTTGTCAATTTTGGCCCATTTTGGTCCATAACTCAGCTCAGATAAGTTGAAGAAAGTTGGGTAGAGGCGCAAATTGAAAATAGAATTGAGATACAAATTTTGTAGATTTGAAGTAAGCATCTAACGTTTTGCGTTATTGCGGTGCAGTGAATTTAGCGCTAACTCTCATTCAACTGGTAACATCTTTCCGCCTCACCCGGTACAGTGGAGTGATTGTGATTTAGTTTTCTCCAACACCGATGCCGACCTTTTTGAGTATAACTTCTGCATTGGACGAATTTCCTCGGCCAAACGCCGCTTTCTTGGCAACGGCCAAGCTGCAATTCCTAAGTATGTATGTGAACTGAAGCCCACATATCATACACAAATTAAAACTAAGCCCCTGTCAGAGTTTTCCTTCCTCTCTTTTGAGTGTATTACACGGATAAAAACGAAGTAAGTAGTGCACACATCCTCATATAAGTTGTGCACTCAAGATCCAAAACACCAGAAATCCTATGAAACAGACAAATACACAAAGTAAGTAGTGCACACATCTTGATACAAGTTGTGCACACAAAATCAAAACACTCAAAATCTATTGAAGAGGACAAATACACCACCATGTAAGTAGTGCACACATTCCCATATAGTGCACACCTAAGAACATGCAGAACAATGTGTGATCCACATTTAATTCATTCAACTGTAATATATCAAGTAAGTACACCTGATACAGGAAAAAGAAACAGGAAAGAAGACAATGGAATGCTTTGGTTACTGACAAGTGAGTACAAGCCTCAAGGCAGCATTCCAAGTGGAGTTTTTTTTTTTTTTTTACCATCACCATATATTTCATAAAGACATTACAATATTGATACATATTAATGCAATTAACAAATATAAGTTTTCAAATAATTTACAACGGCAAAGCCCAACGGCTTCTTGAATAAATCTGAGTTCAAGACTACATGGTACCTGCCTTCATAATAACGAACGCCGAGAAGAGTCGAAATTAACATCCATCTACCACTTGACGTGTGCAGCGTGAAAAGCTTCCTGAAGATCGAAAGGAAGCTCCAAATGGGCTTGAAGATTAGACTCCATCAAGAACCTTGATTGCCTTAAAGGGCCTGCGAAAAGGAAGAGTGGAATTGGCAAATCACAGGAAGGATCAGAAGTGCGAATATTGTCAAAACGGCGAACTCTTGAATACAAGTCAATAATGAAACGTCCACGGCTATTGCACTGACCCATATGACTACCGAGCATCCCCTTGGCATCATACTTCTGCCGAATCATCTTATTTTGACGACGAACCGCAGTATTTGACCAACCAGAGAAGATGTCACGACAATGCTCGAAATCCAATGCATTAACCAACTGACTCGACCGACTCCTTCGGGGTGGAACAACTGGGAAAACACCTCCATCAAGAGTCATACCTCACTCATGAGGAGTTTGAGGTTTATTACGGAGAGGCAGTCTCTACTGTCAAGCCCATCCTGGCTGGAGTTCCTCACAATAAATGCAGCAAAATTATCTTCTTTTGAAATACGGGTCGTGTGCCAGTCCTGGCGTGCATTTATGGCGTTCGTCATGGTTTCAACGTCGTGTCAGTTTTTTTCCATGGTGGGAGGGGAACTGGCGGTCAATATAATTTTATGAGGCGTGCACTTATATATTTCCCATAATATAATCGCCGTCTTTCCTATTACAAGTTCTAGTCTGGTCGACTCGATCCATTACGCCACTGCTTCTAGGGCCTAGTTTATTCTGCTCTGAATCACTATAGTTGTTTTGGCAATGCATACCGCCAGTGTGTCATCTGCATTGCAGCCAAGCTCAACGCTTGGTGGCAGCTTCACCTTGAAGATCCCGTTGAATGCAAGACACCGTGAGAGCGCCCCAAGAATCGAATCCTGCGTAACCTCACAAGTAACTGGGCCATCAGACGTCTCTGCTTGAATTTCTTGGCAATTAATTTAGCCTAAGGTTATCCTGAACATGTATTTAAGCACTCTGCGTCTGTAAGAGCTTGTAATATTCTCTCCTATGGGATCGAATTGAACGCATTTCTCATGTTGAAGCGGACAGCTGCACAAAACTGACGCGTGGTTATTGCGGAGTCGGCTATCTTCCTCAACCTGATTCCAGCATTCGATGTTCGGCATCTTCTTCGAAAGCAATGCTGACTACATAGGATTATTTCTCTTTCCTTGAGGTCACTCTCGAGTCGCTTGCTCTCACTATTCGGCTCATTCCCTCAGCCTCTTCAGCTTTGTCTCGGAAGCTGACCAAACAGGTGCTTCTCTGCCATTTTGTACAGCTCTTTCCACGCAGCATTTTTGCTGTAATTTGTGGCTTTCTTTACCCTAAATCAAATCGACTGCGAAATTTGTGCTCTTTTTTAATAGGCTTTGAATCGTTGTGGCCGAGTAATTTCGGCGACTGCCTTGTATGCAAGAAGTCCAACGTTTAGATTCTTATGATTGGAAAGGAGCAGCGACTTATTCGTTTTTCGTTGTTCCAGAGAGGCCACGAAAACAAGAAAATAATACAGTGTAAGAGTTTCAAGTGAGAGATTTCACACCCAAAAAGTTCAGGTTTCCTCTCAAAGCTCTGATCGAGGGTAAATGCCCTAGACTTTTTGAACAAATGGCGCTAGACTCTGCAGTATTCTTGAACCCTCTGAAATACAACAGATCTCCGCTCTACACCTCACCGCTCTCTACTTATTTGGGCTGGAGCACGCTAACGCTGTTGTATTTATGATAATAAAGACGTTTTAAATTATACACGGTGTAATAATCTGCACATAAAGGGTACACGATTTCGATAGAATATTGTAAGCAAATGATGACGAAAATAAGTAACGAGGGAGAAATGAGGAGTTGGTGTGTGCGTGTATCATCTTAAAAAAATATCCTCCGGTTTCATTATTCTAAAGCGAGAATACTCAGCAGATATTTATACGATTTCGTGAAATCCGCGTCGTACATACGGATGGATTTTCGTTCATTCTTAGAATAGATTTATTCAAAATCGTGATTTTATTTTTTCGATGTATAGAATATCGATATTTTACACCTTTCGCAAACATGCGAGTCCGCAGTAAAAGTCGATTGTTGTTGGTTTCCTCGTTATAGCACTCGGCGACGGCGACCATGATGACGCCTTTGTTCGCGACATTTTTTTCACGGATAATGTCTCATTAATATTTGCATAAATATCGAGAGCATCGTATATATAAAGATGTAATGAGAAAATAGCAGATGAGAAAGAGAAAAATGCGAACGTGATGCGGAGGCTTCATGAAAATGGCAGTCATTAATATAATTTTATTCAGGAGAAAAAAATCGGTCGCTACGAATATATGTTACTGCATTCTCTGGAATGCAAATCTTGAGACTGTGGGTGCATGCGTACGAATACAATTCAAACGCAAACAATTCGAACACTTCTATAGAGTACGAGAAACCAGAAAAACTATTCCGAGTTGTTGCCTGAACGTGGCGGAGTGAGTAATTTGTACCTTTATTGGAGAAGCTTACCTCATTCTCGAGAAACAAGTTTAAAGGAAAAGTTTATCGAAAAAGCTTAGTTGAACTGTGAGAATGCTGGACCAAGATTGTGGACGTATTCAGACCGGGCCAGCAGTTAGATTGGTCGTATGAGTAGCGATAGCGAAGTTGAATGTTGCGAGGTTAAGACCAGGGTCAAGACTATGCAGCCATAGCTACCTCGAAGGATGGCACCACAAGTCTATTCTTTTCTGACCTCGATTCTGAAACTCGACACATATTTGACGTCGCTTTAAAGTCTCTTACCGATGAATGACGCAAAATCGCCGTGAAAGAAGACGTCGATATCGAGTCGTCTTCCAGTCACTTTCAGTTGATATGCGATCAACATAATGAACTCGAGATGACGTCGATTTTGAGTCGACTTTTAGTCGAAATAGCGGGTCGATTTGGAGTCGACGCATGGTATAAGGCTCTTCCCGTACATTATATTGCATACTCGTTCGCCTGATTATTATCGTAATCGTACTTACTTTGTATTGGTTTTATAGCAGGGGAATTGAATATGCAATATGAGCGGAAATTCCTGTAAGCTCCCTTCTATTAGACAATTTATTCGGTCCAATGGGTTCAGATCATAGTTAAATTTAGATTTTCAATTCGAAGGGGGAATTCAGAACAGGTGCGTCTCATTTCATACGAAATTTGTTGAGTGAACATGAAACAAATTATAATTTTCTCATTTATTACAATCCTCTCCCCCCCCCCCCCTATAAACGGCTTGAAAATCAGAAGTGTTCCGCAGATTCGCATGAAATGCGTCTCAATAATATTTGGAAATGACTCATCTCTAGCTAAAGTGCTCTCGACTATGAAGTAGTGCATACAGGTTCTATTTCATTTGTGAAAGAATGTTCGTTTTATTGTACGCTGTTCTTCTGTGTGTGCGTGTACTTTATAATGTGCACCGTTTATACCGTGCTTGTATGTATGAAAATGGTCACGACGATGCAAATCCACTATTTAAGAAAGAAAGAAAGGAACGAAAAGCGTATAAATGCGCTATAAGAAAGAAAAACAATCGCAATGATAACGAGAGGAGCGAAATTGTTGATTGTTTTAATAAACCGAGGGTGAATTAACCGCAAAAATGAAACGAGCGGGGGGTGGTTGAACGTATTACCATACAAAACAGTGCTGTTTCGAAGAGGAAAAAATTATACGGACCGAAGGCAGAAAAACGCGGAAAATAAAAAGAATGGATTACGGTATCCACCACGTATACATAGGCAGGTAAAGAAGACTTTTTCTGTTTTTTTTTTTTTTTTTTTTTTTACTCTGTTAGAGTTATTAATTACCTAGATATGTAATCGATGCTCTGTACGTAAACTGCATACATTTACATTCAAATCCGTTTCAATAAGAAGAAGATAAAAATGAAAATGTTCTTGGTATGCGGTATCAAGTGGTGCTCATAGTCGGAAACAATCTGTGCGAGAGAGTTATTTTACATCGCACATCAATGCGTTGACACTGTACGATTGTTCGATATGACTATCGATAATTCGAATCGAGTTTTCATACATTCTGTACGGATGTGAGAATGCGTTGCGCGACAAGAAGTATTGCGAACATTGATTCGATAAAGTATAAGTGACGTATATTATTTGTATGGCGTCATACTCGACAAAAAAAAAACGTGTAATCTTCAAACAATGAAACAATTATCGAACGTTGATGGATCGTGTAGCTATTGAAATTCTCACAAACAGGAAAAGGCTGGAAAGATCCTCCGGATGACGTAGGAAAGCCGAATGAAATCCTAGAACGCTCTTCCTCCGTACGTAAGTTGCATCCAATATGGCGTTGGCGTGATCTTCAGAAATTTCGTCGAATAATTTTCACGAATACTTTTTCCTATTAGAATGCGTATCAAGGTTAATGCTCACCCACTTATCCATTTTGATCGTGTACAACATACGTGTATAATGTCATCGAACATCATTCATCAAAATTAACTTTCTCATTCACTCCAATCTCTGGCTTGGCAATACCTATACAGAGTTCGTGTCAAAAGGTTGCGAATACATATCAAACATTCTTATGGTGCACGGGAACATCAGTGCTGCGTTTGTTCTCTGGATAGTGAACCCGCGTACTTCAAATTGGACGCACGATAAAATGTGCATGTGTATCTAGTCGTTATTTCTGGGACTCAGTTTCAGCTCATTATCGAGACTGTATCGGCGACCTAACACATTCGACATTATTCATTTCCAATTCACGCGATGTGCACGTTAATCTACAAACTTCGGCCTGTATGTAGAAACACTGTATATGTTCGCGCACTCATTTGCTAACAACAATGACATATTTTACATTATTCAACTTGCTTTGCGAGGGACACCCGATCATCGATATGCCAAAACCTACAGCATTATTCTACGTATACTGAAGATGATTTGTCTTGCCTATTCTTCTTCTGACAAGGATCATGCACTAGATTATGATGACCCGGATACATCCTTCGCGCAATGTTTTCACATCTCAAGATATATGACATCTCACGCTCAACATCTTTTGCGTAGTTGAAAATTTGAGGTCATACTTTTACCAACTTTTCCAACTAGGAAAGTGACGTATTACACCCGTAGCAAGATCAACAGGGGGAGGGGGCAATGAACTTTCTCGACGTTTTAGAGGTCCTGGATCACAACTAGCATAAAAAACATTTCCGGTTTCCTTATATATATATATATATTACAGTTAAAACCCGAAATCAGTAAATTCTAAAATTCACTAGTCAAAACTAGTTGCCACAAATGACTTTAGTCAGAACTAGTTTCGACTAGTTAACTCTAGAATTTACCGTGACCCTCAGCGTTGAAGCTAGTTTTAACTTAAATAATTTCAGGTAAAACTAGTTTTTACTAGTGAAAACTAGAATTGACTAGTAAAAAGTGAAATAGAGAAGAAATTATGATTGTCGGGGAACACTAGTTTTAACTAGTGAAAACAAGAAGGGTGAATCCAATCAGTAAAATGAATTTCTTCCCTAGTACAAATGTAATTGCATTTTTATCAAGGGTGTTGGAGCAATTTTTTTTAGATGCCTCCGGAACGAATACAGAAAATGACTCTCCGACTCCGGTTGCCTCCAGTGGACACGTTTGGAGGCGTCTTCTGACCTCCAAAGTATGTCTCTGGAAGTACCTCAAAATGCCTCCAGCGCAATTACTGAGATTGGAGAAAATGCCTCCGGAGGCACTGTCGAAGAAACCGAAGACGTCTTTGGAGACGCCTCCGAAGGCACTTGTAACGTTGATCAGTGTGACCAGATGTAGCATATTGGCCTACCAGTGTTGCCAGATGACAGATGATACTCACAAGGTGTATTTAAAACTTTGGCTTTTCTTCGAACCGAGCAGCGCTAGCATCAAAGTGGCTGAATGAGGGTTCGAGGAATAGAATACTGTTGAAAAAAGTGCCTCCTAAAGGATCTTTGGAAGCACCTCCAAGCCTCTAGGTGGAAGCAAGGTACCTCCGGAGGCAAAATGCTCCAGCCTCCAACATCTTGGTTTAAATCCTCACCATCTTCGTCTCATTGGAGGCGGAGGCAAGGTACCTCCAGAGACAAAATGCTTCCAGCCTCCAACACCCTTGAATTTTTATTTTTCACAAAGTTTGTTTGTACTTGAATGGTGTGCGTCAATTAGTCACTGTTAGGTTTGCTCTTGTAACGTTTATAGACCGACGAATTCGTATGATGTACGGTTTAATGTGTGAATTAAGGAAGAAAAATTTAGAACTTTTTCGTATATTTTATTCCAGTGTGAGCTACTTATCCTCAAAGTTGAGTAGAACTACCAAATATCTATCAATTTGGCCGAAATATGTCTGGAAATACCATCACCTTTTGAACTCGAACAATTTCAATTCATTTCAGTTATAACTAGAATTTACTGATGAATTCAAACAATTTTTTTATTCTAGAATTAACTAGTCAAAACTACCGAGTTCTGACTAAAATCATTTGTGGCAACTAGTTTTGACTAGTGAATTTTAGAATTTACTGATTTCGGGTTTTAACTGTAACATATACATAATTGATAGTGGTTCATAGTTGATTTGAGTTGTCTCAGGAGATGGAATTACCATTTTCCATTTAGACTGGCTTTTTTGAGTGAGATTTGAGGTTAGACTAACGAGTGAACCAGGCTATATTTCTTACCGACTTTTCTAGCTAGAAAAGTGAGGTATTTTTTTAATACTTTTGAAAATGTTGAAGCGTGGGGGAAGGAATGAGGGGTTGACTGGTCGGTGATTGGTTGCTTCTTTGGCTTGGACATTGACTTTTTTAATTTTTAACAGGGAACCTGTTTTATGGGGGGCTATTTGAGAAATCTGCCGTCCGCCGTCCGCCGTGCACCGTCCGCCGTGCGCCGTCCAGCGAAAAACTTGGAAAAATTTCGACCCTCGAGCCATATATGATAGGAGAGGGACTTAGAAACATTTCGACTCTCGAGCTATATATGATAGGAGGGGGACTTAGAAAAATTTCGACTCTCGAGCTATATATGATAGGAGGGGGACTTAGAAAAAATTTCGACTCTCGAGCTATAGATGATAGGAGGGGAACTTGGAAAAATTTCGACTCTCGAGCTATATATGATAGGAGGGGGACTTAGAAAAATTTCGACTCTCGAGCTATAGATGATAGGAGGGGGACTTAGAAAAATTTCGACTCTCGAGCTATATATGATAGGAGGGGGACTTGGAAAAAATTTCGACTCTCGAGCTATAGATGATAGGAGGGGAACTTAGAAAAATTTCGACTCTCGAGCTATATATGATAGGACGGGGACTTAGAAAAAATTTCGACTCTCGAGCTATATATGATAGGAGGGGGACTTGGAAAAATTTCGACTCTCGAGCTATATATGATAGAAGAGGGACTTAGAAAAATTTCGACTCTCGAGCTATATATGATAGAAGAGGGACTTAGAGAAATTTCGACTCTCGAGCCATATATGATAGGAGAGGGACTTGGAAAAATTTCGACTCTCGAGCCATATATGATAGGAGGGGGACTTGGAAAAATTTCGACCCTCGAGTTATATATGATAGGAGAGGAACTTGGAAAAATTTCGACTCTCGAGCTATAGATGATAGGAGGGGGACTTAGAAAAATTTCGACTCTCGAGCTATAGATGATAGGAGGGGGACTTAGAAAAATTTCGACTCTCGAGCTATATATGATAGGAGGGGGACTTGGAAAAAATTTCGACTCTCGAGCTATAGATGATAGGAGGGGAACTTAGAAAAATTTCGACTCTCGAGCTATAGATGATAGGAGGGGGACTTAGAAAAATTTCGACTCTCGAGCTATAGATGATAGGAGGGGGACTTAGAAAAATTTCGACTCTCGAGCTATATATGATAGGAGGGGGACTTGGAAAAAATTTCGACTCTCGAGCTATAGATGATAGGAGGGGGACTTAGAAAAATTTCGACTCTCGAGCTATATATGATAGAAGGGGGACTTAGAAAAATTTCGACTCTCGAGCCATATATGATAGGAGGGGGACTTGGAAAAATTTCGACTCTCGAGCTATATATGATAGGAGGGGGACTTGGAAAAAATTTCGACTCTCGAGCTATATATGATAGAAGGGGGACTTAGAAAAATTTCGACTCTCGAGCTATATATGATAGGAGAGGGACTTAGAAAAATTTCGACTGTCGAGCTATATGTAAAATTTAGGTACTTACACCACCTAATTTCACGAACAATCGTGTGTACGATTGTTCACTCTCTTATCTGTCTATTCGGCTGGTCTCGTACATTGAAGGAACCTTTTCTAATCAGTCGAATAGCTGTACTCTCTGATGAACAAGTTCGTTTATATTACAACAAATTATTCGTTTTTAGACTCGGTGATATTAATCCTTAATTTAACGATTCACACGCATGTTATTTTGTACATCGTTATATTAATAAAGAAAAATTTACGAATCAAGTAAATTGATTTTACAAATCGTTAAATTTTTCGTGTATCGTCGTGTCGAGAAACGTGAACACAATTAGAATGTCGGTGAAGATTCAATTCTTGTTGGCCTGTGAGGCGTCGCTATCAGATTCGAAATCAAATGTTCGTAATGTGAAATCTATTCAGATCGTTGGTGAATCAACCGCATACAGTTTTCCGGTCGAATCTCAACCAATTTCGATGCATCCAGAATTAGCCAAGCACCCTTCAATCGAGCAAGCGCTGAAGCAGCTGGACAAGCGCGGGAAAACCCGGAAGATAAAAATTACACCAAATGAAGATCTGCTTAAAATCTACCTTGATGAAGACGAAAATGTAATATTTCGAAAAATATTTCTCGATGAAACAGCGCCACTCACGCCGAATCCACAACTTCGGACGAACGAGAAACCCGAACCTATCGTTCCTCAAAAATCGTTCACTTCATTAACAAAGGAAATGGTTTGTACAAAATTTTCGGGAAAAAAAAAACAGAACGCCACGGTATGGCTTAATATTTTTCAGAAAGAGGCAACTCGAATGTCTCTTCCGGAACATCGTTTTTCCGAAGCATTAAGATTATTCCTCGATGGTCCGGCGTCCGATTGGTACGATATTTGCTACCGGACGGTTGGCCTGGAGGGTACATGGGGTAGTTGGAGAGTCAGCTTTCTCGAAAATTTTGAAAATAAAGGGTGGTCGGACATTGTATACGCGTATTCGTTTTCATATCTCGCGGGCGCCTTTACCGATTACGCCCTTAAAAAAATTAAATTACTCCTAGATGTAGAGCCGTCTCTCCCAGAGATCGCTAGGATTAATCTTGTAATCGTAGGTCTTCCTAGCAATGTACGTGACCGGCTGGATAGACCCGATATCCAAAATCAGGGTGACCTAATGGCCGCTCTAGGTAGTCTTGAAAATATGGTGACAACAGTCTCTGATAAGGAAAAGACGGGTAAGTCAACAGTTAATAAGAAACAAAATAAAGTAAATTACAAACCTTGCTCTATTTGTGAAAAATTAGGTCAGCGTAATCGTTTTCATCCGGAAGCTAAATGCTGGAGCAACCCTAATAACCCAGAAAATAAATTAGAGCCATTTAAAAAGGCACACCGGGATCTTGAAAAACCCATACGTGTTGCAAACAATGCAGAACTGCAGGACGTATTAAATTCTATACCTAATCAAAAAAACTAACTTTGACTCCTCTCATCGTTCTACAGATATTAGCAGAGGACTGCCCCGCTCAAGCTCTCTATGACGGCGGTGCAAACGTATCAATGATAAATTCTAAGTTCGTAAACGAACTAAAAAAATATATAATTCCTCTAAAACCCTATTCCTGTAGAACGCTGGGTGGAGTACGACTCCTAACTGGAGTAATAAAACTAAAAACAAAAATAATGAATATAGAAAAAGAAATTTGGTTTTTTGTTATACAAGATGAAGATTTTCATTATGATGTTCTCCTCGGATTAGATTGCATCCAAATATTCCGTCTAAATCAGGACTATAAATTAAATATTACGCAGACTATAGACGAGGATGAATTCAAAAATAATACAAATAAACCCAAAGAAATAATAAACACCCCAATAATCACAGTCAATTGGAATGAATTTATGCCAATCGAGCAGTTCCAAGCTGAAACTGAACATTTAGATCCTATTAAAAAAAATAAAATAGAAGGTTTAATTGATAAATACGAAACCCTATTTGCTCGAAATCGCTACGACGTAGGCAACTTTTCAGAGCAGGAAGCTCATATAAAACTTTTTGAAAATAAATTTATTGCAAGGAAGCCTTATCGTTGTTCACTAGAAGATCAGCTTGAGATTGAACAGCAGGTAGCTGAACTTCTAAAAGCCGGTCTGATAGAGGAATCCTGCTCCCCTTTTGCGGCCCCTGTGACCATGGCCTTTCGAAAGGCAGAGGGAAAAAAGAATAGGATGTGCTGCGATTTCCGTGCACTAAACAAGTTGATTGTTCCTGAGACTTTTCCTTTCCCTACAATCGACGACGTAATTGTACAAACAGCTGAATGCGAATGGTTTAGTGTCATTGATATGAATTCGGCCTTTTGGTCAATTCCAGTAAGAACAAAAGATAGGTATAAAACGGGTTTCGTGACCCAAGAGGGTCATTACCAATGGACTTGTTTACCCTTCGGTATAAAAATCGCATCACCTACTTATCAAAGAATTCTTTCTGGTATCATACGTAGGAACAACTTATCAAAGTTTTGTACCAATTATATCGATGATATACTCATTTTTTCTAAATCATTCGATGAGCATGTACAGCACATTGAACAGGTCTTTAAGGCAATACAAAATGAGGGATTCAAAATAAAATTTACTAAATGCTCATTTGCTGTAAAGAAAGTAAAATACCTGGGACACGAATTGTCCAAAAATACCATAAAACCTATGTATGATAATGTTATTTCCATACAAAATTTTCCAACACCTAAAAATAAAAAAAACATTCGGCAGCTGTTAGGTAAAATTAATTTTTATCACAAATATATAAAAGATGCTGCTAAGATATTGGAGCCTTTCCATAATCTCCTTCGCAAGAATGTAGATTTTAAATGGAGTCAAGAATGTGAAAACTCATTTATAAAAATAAAAAAGTATCTAACATCCCAACCGATATTGGCGATCTTTGATCGATTAAAACCAATTCTCATATACACTGACGCTAGTATAGAGGGTATCGGTGCCGTTCTAAAACAAATACAAAAAGACGGGTCAATAAAACCTGTCGCGTATTTTTCAAAAAAACTTACGGAGGGGCAGAAAAAGAAAAAAGCCGTATTTCTAGAGTGTCTAGCCATCAAAGAAGCCGTGAAATTTTGGCAGTATTGGCTGCTGGGCAATCATTTCACTGTCTATTCAGACCACAAACCCCTGGAAAACCTGGGAGTGAATGTTAGAACAGATGAGGAGTTGGGGGATATGATGAATTTTCTTTCACAATTTGATTTCAATATAATTTATAACCCTGGTAAATCAAATGAGGAAGCAGACTGTCTTTCCAGAAATCCGTTTTTTGACTCGGGGGAAGTTACTGGCGATGATATTTTGTGTACGGTGAATCTGTTCACCATAAATGAGATCTTAAGTGATCAAAAGCAAGTAATAAAAAATAAAGACCACTTTGTAGAAAATGGGATAGTTTACAAAAAAAGTAATAATAAAAAACAAATCATCCTTTCGGAAGAGGGTGCAAGAGTATTAATAACCAGAATACATAATCAGTTAGGACATGTAGGAACTGATTGTCTGATAAGAATGATAACGCCGCTTTACTGTGCTAAAAATATTTATAAAACAATAAAACAGATAACTAAAAACTGCGAGATATGCATAAAAAATAAAACTCGAAAAGGCAAGAGTTTCGGTTTTTTAGGCCACTTAGGCCCACCAACCAAACCCTTCCAAATAATGTCACTGGACACTATAGGAGGTTTTGGAGGAAGAAGGTCAACTAAGAAGTATCTACATCTCTTAGTGGACCACTTCACTCGTTTCGCCTACATACTTACGTCAAAAACTCAAAGCACAGAAGATTTTATAAAAATAATTCATTCGGTTCAGGCTAATAACAAAATAGATATTCTTCTCACTGATCAATACGGTGGTTTGACGTCTGATAATTTTGATCAATATCTAAAAGATAACCAGATAAATCACATATTTACAGCAGTTGATGCGGCATTTTCACTCGGTCTTAATGAACGCCTCAACCAAACCTTGGTGAATAGGATAAGATGCCGAATAAATGAGGAAAATAATGATAGAGCTTGGACTACGGTCGCTAAACAATGCGCAGAAGAATACAATAAAACAATGCATTCAGTAACCAAATTTGCTCCTGAATATCTATTAAAAGGGACAAAATTTCCAATATTGCCTCCTACACTCGAACCTTTTTCAGATCTAGACACGGATCGATTAAAAGCCTACCACAACACACTAAAACATCATCAAAAAAATAAAAGTAGGTATGATCTTAACAAAATCGACCACGAATTCAAGTTGGGCGATCTTGTCTACGTTGAAAATGGCAATAAACTAAATAGGCAAAAATTGGATCCCATCCGAATTGGTCCATTCCCAATAATTGAATGTCTATCAAAATCTGTGTACAGGTTAGCATGCGGCTCATCTGAGCGCGAAAAAAGGCTTTTCCATGTATCCAAATTTATACCAGTAAATAGCCTTTAAAAACATGGATCTTGTCGTCCTATTGCATTTAAATTTTTCTTTGTCCCTTGGTGGGGGGATGTAAAATTTAGGTACTTACACCACCTAATTTCACGAACAATCGTGTGTACGATTGTTCACTCTCTTATCTGTCTATTCGGCTGGTCTCGTACATTGAAGGAACCTTTTCTAATCAGTCGAATAGCTGTACTCTCTGATGAACAAGTTCGTTTATATTACAACAAATTATTCGTTTTTAGACTCGGTGATATTAATCCTTAATTTAACGATTCACACGCATGTTATTTTGTACATCGTTATATTAATAAAGAAAAATTTACGAATCAAGTAAATTGATTTTACATATGATCTAGGCTTCCTTGAATTTTCAATACCAAATCTCATTCGAATCATAAAACAGGTTCCCTGCGTTCCTCGTTTAACTTCGTTAAGGAAGCCGTCATTTTCGGGATCTCCTTGTAGCTGGATTCCCAGATGAAGAATCTTGGGATGGAGTTTGCATAGAAAATGGTGATAATAGCGTGAATACAATTTATGAGTGCACGAGAGGAATATCAGCTGGAGATAGCATTAAGAGATGCCAGGAATCGGAGGTGATAAAGAATTGAGAAACTCACATAATATACGAGTACAGTATACTTCGACGCTTTGGAAGCCCTATATTACTTTCAGCCTGAAAAGAATCAGGTTTCTTTGTACGTATAGGCCTATTATTTAGGCATAAATAAAATTTTTTTGTCCGCGGATCTCCGAAAACTACTGGATGGATTTCTGACAGGGAACCGGTTCTATGGGGTGCTTTTCGAGAAATTTGTCGTGCGCCGTCCAGCAAAAAACTTGGAAAAATCTCGACTCTTGAGCCATATATTGTAGGAATTTTTCCAAGTCCCTCTTCTATCACGTATGGCTTGAGAGTCGAAAGTTTTCCAAGTCCCCCTCCTATCGTATATAGCTCGAGATTCGATTAAATTTTAGACTCTCAAACTATATTATACTAAGCTTATAGTAGGTCTAGGCCTTCTTTAAACTAGCTTTATCTCAATCTAGGCTGTCTGAATTCTCAATATCAAATCCCATATGACTCATAAAACCGGTTCCCTGCGTTCCTCGTTCAACTTCGTTAAGGAAGCCGTGGTTTTTCGAGATTTAGATAAGTTAAAGTCTCATATCTTAAGATGGGTACCAACAATTTTTTTGACAAATAATTGATAGTAATTCCTCAGCGCGTTTCCAATTGAGTTAATACAATTCTTTAGGTTTTGGGAGTAATCGAATTATCAATTTGCAAAGATCGCAGAAATAACTGTTATAGCCTCGTAACAATGTGGGGAGGGGGAGTAAATTTTATGGAGAAAACAAAATTCAGGTTTCCTCATTGGATTTTTTTTTTCATTTTTCGGGATCTCCTTGTAGCTGGATTCCCAAATGAAGAATATTGGGATGGATTTGCATAGAAAATGGTGATATGGTAGCGTGAATACAATGTATGAGTGCACGAGAGGAATAGCAACTGGAGGTAGCTTTAAGAGATGCCAGGAATCGGAAGTGATAAAGAATTGAATCACTCAGCCTAATATACAGTATACTAGACTAATACTAGGCTAAGAATAATGTATAGGAAAAAATGATTGTAGAGCTCTTTTTTTTACCTGCTTTTCTAGCTCGAAAAGTGCGGTACTACATCTGTAGCAAGATTGACAGGGGGAAGAAGCAGTCAACTTTCTCGATGCTTTGGAGGCCCTATATTACTTTCAGCATGAAAAAAACAGTTTTTTTTAATATAGGTCTATATTTACGCTGACAGAATTTTTTTTTCCGCGGATCTCCTCCAAAACTACCGGATGGGTTTTTTCGAGACTTAGATAAGTTATTGTCTCAATCTGAAGATGGGTACCAACAATTTTTTTGACAAATAATTGATAGTAATTCCTCAGCGCGTTACCAATCAAGTTAATACGATTTCTGTAGGTTAGGGTTAATGATATTGGGAGTTATCGAAATATCAATTTGCAAAGATCGCAGAAACAACTGTTATAGTCTCGTAGCAGTTTGGGCAGAGGGAGGGGGAGAGGTTTTTCTGGAGACGTTTCGTAGGTTTTAGATGACTCGTAGCCTAAATTAAAACAAAATTCAGGTTTCCTTATTGGATTGTAGGTATTTTTACTCTGTTATCAGTTGATGTGACGTTATAAACTGAGTTTTATTGTTCATTCTACAAATATTTGACATGATGGACAGGTCATCGGTATTTAATTTAAAGAGAGGGAGTGACTCTTTCAATGATTTTTCCATTGTGGTTGAAAAGTCGTGTACTACTCACGCGACTGCATGAGTGTTTTTTTCAGACTACAACTGTGGAGAAAGCGAGGTACGATTTTTCAACGAATATCTCTGGCGGTGGTTGTCGATGTTTTCGGTCCGTATCTTGATTTTCAAATCTGCAAAAAAAGCAGGGGTGCTCATGATTGAATGTTGGTAAATGCGTATTGAATTTTAAGGAATTTTCAGTTGATCAGTCAATTTTAAAATTCAAAAACCCACAACTTTTGACGAATCTTTAAGTAAAAGGTTTAGTGATACAAATCAAGAATATAACGCGCTGATGAAAATTTTTGCAGCGAAAATTCATGAGCGCCCAAGAGTACGTTACAGTAATTTTTCTCACAACACGGTGTCTACAGGTGCTGAAAAGTCCTTCAAGTCAGGAATTTTCGAAATAGGTGCTGAAAGTCCTGAAAAGTACTGAAATTCTCGGAAAAAATCTTCCAAGTCCTTCACTTTTATCTGAAGGTCGTGCTTCAATTCATGAAAAATATAATTGAAATTTTCAATATCAAAGTAGGCACACTGAAAAATCCTGCAAAAGGTCCTGCGAAAGTGCTTCATTTTTACTTTTCAATTTTTGTAGACACCCTGCACAAAAAACAGCATAAAATACAACATTTCTGAGATGAAGTAGAGCAATTTGTAAAATTTACCGTGACCAATGAATTTTCTTATAAAATGAAGTATTTTCTGCAGTTTACCACAAAATGTTGAAAATGGATTATAATTTTCCTCAGTGCGCCTTCAACCGATGAAACCCTGTAGAATTTATTCAGGGTAAAATAGTGGGAAGTCGAAATACTCCTTGAAATTTTTCAATTTTTAAAAATTATGGTCCATTTTGTCACAATCTCTGCTATGCTTACTGCCGTTGGGCCAAAAGCAGTCACACGACGCGACATCGAGAAAATGTGCTTAGACTATTTATTTTTCGCTTATCTCCGCTGTATTCATTCAATGTCGATCGATCGTCGCTAGGCTAGATCGCGTCTATAGGTAACGATTTATTAAAAAAATTCCAGCTAAATTGAGCGCACTGTCTGTACATTAAATAAGTAATATTTTAATTTAATTTCAAATATTGGTATATCTTAAGGTGTACATACTCGGTTGTTATCTTCTTTTTCTTTCCATTCTTTTTTTCGAATTCTTTTCTCCTCTCGAGTGAACAGAAATGCGATAGAGTATGTGTGTATGTACGTATACAAACAATAATGGGAATGTGAAAAGGATAAACGATTATGCAAATGAGATTTCACTAGACTGTTAACGATGATTAAGCTCGAATGGAAGACAAGTAGAGGCGGTTAATCAGTTTGCAAGATACACGCTTTTAGAACGCTACTATATGCAGTTTGCAACTCATTAGAAGGAAGCGTGCACTGTGCGTTTCGTATTTTGCATACGTGCATAGCTGTATTTACCTCCTTCGACACCCTTGTACAGTTTCGGAACATGATTTCTCGTCACCGGTATCCGTGAACTATAGGCTTCATTTAATGATCGTATTAGCGTTTTTTTTTTTCTTTCCTCTTCATCGTCTTTATTCTCGTTGTCTTTCAGAATGGAACATACCCTCAGCATAATTAGTGCAGTAAAATTACGCTCAAATCAACTTGAAAGGCTCCTCTGTAAGATTTTGTTGATAATACCCATACGTGCCTTCGCAGGTATCTTTTTCCACCATACTGTATTGGAAGTCCGAAAATTATCCTGCTCTCTCGAACTGGTAAACTTGCCAGAGTCATATTTCCTATGAAGAGGAGAGTTTGAATGATACCAAACCACTAAACTAACTGGTCATTTAATAGAGCTTTTTGATTATTCCTCGTTTACTTCTTGATTAAAGCTTGTTAACCAGCCAGCTTTATCCTCTTCCCTTATTAATAATCTTTAGCCCTCCTTAAATTTTTTAAAAATAAAAAAGCTCTCGAGCCTCAACATTCCTCTTTTTCAATTTTTGCCTTCTGAGATATCCGCACCCATTCAAAGTAATCTCTAAGAATCTCGCAAGGCTATTCTGGTTTAGTCTTTTATTTCTTGTGTACTTCATCATCCCATCGAATGCTCTCAATCTTAAAATTTATATTACTACGCATTTCAATATCTCGTTACCAGCTGTACCTGCAAAGCAACATTCGATCCACTAATCGTATTTATTCAAAGGCAGCTCGCTATATTTTTTATCCTCCTGGCCGGATGTGCTGTAGCTGCGTTAGAGGAATAACAGGAGGTGATACCCTCGGTGAAGCCAATCTTCACTCAAGAAACCAGTGCTCAAGAAAACCAACTTATCGACTTCAGCTTGTGTGGCGAGGGAAATGGTCTCATCAAAGATTTCCACTTTGGCTGGCAAGCTGTACGAGACGATTTGGAGCAATTTCATCGCACAGTTGTAACGTCGTCATTGAATTACTTCGCTCGTGTCATATGCACAGAGCCGCCTGTCCTCTGTAGTGAAGCGGGTTCGGATTGCGCGTGCATTAATTTTGTTTGCTCCAATATCGGATTTCGAACATATCTTCACTGTAGGACGAATTTCCTTGGGAAAAAACCCTCCTTGGCAGCAACCTCCAAGCTGCAGTTTAGCACACACACCAGCCACCACTTGGAACTGAGCCGCTGTTGCAGTCTCTCTTCTGTTTCTTTCTTCAGGTCCTCAAGCTTCCTCTTCTTCCTGCAGGGTGTCGTCTGTATGTGGATGGTAAACAGATGTTGAACTGGCCATAGCGTGGTTCTACTCGGAGCAAGCGTTTAATCTACACCAATCTCTTGAAGACACCGACTAAGCTTGTCTCGCTCTCGCCTCCACATCTCACCCTCAAATAAAGTGTGCTGTGGTCCATCATCCCGGCATTGACTGCAGCGCGTACATGTTGTCTGCTCAAATTTCTTAAACTTCTTAAGAGGGTACTTGTCGAAGATGTCATGGCCGCTTAACACCTGCGTCAGGTGAGAGTTCAGCTGTCCACTCATCGAGGTTGAATATTAATATAC
Source organism: Aspidiotus rigidus (assembly GCA_035079385.1). Classification (NCBI taxonomy): domain Eukaryota; kingdom Metazoa; phylum Arthropoda; class Insecta; order Hemiptera; family Diaspididae; genus Aspidiotus; species Aspidiotus rigidus. The sequence goes on along the minus strand of JAVHKY010000041.1, from coordinate 373,796 downwards.
GGGTCTTTCATTTACTTAGCTCACTCGGAGCAATCCTGGCTTTCCATTTCTCGAACAAGGGGCGCTTGACTTTCTGTGTGACCCGTAGAGCCTCTTGGTCAGTCATTGTCCTCTTCTTTACTTTGAATACCACCGCTCTCTCTTCAGCAAGGAGCTCGATTGGTGGTGAACGTGCAGGGCGGCAGACACTAACACAATCCCTCATCTGGGCCATCTTCATTGAGTCGGCACTTACTGGTACACCGTCGTGGTTCTCATCATCATCCTTCTTCCTCGTAGGTTTGTCAGTAGGAGGGCTCAGGAGGTTCACCAGTCGGCCACGGCCCGCTTTTTCCGCTGCCATCAGGAAATGGCGCCTGAAGTTCAGGTATGAATCAAACCAAATGCCCAGATACTTCATCGGGGGTGGACTAAACTTCTGATGGCTCGTGAAGAATATGACCGCCGTCTTTCCTCTGATCGACTTGATCCAATACGTCACTGCTCGTAAGCCCTGGTCCTAGGTTTGTCATCAAGCGGCTTAGGTACTCGAAGTTCACCAGTTTGTCCTCATTTTCCAGTGCCACCAGGAAATGGTACCTGAAGCTCAGCTTTGAGTCAAACCAGATGCCCAGGTATTTCATCAAATTCTTGATCATGGTGTCCACCCTTGCAAGCGGAAGGTGGAAGGACTGAACGTTCGATAGGTCGTTAATAACATGACCGCCGTCTTACCTGCTGGTAGTTCTAGTCTGACCGACTCGAAAGTCCTGGTTTTTCTTCGTCTCCATCGCTACAGTTGTTTCGGCAGTGCGTACCAGCAAAGTGTCATTGGCATAGCAGATGAGCTTAACGCGTGATGGCAGGTTCACCTTGAAGATCCTGTGGAATGCGAGGCAGCGTAAGAGCGACCTAAAAACCGAGCCCTGCGGTATCCAAGTAACTGGGCTCTTACTACAAGAGCAGATGTCGCAGCTTGGATTTCTCGGCAACTAATTTAGCCTATGATTATCATGAACATGTATTCAAGCACTTCTGCGTCTATGAGCGCTTCTAATATTCTCTCCTATGGGATCGAATTGAGCGCATTTCTTAAGTCGAAGCTGATAGCTGCGCAAAACTGACGCGTAGATATTGCATACCCGGTTATCTGTTTCAACCTTTCTGGAGCACCATGTAGAAGAATCGACAATGTGGTGCTCATCATTATCTTTCTACTGGTTTCCCTCGGTCCGTCTAGGTTTGGCAGTTCACTAGACTGTCTGACTTTTCCGCCACCATCAGGAAATGACAGCTTATACTTCATCATTTTCTTGATCGTTGCAGTCGAAAGGGGGGGACTGGACTTCCTACGAGTCGTGAATTATATGACCGTCGTCTTTCCAGTCATTGCTTCTAGGGCCTGGTTCACTCCGTTCTGCACCACTATCGTTGTTTCGGCAGTGCATACCGCCAGTGTGCCATCCGCGTTGCAGATAAACTCAACGCTTTGTGGCTGCTTCACCTTGAAGATCCCGTTGAATGCGAGGCACCGTAAGAGCGACCCAAAAACCGACCCCTGCGGTACCCCACAAGTAACTGGACGTTCTACTACAAAAGCAGACGTCTCTGCTTGGTTTTCTGGGCAACTAATTTAGCCTATGCTAACAGGCAAAGTGGTCGATCAAAGGGTGGTAGGCTAGGTTGTTCATCTTTCCTCTCGATTAGCCCTAGCCTGGCCTTCAAAGTAGTCTGACGCTCTGTGATGTAGTATCCAGGCCTAAGCTGGACGTAGTACTTTAATGATGATGTTGCAAGTGATGCTACGACTATAATGTTCGTCGAATGTCCTCCCCATCTTCTTGTACAGCTTGCCAGTCGAAGTGCGAATTGCTGATGAGGCTGTCTCTGTTTTGTGAATCTTCGTAATTCTCCTGTATGAGGGAAATCGGGGTTTTCTAGCTATTTTTTAAAATTGGTTTTCACGATTTGTTTAATATCTCGTTTAGTTCTTCGTGTTGGTATCACTCGTACGCACGCTCAATTGTGTGCTCGTTTTAAAAGACACAAATTCCTCCGCAGTGCTACCATTGTCCCGTTATGCCTTACTTGGCAGGCCGTAGTGCGTACAGAAGATAAACAGCACATTACGATCGTAGGTACAACAGCGCATACGTGCATCAGTAAAATATGGAAAACAAGAATCAGCGATCTTCGATATTTAGGAGGAAATTTAATTAAATTGGAATGAATAGTCGTGCTTTTTGTACCTTTGGGTGTACCTGCAATTCTTTGTAATAGTATAAGTATACTGTACCTGTTTGCGTTCTCTTCTGTCTCAGCTTCCTCTCTCTCTCACTCTCTCTGTGTACGCAAGTACAATCAATTATTTATCAGATAAACTTCATAACGATGTGAGAGACCTCTGGAAAGACCTCCCGTAAATCCTGATTACCGAAGAAAAAAAAGCACGATCAAACGTGACAAATCAAACTCGTACGGACGGAGGAGAGCGCGTATTATATCGTTGTCACGTCGCGTTACATACCGTACTCCACCCCTTCCCACCTGCCACGATCTGTCGTCGTCTTTCCGAGTATAATGCTTCATTTGCGTATCATATTATTTTTTTACAGCTAAATTAAAGTCTTTATAACGGGTTCGTATTCGCGGATTTTTTTCTTCGTTTTTTTAGGTCGACACGAATTTCTCCGAGTACAGAACCCTAGAAGAGTGAGTAAGAGGCACTTTTAGAGCTCGCGTCGACCCTCCAAAAGGTAATCGCGTTCGGTATTTGAAGATTTTTTTAAGTCCGGATTTTACGACTGCGACGCACACCTTGAAATTAACACCCGACTAATATATAAGTTATAATTTTCTAAGCCATATACGATGAGCCGATGGGCTTGGGCCGAACAGAATAGAAAGAGAATGTGGTATGTAATTTACGAATGTACGTACAGTACATCTACATTCTAAGATGTAAGTGCGTTATATAGCATCAGTTAGCTCGAAATCATAATATGAGTTTTATGGAGTAAACGATTTTTTAAAAATATGTCTGGCATGTATAATGTACTTACGGACGTATTACGGTCTCTGTTTGGTTCGCATTTTTGATGAACCTTTAATGTTGTATCATTTAACGCGTATATGTCGTATCCATCTTATATTTGATCTTCACCGTTACCCCGTACGTTTATTATAGTACGGTACAAGGTTTTGGAATTCGTTCTATTGTTTTACATGAAGAACATTATACTCAGACTAGCTTTATACATATTTAACGCTTCTCTCTTAAGCCTGATATTATGTACTCATTTTGAAGTGAGAGGAGGAAGAGGGGGAAAAAAAATCTTCTTATTCTTTTGCATTTTCTATTCTCCTCCGCTCGATATGTGAGCGGACAGATAAAGGGGCGCACGCTCAGCGTGTTGTGTACAGAATAAAATTTTCGCATTAAAAGGATGCTGCGGTTGGGTGATTGAAAAAAGGTTTAACGAACGTGTAAACACGTTTGGTTTCGTATTTCTTTCTTCTCTTTTTTTTCTCTCTCTCTTATCTCTCTCTCTCTCTCTCATTCTATTTGCGTTGTCATCATCGCACCGCACGCTGCACCTTAATTGGTCGGTTTTGATAAGTGTAATGAACAATTCTGATTTTTTTTTTTTTTTTTTTTTCTCCATACACGGAAATCAGTATGCGTGCGTACATTTTGTCACACACCGGGAGGATAGGAATTTTATTTTCGAGTTTTTTGTTCTATGTAATGGGTCGCCTAATCGATGATAATTATGAAAGATTAAGAAATGAAAATCTCGCTGCATAAAATATTATTATAATATACCGTGGAAGGTGTGACGAAGCCCTTATACGTTGCGCCTGTGTGTTAGAGATTCGAAGAGATAACGAAAAAATGTAAAAATTTCGTTTCTGAGAAGACGCGGACTCACGCTGAAATCATTTACATTGTAGAAAGCTAATGATTCAAAGGAGGGTCATCGTGCATTGTACCGTGCGAAGAAGAATGGGAACATGATAAGATATGTATAGCTACGGAGAATATGAACGGCTAGAATAAAATTAATATTCTCTATATCGAGTTTCCCATAGAAAATAGCCGCGATGGAAACTAATTAGTTTGATGTCTCAAACAGCTTTCCTTTGTTTGTAAAAGGCTTGTGAAGATCGGTTGAAACAAACATTTGTCTAGTCTTTTCCCTCCTTTTAGCTCAATTTTGATTCATTCTGTTTCCTGGTTTGTGGAATCACCTTGCAACTCACTTTAAAATGCCTCGTTTCTGGCTTTTTTCATCATTTCCTCCCTCTCTCCTGAGAATTGCTGAGTGTAGAATCCTGACCAAGTTTCATGGTTCGTATATTCTTTTGTAGCCCCTCCCTTAAATTCAGGTCTAATCGAAACCTTTTATACAAAGTTTGGTTATCAGGTAAGTTGTGCACCCTCTTTCATCCCTCACATCAAAAAATGAAAAAGTGCATTGAAAGAAGGAGATCCTGGTAACTTAACGAAGTTGGCTTTCATGCATACAGAATTGAGAGAATAATCACAATGCGATGTAAATATTATTATTAAATGAATGAACATGCGCTAATGTAAAATTTTATTCTTGTGTTCTAGGTGAAGAACAAACCGTACGATATTTCATACATAGTGGAGATGTAGCCGGCTGGTTCAATTTGGATCCATTCTCCGGATTTCTGAGGACGAGCGCTTTTTTAGATTACGAAAAGTATCGTACCGTATTGCTGAACGTGCAGGCTATGTATGGCAGTTCATCCATTTATACCCAGGTAATTAACGATATTTTTTTCTTCTTCTGATTTCGACGCGGAGGTACCGAGATATTTTAATTGAGTTAGATTCGAATTTTGATTTCCGCAAGCAATATTCTAGAGGCGCCGAATCTACATGTATGGCGTCTATACGCCTTCCTCATCTTCCTTTGAATAGCAAAAAGGGACGATACTGACCATTTTATTCGCAGTATATGAAGCCACTGCTCTATTCTATGACAGGTATAATATACTGGATGGACCAGAAAGATGTTGTACCAGTTAAATGGGAGGTCAGCGCAAAAACGCGAAACGTTAGATGTATACTTCAAATCAACGAAATTTGTAACTCAATTTCATCTTCAATTTGTGCCCCTATCCAACTTTCTACAACTTTTTCAGCCGAGTTATGGACCAAAATGTGCCAAAAATTGACCAATTTGCCGAAATTTTCAAAAATTAAAAATTGTTCAAATTTCCATATTTTACTTGATTTGAAAGTGAAATTTAACGCTGATTCCGAAAAAAATATCTGAATAACCCTACGAAGTTTGAGAGTGTTGGAATTTTCAATTTCTTACTTCGGAAATCTTGACAAATTGGTAAATTTTTGGGACATTTTGGCCCATAACTTGGCTCAAAAAAGTCATAGGAAGCCAAGTAGGGGCGCAATTTGAAGATAAAATTGAGATACACATTTCATAGATTTGAAAAATACATCCAACGTTTCACGTCTTTACACTAGAACAGATTTAGTGAAAACTTCCATTTGACTGGTAACATCTTTCTGGTCCACCCGGTATAGCCTACTATACTGTGTGTTAGACCCAGTATAATGTTGGATGAGAATATAGGTCTCAAAGTAGCCGAATCTGAGATTTTTGTAAGTCTCTAAAGTAGGTCAAGGTCTCAGATGACGTCATCAGGCGTGACAAAAAGACAAAAACCATGACGGGTTTTTCAGAAGCAGTCACGGTTGAAAACCCGTGACAGTTTTCGTGATGGTTTTTTGTGACGGTTTTTTCAAGAGCAGTTCCAGTCTCATAAGCATATTATAGAATATTGAAAGTTTTAGTTTGTTGAAATCAATTTCAGAACGTATCATTTTCGTGAATCGATCTCCGTCTATAATGCTCAAAGTTCGAGTTTTTACGATTTTTCTGAAAAATGTTCTCATAACAGAAGAAATAGTGGTCTCTTTTCCTCTGTGAAGCTCGGAATAGAGGAAAGTTTGAGTTTCAAGTTATTCACATATATTTGATTTTGACCCTCGAGATATGTCTTTTCAAGTTTTCTGATTACCCCATAATTCGAACACGCGTGTTAATCCGCTGAGTATAATCTTCCCCTCTCCCAGAAACGAAAATAATAATAATAAAATGAAATATACCTATAAATAAATAAAAAAGAAAAGAAAAGGTTTTACGGTTTTCACTTTGTAGATTTAAATTTCCCAACTTCTTTCAAGTTCCCCCTTCCCCCCCCCCTCCGTCTATGACGAATTTTCGTGAGTCCATTTCCGTCTACGAGGCTCGAACCTCAAAGCTCTTTCGATTCTTACGAATAACGTTTCTCCAACAAAGAAAATAGTGGCCTCTTTTCCTTTGTGAACCTCGGAATTCTACGTTTCCTTTTTCAGTAGAAGATAAAGCTTGAAGTGCAGCTTCCGAAACTCTCCTCTATAAAAGTTGAGAAATCTCTCTCAAGTTTTCTAGCGGAATTACAATCCGGTTGCCCAGAGCTGAGTCCCTTCTCCTCTGGAGGAATCACAGCTTGGAATTTTGACAAGGGACCTGTTTATCGGGGGGTCGGCAAAACGTTTGTCGTCCGGCCGGCCGGCAACAATGATTTTCCAAGTCCCCCTGTTATCATATGTAGCTCGGTAGTCCCTTCGAGTAACTAAATATGCAATGCTTCATACGAACATTTGAATTAGCCCCTTCAATGAGTTAGGCATGCAATGGTTTAAGCACTATTAGACTCAGAACGTCCTTCTAAGGTATTTATAAATACCCTTCTCATTATATGTTATCGGAGGTCAAACATTTTCCGAGTCCCCCTCACCCCCTTATCATATATGGCTCGTAGTTCGAAAATTTTCTAAGCTTCCTCCCCCCCCCCCATTTCTTTTACATATATCTTGGAGGTCGTATCATATATAGTTTTCTGTGTCCTCCTGTTATAATAAATCGGAGGTCGAATATGTAGGTCCTCTCCTATCACATATGTCCACGTTTTTTAGATCCAGATGCCTCTTCAAACAGGTGTTTTATCGGGGGGGGGGGGGGGGGGGGGTCAAAAAAGATGACCGCCGGCAACCTCAAGCCCGTTTGAAGGTCGACCTGTCTCCAAGTCCTTCTCCTACCATACGTAGCTCCAAAGTCCAAGCCTGTGACGTCACAATTGAAAGAAGTCATAGGTCAGGCTTGTGACGTCGCAATACAATGTCGTCGTACATTTTAGAGATCCCATGTGTTTCATAAAACCGGTTCCCAGCCACCGCTCGTTTAACGCCGTTGATAAGCCCGTGCCTTATTTTCGGAATTAAGGGCCCGAAACGTTTCCGAGACCCTCCTCTATGGGGACAGAAGCTGAAGATTTTTCGAACTTTCATCCAACGACACCACAATTCGGACGCTTCGAATTAAGCCTCTTAGCCTCCAGGGGAGTCGTAGCTTAGAATTCTTTAGAAGTTGGAGCTCGAAATGTTTTCAAGACCACGATCTCTCCTCTACAGGGATTGAAGCTGAAAACTTTCTCCAAATTTTCTGACAAAATCAAAATCCGGACGCCCAAAATATGTCTGTTCCCTTCTAGGGGAATCATAGCTTAGAAGTTAGGGATTGAAACTGAAATTCTTCCAACTTTTGTCTGACGACATCACGATCCGACCGCCCAGTGCTAAGTCACCTCCCCAACAGAGGAATCAGAGCTTAGATATTTTTCCAAGTCTCTCCTCTGCGGAACCATCTAGACGAGCATGTTTATAGCTTACAATTCTGTCAGAAGACCGATTCTGGAATGCATTCGGTGAATTGACCAACTTGTTGATTTTTGTATCTTCCTTCACCACGTTAAACGGCCAGTTAGGCGGATCACGTTACGTGATTGCGAGTTGGATGGCCAAAATTTTCTAAATACAGGTCGGTTCTTCCCTCTTCTTTCTCATGTATAACTCGAAGATCGAAATGTTTTCAAGATCTCGATGATCATAATTTTTCTAAGATTCCTCACCCCCTTCCTCCTCTCTCGTATACATGAAGTTCACTAAGAAACCTTCTTCGACATTTTCTGCAAGTCGTCACCTCTGGCACGTGTAGCCTGAGCCAAAAACCTTGTGGTAGGCTTTTGTCGAAAAGAAAATCAACTCGTGTTATGAAAATGGTGCCAAGATAAATTTCGATAAAATAATTCCCCGCATTTACGTGAGAAATAGAGTTGAAGCGAATAAATCTGAGACAAAAGTGTCTCCCGATACCTTTCTTTATCTCTCTTTCGCTGTCTGTCTGCCTGTCTTTTCGTTCTCCCTTCACACGTCTTCCATTTCCTCGTGTTCTAGGATATACTCGGATGTATACGAATACAGATCTTCGACGGATCTGGTTGTTCACCTCGCATGCTATTCGCGAATGAGTACATAATGACGACGTTGTATTGCACAGTTGAAAACACATGAAATAAGAACTAGTTTCTCATTCGTGTTATAAATTCCGTAACAGCGCGTAAACATGGCAATAATTTTTAACACATTTTCCCCCGCGCGATTCTTTTTTTTTCCCTCCCATTCCTTTTTCTTCTTCATGCATCGAAATTCAAACTGATTTGATATGAATCGACTTACAGACAATTTTATATATTATTACGTCGCCGTTGAAGGTTGGGACGCGAATACGTCGTAATAATTATACGATAAACGCCTTTTTTAGACGTTGGAAAAAGAAAGACAGAAGGGAAAAAAAGGCGCGGGTGTACCGCTCATTGTATTTATGAAATGCCATTTAAATAAATTTTTCCGGGTTTCATCCGCTTTATCGTGTTTTATTCTTTCACTTTCTTCACTTCTTTTTCTGCATTTTATTCCATCGTTATTATAGAGAGGCCCGTACAAGTATTTCCTATATACGCCCGAGAACGATTTTAATCTGATTGCGCCGAGTATTGTCGTATTTATGGAAGTGAGTCAGTAATTCTCATACTGGTTAGTAGCCTGCTCGTTCGAAAATATGCACGGTATAAGGCATTATACTGCATGTGTGGATAAATATACCGTGTGTGTACGTCCTATTTAAAAGTTGTTGGTGATTTACTATGGAGATGTGTATTAGTTGTGTGTAAAATGTATTTTAGGTGCGTGCACGGATGGCATACATAATATACCGTAGATAAGCAGCGTAGATAAGACGTTCAACTGTTTTTATCGTATACGACTCGGCCCCGAATTCGCGCCCGCCGTTCTATACAGATGATTTACCGTTTCGATACTTTTTCGTTTCAGATTATCGTGAACTTGGAAGACCGAAACGACAATGCGCCCGAATTCGACGCGAATCCCATACGACTTTCGGTACCGGAAAACGTGGCCGTCGGAGTACCGTTGTTCGCGGCCTTTGCTCGCGACCGCGACTCGGGTGCAGCGGGACGCATACGATATTCGCTATCGTTGGGCAGCAGCGCTACGTCTTCGGGAACCGAAACCGGATTCTTCGCTATCGACGCTACCGCCGGCCTGCTATCGTTGACTTCATCGCTGGATTACGAGACCAGTCAGCGACATACGTTGGTGATAACTGCCTCCGACAGCGGCGAACCACGTTTCCAAACCAATATGACCGTATTCATCGAGGTGCAGGATGTGAACAACCATCAACCCATATTTGAACAGACAAACTATTCAATAGTAGTGTCTGAATCGCTACCCACTCACGCTCAGGTACGTGGTCGACTTTTTTTTTCTTAATTTGAGAATCGTATAAAAGTCGCGTTCCGATGCACGCTCGTGGAACGTAATTGTGCGTGGTGTTACTTAATACACGCGTCTTGATGAACTTATCAAAAATCAGGAAAGAAGATATCGTATAGTAATTCTACCTCATGACTGCACACCTACTCGACTGGTGATTTTCTTTCGATTAGGATCGTTGGAATTTTCGATCAAACGGGGTTCTCAATCATCGAAAAGAGAGGAAAGTCTGTCCTGTCTCTGTCGCGTTTATTCGTAAATAGAGGAAAAGTACTCGATATTGTAAACACTGACATAATTGTTCGTGTATGATTAAACCTTGACTTAAAGGAAAAGGTCACCGAATTCAGGTGGCGAAAGACATCCAAAATGGTAGGGTCCATTTGTTGCGTAAGGGTCTTGGAAAGGGACTCTAGGAGATTAAACTTTCTTGGGGGAGTGTGAGAATTTCATTGTTACATACATTTGTTCCAAGACTGCGGTTTGAAATTTTCAAAATTTGCCCTCGGAGCGAGTGGAAACGAAAATCACATATTGCCGGTTTCAAACACCAAGCAAAATTCGACGCTTTTCACACAATTTTTTGTTGAGATCTCACGCAAGAAATGGGAGGTGTCAGAAAGGAGAGGAGGTAAAATTGTTCTGACGTGTTTAAAGGATGATGAGGTAGGAATTTTAGGAAGAGAATGAAGAAGAAAATTTTGAAAGGCTGAGGCTTCAAGTGATACACTTTTGTGACGTCATCAACTTCTTACGTCGTCTCGATCAATTTCAATGACATAATCCCGTCTACCCTTGAGACATGTATTCGTTTGTGACGTCATCACTATTAAGAGGCATAAAATTTTGTGACGTCATCATCACCCGTAAAGTCTCAACCCCCCAACCTTGGTGACGTCATCAACTCGTTACATGATCCTTCAGCCATATCATCACCCTGTAACGTCATCTTTTCAACGTTGAGAAATTTACTTTTTTGTGTCGTCATCAATCCGTGACGTCATCACCATTAAAACATATGCACTTTCGTGACGTCATCAATACCCGTAATGTCTCCAATTGTTCCAATTTTAATGACGTCATTAACTTGTTACATCATTGCAATAACTTTCAGCGACATCATAACCCCTGTGATGTCATTTTTCAAGTTTGAGAAATTCACTTTTTTGTGTCGTCATCAATCCGCGACGTCATCCTCCCTGAGACTTATTCAATTTTGTGACGTCATCACCCTCATGTACAATTCTGTATCTTCATCATCACCTGTAACATCTCCAAACCCCCTCCGCAACCGTAGTGACGCCATCAACTCGTTACACCATTGTAACAACTTCCAAGCGATATCATCACACCGTGACATCATCTTTTCAACCTTGAGAAATTCATTTTTTTGTGACTTCGTCAATCTGTGACGTCATCACCTTTAAGACATATTGAATTTTGTGACATCATCATCATCCGTAACGTCTGCAGGTCCCCCCCCCCAACCTTAGTGACGTTACCTCATCGCTTAAACCTCCAGCGACATAATGAACCCGTGACGTCATCTTTTTGACTTTGAGAAATCTAATTTTTTTGTGACGTCATCAATACCCGTAATGTCTCCAGTTGCTCCAATCTCAATGACGTCATCAACTTGTTACATCATTGCAATAACTTTCGGCGATAATATAACCCATGTGACGTCATTTCAACTTTGAGAAATTCACTTTTTTGTGTCCTCATCAATCCGTGACGTCGTCCTCCATGAGACTTATTCAATTCTGTGACGTCATCACCCTCATATACAATTCTGTATCGTCATCATCAGCTGTAACATCTCCAAACCCCCTCCCCAACTGTAGTGACGCCATCAACTCGTTACACCATTGCAATAACTTCCAAACGATATCATCACACCGTGACGTCATCTTTTCAACCTTCAGAAATTTATTTTTTGTGACTTCATCAATCTGTGACGTCATCACCTTTAAGACATGTTGAATTTTGTGACATCATCATCATCCGTAACGTCTGCAGGCCACCCCCCCTCCAACCTTAGTGACGTTACCTCATCGCTTAAACCTCCAGCGACATAATGAACCCGTGACGTCATCTTTTTGAATTTGAGAAATCTAATTTTTTTGTGACGTCCTCAATCCGCGACGTCATTACCCTTAAAACATGTACACTCTTGTGATGCCATCATGGCTTGTAACACCGTCAACTCCCCCCCCCCAGCCTCCAGCACTATCACCGTCTTATGGCGTCATCTTTTCATCCTTGAGAAAACACGTATTTACTTTTTTGTGACATCATCAATCCGTAACATCATAACTTTTGGAACATATACACTTTTGTGACGTCATCACGGGTGATGCATCATCGGTGCCGTCCTTGATCTCATACATAGAACCGGTACATTGACTCCCAGCGACATCATTCCCCCCATGACGTCATCACCTCGACTATAGGACATTTACGTTTTTTTTTTTTTTTTTTTTTTTTTCCTAAAATTTTATCGATTATATCGATTGTTTTCAAATACTGCGGCCGATTTTATTTGAGAATTAGCGAGAAACGGAAAATTCGCCGATTACTCAATTTTTATGGCTCTTCGCTTTCTTTTATGACCATTTAAAGATTTTCGAAGAAATCGCGAAATTTTTATTGTCCTCGAATTCGAAATCGGTTAAAAAAAAATAAATAAATAAATAAAATAATGTTATTAATAACACAATAAAAATATTCTGAGAAGCAAGAATGAATTCTACGTATCTATTAGCGAATTTTATGACGTATCTAGAGAGTGTTTCTACAATAATTTTGTCCAAGTACACGAATTTCAGTGTATCATAGATAGACGTGATAATGGTGCAGCCCTAAAACCGGTGTCTTTGATCTTTGACAAATCGTACACGAATTCGGAGCGATTTTTCATCGTCATTAAAATGATTCACGGTATGGGAAAGATAATTTTATACAGTTTTGGACTGTTTGTGAAAATTTTCGAGCCGTCCTACACAAGCATTGTAATGGGCACTCGTACGCCGATCGTAACTTTACGAGGCGTACAAATAATTGAAGGTCTGAGAATTATCGGCGTCGTAGCTAAGAGGTGTCGCAGAGGCTACCTCTCTCCTTCAAACGAAAAAATTTTAAATTTGAACAGAGACTTCTCTCTCTAGAACAGCTACCAATGTTGAGAAATATGAAGAAGAATTTCCTACTCGTGAAATTCCTTCCCACCATTTGGTTTCCCATCATTGATGGTATCTCGATTCATCCGTTTCATTTTTATCGAGTGTGTTAAAGTCTCAGCTTGAAAATTGTCTTCAATTCGTTTGGACCTCATAGTCCCAAAAAATTTTGAGTTTTATGAGTCAACAGGAGTAACCTTTCGTTATCAAAGTACAGTTCGGCCATTTTGCAATCCTTAAAAACGTGTATAGTGGCATGAGACGATACGACGCAGTGTTGTAAAAGCAATACGAGGAAGAGCAGAAAGAACAGTTAGTCGCGTCTCTACAATGAGACGCGGTCGAATAGGAAATTTCTTCAGTTCCCTGGCACGGAATATCATTAATGGGGAACGCATTTGAATTTTTTAGAAATCCGAAGTGCGGAATACAATGAATGGTGGTACGCGGGCGAGGGAACAAAAATGAAGAGAGAGAGGAAGGGAATGCTCGCGCGCGCTTAACAGCCAGCCACAGCAACCAACACCTTTCTACCGCACAATCGTTTTATCGAAAAGTAATTTTTAATAAGAGAGTCTCAGCTTTTTTGTACATACATTATATATACTGAATACAGGTATCGCGCATCGCGTATGCGTTGAATATAATTCTTTATCCGATTGTTGAAAAGAGTTTGACACGTCCTGGGCCTTAGACAAAAATTTTAACGCGGAAGGGGGCCCTGCAACCGACCCCCGGGAGGAACGCCGCCGCGCCGTAGGACAAACGCAATCACAATACCGTATTGTGTGTGCGATGTATATATGTGTACAACGTGTATCCCCGGCCTATTTCGTTCCTTTTGTAAACGTGTACTCGATCTGTAATTACTCGAATCGCTTCGTCCGCCTCGCCATCATAATTCTCAGGCGTCGTCGTCGTCGTCATCGTCGTTCCCGTTGATTTGATTGATGATTGTCAAGGTTAAAAGACCATGTTTTCGATGAATTTCTGATATATGTACTTCGATGTCGTATATGTACGATCTCGTATGTATGTGCTGTAGCGTGTATCAGCATCCTCCTGCGATAGGAGCGCTCGGCTGATATTTCTCTACATCTTAACGCTTCAATTCTGAGTAACTGTCGCGGTACTGGTGGTGACGACAACAGCAACCTTCAGTATTACACCGTAATATCAGTAGGCATCCGCCTTGCGGGTATATTATGTACTACCAACCGGCGAGATAGGGGAAGGAGCGAGCTTTTGATTTGAACAACTAGAGCATGCTTATTCGAGATAAGAATTGCTGAATTCCCGCAAAATAACGCAAACAATTTTTTAACAAGTTTAATGAACGCTTTCGGCTTTCGCCATCACGTAAGGGACTAGCAGACGACGAGGAGGAACAAAATTAATCATAAACATACAGGCTAGAAACTGCATATAAAGGAGAGTTAGAGAATATTTTTTCGACGAGCGGACCTTCGTTCTTCGTCCGAGTCAATAAGGAAAAAAAGTGATGGACCTCGTGTTTTGTCAATTCGATGTTTTCAAGGGCTAGTCTTCTCCTATAATTACTTTCAAAAAGCAGGAGCACTTCGTCGCCAGCAAGATGGTCCTTTTCCAAAAGGTGCTTTGCGAAAGCCGACTTCGTTGGGTTTCCGTTCTCGAAAGCATCCACGTGGTCCGATATTTGGGTCCTAAACGATCTTCCGCACTGCCCGACGTACACACCTGGACAGTCCTTACATCTACACTTGGAGAATGGGAGGAGGGGGTCCTTGCCATTGGACAATAACCTGCCAATTTGGAGGTATGGGTAGAAGGTCTGTTTCAGATTATTCGTCTTAAGTAAGCCGAGTGAGGGGGGGGGTCAGAACAGTTCTCATCGTTCTGGAAAAAGTGGAGTCCATAGAACCGTTCGAAGTAGAGACGGTATGGAGGGAATTTCTGATCCTCTTCTTCCTAACCACCTCACTAATGTCAACTTTGATATCGTTCTTCACAGCCAAGTATTTAATGATCGCTAGCTCTCTTTCATAAGCTTGGGGAACCAGACGATAAACCATATAATGGTAAGCGGACAACTTATGGGGGAGGGGGCAAAAAGGCGTACCAGGGACAGTGATGTCGATGGTGGTGGGTTTTCGAAAAATCCCGTGAGTGAACTCACATCCTTTGATCTCGATATCAAAGTCAAGGAAATTGAGACGATCGCCACCGACGCGACCTTAACTGTGAACTCAATAGTGGGGTAGAAACTGTTAAGGAAGGCAAGGAAATACGGGATGAGTTCAGTAGGGCCAACCCATACACACATCAACACGTCATCAACGTATCGGCGCCATAGGGCGGCGGTCGGAATTAAAGATTTCCGACTCCACTCTAGCGAAAAAGACTTCCGAAAAAAGGGAACCTAATTGTGATCCAATAGGGATACCAACGCCGGGGAGTAAGCTATATATCTTGTCTTCAAACTGGCATATTGAAGAAGACGGAAAAATTCTGCAATGAAGTCGGGAGGAATAGCTGCCTCATTTAAAAGCTCTCTGATGCGGTCGTAGGTAGGTTCATGGGGAACGTTTAGGAGCAAGCCTTTGACATCAAACGAAAGTAGAACGCTTCCTGGCGGAGGGGGATGTTGAGTTAGCTCCTTGACTGGAAGCTAGCATTATGCTTGAACCATTTTGTCTAAGAATTTTGACAAAGGATACTTGGGGGAAGTAAAAACCGAAATTACCAGCCGCATGGGAGACCCCTCTTTATGGAGTTTAGGAAATCCGTAAATCGGGGGGGGGAGAGGGGTTAGGAACAAGAAGAGTTTTCTTGAGAGGTTCTTTGTCAAGGAGGTGCCTACCTTCATTAATGTCGCTTCGGATCTTTCGGTTATAGGCCTGGAAATTGAAGTCTGGAGTGGACTCGGCATTGATTAATTGCAAACACTCAGCCGTAGTCGCTTCGGTCAAACGCTCTACAACAGTACCCCTTGTCCGTCTTGGTCACAACCACGTGCTGATCTCTGATTTTCTTTCGGAGGGAGGTCACTGTGCGCTTCTCCTCCTTCCGGAGGCTCGGGACAGAATTCAGGTGGACGGCGTTTTGGCCACTTGCGAGATCAGTTCATGGTGTTCATGCGTCCTAAGGGATAACGCCGGGGCAAGGTCCGAAACTAATCTCTCTTTGGCTGGAGAATTCGAAACCGGAGGTAACGAGTATTTTGGTCCTTTTTGGATCAATTCAATCTCATCGTCATTAGGCGCGGCACTGGGCCGGTTGACTAGGCGTGGATAAAACGTATGTCGAGGTCTCCTCATTTGGGGACAACCAAGGTCTAAGAGTTGAAGTTTCCGATCTTTCCGTGCTGTAATCTCCGTATAGAACTTCTAAGCCTTCAGATTAACATTCCAAAGGAGTAAGTCGAGATCCTCTGGTTTGAGAGAAGCAGACAGTCGCAGATGCACCGTGTGGAGTAGCTTGGTGGTTCGATTAAAACACCTATACCATCTTCTCAACTCTAGTCCAAGCCGTTTTCTGGTAATGGACTTCTAATTAGAAAGAACTTGACCATGCGCCAAAAGATGAGCTGTCCTATTTTGAAGATAGTTTGAGAATGCCCAAAAATACAAAAAAGAAGAGCCAATAAAAACTGAAGGAGGAAAAGGCCAGCCTTATAAAAAGACGGAAACTAGTAACACGAGGTATGAAGAGAAAGAGAATGGTTTTAAAGAGGATTAAAAAGGACCCTGGGGCTCCGCATCTGATCGCTACATTAGGGACATCGAAAATTTTCCACCTATCCGACATGCACCAAGGCGTTGGCCTGGGCCTTCAGCTGACGGTCTACAAGAGACACCATCGGGGGGGGGGGGGGGGTCATCTGTCAATCGAGGTAACTTAATTCAACTGTAGATTTCCATTCCCGAGCATTATTCAATATTGTTGTTTGATGTAAATTAAACCTCTACTCCAAAAGCCTAACGTTGTTAGTTCATCGATTCTTATAGTCTGACTAAGATCCGGGCTGGTCATTATAAGCTGTTATTTTAACAGGGAACTTGTTTTATCGTGGGGGGGGGGGGTCAGAAAAAACTTCCGCCGCGCCGTCCGGTCGGCCGGAAAAGTTCGCAGCTATCATCTATAGTTTGGGAGCGGGGCCTGTGACGTCACAGTTTGATGACCTCATGGTTCAGCCTTGTGATGTCACAATCTGATGACGCCATAGATCAGTTTTTTTTCAAGTTCCCCTCGTATTATATATAGTTTCAAAGCCCAGGCCTGTGACGTGAAAATTTGATGACGTCATAGGTCAGCCTCATACATTTTTGCCCCATAAAAGGGGTTCCCTGCCACTCCTCGTTTAGTTCCGTTAAAGAAACCGAGAGTTTTGTTCAATCAACTCTTGTTCTTTTAGTTCGAATTTTTCCGTTGATTGAAGTATCAGGCCTCTCCAAGTTTCGCGCTCAGTGGCCTCTTCCTCCCACCTCTTCGGGTCTATGCCGCATACTCTCAAGGTTTTTTCAAGGACTTTCTTGTACCGCCTTCTCAATCGTATAAACTATTGTTTCATGTCTTCTATAATAATTGTGATCCAAACTTCTTGATTGTGAACCCCCGAAACATGATCTTCTATTTTAATCTGTGTCGCTATTCTAACCTCCGTCTGCGTCTTAATGTTTACAGATTCTGCAAGTAAATGCCATCGACAAGGACGTGGGAAATAACGCGAAAATATCGTACAAATTGGTCGAGGTGAAGACGGAAAATGGCGACGCGGAAAAGGAGATATTCGGCGTGTCGCCGAACAGCGGTTGGATTTATTTGAAACGTCAACTGGACCGCGAAACGACGGCCGCGTACTCGCTGAAGATTGTCGCCTCGGACAACGGCACCCCGAGAAATTCGGCGACCGCGATCGTGATGGTCAGCGTCTCCGACTACAACGACAACGATCCGCAGTTCTTTCGCGACGTGTACGAATTCGCGGTGGAAGAGAATCGACCGCACGGAACGGTTTTCGGTACATTGCAGGCCTTTGACGCGGATGCTGACAACAATGCGGTCATTCGATACAGTTTGATACCGAGCAACTCGAGCTTCCAAGTTAACGCCTTCACAGGTGAGTCAAAACAAAGACTTTTTAATGTGATTACTATGGTAAAGGGTGCGTCGTGGTTTTGACGTATTAGAGTCATTCTATTCTGTTCGTGTTTGGAGGAATACCTGCAGTTGATGATAAGGATTTCTTAAGAGAGACCCTATGATCAATGTCAATCCCCTGTCCAAAATTGACGTCCGCATGTACGTAGTATCGTGATACATATCTCGATCTTTCGTAAAGAATTCCATCTTCTATTCAAATTAAATAATTTTCATAACAAAGTTTGTTTGATCAAAAAACTCCGTTTACAATGTGTTTGAAATTTCGAAAACGTTATCTTCACAAGCAGGTGTTAATGTTGTTTTCCTAAAGGAACCTAGAATATGTTGTGTACAAAGTTACTTTTCGACTTTGCGCTGCTTCTTCTATCTTCCTTCCTTCCTTCCTTTTTTTTCTTTCTCTTCTTTCTTTTTTTCTTTTTCTTCATTTTATTACGAGCGTCAGTTTTTATGTACATAGTCAGCAATATACTTTTATTAGACTTCGGACTCTCATTCAAATTCCTGTTAAAAATTATTCGTTCTTCTCGGTTGCGATATGTGTTTCTTCGTCGTTAGTCGAGCATTCTTAAAAACTTCTGTCTGGGTAGAGCAAGTTGCACAAGTATAATACCTGGTGCACGTACACACACACGAACGCTCCCACATTGATGGAGTTGAAATATGGTTTTATAGCCGTGATAATGGAGTCCAAATCGGTCTTCGAACTTCGTAAAAATTTTTCCTCGGACGGACGAAGTTGATGCGCGGTACATTATACATGAGAAAAAATCTTTACTTTCAGTCGATTCTAATGACGTAATGTTTGCACGTGTGTATGTGTGTGCATATACACATGAACAAAATCAATACAGGATGGGCGAGTTATTAACTCGTTCATAATTGAATCGATTAGAAAATCTTCGGTAGTCATGAAGGTAAATAGTATTAAAGGTGTTCGTCGTACTCGGGGTGGTCTTTCTGGTCATCAAAAGGATAGATTGTTTTTAACGCCGACCTCAACGTGGTATGCATCTGTCGACGTTTTGGAATACTATAGCGCTATTACGGTGATAGTTAAATTGGATTTAGAAGATAATTCAATCTTTGACCGTAACTTATGTCTAAAAACCGACTCATCGGTATTGACTGGCGTACGTTTTAA
The DNA here is from genome assembly GCA_035079385.1 of Aspidiotus rigidus. Classification (NCBI taxonomy): domain Eukaryota; kingdom Metazoa; phylum Arthropoda; class Insecta; order Hemiptera; family Diaspididae; genus Aspidiotus; species Aspidiotus rigidus. The sequence continues at coordinate 354,622 of JAVHKY010000041.1, read as the reverse complement.
AAATCTCCTCTCCTGATCCTCGGATTCTTTTTACGATCTTGAAATATCATCGAAGTCAAATTTCTATCGAAAATTGTCTTTCATTAAGAAAATTTTTCTTTTTTTTAAATTATTTATTACATGAACTGTCATAATCACGTACACGTAATACTTAAGACAGGTAAAGAGGGAGTGAATATACCATGCAGTCACGGCTAGTTAGAATATTGAAAGAATGGTGTTTCAGTTGATGTTAGCAATAGCTCTGCTTTAAAGTCGCGGGTTTTTCGAGTAGGGTCACCGCTTCCGTGTTTGCACGAGTGTGGAATCGATCAACGTGTCTGTCGGTGGCTCTAGATGCAATCAGGTCTTGATGCAGTAGGTAATTCGTGATAGACCAAATAGTCCCTGTAATTTTGTGGAGTGTAATGTTCTAGAATCTCTGTGTAATTTGGCTGTTGCTACTTGCTGCTGGTCCCCATAAAGGGAAGCAACGTTTTGTTCATGGGCGAAATATGACTCTTGGCGTTGATCATCCAGTGTATTTCTTGGAATCTCAACTTAAGATTTACTCTCTCTTTCTGAATGCGAGTTCTTCAGTTTGACTTGTTATCCAGATGTAAACCTACATAGCGATCGTTTCCAGCCAGCAGGACAGGTTCATTATTGATGATTGTTGGTTCACATTTATCATATCGTATCGCCTTCCTTGCGTCCATCTTGATTTTCCATCTGATGGCCCAAATAACTTTTTCGACTGTTGCGGTGACTGTTTCTTGTGGTTTGCAAAAGTTGCAAGTGGAGCGTTATTTTGTATCGGAATGTCAGAGTCCCAAGTATTCTGTCCTGTGGTATTCCTCCTGCTATTGGTTTGATCATGGAGTTGGCTTCTCCAAGGTGGATATATAATGTTCTTAGGATCTGCTTGTGTTCTGCCGAGAAGTGCCGACTAATCTTGTGCAACCCAGGTACCCAGACTCTGTCAAAAGCTTGACCAACATCTAGGAAAACGGAAGGATGAAAATTTTTCTCCTATAGAGGGCCTGCCATATATTTGCACCGATTCTGTGTGTTTTTGTTCCACAGTAGAGCGCTTGGTCCTGAATCCAAATTGGTGGTTAGGAATTTCGACAGTTTTAACAGGAAACCTGTTTTATGGGGGGTTATTTCGAAAAATTTGTCCTACACCCTGTGGCGTCCGGCGAAAAGTGCCCTACTTTAATGAAGAATTTGGACATGGAAAAATTTCGACTTGTGAGCCATAATATAAATTCTGATAGAAGGGGGACTTGGAAGAAAACGACGGTTTCCCCAACAAAGTTAGACGAGGGAAGAAAAGAACCTATTCTATTGAGAATTCAAATTGAAATCTTGAAGGTTCTGAGTTTTTTTGGGTTCCTCGAATCATGGTATTTATAGCCTGAAAGTAAGAATTCTTCCAAGTCCGCCTCCCATCTTAATAATATTATGGATCGGGAGTCGAAATTCCTCTCAGTTCCCCTTCTATCATATACCTATGATGGCTGGAAAGTCAACGTTTTCTTCTAAGTCCCTTTTCCATCATATATATGTAAGAATATGCTGCTGCATATTCTTGCACGCTGGCACTCGCAGACAGAATAGGTAGTCGTAGTTGTTATAAGAGATTAGAATAGAGATAGCGAGAGTCAGTTAATTCACGTTTTGTACGTGTAGTTGAGATATCGTTCAATAGAGACTCGGTAGCAGGAAAGACGAAGGTCTTCGGATCAATAGAGACCTGTTGCCGAGAAAGACGAAGTTCGATTCTTACACAATGGCTCGGGGGTCGAAATTTCAACAGGGAATCTGTTCCATGGGGGGTTTTTTCGAAAAATTTGCGCCCAACCAAAACAAAAACTCGCGGGTTCTTCAACGGAGTTAAACAAGGGGCGGCAGTGGTTTTATGTGGCACGTAAGGTCCGAAAAATGTTGACGGACCAGATCTATGACGTCATCGGAGTGTGACGTCATAGGAGGGGATTTGAAAAAATTCCGACCTCCATGCTATAAATAAATCGACCCCTAAGCTATATATGACAGAAAAGGGATTTAGAATACCTCAGAAGGACGTTCTTAGTCTTACTGTGTTTGAAGCGTTGCATATTCGGTTCGTTGAAGGGGCTGTTTCAGTCAATGTATGAACCCCTGATAAAGCAGGTTGCCTGTAGAAATGTAGTTAAACGAAGTGAGGTAAGGAACTCGTTTTATGGGGCACAATATCATACTGGGGGGGGGGTCTTAGAATAGCTTGAAACACGTTTTGAGTCTTATGGTGTTTGATGTACTGCATAAATAGCTGATTGAAGGAGCTTGGTGTGTGAAGCATTACATATCTAGTTACTTAAAGGATGTAGGAGGACTTAAAATACCTTAGAAGGGCGTTCTTAGTCTTATGATGTTTAAAGCCTTGCATATCTGGCTCATTGAAGGGACTGAGCCAATTGGTGTATGAAGAATTACGTATTCAGTTACTTGAAGGGGCTACCTGTCAGGCTACATACACCAATCTCCGAGCTATAAATGATACAATATGATGGGGACTTAGGATACCTTAGAAGGACATTCTGAGTCTTACCGTGTTTGAAGCATTGCATATTCGATTCGTTGAAGGGGCTGTGTCAGTCAATGTATGAACCCCTGATGAAGCAGGTTCCCTGTAGAAACGTAGTTAAACAAAGTGAGGTAGGGAACTTGTTTTATGGGGCACAATATAATACTAGGGGGTCTTAGAATACCTTAGAAGACATTCTGAGTCCTATGGTGTTTGATGCATTGCATATCTAGCTGATTGAAGAAGCTTGGTGTGTGAAGCATTGCATATCTAGTTACGAAGGATCTAGAGGGACTTAAAATACCTTTGAAGGGCGTTCTTAGCCTTATGGTGTTTGAAGCGTTGCATATCTGGCTCATTGAAGGGACTGAGTCAATTAGTGTATGAGGCATTACATATTCAGTTACTTGAAGGGGCTACCTGTCAGGCTATATACACCAATCTCCGAGCTATAAATTATCGGTACAATGGGGACTTAGAATACATTATAAGGACGTTTCGAGTCTTATGGTGTTTGAAGCGTTGCATATCTGCCTTATTGAAGGAGCTAATTCAATTAGTATATGAAACAGCATATCTAGTCACTCAAAGGGGCTGTCTTTCAGGTTACATACACTGACTACCGAGCTATATTTTATGATGGGAAGGGGACTTGGAAATAGAAAAATTCCGAGCTCTCAGCTTTGCCGGGCGGTGGACGTTTTTTCGAAGAATCCCCCATTAAAACAAGTTCCCTGTTAAAAAGAATTGTCCAAGTCCCCCTTCTATCATATAGAGCTCATAGGTTGAACTCGTGATATTTCCGACCTCCAAGCTATACAATATGACAGGAGGAGGAATTGAACCATTTTTGGCAATGCTGCTGGAATTGGAAGAATTTGAACTCTCGAGCCATAATATATGGACTTGGACGAAAATTTCGACTCTCGAGTCGTTATATACAATAGGAACGGTAAGTACTTGGAAGAAAATTTCAACTTTCGAGTCATATTATATGACAAAAAAGGGAGTTGGGAGAAATTTTGCTTTCAGGCTGTATACACATGTTACAACCTCAATACCAAAACCAATTCGACCCATAGAACAGATTCCTTTCGTTCCTTGTTCAACTTCGTTAAGGAAGCCGTCATTTTCATGGGGCGCAGAGTGTACAGTTTCCCGAATAGCTTGGACATCACTAGAAAGAGTGATATGGGTCGGAATGAACGGTGTTCTTCCGGAGGTTCATCTGGGTTTGTAAGATTGCTACGAAGTTTCTTCCTTTCATACACCAAATGCACCATCGGTCACCAAATATCTCCTGATTGACTATAAAACTGTTGTAAAAAGGGAGGGAAATTTCAGCCAATAACGTTCTATGGGCTATCCAAAATGGTCGTGAAACACGTTCTGAGTACTCGTATAGCCTGATGGTACAATTTCAACATTTTAGTTATTCTAGCCAAAAGACTCGTCCTAGGCCACCAGTATCGATACCTCTTAGAATCCATAAAACATGGTCTCCGGTACACTTCTAGGACCCTAAAAATTCTCTTTTAGCGCAAGTCTTGGGACATATTTTTCTACAGCTCCACCAACGCCCAACAGTTTCGACCAGAAATTCCGAGAATGATAATTATTCTGAGAATTACTACATTCGCTGAAAAGAATTCGAGAAGCCTATACGTACATTTATAGTCTCTCAGTAGCGAGGAGATGATGAGTTCGTAGAAGAAAATCAGATATTAACCCGGCACCTGCAATTATCAGTGCGTTCTCGCGTACACTCGGTAGAAAATTATCGTGTGTATGCATATACGAAGCTGGGCAAATAAATAATTATTTAGTTTTTCTACTCATTCCGCCGATTGATGAAGTAAGAAGGATGTCGTACGAGCGGACGAACGTGCTCTACGTTTAGACTACATTCCTTATGGCTATATAACCGGGAAACGCGATCATCACCCAGGCCTCGTTCCTCTCATTCTCTACACCCATATGAAAGACCATATGTAAGTATAAATTTTATAAAATATGATTACGGCGCATCAAAGTACACTACTATACACTTCGTTGACAGTGTATAAGTCTTCCACGAAAATCAGTATACATAGATGTGTGTACCCTTACAGACATTTGTATGAAAATCAGAGAACCATAAAAAAGTTGAAAGAAATTTTTATTGACGCGTTGGTCTTCTCTGGTACGGTTGTCGTTTCAAAATACCGGGATTACAGATATGAATGTTTCAATTAATTCCGTTTCTTTCATTTCACTCTCTTCCCTTTCTCATTTCGCTCACGTTCCTGTATAATAATTTTACGAAGATTTATCGTCTGATAATATCATCTCGACGCAATAAAAGATTTTCGCAAAATCCAACTCGAGCTTAATTTTTGTCTCTTAGGAGGAACCGCAGTGCGTTTCTCGGGTACACACGCATCGTATTCAGGTGAGATGCCTCAATGAGATAAGATACGTTGCTGGGTAGTGCGCGAACTCTCTATTTTCTGCGAGTTGCCTCGACGTGAAACTTTTAGCGAAACTAGTTTCAATAATTAAAAGTTGTTGAATATAAAATTCTCGGTAAAACGATGGCAGAACTGTCACGCAAGTGAACGTCAATCCAACCTTTCCTTATTAGCAATCAGAAAAGATTGAACTGATACAAAAACATGATTGACGTACTTCCTCTGCTATGTTCGTCATACAGGGTGATTCTACGGTGAATTTTATATACTTCTTTCTCGAACGACTAATTTTGATTATAGATTTTCAAGCTTCATTTACATCACATCATCAACTTTCAGTCTTAATGGCCTGTTTCGACCCCGCACAATCCATCCGTATTCTTGAATATTGAAGCAACTTCCTTGAAAGGCGTTACTCCTTCGTTCTTTCCAGACGGCTTTTCCATCTGGATCTATATTCGATGTAAATTTATTTTGAAATTTTGAAAACTCCTTGGTTCTTTCTAGAAAGTCGTGAAATCTCTCGAATTCAAACTCGTTTAGCTCAAGTTCGTCTCTCACACCTAGAATACCATTTTCGTACTTGACTATTCATTCCACCAGTACGAGAAGACCATCTCTCTCTATTTCGTAGTCAAAACTCAATCAAATATAAGGAATGAGGTCGCGTTGCATCCACTTGCACGAGGAAGTAGAGAGAGAGATATATTAGTTCGCTTTATGTAATTTACTAAGAGTCGATCTAATTTTCCCTCCTCGTTGTACACGATCGTTACGATCTCCCTCCCTTCCCTCCCGTCCCATTGTTCTGATGCGTTTTGTACACTTTTAAATGGTCAAATACGAGGTTTCCTCACTGTTTTTCTCTCTCTCACTTTTTCCTTCTCATCCATTCCGGCGTCTATACTTTAATAGAAGCATATCCGCGTATTATTTGGGTTCATTTTTGCTCATCACGTCGGCGCCGTCAATCAAAATTGCTGCTTAATAATTATGATTAAATCGACTGTGCCGGACGAATATTATTTCTAACTACGTTCTCAGTATTTCCATTCGTCGTTTTCTTTCTGTCTCAGTTACTTCGGAGCGCGTAAGCGTTATACCTATTCGCTAAGTTAATTAGCTGGTGTGAACTTAGGATACATAAAGCGATAGGAACTTTAGCGGGTTCGGTTAATGGCAAATGCAGCTAGGCGATGACGACGTCACTCGTAGTCCTCGTCGTCGTAATAGACTCGCATCAAGCGCGTTCTCGATAATACGACAGCCATCCAGCAGCAGCATCTCTGTCTTTGTCGCTCCGCATCTCCACTTATAGGCACGGCATTATGCGCGTATATCGTATAAGTTTACTTTCATACTTCATCTGTAGTGGAAAGTGGAGTCGGAGAAAGAATGTAAAAAAATGCGTAAATATAATACGTCTAATAAACCGCAAATTGGTATCTATGATGCGAGCAGAACGTATATAGGTACGTACATGTATACCGGTACTTCGTGGAAGAGTATTTAGAATATCGTGTACATAATAACGGGTACAATTTGCGCGTACAAAAACTGACATCGACGGAGAACTCGATATTGACGACGAGTTTTTGCAACGAGGAGTGAAAGAGCGGACGAGAGAATCGCGAAACTCATCAATGCTTGTTTGTTAATTTGAGTCTCGGTAAAGCTGGTCTTGGCTCTCAAAAAGGGAACACTTGTGGATCAGATTCTTTCCAACTAACTGCACGAAAAGGAATCACGCCAACCTGACTCTGAAACCACTTCCTACGTATTCTTTGTGAGTCATCATTAGGTGTAGTCTATGGAAACTTTTCTCGTCAAGTGCCTAGTTCTTCACCCATTAAAGCCACTCATCTTCCGTCCCTTGAATTGATCTTAAATCCTTTCAGACTGCTTCCCTGCCCCCTCACATTCGGCACCGACCCTGGAACTCACCCCCATCAGACCAGATTCAAAATTTCGGGGTTTGTAAGACTTTCTCACAATCCCCTGACGAAGTTTTACCTCTTATCACCGCAATTCTCACGAATGAATTACGCAGGTCTATTACAAACATTTGTTCCTCTGCTTTCGAGATCGATATAATTATTTTAAAATTTTTCTGGTTTTCAAAGCGACTTCCAAGAAATGTCCTCCCGATTTCAAGATCTCAATTTTCTATCTTATACCTACACACGGATCAAAGCAGGCAATCAATCCTGACATCGAGTTTTGTATCGACGAAAACCTCTGAAAACTATGGCCAGCCTAATTGGAAAACCTTTGAAATGGCCCTACAAAACTTTTTTATAATATTGCTACTGTTCGGCAGCCTTCGAACGTCCGGCAGGCACTCGCAATTTCATGAACGTTGTAATTGAGGACCTATCTGCAAAAAGGGCGCGTGTTTGTCGGACGCCCTTTTTGCGGAGACCTCTATTTCTGTGTGTTTCGGATCATAAACTATCTTTTATGAATTTTTTTTCTTTTTTTAAACCCATGATGTTTTCATATCTGCGAAAAAGGCGTCCGCTGTCTGGCTCAAAGGATCAGTGACGAGATTCAGCTTTTTAGACAGCTTTTGTGGCTCAGAAGATTTCAAAATTAGGCTCAAAATAGGCAGAAGCACGTGGTTCTAAGTTACTTGTTTTTCTTGTTGTCTCCGTAAGTTTTCAAGGACACCTGCAGGTACTCCAAGGCCTCACAGTTATGTAAGTTACCCAAAGAAATTGTGGAACTCGTCTAAAAACGCGAGCAAGCGCGACATCATCGTTGGCAGCACACTCTCAACCCTGAGCGTAAAAAACGCACACGAGGGGTGGTAGAGAACCTGTTTTATGGATCACGTGAGATCTGAAAAATATATGACGTCACAAGCCTGACCTATCACGTCATCAAATTGTGACGTCATATGCTTGGTCTCTGGAGCTATATACGAAAGAACGCTTTACCGTTCTCACGAATTTTCGTGTTGGTAGCGTCGCATCGATACTCGCAGCCAGGTTTGGTTGTCTGCATGTGTCATAAGGTGGATAAGAGAAGTAGATAGTTGTCAATTGATTTCACGTCTTGTACGTGCGTTAAGATATCGGGAAAACGGAATGCCAGAAAGACTTGAGCACCGGTAAACGATCAGCCAACATTCTTACATTATTATATGATAGGAGAAGGTCTCAGAAAAACTCACGGGTTCTTTAACAGTGGAGGGCTGGCATGGAACCTGTTTGGTGCGTGGGATCTGAAAAATGTTGACGTACGAGATCTATGACCTAAGAAAATAAGACAACGGCCAATTCCACCAACTCAAACAGAATTTTTATTTAAAACTCTGACGTTTCGTTCAAGTCACTGGACTTCATCACGAGTAAACATAAACTTTCTGTTTACTCTTGATGAAGTCCGGTAACTTGGACGAAACGTCAGTGTTTTAAATAAAAATTCTGTTTGAGTTGGTGGAATTAGCCGTTGTCTTATTTTCTGAGATCTATGACGTCATCAAATTGTGACATCGAGGACTTAGAATACCTTAGCAGGACGTTGTGAGTGTTACGGTTTTTGAAGCGTTGCATATCTGAGTTATTGAAGGGGCTGAGTCAATTGGTGTATGAAAAATTGTAGTTACTTGAAGGGGGTATCTTTCAAGCTATATATACCGAATACCGAGTTATATATGATAGAAGGTGCGCTTGGAAAATTGTCGACCTCCGAGCTTTGTCGACGGCCGTACGGGTGGAGGACAGAGTACATTTTCTCCGAACGCCCCCCTCCCCCTCCGACAAAACAGGTTCCCTGATAAAATTTCGACCTCCAACCTATATATTATTGGAGGGGACTTATAAATACGTGGGACATAGAAAAAATTCCGAACGCTCGTTTTAACTCGCCCTCTCGAGGAAGTCGAATGTACCATAAATCAATTGATAGAAACTCTGAATCTTCATGAAGTGAAAAACAGGGAGGGTCTCTTTCTGTCGATCGATTGATCCTGGAATTCAAAAAGAACTCTATCTGTTCATTATCTAACTTGATCAAAATTTGTATTTGTTTTTTAGAACTGTGATCAACGGTCATTTTCCTAGAAATGCCAATTTATTTGATTTATTATAATTAATATGTACTTATAGATTAGCAATCATAAATTGAACTCAAGTTTGTATTCTAGGATGACCCGCATTGATGAAAATATTTCTAAAAGATCTTGAACACCTCGAAAAATTAATAATCGTCATAATATTTTACTTCATTTGAGCTCAAGTTATAGGCTAGTAAACTAAGGAATGGCGTTCCGTCATTTTTTTGACCCAAATTAGCACGAGAGCGGAACACAAAAAAATCGTCCGGTCCCGTGCCGTAAGATACGTAAAAGAAATACGGTATTAACATCGACGACATTTTTACTTGGCAATTTATCATCCATTGGCGGTAAGGGACTTTGGGTGATTGGTGTTCGAAAAGCACTTTCTTATTTGTGCATTCGATCGAGTTCTCATCGTATGATAGGACCGAATATTTGTCCAAGATTTGCTCAGAATTCAGTACCGAAGAACAGATTTGAGTGAGTTTTCTTTGGCTCAATTTGCAAACCGGATCATCTTTCGCTTCCTCGCCTGTACATATGGAAGTAATTATCTGTATAAATATCGATCTTACGACTAACGTGAAGTATACTTTTATGTTCTTTAATTTTGTATTTTCACCTAAAAATCACTATTTATACATATACTGTCATAAAATCATGTTTGGGCTGTCAAAGGTGGCGTTGACACCGGTAGGAAAGGTGGGGAATAATCCCCAACAATTGCATCAAGTTTCCACTGTACAACACTTTTCTCTCTTTATTTTCCTAATATGACTGGACTTCGGTCTTATTCATAGGTTTCAATATCTTCTCAGAAAGGACCTTCAAGTTGCAAGTTTGGAAACCAAAAACCAAACACCTTGATTTTATGCTTTAAATGAGGTTTATTTTTAAAGGAGAAACTAAGATTGAGGTCATGAGGGTACAGGAGAAAAGGTGGAATGTCCCAAATTAACAATTTAGAAAATTGTATCTTTTGCGCCCCTTAGAAGATTCCGTTTTTCCAGCTCATTCTTTCTGAACATTCCCGCTTCTCCCCCTGTACCCTTCAATTACCATCTCACGTAGGTCAATGGGGCTGTAGAAGATTCGACCTTGCAGAGTAGAAAATTAAAATTTTCGAAACTTATATTTATAAATCAGTTTTCAGATTATCCCTCACTTGTATTTGTTCGTCGATGTTGTAAATAAAGTCGTTCGAGTTCTGTTTTTCGGTTCTGTAGAACGCGAGCAGGTTGTACAGCTACAAACCATGATCTAACCTTTTTGATATTTTCATCGTACATAAAGACAAAACGACACGGAACGTACTCCGCCTTTTCAGAGTTGTCCAGATTAATATTGTACTCTTCAGAAAGAAGAATTTTAGTCCGATCTTCCGCTTCCATGTGTAAAGCAATACATCTGAAGCTATTCTCTTCTACTTCCTTTTGAAGTTTTTCTACGTAAATACGTTGTTTTTCATAAGGATAGGTAAACGGCTTCTCCACAGATGAATCGTCCTTGTTTTCTGCCGTTTTTTGCGACGATAACTGCGCGATTTTTATGAAACTGAGAGACGATAAGAAGTTCCGTTTCGGCATTCTGACTGGTTCTATTTGTAGTTTCCAAAAAACAGCGCTTTGGAGTACGTTTTTGCATATACGATCTTTTATATGAGGATCCGAAATGTTCTCCGATTGTTCTTCTGATTTTGGATTAAATTAAGGATAAAAATTGATACATTAATTATGTGAAAAATAGAGAATTTATTTTGCTAAGAGTTGTCGAAATTTCGTTGGCGGTTCGTTGACTTCTCTTTGAATACAAATTTAGTATGAAATGAAAATTCGATGATGAAGTGAATTGTCTGAAAATAAATCAATTTATTTTTCTTTCTTTCTTATCAAATCAATCTTTCTCTCATGACAAATCGTATCAATCAAACCTGAAAGACTTGAAAAACGAGATTGAGCAAAATGATTCTATCGAGTGGAATTTAAATACATAGGTAATGTAGATTTTTTCTCAACATTTGAATTACAATAAAGTCCTTACTTGTATTAATCTTCCGAACGTTCAGAAATAGTTGCTCGAGATTCTCAATTTTAGGGACAACTTTGAGGAGTTGAGTCAGCTCTCGCTGGGCATAAAATATGCGTATTTGCAAAGAGAAAACGAAAATCAGAGAGTATAAATTGAATGCACGTAACAAAATCATTTCGGGATACTTTCACGTATAGATTTTTCCCTGTTTATAATACGAATGAAGATGGGTCTGTTTCCCGGGAGGAGAGTGGAGAACAGTTATAAATTTATAAACCAAACTGATCCAAGAAAGCTGTACAAATTCATAATTCTCGTCACACTGTCGAAACTAAAATATAACGCACGCATTTTGCTGTGTAATTTCGAGTTTTCGTGGTTTATATTCGAGAATGTGTTTGCGAAGAGGACAAATCTCGAAAAACCTAAATTTTGTACCCGCGAAAGGTCTAGAGGTCAAACTCGAGAAGAACTGTTTCAGATTCTTCTTCAGTTCTGTGTCGCCATACTGTATTTCCTGTTTCTTGAAAAAAATTATTATTATTCAACATTTTAGCTATTGAGAGGAGGGAAGGGGGAGGGTGAGAGAGACTTTATCCGTGCAATCTGACTGTTGAAGCTTGTAAACACCGTGGGATCTTTTTGCCTGCTGAAGAAGCGACGAACAGAAGACTGAAAGAGATTCTACCCGCTCTTTTCTTGGGGTGCCATACGCTACTCAACCCTTCGGTGATCCCTATCTCACTCGTCCACGTAGTTTTCCGGTCTGCGCCAATCGGAAAATGGTTTCTTGCGTCTTTCATCGCAGACTATTGACGCATATTCTTAAGCTATGAGAATTTGATAAGGTAAATGGACCCACTTGTCACTCTCCTCGAGACGGACACGTATCAAAGTAGAGAAGTAGAACAGAGCGATCAATATGAAGCTCTAAACCGTTGGTCGGGGAGGTCATTAACCTACTTGATTTTTCCATTGCCACCAGGAAATGGTGCCCAAAGCTTGGCTTTGAGTTAAACAAGCGATTGATAATAGTAACAGTCTTTATTTATTTAGCGGGCGCCCTCTCTAGCAATCTAAAATAGACTGTGAAAGTCTAGTAATCAATGTAGTGTTTTGCTACATTTGAGCTCAAGTTATAGACATACAGCTTAGGTGTATAACGATAATCTAGAGTACGAAACACAAAAAAGTTATCCGGTCCAGTACCGTAAGATATGTAAAAACGGTATGTTTCGGACAAGATTGATTTCATTTTCGACTGGCAATTGATCATCCATTCTCGGTAAGGTACTTTAGTAGATTGGTGTCGGAAAAACACGTCGTTTTTCGTGCATCCGATGTGGTCCTCGTCATATGACAGGATCGAATATTCGCGCGAAATTTTTTTGGAATTTAGTACCGACGAGCAGATTTTGGTGAGTTTTCTTTGGCTCAATTTGCAAACTGGATCATCTTTTGCATGGTGCTCTGTGTAAACGTGATATAGATGGAATTTAATCATACTATCATTATAGGACTACCAAGGCTGTAGGGATGAATTATTGCTCGGATATTCAATCTAGTAAAACTTGGAGATTCACGAAGAGGAAGAATAGGGATCCCCTCGGAATGTCTCCTGAAAATATATTGTACACCGAAGAGACGAGTCGAAGTTCAGTTAGGTTTAAAAAGACGGTTAGCAAATCTAATCATCAGAAGTTGGACTATAAGTCCTTGAGACACTCTTTGTAGCTCTCTTTATACCGTACAGTAATTATTATTTTCTCACTTGTATTTTGTCGCCGAGATTCTAAATAAAGTCGATCGAGTTTCCTTCCTCGGTTCACTAGGACGTCAGCAGGTTTTACAGCTAAAAACCAAGGTCTAACTTTCTCGATATTTTCATCGTACATGAAGACGAAACGACCCGGAACATATTCCTGATTTTTGGATTTTTCGAGATTTATGTCGTACTCTTCGGAAAGAAATATTCTGGTTTCACTCTGCGTATTCATGTATGATGCGACACATCTAAAGCTATTCTCTTCTACCTCGTCTCGAATTTTCTCTACATAAAATTGTCGTTTTTCGTAAGGAAATGTAAACGATTTCTCAGATGGTGTGTTGTCCTTATCCTCTATTCTGTCTCGGGACAAGTTTTCGATACTTTTGGAACTTCGAAAAGATGCGAGTCTTTTGAAACTGCGAGAGGACGCGATTCTCTTCAAACTGCGGGAAGATAGCAAGTTCCATTTATTCATTTCGACGGGTTCTATTTGTAGTCTCCAAAAAACAGCGCTTTTGAGTATGTTTTTGCATATGCGATCTTTGATGTGAGGATCCAAAATATTCTCCGATTGTTCTTTTTCTATTATTGAATCGAATCAAGGGTAGAAATTAGTATTGTTCAAATTTCACATCGGTTAAAGTTGTCAAAATTTTCAAGGAGGGTCCTTGTACGAGTACCAGTTTTGTAAAGGGAATAATATTATAGTATGAACTGAGCGAAACGTATGACGATGAGTTGGTAAATTTGTCTTGCTTCTCATATTTTTATTTTCTCTAGACCATTCTTAATATTATGGTTCTTTTTTTTTTTTTTAATCAAAATCAGTTTTGCTTCCTCGAAGAACCGTGTCAATCAGCCGTCAAGGCTTTGATCAAAGAGAAATTTAAATTTGCGTACATAGTTTCTTTCTCGACAAATAAAAAATTCCTTACTTGCATTAGTTTTTCGAACGTTCAGAAACAATTGCTCGAGATTTTCAATTTGAGGAACAACTTTCAGGTACTTAGTTGGCTCTCGTTGAGCATTTGATATCTTCGCAGAGAAGAGGAAAATCAAAGAGCATAAATTGAATACAAGTAAAAAAGTCATTTTTGGGTATCCTCTAGAATGAATTTTCTACGTATATGAAAAACTGGGCGAACTATTCTAGAGAACGGAGAATATCCTAACCAAACTTGTACCGGAAAGCTGAACAAATTGTTGATCGACATCGCGGTCTTTATAGTGAAAATGAAACACATGAATTTCGTTTTATATCATCAAATTTATAGCAGGACGAAATAAATAATTCAAGGCTAGAGTTTAAAATTTCGAAAAACCTGAATTCCGTTTAAGAGTGATGTTAGATCTTAACGAGAAAGGCCAGGAGCAGATAAACGTATAGCGCAAAAGTGGTGAGAGTAGATAAATTTATAAACAAAGTGGTATCAGGAAGCTGTATAAATTGATGATTGACGTTGCAGTTCGCATGATAAAAATAAAACACATGAATTTTGTTGTTTATCACCAAATTTATAGCAAGACGAAATAAATAATTATTGCAAGCTGGAGTTAACATTAATTTAAAAAATCTGAATCTGCCCAAGAGTGGTATTAGGTCTAAGCGAGGAAGGTCAGGAGCAGAAAAATGTATGATGTTCGTCACTAGTGCCTTGACATACCTTTGGGACCTTCGAACTCTAACAACAGGGAACCTGTTCTATGAAGGATTATTGCGAAAAATTTGCCGTGCCCCGTGTGATGTCCAACCGAAATGAAAATGGTCCAAGTCCAACAATTTTCGCAAAAATCGAACCATAATATATGATAGGAGATAGACTTGGGTAAATTTCAAACTCCGATTTATTCATCCCTTAGCGAACACCTCTAAATAAGGGACACTTTTTCCTTAATTTTGCACACTTTTTCTCGTTTTCATGCTCAATTTTCCGATTCAAATGAATAAATTAGCGTGCAGTCAAATCAACTTGCCTTATTTGAAGTGAGGTGTGCGAGTGTTCACAATGCATGAAATTCTCTCGTCGGTCCAGTTTCTCTAATCGATAAAGTTTAATTTGGCGTCTCCACCACTCAAATAAAACACAAAAATATTGTTTAAAAAGTATAGAAAAATTTAGAAAAATTGAAAAAAAAGTATTAATTTTTTATATTTTTTGTGTTTTTTTTTAATAATATTTTTGTGTTTTATTTCAGTGGAAGAAAAGCCAAATTAAACTTCAGTGATTAACAAAATTTAATACCCTACCACGGAAAAAATCGTTTTATTTTTTCATTTCATTTAATACTATGATTTTTTAGGCTAAGTCACTGGGTCTAGTATTGGGGCTTTGAAAATTTCCAACTTCCTAGCGATACAAACAATAATTAGTTTTAAAAAATATGTGTCTCTCCCGAACAATGGATCTTTATAGCATATGAAAAGGGCCCACTTGGTTGATCATAATTTTTTCTTAAAATTGCAAAAGTTTGTATGTAGGTCCAAATTGTGATTTTTTGTATTTTGATGTATCATTGTATAAAGATACCTCAGCTTTCCAGTAGTAAGATTCTTTTCATGAGATAAAACTTATAAATTGAACAAAATCAAGAGAAAGTGAGATCTTCATGTTTTGTTCTGTGACACTTTGTAATTTCTTCATCTGTGACAAAAAAACTTTGAAATACTGTAACTCATCATCTACTGGATCAATTTTCATTTTTTTTTTTAATTTGACTCTTACACTCCAGTAATTAATATAAACTTATTATTCTTCATTCCAGAATGTTTTTTTCTCAAGAAAATCAAATTTTTCCAGAAGTCTAAACACTTCACATAAACCTTACCGAACATTGTAAACCAACGTAATGCAATTTTTATTAGCCAATTCCGTAAACAGAGGTGTCAAGCAAATGCTGATTGACTTAAAACTAGCTTTTAGTTTCTTGCTTTACCGACGATTGGCTGAAAACTTGGCTATTGCTTTTTTGTCATTTTATTGGCTACTGAACGATTCGTTAATAGCTTAACTCCGGAACAGAATGATGAAACTTTGGAGCGGAATGAACCATAAATGTTAACTCCTTTGACTATATACTTCTTATGGACTGAGCTAAGACGACGTTTACTTTACCCGTGGAAAGATATGATGAAAAATAAGATGCGGAGGACTCAAAATAGGTGACGCAGTTGATTGCGGATCGAGAAGAAGCTGTTAATCCTCCGCGCACTCACCAGCGCTGCCTAGGTTGGAGCTCTCCGCACGCTATACAATATTTCCACGCTCGTTTAACATTGCAGTATTATGGTCAACGCTGAGTCCATAAGAGATATATAGTTAAAGGTCAACTCCGAAGCTAAATGATAAAACTCCGGAGCGGAATGAACTGTTCTGGAGCGGAATAAACTATGAATCTCAACTCCGGAGCTGAATGATACAACTTTGGAGCGGAATGAACCGTTCCGGAGCGGATTAACCATAAATCTCAGCTTCGGAGCTAAACTGAAGTCGAAAAAAATAAGTGAAAAGCAGCTATCAGTATTTGCTTTTGATTGGCTAACGGCTGAATGAAAAAATCATTGATTGGCTTTCGATTAGTTTAAAAGCCAATCAAAGATTGGATGCTTCTGCGTTTTAGCGATTAATGGCTTTTGCTTGAAACCCTCTGTCCGTAAAAACCCGATTATCCAATTTTCAACTTCAATACCACTTTCCTGACATGAATTCTGGACGTAACAATTTCGAGAAGGTGTTGTTGGACTCAGAATCTCATCTGCTACTCCATACCGACCAAGGGGGCCCTTTTCATATGCACGTATACAATTATTCGCTTTAGAGCCAGGTTTAAT
Organism: Aspidiotus rigidus; assembly: GCA_035079385.1. Taxonomy (NCBI): domain Eukaryota; kingdom Metazoa; phylum Arthropoda; class Insecta; order Hemiptera; family Diaspididae; genus Aspidiotus; species Aspidiotus rigidus. The sequence continues at coordinate 337,933 of JAVHKY010000041.1, read as the reverse complement.
AAAATTTATAGTTTTACCGATGAAAGGCTAATACTGAGAGTAATAGTCTACTACATTTGAGCTCAAGTTATGAAGATACACTTTAGTTATTTCTTTGTCATGGGATATATCGTGAGTACGGAACACGAAAAAGTTATCCGGTCCGGTACCGTTGGATACGTAAAAACGGTACGTATTGAACGTTGTGACCATTTTTATTTGGCAATTTATCAACCATTCAGATTGAGGCTTTGACGAATGGTGATCTAAAAACACAGTTTGTTCCTCGCAATTAATTTGGCTTTCATCGTATGACTCCATTGAATAGTGTCCCAAGATTTCCTCCGAATTCAGTACTGACGAGCATATTTGAGTTGCTCTTCTCGGGGTCACGCTGCATATTGAGTTATCAAATGCATCCTGCGCTGTATAAATGTGAAATGAATATTTGATTGTATTAATAGGCATATACAAAGCTATCGAGACGGCTATTATGACCTCGGCTCGTTCAATTATTCCGACGAAGGAAGGAAGACCAGGGATGAATTTTTGTAATTTGTTACCTTAGGACGATAGGTGCTGCCCTCCTAGACTACTTGACACTACCCCTCTAGATCTCACTATTTTTTTCCCGAGTGTAAATGGACCAGTCGTCGTCAGCCACCTTTAAATTTGTTGATCTGGTGGGAACTTGACGTAGAAGTTTGTAACGACAAGTGTTCAGAAAGTAAGTCAATCACTCAGTAGAACCGATGGCGTGGTGACGATACTTTTTTGCTTCCTAGAAAATCACCCGGAAATTGAAGACTCCTCTCCATCTCCGATTGTAGTTTTATCATGATATGTAGGAAGAGTATTGAACTACTGATGAATGAGAGACTCAGAAAAACATGATCAAAATATACGGTGCAGAGTGGTATTTTTAACACCTTTTGAAATCATTTCTCACTTGTAATTTTCTTCCGAGATTCCAAATAAAGTCGTTCGAGTTCGCCCTTCTTTCGCTCTAGAACGTGAGCAGGTTGTGCAGCTACAAACCACGGTACAGCCCTTTCTAGATGTTCGTTGAACATAAAGACAAAACGACCAGGAAGGTATACCGCTTCTTTGGATTTGTCAAGATTTATATTGTACTCTTCAGAAAGAAATATTTTGGTTTGCCACCCCATATCGCCAAGTATTGCAATGCATCTGAAACTATTCACTTCTACGTTGTCTCGAATCTTTTCTACGTAGAAGCGTCGTTTCTTGGAGGGAAATGTAAACGGATCCTCGATCGACGTGGCGTTCTCGTTTTCCGCCATTTTTTGCGACAAGTACTTGGTTTTTTCGGAATTCCAAAAAGATAACCTTTTCCATTCGCTCATTGTGACAGGTTTTATTTGCGATTTCCAAAAAGCGATGCTTTGGAGTACGTTTCTGCATATGTGATCTTTAATACTAGGATCCGAAATATTCTCTGATTGTTCTTGTTCTAATTTTGGATTGCATAATGGGTGGAGATTAATATTTAAGAATTAGGTAACTACGTTGACAATGGTTGTTGAAAAATTCCTCAGTGAAGACAAGAATATGTGCTGATGTAGTGAATTGGTTGCTCTTAAACATTCGTCCACTCATTCTGTAGGCTGTTCTCTTCTCTTTCCATCCATAAACATCCTCAATTCCACTCAATGAAAACCTCGGAGCCCTTTACAGCAGGTTGCCTCTGCCAATAAGACTGTAGTACTCGTAATTTGATCGACTAGAATCCAAATATGACGTAGGTTTTTATGAGGAATAATATCTTACTTGAATGTGTTTCCCGAACGTCCAGGAATAATTTCTCGAGGTTTTCAATTTTAGGAACAACTTTTAGGTATTCAGTCGGCTCTCGCTGGGCGTATAATATCTTCGAAAAGAAGACGAAAATCAAAGAACATAAATTGAATCCACGCGACGGAATCATTTCAGGATGCCTTCAAATATAAATTTTCCACGTGTACAAAAGAAAAGTATTTTATAGAATGAGGAAAACCTTGATATCGTTGATGTTGGTAGTAGATAAACTCGTAAACCACGCTAACCTAAGAAAGCTGTACAAATTCACACTCAACATCACTCGTAGAAAACACAAATTTCGCTATATATCTTCGACTTTTCATGGCCTAAATTCCAAAACGTTCGGTTCCCAGCAATACAAAATTATGGGAGGGCAAGAGTATGAAATTTTGGAGAACCCGAATTCTGTCGGCAAGAGATTTTAGGTCTGAACGAGAGAGGTTACGAACAGACTTTCTTTGTAGCAGATTGTAATTCCTTAGGTGCTCACAGAAGGAGGAGGACTTGAAGAATTTCCGATCCCCACGAGCTATATGTATGGATAAGGAGTGACACCTGAAAAAATCTTGACATTTGAGCTATAAGATGGAGGGAGAAGGGGAAGTACTTGAAAAAATGATATGATTCTGTTTTCTTGAAGATGGGCTGGGCCTCTGACCTAGTAATCTCTTCTATCAAATCTATCGTAAGTACGGAACACAAAGAAGGGGGCATCGCCCCCATCTGCCGTCCTCCTGGTCCTCAGCGATTGTAAAGTCCAAGTCGATTACCAATTTGAAACGCGTATAGTCAAGCTTTGGTTCTTCTGAACAAAAATAGTTTCCATAAAAGATGTACCGGTATTTCGAATTTTTATTGATTAATAATTCGCTAACACACAAATTAGTCGATTAGCGTAGTCAACAATGACTTAATCATCCATGTAATATTTTACCACATTCGAACTCAAGTTGTGGATGTAAAAGTCGTCAATTTCCGGACCGAAAAACCATACGTAAGTACGGAACACAAAAAAGTTATCCGGCCCTGTACCGTAAGATACGTAATAGTTGTGCGTCTCAGTCGCTCTCATTTTCAACTGACAATTTATCATCCACTCGAAGTGAGGAACTTTTTTTGATTTGTGGTCGAAAAACACACTTTGTCGTTGGCATTTGATTTCGTCCTCATGGTACGACTTCACCGAATTGTACTTCATTAAGTTTTTCGAATTCAATACCGACGAGCAGATTTGAATGAGTTGCCTTTGGCTCAACTTACAAATTGAATCATCTGCTGCATGTGGCGCTGTAAAGGTAGAACAGTTACAAGTACAAAACTAACGAGAGTGGAGCAATTTTTCAAACCCCGATACCTCGAAAAATCGAGAGATCTCAAGAAGTGCTGGATTTTCATTTATCAATTTCGGTTGATACCCTGGTAACAAATCCTTCTCGTGGAACGGGAGCGTTCATTTCACGTGATCTAGACCTTAAATTTGCTTGGAGGAAGACAATCCCTTATATGTAATCAAACCCACAGAACTTCCCAGGAATTGTGCATCATCAGGGCACTGGTAAAGCGAAAATTTTTTGCATGGTATTAGATGAAATTTATTTAAATTATTTCTTACTCGTATTCGCTCGCCGGGATTCTAAGTAAAGTCGTCGAACTCTACTCGCTCGTGGTTCGAGAACTTTAGCAGGTGCTATAGCCACAGAACAAGGTGTAAATTTGTTGTGATTTTCATCGTCCATGAAAACAAAACGACCAGGAAGGTATTCGGTATTTTCGGACGAGTCGAGATTCATATTGTATTCCTCGGAAAGAAATATTTTGGTTCGCCACATTTTATTTTTGTATAACGCGATACACCTGAAACCATTCTCTTCTACTTCGTCGTCGATGGTTTTAACGTGAATGTGTTGTTTTTCAGAGGGAAACTCGAGTGGCTTCTCTAGTGTTGTCTTAGGGTCTCCGTTTTCTATCTTTGTGCCCGACGAGTCTGCTTCGGTTTTGCGAAAACTCGAGGAAGACAGGGACTCCTTTTGACTCGATTTAGCGGCTCTTATTTTCAGGTCCCAAAACACGCTACTTTTCAGTATGCTCTTGCATATACGATATTTGACATAAGGGTCTGAAATTTTCTCCGGTTGTTTGCGGTCTAATTTTAAAACAAATTGACGTAGTAATCAGAATGATAACTTGTCGAGATATTATCTGCTGATTTTTCTTTCAATACCAAAAATAGAAAATAAAAAGATCCACCCTCAAGTGTGTTTAACCTAAGTGAATCTGACAATTTGAAGCGTGAGAGTCGTAGCTAAGCTCATGTTCTAGAGGAGAGAGCTGTAAATTTTTCTAGTTCCCAAAGTGGGAAAGGTCACTCACTATGCACGATGCCATCACCTTGGGACGTCATCAGAAAAATATGTTAATCAAAATGTCTCTTCGTTTTTAAAGTAGGTAAAGCTTATTCAATAGATCATAACGTTATTCAAGAAACGTTCTAAATTTTTCTTAGTCCTTGAAATAGGTCAAGGTAACTCGATAGGTCATGACGTCATCAGAGAATATTACTGGAAATTTTTTCTCGTCCCTGATGTAGGTCAAAGTCACTCAATAGGTCATGCCTTCATCAGAAAACATCAAAATCGGTCAAGGTTACTCAATAGGTCATGACGTCATCTGCTCGTGAAGTCATCAGAGAACGTTACAGGAAATTTTTTTCTAAACTCTAATGTGAATCATGACGTCATCAGGAAATAATACTCAAAATTCCTCCAAATCCTTGAAGTAAATTAAGGTTATTTAGACAGTAGATCAAAGTTACGCAATAAGTTATGACTTCATAAGAAAACGTTGTTCTAAATCCTTCCTAGTCTTTGAAGTAGGTCAAGGTTATTGAGTAGATCATGAAGACATCAGCTTGTGACGTTATCAGAAAATTTTACTCGAAATTTCTTCCAACCCCTAAAGTAAATCAAGGCTACTTGGTAGATTATGACGTCATTAACTCGTGACGTCATTAGAAAACATTATTCGAAAGATTTCCTCACTCTTAAAGTAAGTCAAGATTACTCAATAGGCCATGACGTCATCAGGAAATATTACTCGAAATTATTCCTTGTTCCTGAAATGGATCTAGTTCGCTCAATAGGTCATGACGTCATCAAAAGGTGTCATTCAAAATGTCTCCTAGTCCCTAAAGTAGATGAAAGTTGGTCAATAAGTTATGACGTCATTAGGAAATGATGCTTGAAATTTTTCCTTGTCCCTGAAATAGGTCAAGGTCGCTCAATAGGTCATGACGTCATGAGCTCGTGACGTCATCAAAAGATGTCATTCAAAATGTCTCGTAGTCCCTAAAGTAGATGAAAGTTACTCAATAAGTTATGACGTCATCAGAAAATGTTGCTCGAAATTTTTCCTTGTCCCTGAAATGGGTCAACGTCGCTCAATAGGTCATGACATCATGAGCTCGTGACGTCATCAAAAGATGTCATTCAAAATGTCTCCTAGTCCCTAAAGTAGATGAAAGTTGGTCAATAAGTTATGACGTCATCAGAAACTGTTGCTCGAAATTTTCCCTTGTCCCTGAAATAGGTCAAGGTCGCTCAATAGATCATGACGTCATGAGCTCGTGACGTCATCAAATGATGTCATTCAAAATGTCTCCTAGTCCCTAAAGTAGATGAAAGTTACTCAATAAGTTATTGTCCCTGAAATGGGTCAAGGTCGTTCAATTGGTCATGACGTCATCAAAAGAAGTCATTCAAAATGTCTCCTAGTCCCTAAAGTAGATGAAAGTTACTCAAAAAGTTATGACGTCATCAGAAAATGTTGTTCGAAATTTTTCCTTGTCCCTGAAATAGGTCAAGGTCGCTCAATAGGTCATGACGTCATGAGCTCGTGACGTCATCAAAAGATGTCATTCAAAATGTCTCCTAGTCCCTAAAGTAGATGAAAGTTACTCAATAAGTTATGACGCCATCAGAAAATTTTTTGAATTCTTCCTAGTCCTTGGAGTAGGTCAAGGTTACTGAATAGGTCATGATGACATCAGCTCGTGACGTTATCAGAAAATTTTACTCAAAATTTCTTTCACCCCCCATAGTAAATCAAGGTTACTCGGTAGATTATAACATCAATAGTTCGTCATGTCTCTAGAAAACATTATTTGAAAGATTTCTCAATTCCTAAAGTAGGTCAAGGTTACTCAAAAGGTCGAAATTTTTCCTTGTCCTTGAAATAGGTCAAGGTCGCTCAATAGGTCACGACGTCATAAGCCTGTGACGTCATCAAAAGACGTCTCTCAAAATGTTTCCTACTCCCTACAGTAGATGAAAGTTACTCAATAAGTTATGACGCCATCAGAAAACGTTTCAAATTCTTCCTAATCTTTTAAGTAGGTCAAGGTTATTCAATAGATCATGATGACATCAGCTTGTGACCTTATCAAAAAATGTTACTCAAAATTTCTTCCAACCCCTAAACTCCTAAAGTAAATCAAGGTTCCTCGGGAGGTTATGACGTCATTAGAAAACATTATCTCAAAGATTTCCTAGTTCTCAAAGTAGGTCAAGGTTACTAAATAGTTTTTGCCGTCATCAGCTTGTGGCGTCTGTAGAAAATGTTACTCAAAATTTTTCTCTGTCCCTCTAATAAATCAAGGTCGCTCAATAAGTTATGACGTCATCAACAAATGTCACTCAAAATTTCTCCTAGTCCCTAGAGTAGATCAAACTTACTCAATAAGTTATCCCTCCATCAGAAAACGTTATTCTCAATTCCTTCTTGTCCTTTAAGTAGGTTAAGGTTACTCAATATAGGTCATGACGACATCAGCTCGTGAAATCATCGGAAAACATTACTGGAAATTTTTTCTGCTTCCTGAAATAGGTGCAGGTCACTGAATAGGTCAAGACGTCATCCGCTGGTGACGTCATATAAAAAGGTCACTCGAAATTTCTCCTATTCTCCAAAGTAGGTCAAGGTCACTAAATAGGCCATAACTTCATCAGTAAATGTTATATTTTTTCGTCACGCTAATTTCTGAGTAGACTTCTGTCTTAACGCGTGTGCATTGTCAATCCTCCTCTCCCCCCCCCCCTTGGCTTCAATACAGTGAGAGAAAATAAACAAAGAATATTTTTGGCAGCAGGGTCCATTGTGCAAATTGCAACCACTTTGTCACAACTTTTTCGATCACCTACGAGTATCTTTTTTAATAAGCTGCATTCGTAATTTGTGAAGAATTGAAAAGAGACTCCTCGCCTTTGGTTCATCTTACTCGCAGATAATGGCTCCCTTTATCGAGCTCACTAAAATTGGATTACTCTGCGAAGACTTTCTCGCCAAATCTTCTCCTTTTTCTCCTTCTTTATTTTTCTTTCGATAATTAAGCGACGGTTCGAACAGCCTTATAATAGACTCAGCCTCTATATCAGTATGATTGTAGAAAACTATAGGAAACGATATCAAGCATATTTGGAAATTGAGATTTTCTCTCAATACCTGAATTACAGTCAAATCCTTACTTGGATTCGCCTCACGAACGTTCAGAAAAAATTGCTCGATATCTTTGAACTTCGGAACGACCTTTAGGTATACAGTTGGCTCTCGTTGAGCATGTGTCTCCAGAGAGAAAACCAAAATCAATGAACAGACATCTAGCACACGTAACGGGATCATTTGAAAGATACTTTGAGGTATAGATTTCCAATAAAAATGACAAAGTATTCTACAAGAAGGAATCTTTGTTGTTTTTCATGAGTCGTGTATCCCTACCTACATCTCTAGATATAAGTATAAAGTTAACAAACCAAGTCTGCGTTAGAAAGCTGTGCAAATTGTTTCGCGTGGTAGTCTCTAGAAAGAAACGAAACACCTGCGATTTGTCATAATTTAAGCGCTCAGGAGGTGGAATAGCTCGTATTTCTTCAAATGCAAAAAATTCTGTAGAAACTGACATCAGCGTTGAAGACACCCTTGTCTGAATGATGCGAGTTTCCTAAAACTATATACTCAGATAATAGGAACAAAAACTCGGGAGAGAAATCATTAATCTATTCGATTCAATTTCAATGTATCAACATGTGCTCTATTTATATAATAACGGCACCCTGAAATTAATCCGCCTCAGTCTGGTTTAATTACTTGGTCACATTTATCTGTACGTCGAACAACGGCCATGTGCGTAGACAATGTATTCAGTCTATAAGGTTGATGATGATGCTCATCCTCTTTCGTTATCAACCTTGGGAAAAAATGAAAGTATAATTCTTTCTTCGTCGTCTCTCTGGACTACATCAAACGACGTACAATCATTCCCATCATCATCCTGTTCGTCACCGCAGCCATGCAACCACGGTTTCTTTCTCTTTTTTTTTCTCTCATTTTTAATGGCGCGCGTGATTCTCAAACGCGCGGCGACCGCCACACAACCGAGTTCACAGTTTACGGTACAACATTAAGTCGCGACCTTTTTGTTTTCAATACTCCGGCTCTCTCACTGTCAACAAAATGATACAGTCCTCGGTGAATTGACATGACGACTCGACCTATCTGTCTATAATGCGTATGCGAGTTCTGTTTCTCTCTCGATCTACAAACGCGCTCCTTAAATGGCATTTTAATGTTACGGTCATTTACCCAATCCAAAAATCAATAATAGCCGTCTTCACAATCGAATCAATTTCCGTGTACGAGTTTATCCTCCGACATGTGCAGTCGATTCTCGGAGCGCTGGCTCGCGTTGATATATTTTGATCGTTGCCCACCACGGGCAGTGAAAAAAATCTCTCGAAAAGGACACCTTTCTCTTGTGCATCGTAATATAATCGATTTTAATTTGACGGTAAGAAAGAGGGAAAGTTTTATACTACACTTACAGTGTTTCGGCTAAATTATCTGAGTATGAAAGAATCCTCAGATGATGCAATTCTTATTTTTTTGTCATGTACGCTGCTCGACTTCAAATCGATCCCTAATTGACGAGGTCATTTTGTAGTCAAGTTCTTAAAATATTTTAATCAACCTGAAGTTGACTGCTCTGATGTCAATTCGATCAACAGCTCTTTTGGGCGGATGGATTTGTACTCGTAGTTTTCTGGTAAAGTGCAGTGCGGGGGTTGGCTTCATATCGACTTCAATCTGGAGTCGATTTAGAGTCGCTTTCCCTAAATTTTTTCATTAACCTGAGATCGACTCCTCGATTGAATCGATTTCAAATTTATTTGTAGTTTTCTGCTCAGGTACGTTGGTTGACTTCAAATGGGGCTAAAATCGACGTCAATCTGAAGTCGATTTTGAGTCAATTTCACCTGCAAATTTTTTGTACTGGCCAGAAATTGAGTGGATTTCGCTTCGATGTGACAGTGGTTGACTTCAAATCAACATTGAACTGTAGTCGACAGGTTCGGACTGGCTCGTTATGGGGCCCGTGGCGATTACTAAAATCCAGTTTCTTCCTCTTCAACAAAAAAATGACGATCAACCGGGGTGATGAAAATAACGGTCTTATCCATTTTTTTGGTTCATTTCTAGTTTTCAGCTGTATTACAAAATTTTTTTTGTAGGGGCCTTGACGGGCCCTTACTCTTTGTCGGGGCCCTAGTAATCGCGACTTCGCCACCCTGCTTAGTCCGAATCCGAGTCCACTTCATCAAATTTTTTTATCAACTACAAATCGTCCGCCTCTGTTGGGTTGATTCCATATTGATGTTTGTATGGTGAAAGACTTCAAACTTGTCTCTAATTGACGTCAACTTGAAGTCTGTTTCAGGTCAACTTCGTTAAATTTTTCTATCCACTTGATATTAACTACTCTGTTGTGTCAATTTCGAGTCGGTTTGTAGTTTTTTGTAATGTACGCTGGTTGACTTAAATCAGTCCCTCATCGACTTCAATTTCACGTCGGATTCTCCAAATATTTCTATCAATCTGAAACTGATTGTTTTGTTGATTCGATCAGAAGCTTTTTTGGGTAGATGGGTTTTTAGTTGTCTGGTGAAGTGCGATGGTTGACATCTAATCGACATCAATCTGGAGTCGATTATTTTGAGTCAACTTTCCTAAATTTTTTCTTCAATCTGAAATCACTGCTCTATTGAATTGAGTTCAAACTGATTTGTCGTTTTCCGCTCAGGTACGCCAATTGACTTCAAATCGGTCTGAAAACGACGTCAATCTGAAGTCGATTCTGAGTCAATTTCACAAAATTTTTTCAATGTCCAGAATTTGACTGCTTTCTGATGGGTCAATTTTGATTCAATGTGCAGTTTTTTGGTAATGTAAAGTAGTTGACTTCTGCAAATCAACTTCACTCTGGCGTCAATTTTGAGTCGACTTCACCAAATTTCTTATTGACTAGAAAGCGTCCGCTCTCTGTTGGGTTGATTTTGCATTGTCGTATGTTCGATAGCGAACTTAAAATTTATCTCTAATTAACGTCAATTTGGAGTCTGTTTTGAGTGGAGTGGACTTTTCCACATTTTTCTATCCACCTGAGATTGACTGCTCTATTGGGTCGGCCATTTGTAATTTTTTTGTAATGTACCCACTCGACTTCAATTTGACGTCAATTTGAAGTCACATTCGAGTCGAGATCAGCCTGAAATTGATTGCTCTGTTCGTTAGATCAACAGCTCTTTTCGGTACGGATTTGTAGTTGTGTGGTAAAGTGTAGTGGTTGACTTCCAGTCGATCATCATCACCATCCGTGACGTCATCAGCTTGAATTTGCGCGCGACGTCATCAGTTCATAATATCAACAACATTCTTCTCGTTAACAGGCGTATGTATGCCAAGCCTAGTTTGAAATTCTAGCCGGAGTATACCATGACGTCATCAGTGACCTTGACCAATGAGTCGGGTATCAGTCAAAACTCACGGGTTCTTTGGAAGACCTAATCGAGAGATGGCAAGGAACCTGTTTTATGGGGCATATGGGATTTGAAAAATGTAACTGTGACGTCACAAAGTTGACCTATGACGTGATCAGCTCGTGACGTCATCAGAGAACTTTACATGAAATTTATTTCTAGACTCTAATGTGAATCATGACGCCATCAGAAAATAGTACTCGAAATTCCTCCAAATCCTTGAAGTAAATTAAGGTTATTTAAAGAGTAGATCAAAGTTACTCAATAAGCTATGACGCCATCCGAAAACGTCAAGGTTACAGAATAGGTCATGAAGAAATCAGCTTGTGACATTATCAGAAAATGTTACTCAAAATTTTTTCCAGCCCCTAAAGTAAATCAGGGCTACTTGGTAGATTATGACGTCATTAGCTCGTGACTTCATCAGAAAACATTATTCGAAAGATTTCCTCGCTCTTAAAGTAGGTCAAGGTTACTCAATAGGTCATGACGTCATCAGCCCGTGACGTCATCGAAAGATATCACTGAAAATGTCTTCTAGTCCCTAAAGTAGATCAAAGTTACTCAATAAGTCATGATGTCATCAGAAAACGGTATTCTAGATTCTTACTAGTCCTTAAAATAGGTCATGGTTACTCAAAAGGCCATGACGACATCAGCTTATAACGTCATTGGAAAATATTACTCAGAATTTTTTCTAGTCCCTAATGTAGGTCAAAGTTACTCAATAAGTTATGACGCCATCAAAAAACGTTATTCTGAATTCTTTCCAGTCTTTGAAGTAGGTCAAGGTTACTCAATAGGTTATGACGTCATCAGCTTGTGACGTATCGGAAAACGTTACTTGAAATTTTTTCCAAACTCTAATGTGAATCATGACGTCATCAGAAAATGTTACTCGAAATTTTTCCTGACGTCATTAAATTGTGACGTCACAGGCCCGGACTTTAGAGCGGAACTTGGAAAAAACTGATCTATGACGTCACAAGACCAAACTGTGACGTCACAGGTCCGGCTCCCCCAAGCTATAGGTATATGATGGGATGGCGACTCAACCTAAACCATAATAGGCCTATTCTAGGGATGATAAATAGTTTAGTACACTGTATTCTAGGCCTAATTTAAGCCTAGTAACTTTAGACTAGACTAAACTATCTGCCAGACCTGAAGAACTCAGACTCGGACTCGCATATTTCTGGTTCCGGCTAAAGGTTCGAGATTTTGAAGGGGGGAGGAGTGGAGGGGAAAACTCGGACACCCAAACGTCAAAACAAAAACAACAAAATTCTGATTCAGTGTTTGAAAAAAATTTTTCGAATTTTTTCTTCTTAATAAATTTTCATAGAATACCTATGAACCGCGTAAGTCAAGGCTGTCGTTCATGAAATCAAAATATTTTCAGGATTTTGCTAGAAATTTCATGACTTTTTCAGCTCTTCCAGAAAAAACAAATATTCTGTTCAGAGTCTCTTACTCTTTCTCTCGAATTGCACATTTTTCAAAATTTATCACGAAGTCTCGGAATATTTGATCAAATTCCACGTTTTGATTGGACAACATTTTTGAGGACTTTTTTTTTCCAACTCCTTTCCATCAGATCGCACGCATCTCTCTTACAGCCTTGTTGTTACGTGGTCGAGACTGACGATGAGAATTCCTCGTTGAGAAATGGGCTACGGAACAGGTTCTCTCTTCTCTATATACTATCTGACTCAAATTTGTTAACTCGATCGGTAGATAGAAAAAAATTATTTCAAATTTACATAATATCCTCCGATACCTTCGATGATTCGATAGTCATTGTTCAAAATTTATGACATACCCAGGAATTTTTATGATCGGAGGATCTTATCGAGTGTGTGAGTACCTTGAAATAGAGGAGACGAGTTTTTGGCCAAGTCTCGTAAAAAGCTCGTAAAAAAATACCCGCGAAGTTAGAGAAAATTTGGTTTCGTTAAAAAGACGCGTAGTATCGACAAGGTTTATTCGCCTATGTGTAGAAGCAGGGCTATTTACATGCAAACTTCGCAATTGACCCCGCAGAGACGTTATTGTCGTATCGTACGCCGAAGAACGGGAGAGGAAAAATTATGCAAACGTCGGGCGAGTCGATAGATATTTCATTTTTCAGATTTATTTCTCACTTCTTCCTCGAGGCTTTTGAAAATTTCGCCTACTAATTGGGCCGATGAAAAGATTCCGATGTTTTTTAATTAACGCGATTTCAATGAAATTCGCAATTCCTAGGGAAAATCTTCGATCTTCAACGAGTGGAATCGAGATCACGAACAATTTGAAGAATATGCGAGTACCAAAATTACATCGTTGCCCCTCAGTAATTCTATTCTACAAATACATGAGATCTAGGTTTCATTGCACTTTGCTGCCTTAAATAAATGCAATAAATCTTTCCACGTACTGCGATAAATTATAATACGAGTATATAATTTGGCGTTCGGTAATTTCGGTGAAAAAATAATGTATACGTATCGAATTTACACGCGTCCAATGAGAGAATGCGGCGCAAGGTGAACGAGTAATGTCCATAGCTTTTCCACATTGATGAATTAATAAGAAGAAATTTACCGAAGATTTTGTTGGCATATGCCAAAATAAATAGACAGTTCGAACATTCGCCCTATAATCATTACATGTCCTATAGTCGAGTATGATTTGCGCGAAAGTTCGTAGGCAAGGATTCTTCGAGATAATAATGTTTCTATAGGGAGAGGAAAAACAATTATCCGGTAATACTGAATGGATTATCGTAGGCTACGACAATCTAATGCTATTTGCGAAATGGTAAATTGTGCGGCTTGTGAATATTGTATTATTAATCTTTTTCATTTTCTTTGTGCGTGTATGCTCTCGTATGTACGTGTACCCTTCTATAATACATCGATGCTGATAAATCATGCGATTTAATGAAATTTTAAAAGCGATGATATCATCGTAATTGTAGGATATTAAACGAGTTCGCGTTTCTTCACTTAATCACAGATAAAATCTGATTTTCACCACGTATATAATATTATATACGCGAGTATAGAAAAATATTATTATTTATTTCTACCGAGTAGTGTTTTCTAAACCAGAGGGGAGGGGGCAGTCTTAGGATCTATACCGGGAACAGTTATGACGCGGAAGCTTCTGTTCAGAATACTGTATTCTGTCCCTATATGAAAGGCGAGGATTACCGCGCGATGCAATCGTCAAAAAGAATAAGGTCGCATTTATCGTTCCATGCTTTTATAGTTCAAAGTATCGAGTTGATATCAATTTGTGCCGAGATTCATTAATAATAAAATACGATTACATCGTTAATTATGATTCGGTCGTTCGAAACCCGTTTCATCTATTCTTCTTTGCACCGGTATCTCCCTTCTTCTTCAATCTTCAATTACCACTCGACTTTTATCTGATCATCTTCGTGCATATGCGCGAGCGAGGTTTTCTATCGAATGCATTGTGTGTACAGATAGTGAATTCTGTATGCACGTTAATTATTCGTATATATATTAATATTCGTACAATATAAATAAATTACAGAATAAACGTGCGCGTTGGCCGCGCGATGAATTCGATGTCTTTGGCAAAAGCTATCATCATCGAGCAGGTGTCTTTTGTTTTCTACTATATGGGTGCAGTATTTTGTCTTTCCAACGCTGAGTGTTAATTAACGTCGATGACAATAATTTTTTCCGTCTATCTTTTAAATTGCATTTAGATTCTTATTCTGTATTCAGACTTATCTTCCGAGTACACGAAGTATGAGCGTCTGCGTGTTTGGACTTGAGAGTGTCATTCGTGAGTGCTGGCTACATTCCCCTAGTGAATACTATCTATTGGTGAAGGCTAATTGAAGGTACAAATTGAGAACCTTTATCTTCAACGGATTTTCGGTCTCTGGTGTAACATAATAGCCCACGTCCAATGTAAATCTCTCTCTTTTTACCCTGAAATGGTTGCGTTATCAAATTCGTGTCAACTCCCATTCTTAGTACGCTCAGGGCCCATATAATCACCCTAATACTCTTCATCAGAGGCTTATCTTCATATTTACGGGACTAGGGTGTTTCACCGAAAAATTTTTCCCCCAAAAAAATTCACCGATTAAGATTCACCTGCAGAAAGTTCCCCTACAGGTAATTCACCTAATAGAAGTAGTGGTTCACCAAGTTCACCGTGACGAAAGTTCACCGATAAAATTCGATTATATTTTTATTCATGAAGTTGATTAATCAGTTTAATTCAAATTTAATAATGATAGAAAATTACTTTAATAATTTTATTTTTGATATTATTTTATTTAATAAAATTTTATGTTATTTTTTATATTTTCAAGTATTATTTATTTTTATATTTTAAAAAATTTAATTTTGAAAAAAAAAATGAATAAAATAATTCAAATTATTATAATTTTTAAATAATAATTTTATTGAAATAAAAATTATTTATTAAAATTTTTAAACAAATTTCTAAATAAATAAATAAATTGATTTAATAAATTAAAAATCATAATTATAAATAACAAAATATAATTTTTAAATTTAATCTAATTAGTTCGATTTACAAATATTTTTAATTTAATTAAATAAATTTTCTTTATTATTATTATTTACTTAAATAATTTTATAAATAAAATTTGGTATATCAAAGCATCAAATAAAAGTCGAACAGCTGATTGAAAAAAAATAATTCTGTCGTCAGTGTGGGTAAACTCAAAAAAGGAAGATGAACATTCCTGACAGTGAAAAAAAAAAAACTGACCGGACCAATACTCACCTATGGTGCGCAAACTTGGGCTTTGACCAAAAAACAAGCAAACAGCTTACAAATTACGCAAAGACGTATGGAGAGAAGCATTCTGGGTGCAAAGATCAGTGACAAGATTAGAAATGAAAAAATTAGGGAGAAAACAGGTACAAGGGATATCATGGAAAGGGTGGGCAGTCTAAAAATTAAATACGCAGGGCACTTAGCTAGGAAAAACAACAACTCTTGGGCTAAAAGATTAACCGACTGGACTCCATTGGGAAACAAGAGGAAGAGGGGAAGACCGCCAACGAGATGGAGACAAAGCATAGAGGATAAGTATGGCATACTATGGGAAAGGGTCGCAAGAAATAGATTAATTTGGAAAAAGGTAGGGGAGGCCTATACTCGGGAATGGGCGTCCGATTAGGATACTTTATATGTGAATGTTATAACTATGCATGTATTATATAATTCGGAATAAAAGTCTATTATTATTATTAATAATAATAGAAAATTAATTCAATAATTTTATTTTTGATATTTTATTTAATAAAATTAAATTTTATGTTATTTTTTATATTTTCAAAAATAAAATAATAAAATAATTTAAATTATTATAATTTTTAAATAATCATTTTATTGAAATAAAAATTATTTATTAAAATTTTTAAACAAATTTTTAAATAAATAAATTGATTTAATAAATTAAAAATCATAATTATAAATAACAAAATATAATTTTTCAATTTAATTTAATTATTTCGATTTATAAATATTTTTAATTTAATTAAATAAATTTTCTTTATTATTATTATTTACTTAAATAATTTTATAAATAAAATTTGGTATATCAAAGGATCAAATAAAAGTCGAACAGCTGATTGAAAAAAAATAATTTTGTCGTCGGTGTGGGTGAACTCAAAAAAGAAGATGAACATTCCTGACAGTGGAAAAAAAAAACTTATCGGTGAACTTTCCTGTCGGTGACGTGTACATTCCTTCAAAAAGACTTACTCGGTGAAAAATCTTTCGGTGAACTGGTCGGATCCCCATATTTACAAATTCTCCTAATGTCATGTTCGATACTCACGTTCCTCATCTACCACCCTCCACAAAGCGTCATTGTCAATGCATATTGCAAGTCCGTTTAGCAAGGCAATATCTGCACGTACAGTCCACCCTATCGACTCTTCTGGATAACATTATACGATGAACCATATCGATTCTAAATCAGCTCTGTATTTTGACCGAAAATTTAGATTTGAATTTGCTTCGCCCATGTCGACCACAAATCGATCCAAAACGTCGAAACTGAGTCGATTTCTGGTATTATAGATTGATGGCGACTGAAAATCCACGTCCGTTTTGGATGAATCATACATCACCCATCAGAAAAAGACTAGCAATTGACGTCGGCATTCCGTAGATTTCAAAATTAGAGAGGGTTCCGGAATTGAGGTCAAAAGTGCATTGACTCTGGACCGACGTCGATTTGGGGTCGACCAGCAAACATTCCCACTTAAAATCGACCCAGTAGAGTAGTCGATCTACTCAATAGAGCGGTTCATCGAACCAGCAGAGCAGTCGATTTAACGTTGATAGAAAGATTTGGAGAACTTTACTTAAAATCGACTCCGAATTGACGTCAATTAGAGACTGATTTGAAGTCGACCAGCATAAAGAATTACAAATCGATTTTGAAATTGACTCAGCAGAGCAGTCAATTTCAGCTGGATGGAAAAATTTCGGAGAAGTCGACTCGAAACAGACTCCAAATTGACATTTATTGGAGATACGTTCGAAGTCACATCGAAGTGAAATAAACCCTACAGAGGCAGTCGATTTCTGGTCAATAAAAAAATTTGCTGGCGAAATTGATTCAAAATCGACTTTGGATTGACGTCGATTTCAGCCCGATTTGAAGTCGACTAGCGTACCTGAACAGAAAACTACAAATCAATTTGAAATCAACTCAAAGGAGGAGTCGATTTCAGGTTGATGAAAAAATTTGGCAGAGTTGACCGAAAATTGAGTCCAGATTGAAGTTGAGTTGAAGTCAACCAACGCACTTTGTCAGACAACTACAAATCTATCTACCCAAAAGAGATATTGATCGGACCAACAGGGCAGTCAATTTCAGGTGGATAGAAATATTTGGAGAACTCGACTTGCAATCGACTTCAAATTGACGTCAATGACTGAGCAGGGTGGCGAAGTAGTGATCGCCAGGGGCCCGACGGAGATTGAAGGCCCGTCAAGGCCTCTACAAAAAAAAAATTGTAATGCAGCTGAAAACTAGAAATGAACAAAAAAATGGAGATAGACCCTTATTTTTATCACTCCCGGTTGATCGTCATTTTTTTGATGGAGTGGAAGAGGCTAGATATTAGAAATCGCTACGGGCCCCATAACGAGCCAGTCCGAACCTGTGGATTACAGATCAATGTTGATTTGAAAATACCACTTGTACAATACCAGAAAACTACACATCGAAGCGAAAGTCGATTTCTGCCCAGTGAAAAAATTTGCAGGTGAAATTGACTCAAAATCAACTTCGGATTGACGTCCATTTCACTCCGATTCGAAGTCGACTGGCGCACCTGAGCAGAAAACTACAAATCAATTTGAAATCAACTCAATAGAGAGTCGATTTCAGGTTGATGAAAAAATTTAGGGAAGTCGACTCAAAATCAACTCCAGATTGATGTTGATTTGAAGTCGATTACTGCACTGCACTTCACCAGACAACCACAAATCGTCGAATTTGATCCTCTCCCACCAGACCTTGAAAGATATGCAAGTTTGGGATTGAGTTTTTTTTTAATGCCCGAGCGGTACCTCAAACGTGTGTTCTGGGAGTCTTCCTGGGGCAACTAACTACTCGCTGAAACGCTTAAGTAACGAACCAGATTTGATCTGAAAGTTCAAATCATCCAAGCCAGGTATACCGATACTGATATATGAGTAGTAACCTGAAACTTCACCTCATCAAACGCATTCCACATAATTATAGTAAATATTGTCAAAATATGGTACATCAATTCCGCATATTGATAATTCTAATCGCAAGTTTTTGATCGGGGTAAATTTGAAAAGGTAATAAGAAAGATATTAAAAATAATCTGTATTTATTTGGCCACGCCAGAATTTTTTTTTTCTTTTCTATCATGATTGGAAAATAGGCCTGAAAAACCTAGAGAAGTCGGGGGAAATCATTGTTGAAAAAATGTTGCAGGCTGGAAAAAGGCTTGTATCAGACATGTTTTTCAAAATCCAGAAGCAGTCAGGAAAAATAATTGTTGAAAAAAAGTGTCAATTTTGTAGGCTGGAAAAAGGCTTGTATTCGAACTAAGCAGATATGTTTTCAAGAATCCATTTGTGTCTGCTCAATATTTGTGTGAGACTGAACTTGGTACGGTATTCATTTTGGCGCGAAATATATTTGTTATCAGCTTCCGCTGATTCAGTGAGCTGCTTGAAGGAAGAAGAAAAGTTATAAGGACAAGTAATATCAGCTTAGCGTGTTTGAGTTGATCTACGGAAGATTTTGCGGGATATCTCAATGAAAATGAAACACTCTGTATTGTACGAACCGCACAAATATAAAGCAAAATTCCCTATAGACATTGTTGTCCTTATGGGTTCCCTTGTTGGTTTCCGAGGAGTCCTTCAAACAGTGACATTTCAGTCTGGTTTCACCTCTTCCACCATCTTGTCTACTAGAAACGATATGTGGTCGATATCCTTTGTCTTTGGAGTGGCTCCCTTTGCGTTCTCAATCTTTTCTAGTGTTCCACAATAGTCTTTACCCTACTATTGAGATAGGTGGTACTTCTCTTAATTTCCTTGACCTTTCGATTGCCATTGCGGACGGTGAGCCTACTTTTACAATCATACGAGAGAGCACTTTGACGGACATCTCTCTCGTTTTGCCCCTTTCCTCACAAGCTTGCCGCTCAATAGTTCCATCCACCGTCTTGTTTCTCTTTCCCACTCTCCGCAAAGTTTTTCCGATACCTCATCCATTCGAATGGTCTTGAGATCGATATCGAACGTATAGTGCGGAGGAAACTTGTTTCAAAAGCCTTAGACTGCACCACCTCTCTTCGGCGTAAGAGTGTTGGGGGGGGAGATGGAAACGCTTGTCTTATTTAGCTGAGTTATCCTTTGACTTTCGTCGCCTCCTCGAGCCCTTCGAGTTTTCGCCCGGCGTTTCGTAATCCCTTCGCTATTCGTTCTCTCTTCTGTAGGCTCAAGGATTCTACCCTAATTCTCGAGAGGATCGGAGTTTATGAACGTTCCGACTGCCCGGCTGTTTACATAGGAGAGACAAATCGGCATCTTTGTATCAGGGTCCAGCCTTCCTACCTTCCCAAAAGAACGTTCGACTTTTGCCGAGCATCTTCGAGCTGGGTCGGGCTGTTATGCTTTACTGTGAGGATCCGTTTCATCATCGATTGGCTCTTGAGCACATCGAGGTCGTACTTTGTTGATTTCAAGTTAATAGAAAAGTCGCCTAACGTACATTATTATTAGGGAACTAAGAATCGACGCGTCAAAGCATTCGATTTTTGGTCGGTAAAAATTTGGGAAAGTCGACTCGAAATCAACCTACAATTGGCTTGGTCAACCATTTATCGACTCTATGTCGACTTGATGTCGATTTCAACAATTGTATGGACGCAATTTTGACCAAGAATTTGAAAAATCGACGTTCGACATGGTTTTGGTGAGATGATTTAACTTCAACTCTCAGAAGAAAGAAAGGAATAAGTGGAGAGTTCAAATGCGGATGATGGGAGTTGCTCCTTCACCATAGGCCAAGAAAATTCTGGGTAGAACAAATCTTGATATGTAACGCTATAAGAAGTGGATTCTAAGACGGACGTCAATTTAATTTCTAAAAGGGGAATTCGTTCTAAGAAGAAACTCCGATACCCCTTTCTTTCTTCGTTTCAGCTGGTCTTATCGATAATTCGAATAGGATAGGAATGACGCCATTGCAAGAGGCTGTCGAAATTTTGTAACTTCTTTTCAAGTCGTAATTGAGCCTAGTTATGATTCTCAAGATTGTTAGAATATTTGTGTGTAGATGGACGCGGTTTTTGAAAACCAGAAGTTGGCGTTCAAATTTACGCTATAATTTATATGTTCGGGTGAAAGTATACCTATGGGGCGTCATGTCCGCTGTACCATATAAAATAATCGAATGATAATTCGTATATTTCTCTTTCTCAAATTTTATATTTTTCTCTCATTTTGTTTTTTCAGGACTGCTCTCCACTCGTGAGCCATTAGATCGTGAAATGAAATCTGTGTACGAATTAGTGGCCGAGGCCAAAGATCAAGGTGTACCACCGCGGAGTACCAGAGTGGCATTAAGGATAAAAGTTACCGATGTTAACGATAATGCGCCCGTACTAGACGATCCTCAAGAAGATGTAATCAGCGTTCGGGAGGAACAACCTCCTGGAACCGAAGTGGTGCGTGTGAGGGCTGTAGATCCGGACGAAGGTTACAACGCCACACTTTCGTATTCCATACTAAAAGGTAGGTCTTAATTTAACCGGTGTACGCGCCTCGTTCTCGTGTCGTCGTGCCGATTGTTCTCTACGACGACGTACGAACCCCGGTACCCACGATTGATATTTAATTATATTTTCGCTGGCGTCTCCGTTCGTTTTTTATTCTCTCATTTTTTTGCCTTTATTTCATGCGCAGGTCGCGATACTGACGGTTACGGAGTGTTTACGATAGACCCGTTAACCGGAATAATGCGAACCAGATCAGTTCTGGATCACGAAGAACGATCTGTCTATCGCATTGCCGTTGCAGCTACCGATAATGGCATACCGCCGAAGCAGACTGTTCGTGTGCTTAGGGTCGAGATACTGGATGTGAATGATAACCGTCCTACGTTTTCTAGTTCCAGTCTGATCTTTAAGGTGAGTTATTTCACGTTTTGTGTCGAACTCTCTATATACGTTCTCTTCTTTACGAGTAATGTCGTTCTCTCGAGAATGGACACTGCAGAGTAAAGAAAAGAAGAATAAAAAAAAACGATTTTCACGATAGAATTTTGCGTACAAATAGCTGGTAGAGGTCTCTTTTGTTTCGCTATCATGCGTGAACGACGACGGTATGGAGGACATGATGACGTCACGAAAAAGAGTTGGGTTAAAGGTCGACGGTAACAGGGTGGTCTCTTGGAGGGCATTCGATGTACCTATTTCTTTGCGATGGTATTGCGATAATCGAAGAAATTGAAGGAACGTCTTTCAAGTGACTAAACCACCTCATGTAAAATTATAGTAAGGGTTTAATTAGATTTATCAAAATTGTTTCAAGCGTTCGGAATTGGATAAAGGTTTGATCCATCTACATCTTTACTTTAATCATAATTCAGTATGTACTTGTCCATTCTCAGAAGCTTCTCTCGCATCGTCTTTTTCCCAGCCTTTTTTTGTAGCATTATCTGTGAGTAATCATCAAAAACATTGCTTAGGTCTGTCCCAGAGCTATCATGATTCCTAAGTTCTGGATAAGATTATCAGCCAAACTGTCTCAACCCTGCGCTCAATCTTGATGAGAGATTTGACTCTCGATTTGCGATTGATTATTAAGTAGTTGCATGTATAGTATCGACCAAAGATCGATTCAAGTAATCGACTTTCTTGAAGGTCTGACTGTGCGCCCACGTCGATATCATCAGGTTGACATGAGCTCGCAAAATAATATTGAATATTTTTCCACTGGTTTTTCACGTTCATTTCAATTCCATTTCAAGTGAATCTCTTTTGACCAGCCTGGAAATACCAACTGCTTTCAGTGGCAGATTTGCTGCCTCTCCCATGAGTGAAAATTTGACTTGAAATGTCATAACATCGTGTTAAAAACTTCTTTCAAAAGAATAAAGACAGCGGAGAACCCGCAAGCTTAGCAGTTTCGTGGTAAACGGCTAGTCTTATGAGTGGATGCATTAGGTCTGATCAAGAGTTTTAATTTTTTCAAGTCCCTCTTATGTGCATATTATCATATAACGGGTGGACCGAAATGATGTTACTAGTTGAAATGGGAGTTTGCATTGAATCTGTTCTAGCGTCGATGAAAACACGAAACGTATGATTTCAAGTCTACGAAATTTCTATCTCAATTTCATCTTCAAATTGCGTCCCTACCCAACTTTCTACGACTTTTCTGAGCCGAGTTATGGACCAAAATGTGCTAAAAATTGACCAATTTGCCAAAATCTCAAGAATTAAAAATCGTTAATCTTTCGTATTATTTCACAAGATTTAAAAGTGAAATTTAACGCTGAGTCCTTAATACCTGAATATTTTCCAAGTTACGATCTAATGACGTCATAGAACAATTCCTTCCTCGGAAGTCAAAATTTTAAGAGAAGCTAATCTACGCGGGGGGGGGGAGTTCGAAAAATTTTCCGTACGCCGTGTCGTGTCCATCGGAGAGTCTAAATCTGCGAAAATGGTCCAAGTCCAACACACCTCCCTGTTCCAGTGGTAAAAATAGTCGGTGTCCACGAAAACGTTGAAATTTTTTCAAGTCTGCCTCTTATCAAAAAACCTGTTTCATTAATGTTTTTTTTTTTTTTGGAAGAAACGTCCACCGTCCGGTCGGCCTACAAAGCTCGGAGCTCGAAAATTTTTCAAGTCGCCTTCCTACCATATATATGTGACCTGCGATGAGAAAAAGATGCTCATTGCCGATTGGCGCAGGAACACCAATTCTCTCTTTTAGGACATCTAATCAGAGAGAAATGGTGCTCCTGTCAGTGGGCAATGAGCATCCTTTTCTCATCGCAGGTAGGGCTGGCAGAACGGTACTTTTTGACAAGTGTTCCGGTTCTGTTCCCGTTCCCGGCAATCTATACGGCTCCCGTTTTCAAACCGTTCTCAAATTTGCAGTAGAGAACCGTTCCCAATTTTTGTTCCGTTCTCACTTTCTAAAATTGTGAATACCGTTCCTGATACGTTCCCGTTCTCAGGTTAAAAATAATGTTCTCGTTCTGTTCCCGTTCCGTTCTCTGTTCCGGCTCCGGAGCGAAATAAACCGGCTCCGGAACAAAATAAACCGGCTTCGGAACAAAATGAACCAGCTCCGGACAAGAACAAAGAACGGTAACGATTTTATCGTTCCCGTCCCGTTCTCGTTCTCACTTTGAACGAGAGAGCGGTTCCCGTCAATTATCCGTTCTCTGAGTTTTCACGTTCCGTTCCGTTCCCGGGAACGGTTCCCGATCAATCAGAAAATAAAGTTTCGTTCCCGTTACGGTTCCGGAGTCTGAAAAATACTGGTTATGTTCCGTTTCCGTTCTCGGTTACGTTCCCGTTCTGCCAGCCCTGATCGCAGGTCACATATACTCTTCGCGTGGCCACTGACGTCACCGTTTGATGACATCATAGGTCAGCCTTGTGACGTCACAATCTGATGACGTCATATTCCAAGTTCTATATGTGGTGTAACGCGAGAAAAGGGACCAGTCTGGCCTGAGCGGTTCCTCACAGAACACGTGTTCAAAGTTGAAAATCGTAATATCTCATGTCTCTAAATTTCACGGAAATCCGTTCACTCTAACGCGAGATATTACGTGTCTCTAAATTTCACGAAAATCCGTTCACTCTAGCGCGAGATATTACGATTTTCAACTTTGAACACGTGTTCTGTGAAGAACCGCTCAGGCCAGACTGGTCCGTTTTCTCGCGTTACACCACATATAGCTCAGGCGCGGGGCTGTGACGTCACAGTTTGATGGCGTCATAGGTCAGCTTTGTGACGTCACAATTTCATGACGTCATGGATAATTTTTTTTTTTCAAGTTCCCTTCCTGTTATATATAGCTCTAAAGTCCAGGCTCGCGACGTCACAGTTTGATAACGCCACAGGTTAGCCTTGTGACATCATATTCCAAGTCCCTCTTCTATCACATATAGCTTAGGAGGCGGAACCTGTGACATTACCGTTTGATGACGTCATAGGTCAGCCTTCTGACTTTACAATCTACATTTTTCAGATCCCACGTGCCCAATAAAACATGTTTCCTGCCACCCCTCGTTAAACTCCGTTGAAGGGCTTTTTTTTTTAGTCAGTCCTCCTCCTACTACGTGTAGCTCTAAAGTCTGGATCTATGACGTCACAATTTGATGACGTCATAGGTCAGCCTTGGATCCCCATAAAGTAGGTTCTCTGCCACCCCTCGTTGAACTTCCTTGAAGAACCCATGAGTTTTTCTCAGTCCCGTCCCATCATATATAGCTCCAAAGTCCTGGTCTTTGACGTCACAATTTGATGACGTCATAAGTCCTTCTTTCCCAAAGTCCCCCTCCTATTATTTGTAGCTTCAAAGTCCGAGCCTGTGACGTCACAATTTGATGACGTCATAAGTTCTTCTTTCCCAAAGTCCCCCTCCTATTATTTGTAGCTTCAAAGTCCGAGCCTGTGACGTCACAATGTGATGACGTCGTAGATAAGTTTTCTCAAGTCCCAATTTTCTCGTATCATATGTATGAAGTTGTAAGTCCGTGCCTCATAAAACAGGTTCTCTGCCACCCCTCGTTCAACCCCGTTGAAGAACCCGTTGGTTTTTATATATAGCTCGAAGGACGAGATTCTTCCAGCTCAAGACGGGTCTTTCGAAAGTTTCTAGACACAAAGAACAAGATTGCACGGCGAGCGAAAAGGTATTACCGAAGAGGAAGCCAAGAAAATTCTCCACAGTGCAGCCATAGATCAATGATAGGTCAGAAGATAACTTGACGACTATCAGCGAAAATAGCATTCCCATGAACCATGTCACGTCTAAATCAACTCTAAATCGACTAATTTTTCGAATTGAAGTATGATGACAGTAAATTGTCGATTCGCTAATCTTTTTCCAATGACTAATGGTCGATTTGAAGGTTGAATCGATTTTTCATGTTAGCCTGAGTTGTTTTAGTTCTCAAAACTTTTCATCGTTGTCCCAAGTGGAAGAATGATCTCGAAGCCTATTCCAATTATGCTTAGGACCTACTTTTGAAAGTCATCAAGACTATTTCTTCGTCAATCTACTTTTCCGCTGCTACATTTTCTTCTTTGGACGAACAATAAGCGTATCTCTCTCCTCATTTCAACAGCCCCCTCCCTCTCCCCGTCCCGGATACCCAAGGTCATCTTAAAAAATTTCGAGAGTTCATAACCGAGGTCAAAACTCCCGTCATAATTCAAAGTTAAAACTTTCCTCATTCACCTCCTTCCCTTGCACAACTCAACGGTTTAAATTATTATTTCAAGTTCCTTTTTTGATTGTGGCTCAAAGGTTGAAATATTCAAGAATTTCAGAACTATTGATCAAACCTCTCAACTTCATTTTGGACAATTTGCCGAGTGGACATTGGAAACCGAACGTTGTCACAAAACTGGTTTTCCGCCGAAATAATCGTATAATCTCAATTCGATAAGAGGATCTTTGAGTTGTTGGAATCAATTGACGCATCCGCACCTGTAAAAATTTTCTTCTATACCTATATTTCCTTCACTCTCTTATTGCGAAAGAAATTCACGACTCTCAATCGAACAACTACTGATGATAACGACGTAATTATGTGTATATAGAAAGATGATGGGATAAAGAAGACAAATTATGAATTCCGTTGTGTTAAGGTTCAATGCCAAAATATTCTATCGATGGTCTAATTAATCATACTGTACAAATCAGTATCAGCAACTCGCCTATGAATATATAGGGTTTCTCTCACGTACAGTCTCCCGCACTCGCGTATATCTATCCTTTCTATTTTGAGTCACGAATCTCAAGCGTCCTTTCAGAAGCCATAATCACAAAGTTTATCGTATTATGTTTCAGATTAACGAGAACGTACCCGTAGGCTTCGTCATCGGCAACGTGATCGTGGGTGAGAACTCCGGGCAGGCCAATCGCGGCCATATTATGTACAAGCTGTCGTTCATTTCGCCGACGGACGTTGACAAACCGTTCGACATTGATAGACGATCCGGAGCGTTAGTCGTGATCAAGGGACTCGATCGTGAAGTGTGCTCCGAGTATCGTATGGAAGTACGTATACTCGATACGAGCTCGAATCCTCAGAGCAGCGCGGTGGTCGTAAAGATCGAAGTTCTGGACGTGAACGACAACGCACCCAAGTGGAAGGAAGATCCATTGCAGATTCTCGTACCGGAAGACTCGTCGGTCGGTACGACTGTGTGGAATTTCTCGGCGACGGACGATGATGCGGGCCCGAACAAGGAACTCAGATACGGTTTAGTTGGCCAGTGGCCGGTGTTAGAAAGCGCTGCTTTCGCTGTCGACTCGCTGACCGGCAATCTGATCGTAACGTCTCCGCTGGATTTTGAAAAGACCAAAGAGTTTACATTGGTAGTAAAGGCGACCGATCAGGCTGTCAATGCTTCAGACAGGTTGACTACCTCGTTGACCGTACAGGTAAATTTCCAGTTTTTGTAAAATGTTTACTGTTTGAAAGTTCAACATAATCCACATGTTCGTATCCTTTCAGGTGATCGTACAAGATACAAACGATAACGCACCGATCTTCATCTCCCCGGTGCAGAAGAACGTTTTCGTGGGCCACGCTCAGCCGAAGGACGTGTGCATAGAGCGGGTATTCGCCGTCGATCAGGATGCGGGCGAGAACGGCCGTATTACGTACTCGATCGCAGCCGGAAACGAAGCGAGCTATTTTTCGTTGAATCCGGATACCGGCGAACTGAGCGTGACGCGGCAAATCAGTTTTTTCGACAGTTTCCTGTTGAATATCACCGCCTCGGACCAGGGAAGCCCGTCTCGTTTGCACGCGACCACGTGGTTGAACGTCACCACGCAACCGATCCACGAGAATCGTTTACGCTTTACTAAGGATACGTTTTCGGTGAATGTGTCGGAGAACTTTTCCGTCGGCGGTATCGTGTTCTCCATTTCTAGCAGCATCGTTGATTACACTTCAGGTATGTAGAACTGCGTTCCGCATCTAGAAAGGTCGCGATCTTAGCAGATAGGCTTCGCGATGCAATAAGGTATTTTACGATTTTTAATTAAACCGAATAAACGCGTTCGCGTGTGTGTACGCGAACGCGATCTCAAAACGCTGCTGTAGTCTGCTCGAGAATCAGGTAAATTATATAGGCGGTCTTGATAAGTTTTCTAGATATACGTTGGGAAAAATAATGAAAGAGAGAGAGAGAGAAAGGAAGAAAAAAATAAGTTTGCGAAATACGTTATAAATGGAGAGCATTTTATTTTTCTATATGGATATTGGAAGAGTGGATCGGGACCTCGACAAAACCGGCCATTAAAGCTTTATAGGTATATAGAAGAATATTGAACGGGAAGATCGAGCAGGCCCTCATACGCGAATTGCCGCGTACGTGTAAAGTGTGTTAGAGGTACCGAGATGAACGCGTAATCTGGATTATGATACCGTGGTGCGTGTTCTTGTATATGTGTGCGTACATTGGGACGAAGTTCTCGCAAAACCACTTCCTCTTTAATGATATCTGTCGAAGTGATCGTTAGCGATAGCTGATTCGGCTGTGCTCTCTGCTCTGTAGTACGTTTTCGCTCGCCTCGGCGTAATTAATTTTTATGAGATAGTCAGTCTATTTGCTAGAGAGTCGAAATAAACGTGTGGTCAGCATCAGGCAGTCCTTCGTGGACGGAGGAGGGAAAGAAAGAAAAATACCATTTTCATAATGGACTCGTACAGCAAACTACATATTTTTACTTCCTCTCCTCCTCCTGGTTGGCCTATAGTCATTATATTGTAGGTAGTCGCGTTTCTACTCATTTTTACAACGTGTACACGGTTATTACAGATAATTTGAACAAGTTGAGGTACGAAGTATCCGCCGCCAGCGTCAACGACGTATTCGCGTTTAATGAGAAAGACAACACGATCGTATTGAGGAGACCGCTGGACAGAGAGAGGCGCGATAAATACTTGTTGCCGGTGTACGTGAGGGATGCGAATAACGGAAAATTTGATTCGACCGTACTAGTGGTCAACGTGCTGGACGTGAACGATAACGCACCACAATTCAGGTACGAGTCGTGCTATCCGCTACACGTACCCGAAAATATGGAAACGTCTGTAATCCATACGGTCATTGCGACGGACAGCGATCTCGGGAACAATGGGAAGATCATGTATAGTATTTCAGGTTGGTACGCAGACCGTACGCGTCCGATATTATGATATATGAGCTTTCTCGCTAACGGTATATGTGTAATGATGTACATTTCAGAGGGCAACGTAGGCAATAAGTTTCAGATTGATTCGGTGACCGGTGAATTGACGGCGAAATCGCTAGATCGTGAAATCCAAGCTCGTTATTATCTGACCATTTTGGCTCAGGACTTTGGTGGAAGCGTTTCGCTGACCGGCCATTGTAATCTGACCGTTGTGGTGGAGGATGAGAACGACAACGAACCGCAATTCGATAAACCCATGTATATCGCGTCGGTTTCGGAGAGCGTCGCTGTCGGGACGACGGTATTGACGGTGAAGGCGACCGATCCGGACCTCGATACGAACGGACAGATTATTTATTCGTTCAAGAACGAAACTAGCGCCGCTTTTCTGATTAACAATCAGACTGGAGTGATAACGACAAATAAGTGAGTATTGATAAACTTTCAGCGTAGCAAGAATCTTAAATTTAGTAGAGTATCGAGCAGAACGCATTGTTCAAAGTTTTCTACATCCTGAGAATTTGAAATTTCTGATTTCTATTTCCTCTCGAAAATTAAAAAATCGGATTTCTCGAGTTCATCATTTGCATGGCTGATATCAGAATCTTCTCGAGATGTGAATGTGAAGTCTTGAGGAACTGAGGAAGGCTCTAAAAAGTTCAACTTGGGAGCAAGAGCGCGGGGTAGGTGGCTGCTTTTAACCTGCGCGATTGAAAAAATAAGCCTAGCTTTTATGTGAATTGTGGTACATCTGAATCCTGTTAAGTATGACGTCATCAGGAAGTTTGGGGTGTGACATATTTACAACCTTTCTTGTCGACAAACATCGATTTTTCTCTTTTCTATTGAAGAAAACTGATTTTCAACTGATTGAAGTATCTAAACTTCTCCATTCTGCTCTGAAAATAGTCTACAATTGCTTAATTTTGTCCTAGAACTGTTTCAATATACCTTGAAAGTATTTAGATCTGTTCCTGATCAAATTGATCCGATCGATAGCTTCATTATCATCAATTAGCTTGAATTGATAAGAAATATTTTGCTCAAGTCAGTGCTTAAGCCCGATCAGGGAGATAAAGAGTGTTGAAAAGTGAAAATTCTCCCTAAGCATCAATATTTTTCTCATTTCTACTGATGAAAAACAATTTTCAATTGATTAGAATCTAAACTTCTCCATTTGCTCCAAAACATTCTAGCTACCTAGAATCGCTTAATTTTGTTCTTGAACGGTTTCGATATGGTTTGGATTTGGAACCGTTTTGATCTGTTCTCGATCAAATCGATCCGATCGATAGCTTCATTATCACCAATCCTCTTCGTTCACGCCTACGTCACAGCATCGTTGTATTCAAAATAATTTCGAGATTTGTGATCGATGGTGCTTAGGGAAAGTAAACGAACTTTTTTTACACGGACTTTTCCATAAGAAGAAAAATTGAATTCGATCATTCGCTCATATTTGAATAGAAGAATAAAGTGAGAAACGAAAAATACATTCTCAAATACTTGAGATCTTCCAGATCTTGATTATCAACGTTGAATTCCTTATTTATTGCTCATTTTGAAATACTAACACATGATCGAAATGTCCCCTGTGTATCTCATGGGGAGTCGATAATGTTCTAAGCACCATCGCATGATACTATCGCAAAATTCTGCGATACTATCGCAGAATATCGCGCACTATCGATCAAAATTGCTCGATGTTTGCAGTTAGTGACGTCACGTGAACGAAGAGGATTAGATTGAATTGATAAGAATTTTGCTCTAGTCAGTACTTAAGCCCGATCAGGGAGGTAAAGGATGTTGAAAAGTGAAAATGTTTCCTATCGATAAGCATCAATATTTTTCTCGTTCTTATTTGAATCTAAACTTCTCCATTCCGCTCTGAAAACATTCTACACTCGCTTAATTTTCCCCCGGAGCTGTTCTGATATGTTTTGGAACCGTTGAAATATGTCCCCGATCAAATTGATCCCATTGCGATAGCTCCACAATCATCAATTACATTGAATTGATTTGTAATATTTTGCTTATTAAGCCATCAGTGCTGAAGCTCAATTTGTGGAGGAAATCAGTAGGTATGCACAATTCAGGTTCGGCCATTATTTTTCGCTCCCAATTATGGTGTAATCGACTTCTTTACAAACTCATAATTCGCGTTCAAAAATTGCAGTAGCCGACAGGGTTTCCTATGATTCCATTCTCCAAATAATTTTCTGTACCTCCCCCAATCACTTTCCATCCAATTCTGTGTTCTAGACTCGATTTTTGAAACTATTATACCCAGGAGGTACCTATCTAATATTCATCATACTCGTTTTTCAGAGAACTGGATCGCGAAAAGCAAAGTCTATACTTGTTTCAAGTAATGGCGGTAGATAATGGTCGATATAAGTCACAATATCAAATTGTCAGCGTACAGATCACCGTCGACGACGTGAACGACAACCGACCCGAGTTCGGGCATTACTCCAGTTCAGTCCATCTGTCACCGTACGCCCACGCTGGTACCGAAGTAGCCAAAATAACGGCGACGGACAGAGATCGCGGTGACAATGGCGAAATCGTCTATCGCATATCGTACGACTACGGTAAATTTCGTATCAATCCGAACAGTGGGACTATCGCGGTGGCTTCTGGTTTATCATCGGACGCCGGAAAATCCTTCTACCTGGAAGTGGTGGCCACGGACAAAGGGAGTCCGCCTATGAGCTCGAGTTGCATGATGGAGATCAAGTTAGAAGGCGACAGTTCGAAAGCGATGCTACGCTTCCAAAATGTTTCGTATTCGACAATCGTACCCGAAAATGCACCCAGTGGAGAAAATGTGATCACGGTAAGTACCTAGAAGTTTTTAACCCCGACTTATTGTGCGCATTGATTGACTTATTTTCAAATTATAGGTTTTTGCGATGAAGAACGATGGTCGAAAGCCCCGAATCATGTACAGTTTCGCTAGCGGGAACGAGAATTCCCCGTTTGAGATCAACGCACAGAGTGGCCAAATTCGAGTACGCAATTCGACTGCTTTGGATTACGAAGCGAGTCCCGAGTTTCGTTTGACCGTAGCTGCTCAGACGGAGAACACTACCGGATTGTTATTTGCCTTCGCCAATCTCACTATCCACCTATCGAACCAAAACGATAATGCGCCGATGTTTACGCAGGAACGATATTTTGCATCGGTACTAGAAGGCATAAGTAAAGGAACCTACGTTCTTGAGGTGAGCTCGCTAGCAACAAAAGAGTATTCGCAGTAGGTATAATGAATGCTTTTCTCAATCTGTTCGTTTTTTCCTTGCAGTTGTTGGCTGTCGACGCTGATTCTAGTCCAGATTCGCATGTTTCCTACCACATAGTCGATGGTAATCACGATAACGCTTTCACCATCGAGCCACCGACGTCGAATGTCATCAAAACCAATATCGTATTGGACGCTGAAATTCGGAACACCTACAAGCTGACTGTGATCGCCACAGACGAAGGTATACCACAAATGACTGGAACGACGACCATACGTATCAATGTAATCGATGTGAATGACAATCAACCTTCTTTCCCGCCTCATAGTACAATCAACGTATCAGAAAGTAAGGGTGAATTTTTGTTGAAATCATATTGCTTTGATAAATGGTAGAGCCGTAGAGGTATATTATTCATAATTTTCTTTTGCTTTCGACTTAGGTGTCACAGTTGGCAGCGTCATCACATCAGTGGTTGCGAATGACGTAGACACATTTCCGTCCTTGGTGTATTCCTTGGACAGCCGGCAAGAACATATGGACGCATCTGCGACGTTCTCTGTGGACCGTTATAGTGGTCGTATCATACTGAGGAAGCCCCTGGATTACGAGACAAAAAGGGAATACAGTCTGCGGATTATTGCGTCCGATCGGAAACATACGGTCAGCACTACTCTATACATCACGGTGACCGATTACAACGATAATGCTCCAATTTTCGCGAATTCGTTCTATCATTTTGTTCTTCCGAGTAAGTAAAATTCGAAAATTTTAGATGTAGGTACTTGGGCGGTACGAAGTTTATTCAATGTACATATATATTCAAATCAACGATCGGGAAATTATTATTTATTCTAGAAATTCTCATTCGAACCCAAATGATCATTCCTACGAAAAATTTTCAACGAATAGGATCTTTGTGCCTTTCATGTATCATATTATTGAAATGCTAACTTCTTTTGATATGTTGTGATAATCGTTTAAAATACGTCCGTATCCAGTTTGCCTGGTCGTTGATTTGGATGTTGTACTTCATTTCAACTCTGTACTACAGACAATGGCTGAGACCGAGTCAGGGGATGAAAATTTGAAGAGCTTCAAATTTTTGATGAAATTAAAAACTACTAATTTTTAAAGTGTTTTTCATTGTCGACAAGTGTTTTATTTCTATGTAATGATTGAATAATCGTCATTTGTTTACAGATGACAAAAATGATGTGATCACCGGCTTGCAAGTTCATGCTGAAGATGCTGACTCTGGTGATAACAGTGTAGTAAGTTATTCTCTGATCTCGCCGGCTGTAGGGATCAGTATTGATAAATTCAGCGGTGTCCTCTCAATCAATCAAAGTATGCTGAGCAAAGAAACCTTACATAAAGTAAGTTTACAATTGATACCTATTTTGAAGTAAGAAAACGTTTTAATAAAGATGAAAAATGAGAAAAAAGTGAGCATGAAGTAAATCCTAAGAATCTTGTTGGATTAGTGGTGAGTGTTAAAGATGAAACAGAATCTACTGGACCTGAGAACAAAACCAGCAAAAAAAAAGATAAATATTTATGGAAATTCAGAAATATACTATGAACCGTAATTTTATTGAGGATAAAATATCAGTCAAAAAAGATAAATTTTTCTTTTTTCCCATTTTTTGTTTAATGATATTAAATTAGAAGTTTCTGAAACGAATGAGGAAGAAATGAGAACAAACGTGAAAACGGACGAGGAGAAATTGAAAATCTAGAAGAGTAGGATAAAAGTCGTAACAAAAACCATCTTGTTAAAAAAAAAAAAAAAACGAAATAGGAGATTTACGTAGAAACTGTTTCATATTTTTAAATCATCGTATTAACGAAATTTAATGTATTTTTAGGGGTACTTTGATGTTTTGGTGAAAGCATCTGATGGTGGCACTCCTGAATTATCATCCACGATTCCTGTGCGATTCGATATGCGTTATGGATTACATTGGAATGCGCCAACACCACTACAATCTGAATACAGGTACATTAATATTTTTTCTCTCTTTTGTTAATGAATAACACTATTCGTATTTATCTATTTTTCTCTTTGTATACAACCCTCAGCCCTAGTTGGTTGAATGAGTGAGATTAGATTATATGGATAGAATGAATTTTAAGAATAGGGAAACAAAATTAACCTTCTTCCTGATCTGTAATATATTGCGTAGCCAACTTTTTCAAGAAACTTTTTTGTTTTTATGATTGACGTCGATTTGAGCAAACGAACAAAAAACCCAAAATTAATGGAATAATTTTCACCTTTTTAAGGTTTGATATAAATGACCTCATGATTTCACTCTGGAAATCCGTTTGAGAATTATCGTTTATCTTTTGGTGAATAAAAACATAATAAGCGAAAAATTAGAGCAATAATCTCCTATCAAAAAGAATAAGAAAAAAAAAAGCATCATGACGGCAATTATTTTTCTCTAGAATCAAAGTATTCTTTTTATTTATTATTTTTCAAACTCTTTACCACTATTTCTTTGTGTTCAAAGGATATCGGTTCGAGAAAACGCTGCCAAAGGAAAACAACTTCTGCGATTGTATCTAAACTACATTTCTGACAGTCGATCGCAATTCACCATTTTGAGAGGCAACGAAGATAAAAATTTTGATATATTGGGGTAAGTAATTTGCTTTTGTACTCCCAAAATTTCATTAACCTTCAAAAATATTACTATCAAAGTTATTCGCAAAAGTGCTCGCGCCTATTTGATCTAATCATTTCATGGCTCTGGTAACAGTTCTATAATATTATTGTAAATTCAGTGAATTATTCGTGTCCTAACAATGAAACAGAAAATTCATGATATTGTTCTAATCATCACAATATTAAATCTGTCGTCAACAGTTAGAAAGTTGATGAAATGAAAAAAAGAAAAATGGACGAAAATTCAAAAAATGATTTAATTGGTCCCAGTTTACAAAAAAGAGAAACATAAAAATAAATTTTAAAATATTTACTTCGATCTTAAACAATAAGTAAAACGTTGGAAAAACCGAATATATTGGAAATAACTTGAATTATTGTAGCATGAATCCATGTTTAATAATAGTATAGAAGAAGAAGATAATAATAAAACAGATAATAATAATAATAATCATTATAGTTCTTAAATTACCTCCCGTTTCGTTCCGAATTTGTAAAAAAATATTCGAAGTGTTGATGAACGTTTTCGATTTCAACTCTTCGTTTCTGGATTCAATTCAACTTTTTTTAATTTGACTCTAGAAGTAGGAATTATCAATTATTCTTGTCGCACAGCAATACTCGAAAAATTAAAAATCAAAAAAATAGTATGAGTAAAAAAATTTCAAGCTTCCAGTTCACGTTTATAAGTCCAAGTTGTATTTTTCATTATTTCAATTTTATTTTTCACGCAAATTTCCTGTAGTTTTTTTTTTCCTTAGTGGATAAATTTAAAAAACCATAATAAAATCTGGAGTAAAAATTGAATTTTTAAAAATATTTCTTTGATCAGAGTATGTC
The DNA here is from genome assembly GCA_035079385.1 of Aspidiotus rigidus. Taxonomy (NCBI): domain Eukaryota; kingdom Metazoa; phylum Arthropoda; class Insecta; order Hemiptera; family Diaspididae; genus Aspidiotus; species Aspidiotus rigidus. The sequence goes on along the minus strand of JAVHKY010000041.1, from coordinate 302,530 downwards.
AATATACTCGTAGGTTACGTCGAATTACGGATATTCTAACAAAAAGAAAAGAGAAACTGATTTTTTTTTTTTTAATCATTCAAAATATAAAAACATTTTTGGTGTATAAATTACCAAATATTTCTATTGAAGTTACAAAATTTTGTTTACACCTCTTCAATAGAATTTCAAGTTTATTCTTAACACGAGTTACTTGAAAAGTTCAAAAATTGAGTTCTCTTTTGGCTGTCAATCAACAGAGGTGATCTTGTTGAAAAATATCTACAATTTTCTTCTAATTTGTTGAAGTTTTTTCGAACTTTGGAGGAGCACAAAGAAAAAAAAAAAAAAAAAAAAAAAGTATTCTGATACTGTAGAAAAACAAACCAATCAAATATTTGGGAACAAAAATTGGAAGAAAAATTGGTCGTGTCAAGTTTACGATCTTCATCAGAATAATGATTGATACTCGGGTACTAAAATCGTAATTCCTTATTTTGCAGGCCTTATGGAGATCTCGTCTTGCTCAAGTCATTAGATCGCGAAACTACGGACGTGTATTCCTTGCACATTTCCGTCGGTCAGAACGTCACTTTCACCCGTGTTCACGTGATCGTCGAAGATGTGAACGATAACGCGCCTCAATTTCAACCCTACGAACGCAACCTCGTCCTGTCAGAAAGCACTGCTCCAGGTACACCCGTCATGCATTTCCACGCCACCGACAACGATCTACCACCGAACGCAGACGTACGCTACGAAATTCTCTCTGGTAACGATCATCAATTTTTCGCCATCGATTCCATATCTGGCATGTTAACGGTAAACAGTCGCCTCGACTACGATTCTGGAATGAACGCGCACACACTGATAGTAAAAGCGACGGATGTCGCACGACCACCTACTGACCTACCACTGTGTTCGCTAGCGTCTGTGCACATCAACCTTACCGATGAAAACGATAACGAACCGAAATTTCCTATTTCCGAGTATTTGGAATTTGTGGCGGAAAACGAACCTTCTGGTGCGGTCGTGTTCACGGCCAAAGCAACAGATCTTGATAAGGGTGTCTATGGTCGACTCAACTACTCAATCGTATCTGCTGCAGCTTCTGGTTACGCGGACGTCGATGACTCGTGGAAGCTGTTCAAAGTGCACGCAACGACTGGCCTCGTATCGACGAACGCGAATTTCGATTACGAGACCAGAAGTCGGTACGCGTTCAGCATGTTGGCGTGCGATATCGGAGGCAAATGCGCTCAAGTGAAGGTACGAGTCGAGATCGAGAGCAAAGACGAATTTCATCCGCAATTCACGGAGCGTACGTTTCGGTTCATGTTGCCGAGCAATGTGCCAGTCGGTTATACCATCGGTTACGTGACCGCCACTGATCGCGATAAGGGTCCGGACGGACGAATCGTTTACCAGTTGACCTCGCAAAATCCGTATTTCAAAATCAATCGAACGACAGGCGCGATTATGGTGAAAAAGAAGTTGGACTCGTTGTCGGCCGAGCAGGATATCAGCTTGGTTGTTGGCGCTAGTTCGGGCAGACAAGGCTCGCTGACGAATATGAGTGTGGTAGAGATTGCGTTCGACTCGTTGTCCCCGCCGGGCTTCAATCTCCCCAGCTCTGGACAGAGTATGTCATCGTCCTCCTCCTCCTCGTACGGAAGTATGATCATATTTATTTTCGTACTGCTTATCGTGATTTCGGCTGCTATCGGCGGCGTTGTCGGATATCTGCACTTTCGTAATCGTTGTCAGAAAAAGATGAATAAGTCGCATATGGGAGGAAATAACCAGCGCGTTGATACGTACGTGGATCCGGGAGTATTCGATACGATACCGATTCGTGGTACGGTCGGGCACGCTGTGACGCAGTTCGGCCCACCGAAATACGACGAGATACCTACGTACCGGACAAACAACAGCGGGTCGAATTCGGCAGCCGCAACCACTAGCGAATTATCTGGTTCTGATCAATCGGGATCGAGCGGTCGAGGTAAGTCGGATTGATTTTTAAGGAGTGCAGAATTGCTTTGATTTTCTTTAATAAACTTGTATTTGGTTTTTCAGGTTCTGCGGAAGATGGCGAAGATGTTGACGAAGAGATTAGAATGATTAACGAAGGCCAGCCTAGACAGAGGCATAACGCGGACGATGACAATTTGTCGGACGTGTCTGTACACAACACCCAAGAGTATTTAGCACGTTTGGGCATTATCGACTCGCATAGCACGACGCATTCGCATTCGTCGCTGCAGAAAGACGGCGGTGGCTCATCAGTGGATATGATGAATCATCGTAGCAGACCCATATCCAACACTCAGCCGATTAACATTTTCGATGATGATAATGCTAACGAGGCGGATATCACCAACATAATTTACGCTAAACTTAACGATGTGGCTAGTGAACGAGGTAAGATCTTGAAAGAGGTTTTCTCCCTCCCCACACAGGCGAGATCCAAATACTAAATGAAGAATCTTTATTTTAGGTGGCAGTACTCAAGAGGATGTAGATCGCAACAGTTCCAGCGGTCGTGTTACATCGTCGGCGGTTGATCGCACCCTCGTGATGGATGGTTACCGCGTGCCGACGGGCACACAACCTTCGATGAGCGGCTCGCTAAGCTCTATCGTGCACAGCGAAGAAGAGCTAACGGGCAGTTACAATTGGGATTACCTGCTGGATTGGGGGCCGCAATACCAGCCGCTAGCTCACGTATTTTCGGAGATAGCGCGCCTGAAAGACGACGCGGCGTCCGTGAAGAGTGGTACTAGCGGTACTTCTAGTGGTAAGAGTAAAAACCATCAACCCGTCATGAAAACAGTTCCTCCGCCTTTATTGACAAACGTTGCACCGCGCACGATCGCTGCACCTGTGATAAATCCGAGACACACGATAACGGGTCATTCGACGCCTCATCATAACCATCAAATGTTGCTTTTGCCGAGATCGCCGATCGGTCACGATACGACCGTAGGTTTCTCGACGTCGGCCGCGATGTCGCCGAGCTTCTCGCCGTCCTTGTCTCCGTTGGCTACGAAATCGCCGTCTGTGTCGCCGATGCATTTGCATACAATCGGCAACAATCATCATCATCACCATCATCATTTGAAAACAAGGCATCCTGTTAGCGAATCTGATATTAGAATATAGTCGTGAATGTTTTATTTATTTATTTTTAAGACGTTTCCTATTTGTGTTTAGTTTTTCTCTTAGTTACCTGTTTTGATTGATTTTGTATTTGTATGTGTACGTTTTCTTTATTGTGACTGAATGTGATCGTTCCTATAAAATGTTTTAGGAAATTCTTTACTCGGTCATGTGTAATGGTGTATTTTATGGAAGTAACGTGTGGTTGTTGTTTTTCGACGAAAATCACCGGGAAGTGGCATACCAAAGTTCCTTTTCTTCCATTAAATTTTTTTTATTATTGATAAGTAGTATAATTTCCGTACGTATACTAGATATTTTTATTCTGAAATAAAAATCGCACCATTTTCATTTTTACGACTGTTTGAAATGTTCGACTGAATTTTAATTTATAAGGGAACTATCGAAAAATCAAAATGTTTCAAGTAAACTTGAGTAGTTTTTTTTTTTTTTTTTCTTGAAATAATAGAATATTATTTCTACTAATTACTTTCGAACGATGTGTAAATAATATTATTTTTATTTTATTTTCAAGTTTTAAGATCATTTATCTAGTCAGTGATTTTATACGATATTCCAGTATGAATGTATATAATTTTTCTGCGAAGGAAAAAAATTAGTGATTTTATTTTTTGATAAAATAATTATTTACTGCACTCCGATTGTTTTAATTTTTTTTTTTTTTTCTTTTCAAGCTCAACATTTTATTTTTTGCCATATTCCAATTGAATTGTGAATCTGATCTTTATGTCCCCGCGCCATAATTTATTTTATTATTTTGACTCACTTGACAGAATGCGGCATCGTGTTTCTGATTCGCCTATCGCTATTTTGATAAAATCAAAAATAATATTATAATCAACTTTATACGTGCCATGGATACTACTTATTTCGTGTGCCACGAATGCAACAATGAAAATGTTGAAACGATACGTAGAATATTGCATTTATTTTGAATAGATTTGGCGATATTAATTTTTTATTTTGTCCGATTGTTTTTCAGAAGGTGCTCTGCTAATTATATACGCTTTTTTGATAAAAGATGCTGGACCTGAAAATAGAATTTTAAAACTTCAATTTCAACGACTGTAGATTTATATTTTTATCGAATTGGATTTTATTTTCTAATCTCTTATTTATCAGTTTACTATTTTTGAATTTCAAGATAATTTTCAATGTAATTCAAGTCAAGTCAGACGTATAATAACTATTAACAGAATAATTTAAATTTATCGAGCTACCTTCAATGTTTACAAAACAATTTTATTACATATCTTTGCTTTTCTTTTTTTTTTTTTCCGAGATACTTTCATTGAAATAATCTGGAATCATTAATCACGCGGTTTCAAAAAGGTTGAAATCGACGATATTCTATTGAAAGTTTTGTTGATGCATTTTATTTTTCGTTTTAACGAGTAATAATAATTGTGATAATGTTAATAATAAATAACGACAATTGCGTGTTTATTCTTTAAGTTTTGTACTATAATTTTGTAATTTTGTTACGTTCAAATTTCCAAAAATATATTCGTCCAATTTTTTATTAATATTTTTATTATGTTAGGATAAGATGATGAAAGACAAAAAACAAAATAACAAAAAAAAAAAAAACGGAACTATAGCTGTTGAAGAAAATTTATACACTTCTGATATAATAAAGTGCAATAAATCGCACAATTCAACTCGAGTTCGTGAAGTAAATTTTATTGAAAAATATATGTAAGATGTAAAATCTTGACAAATCTGGCGATGCTGTGTTTCCACAGAATCGAATCAAAAAGTCGAGTTCCCGAAGGAAAGGTAGATCAGCTGACTGCACTCGGAAGGATAAACTGGACGAGAGAGGAATAGCGTTATATGATCGGAGCTCCGAACTTTGTCCGTGAGTAGGAGAGTGACGCGACTGACAGTGAAGAACGTTCACGTTCTTACATCTCCACCGCCAAGAGGAAAAGGATAAGGAGTAGACTTTTTTGATACGGCTTACTGCATGGTGTAGGCTTACTGCGCACGCAGGAGTGGACTTGGTCCGTGTACCTACGGGGAGTGGAGTGTATCCGTGTACCCAGCTAATGCGGCTTACTGCATGATGTAGTCTTACAGCGTTCATCTACAGGAGACCGGGAGACTCAGTTATTTTGTTATTTTGATTCGATTTGTAAGATGTAAAATCTTGACAAATCTGGCGATGCTGTGTTTTCACAGAATCGAATCAAAAAGTCGAGTTCCCGAAGGAAAGGTAGATCAGCTGACTGCACTCGGAAGGATAAACTGGACGAGAGAGGAATAGCGTTATATGATCGGAACTCCGAACTTTGTCCGTGAGTAGGAGAGTGACACGACTGACAGTGAAGAACGTTCACGTTCTTACATATATAGGCTTAATGATCATGAAAATTTCAATGATTACATTGCACAATGCTTTGTTTTGTTTGAAAATCTTAAAAACATTTGAAGAAGTTATTGAAAAAACAGTTAATTTTCATCCGATCCCTTATTATCAAATCACCAGCTTGGCGATACAAAATTTGAGGAAGGTTTTAATCCTAATTACAACCTGTAACTTATAAATAGAATAATTTGAAATTGAGAAGGGAAAAAGTGAAGGCGATTAGAATTTTTGCTAATTCCAATGGACAGAAAGATAATTAGAAAATTCAGATGCCATTGTAAATTCGAGACTCGGAAATTTTATTAATTCTTTCCTCTTTGTAACGAACTAACAAAAATAGTCGCTCATCCAATCCTTTGGTTGTGTGTTTTTGATATGGCTAATCATGCCTATTTTGGGTGTGACTTGCCTTCCGCGGACGTCGCGGACAAAGTTCTCCTGGGTCCTCATTCCTCCTTCGTCCGGGCCTCGCTTTCTGAATATTCCTTTGCAGTATTGGCCCCACTCTTTCCGATCCTCTGCAATTTTTTCTCATTTGTCGTGTACCAGCATTTCCCTTGTGATAGCTCTTGACATATCCCTATACGTTGCTGCCCTCCCATACTGCGCTTACCGATCAGCAGTTCACCGTACGGAACCTGCAGGGGAGGCGATGGTCCCTCATGCGTTTGATATGCCCAAGCTAGTGTAGATGGTTCCGCGCGATGAGGTATTCAGCGCACTCCAGGATCTTGGTATTGGATACAAAATCGTACCAGTGGACCGCCATTAAGTTCCGTAGACTTCCTTGAAGGGATTTCTCTATAATGCCTTTAGACTGTCTACGTCTCACTACCATAAAGCAAAGCGGGCAGCACAGTGACCTTAAAAACGGCTGTTTTCGTGTATTGCCGCAGATCCCTATTTGTGAGCACTCTGTTTTTGAGTTTCTACAGTACTTTTGATGCGTTTCTGATCCGGAGGTTGATCTCTGTACCTAGCAAATTATTGGCTTTGACGGACTTCTCAAGTAGCAAAATTCGTCTTCTTGTTCTACTTCCTCATGGTGTATTCTTAGTGTCGGGATTGTTCCAGTGTTCATGGCCAATATCCTTGTTTCGGAAATATCTTCAAGCGTAGTTGGGAGTAGACCGCTGCATAGACCTCCATTATTGGGGATTTTTCTTCCACATTGCAATCCTGTATATGTTGAACAACATCGGGCCAGTGCGCAGCTCTGTCGCACTCCATGACTGTGAAGCCACCTCTGTACCCTCGTTTCATTATATGAATGCAGGCCAGCTATTATGCGTATCAGCTTATCTGGGCAGCTGAATTTTATAAGAATTCCCCTCTAGGAGTTCTCTATTAACTGTGTCTAAGGCTTTCGTTAAGTCCATAAAGACCGCCCCCTTGTTGTGTTCTGTTCGATAATTCTCTCTTGTAATTGTCTCATTGTGGATATCATATCGATGGTGCTGTGGTTAGGTCTGAACCCGGCTTGACTTTATCTGCAGGTCTGCAGTCTATCTGCGACGATTTGAGCGAGGATTTTACCAGCCATGTTTAGGAGAGATAGTCCTCCATTGTTGAAGCAGTCTTTCTGTATTATGTTGCTTGTATGTGGCTCGACAGTTGAACATTTTCGAAATCCCCCGCCCATCATATGTAGCTCCTTATCACCCTCGACCGGGTAGACCAAAACGATTTTACGTGTTAGATGGGAGTTTACAGTAAATGGATTCTAACGTAAAAACGCCTAACGTCAGATGGATACTTCAAATCTACGAAATTCGTATCTCAATTTTATCTTCAATTTGAATTCCTACCAACCACTATTTTGAGCCATGGACCAAAATGTGCCAAAAATTGAGAAATTTACCAACTCAATAATTAAGAATCACTTGATTATAGTGAAATTTAATGCTGATCCCGAAAAAAAAATGAAAAAGTACATTCCTAAATATCTTCCAAGTTGCGATCCGATGATGTCATAGAGAAGTCTCTATGACGTCATGATCCGATGACGCCATACTACACTTTCTTTGACGTCACGATCTAATGACATCACAAAACAATCCCTAGCTCAGAAATCAAAATTTTAATAGAGAACCTATCATATGGGAAGGGGGAGGGGGGGGGGGATTTCGAAAAACACGGCTTCCTTAACGAAGTTAAACGAGGAACGCAGGGAACCTGTTTTATGAGTCAAATGGGATATGGTATTGAAAATTCATTGAAGCCTAAACCTAGATAAAGCTAGTATAAAGAAGGCCTAGACCTACTCTAAGCCTAATATAATATAGTTTGAGAGTCTAAATTTTTCTCGAATCTCCAGCTATATATGATAGCTCGAGAGTTGAAATTTTTTCAAGTCCCTTTCATATCATATATAGCTCGAGAGTGCAAATTTTTTTATGTCCCTCTCCTATCATATATAGCTCGAGAGTTGAAATTTTTCCAAGTCCCTCTCCTATCATATATGGCTCGAGAGTCCAAATTTCCAAGTCCCTCTCCTATCATATATGGCTCGAGAGTCGACATTTTTTCAAGTTTTTCGCTGGACGCCGGACACCGGACACCGGACGGCAAATTTCTCAAAAAGCCCCCAATAAAACAGGCTCCCTGTTAAAATTTACCGTGCGGGGTGTGGTGTCCAGCAAAAAAACCAAATCGGCAAAAATGGTCCATGTCCAACAACCCCCCAAGTTTTAGCGGTGAAAATAGTCCAAGTCCAAGAAAGGTTGAAATTCTTCTAAGTCTTCTCCTAGTTTGTAGGTCTAAATTCTCCCAAGTTTCCTTCCTATCATACATAGCTTGTAGTTCAAAATTTTTCCGTATCCCTCTTCTAGGTTATTTTCTTCGAAAACGATGACGTCACAAAAGTCGGACGTCCGTTTTCTGAGAATGCCCCCCCCCCCCCATGAAACAGATAAAGCGAGTTCCCTGCTAATAATTCAGATTTTTGGTTATCGAGCTCATGCGGTTGGATCTTACAGGTCGAGACAGGAGAAGAGTGGTTCCACGAAAAAGGTTTCTAGTTAATATGATGAGTAGATGTGTCTGTGTGTAGAGAGTGAGAACAAGCCTAAGGAGAGGTATAAAGGACCAGAGGAGGCTTTCGAAGTTCCCTTATTTTTTAGTTTTTTTTTTGGGGGGGGGGGAGGGAATGTCCCTGAGTTCACCTCCTCCGCCCTCGTAAATCCGCCTCTGATGGACTGTACATCAACCACAGTACCACGTTTCTTTTGCGGAAGTTTAGATAGCGCAAGTATGGAGTATGTCTGCGGGTTAACATAAAAATATTTTCAAATTTAAAAGTGTAATATTTTTGCATTCCCGAGCCTTTCAAAATTCGCGAGCTTTATTGCTACTTTTTACCTCTGTTTTTTCCCTTAATTCGATTTTCAACTACCAGAATCGAGCGCCGCTTTGATGATAAATATTTTTTTCAACTGTGAGCTGCTTCATCTATACGTGTATGGTATATAGGGGGAATGTTTAAATTACTCTTCGTTCTGCGAACCATTATTTCTTTCGGAATAATTTATTTCTTCTCTCTTTCTTCCCAACTCTTTTGTCCTCTGTTTACTTCAAAGTGTGAATTTTTAATTTAAAACTATAATTTCGGAATAAATAAAGTAAACCGAACGAACAATAACGTATTTTCACGATTTACGCGTTTAGTCCTCGTTCTGAGTCGTAAGGGCCGATGAAACATTCGGATGGTGACGAGAGGAGGAGGGATGTTGTCGATTATGATTTGTAATGTGTGTCAGTTCAGATTAATAAACGTATGTCGATTGAGTGTGCGGTGCATCTGATTCTTCATTTTTCATCGTCGTTTCCTTGCGTGAAAGAGGGTGGTTTTGTGAAGATGAAGTTTTTCATTATTTAAGGTCTGCTCATTTTAATTTAGAAAGCTAAAAAAACACATGTTTGCTCAACCATACAGTATTTTACGCTTGGCTTACAACTCGAATAATCTCAGGACTCATCGAAAGCGACCTGTTCTTCTTCCTCACAATGATATGAAACAGTCGAGATACGAAAATTACAAAACCTACAATTTAATGTATGGAATAAAATTTAAGTGACCACAATGTAATTGCATGTTTGAAAACTGCGACGTACCTACCAATCGTTGAGAGGTCTTATTGAGGTGACCCTTATTATGTCGATAAAGCAGCTACCTCACCAGAGAGTATCTGCAAAAGTGGCAACCGGCGGTGTACAGGAGGTACAACAGGGGACCAAGTACGCTGCCCTGCATAAAAATCAAACTGTACAATAATTTATTCTTTTCTGGTGAACGGAATGATTAATTGAAGCCTCTCTTTTGTTGCGGTAAAATGACTGAAACTGGTGGCGTTACCTGATCGTCAACTCCTTCTTCTTCACGGTTCGATACAGCATTCACTTCCTTAGATTAACAACAACAACGTGTACACGACATTTGTATTCTGCTAAATCCCTTCTATTCGCTCTCCTCTCGCGCGCTTCTCGCATGGTATGCGAATTACGACTCGCACTTTTGCTGTTATTTTAATGCGCGTTTAATTCGAACTTCCGTACGCTGTCAGAGGATATTTCTACCCGCTATAGTTATCGTGAAGGACGACTCTGGGTAGTAGTGACCCCTTCTTTTTCGCCCGGAAAAGGTACCCGGCACAGCCCGACCGACCGTATGCAAATATAAGTTACACGCTGCAACGTACACTATCTAGAGTCGAATCGAACAACGGCGAAGTTATATCGGCGAGTCTACACGAGGGTTGAAACAATATTTAAATTTTCATAAGCCTATTTACCGAGCATTTATTTCCCTTTTCATTTAGGTATGAATTACGGGTACGCGTTCATCTGTGTACAGATTTTATAGCGCGATCGTTTCAATTTATGTGACTCCGTAATGTATTTCCTCTTGTCTTCCCAGTTCACGCGTTATTGAGTCATTATGACGTTTCACAGGGGCTTTGTTGATTTTGAAACGCAACCTTGGCAGCACCTGAGGCGTCGTCAAGGTTGTGTTTTGAAATTCACACTTTTCGGCAGGATCCGCAAATGGCCATTTTCTCCCTCTTCGAGCAAAAGTAACAGACACAATCTCAAGAAAAATGTTGCCAAAAAATCTTGTCTTAAGTCACTCACAGTTGCAATTTCCAAACCTTCTTTTTACGAACATTGTCCCAATAAGCGGCCTCCTTTTTTGACACCACTCATGACACGAAATGTGCTTATAAGTTGTGCACGCATTTAATGTCGGTGCATCTTCTTCTCCCAGGCTTAAGGAGGTCCCCCGTAGCGCTTCCTATAGTTCAAGATCTGCGCATTTATTCTATCTGTGCACCTGCCTCTTATCAGGAATAAGGAAGACTGATGCATGGCAGACCGACCTTGATTCTTTTAGGCTTTAAAGAAGCCCTTAGGTGAAAGGTTACTGCATCGTCAATGCAACTTTTCCCTTTCACCAGGACTGAAGGATCCTAGATCCACCTGTGAGAGCGCAATTTCTCAGTATGCGAAGCCCCCTCGCCCTCTTGGAAGTATTCTAGTTTTGTTTGACAATGTGGGTTTTTCCCCCCTGCCCCCTACTCGTGAATGCATGGATGAGCTACTTAATAAGGCATTGGTCCCTCCTTCTTTAATTTCTGAATGCCTCAGTCCCAAAATATGACAGTTCAATAATTTTATCTACAAACTTCCTCCTGAGGTAGGTGTTCCCATCGGATCACCAGATTCTCGGTATCATTCCCTATATTGCCATAGTGAGTACTTTGGTTAGTGGGGGAATACGATAGTGTTAAGCATGCAATACAATTATGAAATGACGTAAGTTTATCTTAAAATGAGACACAATAGATGACAAATCCGAAAAACTCCCTATTACTCATAAGGGAAGTGATTTGGTAATCACATGAAAAGGGAAAAATCACTCCTTCACCAGACTCCGAAGCGAGCACACCTTACTAAGAGCGGGTTTTCACCGACACACCTTATCTCAAAGAAAAAATATCTAACAAATAGGTTTACACTACAGACCCCTAAAAACCAGGGCTGCCTATCGTATTGACTAAAAACTTAGCTAAAAGCTAACCCTTCAAATTGATTGGCTGCGGCTATCAGCTAAAGGCTAACCCAGTCTCATTGGCTAGCTAACAGCTAACTAATTTTGGCCCAAAATAGAATGGCTAACTGCTAAGAGCTAAAAGCTAACGGCTGACAGTAAGGGAGGGGGTCACTCCAATGTGTGGAGGTGAGGTATGGCGAAGAGAAAATATAAGCCGTTAGCAATTCCAATTTGAATGGCTAACGACTAACGGCTAATGGCTTCGGCAAAGCTAAGCAGCTCACTAAAAACACAAAATTGCTAACTTCACTACTTTCTTGGTTCTGCCGCACGCACGCAATCGCTGCGGTCAATCTTCAGTACTTTAACACAGGCTCTGATAGAGAGTTGACACACTCATTTTTCTCTGTAAATATTCAGTTTAAAAAAAAAAAAAATTGAATTTATTCGGCATGAAATGTCCTTTCAGATGCGTCTAATTTCGAGTAAATCCGTGAAATTTTTTCCCCCGATAAGAATACAACAAATGCGACTCTGCGATATCTGGTGGAGTAAATTATCTCAACATTTTCAGGGTACCAAAATTTGAAAAAGCGTAGATGGCGAGTTAGCGATCTTGTGTTTTTAGGGGTCTGTAGTTTACATTTTGCTTCTTATCGCTGTAGTGTGATAGAAGCGAGCTCTGACGGTTGTATGTCCAAAATACCTAGGTACCAAGGCTATTCTCTGTTTTCGGAATTTTATTGAAAAGCGGGGGGGGGGAAAAATTATTCTAGATTTTAGAAGAATATTATCGCGTCTTTTCAGTCAATGAATAAATTTACCGGTGACGTACGTTATAGTTGTAAATCAGCGTTGCCTACGGGGTAATTACAAACTTTTTGACTCTAATAAGAGAAACACAATATTAATATTGCGTTATACTAAATGTGAATAAGAAATTTCTCAGTTACCAAATAGTTTGTAGGTAAATGTTTTTCTTATGGGCAGTGGGCTGCAGTTAGCCAAAAGCCGAAAGCCAAAAGCCAAATTTGGCCGAATTTCTAAGACAGAAGCCGAAAGCCAGCTTTAAGCCCACCTTTGGATGCCAAAAGCTGAATTCAGCCAAATTTTTTTGGCCAGCTTTTGGCTTTGGTGGTTACAGTGTTTATAGTTCAGTAAAATTAGCCATTTTAAAGGTCGAAAAAAACAATAAATGGTACAGAAGCGAAACTTGGAAAAGTTGTTGGGAACTTTCTCATGAGTCTTTTCCCAAGTTTCCCAACATTCCGAGAGGAGCTTTCCCCTCAGGGAGGTACAAAGAAGGAATTTTTTAGTTTTCTAGCTCTAATTCGCAAACAAACGATTTTGGAGAAAAAAAGTTCAAGCGAAAATTGTTCCTCGTAAAATTTCATATAAAAAAGCTCTCTACAATTTTTTCTGTAAATGCACTGTTACGCCGCTACAGCGCGTGACAAGTGAACACCTCTTACTACTCTGTATAATTGACATTGATTTACGCAGCACATTGCGTTCTACCACACAAAAATGCGAGTTATTGTTTCTGCCCGTCGAGTGGCCTGAGAACAAATTAATGTGGTTGGGTATAGATTCTACATCTACTATTTCAAGAGGACACCAACACTTTATAATCAATACCATAATTTATTTTCCATTTTCTAATCTTTTTCTTAAGTAGAAACAGTCAGTTACAAAAGCATGTAAAATTGAAAATTTTTGAGTTTATAAAGCGGCGTAACACTGCATTTATAGAAAAAATATGTAGAGACCTTTTTTATAGGAAATTTTACGAGGAACAGTTTTTAGTTCAACATTTTTCCTCTAAAATCATTTGTTCGCGAATTAGAGCTGGAAAACTAAAAAATTTCCCCTTTGTAGCCCCCTGGGGGGAAAAGCTCCACTCGGAATGTTGGGGAAACTTGGGAAAAGACTCACGAAAAGGTTCCCAACAACTTTTCCAGATTTCGCTTCTCTACCATTTATTGTTCATTACAATGGCTAATTTTACTAGACTATTATACCGTACGTCACTTCTGAAAACGCTGCTTCTTGCTTCTTAAGAAGCCTCATGAAAATGGCCTTAATGGATCGTCATTTCCTGGCATGTGGCAGTAACATTTTAACTTCATTGATTATTTTATCAATTTCAACTTCAATTTCTTCTTGACTTCTTGTACCTCTAACAGAGATCCTTTTCTCATGATCGTGTCCAATTTTTCTATCGAATGAAAAGCCGAAAGCCAGCTAAAAACAAGCCAAAAGCTAGCTAAATTTTTTTTGAACAATCCGAAGCCGAAATCCGAAACTGAATCTTTCAGCTGCAGCACACTGCTTAAAAGAGTCAATTGAATTTGAGTTGAGAGGTTTGTAAACATCAGAACGGGTACTCTTGCCAAATATAATTGGTTGCGAGTAACTTTCCAACTGGATCGGGCCCGAAGGATGAAATTTAGATGCCATTGCAAACTCTGCAATGGCAGCGTTGCAATGGCAGCGGGAGCCCGTAAGTTTCGCAGTTTCGAGGGAGAGAACTAATCTTATGAATAGACGAATTAGGTCTGATTCAGAGTGAAAAATTTTCCAGTTCCCTCTCCTATCATGTATGGCTCCTCTTGAATCACAGTATTGGTAGACTAGTAGCTCCCATTCTTAGCGTAGTACAAGTCTAGTTTACCGTATGTTCGGCTAACTAGCTCCCCGAGGCTCACTCGTTCAGACATTCTTAGCCTAGTATAAGTCTAGTGTACTGCATTTCTCAGCCGACCAGCACTATCATCTAGTGTTTTGGGCCGAGGCATTCAATGGAAATACTTCAAGAAAAACTTCTTCTAGAAATATAAATCAAAGAGAGTGGAATTTAAGTGGTGAGCCGCGTTGATTTACTAGTTGGAAAGGGGATAAAAATAAGATGTTTCTTAAAATAATTGAAATCTTACTCTTGGTATATTTTGGGAGTGAGACCATAATAAAATTTGGACGTATCCCATAGTTTAATACATGTAAACCAAAGCAGGTAATGAATGCCTTGTACCTAATTTGACTGGATTATAAAATTGATAAATTTTGAAAATTCGAAGTCGAAAACTTGAGGAGACTCAATCTCGTTTAAATATGAGGTATCAGTTAACATACAAATACATATACCTAACTCGAAAGAGGGTGGATTACATAATTTCTTTATGAATGCAGAATTATATATGTACACTATACAGTCAACAGTTTTGATACGCACATCTTCTCTTATTTCCCCGAGGAAGTAATAAGGACGCAAATTGCATGCTTCAGGTGTAATAATTGGACTTCGTCACATCTCGAGCACGTCGTAGTATTTCGCGGCTTCGCGCACACGGCCCTCATATCCATTCTTATTTGCAGCGAGTTTCGACCGAGTTCATTATTCATTCTATCGAGAAATGTCGACGAAGACGAATACCATCATCTGTAATGCAATTATTACCGGTAAGTTATTCTTTTATTTGCGGAATAGGAGAACGCACGCCGAAGTTCGATCTTTAGAATACCGCAAGAGTGGAAGCATTTCTACAGTTCGGCGGCACGTGGGCGATGCCTAAGACAAATGCGAAAGGAAAAAAAATGAAATTCAGATTAAAATTTCGTATTCATAGTACAACGTGGATTTGCATTTATGATGAGCTACAGCGAACATTATTCAAGGGGAATCGCAAGCCTTTTGTCTATCCTCCTGTTGATAACGACAACGGAATATGATGACGAAAAACAAATATTATCGTTGCAAGGCGACACAAATGACGATGAGGATGCGGTCCACGCGTCTACCTATTGTAACTCGGATTCGTAAGGGACATATACCTATTTCCCGACCGACGAGCTTAATATTAATATTTACAAAGTTCGTATATATAGAAGATCTCATACACGGCGTACAGAGCGAACCTATTCCAGCGATCTGTCGCCAACCATTTCCTTTATCTTTGCTCTGATTCGATGGTTTTTAAGTGCAACGCTCAAATTACGACAGCGTGAACGAGATCGATATATACTTACACATACTCGTACATTTGGTACAGTTCATAAGTACAGTGCAATGCAACTGATGTTTTCATTTCTTCGCGCGGCTTAAATGGTAATGGCAGCTTGAGCTTTTAACCTTATCTGAACGAAACCACAAAGGCATTGCATGAAACTTCGCTGTGTGCACGATACATTTTCTCTCAGACTTACCGCGCGCTATTAATGCGGGAATTAAAGCGGAATCCTAATAACTAAATACTGGAATGTAATATCGAGGATTAAATGCATTATGTACTTTATAGAACAGACTACTGGATGCATAAAATTTACCTCCGAAAGAGCGACTGAAATCTAGACACACAAATAAAGTTTCTCTTTGGTTTGATCGTCACTTTAGTTGGATGCGCGTTTCTTACGAAGTTAGATATCAGTTTGAATTACTGATCCAAGGAAATAGAAGTACGAAGGTCGCTCCTCACTTCTGACGAACATTTTTACGGAACATCACAATGAGCTTTCAGTCTGTCCAGCTACATCAGGAAATCAACAAGGGAAAAAATATTCAATCCTGAGACAACCTCCAATCAGCGATCAGTCACCTTTTTCATTACCTGTTCATCTTATTTCAATTCAGGTGAATCGCAATTATTGGTCCATGTCCTCAGGCCTCCATCTCGATTTTTGGGGCAAGTATTGATGAATTGTGTCGTACAGTTTTCCGTTAGTGCGGGTCTCCTCCTGGAACCGTTGGAGGGGTGCGGCTGTAGACATGCAAGACCATGTCCTATTCAATTTTTGGCCTGAAAACAGGCTGAATTGCGTGTGCTACGGTTTTTATGTACTATGCTCTCGATATTCTCCGTTGTGGACACCCCTTTCACCTCTAGCCCTTGGGGAAGGGGAAGTCACAAGACATGCTGGACCCAATTTCGATAATTGGTAGTTTTTCGGATAAAAACGGATGGAATCGTTATTGCTATATTCGTGCTGATATCCTTGTCCTGCAATCGTTGTGGTGTTGTAAGCTCGAGGTTAGAGATCAACTGCGACTCTGGGTTCAATAAGGCCAAGCAAACTTGCTAAAATTTGTGTAAACTAGGTACTCGTAATAAGCTGAGGTTATTAATCTCCTTATTTTTTTAAAAGTTTGAACAGTAACTTTTCTTAATACTAACAGAAATTAGAAACCTAGAATAGTAGGAAAATAGTCTCTTTTGTTAGCCGTTAGAGGTTTGATTTTGAATGGCTAACAGCTGGCTACTGCTAATATTTTAACAGGGAACCTGTTTTATGGGGGGCTTTTTGAGAAATTTGCCGTGCGCCGTTCGCCGTCCGCCGTCCAGCAAAAAACTTGGAAAAATTTCGACTATATACAGCTCGAGATTCGAGAAAAATATAGACTCTCAAACTATATTATACTAGACTTATAGTAGGTCTAGGCTTCCTTGAATTTTGAATTTTCAATACCAAATCCCATTTGACTCATAAAACAGGTTCCCTGCGTTCCTCGTTTAACGTCGTTAAGGAAGCCGTCGTTTTTCCTGATCGTCTAGCTCTAATTGTGCAAAAATCACTCGGCTAATGGCTAACAGCTAAAAGCTAACGCTTCATTTTCACCATGATTTTCACCTTTTTCAAGCTATAATGTGTGCTAAATCAATCTCTCTTCATTTTCAGGTTTGATCAGTAGAAAGAAGATGAAAAGTTGAAAATGAAAATTCAAATTCTGGGCAAGTTTTAAGCCGTACAAGCCATAAAATAGTAGCTCCAAGCTTTAAGCTGAAGCTGTATTCTTCTTACTATAAGTTTAAGTTGAGCTACATATATCCTTATCAAATTTGAGTTTAAGTCTTAAGCACGACCAAGCTTTATTTTACAGCTTGACATCCTTGTTTTCAAGGTAGCTTGAGCCATATTCTCGCTGGACCCAAACCTAGACACGGGCGCTTTACTGAAAATAAGAATGGCATACATTTAATCGCATGCCTCAAAAAACGAAATTGCCCGCCTATCGATAACACGCCGAGGAAACAAAACTGACACGCCTATGAAATGTATTTCATGGATAAAGAAAATTTACACGCCTAGGAAATGTATTGCACAGATAAAAAAATGTTTATAGCCTACAAGCTACATTCACTACAGAAGAGACGTTGACACTTCTGTTTTATTGTAATTGTAACGCTTGCTTCGCTTTGAAGGGGTGGCCGCGCTGACGTTTTTGACTCATGGGGAGGTTTTTAGCTTCCTGGGGGACGGTACAAAGTTTCAATCGAATTTGCATGCCAATAACGTGTTTGCACATAGTGTTTCAAGAAGAACAGGCGAGTACATTCACACTCAGTGAGAAGTGCAGTCACCCTTGTGCGCCACATGCTATAATGTTCCCACTCGAATGTAACAAAGGATGTCCATTTACCTTCGAGTTTCATATATTGCTTTGTTAATCGGGCGGTGAGTGGCTTACTGAGATTTGAAGATCCGATGAAGTACAACAACCCCTCCTCGTCATCATCCATTTGGAATACTGGTTTGTTCAAGAGAGCCCAATGGTACAACTTTATCCACATGCTCAGGGGCATGGAATGAGTTTTCGCAAATGGTACAACATTTGTGCACGTAGGATCATGGCAGTTGAACCAGTTCCTTACCAACTCGCATACTTTCACGACAAATTAATTTACCATCCTTGCATCCTCACAATTATTTCTTTTTCATTTTTCTTTTTAATTTTCATTTGAATTGTCTGTAGGATATCCACAAATGAGTATTAAACCAAAAACACTCGGAATCCATTGAAACAAACAAATAAACGAAGTAAGTAGTGCACACATCCCCATATAAGTTGTGCACTCAAGATCCAAAACACTAGAAATCCTACAAAATGGACAAATACATGAAGTAAGTAGTGCACACATCTTGATACAAGTTGTGCCCACAGAATCAAAACACTCAAAATCCATTGAAACAGACAAATACACCATGTAAGTAGTGCGCACATTCCCATATAGTGCACACATGAGAACATGCAGAAAAATGTGCAATCCACGTATAATTCATTAAACTATAATACATTAAGTAAGTAAAAGGAAGAAGACAGGCAATGGAATGCTTTGGCTGACAAGTCAGCATAAGCCTCCACGCCATGACAAGGCAGCATTCCACCATCACCATATTATATTTCATACAGACATTACAATATTAAAAACAAAATTTGAAAAAACTTTACGGAGACCCGCAATTTTACTCCGTAAAGTTTTTTCAAATTTTGTTCAAAATGACTCGCAACGTTCCGATCATAGAATTCATTACAATATTAATACATATTAATGCAATTAACAAACACAAGTTTTCAAATAATTTACAATGGCTAAGCCCAACTGCTTCTTGAATAAATCTAAGTTCAAGACTACGTGGTACCTGCCTTCACAATAACAAACGCCGCGAGAAGAGTCAAAATTAACATACCACTTGGTACGTGCAGCGTGAAAAGCTTCCTGGAGATCGAAAGGAAGCTCCAAAGGGGCCTGAAGATTAGACTCCATCAAGAACCTTGATTGCCAAAAAGGGCCTGCGAAAAGGGAGAGTGGAATTGACAAATCACAGGAAGGATCAGAAGTGCAATTATTGTCGAAATGGTGAACACTTGAATACAAGTCAATAATGAATCGCTCGCGGCTATTGCACTGACCCACATAACTACCGCGCATCCCCTTGGCATCATACTTCTTCCAAATTATCTTATTCTGACAACAAACGTCAGTATTTGACCAACCAGTGGAGATCTCACAACAATGCTCGAAATCCAATGCATTAACCAACTGACTCGACTGACTCCTCCGGGATGGAACAACTGGGAAAACACCTCCATCAACAGTCATACCTCACTCATAGGGAGTTTGAGGTTCACTATGGGGAGGCAGTCTCTACTTTCAAGCCCATCCTGGCTGGAGTTCCCCGCAATAAATGCAGCAAAATCATCCTCTTTTGAAATACAGGTTGTGTGCCAGTCTTGGCGTGCCATTATGGAGTTTGTCATGGTTTCAACATCGCGTCAATTTTTTTCCGTGGTGGGAGGGGGACTGGCGGTCAATATAATTTTATGAGGCGTGCACTTATATATTCCCCAATAAGAATATTGTCAACTGTGCACAATGCATATGTTTTACTTTCATTTCACACGTTTGTGAATACCTATATACACTTTTGATCATTCAAACTTGAAATAGAGGCAGCTTTCTAGTACATTGTAAAAAGAAACATGTATCTGCCATCAGTTATTCTCTATTTTTTCAGTTTGTGTTTTATGACCTACCGACCTTTGCCAAGTACGGATCCTCCACTGCAATCAACAATCTTACTAATGAAAATGATATTGCCCAGGTATACGAGTACGATAGATAGTCTCCGAGCCTTCGTCGAATGAGGACGTACGTCAGCTATAAAAATGAATGTCCGAGCGCATTATTTTGAGACGTGCCTACCTGCTGCTATCGCGTAAGCAATTTCATGAACAACGTTTATGACTTTTCTTCGACGTTGCGAGCGGCCAACTTTACCGAAATTTTCGTTGAAGCACACAACAGCATTGTTGGACATTCCATTATAAATTGGATCCTGAATACGAGCGAAAACCTCAAAAGCCCGGCAAAAAGTCGAAACACGACTTGGTGCACGAATAACGAGAACGTTCTCTTTGATAGCTGAGAGCTACATCCGAATGGAGAGAAGTGATATCATTATCTGCCTTCTATAAAAGGCTACCCGCAGTTGTTGAAATTCACGAAGCATTTAACACTGTTAACGTTCGTTTTAATATTTGTCCTAATTTAAATTACTTATTCTACGTAGTTTTCCAAGTATAAGTAACCCGATCCCAGCATTATTACGGGTATTCGTGTACAACTGTGTTCCTTGGCCGGACCCGAAAGTTATACTCCATCAAAAAGTTACTACATTTTCCAATTCGATAATTATCCTCGAAATAATAATTGTACGATTTCGTGGTTGTTCGGTACGTTGATCTTTATAGAGTATATGGCTGCACAATATCTCGATATTCTACGGAAATATTGTACACTGAAATGCACGCTGAACGTCAACGTATTATATTGCAAAATAGCGGTTTAGCAGATGAAAATTTGAATTTGCTGAAAGAACGACGAACGGGTTGGAGGCTTAGGATATTGTCAGACAAGCATTCGACGTACGGTATTACGGTCATTCGAGTGGAATTTCAATTTCAGAAATAGTACTGTAATAAGCCTTCACGAGATGCTTTTTTCTGCTTTCTCCGACGATAAATTAAATTCTTTTTCATATTGGCTCACGTATTCATTGTTATACCGTACCTATATGAATTTACGTTCTAATATACCCATACAGTAATACGTCGTCAACTGAATACAATGCCTGTCGAACAACTGCGAGCTGAATGATTTCAGTTTCTAAAAATAAAGAAATTCTCCGATTTTTAATCCCTCTTGTGTATCTCGAAAATTGATTTTTTGGATCCGTAACCTCAGCCCCTTTGATTTGATATTGTGACTCGAAAATAGTGTCAACAATTTTTACCGATTTGTGCCGTACCCGGAGGATCAGCCCCTTCAATTGTTTACTCGGAGATGAAAATAGCTCCCAAAAATTGTGCTTAATTTATGCCAATTTTTTGAATTTGTGGCCCACCACTATTCTCAGTAGAGCCCATCAAAGTTGGGGTACCAGCGCCTCCCATATCAGGTTTTAACATAAAAGTATACTCTAAAAATACAAAACCTAATTTGTGCTCATTGTCATCAATATTACAAGATCTCCAAGTATTTCCTCTGCAGTACTCTCACCGCTTACCGTAACAGTCAAGATAGTCATTTGGGCCGCCAGTTGGAAAATCATGATTAAACGCAGGGAAGACAATGCGACTGGACTTTGCACTCTGTACCCATGGGTAAGACCCATCAAGCTAAAACCGCTCGCTACTTAGGTTTACATCTGGACAGCAAGTTAAACTGAAGAACCCACAATCAGAAGGAGAGAACAAATGCACAGGATGACCCGAGCCGAGAGTCATCTTCAGCTCATAAACAAAGGACCTTGCTTTTACGGCAAGGATGCAAATTTATAATGTTGGGTATCTTTGTGAGCGTGTTCACCAAAGAAGAGGAGAGCAATTTACTGGTAGACCATTAATATTGGCGAGTTAAGGAAAGAGTGCAATCGTCAGCGCTGGATATACCAGCGTAGTAAAGGTCGCGGGTGGTTGCGGCTGAATACCAGCTGGCTCGTAAGAGGCTGAAGAAAGCCATAAATGACAAAAGTGCCGCATGGAAAGAGAAATGGCAGAGAAAATCCCTATGAAGAAAAATGGAGCCGGCTGTTGTGGGACAAATCATTGATGGCTTGTTCCTACAGCAGCTACCACCAATGGTAACGCTACCAATTGTAGAAGAGGATGGCATATCCCTTGGGTGCAGTAATCAGTAGACTGCGGGGTAAGTATTGGAAGGCTCCAGTCCCGTATGTGATTCCAAATCCAGTCCGGAACGCCATATATTCAGTTGACCAGCACTGCTTGTTGTTACATTCAATGTGGCGGTTACTGAGGGACTTTTCCCTGTGTGGTGGAAGAAAGCCAGGCTAGCGTTAATTGATAAGAAGTATAAACTGACCTGCCATCCTCTTATCGACCACTTTGTCTGCTAGACAATGTTGGGAAACTCCTGGAGAGAGTGACAGCCAATCGACTTGAGAGCTACTTGAAGGAAAGAGATGTAGTCTCTAGTAGTCGGAACAGTTTTGAAACTGGACGCTGTACATCAGATGCTGGAATCCGGCTGAAGAGGATAGGCGAGTCAGCAATAGCTACAAGTCAGTTTTGCGCAGCTGTCAGCCTCGAGTTAAGAAATGCGTTCAACTCGATTCTATGGAAGAAGATATTGGAATATTGGAAGCCCTTGTGGACGCGAGCTCCTCAGGATGACCAGCAGCTATCTTAGCTGTCGTGAAATTCAAGCAGAGACGTCTATTGGTACAGTAAAGCGCCCTGTTACTTGTGGGGTGCTGCAGAGGTCGATCCTTGGGCCGCTGTTGTGGTGGGTTGTATTTACCGGGATATTTAAGGTGAAGCTGCCACCGAGGGTTAAGCTTATCTGCTATGCAGATGACACCCTGGTGGCATGCCCTGCCGAAACAACTGTAGCGGTGGAGAGCAGGGTAAACCGGGCTCTAGAGGTAGTGATAGCGTTGGATCGAGTCGACTGGACCCGAACTTGCAATTGGTAAGATGGAGACCATTTTGTTCACGACCCGTAGGAAGTGCAGTCCACCCCCCTTTCGTCTGCAAGGTGTGGAAATACAAAGTAAGAAGCGAATGAAGTACCTGGGCATCTGGTTTGACTCAACGCTGAGCTTCAGGCACCATTTCCCGATGGCAGCGGTAGTTGGATACCTGAGCCGCCTGATGAGGAACCTAGGAGGACCGAGAGAAGCAAGAAGAAGGATCATGATGAGCAATGCTTTGTCGATCCTCCTATATGGTGCGCCAGTCTGGGCCAACTCCATGAAGATACCATACAGAAGAAGAGAGATGGTAAAGGTCCAACGAAGAGCTGTGCTGAGGTGTATTAGTGCCTAACGCACTGTTTCGACGGAGGCTTTTCGTGCTTTTGCACGTTCACCACCAATCGAGCTCCTTGTTGGGGAGATAGCGGTGGTGCTTGAAGCAAAAAAAAACGACAACGACTAATCAAGAGGCTTTAAGGTCAAGCAGGAGGCCAGGCGCTCTTTGCTTGCAAAATGGAAAGCAAGAATTGCCCAGAGCCAGCTGGGTACGTGGACAACCCGTGTGTTAATATGCGACCTTGATGAGTGGATAACTGAACTTCCACTTGACGTAGGTTTTAAGCGGCCATGGCAGGTTCAACAAATACCTTCACGAGAAGTTAGGCAAAGTTGAGCAAGCAACGTGTTTGCACTGTAACCAAGGGCGGAGAATGGACCACAGCAGTGAGGCGTGGAGGCGTGAGCAAGACAAGCTTCTCTTCAACAGATCGGGGTAGATGAAGCGCTTGCACCGAGTCGCCTAATATCCACCATGTTAGGTTCCGAAGAAGCATGGAACCAGGGTCTACATTTGCGGCCACCGTCATGAAGAAGTGTGTGTCTACTCATAATTAAAATGTGTCGTAACATTGAAAACCGTCGTAATGATATACAGAAGTAGATAAGACGACAATTTGCGAACGGTATCCCATGGAGTGTAGGAATGCTCATATACAAGAGGTAATCCCAAGAACTCACCCGTACTGCCATTCCTGAGGCAGACGACGTCGTCTTCTTCATACTCACAAGCTTTTGGGAACATGCTCAGTAAAATTCCACCAAAGTACATACATATGGGCATCGTGAAAAGAGCAATTAATTCAAACTGCAATACATATTATGTAATTGGTAATTTTTTACTCGACACTATTCAATCAAGCTCCAAAAATAAAACTACCGAATTCTTTTCGTACCTACACATAAACGTTAAAAATTATTAATTATTTCTACACGATTTTTCCATTACATTAATGCATTCATTTAAAAAGAATGAAAGCATCGATGAATTACAATAATAGGGCTAATAGTAATGCTTAATAAAAATATGGCAACGACGTTAGGAGCAGTAGGAAATTGGCGTTCCAATACCAGCGTGATACGAAAGACATAAACTTTCTCGCGTACGCATTTAGGCAGTCCACGTATAGTCGACCAATTAACCCCACAACACGAAAAGCGATCGCGTATTATTTAAAAGCTCATCGTAGTCTGGCAATCACGGTGGGACCGCGAGCGACCCTGCGTAATGAAACTACGCCGAAATTCAGCGGAAACTTCTCGCGATATCCCCCGCCGGATTAGAGCGCACGTGAATTCCAAAACCCAGTTTTCGTTTTCCACTTTACGATCGCTAAAAACTTACTAGACCGAACAAGTCAGTATCGTCTGGCTCGCGTTTTAGTCGCACTGGATTTGTATAGATTCAAATCAAAATATTACCTTATAATAAGACCACCGCTCGCTCACAGATTGTTGTACTACCCTTACCGCTATAGGGTAGAAAATACAAATTTAGTTGAGCAAATATGAAATCCTAGTTGAATCGCAATAAAATTCGGTGAAATAGTTTGGATTAGTGAAGTATTTTGGGTCTTGATGGTATTGATGAGACAGAATCTTCATTCTCGAAAGTTCTGCTAGAATAGATTGCGTTACAAATAAAATAAAAATATGAGGAACTTTACCAGCGAGAAATTAGACTACAGATATTATGACAGAGTCTAAGGTGCCTAATATATATCGAAATTGAAATTACGTTCACGCGATGGGGCTTGTGCACGAGTTCTCTTCGATATTCATAAAAAAATAATTATAATCAACTCTTACAGCCTACCCCGTCATACGCTAAGCTTTCCAACGCGTTTTCAGTTTGCAAAATAAGTCTAAAAACTAGAAGGATTTTCCCGCGAATTACACTTTGTCTATAATTATTGACTCCGATGCGAAGAAATTCTCAAAATGTCGAGTCAATTCTAAGTTCTATTTCTGAAAATTTTGCTTTACTCGTATATTGAATTTACATGCTACCTATTGATAGGCCTTCCTACTCATAAAAATTATCAGTTTTGTGACTGAATTTCGCCACTCTAATAACTAAAATATGCGGTATAGTACATTTTCATTAAAAATTTCTCCATTAATCGCTATCTTCAGTTAAAACCATTCAATGGCCTAATTTTGCTAGGCGTAGGACTGCCCTATTAATCGAATATATTTATACTTACCGTTACCTCTGAAATTGCTTATAATCTAGGCTTGAAGTATCCTCAAAACGAAGACCTGACGATTTTCTATGAACCGCAGATCGTAAAATTTGGTTTATTGTAATTAACTTAGATACGTTAACGCTAATAACGCGCTTATAGTTGCTGACCTTTGAATTCATAATTCTTCGCGGATAAATATTTTACATTGCAAACGTTCGACTAGCGAGGCAACATCTTTTACAAAATATCTGAGAGGACGATTTTAATTTCAAAATGCTATAAAGAGTGAACCGTGTGTTCTGGTGTACAAAGGTGTCGATGACGTCGTAACCACAACTACAGCCGTATAACCATAAAATGAAATATGAGATAACTTTTTGAAAGCTGTATTTTTGAAAGAAGCGTAAAAAAAAGAGGGGTGTTCTCTTCTTCGCGAGGGTTCATTTATACAAACCGACGAGTTTTATTCAAGCTTATAAGTGTCGACAGGATGAATTGTGAAGACAGTGTATTCGATGACAGCACCGGTGCCTTTTGTCTGCCGAATACAATCGGTCGACTAACGATACAGCGACTACCGCCTCTTTGATCAATCTTCGCCAATTGTACAGCGTGATATTTTCTAATTTCACGAAGACGTATCTTTATGAGCGAAACTTTTTCTCTTTTTCGTTGCCGGGTGAGATTTAATGTGCCCCTAGATTTCGCGAACGTAAAAGAAATTTCAATTTCCTACGGAAAACGTTTGTCTCTAACGCCGTAACTTATTCTAAATGTCATCGAATAACGCTGATACGATTCCATATCCTAAATTTTCACCATATTTTAGCCTACGCATTCGAACCGGGCAGCGTTGCGTAGCGCTACACTTTGACTGAGCGGTGAGAGATTAAAAACGGTACCCCAACTATGTATTTGGGAGAAGAATGAAAACATTGAAATGATGATTGAATGAATCAGATCGGTTTTTTGACATGCCATAAAAAATGTCCACAAACACACATTTTACAATTAAATCAGATTTGATGACAAAACCTTCAATTCCGCTTCATTCAAGAGTTATTCCTAAACCCCATAGACCGCCATAGTTTATATACACCTATTTCTTTTAATCCGTTGACTATATACCTCTTATGAACTGAGCTAAGACGACGTTTACCCGTGGAAAGATATGACAAGAAAATAAGATGCCGAGGACTCAACATAGGCGACGCGGTTGATTGCGGAGGGAGGAGAAGCTGTTACTCCTCCGCACACTCACCCGCGCCGCCTACGTTGGAGCCCTTCGCATGCTATACATGTTTCTACGCTCGTTTAACATTGCAGTATATGGACAAAGCTCAGTCCATAAGAAGTATATAGTCAAAGTTTTAAGCTCTCGCCATTCAGTGAAAGTTCAGCGCGACGCTAGTGCTGCCCGGTCCAAATGTGTTGGCTAAAGACACCAGCCTAGAAACACAAGATCGCCAACTCTCCGCCATGACGAAAGTTCGAGTCTAGTAGCTTTAAGCTGAAGCTCGTATTCTTCTGAGCTATAAGTTTCAAGTTAAGCTATAGGCTTATCAAATTCAAGTCTAAGCTAGAGAGTCAAACGGCTCGACACTCCTGTTTGTGCGCATGATGATCAATTTTTGTAACAATTATGCAAAGTGAAAAGTCCTAGAAAAGTGCCTCTGGAAATTTTCAATTTTTTGTGAGACAAAAAATACTTTTCGCAGAGAAACCCTAATAAGCAGCAGAAACAAATTTTGACATTAAGTCGCCAATTACTAAAAAAGAAGAAGGAAGACAGAAAAAAAAATTCTTACAAGAAGAGTATGGGAGGTAGGGCTTTCACAAGCATCGAAGATGAAAAAAAAGGCTGATATGATATTTGATTTCCGGTTATATCTTAGTTTGCAGGATGGACTATGTTTTGCATGAGGAAGAATGACAGAGAGATGAATACCCGCGGGAGTAAGTGAGAGAACATCATGCATTGTCCTGCAAACCGATAAGAATTGCAAAAGTCCTTACGGGAGGGCTGTTCGCAAATTACCAACACTCTCAAAGTCCCAGCCTCATTGCAGTTCTTCATGTTTGATTTGTTTCTGTTAGTGTATTTACGTTTTTCGTTCAGCGCAGTGTTCCCACTCCTACAGATTTGAATTTCCGCAATTATGGAATTTCAATAACCACCCACAAATGAACTAAAAATTTGCTGAGCGCATAAAAAAACATGTTTTTCTTGGCAAAAAATGTTTCCCCTAGAAAAATGTCAAAAAAAAAAAAAAATCTGTTTCTGATGGAAAAAACATTAAAAAACATGTTCGTTCCATTTGAAGAAAACAGCTGTGGAGCCGCGGTTCATACTGTTTTGGAGTTTCTACGGATTTTTTAGATGAAAAATCTGTATACAATAATATACATCAAATCTCTTTTTCGATACATTCTGCCTTTACAATTACAACAGATGTGTTTGAGCTTATCATCTGGGAACACTGGTTCAGTGGGGAATGAGGATTCCAGTCACTGGATCATACATCAAGAGAAATGTGTTCACTCAGTACACTAGATAGTGGATTCAACATTGCATTGTTTACACTTTGGACTTGTTTGCTCATTAGATTGTTTGATCCACAATTTTTTCTTACAAACTTGATTTGTAAACAGTCATTTTATCTTTTTGGTCGAGGGTAGGGCCCCAACATATGGCCATGGTCAGGGAGAGGTTCACCAATTTCAATGCAAAAATTGGTTTCAATTTTGTTGTGTTTCAAGTTGCGGATACATCAACCCAGCTGAATACAAAGTTGAATTTATGTAAGTATCTATAAAATGCAGGGCTTGCAACCAATTTTTTTTTTGAATGGTCAACGGTTATTGCTCAAATGAGCTTCTAAATTTCTTTGTTTATTGGTTATTATCAGTCAAACTTCATTTTGACTAATAATTGTTAAATGTTGAAAAATGTTTTGGTTAGAAGCCCTAGAATTTTTGGATGTTGTTGTTAGAAGCCCTGGAATTGCCAAAAATAACGGTTAACCGGTCAAGATTGATTGTCATAACAGTTACAGTTAATTGGTCAAGATCAATATTTTTATTTTGGTTGTAACATCAGTTGTTAACTGAAAAATAACTGACTGATGTGCAAGCCCTGATAAGATGACAATTGGCGCTGAATCATGAATGAGACTTCTTTTATTAGCCTTCATAAGTACTGTAATACCATTACCATAAGCCTTAGTCTTTTGATGATCATACATTTTCAATAAGGTAACCTTCAGCTATAGAGGATAATAATTATTCAACATTTATAAATATAACAATGTTCAAGCCTAATATCCAGTGTTTATAGGCTAACTTAGGTTATTGTTGATTTCCCAACTTTGTTTTCCACGTTTGCTATTATTATTATGATGATGTAACCAAATTGCCTCTTTATCTCACAACACAACCGCTAATAACCGCCAATTACAATACCACTAAACATATCTTTATACGTGAAGCAGTGAAGCAATGCTAGCGCTGCCCTACATTCAAATTGACGATCAGGCAAACTGTGTCTTTTGGACAATTAGTGCAAATGTGTATCGTGATAACACCAGTGAATTATTCAATTTTTATTGTAGTATGGGACTAGCTGGAATGTGCACTGAACAAAAACCGCGAAACAATATTAAGGTACGCGTTCCAGCCAGTCTTACACTACCTACAAATTGAGTTCACTGGATAACAGCATAACACACTATTATTACTTCATCGATGGAATAACAGGAAAAATTCAGTTTTAGAAATTGGAGCTTTCTTTCACATAGGATGAACACTACTCTGAATTGTGTTGAAATGAACGTTGGATATATCCAAACCAACCAAACATTCTAAACCACAATCCAAAAACGCCAATATTAATTGGAAGGAGCGATGCTTGTATCGGAAAACTAGGTATGATAATTGGATTTCTCATCAAAAAATTGTCTTAGTAACGCATATGTACATCTCAATTAGTCGTAGGTATTAATCTAATTTTAAGAAAATAGAACGTCTTCCCAATTGTCTATTTGGATAATACGTCAACCCAACTTTGTGCGGCAGAGCATACCATTGTCCATTGCTGTTGAGTCTGAAATAGAAAATTAGAAACAGGCGATTACACTGATTACACTGCCATACAAAGTTGAATTGACGTATTATGCAAATTATGAATTTGAGAAAAAGAGGCTATATCTAGATCACCCATAACCTCTTTTCCTCGTATTCATTATCTGCATATTTGACTTTGTACGGCAGTACAGCGTTGCCATACAAAACTGTTGAATTCACGGATGGCGTATCATCCTCCCCCCTCCAAAAAAAAAAAAAAAGAATGATGATGATGATTATGATGACATGACTATGACATGACAGAATGACGATTGGCAACGGAAGAGACGTATTGAATTCAGGCAAAAGGAATTTGTCGTATCGACTAAGTATCGCTGTCGCGTCGTTTTGTTTGGTTTCCTTTGTTGTTTCTCGAATTTTGTAATTATAATACACTTGGAATAAATTGGTGGTCCTTTATAATTACTTCATCCGGCGTAATGAGATGTAAGTCGTCAAAGTTAATTCTCAGTGCTCAGCTGCTTTCATAAAGAAGAAATTTCAATTCACATACATCGTTGCCATCAAATTGAAACTTGGAGCTTTCTCATCAAAATAGGGGTAAGTTCCGTAATAGGTAGTACTTCTACGGCTATGGTATTGAAATATTCTTCTTTAACCTCCTATTTTGTCAATATAAGAACGAGTGAGATCATTTTGGATGAAAGTTATAATTGTTAGACGTACACATATCGTCTGAGAGTGAGAATAATCAAAGATCATTGAAATATGTGAGTAGAGCTACATGAAGGTGTCGAGCTGTTATTCGAATTCCCCTATTTGTTGATTCAACATTCATTTCGAGATCGTTTGCTGTTTTGTGTTTCGTGCGACACAGCGGGTATCCATCTAACGAAGTACCGGTAAGTAAAATAATTCTACTAAAATTATTAATCAACTGCTATGAACTTTCAAGATATCGATGATACGTAATTCTTTATTTTAAGAGAAATCTCTAGTTTGATAATCCACCAACCTACATAAATATCATTAGTGTGCAAATGAAGAGGTGACGAACCAGCTTCAGTATACCTATTGTATGACTCATCGTAGCGCACAATCGTCGCTATAATTCCAAGTAAGCTAATCTCATTTGAATTATTTACGGGTACTTTTTTTCCTATTTCGATAATCATTATGAATACAATGAATAAGTACGTAGACAGCAAATTAAAGTGTTGCGATTATCAACGTCATTAACCTTATAAGAATAGGTTCTAGATCGTGGCTCATCGATAGATCAACTCCTGTGTTCCAGTTTTCGTTTGTTTCGTGGCCTGTCAAGTCTGCCAGACTGATCGATTCTTGAAGAGTACGTCTTATACTGCAATTCGACACAAATTTCAGCTACAGATGTTTCCAATTGAAAATCTAACAATTTTTGGAACGCCATTTTTGTCTCCGGCCACTCACCGCTGTAAGACTACGAGGACGTCATTTCTCATATGAAAAACTCGAAAAATAAGGGTGTGGTAATTTTAAATCCCTCTTAATTAAAAAATTTGCAGTGAGCTCCAAAAAATTAGTGAATTTCCGTTATTTTTTGTAGTTTAAATTTTTGTATTCGATGTTTGTGTTTAAAATTCTCTCAAGATACTGTACTCTTGATTGCTCCTCCTTCAACTGAATCAACATATATACAGTGACGATCGCCTATTCTTTACCTTATATAGAGTCCGCCAAAAATATGTTGATAGTTGAATGGGGATTTGGACTAAATTTGTTTTAGCTGAAAAACGCGAAATGTTAGATGTATAATTCAAATGTACGAAATTTGTATCTCAATTTTATCTTTATTTTGCGCCAAATATGAAGTTTCTACGTATTCTCTGAGCCGAGTTATGGATCATAACGTGCCAAAAAATTGACCTATAATTGCCAAATTATCAAAAATTAAAAATCTTTCAAACTTCCATATTTTACTAGATTTGAAAAGGAAATTTAACGCTAATTCCGAAAAAAATACTTGATTCCTATGAAGTTTGAAAGTGGGAAAGTTTTCTATTCCTTATTTCGGAAACCGTAGGTACGTGGCAAATTGGTCAATTTTTGACATATTCTGGTCCATAACTCGGCTCACAGAAGACGTAGAAACTTCATATTCGACGTAAATTTAAGATAAAATTCAGATACAAATTTTGTACGTTTGAACTATACATCGAGCGTTTCGCGTTTTTGCGCTACAACAAATTAAGTCCAAATCCCCATTCAAGTGTTCATATCATTCTGGCGAACTCTGTATAGCAGGTTACCTTCGTATTGTAGCTCCGGTCGCGTAGCACAACGAGCCGAGAGCGAGAAATCGCAGCGTAATGTTCGCCAACGGCCATATCATGCTGAATACACCGGTTCTCGTCCGATCACCGAAGTTAAGCAGCATCGAGCGTGGTTAGTACTTGGATGGGTGACCGCCTGGGAAAGCCACGTGCCGTTGGCTTACTTTTTTTTTTTTTTTTCTCATTTTGATGTTTTTCGAAGTATTGTCACTGATTTTTACGATAGTGTTTTTTTTTTTCTATTATTAGACAATTTTACTTCCATTACTGTGTTGAGAAAACGGTCAATTTTTTATCGTTGTACTGGAGGAATTGCAATCGCCGATCTTGTGTGGCAACTATACCCGGTGTAAATTGTGGGAGAAAGTGTCGGAAAAACTCTTTTTTATGTGAGTTCCAGAGCTTAATTAGAGAATATCCGTATGAATCACTCAGTTTCAGGAGTCTTTACGTTTACTTTCAGAGTTTATTACTATGAATAAAAATGCTGATTGCGCGTGTGTAATTTCAAAGAGAGACTGTCGAGTACTTTTTGACGAGGAATATTAAAAAATTCGTGTTTAACTCGTGAAGTGCTAGATAAATTAATTGAAAAAGATACGAGAGAGTATATCTAAACTCCGTTTTTTTTTTTAAACTGATCTTTTTTTTTCGAGTACCTATCTAATTCTTAAATTTGGAGCTACGTAGGAATTGACGAAGCCAACCGAACAAAAGACCTTGTTTTACTCTAATGACATCTATTTGGTCTTAATATTGAAGCGTGATGACTCGCCTCTTTGACTATGCTATTTTCGTTTGAGTTTTCCTCGTTCCAGAGACGATTTCAATATCGAAATTGACCCGCTTTCGTTCCAATTTTCTATGCCTTCGACTGGTAATCTTGGAATTTCGTCTTCCAAGAATTCGAATTTAGCGCTTCTAGATTTTGAATAAATTTACGAAAATAGCTCGCGTCGAAGGTGAACTCGAAACATGACACAGTCAGAGGAGTTGATGCGTGATATGAGTGAAAGTTGAAATTTCAAAGGTACCTATATAATCTATCGAGGTACGTGTGGAAATTATTCAAATAAGCATCGTAAAAGGGATAGTAAAGGCCTGGAAAAAGCACGTAAGAACATTAATTCAAAAACGGATTTACTTCTCAAACGAAGCGCTGCGAAAAAGAAAGATGAAGGGTATACGTATAATAATTTCAACACTGAAATTCTGTCTTCGATGACATACGTATATCTGTGTCGTTATTTCTCGAGTTGATCTGCCAACGAGGATAGCGTTTCGTATATTTGAATGCGAGATTTTTCTTTGTCGCTGGCTGTTCCGATGCACCTTCTACAATATGTAAAATTTATGCAGTTTACATCGTTTACCTGTTTGATACGGATTTGTTTGTTGATAGTAATTGAGCTTTCCATGTACACCACTTCTTCGTAAAAGCTTTTCATTAAATCTCGCGCGGGGAGAATGGTCGACTGTTTTGCAAGTATAATTTCCAGTTAATTATGCCTAATTAAAGCGACAAAATTGTATTTTTAATTATACGCTCGTCGACCATAACAAAGTATGTACGCCGGTGAACAAAGGTTGAAAACACAGAGACACAATTTTCTTTTATTCGTATTTTTTAATACATCGAATAAAATAAGTTAACAAGCACATTTTTTAGAAAATAAAAAAAAAATAAAAACAGAAAATGAAAGTAACAAAGTACACGATAAATTTGATAGGAAAAAAGAGAGACGAGGGAATGACAGAGCCCGTTGAGGGGCGGGAGGAGGAAACAAAAATGAAAAACACGTAAAAAGAAATGGAACGAGTACAATATTAAAACGAATAAAATACTGTGTATTATGGCGACGTTGTTCGATCGCGAAAAGAAAAAAAATTGGAATCGGCGGAAATCGCGGGACATAAAATTCTGCACACGCTTTCCTCCTTTTCGCGAACGATGAAGCGGTAATGAGAATTTCCTAGCTAGCCATTTTTTTTTTTTAACTCTATGGTGTACAGGTATTTATGATTTATTTATTTCTTGTTCTTCAGTTCGAGGCGGTACGTTTGCAACTTTTTTACGTTCGCTCTGGCACAAAAACCTGTAAAAGAAGCAGAAAAAATTACGGACATAATCCTCGAATAAGAATTCGAAATGACACATACTGGAATTCGCAATCTCACTTTTTAGACCAAGTAAATGTTCGCTATTCTTCGAGCCGTTGCAAAAGTTTCCATTCTCGATCGCGTCAACGAAATCCGGACTATCACAGCACTTGGTGAAGAGGCCACCGTTGAACCTGAACACAAATTATAAGTTGTTTAATGTGAAGGAACCATTAAATTAATTTTCTTTCTTCATTAACCGACTAGGTATTCGTAATTCCTGCGGTGTATTTCTGAACTTACCCTTCTCGACTAAGTGTTAGTAATTTACTCGTAGATGTAGGTGGAGGAGGTGGCACCACAGATTCGCCGCTATCTTCATCATCGTCAGACACACTCTCGTCGGCATTTTTATTTCCGTTGGTTAATTTTCCATTTCCTTCCACCTCTTGCAGATTCGGATTCGACGCACCGTCGGGATGTCTTAAATTCATGATATTCTTTCTAGGGGTCAAAGAAAGGAGAGAAATAAAAAATGAAAAGGTTTAGTCTGGAGATTTGTCGTAAATGAATTAAAAACCAATTTACGCGAGCATAGGCGCCGACTGATACATGCGTTTTTTGCGCAGAAACAAAAAAAAAAGGGGTGAAAAAGTATGATTCGACTTGTAACTCTATTCCGTGTGTCTTTCTTTTTCGTTTGCTCTTGTATTTTTTCCCCGAAACGTTTTTTGTATACTTCTTTTTTCGTAGAATTTGAAATACGATTCGAATCTAGTACATTAACCAAACTAAACTTTAACTAATGCTAAAGGGCGTTCGAAAAGTTGGTCTAGAATATGAAACCGAGGAAGCGAATTGAGGGTGCTGCCGAAGTTTGGTAATAAGCGTGCTTACGGAGTGAAACAATATTTTTGTTCCGAAATCTTGATTTCTTGACGTTGGCCGCAGATAGCAGAAAACGTGAGCGTATTATTGTAACTTTTAACGGTCTTCACAAATCTAACTTTCCCTTGTTCAACTCTCTCTCTATCCAACAACCAGCGTGTTTCGCTGCTAAGAATTTTAGATGGAAGTGAGTATTTCTTGCTACCCTTTTCCCGTGTACGACCTTCTCGGTTGTGAAATGTTGACCGTCATAACTGGAAGTAATAAGTGGTAATTTTAAAGGAAAGTGGGCCTTAAAGATTTTTTTGATGGAAATGTGAATTAGTATGTAAAGTTTTTTTGACTGATGTTTACAAAATTATTCAACGTTCTTTTATCATCAGCGCTGGTGTATTCCGTTGCAGCAAAACATCCTCAGCCGAACGCCTCGAACTCACAATCTATACCTCTTTACTTTCTTCGTTTCATTTTTCCGTTCTTTCCATCTTTCCCTCCAAACTCCTCTCATTTACCACCTCAAATCGGACCCTTTCCTCCTTGTCAAATCGTTCATACCTTTACTGTCCTGCTTCGCTTCGTCATCAGTGCAAATTTCAACAAGAAATTTATCTGCACATTTTGTAAAAAAAAAATGAAATTATTACTCAGCTTCATTCCAAGCCTCAAGATTGTTTCTCGCTGCAGATTTACTCTCCTAAAACTAATCTCATCACCGACGCAAGTTTATTTCTACAAGCTCTTTTCATCTTTGCTACCTCCTTCACCAATCTTCCTTACTTACAACATTTTGCAGGGAGCCATGTTCTTATCTTTTAGCTAGAACAACCACTGTTTCAACTCTGGTATACTTTTAAAAAGAACTTGAGAACATTTCAACAGGGAACAGGTTTCATGAGTCGTCCACCATAGGTTCGAGAGGGGTCAAGCTGTATAACCAGTTGGAAACTGATCTAGCTATAATTATACTTGTCTATAGGAGAGAGTGGAGGTAGATTTGGAAAATTTTCAATAATCAAAATTGAAATCGATTCTGATCGATTATCGATATCAAATCGAAATATATATTTATAATCAGGCTCCCTACTCATCTCTTAATGAAGTTGTAATGAAAAGAAACTCGAGTCAGTTTGATATTTGAATTGACCAAAAAATAGTTTAGATAACAAGACTTTGATGAAGTTTCGAGGAAAAAACTTTGGTGCGATTTCGGAAAATATTCGTCAAAAAATATTTTCTTAAAGCTCTGAGTAATCAGCTTTTGATCAAATCTATCAATAGATGTGTAAATAGTATAAAATTTATAATTTATGCGCAGGGATTACAGAAAAGACTGATAGCTTAAAAGTAACGAGGTAGAACATGATCGTAGTTGAAGGAATTCAAAACTTTTAGCGGGGAACCCGCCATCTATTTTGTTTGGGGAGGGCACATCGTCAGGAAACGTCCGCATCCGACTTTCATCAGCCTTCATTAGATTAGGTTATGTGGCATAGAATTGAGTCATCTTTAGAAAACGTGCATGTCCGACTTTGATGACGTCATCAACCCAAGTTGGGTAGGTGAGGTTTCATTGGAAACATCCGCATCTGGCTTTGATGACGTCATCCACAGGTTATGTTGCTTGAAACAATTTGTCCAGATTATATTTTTGGAATTTGTCTAGGTTGGATTATAGAAAATATGAGAAAACTTGGGCTTGCCGAAACATTTGACCCATTTCACCCCTCGAAATATTTTTCTAGGCTCAAAATGCGTTTCCGTAGAGGGAAACAAAAGAAAGATGAAGGACGCGGAGAGCTTGAAAAGAAATTGTTTTCACTATTCAAAAGAAGGTATTAAAATGTGTCTTCATAAGGTGCGGTGTATTTTGGGATTTTAGAAAAGGTGTATAATTTTAGACTAGCTGATTTTCAGGGAGCAGTGGAGTTTGCGAGTTCTCAGCATTGCATCTAAATTTTCTGTAACTGTCAAGCGAGACGTAGATTATGGAGGGCAGAGGACCACTGATTCCGGAACTCCCACCAAGGTTGTCCTTTGCTAAGAATTTTGATGAGAGAAAATTTGAGATGATGACATTTTCTCCTATTTAGCTTACATCATCACCCTTTAAGGCGGCCATGATATAGCTGAAAAGATAGAAAATATGTCTCTGAAATGAATCAAGCTTGCTCATGACGTTTCCAGCCTTAAGACATATCCGTGCCAAAAGTTTTGAGTTGATAGATTATCAGACTGAAAATGATGATATTAAAACAAAAGGGCCACAAATAGAGATTGGAAGGGGGATGGGAGTGAGTGAGGTAAAAGAGGTAGATTTTCGGATGGAAGAATATGACTAAGATGAGAAATGAAATCTTCCATCAAAAGTTTGTTTCAAGGAAGGATTTTTTTCTGCTGACATGAAGTATCAACTGCGGAAGACTGACTTCACTCTGGCCTTAAGTGCGGAATTCGAGGTTCAGATATCTTTGAGAAGAGGATATGAACAAACTGATATGGAATCTCCCTGTTGAGGAAAACATTAAATCATAACCTGTTATGGAAAAATAAAAAGCAGGCGTCAAAGAACCGATGTCGAGTGGAGTGGGTGTACTTGCTGGAGTGCGGGTACGCCCATTTCGGTGATTGGTTCTTTGACGTTTGAGGGTTTTTTCTCTCGACAACTACGCCGAGGAATAACCCTTAAGAATTGAAAAACCAATCAACGGATTAGGTAATCTTTTCCTCATATCGATATATAGAATTCCGACTATCTTGAATCGATTCTACGAAGCATCGTCAGTGGCCTGGTCAATACCTCCTATGTGCAAAATACCAAATTTTACAGGAGAAGCAAAAAACTGTTTAACCTGGTAAACATGAGCCTGAGTATCTCGAAAAGTATTTTTAGGGTGTCTAGGAGACTCTTTCAGATATTATTGACGACAATTTAATAAATTTAGTTGTAAAGAGCGCGAAAATGTGACTTTAATGCACACAGGAGGAATTTGTGGAACTGATAATTGTACATAAGAGTTTTTGACAATTAAAAATTAGACCTGGTATCTCAAAAATTATTTTTTCAGATGTGTAGAAGACTTCTTTGCGTATCACTAACGGCAATCAAAGGGACTGGTTCCAACTGGGGCGATAAAATAACAAAAAAAAGTATCTTGAATGCACATAGGAGGTAGGACACATAAGAGATTTTTCGAGACCAGGTTTATAAATCATGCACATAGGAAGTTTTACGAAGCGTTCCAGGCGGCGTATTTTCAAACTAAGCACACAGGAGATTTTATCATAAGATGAGCATTGCAAAGACGAGTCCAATGATACCAAAAAGTGGTTTTCGAAAAATTTGTCACATAGCCCTATTAACCGGCCACCGACGATATCGACTTTCGAAAAATCTGTCAATCATTTCGTGGCACTGATATTGCCTAGTATAGACCAATTTCCTAGTGACGTCACATGACACTGTGGACTTGCTGTTGCTGCAGTTCCCCTTTCTCCTGGCTCCAAGCTGAGTCAACAAGCAAAATGTAAATAGCGGATTTCACCTGTGAATTCTCATGAGGAAAAAAATAGAGTTGTTTAGAGTATTAGTAGTTGGAAAATTGTCGATTCTTGAGGGTTTTGGTGCTCAGATTCATGAACTAGAGGCTTCTATTGAGCTTTTAAGGTAGAATTATTTTTCTATAAGTGACCTGCGATGAGAAAAGGATGCTCATTGCCCACTGACAGGAACACCATTTCTCTCTGATTAGATATCCAATTAGAGAGAAATGGTGTTCTTGCGCCAATGGGCAATGAGCATCCTTTTCTCATCGCAGGTCACATATCTTAAAAGAACAATACTTGAAAAACAAGCAAACGTTATCACTATGTTAATTAAATGGAAAAAAAGTTGTATACATTGTTGTTGTTCACTCAGACCGCGGATGCAGCCTTAATGCATGACTTGAGACATTACACAAAGTCGGTCTCTACTAAAGTTTACAATGGTAGTCTTGGTCTTCGTCCTCTTCGTCACAACTCCCTCTTCGCATAACATAAACGTATATAGCCTAGTCTTTCACCATTTATATACAGCTTGATGGTGGAAGAAGTTCTAAGTATCCCTCCTGAGACAGCCATAGCCGCCTCGAAAGAAGGCCGAACATGTACAGAGCGGCAACGATGGGTAAAGGTACTTATCCCTTATCAATTTCCTAAATCTCTTTTTCTTGGAGTAATGCACGCTCAATGTCGGTAAAAGTATGCGTGAGTTGATTTAGTGTGTACTTAAGGAACCGGACTACTGATAACAGCCTACTTCATCTTTGCCAAATCTGCATGTTCTGGCGGCGGCCATGATGTAGAAAATGTTGCTGAAATAAATCTGGCATCAGCTCATGAGGTTTCCAGCCTTAAGACATATCCGTGCCAAAAGTTTTGAGTTGATAAATTGCCAGACTGAAAAATATGATACTAAAACAAGAGGGCCACAAATGGAAATTGGAAGGGAGATGAGTGAGTGAGGTAAGACTGGTCGATTTTGGGATGGAAGAGTATGACTTTAAGATGGGAATTTGTAGTTGAAAGATGAGTTTGTTGAGGTCTGTTGAGAGACGCGAGTCCTTGTTTCAAGGTTTTCAAGTCGTATTTCTAAAACAAATTACCAGTTCGATTGTCAGTGATGAGTCCTGATGAAATTCGAGGGGGGAAAAGCTGGATTTAAATTGCACGGAAGGAAGGACCTAAATAATCGTCTTCGCAGTCGATTGGTGCTCCCAATCTTGACAGAAGCGGCGCCTATGTTGTTAGTTAGAATACTCCTAAAACAACTTACAGATGCCTGTACGATTGGAACTTATTCGAGACTGGATCATCTTGATGGGAGGAAGACCACAAGTTTATTTTCTCGACCGCCGCATGTGGCATGGACGTTAAACTCACTTTACAGTTTTCGCAAAGTCTGTCGTCCCCGGTGTTATTCTGTAACAAGAAGAAGAAAAATTTTGTCGTTTTGCTGCAGGCGCGTTCTTTTCCTTCTTTCGTATTCGTTTTCTCGTTTCTGTACGCGAACGAACGAGCTTAATTTATTGTCGCATCCCTCTTTCTTTTTTGAGTTTTTTTTTTTTTTTTTTTTTTCGTTTTATTGCGGCAGCAACAATCCGTGCATGTGTTTCCGCGAATTTTATAAGATCGACGAACTTACCGCTTTGTATGCAGGTTCGCTAGCGATGCTGCTGTTTTCGAAGTCGTTACTACGTAAATTATTTTCCCCAGGGTTACATAATTCGGAAAGCATCATAGACTGACAACGTGAAACGGCACGTACCGTGTCGCCGTTTAAGTGTTTCGACGTCGCGATGCACGAATTTAAATCAAACTTATTTTCGTAGATTTCGTGTAATTTGAACAGCTGCGATCGTGTTTTATCTGCGAAAGGACAAATTAACGAAAATAGAGTGTATAGGTATTTACATACGCGTCACGTGCGTAAATTTTCTTCTGGACGCGGTGCCGGCGTATTTGAGAGCGAGCGAGAGAGAGAGCGAGTGACGTTGCGCTGCGCTGATGGTGAGTGCTAAAGATTATTATGAGACCTTGCGAACTCTCGGACGATGAGAATACAATGCGAGATTGTGTATAATACTATCGAATTTTATAACGACCAAATCTGTTTAGAATCGACGAATTTTATGGAAGCAATTGTACTCTAATTAACGAGCAGCTGGAGTGCTGTTATAACCAACTTATCCTATATTCTGGAAAATTTTTATCGTCTTAACGGGAAGCGTGTTCGGGAAATATCGAACCGAGTGCCAGATTGGAGAAGCGAAGAATCAAAATTGTTACGCTTTTTTCTAGTTCTACTATCGTGCAGCGCTTATATTCTAATTGGTTTAATTTTTTATCACCTGATGGTGGTTCAGGAATGCAAGCAACTCACGTGCAAACGCGTGGAATAATTAAGAAAGGACGACATTCTGTTTTCTTCAAGTATTGATTAAGGGACCCTGAATAAAATGTGAATCACCTCCAAGAGATTTTATTGATTTGCTAGTGGCCATAAGCCTGTGACTTTCTGCGTAGCCTTTTCCTACACAGAACTAACTAGCAATGATAAGAGCCAATGTCAATGCTTTTCCTACCAGCTTCATTGATGTAAAGAGTGTGCCCCCTGTGTGAATTGTCCGAGAAATTTTATCTCTTCATCATCTGCGTTAAAGTCATCCTCGCGATTGTCATCAGCACGTGAATTCCAATACAGATTTCCAAATTCCTACTATTCCCATCTGTCTAGTCGAGAAAAGTTGGCTTACCTTTGTCGGCTGTGCAGTGGTTGAAAAACCTTGTACCATGGAGATTACCATTCGGTAGCTGGCAGTTCCCATTCTGTAAACACCATCGAGATCGAGGAAACAAACGATCCAAATCATTGGTTACAGACAGAGAATCTGGAATTATAAGATGGAAACTCGTATGAGAAAGAAATAATGAATTGTGTACATATGTGTGCCCAAAAATACTGAAGAGGCCAGCCCCGAGTAATACTGATTGAACTATTTTTCAAATCTTCGTTTCTTTGTTCTTGTTTCTCCATTAAATCAATCAGTCTAGCAACTACACTAAGGGTCGTTAGGATGTATATGAATTAGATGGTGATTCATCATGCTAATGATTTGCCCGTGATTGTTTGAGAAGGCTTTTATGATTCAAGAAGAGACGGAATGGTAAAACCGTATATTTTTGAGAGTTGAGCAAGAGAAGAAATGTAAAACCTATAGATCGTCCACATTGCAGTATAGACATTAGGGAGTGAGAGGCGTGAGAGGGAAAACAGTCGGTATGATGCATATGGCCTATACTGAGATGGGTTGAGGCTACTTCTCTTCGTCGAAGAAGGCGGTTTGGAGCAGGTCAGGGAATTGCGGATTCTTAATAGATCAGAGCTTATTGAAGAGTAAGGAGGACCAGAAATTATGCTAGGAGGAGGGGAAGGGATCAGGTGCATCACTTGCACAAGGTCGGTGTGTCTCGGTATCCATAAAACAGAAATGGAGGACGAGGAAGAACTTAAAGAAGGTTTTGACGATAGGATTGGCAGAATGAAGGTCTTGGGTAGCAAGTAAGGATGAGAGCGGGTGAGAAGGGATAGGCAGGTCATTATAGCGGTAAGTTCAGCGGTGAATATGGAAGTGGAGTTTCTTACACACGCTGAATGGAGACTGCATATGCGGTTCTGCGTCTCGATTCGGACCCGGTCGTGTAACAGAGAAGTTGGAAAGGAAATTCTGAAGCAGAGATTCTATTGTTTGTATATGAAGACGGTTTTTTGTGCATTTCAATAAAATCGAAACGGGTGGCAGGGATAGATGTCAACCATGGGAAAATTGATGAAAAAATGGGAAGTAAAAGCTTAAGTTTGAGATGAGTGCCGAGATGGTATAGAAGAGGTGAATTACGTGAGCTAAGGGTATTTAAAACGAATGGAAGATTTGGGTGTTTGCCTGTTACGGCCAGAAAGTTAGCAATGCGTGAAAGAGCGGGGCAACGTAGAGGAGGAACACCTGCGCGTCGTGCGCCCAGGGCTAGTCGAAGCCCGAGAGACTGAATTGAGTCCAGCGATTTGAAATTGAAAGAAACACTGTCTTAGGTTGTTCTGTCGGAGTGAATGTAAATTGAATAACCATCTTTAAGTTGAGACCGTATCAGACTATTGTAGAGTTAGAGAAGGAGTGAGAACGTCCAAGGAATTCAGGCACTTCGCTCTTGGGATTTTAATATGGGAAAGAGGGGCTAAGGAGTTTTTTGGATTATACCAAGATTATTCTTTCGTCTAAAAGTCGTGATCCACAGTCAGATGACTATGTGGAAACTTTGTTAACAGTCAATTGAAGTAGTCTTGTTGCTCATCGGGAGTTGGAGGTTAGGAAGGTGAAATTGAAATCATCCGGAACGAGGCGTGCGGTAAGGGGAAATGCTGACACTGTTTGTTAGGTCATTTATAGCCATTAAGAAGAGAGGAACACTCCATTCTTCTCCCTGGAAGACACCGTTTTAGAGCGATTGGTGGAAAGAGTATTCGTCTTGAATTTCAACTGTTAGAGATCTTGGAGGAGTTCGGATGAATTGCCTCGAAGACCGTGGTCGTAAGTGATGCTAGGCACAGGAAAACGCTTCCAAGAGGTCGAGGAAGATAGATGTGACGATTTTATTAAACAAACTGGAAATTGTCGGAAATACGAGTATTACGTTTAAATGATAGATTTTACCTGTGAAAGTGGATACAACGGTCATATTTTCTTGACTAAGCACTCGTAAAGGGTGTTCCTCTTGATCCACCTCTGGTAAAGGGTTTTCTAGTTCTCCCATACAGAGAGCGATATCCTCTTCGGTAACCTGCGCAATTATCGTGATACAATATAATACCCGTGAGGGATAAATGACTATGTCAATCTAAAGCGATAATCATTACTACAAATTGTTGTTCAAGTTAAGAATATTTGTGATCAAGAACGAATCACGAACCGAATCCCAATTGTTTACTGACCTGTAAGCAGGAATCTTGCATCGGAACTGGTTCTTCTGGTTCTTCAACTTCTATAATTTCTATTTCAATTTCTTCATCTGAACTTTCAGCAACATTTTCATCAAATCTTGCGTCTATCCGTTGCACATTATATTCTGAGAAGAGAGCAGAAAAATGGCATTTTGATACGAATTAGTTTCTGTATTCAGTGGCACAGAAGGCCTAAAGGATTGTAGTAGTCAGAGATTCAGTAAAAACATTGTGAATTGGAGATCCTTTTTCCTTCATCAATATTTTCACGTTTTCTCATCCTCTAATTGCGCCTCTTTTCTTAGACCACCCTAAAAAAGTTGTTTGATTCGATTATACCTCGCGCTAGGACTGAATTGGGATGGGATTCTTTTTGAAGGAATGAAGCATTTAAAGTTGGGATGAATTTC
The DNA here is from genome assembly GCA_035079385.1 of Aspidiotus rigidus. NCBI lineage: Eukaryota > Metazoa > Arthropoda > Insecta > Hemiptera > Diaspididae > Aspidiotus > Aspidiotus rigidus. The sequence continues at coordinate 258,823 of JAVHKY010000041.1, read as the reverse complement.
TGAGTCTTAAGGGATGTATATTGAGAGAAAATACTGCTAGATGATGGTACCACTTCTGTGACGTCCGACAAATGTGATAGATGGATTTAGTTTCATGCCTGCTTGCCTCGAACAACTTACTTTCCTCTAAGACTCACTCCTCAAACTTTTGCCGTCGACGTTTCTTGAAATGTTGCCCTCGTTAGCAAATCTCTCATTTTACAGTCCTCAACGAGTAATGCACCATTCTTTGTACCACCACCCGGAAAAAGTACAAAATTGATTGCAAATCCCACCCTCTCTTATAAAACTCTGAATCTACTATTAAATTACTATCGTATCTAGGATATTCGGATCATAAACTTACTTTTATTGAGATCTATTTCTTCGGTATTATGCGACTGCCACTCTCGATTCATCATCTTCGCTTCGTTATCGTCTTCTTGACCGCTGCCCTGTCCACGTCCATCGTCCGTCTCCGTATCAGCGCCGTTTTCGCAAGTTTTAAATACCGTCAACGCTTTGTACGAATTTCGCTTTTCTTCCATGCTTTTGATACGATTTTGTAACTGCATCGATTGGTTCTCCACCCATTTGCGTATCATACTCTTTTTATGGCTGTCCATAAAACCGTACGCGAGCTCTTTCTTCATGGGACCGTCAACCCACATTTCGCGCTTTCCGAACATATTTTGACCTTCTTTACGCATCAGTTGAACGTTTCTGGCTTCCGCTACCTTGGACTTCGATATACGAGGACCGTCGATCCACAACTCCTCTAGTAGTTTGCCGGTCGCGGAATCTGGAGCTTTGCCTACAGTCCTCACTGGTGATGAGTGCGCGCTGTGGAATCCAGAAGTTTTCAAGTGATGTCTTTTGGCAGGAGAGTATGGTGGAATTATTAGTTTGGTATTATCCACGGTAGCCTTGGGCGTTCTCATAGGTGACGCTGGTACCGATCTGGAGGCGAGCGGTAGTTTGGAAGCGCGATGGTAATCGGTATCCGTTTCGCGTAACACTTTACTAAGAACGCCGCGGTTATCGGCAGAATTTAGACTAGGAATGCAAACCGGTGGGTGCTCGCCGTCCGTCTCCTCAGATGGGCCGACGTAAATGACCGTGTCGGCCGACTGCTCGCTACTGGATGGATCGAAATCCGAACTGCTGGTTAAACGACCAGTCTCATCGGTCGTCGTGTTCATTCCATTTGAAACGCCGACAAACTAAAAAACACGCGCCATCATGTGCGATTATTTACAAATGCTGCATACACAAACAATCTACGACTCGCTTTACTGTATGTATTTACGATTAAATTTGTATTCATTAGTGACTGTGTGTACATTGTGTATTAACCTTTATCTTTCGCCTTCTTATCCTATGAATGCGTGACGCGAACTGAACGGTCGCTAGTGTTTCGTGGTAATGTTGCGCTGAAGGGGAAACATGTGCGATTATTGCCGCGTGGCATGTTAACGAGCTGAGACATTCTTTCAGCACTTGGGTGATTTTATGATCCCTGCGCACACGAATCGATCGATATAGATTAGGTACGAGCGAAGTGTATTCTTTCATGTATATAATCGTGAGTTTTACTTACCTGTGCGGAAGATGTTTTTGTCCGTTTAAAATTGCTAGTAAAACATTACCTAAATTTGATATGGATAGACAACTGCCTCCCTTGCTGCGGTCGTTGCCAGCCAAATCGATTAAATAGAGACGACTTCGGCCGCCGGCGACTGTCGAAAAAATTTGAACGGTAAATCGGATGTTCGTTGGTAACAAGAGTAGAGATTATCATCAACTTACCGGCGCCTTTGTTAGCGAGATTATATTGGTAAACGTGAAGTGTGTAAAGAAAATGCGAATCTTCGGCCGTTGAGCGTTCGCTCTGTGCCGCATCCAAGTAGAATGCGGCTTTTTCGGGTAGCGGAGCGCGAAGTTCGCTTCGATTTTGTAAGTGAGAGCCCAGAATTGGATCGTCTTTCAGATAAACGCCCGGAGATTGCTCGTTATCTGTGGAACAGACAAGAAAACGCGAAAAAATTATTTCGGAGTTCATTGTTAGGATGAAATTTTTCGTATTGAGGATGAAAAAAGAGCAGTCACGTTATTGTAAAACATCGGTATAGTAATTTTCGTTGGGAAACGAAATTAAACTGAATAAAAACGAAATTGACTCTAGTTTCCACTAAATCTTTCGCGAAAATTCTGCTGTTGTTTACTTGATCACCTGTTGTGAATGCCCCGCTACTGATGTTGGAGAAACTAGTCAACTTCTTCGTAAGAGAGTCTCCCAACACGAAAATGATATTGAGGCCGGGAGTAATCACACTGCTTCATTCTTTGATGCCCTTGAAATTGGGCACAATTTTAAATTTGACGATGTTTCTATTTTAGATCGTGAAAATAATAAGAAGAGGGAAAGTGTTGGAAGTTGTAAGTATAATTAAAGAAGATAATGCCATCGACTTCAAAACTAATTTTTATAGCTTGTCTGATGTATACACGTCCCTCATTTGTGACCTATCTGCCCTTCCGAACTCGTAATTTTATGTTTTGTATTTTTCGTGTTCGGTCTATGTTCATTTTCCGAGTATTTTTCTTTGTACTTTCTGTACCTATTTTAGTTGTGCCTTGATAATGATCCTCGACGGATTGACCCGTCGGCCTACAATAAAAGATTTGGTGGAAACTCGAACCAATTTCGTTTTTATTAATGTGAAGTGTTGTTCCACGAATAAAAATTATTTTCAGAAATTGAACTTCTTGACAAACGATTTTATTAGTGATACGAAGTACCCCTGCAACTTTCTTATGAATGGTTGATAATATTTCTTCATCATGGGAATTATTATTGGCAGATTCCGATGATCGAGCAGTGTATGGCAACACGTTTGCTCCAATGTATGAGAATAAGTATCATAATTGTGGTAACCTTCCACTAGAATCAGATTGTTAAAACTTAGTCTACACGATCTGTCAATTCCTGAATACATACTTGTGATCCACGATCCACACTTTGGATCGCTTAGAACTTTCATCGATTCATATAAACCGTAACAAGCTTCAAAACCAATGACGTACAAATTTATAATTTTTTCGAGATTTGTTCTCATTCTGTTAATCCACCTAGATTTCTCGTACACGCTCTGAATCTATCTCAATTCTCAATATGAAATTAAATTTGTCTCATAGAACAAGTTTCCCGAAGTCCTCGTTCAACTTTGTCAAGGAAACCAAATACTTAATCTACATAAGAACCACCTTGACGTCATAACTTTAGCAAAGTATTAGTATATTGCTCTATAGGAATCTGGAATGAGCAGTAGTGGAAGGGCTAAGCTCCGCTCTTTCTTGTCGAGGCTTGTTTGACATGTTTCATGTCTTCACTAATCGTTTTCTGTTGCTATAGATTTAAACTGCATAATTCAAAATTATTCGAAGTCCAACTCTATTGATGGTTGAAATTTCACGAATCCTCTTTTTTATCAAATGTAGATCAAAAAAATTTTTCGAGTCCCCCTCATATTTTATGACTTGGAAATCAACATTTTTTTCAAGTCCTCCATCTTTTTACAGCTTGACGGTTGAAATTTTAACAGGAAACCTATTCTATAGTGTTTTTTTTAATGGCCGTCCGACGTTCGGACTTGGAAAAACTTTGCTTCTTTATTTATTTATTTATTTATTTATTTATTTAATTAATTAATTTATTTATTGAATAATTTATTGAATAATTTATTTACTTATTTATTTATTGTTTAATTAATTTATTTATATATTCATTTGATTTATATACTTATTCATTTATTATTCATTTCTTATTTTAATCAATTTATTTATTTGTTTATTTATTTATTTAGCTTCTTTTTTTCGTTCTTTCTTTCTTTCTTTCTTTCTTTATATGATAGGAAGGCAAGTCCCCTATCATATACATATATCTCGGAGGTCAAAATTTTTCTTTATAGTGCAGTGTTCCGCAACCTGTGCGCCGCGAGCTTTTCACCAAAATGCAATATCACAAATAGAGCCACGATTTGACACTTTTTTGGTACTAAACAAGCGCAGCCGTCTCATTAATTTTATTTCTATCTTTCCACTTTGCACTTCTACCCAAATTATATGTCTATATTTGTATTTATTATTACTTAAATTAAATTGTATCACGGATTAATTTTGTCGCGGCAATGAAAAAAAATTGGAAAAATGTGTGCCTTTTTGATATGTTCCAACGGTGGGCGGAAAGGGGCGCCGCAAAAATTTCTCCGACTGTAAAAGACGCCATGGGCTTTAAAAGGTTGCAGACCACTGTTATAGTGGTTACCCCAATGGGCCTATAAACCTTATTACTAGAGCCCGGATTTTTCCTCGCTGAAAAATGGAAAATTCGCGGCTGAAAGTGAGATTTTTGGCATTATTCAGCAAAAACGCAACAAATTTGAAAAAATTGCAAGAGAGTAAGAAAAAATGTAATTGAAATTTTTGTGGGGTCTCATTATTTCAAAAATGGGACTTTATGTTGCACTATAATGTGAGATTCAACATTTGTCAACAAATTTTACCCATAGAACTTTACACGTTTCGGATCAAAATCAATCCGGGTCAGAGTCACGATATCAGGTTGAGATTTCTGATCTCGCTGCGGGTGGAAGATTACGATTCATGTCACTGCTCCCATCCTCGCGAATGCCTATTCACGTACTAATGATTTTTCAGCATAAGACGTGACGTTATCAGGGTGCTTCTGATGTAGGTCAAGGTGAATCGTGGTTAGGGGCGTGGTGTCAGGAGGCGCTATTTTTCCACACTAGTGCAGTAAACATGGAACCACAGTTGGGAAATAAAGTTAAGCTCAGGCTAAAAAATGTGCGAACGCAAATTCAGGACTTTGGAGTAGGGTTCAGAAAAGCGTAAATCATGTTCGGAATATCTGGACCTACCTATTGCTATTACATCAGCGACCGAAATTTCAAAGTCAGTATGAGGTTGTTTGAGATTTTTCTATAATTCATTACAATTAGAAGCTTACACGCAAGAAAGACACCTCGCCCCACACTCAATGTGAACGTATCAGAATTAATTTTTGTAGGCAATCTATCTCCCAATTAATACGATTGTGAAAGAAGAACTATTCATATTTTCTCATCTTTCATGATCGCAAAGTTGTCATCAACGCCTCTAAAATTATATTATTCCTTCCCCGTATTCAATGATTCAAACTTTACTCCTTTCCATGCAATTTTACTAGAAAAATACTCACTGTCTTCTCTGATAAACCAGCTATTCTGGCGCCCTCTTGCAATTGATTTTTACTTTCCTGACAAGATTTCGAGAGTTCATTTTTCTACATCCTACTTAGATTCTCATTCTCGTACCTACCCTTTTTTTATACTTCCCCCGCTGCAACTTCTTCGTTTCTCATTCGTCCGATTTTTTTGAACCAATATTGCTCAAATATTTGTTGAGCATTCCGAAAACTTTTCTCATATCTTTCATGGGTTTGGCTTCTTCTCGCTGTATGGTGTTACATTCCCGATTCCCTTTTCAAGCCTTATCTCTCAGAATCAATTCGTTTTTTAATTTTACGGTTGTCCATTACCACTTTCAATAAAGTGGTCAGCAAACGCCGACTCACCTACTTTTCTTTTTTCCCAGGCTTTCTTGTATTCATCAACTCTAATTTGGAGTTGACGGCTAGGTATACCTATGTAAACACTTGGGCAATCACCACAGGCCACCCTATAAACACCCCCCCCTTCTCGGCCATCGGTATGGGATCTTTTAATCTGACCAGAAGGCTCTTAACAGTATTGGTACTGTAAAACGCTGGCCGAAAACCGAAGCGACGGAGGACACGACTCAAACCTTCCCAGAAACGGCAGCCTAATCCACTGTTTTCGCCTTTCAAGGTGCAGTTCGCGGGGGAGGGAGGTTGTAGAATCAAGACATATTCTTGTGAGTCTCCTACGGACCCTATGGTCAGTGTCCACCTTGACCTGATTCACTCTAGCCAAGTGCTTTATCGTCACGAGTTCTTTTTGGAAAGCAACCTCACTCAGAGGGAGTTGAGTGAGGCAATAGATTAGGCTATCAAGACGACCCGTGGGTGGCAATTTCGGTCGAAGTACTTTTCCGGTAAATACCGAATTCATGGACACCGTCAATGACGGATATGGTTAAGTCCAGAAAATTTATCGAGGAACCACCAACCTCCAGAGTAAATTTGATGGAAGGATACATGTTATTTAAATACGCGAGAAACTCTCTAAGGAGCTCCGCAGGACCGGTCCACGCGCACGATTTGTCATCCACGTACCTATGCCAATAGAAAACGTGATACAAAAACACCTGGCCCGAAGAAAACAGGTCAAGCTCAAATTTGGACGTAAAAACCTCCGAGATGAGAGAACCCAAGAAGGAAGCAATAGGGATCCCTACCTCCTCAGGGAACTCAAAAAATTTACCATCAAACTTGCAAAAATTAGGTGACCAACGCCAGGGTCGGACTGGGCCGGGTGGCTGACTGGCGATCGCCAGGGGCCCGGAAGTTACAAGAAAAATTTGTTGCATGAATTTTTTTTTGGTGGGAGAGGGAGTTAAGGGGGGCCCAAACTATTGTAATCGCCAAGGGCCCCGGTATGAGCCAGTCCAACCCTGGACCAACAGGCGTTCGAAAGGTCGAAAAATTCGCCAAATTCATTATGAGGAGTACCAGATTCCACAAGCAATTCTCCTATCTGTTGCATAATGGTAGCCTGGAGGATATTGGGAGAAAGCCCAACGACATAGAACGAGCTTAAAATCGAACCTGGGGGAAGGTATGTGTCCTTCGAATTCTTAACTGAATAGGGAGACTCCACCTCCACACGAGCTTTGAACCATCTATCCAGGAACTTAGCGAGGGAGTAGGTGGGGGAGGAAACGAACGAAACAATCGGCCGCATCGGCACATTTTCTTTGTGTACCTTCGGCAATCCGTATAGGAGCGGAGGAACTGGATTCGGTTCCAAAATGGCTTCCTTTAATGAAGGGCTCTTAATGATAACCTCACTACCATTAATAAGTTTCCTAGCCTCTTTAACAAATTTTGGAAAATCAAAAAGGGGTCCTCCTTAGGCCCACATTGGCCAAGCACATGTAAACCTTAGAGATGTAGGAAGCCTTGTCCATAACTACGACAGCATCCCCTTTGTCCTCTCTAATCTTCCTCCTCAAACCTATGACCAATTCACTCCCTGGCTCGCTTATGCAAGGAAGGGGGGTGTTACGAACCATTTCGGCACATTTTTTCTGGGTATTTACACCAGGGCCGATTTTTGTCACCGAAATAATAAAGACGTTACCGTGTTGAACTGGTACATTCCTGAGGAGGGATTGATTGAATTACTCGATGAGGATGATTCCCATTTCGATGACTCGATGGTTCAGTCATGATTTCGTTTGGTGTCGCTTTTTCTTGTTGGTGTTGGGTTCAGTTGCTTTCTATACCTCGGGAATGACTCTTTAGCCGAAAGCGCTCGGTGGTGTGATTTTATTGCGGTTTTTGTCCTCTCATTCAAGGCTTCTTTCTGCCTTTCTGACTAACTCAAATTTTCTAGTGAGAACGAATTTTTCACCCCTTTCATTACGATATATTGGTGAATGGTAACTCAGTACTGCACGCAAGCTTTTTAGATCAACAACAAGGAAAGAAACGGTAGACGGTTTACGTTTCGCACGATTTCCAGTCAATTTTCTAAAAGTCGCTAAAACGTCCGATAACACATGGTGCCGTTATAAGAGTCGTTGTCGTTTTTTTGGATAGGTTTTAAATTGACATTTTTTCCGCGTTAAAATCACGAGTATAGAAATTCGACGCGCTTCTTTTCGCATTTTTAAAGTGAAAATCTTGGAAATACCCCGAAGAAATAACCCAGCTGTGTCCGTATTTATAGTGCAGGGCTTTACGTTTTATTGTTTTTACATTCGGAAAGGACCATTTTCGCGTCTCGGTGTAGGTTTGATAGTAACTTCAGTTCCAATACGCGGTATAAAGTTATTAAAATGAATTGAGATTCGCGATGATACTATAATATATGTGTAAATTTTGAGACCTGCAATGCACATTATAGACGTACTCGGTTCGAATGGAAGGAATAAGGAACTATTCTCCGATTACCTACGCTGTTGAATAATAATAAAAGCTATTATACATTGGATGTTAACATGATTGAATTGTTATTCGATACGCGTTCGACTTGGTAGGTCTGCTATATAATTACGTGTCGTTCGCTGAAAATTTTATTTCAGGAAGTACGATAAAACACGATCGCGACATTAGGAGAGAATATAGACGTAGGTAGTGAAGTAGGGCCCTCTATTTTGTACAAGCGTTTATATGTTTTTGGTTTGTAAAGGAAATACGATCTGATCGACACTGGCTACCCTCAATTAATATCTTTTGCGAAAGCCAACTCGATTAGTATTAATGCATTATTAGAAACGATGTCGTTCTAATTCTCAAATTCCTAAACTACCTATAGATGGCAGATGAAAATTCTACCCGGAGGACTTGATAAAATCTGTGAAACGTATTTTTCTTGAGGTAAACCGAAGTAAGTTGATGGTGGTTCAAAAAATCAATTGCAAGCTCACTGTAAAGGGTCAGAGTATTGTCACTAGTGGCAATGTGAGACTGTGATTTACCTTGAAATGATTTTGGTTGTAAAAATTTAGAAGTTCCTTGCTGCTTTCCTCAATGAATATAATATTTTCTCCTACAGGGATTGGTCTCAGATATGCTTGCTCTAAACGCTGAGGACGTTGCTGGAAGTTTTTCCGACTACCCTCTCCTAAATTGATGATGTATCGTTTTCCTCGGCCACTAATACCCTCTTGATGGATCATGATTTACCATCTCGTTTTGTCGCTTCAATTTTTCTCCCGGTTACTAGAGAAGTCAACTTGATCGATTCGAATAATCGAGGGGAAGGGAGGATACATTAAATTTTGCTCGTCTCCGATGCGGTTCTATATTGGTAACATTCCGCGCACGAAGTGGTCGCACTACCGTTCTGCCTCTAAAAAGTGCCGCTCCAAGCTTTTGTTGGAAAGGAGCAGGAAGTTGTGGAAGTTGTGAGCCTCCTCCTCAAGCACAGGCTTATGTTAGTCCTGAGAATTGAATGAACCAATCAGTTTAGAAAACGCACGTTCTTAAGATTTGATTATTTATTAGACATCGGATCGAAATACCAAAGTGAGGAACAATAAAAGCCAGAGTTGAGTATGTAGAATTTCAACCAAAGAAAAATCAACCTGTCTGGAAATGGCTGAAACGAAGATTGTGGGTTATTGTTTGGGTTATTATACTGTCACCTACGAGAGCCACAATTGAACGAAATTCTCTGTTTGACATGTGTTTCTCGTGATATTTGCATAATATTCTATTCTCAGTACCAAGAAATAGTATTAATGGTCTTGAAAAACGATGATATTTTAGTATAAAACAAAAAGCTATCCGTATCAAGAAAAAATATTCATCTTTGCTGATGTTTTAATGTTATTTTTCAGTCGTATAGGTAGACTATATGAGTAATAAAGAGCACGGAGGTAACAACAAACCCTCCGCGAGGTTTTTAAATTCAAGTCATGTCCATATCCCTTTTCTTTATAGAGCGGATTTAAGGCAGCAAGTCCCAAAAGTAGATATTTGTACATGATTTTGAAATCTTATGCAAAGACGTACGGTGCTCCGCAGTTGAAACGGAAAAGGGTGACGCAGCGATCTACTGACTATTTCGAAAAACGGGGCGAGGAAACGAAGCGAAGAGATAAGATAAAGAAAAACAGAGGATTTATGGAGCCGAATTGTTTGACGTAAAATCGTCTCACCGGTACGCGCGATAACCGCCACCGAGGGAAGATATACATAAAGATCAAGCAGCGAAACGAAGGGTGATGACCGTAGAGCGCTTACATGGGTCGTGTTTGGTCCATTAACAAAAGAAGATCATAAAAATATTTGGAAGAAACAAGGTAGAGAGAATGATGATTTCAGATGTAACGATTGCGAACGCTCTCATGCGGATTAACGTCGTGCAGTAACTCTTGCTAGAAATTCTACCGAAATTAAGCTCAGAACTTCATTCGGGGACGATTTTCCTTTTATTGCCGACGCTTAGAATCTTTCTTATATTCGGCAACGTGTAGTAGTCTTTCTTTACAAGTGAATTCGCCTAGGTTTCAAGAATGTTGCGTGTATTACAATGCGCATAAACGGAACAAAAACTTGGGTGAACTGAGTTTCTTTGAATACGAAAACCTCCTGGGCTTTCAAAACGGAATCCAAACCCTTTTGGAAGAGAACAGAAGTTTGTGTGTTTGTCTGGTACATTTAGGCATTGAGCAAGCTACGAGTACTTTCATTTCAACCAAAAGAGTATCGGAAGTGACGTGCAATCACTTTTGCGAATTGATCACAGCACCGTTTAATGCATCAAATAGACCACATCAATAGCCGACCAGTCGTAATTCGGAGTGTTGACTTTCTTCTCATTGTACCTTTGCTCAAATTTGCAACTATTCGGTAGAGTATTTTGCGAGGGCTTCTCAACGTTGAGTGGTATAACTCTAAAGTAGAGTGTCCAAACCTTCATAGATTGATGGACCAGTTTAACAAAGATGAGACATTCTACGGACTTCTTCTTCATGTATACGTGCATGATGAACTAAAACACAAAATTGGTATTGTAGATTTAGGTATACACGACGACCACCGCACCGGTTGGGAGCCTCTGCTCGAGAGAGTAGATGGCGCTTTCTTTGAGATGTACGGGTACACTCCATACTCTGTCTCTTGACATAAACGCGATCAATTGGTAGTCTTTTGAGATATTATTGTGATTCTGGTTCAGAGTACTTTTAGTAGCTGTGGCAAATTTAGCCATTCATTGAGATCTAGCTACTTGATTCGTGGCTTCGATTGCTTCAATCGAAAGAAAGTTATTAGGTGCCTTCTCGTCGAATTGTTGTGGCAGAATTTTCGCGAATTTGTCGCAATTAGATGTATGCATTAGAGCAAATATTGCGACGTTTTCAAAAGCCAACCGGTCATCAAGAAAACATTTGTTACACTTGTACAAACATTTGTGCAGATTTGTAGCACTGACATCTTAATAAATCAAATACATATATTCTGCGGAACTATCTGCCATCTATACCTTCCTTACTCACCTCACTCTACTCGCTCAACCCTGTAAATCCCTCCTGCTCTTTGACTCTCTGTCCAAGCCATGCAAAACCCTTACTCTTCCAATCCTATCGTACAGCGTATTCTCATAGTCCTGCCCACCTTAGCACCTCCCTTGCCTTCAATTGCTTTCCTCTAGATTCCTGGTCATATCGGTTTCCCGGAACACGGCGTAGTGGACTTGGCTGCTAAGCAAGCCTTGTTACTTCCCTCAATCACTGATCGCTCCCCTTCTCCGACCTATGACATAAAATCATTCTACAGTTCACAAATCATCTCCTAATGACACAACCTCTGGTCTTCTCAACTCTGCAACAAACTTCGCTCAGTTAAAAAATGCTCCACCCCTGGTCCTCTTCAATCCGTCTCTCACGCCGCGAAGAAATTGTTGTAACTCGACTACGAATTGGACACACTCGCCTAACCAAATCCTTCCATATCCTTGGACTCTCCGCCCCTCCCTCATACCAATATTGCCAAACTGAGAATTTATCTGTCTCTCACTTTTTCACCTGCCTCTCTCTAATAAACATCAAACACTCATTTTCTGTTTCCTCGTATACCCCGTCTGCTCTTTCCAATAACTCAGAAACCATAACCAATCCCTTAAACCTCCTCCGATCCACCTATTACTACAAATCCATTTAATCCGAACATCTCTCCCCGAGCTAATGACCCGTTGAGTAGTCAAAGAGTTAAAAACAAAAAATTTACTTGTGCTGCCCGTCCTCCATAATGAAGTAGGTGCGGGTTGCCTATGCATCATTTTATCTCCTCCAACATCGGTATTGACCCTATCGAATATTGCTTCGGTGTTGGAAGAATCTCCTCGACGAACCCCCCCCCCCCCCTCTTGGTGACTATTAAACCGCAGTGTCCCCAGGTATCCAAACTTTAGCACACCTATCAGACACAACTCAGAACTAAGCCGCTGTTGACGTCTCTCTTCTTCCTCTTCTTTCTTTCTGCAGAGTCGAGTGTCGTCTGTATTTAGTTGGTATACGAGGATTGAGTATGTTCGTATTAGGCAATTCTCCTGCACAAATTTTCTACATTCTCTCACTCCCTCCTAATTGCTTGTCTGACAGTGACGAGACAATTTTGCGAGTCATTTGAATCGACAGACACGCGTCTAACATGACAGCGACTTATTCCATCCTTTGAATATGGACTAGTTATCAATGACAAAAGACAGATTATTCGATCGGGTTTCTCACTTCATCAGTGTAGTTTACTTTCTTTTCGTCATAAGAGTCATATAATTATCATTATTATTACCTATCATTGCAACATACCCGTGTAATCTTGCAAGTACGGCGGTACTTTTCTGGCTTCGCCGATTACACTGGTCTCTGCTATTCCTTTTCTGCGTGCCTTTTTCGCTACCTTCTTCTTGCATTCGTTTTCTGTAGTCCGTATCTAAGCTTCTGGGTGTACGATATTAGGGTTTCGTTTTTTCGTGTTCCACGGATATAACACGATATTCATATAATAGGGTTGACGGACGCGACTTGATAATCCTCTGCTATATAATATCTTCCTATGTGTGCGTTCCATTCGGTCTGGTTATTATTTCTCGTTGAAATTCGATTTTATATTTATCGCTGGGAATCATAATTTTTAAAGATTGGATGGTACAGTATGAATCATACTGCCCCAGACTTGGAGAAGTAGGTTGTTTTCATCGAATAATACTTTTTGATTGACGAAGTAAAAAACGACTGCTTCCTTAATAGAGAACCTGTTCTTTGAGTCGAACTGGTCTATTTCTGAGCTTTATGGCTTGGAAGTCGAATTTTTTGGGGGATATGCGCATACTATGGAGATTTTTTTTTCATGCTGAGAAAATGTGTGGTGTTGCATTTCATTGATATTTTCTGGTTCTAAATTTTTTTGTTTAAATTTTTCTTATTCAACGTCATCATTTCTTTTCATATATTATATACTTCGGAGGTCAAAATGTTTCTAAGTCCATCTCCTATTATTATATCATAACCGGAGAGTTGAAATTTTCACAAGCCTGTCTCTTATTATATAGCTCTGAAATTCAAATAGCTTGAAAGTGAAAATCGTTCCAAGTCCCTCGCCTATCACGTTTTTTGAGAAATTCGCTGTGCGGTGTTCGGCGAAAAACTAGGACAAATTTCGACTCTCGAGATGTACATGATGGAGGAGGGAGAGTTGAAAAAATGTTGACTCACGACCCGTAATATATGATAGAAGGGGGACTTATGGTATTTGAAGCATTGCATATCTGGCTTATTGAAGGGGCTAAACCAATTGTGTATAAAGCATTGCATGTGTAGTTACTTGAAGGGGCTATCCTAATGCGGGTTGTATGTAAAATGCATTATATTTCAACTCATACAACAGGTTTCCTGCGTTTCTCGTTTAATATGCCGTCGTTTTTTCAAAGTCCCTCGCCTATCATATACTGTATAGCTTGAAATTCAAAATTTTTCCAGGTCTCTTTCCTCTCTTACATATATGATGGCCCGAGAGTCGAAATTCTTTCAAGTCTGTTTCCTATTATCTAAAGCTCCTAAGTCGAAATTTTTCGATATCCCTCTCCTATGTCGAAATTTTTTCGAATCCCTCCCCTATCATATTATTATGGCTCGAGAGTCGAAATTTTTTCAAGTCCAATCCGACTATTTGTATTTGATAGGAGAGGGACTTCCAACCGTTTTTGTTTTTTGCCAGTAATGTTGGACTTCGACCAATTTTGTTTTGGCCGAACATCACTCGGCGCACGGCAAACTTTTCAAAAAAAGTTCCATAGAACAGGTTTCCTGTTAATTTACTGTGTTAGACTGAGCGTGTGTATTTGATTTTCAAAGTTCACTTCGATTGGCCAAAAACAATGGGTAGACTAGTGAAATTTCATTCAATAGTACAGCAGTAGACCAAATTTATCAAATGCCGTCAACCGCCATTGCCAGAGAAAAAATTGAAAAAAAAAGATTTTGTTATAATACTTGTATGGAATATAACAGATTGTTACGAGATGGAACAATTCTCGAATTGAAAAAAGGTAGCAGTGAGTTGGAGGAAGTCATTTTTTAATTTGTTATTCTTATTATTTTTATGTATTATGTTGGTATAGTAGTGAGTGCGACGTAAATGTGAGAGAGAGATATTGTATCCGAGTTGTTTCCCAGAGCTTGCGCGAGGGCGGACTGGACATTTAAGGCAGAGCAGAGAGAAGCGAGCATAGGACAGGGAAAGACTTGTTCAACCGTTGAAGTTGATGTGGGTTCGTTGGGCTAGAAGTATCTATAAGAGAATTGAGTGAAGAAAGAGAGTCGGCGAGGAGGAGAAATTTGTTGTTTGGTGGAAGTTGTGCGATGTGAGAGAGGCAGGAGAATGTAGCCATTAATTCTGCTGGGAAGGTGGAGACAATGTTGTGAATTCGGTGGGACGTGAAGTGCCCATCTATGGAGTGTTTTGTTTGATTTTTTGGATCCATCGGTAAGGCAGATTTTGTAATCTGGATATTCTTGTATTAATTGCTTAATGTTAGAGATGGTGATGGTGTATTCTGATTTAGGTAATTGAGTCAGGTCAAGGCGGAGGGTTGGAACGGTTAAAGTTCAAGAGGTGGAGAGTGTATATATGGAGTGGAAGAGGGTCAGCTTGGAATGACTTATTGAGGGAGATGTTGAATTGGGTTAAGATGTGTTTATTTGAAGAGAAAGCTGGGTAGGCGTTTTTACCAAAAATTGTATTGTATATCGGTAGATTTGGGAATTGGGAAGCAGAGGATAGGAAATTGGATGTTAGGATGAGTCGCTGGAAAGGAAGGGTGGTTCAGCCGCTTCCACACATAAGCTCATTTTGGAGCTTGTGCGGAAAGTACCTAAGGTCATTTTGAAAGAGGAAGTTTGAATCGTGTCAAGTGTAGAAGAACTGATTTACTAGTTAAATTAGAAATTGGTGTTTGGAACGAATTATGCTCTTGTAGAGTTGTAATAATAATTTTCTAAAACATATGTACTTTAGAGGGATGTGAGAGAAATTTCAAAATTGATAGGGCACGGACGCATTTTCCTTTTAGGGTTTTGATCTGGAGGGTCCACAAAAGTTTTTGATCACGGAGAAGTTCGAGAAGTTGAGCTGAATTGCGAGATGTAATTTCATAATTTTGAAGGAGAAATAGTTGAAGGGGAGGGGTAGGGAGTCTTTTCTCGAAAATAACTGATTAAGTTTTGGAGGGGGAGAATTTGAACCAGTTTTTTGTACAAATCTACTTTATTAGTTGCTCATACAAGAGTACTTTCAGGTGTTATCCCATCATGTAATTGGTTCAATCTATTGTTCTAAATGCTGCGTTTCTATTGGCTACCTGGATTCCTGCCGTCTCATTGGTTGGTTCCGTTCTTCTTCTCTCGTCCAATCACCAGGCCGAATAATTTTTCGCTGTCAAATGTGATTACATTGTTCAAGAAGCGGGCTTTCTTCCTCTTGGCTTTTGCAATCTCCATTTGTTCCCAGAGTTTTCTTCTCTTTGTGCGATTCTCTACGTGTATGACTTTGAATATTCCCTCTCCATCGTGGTTTTCCTCGTTACAGTGTTTCCCAAACAGTGACTTGCCATCTTCTTTCTCCCTCGACGTTTTGTGCTCCTTTCTCCCGATCTCAAACTTTCTCCCAGTCTCACCGATATAGATCCCCTCGCACTGTTCACAACTGAGCTTGTACACTCCGCTCAAGCTTTGCTTGTCCTTTGGTTCCGTCTGGTCATTGCTGATTCTCTTCACCATGGGTTGGTTATTCTGGGTACCCACATTCACATCGTAGCCACTGAACCCCTTTATCACCTTGTTTGTGTACTTTCCTATACAGTCGATGCCGACTATAACGAGGCCGGTTGAAACGAGATTTTGGGTATTGCGAGCAGAATCCGTGGTCCCTTGCACTTCACCCATATAGGCTATGTAAATTACACCGGTTACTACGAGGAGTGATGCCGGTCTTAACGAGCTTTTCCTTATCAATTAGGGCATACATTCTCGCAAAAATGTTACATCTCTTATCTTACGAAGATTGGTTACCCTCACATGGAATGTTGGAAACACCGGTTAGTCTGTTTAGGCCTCGCGGGAAAAACTTTTCTCCTTCTCCAAGATTCGAATTTTTTCCCCCTCCTTCTTTCAAGCGTCTTCTCGCATCCATCAGCATTCCTCCTCTACCTCTATCAAAAACTTGTCTCGGAGGAGACAGTTCGAAAGCTTCAGAGCACCATCAAGTATCAACAGTCGACTTGTAACATTTGAGCTACGATAGCAACGGTGAATTTCATGGGTGGGCCATTTTATTTTGACAAGTTTTTTCAGCTCTTCTTTTGTGAACAGATTGTCCGAAAAGCACAAGATTTCTATTCATTGGTTACTCTCGAGTCAGCCTTATAATTATAATAATTTGCAGTCCCTCTTCTGGGAACCGGACATTCATTTTCCAGGACTGAGAATGTTCACGTTTTACATGAGGAGAGGCCTAGAGACAACGCTGGCGCTCTGGAAACAGTCGAAATAAATTCTACCTATGAAATAAATATGTACAAACTCCCTCGTTCGTTTTTCTCCACTGCATTTGTGTAAATTTTTATATATTTTCGTATGTAGCGAGCTTTTTGGTATATCCGGACATAACGAGAATCTCGTTATAAGCGGGGTATGTCTACAGCGAGCTTTCTGGTAAAGCGAGAAAAAGTATCAGGCCCTTGAATCTCGTTATAGTCGGCATCGACTGTATATGGTGTCGATCCGGAGTACTTTCTCACTATGCTACCATGGGTTCCTTTCTTTGTTTCCATTTTCCCAAAGACTCCCTCCACCACACATCTGCGGTAGCCATTGGCTCCTGCGATATGCTTTACTATCTCGATCTCTTTCCTCTTCTCTTCGTTGTTCTTGAGGATAGAAATTGCCCGATAGCAGTAGTTCTGGATTGCCGCTAACTTGTGCCTGGGGTGGTAATAAAGTAGAGTTGTACAATTGAAAAACCCCTTTTTCAATATCAGTGCTCTACTTACACCTCACTCACTCATTATGAGTTCCGATAACAGTTTTTTGTTGTCCATTTGGAGATTGCGTCGAGCGCTGTTTGAAGGAGTCTATGTGCTCTTTGAGGGTTGGAAGAGCAAATGGAGATGTTGTAATCGTCAGCAAAGAGACGTTGGGTAAGAGGGGGGAGACAAGTTTTGTTGTATCATGATGGCTAAGAGGAAGAGTAGGACGCTGAATACCTCTCCCTGGAGGACCACGTTTTGAACAGGGAGAGGGCTTGAATACCAATGAGGAACTATTTATGTCAGTTATAGAATGAAAGTGATAGTAAAGGATGTTTTTGAGGATTATTGGTTTGTCAATAGTAAAGTGTCTGTTTTAAGCAATCTATTTTGTAGCTTATGGATCGCAAATATGTTCTTGTGAATGGTCACATGGAATGAACAATAAAAAGTGGAACCCATTAGAATAGTAACACAATTAGGCTCTCAAAATACTATAGAAGTGTCTACTTGTTAGAGTAGTATCTGAATAAACTTGATATGCGATACAAGGACAGCAACAAGGGGGCGTCCATAAATTACTTAAGGCATTTTTTTTTTTGGGGGGGGGGGGGAGAGGCTCCAGCCAAGTTTTACCAAAACTCACGTGAGGCGGAGGGGCGTGCCGACAAATCTCACATAATTTTTTTCTCACGCAAATACATTCTAAAATATTGCTAAACTGGCTTGAATTTAATAAAAACTAGTCCTTTTTGAATACACTGAGAAAAAAAAATAGTTTGAATGACTACTGATTATAGTTCTGGTGCTCTGCTCTGCAAAAAAT
This sequence comes from Aspidiotus rigidus, assembly GCA_035079385.1. NCBI lineage: Eukaryota > Metazoa > Arthropoda > Insecta > Hemiptera > Diaspididae > Aspidiotus > Aspidiotus rigidus. The sequence continues at coordinate 240,778 of JAVHKY010000041.1, read as the reverse complement.
GGTCAAATTGACCATAAAAAATAGTGAAGATGAATAAATTTTATCAATATTCAAAACTTTTTATCATAAGTTGAACTATTTTTTGTAGTCCATTGTGACGCCACTTTTGGCTTTATTTTCGTGGCGCCACAAGATCGTAGAAATTCTCGAGGTTTCAACAAGTTGAATTCACGGTGTAAATATTAATCGAAGATATATTTCGTACGTACGGAAAAATTACCGTTAGACTCCAACGTTATTGTTCATACGTAAATCACGAAGCGCGAGTCGTATCAGAGATGACGTATAAAGCGTCATATGCCGTCAAACCAATTATAAGATGTACAGTACCCTCTCTTTACAATGTTTACGAACTTTCAATCAAATCACCCAATAATGTAAATTCTCCCCAAACTATAGCTTAGACCAGCCCTCGAAGAAAATCGACTTCGAGAGTAAAATGTAACTCGCGAATCAATCATTAATAGGAATACGAATACGAATATCCATCAAGAAGAAGAATACAAATAGTAACTACTGTCCAGAACCAGAATTGTTTTCATGTTTTATCCGTTTTATGAACTTAGTCATATTATGTAAATAATATTTCGTGCCTAGCTTTTGAGAAATAATAAGAAGTAATTGAAAAGTATACGCTTTTATTTTTGCGAATCAACGTTTACGACTTAGCCACTCAAGTATCATTTCATCGAGACTGAAACTTGTCTCACATCCATTTGACCATTTTCTGCAGAGCAGAGCACCGAAACTATAATCAGTGGTCATTAAAACTATTTAATCACAATTATGACGTCAAATTGAGAAATTTTTTTTCGATATAATGACATTGAATCTCATAAATTGAATACTTGCCGACCCTCGTGCTTATTTCATATTTGTTTTCTTTCTGATCTCTTAGCATTCATGTCTACCAAATCATCATGTCAAACAACTTGAAACAAGGATAAGTTGATGATCCTATTGCCTAAATGAAACGTTTTACCAGCCTGTGGAGAGTCTCACAAGAGTAGTCCTATTCTTCCGTCTGTGTTCATTCAGATTGATGGTCTGTCTTTAGAGGTGAATGTGAAGTGGTTCAGGTGTTGAGATGGAATTGCTAGATTCTACTGAGAGAAATATGATATACTGAGATGATCTTCAGTAAACTTGAACTAGGTATTTCCTGTTTTCATACTGGGTTGCTGACGGACTTTGTTACACACTATATCATGTAATCCCTAGGAACCTTGTCCGGAAGTTTATGTCGGAAGTGTTTTCAACAATATACGTTAGTTATAACGGAAACATTCTTTTAGAATGAATAAAACATACGGTCCCTCAAATGGAAAATCTAGGAAAATTATAAATAGCGCAGCGGTGGCTCTTGAATATTTTCACGCTTGCTACTTTTCTTCTACGTTCTGAATATTTTTCAATACATTTGATTTCACGGAACCGACAAACCGTACTCGGAGAACTCGTTGATTATCTGACCTATTCCTGTACTCACTTAAGCTTTCGAGTACGAGATGATTTATTATAATATAGATCCTCGGTATCAACATCTATGGTGTATTGTGGAAAAATTCAAAGAAAGGTACACGAGTATTTTCTCTCTGTTTCTGTGTCAGTCTGTCTTCTCGCTTTCTCTCGAAGAGAGAAAGAAAACGTACTCTCGTTTTCCTCTCTTTAGTTCATCTGATTTGCATCTTGAAAAAGGGGTGATTATGTATTTTTTCCAGATATAGATATCACTATACGTACGTAAGACTAAACGGATTTTCCATTTTCCCTTTCTGAGCTCGCGGTATTCGTGCCGCGAACTAGAAGGAAAAAAAAGTATGTTTTGTATATACGCGTACATTCGAGGCTTGTTACTTTTTGTTCTACCCATCGTAAGTGGATGGGAAAATAAAACGATAGACGGTGGAATGTACTGAGCGCATACTAACCTGTCTGAAGATATAGTCGTATTACTTGTTCGGATGCTTTCCTGCCACAAAAATTATTAATTCTCTCGTTGAAGCTTTTGAAAGTTACACCGGTGTGATGAGAAACGCGAAAACACGAAAATCCTAGGTAAACACGATTGCAGCAGAAGAACGCATCCCTTCGAAGAGGGGTAGGGTTACGTATGTAGGAAGCTTCGAGCGTTTCGCGGTTAACCCTAAAAAGGCTCGAATTGTACGCGCATTTAGTGTTTTCGTAATGCGGATACGGAGGAAGACGCAGGCAGAGAGACCCTGTGTCGTAATGGAGAACGAATGTGGAAAAAAGTGCCACCTCTCTGGCGCGCGAGAGAAACAAAACGTCAAAAATTTAGCCGCCGTCGCCGCAATTCTACTTTTAACTATCACGTGATTCACATTAGGCTAATTACAATCCGCTAAACGCGTTTACGCGGCTCTCTCTATTTTGGCGGTTATTTATGGTAGACATTATCGTATAAACGCAGTTGGGGGGGTGTACATGCTCGCCTAAGGCCGGTTAAGGTGGCTTTTGTACATTCGTCCCCGCTGGCTATGTAACTTCTCTAGATAGATTTCGCTCGTCCTTGTCATTTTCGCGCATTTATGGAAACCGCGAGAATCGCTATTCACCTGTATACGTATTTGGGGCACAGTTTCTTTGAGGCTCCAAGCCTCCGCTCAAGGTGAATGATTTATAGGCGTGCTGGTTTCCACTCGTCAGCCTTTTCGCAGTTTGTAAGGCAATATAGGATATACTCTTAATATTATGCGTGTAAGGCTCGCTCACGTTGCAGTAGGTTATTAAAACGCGTATAAAATATCCTCATAATGTCGCGATGTGCGTAAAACAAGGCTAGTTTACGACGTAATTTGATAAACGCCCTGCGAAGGACTAGACGACTTAAGTATGTGTTAAATGAGTTCGTTATGGCGAGATCGTCCCTCCACGAGGACAATCCTTTTTACGTCGATGTTATAGCGCAGTAACTTCGCCGAGTTGATGTTAAAAGCGGTTTAAATCCCAATAAAAAGCAATATAACTTATTTACAGTAGTCGGAGACCGTTCCGTAACCTTAATTAAAAGTTGTTTCGGGTTAGCTTATAATCGGCGCTCTAGGACGCCGCGACTTCCTACCGAAACGTATATAGTAATTTTCTGCGCGTAATGAAGGAGCACTTACCCGACGCGTAGTCAGTCAATAGATCCTTGATTTGCTGAGAGACGGCTGTAATTTCGATGGCCGACACGCGTACTGAAAATCTGGCGCCGGTTTTTTGTCTCTGTTCGTCGATCGCTCGATATAACCAAGCGATTGCACACGGTATCACGCCTAGTGTCGCTGGCGATTCGGAAGTGCCGATCATCAATTTGGTCTTTCCTAAAGACAAAATTCGTTTTGTTAAGACGGAGAGAGAGAGAGAGAGAGAAAATGAGGACGAAAACGGTTAAAAGTTATTGACCTATTTTAGCATTTCCGAAGCCACAAATGCATCCGTCATTTCCATTAATCACAGCATGAATTACATCAGTCAAAGCATGGCCACACAATTCCACCTGTAATGAAAAATATCACGCGTTTCAAATTTGTCATAAGTATAACTGGGGTCAAACGGTGACCATTTTCCATTATGGAGTGAAAATTTATCTTGAAATACAATCATTAGTCGTCTCAATGAATGAAAAAATAGTGATCGGCGAGCGCCCACGATAAGTATACTGTCATGTTATCATGTCTACTCTTTCTATTTATTTTTCATGTGGGCCATTGCGAAGATATTGAAAGGAGAGTCAATGCGTTTGAGATGTGGACATATCGAAAAATTAATAGGATTAAGTGGACGGAGAAGGTTCGGAACAAAGAAATTCTAGAGAGGGTAGGAATTGACAGTTTAATCCTGTGGAAAATGATCAAAGAGAGCAAGCAGCAGTTTATTCAAAGTAAAATGACGAACGACGAACTCTTCTCACTGGTGGCCAATGGAAAAATTCAAGGGAAGAAAAGTAGAAGGAGAATTACCATGCTAGACCAAACTATGAAATAGAATAGTACCAAAATTGTATATTATCTATAGTTTAATGGTAAGATGTATGACTCATGTCGGTTGCAACCTCCCGCATGGGAGATGCATACAAATACAAATGATTGCATATTTGTTGAACTGGAAATTCAAGTGAACTAGATGACATATTGTACTACTCCCAGCTTCGGTCGTTGACAATATAATTCAGCGTGCTACTTGGACAGGGGCTGATATATCATAAAAGGAAATATATCCCTTGAAAAAATGTAACGGGCGACATCATGTTTTGATATTTCAGAGATTCGTCGGGGGGGCGAAGTTAATCAATTAGTGATGGCAAACCGGCGGGTAAAAAGCTTTCAATTGAAACAAAAGATCAGTACGATCCGTTCAGTGACAGTCTCTGACAAATTTGAAATTGGAAAAAAATGTTCGATTCCATTTCAAAAATATCTACTGGGCGAAATCGCGTATTATATCTTTTCATTTCTCGAATCCAGTAAATATTTTTTGATAAGATTCTCGACAAATCATGCTTGAGAGGTAAAAAAAAAATCTCACTACTATCTGAATTGACATTGTTTTTTTGATATACGGAAAGAAAATTAAATCTTATTATTTCAATTTGTATTACAATAAATTTTACTATCAAATATTCAGTTTTCTGTAGATGCGCTGTCTCGGCAGCTCGTCGCAGCGGAGTGTCGCGAAACGCTGCTTTACCTTCGCCAACGGCCATATCATGCAGAATACACCGGTTCTCGTCCGATCACCGAAGTTAAGCAGCATCGAGCGTGGTTAGTACTTGGATGGGTGACCGCCTGGGAAAGCCACGTGCCGTTGGCACAACTTTTTTTGCTACAATTCATGATCATCTCATGCAAGTACAATTATTTTTTTTTTTGTTCGAAATTTTTTCAAGTCCACTTCGCGCACATAACTTGATAGTCGCGATTTTTGTTCGTTTGAAAGAGACAAACGAAATGTAAAAAATTTGAACTTAATTTATTTTATTGCATCATCATGATTATAAGTTTTTTAAATATTATTATGTATGGAAATTAACACTTGGGCTCACCCGATAAGTAGTTACACAAAGAAAATTCTAATGCGTTGAATTCAGTATGAATAGAATAATGTTTTAAAAATGAGATGAAATGAATTTTGACGAATATTTAAAAAATATTTTGATGTACCTATTCAGTGGAAAAATATTACCTCCAATTTCTACGAGTAATTTCGAATTTCTAGTTCATGGATACATTGTACTGTTGATCATAACGATTCAAAATTTAATTGTTTTGTACGTTTCTGGCTCAAAAAATTTCATCTATTTTACTTATATTCAATAAAATCAGTTCTCTCTTTCTTTATTATTTTTATGAGACGTTACTGATTTACTACAAGTATTTGGATAGTTTTGATGACTTTTTCAACTTCTATTAGCAAGACTTTCTGAAAGAAAGAATATATGGATACTGTTTGGAAATATAATGAGTTTTTTTATTAATTATGTAAATGTAAGTATGAAATATCGGTATTCTATAGATGCGCCGTCTTGGCAGTCCGTCGCAGCGGAGTGTCGTGAAACGCTGCCATACCTTCGCCAACGGCCATATCATGCTGAATACACCGGTTCTCGTCCGATCACCGAAGTTAAGCAGCATCGAGCGTGGTTAGTACTTGGATGGGTGACCGCCTGGGAAAGCCACGTGCCGTTGGCATAACTTTTTTTGCTACAATTCTTGATCATCTTATGCGAGTACAATTATTTTTTTTTGTTCAAAATTTCTTCAAGTCCACTTCGCGCACATAACTTGGTAGTTGCGATTTTTGTTTGTTCGAAAGAGACAAACAAAGAATACAAAAATTTGAACTTGATTTATTTTATTGCATCATTATGATTATAAGTTTTTTAAATAATATGATGTATGAAGTTAACACTGAGCTCACCCGATAAGTAGATACACAATCAAATTCTAATGCTCAGTGAATAGAATAATGTTTTAAAAATGCGATAAGATGAATTTTGACGAACATTTAAAAAAATAATATTTTGATGTGCCTATTCACTGGAAAAATATTATCTCCAATTTCTAAGAGTAATTTTGAATTTTTAGTTCGTGGATACATTGTACTGTTAATAATAATGATTCAAAATTTAATCGTTTTGTACGTTTCTCGCTCAAAAAATTTCATTCATTTAACTTATATTCAATAAAATCAGTGATGTAGTACAAGTATTCTGATAGTTTTGATGACTTTTTCAACTTCTATTAGCAAGACTTTCTGCAAGGAAGAATATATCGATATTGTTTGGAAATATAATGAGTTTTTTCATGAATCATGTAAATGTAAAATGAAATATCGGTATCGTATAGATGCGCCGTCTTGGCAGCCCGTCGCAGCGAAGTGTCGCGAAACGCTGCCGTACCATCGCCAACGGCCATATCATGCTGAATACACCGGTTCTCGTCCGATCACCGAAGTTAAGCAGCATCGAGCGTGGTTAGTACTTGGATGGGTGACCGCCTGGGAAAGCCACGTGCCGTTGGCATACCTTTTTTTGCTACAAATTCATGATCTCATACGAGTACAATTATTTTTTTTTGGTCGGAATTTTCGCAAGTCCACTTCGCGCACATAACTTGGTAGTCGCGATTTTTGTTTGTTTGAAAGAGACAAACAAAATGTAAGAAAATTCGAACTTAATTTATTAATGATTATAAGTTTTTTAAATATTATTATGTATGGAAGTAACACTTGGGCTCACCGGATAAGTAGTTACACAAACAAAATTCTAATGCGTTGAATTCAGTATGAATGGAATGACGTTTTAAAAATGAGATAAAATGAATTTTGACAAATATTTTAAAAATATTTTGATGTACCTATTCAGTGGAAAAATATTACCTCCAATTTCTAAGAGTAATTTCGAATTTTTAGTTCATGGATACATTGTACTGTTGATCATAATGATTCAAAATTTAATTGTTTTGTCGTTTCGCACTCAAAAAATTTCATTCATTTAACTTATCCTATATTATAAAGCTGACGATGGAATCGCATGTAACGGGTAATCTCCGCCCCCACCCAATGAAATTCGATGAAATTTTCTCATTATAAGTGAATTATGTCGAGGATGGTCTTTTCCTATCCAAAATTGAATAATGTTCACCGTAAAAGTTGAAATAAAGCTTGAAAGTTGATCGTGTTTTGGCTACTGCTTTTGTACATGTATTCTTGGTCCTGAAAAAAATTTCCGTTTTTTCATACTGGGCAACTAAATATAATTTTGGGAATCGGGTTGGTGAATTGCCATGGAAAAGTACTATTAGCCTACTTTCATTACTTAACTATAGGCTACAGCTTTCTTTCTCAAATTAGGATGTTTGTGACAAATGGTTTTTGTCGAGCGTATATTGGCTACTATTTTCAGTTCTTTCCCATTATTTTTTATCGACCCTCTTCCCAATGATTATGAATTTACTTGCTACAATATTTTGATTATCTGTTCGAAGTTTTTAATTGAGAAAATGGTAAAGAGAAGATCAAATGTAAATCGCAGATCAAACTCCGCGGCAAAAGTCGTAAAATGCCGAAAAAAAAAGGAAGATTGAGGTGATAAATTCTATTCCTAATCCTAATATTTTAAATGATAATTTTCCTCCTCAAAATTTAATGTATATTTATGATGTGAATTTTAATTATAAATTAAACTCGATTCTCGGTGCCCTTGAACGAATTTGTCCGCATTGTACAGCAAAATTGTTTATGGGTGAAAGTGAAAATATGTGCTGTTCAAACGGTAGAGTAAAATTAGACTTGCCCGATCCACCGGACTTATTGAGTAATTTATTAGATGGATCTCATATTAAATCAAATATTTTTTTAAAATTTCTGCGTAAATACAATAATTCGTTAGCAATGACGTCGTTTGGTTGTACGGAAGAGTGGGATTTTATGGGGGATTTTATGACTTTTAAAATTTCCGGCAAAGCTTATCACCAAATAGGCGCTTTATCGCCTATGCCAAATCAAAAACCAAAGTATTTACAGTTATATTTCGTTGGCAATGAAGAGGAGGAAGCATTGCAAAGGTGTCAAAATACTGATAGTAAGGTTATGGATCAAGATTTAGTAACTGAACTACACCGGATGCTGCACCAAAACAACGATTAATACTTGCAACAAAAAAAAATGATAATATTTATTTTTTTTGAATTCGTAAATACTTTCTCTGCACTTATTATAAGCTGTTGGGTAGCGTAATTTACTACTCTTGACGAGTATAATATAATTGAGGGTCCAATTTTTTTCTTAAACTGAATCAAACAAAGTTCATACGGATGATTTTGACTGTTTTCAAATAATTATTCAATATTTCATAACATTTTTTTGGACGGAAGATTCAAATTATCCGATCCGCATTTTTTTATTTGATCTTTCCAATATTAATCTCTCTTTCCTATTTATTTTTCAATTTATTTTCAATGTCTGATTTTTGGGCCTTTTTATGTATTAAAAACTACCTAACTCTGTATTCTGAGTGTTCAAATTTTTCTTGAACTGTTAATACAGGCATGATAGTAATTCATGTTTACTGATAGTCCTACTGTATTTCCTTCTGCATCCCTTCTTACTTAAATAAATTAAATAAATTGCAAATTATAATTCTATTTCAATGAAGGTTTATCATAAATATTAATTATCAAAAATTTCATTGTAAACAATATTTTGAGTAAAAGTGGCACATTTCGAGCGCAGAACATTTTTCGGAATACAAAGAGCAAGAAGATAACGAAATTGGAAAAATTAAAAGGAAATACCCTGACGTCATGGAGGAGATAATAAAATGAAGAGAAGTAGGTTGGTGTATGAAAAAAATTGTACGGATAAAATTACAAGTATATTATTATTGTTCGTTTTTTTTTTTAATTTTTATTGGTTTTCGATTGTTATTTACTATTTTTTTAAAATTTTATTGGAAAATTTTGTTCCAAATTGAAATACATTTTGTTGTAAAACCAAATTGTTTTATGAAAAAAAAAAAAAAATTCAGAAAGCGGGCATTTTCATTCTCTTCAGGTGTTTTTCCGTCTCTGCAATCGTTTTTTTAAAATTTGTATTTACTTTTTTTTTTAAATTTTGTTCCAAATTGAAATACAATTTGTTGTAAAAACGAATTTTTTTCTGAAAAAAAAATTTCAGAAAGCGGGGGATATTGAAGCGCTGAAAGCGCGGGTTTCACTCTTGTATTCAATAAAATCAGTTCTCTCTTTCTTTATTATTTTTATTATGAGAGGATACTGATGTAGTACAAGTATTCTGATAGTTTGATGACTTTTTCAACTTCTATTAGCAAGACTTTCCGCAAGAAAGAATATATATCGATACTGTTTGGAAATATAATGAGTTTTTTGATGAATCATGTAAATGTAAAATGAAATATCGGTATCGTTAAATGCACCGTCTTGGCAGCTCTTCGCAGCGGAGTGTCGCGAAACGCTGCCGTACCATCGCCAACGGCCATATCATGCTGAATACACCGGTTCTCGTCCGATCACCGAAGTTAAGCAGCATCGAGCGTGGTTAGTACTTGGATGGGTGACCGCCTGGGAAAGCCACGTGCCGTTGGCATAACTTTTTTTGCTACAATTCTTGATCATCTTATGCGAGTACAATTATTTTTTTTTGTTCAAAATTTCTTCAAGTCCACTTCGCGCACATAACTTGGTAGTTGCGATTTTTGTTTGTTCGAAAGAGACAAACAAAGAATACAAAAATTTGAACTTGATTTATTTTATTGCATCATTATGATTATAAGTTTTTTAAATAATATGATGTATGAAGTTAACACTGAGCTCACCCGATAAGTAGATACACAATCAAATTCTAATGCTCAGTGAATAGAATAATGTTTTAAAAATGCGATAAGATGAATTTTGACGAACATTTAAAAAAATAATATTTTGATGTGCCTATTCACTGGAAAAATATTATCTCCAATTTCTAAGAGTAATTTTGAATTTTTAGTTCGTGGATACATTGTACTGTTAATAATAATGATTCAAAATTTAATCGTTTTGTACGTTTCTCGCTCAAAAAATTTCATTCATTTAACTTATATTCAATAAAATCAGTGATGTAGTACAAGTATTCTGATAGTTTTGATGACTTTTTCAACTTCTATTAGCAAGACTTTCTGCAAGGAAGAATATATCGATATTGTTTGGAAATATAATGAGTTTTTTCATGAATCATGTAAATGTAAAATGAAATATCGGTATCGTATAGATGCGCCGTCTTGGCAGCCCGTCGCAGCGAAGTGTCGCGAAACGCTGCCGTACCATCGCCAACGGCCATATCATGCTGAATACACCGGTTCTCGTCCGATCACCGAAGTTAAGCAGCATCGAGCGTGGTTAGTACTTGGATGGGTGACCGCCTGGGAAAGCCACGTGCCGTTGGCATACCTTTTTTTGCTACAAATTCATGATCTCATACGAGTACAATTATTTTTTTTTGGTCGGAATTTTCGCAAGTCCACTTCGCGCACATAACTTGGTAGTCGCGATTTTTGTTTGTTTGAAAGAGACAAACAAAATGTAAGAAAATTCGAACTTAATTTATTAATGATTATAAGTTTTTTAAATATTATTATGTATGGAAGTAACACTTGGGCTCACCGGATAAGTAGTTACACAAACAAAATTCTAATGCGTTGAATTCAGTATGAATGGAATGACGTTTTAAAAATGAGATAAAATGAATTTTGACAAATATTTTAAAAATATTTTGATGTACCTATTCAGTGGAAAAATATTACCTCCAATTTCTAAGAGTAATTTCGAATTTTTAGTTCATGGATACATTGTACTGTTGATCATAATGATTCAAAATTTAATTGTTTTGTCGTTTCGCACTCAAAAAATTTCATTCATTTAACTTATCCTATATTATAAAGCTGACGATGGAATCGCATGTAACGGGTAATCTCCGCCCCCACCCAATGAAATTCGATGAAATTTTCTCATTATAAGTGAATTATGTCGAGGATGGTCTTTTCCTATCCAAAATTGAATAATGTTCACCGTAAAAGTTGAAATAAAGCTTGAAAGTTGATCGTGTTTTGGCTACTGCTTTTGTACATGTATTCTTGGTCCTGAAAAAAATTTCCGTTTTTTCATACTGGGCAACTAAATATAATTTTGGGAATCGGGTTGGTGAATTGCCATGGAAAAGTACTATTAGCCTACTTTCATTACTTAACTATAGGCTACAGCTTTCTTTCTCAAATTAGGATGTTTGTGACAAATGGTTTTTGTCGAGCGTATATTGGCTACTATTTTCAGTTCTTTCCCATTATTTTTTATCGACCCTCTTCCCAATGATTATGAATTTACTTGCTACAATATTTTGATTATCTGTTCGAAGTTTTTAATTGAGAAAATGGTAAAGAGAAGATCAAATGTAAATCGCAGATCAAACTCCGCGGCAAAAGTCGTAAAATGCCGAAAAAAAAAGGAAGATTGAGGTGATAAATTCTATTCCTAATCCTAATATTTTAAATGATAATTTTCCTCCTCAAAATTTAATGTATATTTATGATGTGAATTTTAATTATAAATTAAACTCGATTCTCGGTGCCCTTGAACGAATTTGTCCGCATTGTACAGCAAAATTGTTTATGGGTGAAAGTGAAAATATGTGCTGTTCAAACGGTAGAGTAAAATTAGACTTGCCCGATCCACCGGACTTATTGAGTAATTTATTAGATGGATCTCATATTAAATCAAATATTTTTTTAAAATTTCTGCGTAAATACAATAATTCGTTAGCAATGACGTCGTTTGGTTGTACGGAAGAGTGGGATTTTATGGGGGATTTTATGACTTTTAAAATTTCCGGCAAAGCTTATCACCAAATAGGCGCTTTATCGCCTATGCCAAATCAAAAACCAAAGTATTTACAGTTATATTTCGTTGGCAATGAAGAGGAGGAAGCATTGCAAAGGTGTCAAAATACTGATAGTAAGGTTATGGATCAAGATTTAGTAACTGAACTACACCGGATGCTGCACCAAAACAACGATTAATACTTGCAACAAAAAAAAATGATAATATTTATTTTTTTTGAATTCGTAAATACTTTCTCTGCACTTATTATAAGCTGTTGGGTAGCGTAATTTACTACTCTTGACGAGTATAATATAATTGAGGGTCCAATTTTTTTCTTAAACTGAATCAAACAAAGTTCATACGGATGATTTTGACTGTTTTCAAATAATTATTCAATATTTCATAACATTTTTTTGGACGGAAGATTCAAATTATCCGATCCGCATTTTTTTATTTGATCTTTCCAATATTAATCTCTCTTTCCTATTTATTTTTCAATTTATTTTCAATGTCTGATTTTTGGGCCTTTTTATGTATTAAAAACTACCTAACTCTGTATTCTGAGTGTTCAAATTTTTCTTGAACTGTTAATACAGGCATGATAGTAATTCATGTTTACTGATAGTCCTACTGTATTTCCTTCTGCATCCCTTCTTACTTAAATAAATTAAATAAATTGCAAATTATAATTCTATTTCAATGAAGGTTTATCATAAATATTAATTATCAAAAATTTCATTGTAAACAATATTTTGAGTAAAAGTGGCACATTTCGAGCGCAGAACATTTTTCGGAATACAAAGAGCAAGAAGATAACGAAATTGGAAAAATTAAAAGGAAATACCCTGACGTCATGGAGGAGATAATAAAATGAAGAGAAGTAGGTTGGTGTATGAAAAAAATTGTACGGATAAAATTACAAGTATATTATTATTGTTCGTTTTTTTTTTTAATTTTTATTGGTTTTCGATTGTTATTTACTATTTTTTTAAAATTTTATTGGAAAATTTTGTTCCAAATTGAAATACATTTTGTTGTAAAACCAAATTGTTTTATGAAAAAAAAAAAAAAATTCAGAAAGCGGGCATTTTCATTCTCTTCAGGTGTTTTTCCGTCTCTGCAATCGTTTTTTTAAAATTTGTATTTACTTTTTTTTTTAAATTTTGTTCCAAATTGAAATACAATTTGTTGTAAAAACGAATTTTTTTCTGAAAAAAAAATTTCAGAAAGCGGGGGATATTGAAGCGCTGAAAGCGCGGGTTTCACTCTTGTATTCAATAAAATCAGTTCTCTCTTTCTTTATTATTTTTATTATGAGAGGATACTGATGTAGTACAAGTATTCTGATAGTTTGATGACTTTTTCAACTTCTATTAGCAAGACTTTCCGCAAGAAAGAATATATATCGATACTGTTTGGAAATATAATGAGTTTTTTGATGAATCATGTAAATGTAAAATGAAATATCGGTATCGTTAAATGCACCGTCTTGGCAGCTCTTCGCAGCGGAGTGTCGCGAAACGCTGCCGTACCATCGCCAACGGCCATATCATGCTGAATACACCGGTTCTCGTCCGATCACCGAAGTTAAGCAGCATCGAGCGTGGTTAGTACTTGGATGGGTGACCGCCTGGGAAAGCCACGTGCCGTTGGCATACCTTTTTTTGCTACAAATTCATGATCTCATACGAGTACAATTATTTTTTTTTTGTTCGGAATTTTTGCAACTTGGATGAGTGACCGCCTGGGAAAGCCACGTGCCATTGGCATTACTTTTTTTGCTACAATTCATGATCATCTTATGCGAGTACAATTATTTTTTTTTTTGGTCGGAATTTTTGCAAGTCCACTTCGCGCACATAACTTGGAGGTCGCAAATTTTTTTCGTTTGAAAGAAACAAACGAAATGTAAGAAAATTCGAACTTAATTTATTTTATTGCATCATCATGATTATAACTTTTTAAATATTATTATGTACGGAAGTTAACACTTGGGCTCACCGGATAAGTAGTTACACAAACAAAATTCGAATGCGTTGAATTCAGTATGAATGGAATAACGTTTTAAAAATGAGATAAGATGAATTTTGACGAATATTTAAAAAAATAACCTATTCAGTGGAAAAATATTACCTCCAATTTCTAAGAGTAATTTTGAATTTTTAGTTCATGGATACATTATACCGTTGATAATAATGATTCAATATTTATACGGTTCTCGCTCGAAATATTTCATTCATTTAACTTATATTCATTAAAATCAGTTCTCTCTTTCTTTATTATTTTCACGAGAGGTTACTGATGCAGTACAAGTATTTCGAGAACTTTGGTGACTTTTTAACTTCTATTTTTGCAATAATATATCAATACTGTTTGGAAATATCTAACGAGTTTTTTGATGAATCATGTAAATGTAAATATGATAAGAATAAAAATTATTTTAAAAGCTACGAAATAGAATGATTTTACTGTATGACTGAGTTTCACAAAATTCTAAATAAAACTTATAATAGAATATAATAAATTGTCAAAATTGGATGGCTTGGCGTAGAAAACTTCGAGAAAACAAAAACAATGAGGTGGAGTTTTGACGAAATGATTTTTATTAATTATCAACCTAACGCTCAAATTATTGAAAGATTAATGAAACCTTGAATCCTAGTAATTTTTTCACACTAAAACTTGAAAATTTAATCATGAGAATTTGGAAGACTAAAAAATAATTCAGTGTTAGTTCAAAACGTTAATAGAACTTTTGAAATACTGAAAGAGAAACTTGGCTCACAAAATTGAAGGAAAAAAAAGCAATAATGTAAAAAATGACTAAATAAATTTTATTAAAATTGAGTAAATTTACAGCTAAAATTTAGAAAAAAAAAAAAAAAATGTAAGTACATAGGTACATCAAACACGAGAATTTTAAATTATTTAGTATCTTGTTGTGCCTAATTCGTATAATTTCCGAAATCGTAAGTAAATTGGCATCAGCTTTTTACAGAATTTATAAAATTGGCCGCAGCTAGTTTACCTAATTTGTGACCTCAAGGTATTCTTAATCAAATTTTAACCCTCTCGACTGTTCTTTAAAATAGGTAATTTCAAAGGTCACACTTTTCCCAAGAATATTTGATCAAATTATACAAAGTAGTTTTTATTGAGAATTCCTCTTCTTAAGTTGGTTCAGTACAGGACAGTTTATTTATGGATTCAGAACCTCCTAATGATCATCCGCGGAACGGTTCTCAAATACTTGGACTTGATTTTAACGTATTTTCGGGGCTTTTTCCCCTTCTGGAGATATGTAAACTAGTTGAGTACACAAATTTGTTGCCGCAGTCCATGAATATGTCAAATACAATTAACATATTCACGGGCAAAAAATTAAAATTCATCTGAAAAATTGAGTATAATATTCTTCCGAGGTTTATATCGAAATAATTTATTAATAATTACAGAATAGTGAGAAGGGAATTCATATGGCACTCCTGTCAAAAATTCGCAGAATAAAATTTTCGAAAGAACTTATAGAAGAAAGTTATGTGATGTTAATGATGTATTTTTTTTTGAGTTCAAGAGCTCAAATAATAGCTTTTTGCTATCGATTCTGTAGAATGTTTTTTTTTTTGTTTTTCAGAATAATAAGATGTGATTATCATTTTTTTTTTTTTCACTTGGTATATTATTTTGATAATTTAATTATACTGAATTCGACGCATTAGAATTCATTTGTGCATGTACTTATCGGATAAATTGTAAAGTCGACTCAATATTCAACAAAATGCAATGAATCATGATGTGATAAAATAAAATAAATTGTTGGAATTTCTTTTTTACGTTCCTTTTGTGCTCCTTTAAAAATTACCAATATTTCGACCGTGAAATAAAAATTTCAATTAAAAAAAAAATCATCATGGACGCTGCCCGAATTTGAATTGTTGCAAAAAAGGTATGCCAACGGCACGTGGCTTTCCCAGGCGGTCACCCATCCAAGTACTAACCACGCTCGATGCTGCTTAACTTCGGTGATCGGACGAGAACCGGTGTATTCAGCATGATATGGCCGTTGGCGATGGTACGGCAGCGTTTCGCGACACTTCGCTGCGACGGGCTGCCAAGACGGCGCATCTATACGATACCGATATTTCATTTTACATTTACATGATTCATGAAAAAACTCATTATATTTCCAAACAATATCGATATATTCTTCCTTGCTGAAAGTCTTGCTAATAGAAGTTGAAAAAGTCATCAAAACTATCAGAATACTTGTACTACATCACTGATTTTATTGAATATAAGTTAAATGAATGAAATTTTTTGAGCGAGAAACGTACAAAACGATTAAATTTTGAATCATTATTATTAACAGTACAATGTATCCACGAACTAAAAATTCAAAATTACTCTTAGAAATTGGAGATAATATTTTTCCAGTGAATAGGCACATCAAAATATTATTTTTTTAAATGTTCGTCTAAATTCATCTTATCTCATTTTTAAAACATTATTCTATTCACTGAATTAAACGCATTAGAATTTGATTGTGTATCTACTTATCGGGTGAGCTCAGTGTTAACTTCATACATCATATTATTTAAAAAACTTATAATCATAATGATGCAATAAAATAAATCAAGTTCAAATTTTTGTATTCTTTGTTTGTCTCTTTCGAACAAACAAAAATCGCAACTACCAAGTTATGTGCGCGAAGTGGACTTGAAGAAATTTTGAACAAAAAAAAATAATTGTACTCGCATAAGATGATCAAGAATTGTAGCAAAAAAAGTTATGCCAACGGCACGTGGCTTTCCCAGGCGGTCACCCATCCAAGTACTAACCACGCTCGATGCTGCTTAACTTCGGTGATCGGACGAGAACCGGTGTATTCAGCATGATATGGCCGTTGGCGAAGGTATGGCAGCGTTTCACGACACTCCGCTGCGACGGACTGCCAAGACGGCGCATCTATACGATACCGATATTTCATAGTAAAATACTGAATTAATAGGTCTTTATTTTCTCTATGTACTTCGAAAAAAAATTAAATTCAGAGAGTGATGTGATTTTTTTTGCATCTAAAACTTTTTTCATCGACAGTGCAATATTTACTGGATTTGAGAAACGAAATAATATTAGCATGATTTTCGATGACATCTTCTCATGAGAGGATATGAAA
Source organism: Aspidiotus rigidus (assembly GCA_035079385.1). NCBI lineage: Eukaryota > Metazoa > Arthropoda > Insecta > Hemiptera > Diaspididae > Aspidiotus > Aspidiotus rigidus. The sequence continues at coordinate 223,729 of JAVHKY010000041.1, read as the reverse complement.
ACATCAAGGGAGAGAGGAGAAGTGGTCATCTATTACTATTTTCCCTAGCTGATAAGTTGAAAATTCTTTAGTCTTTATTCTTGTGTATTGAGCTCGACGGTTCAATATCTCTCTGTCTGCTATTGACTAGAAATATCTTCAAATACCAAGAGTTATGAAATAATTATAGAGGATTTTTCAATGAATCCTGTAAAATCAAATATGATAAGAATAAAAATTATTTAAAAACTACAAAAGAAAATTCAAAACAAATGGAGTGATTTTACTGTGTGATTGAGTTTCACGAGAATTTCCCTTCTGGACTTTTTAAACAAATTTAGGGAACAGTTCTGAAATACTTGGACTTGATTTCATCGTGTTTTCTTTTTTTTTCCCCCTTCTGAAGATATAACGATCTAGTTAAGTACACAAATTTGTGGAAATTGGTGCCGCAATCCACAAATACGGCAATGCAGTATTGAAAATAAATATTAATAATTACTGAACATTTAAACAGTGATTGACATGGCACTCCTGTCAAAAATTTGCAAAATAAAATTTTTGAAGGAACTTACAGACAAAAGTTATGTGATAGTAACGATCAATTTTTTTCGAATTCAAGAACTCAAATAATAGTTTTTTGCTGACAATTCCGTTGGAAAAGTTTCTCTTCTTATTTAGAATAATAATTATCATTATTTTTTTTTACTTAGTATCTATATTATTTTGATAATGTGATTATACTGAATTCGAAGCATTAGAATTCATTTGTGCATGTACTTATCGAATAAATTGTAAGTTTCGACAGAATATTCAACAATACTGCAATGGAGCATGATGATTGTGATAAAATAAAATAAATTGTTGAAATTCCTTTTTTACGTTCTTTTTGTTCCAAAACTTACAAACATTTTGACCGTGAAATAAAAATTTTCATTTAAAAAAATCATCATAGGCGTTGCCTGAATTTGGATTGTTGCAAAAAAGGTATGCCAACGGCACGTGGCTTTCCCAGGCGGTCACCCATCCAAGTACTAACCACGCTCGATGCTGCTTAACTTCGGTGATCGGACGAGAACCGGTGTATTCAGCATGATATGGCCGATGGCATACGTTCACTTGCGATTTCTTGCACTCGGCTCGTTACTCTACGCGGCCGGAGCTACTCTATGTTCGTAATGAGAGATTCACGATAATAATATCGATACAGTTTACTGCACAGGTAATGAGGTACGTTATTATGAAAATCTGAAAACTATTATTTTTGAAAATACTTGTCTCAGACACAGGAGAAAAAATTTGCAAAATTTACCTTCACACATATAACTTAAAATTTAATTCAATTTGTTGGAAAAATAATTTCCTTTATGTGTTACGTACTGGTAAAAATGTTGACTTTTGGTAACCAAAGAGGTCGTAGAGGCAACATTAACCATCAGCAACATTATTTTAGAAAATGTCAATCACCAGTTTTTGTTGACAGTAACCGATATACAATTTGGAAAATTTTGGTCACTTACTCGTATAAATGAAATGTGTTCATATAAAGGCGGAAAATGTGTTATTCATATGAAAATGCCTATCACAACGAGAGTTTTCATACATTAGCGCTATTGAATTTTGACCAGGCTTGAAGTTGATTTCTTGCCGCTAGTTTATAACAGTAGACGAGCTTCTCGGTAAATTCATATTCTTTTATCCATAACAACCAAAATTTTCTTTCTTTTCCCCTCTCTAATATGAAGCAAGCGCGGAGTTGAATTCTCATTGACGCAAGTAGACCACGGAAGAAGTGCTCTTTGGTAAATCTCCATTCTTAATTCCTTTTCACCACGAGAAATTTTACCCACTATAGCTATGTTCAATCCTTTTTCGCATTCAAAGCTGATTTCTCACCGGTAAGTACCTAGTTCACAATGGAAGAGAAGTCTCTGGTCTATAAATTCACATTCTCTGATAATCTCAGCCAGAATTTTGATATGAAGCAGCCTGTAGCTAAGTAAGTTCTCGTCGCCAGTAAATGTTGACAACGCTGCGATTCACTGTTCTTTGCCCGATGTTTTACCGCCGCAGTGCCGCTAGGGCTACCCACCAATAGTTTCACAATAATATCAAAATGACATCTAGAAAAAAAACATCCGTTCTAACCCGCCTCAGAATAGGACACACCCGACTCACCCACTCACACCTTCTTTCACGTTCAGAACCACCCAACTGTCCAAAATGTCTCTTCAATACAATAGATGTCGCAAACCTAGTTTGAGAAGTCTCATAGCACTCCTGTATGTCAACATGGGAACTAAATGAACGAATTTTTCCTTTGAATAGCGATCCGTTCGATGGTTCTAAACTGACCGACAACAACTGATTCTTGTGTTCAGCTGAGAGAGCCCTATATAAGGAGCCCAATGGGGGCAGAAGGATGATTATGTATTATGTACTGACATTTAAGAGATTAAAGACTGTTTAACTAGTTTCTATCTCCGTTTATAGCTTATTGAGTGTCTGGGAACCAGCAAATATAATTGCGCATAATATTGCGCATCTCATTGCGCAACCTGTATGTACATTTACGTGCAGATACGCAACTTTACGTATATTCACGTAACTGCTGGCACATTGCGCACATTTGCGCAACTGTGTTATTTTTCTATTTCCATGCTCTGCGCACCTGCGCAACTTACTTAGAAGTATCAATACTTACCTGTTGATTAATATCTATTTAGTTTACTTCATAGACATAACCATTTTTTACATGCCCTGAACTTACAACTTTACGAAACTCACTAAACATACCCCACTCCAGAATACAAGCACTTAAAAAGGACACCTCATACACAGAACTCGTGCAATACCTGTACTCAGCCGAACTTTTCTCTCTACTCTGAAACCTTCAACTATCTATAAAATTGTAGTAAAATTAGCATTCAAGATGACTGTACCTTTACTGTAATACTGTATATCAAGCTAATAGCCCAAAGCGTACCTTAAAAGCTTGTAAAAAAAATAATAAAAAAAAAAAAAAAAAAAAAAAAAGAATTTGAAATACGCCAAATTCTTTTTTATCTCGCAGATATTTATTACTCTGAATTTAGCTTGATCTGTTGTAATAGTACAATGACAAAACGTTAATTTTAGAAAAAAAAGTTACTAAATAAAATGTGAGCATTTATGTATTTAAAATTAACTCCAAAAACTTTCGACAACGAAATATTTGTTTCTATTGAAACGATCTTCTTACCTTTTTTTTTTTTTTTCTTCAAATTGAAGGTAATCAGCCAAACCCTTGGAGCGAAAGAAAACTTCCTTTCTTCGTTGTAAGTTGGTTTTTCAAGGAAAATTATCTAACGAGTTCATCACAAAAGAAACTTTATCCTTGTCACCTGAAATTTCATTTTCCGTCTTGTTATCTAGGCCTTACTGTTGAAGTATATTGGACAAATATATGACTTTTTGGTTAATATCGACAGTGACCGGTGATTGCGTCAATATTAACCCAGTATTTTGGTTATTGATGAATAACTGTAAAAATGAGATAAATGTCGACGCTAACCGATTGATTTTGGTGAATGTTGACATCCATTAAGTAATGATGAATTCGTCTTAGGAAACAGTAACAATGTCGTATTACTTCAATGAACAATGAAACTAACACATTCAAATGGTTAGGGTATTTAGAATAGATAGGAACGAATTATCGAGTACAGGGTTCAAGCCCTCATGAGGCCAAGTTCCAGCGCCGGAAAAATTTTAGAAAGTATTTTTTTCCTCCCTCTTTTCATTATTTTTTCATTTTTTTTGTTAAACAAAATTAAAATTTGACATCATTTTTAATTGATATTTTATGAATAAAAGAAACATGAATAGGGGAACTGCTGGGAGAATTGTATCAGACGTCAACTTGAGTCAAGTCGGGGAAATAAGAGCAAACTAAACTATAAAACACCGCGCCATGTTTTCTGACTGGTGGAAAATTGTCATAGAGAGTCAATTCTTGGGAAACTGAAGTTATTTTGATTCAACTTGGGACACGGCAACTTGGGGAAACAAAATTCTTCATCGAATTCAAGAAAAAGGCCTAACCGATTCATCTTATCCAAACGAGGAGACTACTGGTGGCGAGAACTTCGTTTTGTGGCCGATTCATATCAAAATTCTGGCTGTGATTCACGAGAGAATGTGAATTGATCGACGACAGACTTCTCTTCAATTGTAAACTACCGGCAAGAAATCAGCTTCAAACGCGGCGAGGATTGAACATAGCCAGTGGGACAAATTTCTCGGGGTGAAAAGCAAATAAGAAAGGAGACTCACCGAAGAGCACTTCTTCCGTGGTCGACTACTTGCATCAGTGAGAAATTAACTCCGCACACGCTTCACTTCAGAGAAGGCAAAAGAACGAAAATATTGCTTATGATGGACAAGATATACCTAGTGAATTTATCGAGAAGCTCCTCTTCCCTTGTAAACTAGCGGCAAGAAATCAGCTTCAAGCCCGGTCGAAATTCAAAAGCACTATCTCGTCGTGATAGCTCCGGCCGCGTAGCGTAACCAGCCGAGTGGGAAAAATCGCAGATGTACGTACGCCAACGGCCATATCATGCTGAATACACCGGTTCTCGTCCGATCACCGAAGTTAAGCAGCATCGAGCGTGGTTAGTACTTGGATGGGTGACCGCCTGGGAAAGCCACGTGCCGTTGGCATACCTTTTTTGCAACAATTCAAATTCGGGCAGCGTCCATGATGATTTTTTTTTTAATTAAAATTTTTATTTCACGGTCGAAATGTTAGTAATTTTTAAAGGAACAAAAGGAACGTAAAAAAGAAATTCCAACAATTTATTTTATTTTATCACATCATGATTTATTGCAGTTTTGTTGAATATTGAGTCGACTTTACAATTTATCCGATAAGTACATGCACAAATGAATTCTAATGCGTCGAATTCAGTATAATTACATTATCAAAATAATATACCGAGTAAAAAAAAAATGATAATCACGTATTATTCTGAATTTAAAAAAAAACATTTTCAATGGAATCGTCAGCAAAAAGCTATTATTTGAGCTCTTGAACTCGAAAAAAATTTATCATTACCATCACATAACTTTTGTCTGTAAGTTCTATCCAAAATTTTATTCTGCGAATTTTTGACAGGAGTGCCATATGAATTACCTTCTCACTATTCTGTAATTATTAATAAATTATTTCGATATACGCCTCGGAAGAATATTATACTTAATTTTTCAGATGAATTTTAATTTTTTGCTCGTGAATATGTTAATTGTATTTGCCGTATTCATGGACTGCGGCAACAAATTTGTGTACTCAACTAGTTTACATATCTCCAGAAGGGAAAAAAGCCCCGAAAATACGTTAAAATCAAGTCCAAGTATTTGAGAACCGTTCCGCTGATGATCATTAGGAGGTTCTGAATCCATAAATAAAGTGTCGTGTACTGAACCAACTTAAGAAGAGGAATTCTCAATAAAAACTACTTTGTATAATTTGATCAAATATTCTTGGGAAAAGTGTGACCTTTGAAATTACCTATTTTAAAGAACAGTCGAGAGGGTTAAAATTTGATTAAGAATACCTTGAGGTCACAAATTAGGTAAACTAGCTCCGGCCAATTTTATAAATTCTGTAAAAAGCTGATGCCAATTTACTTACGATTTCGGAAATTATACGAATTAGGCACAACAAGATACTAAATAATTTAAAATTCTCGTGTTTGATGTACCTATGTACTTACAGTTTTTTTTTTTTCTAAATTTTAGCTGTAAATTTACTCAATTTTAATAAAATTTATTTAGTCATTTTTTCCATTATTGCTTTTTTTTTCCTTCAATTTTGTGAGCCAAGTTTCTCTTTCAGTATTTCAAAAGTTCTATTAACGTTTTGAACTAACACTGAATTATTTTTTAGTCTTCCAAATTCTCATGATTAAATTTTCAAGTTTTAGTGTGAAAATTTACTAGGATTCAAGGTTTCATTAATCTTTCAATAATTTGAGAGTTAGGTTGATAATTAATAAAAATCATTTCGTCAGAACTCCACCTCATTGTTTTTGTTTTCTCGAAGTTTTTTACGCCAAGCCATCCAATTTTGACAATTTATTATATTCTATTATAAGTTTTATTTAGAATTTTGTGAAACTCAGTCATACAGTAAAATCATTCTATTTCGTAGCTTTTAAAATAATTTTTATTCTTATCATATTTACATTTACATGATTCATCAAAAAACTTGTTAAATATTTCCAAACAGTATTGATTATATTGATGCAAAAATAGAAGTTAAAAAGTCACCAAAGTTCTCGAAATACTTGTACTGCATCAGTAACCTCTCGTGAAAATAATAAAGGAAGAGAGAACTGATTTTAATGAATATAAGTTAAATGAATGAAATATTTCGAGCAAGAACCGTACAAAAAGATTAAATATTGAATCATCATTATCAGTGGTACAATGTATCCATGAACTAAAAATTTGAAATTACACCTAGAAATTGGAGGTAATATTTTTCCACTGAATAGGTTATTTTTTTAAATATTCGTCAAAATTCATCTTATCTCATTTTTAAAACGTTATTCCATTCATACTGAATTCAACGCATTCGAATTTTGTTTGTGTAACTACTTATCCGGTGAGCCCAAGTGTTAACTTTTCCATACATAATAATATTTAAAAAACTTATAATCATGATGATGCAATAAAATAAATCAAGTTCAAATTTTCTTACATTTCGTTTGTTTCTTTCAAACGAAAAAAAATCGCGACCACCAAGTTATGTGCGCGAAGTGGACTTGAAAAAATTTTGAACAAAAAAAAATAATTGTACTCGCATAAGATGATCATGAATTGTAGCAAAAAAAAGTTATGCCAACGGCACGTGGCTTTCCCAGGCGGTCACCCATCCAAGTACTAACCACGCTCGATGCTGCTTAACTTCGGTGATCGGACGAGAACCGGTGTATTCAGCATGATATGGCCGTTGGCGAAGGTAAAGCAGCGTTTCGCGACACTCCGCTGCGACGAGCTGCCGAGACAGCGCATCTATAGGATACCGATATTTCATAGTAAAAAATACTGAATTAATAGGTTTTTATTTTCTCTGGTACTTCGAAAAAAAATTAAATTCAGAGAGTGATGAGATTTTTTTTGCATCTCAAACTTTTTTCGTCAACAGTGCAATATCTACTGGATTCGAGAAACGAAATAATATTAGCATGATTTTCGATGACATCTTCTCATGAGTGGATATGAAAACATCATGGGAGAGAGGAGAAGTGGTCATCTATTACTATTTTCCCTAGCTGATAAGTTGAAAATTCCTTAGTCTTTTTTTTTTGTGTATTGAGCTCGACGGTTCAATATCTCTCCATCTGCTATTGACTAAACATATCTTCACATACCAATTTACGCCCTTCTTCGGGTTTGCTGTCCTATTTGATCCCCATTAAAAATTTTTCCTCGTCCTCTAATGAAGTCACGCTCCATCCTCATTGAGATTGAAGCCCTAAATATTTTTTCGAGTACTTGCATCGTGGTAAGGTCACGCCCAGCCTGTTTTATAGAAATTTTCATTCCTTCTATTTTAGTTTTTTTTTTTTTTTTTTTCAAGTCTTACAAGTCAGTTACCTTTCTTGCTGTCGAGCAAAGTGATCGAAGTTTACTATACTCGTGTTCTGTTTATTTCTCGTATCCTCGCACTCACCGATTAATCGCTCGCTGTATTGTCTTGTATTTTTGATGAAAGTTTTACAAAATGCTTTTCATCTTTTCAACTCGAGTTATTGTCTTCCTCGAAACATTACCGAGACATTAAAAAACAAAATACTTCACATCAGTCCAAATTCTGAGCAAGAATCCTGTCTCCACTCTTAAGTACTTCAGTACAATAAGCATGACTATAGCAAAAGTAAAGTGGTGGTCGGCTAAATGGAAGAGGGTACCTATGTAACTTGAAAGTGTAGCGACAAAATTAATTCTCTGTATAAATTCAAATTAGTCCGTTTTAGACGAGCGCAGAAATTAATTAGTTCACCCCTTTCGTATTTTTGATACGCGGCTTAAAATGCACGTGTTTAACAGCGTAGTCTACGGTCTCCCAAAAATAATCATAAACAAGGAATGGTTGTGCCATTAATTTTTAAAAAATTATAATAATACGCCCGTCATCTTCGATAAGGGAATAAAAGATCTGTAAATCGGCCTCCAAAAAGCACGAGCAAAAATATGCTGCCTTTCCGCTACGCTCTCTTTTGGCCATCTTCATTTCGCAAATGGAAGCGAAAAATGTACTGCTCGACTTTTGAAAATAATGCAGATCTCGGTATCCGAGATGTGCTGTAAAAATATTTATTTTTTAAACCGTTACCATATTTTTGTACTTTGTATGAAGTCTCGCGTAAATTCAACTTGTATAGTCCTTTCATCGTGCCGGTATCTCGCGTGTGACAGGCAGAAAGAAGAAAAGTGTTGGAAGAGAAAAAATTATTTTGTATCTTTCGCTAATTGACTATCTTTTCACTAAAGTTGTATTTTTCTTAATATAATGAAAGAGGAAAACGTACGCATTTTAACACTGGTATTTTCATTCCGCCTTCTAATTCCGAATTGTACATTCGTCGTCGGTATTGTATTATTCGCCTAAATCTAGGTTAAATACAAATTTTTCCTCGTTTTGCTTGCTTCGCGTTTTAATTCTTTCTCAGTTTGGAGGATTGTTTCCGAAAGATGCAATCTCACTATACTTATTGGGTTCATTGAAAATGCACGGTTCAGCTTTATTTTGAATTATTCTTTTCGCGTGTTAAGCGAGCAAGATAAACAGAATGTACTCGAGCATATTTCGTCGCGGGAACAAAAGACGATTTTTTTGTCTCACGAGGAGGGCAAATAATGTGTTACTTTCGATCTGCGTGAGGTACACGTAAATGTAGTTGACCTGCATATGATATTAGAGATTAAATACGGAGCCAAAACTTACACGAGTATTTTAATATCGTAGCGTATTGTACGGTTTCGCAGCGAAGATTATTCCGATTTCCTAGAATGTTCGAAGTTTCATCACTACAGGAAATTGTTTCTAGTTTGCCTCGAATTTTCATTAGTCTTTGTTATAAGATCAGAGTCGAGTGTTCTGTTCAACAGCTTAGTGACGGAGCATGTACATATGATGTGAAAGTTTTTCCTCCTCGTAAGCGAAGTGTACGTTCTCCACATGTACTCGTAGTTTTTAAATGAAAGTTTTGATAAGGTGGCTTCATTGTTCGACGTGCAGAGAGGGGGTAGTTTGCTTTTGTTGCCCGTCATCGCTTATTATTTGAGTAGCAAAGTGATCTTTTCTTGTTCAAATTATGCAAGTATGTACATGGCCAATTAAATTAGACGTGCTCGCTGAAACTATGATTGAATGCAACTAACAGTTAGATTTATAAGAGATGGACATCATGCTCTTGTGAAGTTCTTGTGAAAACATTCCATGAATTGTCAGCCCGAACATAACCGATGATAAAGGCCTTCAAAAATAATATACGAGAGTCTAGTCTGATGAGGGTCAGCTTCTTCAAACTCTGCGTCCTTCTCTATAAGAAAGCACCATACTTCCTCATTCTTGGTTCAGGCGCGGATCTAAAGTGAGCTTCGTGGTACATTGCCTCATTTATAAATGATCCTGTATTTTGACAGAGAGTCTATTTCAGCCTTTAATTTACAAATTTGGGCAAAGGGTCTGCACAAATACCTACTGTTTGCTGATTGGTGCAATTTGGTCGAGAAGGGTAGAGATGTGAGAAAAGTTCTGCAAGAAATCCGAAGTTGAACTCATCCAAAAGATGATTAAGAGAGCTACATTTTTGTGCTTAAGTAATATTTGGGACAGCGCTGTTGATTTAATGGTCAAAAACACCATAATTGCCCTTTTGGTGCAGTGTAGAGATGGTGACTAGCGCTCCTACTGGATGTTTGAAGATGAGCAAATGCAGAGGACACAAGGGACGTAAGGAATAATCATAATGACCGTAAAGTCACAAATCACAATCAATTAATTTAGAAATGGGTGAAAATTTTTTGGATTCACTCATCTTCGTTAAAATGAATTGTACATTTGAGGAGTCCACACTTTTCTTCTACCGGATTCCGAATTTGCAAATATGCCTACTGAAAATGAGTCTTGACTTTCCAACTGAGATTATTTTCGAAAATTCTGGGATGGTTTTGTTACTATGACGTCATCAATTGGAACGACGAGTCATCAATGACTTCCACCTAATTAAGGGATATGAAAAAACGACGGCTTTCTAAACGAAATGAAACGAGGACAGGAACCTCTTCTAGATATGAGTGGAATTGGTTTTAGGTATTGAGAAGTCAAATTGAAATAAAAATGAAGAGAGAAAGACCAGAGTCAATCGAATAATCTTCTACTACCGCGCAAAATTGAAAATTCGTCTTATTTGAATATCGAAAATCGTGAAATTCGTAAAAATTTGAAAAGTACAAAATCGAACGAACGACGCAAAGTCATAAGATATCGAAAAACAAGAAAAATCGTGAATATATTTTCGACTAAACGCAGTCATCTACAGACAAACACCGAAATAGAACTGAGCTAAATCGAATGCGAGACAAGGAATGAGGAGAAAAGAAAAGACCAGTGGTGACAAGAAAATTATGATGATTCAAAGTCGTTGGGAGGAGGAGTATAGAATTTTTCCGCGAGATCGTTCTCAGGGAAGAAATGATTCAAAAGTGTAACATTATCATTAATGGAATAAGGAACAATTTTAATGGGTTCAAGGGCTAAATGGAGACGAGAGAAATTCTCACAATGGGGGAAACCGGCCTATGAGAGATCTACAAATAATTCATGGCCGGAATCCGAAAGGTGTTCTGCAGAAGCCGAATTTTTTCGGAGAAGGGTGATATTGACTTCATCAAGATGTTCTTCAACTCTAGTACAAACCTGCCGGCTCGTCTCTCATGTATAAACAGCCGGGTCCTTTAGAACACTGAAGCCTATAGACTCCACTTCTTCCAGAAATAGGAACGGGACCCTTCAACCCGCAGAAGAGGCTACGAACAGTGTTGGGTTCTAAGAAGCAGGACGAAGATTGAGGGGTTTAAGGAGATGAGTGATCTCAGAGGAAAGCTTCCTTGAATAGTGTAAACGAAGTTGTTTGACTTCTCTCCTGGAGGAAATGATGTTTCAAGGGAGAGAAATGGTAGAGTCTAAGGCTTTGGAAGTAAGTTTCTTCCGGACCATACGATCGACATCAAGTTCGAAGCCGTTAGAATTGGCGAGATACTTGATGACCTCAACCTCTTCAGAGGAAGCCTGAGGGGAAAGAGGGATAGAAAGAGACGGTGAATGAAGCTATTGAAAGTGGCGAGCTTATCGGATAGAGGATTTGTGGAAGCATGAATTTTAATATTTGTGCAGGTATGTTTGGCTTCTTGACATCTCAGGACGTTCTACAAATTAGATAGGATGATCAAACATTCAATTCCACTTTATTCAAGAGTTATTCCAGATTTTTTATTTGTCTACCATTTAACGCCATAGTCTTGAAACCTCTTACGATTTCGGTAAAAGCACCGTTACTGTTGAACGAATTGCGCTCGTTGTTGGCGATCCTGGCGGATGCCCGGTTCGAGTAATATGGCTCGAAAGTCAACATTTTAATAGGGACGCTGTTTTATCTCATACTGATTCAGCTGAAAAACTTGACTTCTCATCACAATTTCGAAAATTCGAAATTATCGCTTTCTATGAAAACTTAATTTCATCAGAAAAAAATCTCTCGCGACTAAAAATGGTACCCAATAGTCTTATTATCGGCGGATTTTTTGGAAAAAACGTCCGCCGTCTAACCGGCCAGCAAAGCTTGGAGCTCGGAAATTTTTCAAGTCCTCCTCCTATCATATTATGATGTCTTGAAGTCGACATTTTTTCAAATCCCTCTCCCATCATAATTATATAGCTTCGGGGGCGAGGAGGCCTGTGACGTCACAGTTTCATGACGTCATTGGTCAGAATTTTTCAAGTTCTTCTTTAATTATGTATAGCTCCAAAGTCCGGGGCTGTGACGTCACAATTTGATGGCATTTTTGGCATTATTCGGCATTTAAAAGAAGAAAAAATGAAAAAAACATTCGTTTTTAGTGCTTTTACAAATTCACGCCCAGAATTATCCAATTTACAACCAAAATTATATAATTTTGATTAAAATAAACGCATTTTGGGGATTGAACTCATCAAAAAAAAATCCTAGCAATCTTTCAATCAAAATATTTTCATTTTTTCAACTTTGGATTAAAATAATATTTTCAAAAAAAGATCAATTTTTACCATGATTCCTGAATTTTAAGTAAAATTCAGCTAATTTTGTCCGAAATTTTTCTTATTGGACAATATTTAACAAAAATGGTCATTTTCGGCCTTATTCGGCTTTGAACCCCGTTTTCGGCATTTATTCCATTTTCGGCCCTTTTCGGCAAGATAAAATTTGTTTTACAGGCCCCACTACCCCTACAATGAACTTCCATCTGCTTTTCAAGCTTCCGAGGAATTCGGGCTCTGATCATAATTCCTCAAAATTTTCAAAATCGGGTAAGACGAGGGTCCCGAGAATAGAATTTAGACCCATTTTGGCTCCCGGCGTGTAGATATGGATGAAGAGAATTGTAGAGTCGATGGAGCAAAAGCCCATGAGGTGCTACTTTACGTTTCTCCGGAAGAAACATGTTAGCTTCTGCCTCATGTTTTATTTTTTATGGATAAGTTTTTGGTTAAAATTCCCACCATCCTACCGGGCGCAAACCTGTAACCTCACTTAGACCCTAATTCAGAAACTCGGAAAAATTTCGAACGCTGAACCCCTAGAGATGTGGGTCTTGAAAGAATTTTGTCCTGTGAGCTGTATAAATAAAGAGTAGGGAATTATCGCGCTTTAGATCTTTACAAAGATGCGATTCTTGAGAAGATTTCGAGCTCAGCTATTCTAACCTAAGAATCTCGACTGACTCTCGCAAAACAAAGTTTTCTATCCATATATTTAAAAAAATTGGGATCTATCCTTTTCACTGATCGAGCGGTCGTTCTACTGGACGGATTTGCTTCATTTTTTTTTGTTCTCTTCAGAATAACCTCCAGATTAGCCATCAAGCATTACTTAGTGTCTCACTTCAGATGTTCCCCACTTATCTGCATTTGCGTTTTCTCCCCATGTATTTCTTATGGGGAATTTTTCATACATTCAGTTGATTGAACGCGAGAAGCGTAGCTATTCAGTAGCTATAGTACGTATGTTGACTCATCCAGCAGTGAGAGAGGCATGAACTTGAACATTGGTACCTTCTATCCTTTTTTTTTTGTATACATGAAAAAACTTTCAAAAATAACTTTATGACAGTCCGTCTGGCCGTGCTACTCAACCAATTTGCTTCAGTTTCTTTAATTTGTTCATTTAGCACACCAGCTGAGCCATTAAAGATCAGCAGCCGCCCGACTCAAGGCGTTCTTGAATTTTCCTCAATTGAGCTTTTCACATATTATCTATCTGTAAATACTGAAAAAAATTCAGTAAAACGTAATAAAATTCGCCAGACATTTCCCCTGGACATATTGGGCTGATATTTCCTTTGAATAAATGCTTCCGACCCACAGATAAGCCATTACCCATTGGCTGATCCGTCCCTGACTTCAGTTTTGGGTAGTATTGAAACGCGATTTTGCCCTGTACATTTCTTAAGGGGATATTTGTGTAACCCCCTTTTCCAATTTGCCAGGGACTTCAACTGAACAGATGGGGCTGATTTTTTATACCCTCCGATCCGCCATCACTCCTTGATCAACTTAGCCTCCCTTACAAATTCCCAAAACATTAAAACGCGGTTTCACCAATTACATTTCTTATGTGGATATATTCCACCTATAATAATATATTCCCCCTATCCAGGTGTCATGGTTGAATTATATCATCAATAGCAGCACAGGTCATCTAGTTTTCCTTAATCAATTCAGTTTATGACCGTATTTTTTTGCTAATTTATTTTCATTTGAGCTACTCTTCACTTTAAGAACCAACTCAGAAGTTTTGTATGTATCATAAGCTCTCTGTCGGAAGATAGGGAGGGGGGCACGAAATTAAGCTAACATTCATCGCACATATTGTAATAACTCGATAATATGATAACAGTACATTGGCAAGATCTCTTACCTGTGGGTCATCATCCGAAAATAGCGCCTCGAAAGCAAACATTTTCGGAGCAGAAATACTCGGTTTACGTTCTTCTTCGGCGGTCGTGGCTGAATTGGTAGTCTGTTGTGGCTCGTACAAGGCAATCTGTTTCTTCTTTTTATCCATCGTAAAGACCGACGACTGTCCATCTTCCGGAGCTGGTGTAACACTATCGGCGCACACTTTTACCAAAACTTTTACCTGCAATAAAAATGATAAGATTTTTCAATAAATCCGCGGCTCTAACTTCGTATATAGCGAGCTTATTCGTGATTTATATCGGATCGACAGTAAGTTGGTACCTAGCCGATGCTCAAAAAATGATAATCTATCCGATGATAAATTCTTTCGGAAAAATATAGAGCGCGTATAGTGTAACTTTTAAAAACTTGAACTCTAATATAAAGTTAAATGAAAAGCTCGGAACAGTCGTAAATTCCTTTTACCCTAAAGCGGTACCGGTATAAAAAGATAATCCTCCATATGGATGACACCCGCGAGTATAAAAGTAGGGGACGAGGCGTCGCTTGTCGCCATCGTCGTCGTTTATGCTCCCTACCAATTTCCGAAAACGCACCTTACCCTCGTCGATGGTAGCGAAAACAATGATAAAGCTGTTTGCCAGGAAATCTGGATTCTTCGAACCATTATCAACGATGGAATGCCTTATGTTATTCAAGCTCTTCGGCGTAGTCCTTTTAACCCCTTATACATTTTAACTTTTGAACTATGCGTATTTCCGGTGATTTTTTTTTTTCGTTCTTTTTCTCCTGCTTCGCTTCTCGTACTTTTTTTTTTTCATTCAGAACTTCCGAATTGATGCGAAAAATTAAATGGCACTTTATTAGGAAAATATCTTTTTGTTACATTGTATTATAAGATAAGAAAGAAAAGCGCGGATAAAACAAAAACATTTCAACTTTTACCCACCGTAATTAATTGGTTTACGAGGTATTCGGTATTTAGTCTTATACTCGCTCGCGCTCTCCTCGTTTCCGTTTTATTAGTAATGACGACAAATTTTCTTATCGTGTACGAAATTTGTTGGGAAATTTGGTCGTTCTCTTTTATTTCAGACAATCAAACTGTAGAAAGTTACGAAGACGTTTCGGGTAATTAGCTTGTAATGGTGGTTATGATATTGCGAAAGTAATTTAGCGATATGCTCGTTTTTGGTTACTATTTTCATCCATAGTATCTACAAGTGCACCGATAAAAGTTTCACATAAATTACAACGCTTAATTTTTTTTTTCTGCACTGGGGAACAGTAATCTACGCTCAGTCAACAAAATCGAGTACTAATCGAGGAGGGGTGACACGAAAATTTATAAAAATACGAACCGCACTAATCATAATCTGATTTTGAAGCTGTGATCTTCATGGACGAAGACCAAAAAAGAAGCTCCGTAGAATAATTCTTAGATTCTCTCTGAGGCCTTAAATATAATTTGTCTCTTTTGCTTAATCTGAGAATATTTTTTGAATTCTTACTTGGACATAGATAATCCTTTTTGAGGAAATATTCTCCTCCAGATTCTTTCTGTAGCATTATACCTTTATCTCAAAAGTCATAATTTTTTCACCACCCCCTCTCTTTATATTTGTAGCTACTAAGTATCTTTTTCACGTGAACAGAGCTTAAAGTGTTTGGTAGCCTTTCCAATTGCAGATAAAGTATGTTTTCTCTGATTATGTCTATGAAGGCATCAGGTGAACTATGTCCTTTCGACTAGTACATCCTAACACTAAGACTAGGCTAACTCACTTAACCTGTCTTGGTCTCAGTCTGCAGAGTTGTCCTTACATTACCTCTCTCTCCTCGTCGAACAATTCAGCGAACCCTCTTCTCTAATTTTGAGTCGAGATTTCCTAATTCTTTTTCTTCACCATATCTTATGACTTGAGGTATGCGTTTTACCACCGTCTAGCACCAATCTTCTACCTACAAATATGTGCAAGTAGGGAGATTATTCTTTATAGTTGACGAGGTTTAGTGTGCGGTCTATAAATTATTGAGCAATTAAAATAAGTACAGTAGACGCTCGGTTTTCCGACACCTCTTTATCCGGCACTCCGCTGTATCCGACTCTAAAATTTCCCACCCCTTTTTGCCAAATTGATTGATGAAACGAAAGAAACTATTATCGGAACTCATAATGAGTGAGTGAGGTGTGAGTAGAGCACTGGTATTGAAGAAGGGGTTTTTCAATTGTACAAATCTACTTTATTAGTTGCTTATACAAGAGTACTTTCGCGTGTTATCCCATCATCAGTTGTGTCGCAACTGGAGAACAAGGCCTTAACCATGAGTTTTTATAGTATAACACTGTGATCTTATTGGCTATAACAATGCTGTGTTGTGATTGGTTCACTTCTTAGAAACTTATTCTTACAATATGACATTGTGTTCTTATTGGCTAAAACATACTGCTTTGTGATTGGTTCAATCTATTGTTCTAAATGTTGCCTTTCTATTGGCTACCTGGATTCCTGCCGTCTCATTGGTTGGTTTCTTTCTTCTTCTCTCGTCCAATCACCAGGCCGAATAATTTTTCGCTGTCAAATGTGATTACATTGTTTAAGAGGCAGGCTTTCTTCCTCTTGGCTTTTGCAATCTCCATTTGTTCCCAGGGGTTTCTTCTTTTTGTGCGATTCTCTACATGTATGACTTCACATATTCCCCCTCCATCGTGGTTTTCCTCGTTACAGTGTTTCCCAAAAAGTGACTTGCCATCTTCTTTCTCCCTCGACGTTTTGTGCTCATTTCTCCTGACCTCAAACTTTCTCCCAGTCTCACCGATATAGATCCCCTCGCACGGTTCACAACTGAGCTTGTACACTCCGCTCAAGCTTTCCTTGTCCTTTTGTTCCGTCTGGTCATTGCTGATTCTCTTCACCATGGTTTGGTTATTCCGGATACCCACATTCACATCGTAGCCATTGAACGCCTTTATCACCTTGTTTGTGTATTTTCCTATATATGGTAGCGATCCGAAGTACTTTCTCACTATGCTATCATGGGTTCCTTTCTTTGTTTCCATTTTCCCAAAGACTCCCTCCACCACACATCTACGGTAGCCATTGGCTTCTGCGATTTGCTTTACTATCTCGATCTCTTTCCTTTTCTCTTCGTTTTTCTTGAGGATAGAAATTGCCCGATAGCAGAGTTCTGGATTGCCGCTAACTTGTGCCTGGGGTGGTGGTAGGAGTCATTTGGGATGATGGTGTCAGTATGCGTCGGCTTCCTGTATATTTTGTATTTTATCCTATTGTTCTCCATTGTGAGTGTAAGGTCCAAATAGTTGATGGTCTCATTGCCTTTTTCCACTGTGAATTTGATGCTCTCATTCATCGCGTTCATTTCTGAAAGGAATAGATCCACCTGTCAATCAGTGCCTGACCACACAATTAGGATATCATCTACATATCTGGCCCAGTGTTTGATCGAGTTTCCGAACTTGCTGCCCTTCAATATCTTGTTTTCCATATCATTCATGAATATTTCCGCCCGTATTTGTGACAGCGGTGATCCCATCGCAAGTCCCCTTTCCTGACTGTAGAACCTGTTATTTAAGTGGCAGTAATTCTGGCTCAAGATCTCCTCCACTATGTTGGCGTACTTCGACCCATCGGGGTTCCCATGGTATCAGTTGTTTTTGAGCAGAGTGAGAAGTTCCTCCTTCGGTATGGTACCAAACATATTAGTCACATCAAAAGATATCAGCTTGTCGTTACTCCTGATTTCCAACTTGTCCAGTTGCTCAATCAGCTCTCCGTTGTTTCTGGTACTTCGTCTGGGTGCAAACTCGTAGTTTTCTTTCAGGAATGTGGCTACGATCTTTGCTATCTTGTAGCATGGTGATTGAGTGCTGTTGACCAGGGGTCTCATCGGACGATTCGCTTTGTGGAGTTTTAGAAGCCCCCTGAGTTTTGGTGCAACCGGGTTCATCTCAAGCGTCCTTCCATTGCCGGGTACATTGTTCTGTTTCAACACAGCTTTCAGGTAATCTTGGTATTTCCGTGTTGGGTCCCTTGCCAGGTGTTGGTATCCATTAACTGCGATGTACGACTCCTATTTTTGGGTGTTGTCCTTCTTCTCCATTATCACTACCGTGCTGCCCTTGTCCGCCTTTGTCAAAATCAGGTTGTTCTGTCGGATCTTCTTTTGTAGATTTGTGACCTTCCTCTGCATTACTTGCGTTCTGTCATAGGTTCGGCACATATCCTCTTTGATGTCCAACAGTACTTTCCCAATTTTAGTCCGGGCTTCTGGTCTCACGTCGTGTTCCATGGTTTGGATTACTTGTTCGCAGCTAATGGCCATGCTTTCAAGCCTACACTGATTCAGCCTCTCTGGCTGCACGTACTTGATGCCTTTGTCCAGCAGTCTTCTTTCTTCTTCTGTGTAGGTGACGCTTGATAGGTTCTCGGTTCTGGGAGCAAATTTGTGCTCAACTCTCGCGGTCTCTTCCTTTCTTTCTTCTTTCTTCCGGGTCAGTTCGGCAAGCTTCTTCTTGATCTGTTTTGTTTGGGCTTCCACTCGTTTTTCCACATAGTCTTCTCCCTTCTTCCCCTCTCCTCCTGCTGTGTTGTGATTGGTTCACTTCAAAACTTATTCTTACAATATGACATTGTGCTCTTATTGGCTAGGACATACTGCTTTGTGATTGGTTCAATCTATTGTTCTAAATGCTGCGTTTCTATTGGCTACCTGGATTCCTGCCGTCTCATTGGTTGGTTTCGTTCTTCTTCTCTCGTCCAATCACCAGGCCGAATAATTTTTCGCTGTCAAATGTGATTACATTGTTTAAGTGTCAGGCTTTCTTCCTCTTGGCTTTTGCAATCTCCATTTGTTCCCAGGGGTTTCTTCTTTTTGTGCGATTCTCTACATGTATGACTTCACATATTCCCCCTCCATCGTGGTTTTCCTCGTTACAGTGTTTCCCAAAAAGTGACTTGCCATCTTCTTTCTCCCTCGACGTTTTGTGCTCCTTTTGCCTGACCTCAAACTTTCTCCCAGTCTCACCGATATAGATCCCCTCGCACTGTTCACAACTGAGCTTGTACACTCCGCTCAAGCTTTCCTTGTCCTTTTGTTCCGTTTGGTCATTGCTGATTCTCTTCACCATGGTTTGGTTATTCCGGATACCCACATTCACATCGTAGCCATTGAACGCCTTTACCACCTTGTTTGTGTACTTTCCTATATAATTATGGTATCGATCCGGAGTACTTTCTCACTATGCTATCATGGGTTCCTTTCTTTGTTTCCATTTTCCCAAAGACTCCCTCCACCACACATCTACGGTAGCCATTGGCTTCTGCGATCTGCTTTACTATCTCGATCTCTTTCCTCTTCTCTTCGTTGTTCTTGAGGATAGAAATTGCCCGATAGCAGTAGTTCTGGATTGCCGCTAGAAAATGTTGACTACGACCGTCCAATGTCATGAAGGTCATGAAGTAGGCACCTGAGTTTTGAAATGTTCGAATTCTCCTTAATCCCTCTCTGCACTTGATTGAAAATTTTTCCAAGACTTCCTCATTGAATTTCAGAAGTTTTTTCTAGGCTAGACTTTATTTGGTGAAATTTATCGAAGTCGAGTTTGTAGTCGATTTAGTTGTAGTTTTCAACGTAGAATTCAAAAATCCACACGACGTGGCGCCCCGAGGTCGTTTTCACGAGTAAAATTGGATTTCGAACCAAAATCATCGAATTTCTCTCCTCTGAAGTGGTTGTACGTTCGATCCTATACCAGATATGAGTTCCGCGTTCAATTTTCATCCTAAATGACCTATACTCAAGACCGTTTTGAGAGAAAAAATTTTTATGCCCGACAATCGGTTTCCTCTACCTCTTCTCAAGGACCGAATGTCGGGACCGATTGTTGAGTGCACCCAACCGTTGGTTCTGTACACCCAACAGACGGTTCTCCATACCCGACAATCGGCCCAAAATTATCCAACAGTCGGTTCCGTGCACCCAACGAACGGTTTCCCATATCCAACAATCGGTCCAAAAAGTACCCAATAGTCGATTATTTATACATAACAGTCAGTTCCCCATACCCGACAATCGGTCCCCGAAGCACCCTACAGTCGGTTTCTTATACCCGACAGTCGGTTCCTTGCACCCAACAAACGGTTTCCCATATCCAATAATCGGTCCAGAAAGTACCAACAGTCGGTTGTTTATACCGCAGAGTCGGTTCTTAAGGACCGAGTGTCGGGACCGATTGTTGGATATAGCACCCTACAGTCGGTTCCTCATACCCTAAAATCGGTTTCCCATATCCGGCAAACGGTTCGCAAAAACAGATTGTCTGAAGAATCATCAATCGATTCTTAGGAACCGAGTGTCGGGACTGATTGTTGGTATAGCAGCTCCGAGGACGTTTTCATGAGTAAAATTGTGTTTTCTCCACTTTAAAATGGCCGTACATTCCATCTAATACCACATGTGAATTTCCCCTCCAATTTTCATTCTAGATGGCTTACACTCAAGACCGTTTGATAGAAAAATTCGTTTCCCCGTAAGTGATCGGAATATTCTTGGATTAAACCTTTGGATGTCGGTGGACTTGTTCCGATTATTTATGTGATGTAGAGTCGGATGGATGGTTCATTGTAAGTCCAAGGGGGGTGAGTTGTGAATATAGGTTGTAAGAGATAGAAGGAATCGTTCGAGACGGAAATCGATTTGTTTATTAGCAATTGTCGAGAGGTGAGGAACGAATCGATTCAAGGAAAACAGAATTGTAAATTGATAGGAGTGAGAATCGAGAAATTGAGACCAAAAAATTCGAAATTGGGATGAGTCTGTGGTATAGCAGCGGTGGTTTGGCGGCTTCAGCGCATAAACTGAGTCTGAGGCTTGTACGGAAAGCTCCCATCGCCATCTGAAAGAGTGAGTTTGAATAGGGTCTAGAAGTTTGAGAATTGGAGGGGTGGGTCAGGTATTGTAATATGGTAAGGGTCCGAATGCATTCGATATGTGAGGACCAATTCAGTTTTTGGTCAAAATGTAATCCTAGTAAGCAGACTGACGTTCTGTAATTTCGAAGTTTTGTAGGAGTAATGGTTGTATGGAGGGGGTCATGTTCTTGACGTCTTTGAGCAATCTATATATTTTTCTCATTTAATCAGTTGAAACTATTCCTCTATCTGAAGACTTACAAAGGAGAAGAAATCCGTTCTCCTCCTACGCCTTTGCTGTCCGACCACTGGGGGTTCAGTCACATATTTTTGCCTAGATTTTTTCGTTGTGGTCTCCTTCGCGTATCGATATGAAGTACAATTCAGAAGATCGTGGACAAAGACATGAAAATGAAAGATGGCAACCAGAGTAGAAGGAAAAAGAACAGGATGAGAGAAATAGGAAGACAACGTACGAACTGCAAAAAGAAAAAGTATCAAAAATCATCGAAGCGTGAAGTAAAAACGCCGCAGTCATTTCGTTATTATTATTTATATTATATAGTTTCCTCTTGTGTCAGAAAAGAAAACTAACTGGCGAAATAAAATTAACTTTTTCGAAGGGGTCAGCTCCTCGCTGCGTGTTATAACTATTATTGTTTCTTTTTGTTACCAGTTTATACACGTTGGGAGTATTATTACGTAAGCAGAAGACGAAGTTGATATTATTTTGACGTTTTAAAATGCTACGTATTATATACGTATAAGTTACAACCTTATAAGTAAAAGTTGGCGATATTAACCGCTTATGTACTTCTTCGTACGAGTTGCCTCGCTTTTGACGCGATGCGATGGTTGCGGGCGGGGACGCGACAGGAAAATGCATGGCGCGCCATCACGAGGAATAAAAACGTGAAAAGTAAAGCTGCACGTGTTTAGCGTCTAACGCGTATCTTTCTCGTAGATGAGGCGTGAAGTGCGAAAATATGCTAATTCGACTTCGCTCATAATCATTCATAACGTACGGAGTAAAAAGACGATAATATAACAAACGCTTCTCGTCTTCGCATTTTTACCCGTGTTCTTTCGCTATCTTGTACCACTTATTATCGTGATGTGCTGGAAAACAATTTTCGAATTCTGTCCATTCTCGCGACGAAGCGAGATATTTTTATGACCCTCAGACATCACCGTCGGTCTTTTTTTTTTTCTCTCTCTTTCTCCGCAGTCTCTCTTCATTAAAAGTTCTCATTAGAAACTTGCGAACAACGTTTTGCTATTTCGACTGTCTTTTCTTCCTATTTCGTGTCATCCACGCCGTCCCGTCCTTCGATACGTTTTCCAAAAAAATATTAGCGCTAATCACGTATTCAGTACTCGTCTCGCAGCCGATACTACTTCCCGATATGGTGCAGCAACACGCACACCGGGTTCTCAGATATTATTTTCGCCAAAAAATGACGGGGCGGGGGGCGTGAGAGGGTACATCTTTTACAAAAAGTAAAAAGCATAGCGAGGCGTGCCGCTGTAACGGAATCAGTATTCAAGACGATGCGTACAATTCCAATTATGAGGCCGAGATCGGGACATCGCGGTAGACCTACTTTGGTGGTTTTTTCCTCGACATATACTTCTTTCTTTTCTTTTTTTTCGCCCCCTTTTCTTTCGCGCAATTTTGGCCGTACCATAAAACTTTCTTATACATCTTAACGAAATCCGCGTACGTTTACTGTATGCGGTCACCACCTTGTCGCGTATTCGTTTTTTCTGTCCTAGTCGAACGCAGATGTTGCGTGAGTAACTTATAAGTCGTCTACTTCTGATATTATTGTGTTAGCTATAATTTATATGTATTTCGGTACGTCGAAAATTCGTCACGCCGCCACCATACTTCGGGGGTGAATTTTCGTACCGACGACTCACGTATACTCGTATACCCTAATTCTTCGTGTAAAAATAAAAACTACGTACGACATGTAGTCGTATTTCTTATATTTGAATACGCGAAATAAGGTTTTTCCTTTTATGGTACGAAAAAATGCTTAGTCTATCCGTTGGGATACATTATTGCTGGTATTTAGGGGGAAAAAAATGAGTTATACGTGCTTATTATTACTCGTTATGTATCAAGATTCTTTTTATGGGCACGATCGGAAAAATTAATTTCCTCGCGACCTTTTATAGCTCGAAAAATACTCGTAACATCCGGATTGAAACATTCAAATTTTGCCGGAAAAATATTAAGTCACGTAATAGCTCGTCTTGCGGCGAATGAAAGATTGTAGACTATTCTTCTTTTGATACTTCGGAGATGTATTTTTCAGTTTCTGTGCTTTGGAAAGAATTGAAACGTAGAAGTGGAATTTTTTCTTTCAAATGATGAAAGGAAACCTGTTGTATCGGAATGAGTGAGGATTCATCTGAAGAAGCATGTGGCCTCTTGCGTTAATCTTGCTATAGTTGTTTAGGTATCGAAGTCTTTCAAAGCTACTTCTTCTTCTTCAAGTGCTCTGACCGATCTCGATCGTTGGCTCTTGGTATGGTAAGTTGAATCAACTCCGCGTATGCTTCTCTATCCGCTGCTGTATGAAACAATTCCTCGACGGTGCAACCAGTCCATTTCCGCAAATCTGTTAGCCAGGATTTGCTTTTCCGATCAATTCTTCGTTTTCCTTTCACCTTGCCCATCATGATGTTCTGCAGAAGAGCATACTTCGGTCCCCTCATCATATGACCAAAGTACTCCAGTTTCCTCCTCTTGATTACCACGTTCGTGGTAATCAAGAGGAGGAAACTGGAGCACTTTGGTCATATGATGAGGAGACCGAAGTAGGTAATCTTAATTTAAAATCCTATAGATTATCAGCCAGAGAGTTTGCAAGATGCAGTAAGCTATCCTTCTAAACTTACATTGAGAATTGTTCGAAAAAGACTTCCTGAAGACAAGTTTGTTAAATAATTCTGATAGACTTCTAATATGAAGTGGGAGACCACATCGTTGACTTGTGAGCACAGAGGCAGAAATTTTTCTAGTTCCACCTCTGAAAAGGCTCATAGCTCGGAATTCCTCCAAATCTCACGTATGTTTGCTAGTAGAAATTTTTCAAAGTCGCGAAACAAAGGGTGATGATGACGCCGCACCGGTATGTAAGTTGAATGTATTTAGGAAGCGAGAGTGCTAAGCAGAAGTATTGGTCGATTTGTTGGATACTTCATAATAATACTAGTTTGAAAACTATTCTAGGAATAGAGGACTCTTACAAAAATTTGGCCCCGGGTCCACAAAAGCTAGACCCGGCCATGCGTTGAGTGAGGTGTAGGACAAGTCGAAACCCGGAATATTGATTGAAGTATGATGTCCAGCAACTTTAAGGTTGTCTTGTTGAACTGAAACCATAATCAAGTTGGAATTGATTAAATTATGTGGTAGGTACTTGCGAACGTTCAAATAATTCAGACATTCTGCTGTCAAAATGTTGATATTGAAGGGGGAGGGGGGGGAATCCAGCGAGGTTTTGAAGTCGAAGGTGAGATCGAGGAATTTAGCTGAGGATCGAATGGTTATTTCGGAATTTTGTAGACGCAGAGGAGGGAGAGGCGTAGGGTATGAGCATCTGTTTTGGAATACAACCACGACTGTTCCCTCGTTTAAACATGGAAATCTATAGTCAGATTACCATTTTTGATGAAGTGCAGCCTATCTTCTTTTTTTCCATATTTGTATAAAGGAGAAGAGCCATTTTTTCGGACGAATAGGCTCCGTTCGCATGGTACCAATTTTACTAAAATTGTTTCCTTTTAGTGCAAAATCGTTGATAGGGGGGGTTCAAAATAAAAATCTCTCCCTTTCAAAGCGTGGTGAGGGATGAAAGTCAGATGTTATTGGCTGAATTTTCCCTGATCCCTTTTGGGTTCTCTCACCTGTGAGGTATTGATGTCTATATTGGAGCTTGATCTGTTCTGTTTTGGACAGGTGTTTTTGAGTCACGTCCATTATTGTCACAGATGTTTTTTGTGCGTGAAACGGTCTTGTAAATCTCCTTAGTGAGTTTCTTGCGTATGTAAAACGTTGGAGGTTTGTGGCTCCTTAATTAATTTTTTGGACTTGCCCATCTCCGTCATTAACGGCGTTCATAAATTTGGTATTAATTATAGAAAAAATATCTCGACCGATATTACTATCCACAGGTCGTCATTCTGTCCTGTTGCTCAGAAGGTCGCTACGTTCAACAGTTTAATTCATCGCCTAACGCATATTCTTATGAGTCAGGTTGCGTTTCACAAAGAACTGATGACGATAAAGTACCTTGCCAGAGTGAATCAATTCAACGTTATGTTGACCTTATGGTTCGAAGGAGGCTTAAAAGGAAGTACCTCAATTCTACAACCTCCCTCCCCTGAGATTCACACCAAGTTGGAGGGAAACGATAGATTAAGATCCCGTTTTTGGGGAAGTTTTCCTCATAGTTGGGTCATGTTCTCCACCCTTTCTTGCTTTCAACCTACTTTCTTCAATCCCGATACAGTTGAGAAGATTCTATCCCTTTGGCTGATGAGAGAGAGGCAGTCTATAGGTTGGCTTGTAGAGATTGCCCTGGAGTTTATACTCGTATAGAAACGACTGGCCGCTAGTTCCGAATTAAAGCGCCTAAACGTAAAAAGGGGTGGGATGAAGGAAAGTTGGGTTCGTCAGCCTTTGCTGACCATCTAATTAGTAGTGGTAATCGTTGTAGGGAGGGGTCCGAAGTCCTTCTCCACAGGGAAAATTCATATTCCAGGCGTTTGGCCCTCGAAGAAATTGAAATTATTCGACATCGGAATAATCACGACGTCGCCATATTGAACAGATACATACCTGAGGGATTGATTGAATTAGTTTGTGAAAATGATTCACATTTTGATGACTCTCTAGTTCAGTTATGACCTCGTAGGATGTTATTGTTTCTTGTTGGTGTTGGGTTCAGTCGTTTTCCTGTTGTCTTTGAAAATGGTTGTTTAACAGAAAGTGCTCAGCGGCTGATCGTATATCTTTCTACGGTTTTTTGTACGGCGATTACTCTTGAGTAATTCACTCCTTCTTTCAAAAACGAGAATGTCCAGAAAATTATTTAGTTGCAGTTGTACTGAAATTTTATCATTATTTACTAGTATATTGACGAGCTCCGCATTGAAACTAATGGTTATCAGCTCGGGGTGAGTAACTGTGGAGAGTTTGAGAAAATTGAGGGGGGGGGGGGTTGGGAAAGGGTGAAAGTAAGTGAAACGCAGATAGTTACGAGAGTTTGTGACCGTATTGGAATTGTTACAAAGAGCAGGTGAAATACATGGAGAAGCAGAGTGAGAGAGACGTATATTTTCAAGAGCAGGACAAGAGGAGGAGTGATGAACAGATATATTATCATATTGGCAGTATCGATAAGAGTGGAGGAGGAGACAATAGACCTAAAAAAAGATAGGAATAGGTGAGACGTGTGTGGCTAATTCTGAGGCAGGAGAGAATGATTTCTTTATGACGGTTACTTCGATTGAAAGACGTACAGGGGACTGCTTTGCTTTCAGTTGCTCCAAATTTCTTTGAATGCTGACTTTTCCAAAAGTCATACCATGCCAGCAGTCAAATATCAGGGATCGGTGATAGTTTCCAAGGTCAGAAGCAAGGGTAAGTGCAGGGTCAGAAATTTTGTGGTATAGAAGGGAACCTCTGACGGCAAAGATATGGCGTCATTTTCCGGGAAGTTGATGTCACCTCGAATTGCAAGAGTAAATGAATGCACTGACTTGGAGAATTCGTAGAATAAGAGCCTGGAAAAGCCAGGAGAGATAGAAATTTGAGTTGGGGTGAGGAGATGGAGATGAGAAAAACAAGAGTACATGACATTTCGTTTCGTAGCGGTCAACAATTGATTATGTCTTCTTGAATCAAGTACGCGCATCCTGAGATCCGTTGGTAAAATAGGGCTGATGGGTCGGAAAATTGGTATAGAGGTAATGTTTCTAATGAGTTGTCGGTGTATAGTGTTATGAATTTGGAGATTATCAGCTAGATCGAGTCGGATATTTGAGGGAGAGGGATATGATAAGAGGTACATGGTTCAATCTGAAGTGTTTAAATAGTTCAGATTCAAGAGGAAGGAGACGAGAATTATGTCGACAGAGTGCAGCTGCGTGGATTGAAAGCTGACTGAATTGAGCTGTGGATGCAAGAATATTTGAAGTCAGAGTTGAGAGTGGCATTTGAGGGAGGTTTACGAGCTTCAACGCAGAGACTGAGAGTTGTACCAGATAGTTGTTCGCTGAGGGCTTGATTTACTTCGAAAGCGAATATATTGACGGGCAGAAAATAGTTGTATGGTTTATTAATATTAAAGATGAATAGAAAAGGCTCTACCCGGGTAAGGGGGGAAAATCGCCTTGGTCGGAAAATTTTCCAAATATCCGTCAAAATGTTGTCCCCAATGAGAAAACTCGAAACCCAAAAAATTGGACCCGTCCGCTCACCCGCATGGGCTGCAGAGCCATTTTTAGGTCTAAAATCCAAATGGCTATAACTCAGCAATAATGATCGCACAGCGATGAAACTTGAGGGCATTTTACGTAGTACATGTGAACGTTCATCCATGGTATTTTTTTTCAAAAAAAAACTATTCATATTTTCCCTAGTTTCTAGCTGTAACAAAACTTCAAACTCGAATAAAAAAAAAATCGGGGGGGAGGCACCTGGGGAAAATCATTCATTTGAAGCGCCATACCCTCTACTACAACATACATGAGTACCATAGTCCTCGGTGAGGTGCAACATTCCTAAAAAAATTCAGTATTTAATGAATTTCTGTGATTTTTCCATGAATAGCGGGGTGAACTATGACTGCTACCGCAATAGACCGCGTGAAATCAATGGTCAATGTTCGAGGTGAAACATACGCACTCCTCCGTGAGATAAAATGGGAATGTTGATAGACCAAAAATATAGTTTTCGTATTTCGTTTATCGATTTGGTCAATTCTTATGTAAACACGTCCACCGCTGAGGTGGAGTACGTTAGATTGAGTAAAATAGTTGAAAAATTCTCCAGTCGCTAGAACAGCCTGAAAATAGTACAGAAGTGAGAAAATCCACTTTTCCACCCTGGAGGGCCGTGAGTTTTGGAATTATATTCATCAATTAGGTCCATTCTCATGTGAACACATCAGCCGAGTTTGAAAAAATAGTCAAAAAATTCTGCAAACGAGGGGATGTTCTGGAAATCATAAAACTCGAAAAAATCCGATTATTCAACCTAGACGACTGTGAGTTTTGGTATGTCGTTCATCAATTATATCCATTCTTAAATAAACATGTACGCTGAGATTCAAAAAAATAGTCAAAATATTCTCCAGGCACTAGAACGTTTTGGAAATGGAAAAAAAGAAAACGAGAAAATGAACTTTTTCACCCCAGAGGACAACGAGTTTTGGTATTTTGTTCATCAATCAGGTCGGATATAATGTAAACACGTCCACCGAGTTCGAAAAAAATGGTCCAAAAATTCTCCAGCCGCTGGAGCCTTCTGGAAACGACTAATAAACGAGAAAATCCACTTTTTCACCCTGGAGGACCGTGAGCTCTTGTATTTCATTCATCAATTAGGTCAGTTCTTACGTAAACATGTCCGCCGAGTTCGAAAAAAATAGTCAAAAAATTCTCCAGTAGCTGGAACCTACTGGAAATGACAAATGATCGAGAAAATCCAATTTTTCACCCTGGAGGACTGTGAGTTTTGGTATTGTGTTCATCAAATAGGTCGACTCACATGAAAACACATCCGCCGAGTTCGGAAATGATGGTCAAAAAAATTTCTCGATTATTTGTCACTTCCAGAACGTTCCAGCGACTGGAGAATTTTTTGACCATTTCGTTCAAACATGGCGGACATGTTTACTTAAGAATTTACCTAATTGATGAAAGATATATGAAAAATCGCAGTTCTCCAGGTTGAAAAAGTGGATTTCATCACTTCTCTATTATTTTCAGACTGTTCTAGCGACTGGAGAATTTTTCAACTATTTTACTCAATCTAACGTACTCCACCTCAGCGGTGGACAAGTTTACATAAGAATTGACCAAATCGATAAACGAAATACGAAAACTATATTTTTGGTCTATCAACATTCCCATTTCATCTCACGGAGGAGTGCGTATTTTTCACCTCGAACATTGACCATTGATTTCTCGCGGTCTATTGCGGTAGCAGTCATAGTTCACCCCGCTATTCTTGGAAAAATCAAAGAAATTCATAAATATTGATTTTTTTGGGAATGTTGCACCTGAGCGAGGACTATGGTACTAATGGATGTTGTAGTAGAGCTTATGGCGTTTCAAATGAATGATTTTCCCCAGGTGCCTCCCCCCCTGATTTTTTTTTAAATTCGAGTTTGAAGTTTTGTTATAGCTAGAAACTAGGGAAAATATGAATATTTTTTTTTTTGAAAAAAATACCATGGATGAACGTTCACATATACTAAAATTTCCTCAAGTTTCATCGCTGTGCGATCATTTTTGGCTGAGATATAGCCATTTGGATTTTAGGCCTAAAAATGGCTCTGCAGCCCATGTGGGTGAGCGGACGGGTCCAATTTTTTGGATTTTGAGTTTTCTCATTGGGGACAACATTTTGACGGATATTTGGAAAATTTTCCGACCAAGGCCATTTTCCCCCCCTTACCCGACTAGAGCCTTTGTTGAGCTCTTCCGTAGAGGAGAGTCGCATGGGTAGAAAAGTGTTATGTGGGTGGTTGCTGCCTAATATCAGATAGTAAAGTGATCAGTTACGGGATATTATCTTTTGCAGTTGAATTTCCTTTTTGGTGAGTGACAGGGACAAGTCAGGTGTTGACGACTATGAATGAGTTTAGAGTCAACAATTGGTGGATAAATATAGTTCTGTGTTACAATGCTCGATTCAAGTGAGAGATATGTGTGTGGATATGCAAATGTTTCATTCCTCTAGATTTAGCGAGTCGAGAAAGTTTCTCATGGTGTGGTATCAGTCAGGGAATATACAGGATAAGTGTTGAGGATGAAAGAAAATATTTAAGTGATGTAGAGGGCCTCTCAAAAAGAGCAAGATCAGAGAATAGATAAGGTAACACGTGAGAATGAAGACTTGGACAATAAAGAAAGATCGTCGAACTGCAAAAAATTATAGGCTTGGGTTAGGTACATATTAAGTTCCGTCTAAAGGACGGGCATTTCTGCTTGTCAGTGTGATGATGCTGTAAGAAGGCCACTCTCAGTATTATTTCTAATTTCGTCAATGTGACATTATTAAAAAATCACCTCTGCGCTTCATTGATAACCTTTCAATACCTCTGTTTTTGGAACTTGAAAAAATTCATAATGCGATGACAGATAAACGAGAAATTTAGGTACCGAGTGGCTCCCATCTTTAGCCATCAAATACGTTTCTCCAGTTCCACTATTAGACTTTGGTTTTTCTTAGAAGAATTTTTAGATTTGATAACAAGACTTCCAAATTCATCTTCCTTTCCAGAATGTTCTTCACTCCTTTCACAATACCCTCTGAATCGTCCGACTCGGACTAGAGTCAGTAAAGGGCTTGAAAACAAAGAATTATGTGTATTTTATCCCGATAATTGTAGATAATAGAAATTCAGACCCGGAGTACAACCTATTTCTACAAACGCGAACATGTCTTGAACTGAGCCGATGAAAAAGCGAAGTACGAATTAAGAATTTTGAGTCGTTTCTGACCCTTCTCTCTAAGCGATGATTTTCGCTATCGTAGGCGTACAATCGTATTCTCAGAAAAACGAAACTTCGTAAAAAAATAATCTGTGAACGGGTAATTTATTTTACGAGCTTTTCAATCAAGTCTACTCGAGTGAAAACGGATTATACATTCAATCAAACTTTACTTCGCGGTAATCCGTTTCAGTTTGAGCCGATCCTAAATCAAGTGATGGGATTATTCCGAGCGAATTACGACCATATCACGGTGTCCGTATTTCTGGCGCTTAGTCATATACGTTCGTATATGTTGTAATTATGATTTATGTGAACAATACTATAGTATAAGTCAATGTAAAAGCCTATATCGCCGGTATATAGATGTACTCCAGCATTGTTCGTCGCGTGAAATTTATACTGATTATTTTTAGTCGACGAATTCGGATTACAGGAGAACACGACGAAAATACAGGACATTTGTCTTCATTCGACGACCATCGTTGTTATCGACTATAAGAATCAATAAAAAGTAACCTATGTTCAGGGCAGTAGTGACAACTTTCAAAACTGTCTCTACTGGGAAATAAAACAAGAAACACCGGTAGTTTGTATCGCCTTTTCTTCCCCCACTTGTTTTGTGCGTTGATAGATTTTTTTTTTTGGAAAAACATCTGAGCCCGATTGCAAACACGAGATGATGATTCAATCACGTACAGTTCTCTTGAAGGCCAATAATCTCAAAGAAGTTCCGTAATTTGTGCGAGCCTCTTTTCGTAGTTCTGATGATGGAGTCTGCTAATTTTTTCATGGAAACACCCGTAGAAAAATTTCTCATTCATTTAACATACATTTTTGGATAGAAAATTCATCCATGACCGTCACAAAGATGATGGAGGGGGAGGGCAGTATATTTTCGGAACGTTTTGAAGGGTTAGAGATCTTTTCTCAATCGAAAGATTTTCTGTCTTCCTTAGGTGTACATATCAAATAGTTCTATTGGTCTCTTGACGAAAAGTCCCCACCCTCAGCTAGCCATTGTATCAAAAGTGAGACTTCACTATCCACTACTATGTAGAAGGTTTGATCTTGAAGTTTCATTAAGTCCTCTATTACACATATACTTGGGGAGGTGATCGTTTCAGAATCAACCTATTTTTAAAGCGAGGATATTGAATGGACAAAGCCAGAACGAAGACCTAGTTTTTCTGAGCTCATCTTCATTCTAATGCTCGTATGACCTCGTAAATCAAATTCTATAGTTCACATCATATAACTGTTTCAAATATGACGCAATTTTCAAAACTTTCCGAAAAGAACGTTGATCCTCATAGACGTATTTTCTTCAGAACACGTACCTCAGATTATCTCTAGTTGATTCAAACTCACAAGATCATCTCCACGAACAAAACTCGTGTATGTACCAGAATAGGAAACAATTACCTCAGAACTTTCTGTACAAAATTTTCCCGCCTCTTAAATGGAGCAGTTCTTCAGCTTTTAATTGCGCGCCGAAGAAAAATGAAGCGGAAAATTAATTCAAAATTTAATTATCTCTCATTCCACGCCTTTATGAAGACGCTCCAGGTGATTAATTGTTTCTATATACGAATACGCACATTGCATACGTTGGAGAGAAGTTCGCTGAATGTTATTCCTCTCCTAGACTCATTTTCCAAGAACCAAACGAGAAGCGAAAGAGAAAAAAAAGGGGGTACAGAATCCGATGATAGCAATAAATCAAACCGAGTTAGGCTACTAGCAGAGGCAACATCAACATCTGCATTACCAATTGCGAAGGGTTACTTACAAGTATCTTTCAAATGTGACGTGCTTGAGCAGTGTTTCGTAAAACAGTTGTGCCCTGCAGTAAACCGGTGCAGTATCGAAATGCTCGACCTAAGCACCATAAAAATTTCATCAACCCATCGCACATCGATATTTTTCTTTACAGTCAGCAATGATAGGTCCTATCAATTACACTTCCTTAATAAGGTGGCGCGGTAATTTTCTCTCATAGCCAAGTTATAACGCTGGCACGCATCTTCTTCAAACACCTGCGTTCTGGAATTTGTCGAACAAGCAAGAAGTCCCTTTTCGATCCGCAACGAATGAAAAGATAATTAAGTTTGGAAATCCCTCATCGACAGAAGCTCTCCCGAATGAGGCGGCGAAGAAAAGGAAGAATTTTTCGTTCGCCGCCGAAGAATAAGAAAGCGCGATGCGTTATACGAGAAGATCACAAACGTGTATACTTCGACTCGGGCAATCTGGCGCTGTTATATTAAATCATCCTATCGCCACCGCCGCTTTAATTCGCACCCTTCCGACGCTATTTCCACCGTCTCTGCTGCCCGTGGTTGCGTGTTCCTCTCACGCGTCCGACGCCGCCAACTCCCGCGTTCTCCTCGCACCATCGCACTTGAACCCCTCTTCCAGGATTCACTTTCGATGAAACTCTCACATTTTAATTAGCAGAAAATTTATTTCCTGTGAGCTTTTTAAAGGTCGCAAATACGAGTATAAATCCATTTATTATTTGCGTGAAGACGCCACGCCGCCAGGCGGCCAAGACTTCGAAGACGGCGCGCGTTAATCGGTAGCGAATATCTCTTTTAAATGGTTGATATCGTAGAACGTAGATTTCTCAGCAGCAGCTTTTTACGATAATGGTTGCGTTTAATTTTTGGACACGCTCGACGCGACGCACTTTGGGGTAAATGATGAAAAATAGGCGGTCAACGATGATATGGTCAACGGAGGTCCGAAGTGATTGTAAAAGGTTGGAAGTCGAGAAAGGCTATTCCGGAAATGGAATCGGAACTCGGCTGTAAGGGTAATTTATTGGCAACGGCCGCGTTATGAAAGGTCGTCGATCTTGCGGAATTTTTTCAATCTTTCTGGTGTTTTTGGTTGGAGGTTTCTAATTGTTGAAATAAAAGAGAGAAAAAAAAAATAACTCGGTTATCGGTGATTTAGCTAGGAGAAAATATGCAGCTCACTTCCTTCCCGTTTTTTCCCTTCGAATAAGAATACAATTATTGATGGACGAAAAAGAGGGAAAATTGATTCTCATATTTTCGACACCTTAATGAATACCGATACTTCAAAGAAAATAGTTTTTCAGGACTTCGCCTTACAATTTCGCCTGTGAAGGGTGTGAAGTCCCATTTTTCTTCTGCCTCCAGTCTTTTTGTGAGAACGC
This sequence comes from Aspidiotus rigidus, assembly GCA_035079385.1. Classification (NCBI taxonomy): domain Eukaryota; kingdom Metazoa; phylum Arthropoda; class Insecta; order Hemiptera; family Diaspididae; genus Aspidiotus; species Aspidiotus rigidus. Next base: position 189,660 of record JAVHKY010000041.1, on the reverse strand, counting down.
AAATCAGATAAAAGAATGAGTTGAACTGGGGTATGCACTATAATTATGGTGGCTTCTCAAGGTTGATTTTATTTGAAAATAGAAGCAGGGAGGAAGAAAGAAACGAAGTAATGATGGAGAACTACAAAAATATAAGAAGAGGGGGCTCCGCTCCCGGTTGAAGTGAGTTCATGGGAACCTTAATACGTAGTTTTGCATGATGATCATTAATAACGAAATTTCCTCTCACCATCATCGCAACTCCGAAGCCGATATCCAAACTATCTTCCAATGCCTAGAGTCAATCTCAACTCCACCTCCTCCTTCATAGCTCCCATCCACCTTGATAACGATTTCCAACATTTACTCCATTCAACCACTCTCCTTGTACTTGAGCCTCTCATCCAAATCCTACTCCTGATGGGTCTCCAGCCACAGCGAAATTAGTGGTGGCAAACAGTCGATCGAGTCGCAAAAGCTGTCACGGAACTACCACAATTAACCCCCGAATTTCCCGCACTATATCCGATCTCTTTCACTACCCTGAACTCCGAATAACTAACCAGTGAATGGCGCATGGCCAAAATGGCTGCTCATTTCACGTATTGAGCAATTTAACGAATTGGGCGTGACATGTACAAATAACACATCAACAAAGCTCCCACCTTATCTGCCACACGGACGGGCCCGAATCGGGCCCCAGAACCGGATATGCAGTCTTCATTTAGAGCAAAATTTCATTTTTCCGTATGAGAAACTATGATTTCATATTCATCGCTGAACTCACCGCTCCTTCTATTCGCTTCTCGCTAATCCGCAAAATCTTTCTACTTTTTGATTTTCTCCTTTCCTTATTCTCGTTATTCAGGACTCCCATTCCACTAGGGTTGCCGTTCAATGAATCCTTAATCTTATACTTTCATTACGCATCCTTTCAACAGGGAACCTGTTCTATGTTTCTTTTTTGAGAAATTTGCCGTTCAACGAAAAACTTAGACTTCGACTCTCAAGCTATATAATATGATAGGGGCGGGAGACATGGAAAACTCACGGGTTCTCTAACGGAGTTGAACGAGGGGTGGCAGGAAACCTGTTTCATGGGGCACGTGGAATCTGGAAAATGTAGATTGTAACGTCACAAGGCTGACCTATGACGTCATCGAATTGTGACGTCATAGACTCGGACTTTGAAGCTATATATAATAGAAAGTAACCTGAAGGAAAGTGACCTATGACGTCAGCAGATTGTGACGTCCTAAAGCTGACCTATGAAGTCATGATACTGCGACGTCACAGGCCTCGCCTTCCAAGCTGTATATGATAAGAGGGAAAAAAGTCGTGTATGACGTCATCAGATTGTGACCTCACAAGGCTGACCTATAACGTCATCAAACTGTGACGTCAAATGTCTCGCCTCCCAAGCTATATTTGATAAGAGGGGGCTTAGAAAAATAGGAGCGGCTGTTGACAGAAAGGTTCGCATTTGGATCCATCACTTGTAAACGAGACTCGCGTGCGAGTTTTTTTTGTAACCGGGATGGGGTAACGCGTCGGTTTACTGCCATACTCTGAGTAAGAGGCAAGTAAGAATGATGCCGCGGGACTTTGAAATGTTTTTGTACTTCACTTGTAAAATTTTTCATTTTCAATTCTTGGACTTGAAAATATTTTCAACTGTTGGACTTTGAAACAATTTCAACTGTTGGACTTGGAATTATTTTCAAATTGTGGGACTTTAAAATATTTTCATACTTCTTGGACTTGGGAAATATTTTCAACTGTGGGAGACAGTCCAAAATGAAAAATTTTAGAAGTCCAAGAAGTATGAAAATATTTCAAAGTCCAACAATTGGAAAATAATTCCAAGTCTAACAGTTGAAACTATTTCAAAGTCCCAAAATTCGAAAATAATTCCAAGTCCAACACCTGAAAATATTTCCAAGTCCAAGAATTAAAAAAGAAAAATTTTACAAGTTCAACAGTTGAAAATATTTCAAAGTCCCACAATTTGAAAATAATTCTTAGTCCAACACCAGAAAATATTTCCAAGTCCAAGAATTGAAAATGAAAAATTTCACAAGTCCAACAGTTGAAAATATTTCAAAGTCCCACAATTTGAAAATAATTCTTAGTCCAACACCAGAAAATATTTCCAAGTCCAAGAATTGAAAATGAAAAATTTCACAAGTTCAACAGTTGAAAATATTTCAAAGTCCCACAATTTGAAAATAATTCCAAGTCCAACCGTTGAAAATATTTCCAAGTCCAAGAATTGAAAATGAAAAATTTCACAAGTTCAACAGTTGAAAATATTTCAAAGTCCCACAATTTGAAAATAATTCCAAGTCCAACAATTGAAACTATTTCAAAGTCCCAAAATTCGAAAATAATTCCAAGTCCAACACCTGAAAATATTTTCAAGTCCAAGAATTAAAAAAGAAAAATTTTACAAGTTCAACAGTTGAAAATATTTCAAAGTCCCACAATTTGAAAATAATTCCAAGTTCAACAGTTGAAAATATTTCAAAGTCCCACAATTTGAAAATAATTCCAAGTCCAACCGTTGGAAATATTTCCAAGTCCAAGAATTGAAAATGAAAAATTTCACAAGTTCAACAGTTGAAAATATTTCAAAGTCCCACAATTTGAAAATAATTCCAAGTCCAACAATTGAAACTATTTCAAAGTCCCAAAATTCGAAAATAATTCCAAGTCCAACACCTGAAAATATTTCCAAGTCCAAGAATTAAAAAAGAAAAATTTTACGAGTTCAACAGTTGAAAATATTTCAAAGTCCCACAATTTGAAAATAACTCCAAGTCCAACCGTTGAAAATATTTTCAAGTCCAAGAATTGAAAATGAAAAATTTCACAAGTCCAACAGTTGAAAATATTTCAAAGTCCCACAATTTGAAAATAATTCCAAGTTCAACAGTTGAAAATATTTCAAAGTCCCACAATTTGAAAATAATTCCAAGTCCAACAGTTGAAAATATTTCCAAGTCAAAAATTCGAAGTCCAACAGTTGAAAATATTTCAAAGTCCCACAATTTGAAAATAATTCTTAGTCCAACACCAGAAAATATTTCCAAGTCCAAGAATTAAAAAAGAAAAATTTTACAAGTTCAACAGTTGAAAATATTTCAAAGTCCCACAATTTGAAAATAATTCCAAGTCCAACCGTTGGAAATATTTCCAAGTCCAAGAATTGAAAATGAAAAATTTCACAAGTTCAACAGTTGAAAATATTTCAAAGTCCCACAATTTGAAAATAATTCCAAGTCCAACAATTGAAACTATTTCGAAGTCCCAAAATTCGAAAATAATTCCAAGTCCAACACCTGAAAATATTTCCAAGTCCAAGAATTGAAAATGAAAAATTTTACAAGTTCAACAGTTGAAAATATTTCAAAGTCCCACAATTTGAAAATAATTCTTAGTCCAACACCAGAAAATATTTCCAAGTCCAAGAATTGAAAATGAAAAATTTCACAAGTCCAACAGTTGAAAATATTTCAAAGTCCCACAATTTGAAAATAATTCTTAGTCCAACACCAGAAAATATTTCCAAGTCCAAGAATTGAAAATGAAAAATTTCACAAGTTCAACAGTTGAAAATATTTCAAAGTCCCACAATTTGAAAATAATTCCAAGTCCAACCGTTGAAAATATTTCCAAGTCCAAGAATTGAAAATGAAAAATTTCACAAGTTCAACAGTTGAAAATATTTCAAAGTCCCACAATTTGAAAATAATTCCAAGTCCAACAATTGAAACTATTTCAAAGTCCCAAAATTCGAAAATAATTCCAAGTCCAACACCTGAAAATATTTTCAAGTCCAAGAATTAAAAAAGAAAAATTTTACAAGTTCAACAGTTGAAAATATTTCAAAGTCCCACAATTTGAAAATAATTCCAAGTCCAACAGTTGAAAATATTTCCAAGTCAAAAATTCGAAGTCCAACAGTTGAAAATATTTCAAAGTCCCACAATTTGAAAATAATTCTTAGTCCAACACCAGAAAATATTTCCAAGTCCAAGAATTAAAAAAGAAAAATTTTACAAGTTCAACAGTTGAAAATATTTCAAAGTCCCACAATTTGAAAATAATTCCAAGTCCAACCGTTGGAAATATTTCCAAGTCCAAGAATTGAAAATGAAAAATTTCACAAGTTCAACAGTTGAAAATATTTCAAAGTCCCACAATTTGAAAATAATTCCAAGTCCAACAATTGAAACTATTTCGAAGTCCCAAAATTCGAAAATAATTCCAAGTCCAACACCTGAAAATATTTCCAAGTCCAAGAATTGAAAATGAAAAATTTTACAAGTTCAACAGTTGAAAATATTTCAAAGTCCCACAATTTGAAAATAACTCCAAGTCCAACCGTTGAAAATATTTTCAAGTCCAAGAATTGAAAATGAAAAATTTCACAAGTCCAACAGTTGAAAATATTTCAAAGTCCCACAATTTGAAAATAATTCCAAGTTCAACAGTTGAAAATATTTCAAAGTCCCACAATTTGAAAATAATTCTAACTCCAACACCTGGAAATATTTCCAAGTCCAAGAATTGAAAATGAAAAATTTCACAAGTTCAACAGTTGAAAATATTTCAAAGTCCCACAATTTGAAAATAATTCCAAGTCCAACAGTTGAAAATATTTCAAAGTCCCACAATTTGAAAATAATTCTTAGTCCAACACCAGAAAATATTTCCAAGTCCAAGAATTGAAAATGAAAAATTTCACAAGTCCAACAGTTGAAAATATTTCAAAGTCCCACAATTTGAAAATAATTCTTAGTCCAACACGAGAAAATATTTCCAAGTCCAAGAATTGAAAATGAAAAATTTCACAAGTTCAACAGTTGAAAATATTTCAAAGTCCCACAATTTGAAAATAATTCCAAGTCCAACCGTTGAAAATATTTCCAAGTCCAAGAATTGAAAATGAAAAATTTCACAAGTTCAACAGTTGAAAATATTTCAAAGTCCCACAATTTGAAAATAATTCCAAGTCCAACAATTGAAACTATTTCAAAGTCCCAAAATTCGAAAATAATTCCAAGTCCAACACCTGAAAATATTTTCAAGTCCAAGAATTAAAAAAGAAAAATTTTACAAGTTCAACAGTTGAAAATATTTCAAAGTCCCACAATTTGAAAATAATTCCAAGTTCAACAGTTGAAAATATTTCAAAGCCCCACAATTTGGAAATAATTCTAAGTCCAACACCTGAAAATATTTCCAAGTCTAAGAATTGAAAATGAAAAATTTCACAAGTTCAACAGTTGAAAATATTTCAATGTCCCACAATTTGAAAATAATTCCAAGTCCAACAATTGAAACTATTTCAAAGTCCCAAAATTCGAAAATAATTCCAAGTCCAACACCTGAAAATATTTCCAAGTCCAAGAATTAAAAAAGAAAAATTTTACGAGTTCAACAGTTGAAAATATTTCAAAGTCCCACAATTTGAAAATAACTCCAAGTCCAACCGTTGAAAATATTTTCAAGTCCAAGAATTGAAAATGAAAAATTTCACAAGTCCAAGAGTTGAAAATATTTCAAAGTCCCACAATTTGAAAATAATTCCAAGTTCAACAGTTGAAAATATTTCAAAGTCCCACAATTTGAAAATAATTCCAAGTCCAACAGTTGAAAATATTTCCAAGTCAAAAATTCGAAGTCCAACAGTTGAAAATATTTCAAAGTCCCACAATTTGAAAATAATTCTTAGTCCAACACCAGAAAATATTTCCAAGTCCAAGAATTGAAAATGAAAAATTTCACAAGTCCAACAGTTGAAAATATTTCAAAGTCCCACAATTTGAAAATAATTCCAAGTTCAACAGTTGAAAATATTTCAAAGTCCCACAATTTGAAAATAATTCCAAGTCCAACAGTTGAAAATATTTCCAAGTCAAAAATTCGAAGTCCAACAGTTGAAAATATTTCAAAGTCCCACAATTTGAAAATAATTCTTAGTCCAACACCAGAAAATATTTCCAAGTCCAAGAATTGAAAATGAAAAATTTCACAAGTCCAACAGTTGAAAATATTTCAAAGTCCCACAATTTGAAAATAATTCTTAGTCCAACACCAGAAAATATTTCCAAGTCCAAGAATTGAAAATGAAAAATTTCACAAGTTCAACAGTTGAAAATATTTCAAAGTCCCACAATTTGAAAATAATTCCAAGTCCAACACCTGAAAATATTTCCAAGTTCAAGAATTGAAAATGAAAAATTTCACAAGTTCAACAGTTGAAAATATTTCAAAGTCCCACAATATGAAAATAATTCCAAGTCCAAGAATTGGAAATGAAAAATTTTACAAGTCCAAGAAGTACAAAAATATTTCAAAGTCCCGTGGCATCACTCGCACGCACGCGAGTCACGTTTACAAATGATGGATCCAAACTCGAACCTTTCTGTCAACAGACGCTCCTAGAAAAATATCCACTCTCGAGCTATACTTACAATTGTGAAAGGAAGGGGACTTAAGGTGTTTGAAGCATTGCATATCTAGCTCATTGAAGGGGTTACCGTCATGCGCTATATATGATTTGAGGGGGACTTGGAAGAAGTTCCACTCTCGAGGTATACACAACAGAAGGGGAAATTTTTCTATGGATACTGGGGTACATCGACTGTAAGGAACATGATTCAGTGTATCTTACCGCAAGGGGTTCCACAACTGATCCCTCAAATCCTATTATTGCTCCCTCATCCTCTTCTTGTGGCATGAGATTTCTTTGTAGTTCTCCTCATCAACCTCTGTCCCATTGAGAAATTTCCGATTCCTTGGTAGTTGGTCTACTTCAAACCGCTCTTCCCCGGCGAGAAGAAATCATCCTAATCTGTCTCAAATGAGGTCATACTCGCCTCACCTTTATGTGTAGTTGCAAGGCTTGTTAATCAAATGAAGAAAAATACCTCAATCAAGTCTCTTAGTTTACCACTGCATTATACCCCAAGATGATCCTAATTTGATTCGAATTTTCGAAGATGATATCACCAATATCTCGGCTGACCTCATTATGATCCGTTCATGATCAGACTTCATTCAATACCAGATTACTTTGTTATCTGAGTGAACCTTAAATGATCGTGAAATTCGTCCATATTTGACTTTCTGTCGTATTCAAATGCACTCAATCGTGACACCAAATTGATGCGAGTTGACACCAAACAACCCCTAATTTATTTGTACCCAATTTGCGTGATCAAAATCTTGATTTCCTGATGATGTCATCTTAGGGAATTTGAAAAGAAGTTCAAATTTTGAGCCAATATTTAAGCTAGTATAAAAAGCAAACTAATTTAGTATATATGGCGTTTCCTAAAGGCCAAGGAATCTCTATGGGTACCCAAGTTAGACTGAGATTTTAGAGTATGGATTCGAACTCTACGAGACGGAACAGAAATTCGTGTATTTCATTTCTTTGTCTCGCAATTCTTTATGGGCAAGGTAGAAGGATGTCGAAAAATTGGATAGAGAAAGCTTTTTTGGCTAAGGAACGAAAAGGAATGAATCAGTTCCAAAGAAATGTTACATCTAGCACCTGGCCGAGAACCATACACGTGAAGTTGATTTAGCTTGTCTCACGAAAAACCTGGGAGTGTGGTCGATCAACGTTTTGAAGAAGGAAACTCTTGAAGGTCTTCATAAGCCGTATATTCGTCAACTACACTCCTGTTTTTCTTCACCGATTAGATCTCCCTTTAGTCTTTTGAGCAGCTGGTCACAAAAAATTTTTGGACTAAGGTAGTTGGCCGTTAAAAATAGCAATTAATGATAAATTTCTTGACTAGAGAAATTCATTTGTTTGGATTTAATGTAGTTACCGAGTCAAAAGCACGCAATGCTGGTCAAAAAAATTCGTATGAAAGTGAAAGATATTTGATGAGAATTTTGCAGGTTGTCTTTCTCGCAAAGTTGAATGAACATTTATTAATTTAGCAGCGAAAATTGAAAGTAAGTGCGACGCCACGAACAATAACCTTAAAGTCCAGTCCGTACCATTTTGTGACGCTAATAATAGTACACTGCACTGGTTGAAATCAATCTTAACATCGTCATAGTAACAGACATGTTATCAGAGTAGTGTTATCCACTATGAAAAATATGAAAAAGTATATCTACACGTGTCGTTGTCACTAACTTGCAGTGTGGACACTAAGACCATCCGCACTTTCGTCCTTCTGTCTCAGGTGTAACAGAACTGTTCCCTACGACCGTCAGATTGTTTCCGTTTATCGGTTTGTTGTCCCCCCTTCATCTCATATCTGCGATTCACGTGTCAAAGTTTTTCATTTTTCACTTCACCCTCCTTTCTTAAGCTTCGCTCGAAGTTTCCATCCTTACCTATGTTTAGATTTAAACGAGGCGAGGCTTATGAAAGTAAACAAAATTGCTACACCAAACCCGACGACAATGTATTTTAACTGCAAGAACGAAATTTTCTACTGTTAAATCAGACGAACGAGTCGACCGCGTGCAGCAGAAGACGAGTGCGTTCGCGTCCTCGCCGCGCCGATGCCTGAATTATTATTCTGGAAACGTTTTCAGTTTGGTCAACATTAATGCCGGCCACAACGCATCAAACTCGCTCATAAAATTCAGCGTACACACGGGAAATCCCCGGTGAATTAACCCTAATTTCTGCGGACGCGGACAAAGACAATGCGGGATGTAGCCCTATTTTGCGCGAAGGTAGGGTTAATTGGGTACGTCGTTAGTTATACGGGAGATTCGTCTCTTTCTCTTTCACTCGTGCATTTTACCGACTAATCTTTTTCGCGCCATTGCCTGTACTGCGATGTCCAAAATACAGGTGCTAAATGCCGTTTCATTTTCTCGTACGAAATACGATTCATACGCGTCTAAATGATTCGCCGGTTCGGTATTTCATCGTCTGAGCTACGCTGTAGTACGAACAATATCGAGACATTTAATTACATATACACATATAACAATGTTTCTTGAGTAGGCTATGTCGCAGATTATTGGACAAAAATATTTGAATTTCTTCAAATTGAAACATGTCAACAAATTAGAATGCAGGGTTGGTTTTCTTGTGAAGTGAGAGCGAAAGAACATCGTTTCAACTTTTTTTGACGAGAACTGATCTCACTGGATCTATGATGTGACGGTGAAATTTTCGAGCAGAGATCATGGGAGAGTATTAGAGGAGAAAACTTGCAGAGAACTCTTATTCTCTGTCTACTCCTGTCAGATTAATCAAGAGAGAAGCGACTCGCCGGCAAGGCTTCAAGTTGAATACATAAATCTTGATAGTTACAAATTTAAGATTAGTGATATGGAAGCCATTTCCTCCATCCTTTCTTTGTATGAAATGATTTCGCTTTTTCAAGAATGCAATCAGACATATGTAAGTCAATTAAAGGTAGAATTTCCTTCTAGCGAGATGTTGCATGGCCTTGATTCAGAGATCTATGCCAGCGTTTGATTTTCCCATTGGTGCTAATTTGGTCGGCAGACGTTCATATTTTCTTTGCACCTAGTTTTGCCAACAGTATCTGGAGTTGGGCGCTTTCAAACTGCTTTCTCCGATTGATGGTGATCTTTTTCGGGCACAAATCTTGGCTACCCAATTGCTACGTTTTTTACGGTGATCCTAGCCAGTTTTACGGTCTATCATATTGACGACGTGACTTTGATGAAGGGAGTGGTCCTACAATAGATCAAGATGGTGATGAAAAAACAATGTTGTCTCCCCAAATGTACAAAACGGTGCATTGGTGTAGCGTCTTACCTTAGGTCGCCGTGCTCTTGCTAGCAGGTCCACGTCACCAGCCCCCCTCATCTCGAATTTCGGGTTGAAAGTGGGTTGATTTGTTTGTGCTGAATTGTGCCGATGAATTTTTAATTTTAACAGGGAACCTGTTTTATCGGAGATTTTTTCGGAAAAAATGTCCGCCGACCGGCAAAGCTCGGAGGTCGAAAAATTTTGAAGTCCTCCTTCTGGTATATCGGGTGGACCAGAAAGATGTTATCAGTAAGTAAAGTTTGCGCTAAATGTGTTCTAGCGTGAAAACGCGAAACGTTAGATGTATGTGTATACTTCAAATCTACGAAATGTGTATCTCAATTGTATCTTCAATTTGCGCCCCTAGTCAACTTTTTTTTCGGTTTTTTGAGCCAAGTTATGAACCAAAATGTGCCAAAAATTTACCAATTTGCCAAGATTTCCGAAGCTAGAAATTGAAACTTCCATCACTTTTTATCTTCGTAGGGTAATTCGGATATTTTTTTCGGAATCAGCGTTAAACTTCACTTTTAAATCAAGTAAAATATGGAAATTTTAACGATTTTTAATTTTTGAAAATGTTGGCAAAGTGGTAAATTTTTAGCACATTTTGGTCCATAACTCGGCTGAAAAATTTTGTAGAAAGTTGAGTAGGGGCGCAAATTGCAGATCAAATTGAGATACAAACTTGGTACCTTTGAATATTACATCCAACGTTTCGCGTTTTTGTGTTGAAGTGAATTTAGCGCAAACTCCCATTTAACTAATAACATCTTTCTGGTCCCCCCCCGGTATAAAGAGTGAAGATTTTTCCAAGTCCCCCTCCTATCATAGTGGAAATTTTTCTATGTCCCAATCTGATGACGTCATAGGTCAGTTTTTTTCCAAGTCCCCACCCTACTTGCTTGTGACGTCACAGTTCGATGACATCATAGGTCAGTCTGGTGACATCACAATCTGATATAGGTTGCCTGTGACGTCACAATCTGATGACGTCATAGAACAGATTTTCCAAGTACCTCTCCTATCATATATAGCTCGAATATCCAAGCCTGTGACGTTACAATTTGATGACGTCATAGTTCACTTTTTCCAAGTCCCCCTCCTACTTGCCTGTGGACGTCACAGTTTGATGACGTCATAGGTCACCCTTGTGACGTCACAACCTGATGACGTTATAGATGACTTTTTTTCCAAGTCACCATCTACATTTTTCAGATCGCACGTGCCCCATAAAACAGGTTCCCTGCGACTCCGCGTTTGATTCCGTTAAAGAACCCGTGAGTGTGGCTTTTGGGACAAGTATTGACGGAATCGTTTGTGCTGGATTTTGCCGTCAAGTTTAGGACATAAATAGCTGGAGTCGTTTGTGTTATGTTTGTTTTGGGGCCCTCGCTTTCCAGCCGTTTTCTTCCCTTGTGTGCTTGCGGTGAGAGATCGACTACGATCTCGTGCTTGATCGGGCTCGGAAAGTTTGCTAAAATTCTCGTTGTTTCGCGAAGTGGAGACAAAAAGCTCGTTTCCACTTCGGTGAGAGATTGAATGTAGCCCTACCTATGACGAATCGGGTGCACGTGCTGAAATCCTCTTCGTTGTAGGCTATGGAAGGAATTTCAGCGAGAAAGTGATCTCCTATTGTGGAGTCACCGTGAGAGATGGACTACAGCTACGGATGTGACCGAAGCGGGACTGTAGTCGACCTCTCGCTGCGACTTCACAACAGAAGACGAGCTTCTCAGTAAGGTCGCCTGAAATAACGAGAATTTCTGCCAGTTCGCCCGCTTCGATTTTGCGCGGGGCTGTAGTCAATTTCTCGCCGCGAGTCCACCAAAGACACTCTTTTTTCGTCGCTTGAAACAACCAGAATTTCAGCACGTTTCCCGCTCCGATCATTGTGGGCCGTAGTTAATCTCTCACTGCGGAACTGAAAACGAGTTTCTGGGTTTTATTCCGTTCATTGCGTGAAAGAACGAGAATTTTAGCATACTTACCTGACCCGTAGTCCATCTCTCACCACAAGCATACGAAACAATTCCATCAATTTTCATCCTGAATTTAAATTGGGTTTTGCGTGTTTTCTGCCCGGCCTCTCCAAAGATTGGAGGTGAAAAAGGGTGTCCACAATCGAAAAACTCCACAGCATAATGCAACGAAAACGTAACTCACTCCATTTGGTCTGTTTTCAGGGCAAAAAATGAACGGGAGAGGGCCTCGCATGTCTACAGCTCCTTCAAACGTGTGGAAGGGAAGGAGACCAGCGCAAACGATTCCACCAATACTTATCCAAACAAATCCTCTCGTTGTCCAAATTAGGTCTTGCATATCTACAGCCTTCCTCAACGGTTGAAGGTGAAGGAGACCAGCGCAAACGATTCCCCCAATACTTGTCCAAAAAAATCCTCTCTTTGTCCAAATTAGGTCTTGCATGTCTACAGCCTTCCTCAACGATTGGAGGCGAAGGAGACCAGCACAAACGAAAAGCTCTACGGTAAAATCCAGCACACGATTCAGCCAGTTTCCGGACCAACCAAAAATCAGGATGGGGACCTGGTAACATAGATCTCTTGCCAGTTCTCTGCTCTCTTTCTGCGCGTTTGGCCGTACAAAACGCTTGAGTTGATCTTCTAGTCTGTCTACATGAATTTGAAATGTGCTTTGGATACCAAGAACCTAATTGCAGAGCCCGCAATCGCCTCACTCCGAGTGTTAGAATTTACTGAGGCAATTTCGTTTGACAGAAAAATCAGTTATTAATATCCTCGAATTTTTCCGCCGGCTTTGAGCCATTGATATTCCAGCCTACAGTCTGCACTTTTCAAGCTCTTTCAAGTTCAATCTAACTTCATAAAAATCAATCTATTCAGATTCAAGTTTTATTGAGAGTTGAAAAAATATTTTCTGAACCTTAAACTTGTGAAATTATTCTCCTAATCGAAATTGGGAAATACCTTTAGTTTTTTTTTTTTTTTTCGGTGGAACACATGCGATTCAACCTATCCATCACAAAGCCTTTCCCCCATAACCCTAACTTGCATTAGTCTGTATGCATTTTTCTTGAAATAGAAACGTAAGAAGTGTAACATTTTCATATCCCCGCGTGTAATGTAAATTACTGGCATTAAAAGTCACGCGTGCGATTAAACTGTGGGGCGGGGGAACGAAGATAAGTCAACTTGCTGTACTGGAGTTCCGTCTGTCTGTAGAGAAAGTTCTGACTATACACGCACGCAAATGTCTGCAACACGCGATATAATTTTCGTACGGAATTATATAGACCGCGTTTATCGGATTTTTTTACACCAATTAACATGATGGCAGGGGTAACAATATGAAAAATGGCGGCTGTGCGTATAATCGACGAAATATAATACGATACTCACCTTTCCGATGCCCGTGGTTTCTTTTTGACCGATTTTACGTAACAGCGTGGAAGGTATCGGGGGTGGATTACGATGCAACAGATTTGAGAATCCGCCGATGCTCTTGACCACAGACGTCGATGCTGAGGCGCCATCGTCGCTCGAAGAGCCTCGCCTCTTTCTTTTGTGTGGCGAAGAATTCAGTTTTAATTTTTGAGAGGCCCTGAAAACATACGAAAAATATCAGCTTTATTGCCTTCGACAGTTATACCATAAGAGCTTTCTGTGTACATCCACGCTGAATTGATACATTTAACGGCGATATCGATGTACTGTAATAGCGTATAGGCGTGCAGACGTCGCTGGGGAATCGAATTAGACAACGCGGAAATTTGGTCCACGTGCTCGAAAGCGGTATAGAGGATCCGTTGCGCGACACGGCGCGCGACACGGCAGAGGAAAAGAGGAAATGCGAGGAATTCGAGGCGTCGAAACGACAGGATTTTCCAATTTCACACGCTTCTGATTCGCAAAATAAATGAAAATGACTGACTACTTTCCCTTTAAAATGCATTTGCAAAGTTTTTTTCCCTACTCACTCTATTCTCGTTCTGTGTCTCACTTTATCGGAATGGTACGTGTTTACAGTCCAGACGAGGAGTATACGCGTATCCCCTTTTTTCTTCTTTTTTTTTTCTTCTTCTCTCATCCTCTTCTTCTGAACTCGAAGGGAAAAAGTTTGTTGAGTACTACAGGAAACGAGAAGAAAACTTACTGTTGAGAGATGGTCTAATATGTGGTGGTTCCGAAAGCTTTATTTCGCTTTCTGCAATGCCATCAGTTGAGCGAGAAGCGTGAATTGCAGCTTTCCAAAAGAAAGAAAAAAAAAACAAACCACGTTAAAGTACGTATAACGAAAATCTGTTCCCCTTTCCTTTTTTTTTTATTTATGATGTACCGGTATTTAAAATTGCTACGGAAACGGCTTTAATTACGTCAACTTATTTTTGGGAGAAGACCCTCGATGCCGCTTCATTGAATACGCCTTTGCCTGATTGGAGATTAATTTGCGAGCTTTGGACTCGAGGTTCTGTTGGAGAAGACGCGATTGTGTATTCGCGAGGCTAATTGTATATGTGTCTCCGAATTCTTATAAGCACAATTACGACTTCATGTCGGTGCTTCGAACGATAAAGATTTTTAATTTGATTTTAAAACTCGTCTTAAGAGCGTTTGATGAAGAAGAAGAGTATACAATGCCACTTGCCGTTTTCCAATATTACCTCTCATTATTGTGCAATACTCATGTTTAGTTCCCGCACTTCATTGCGACTGGCAAGTGTACCTTCTCGCGCACTGAAATTTTGTGGCTCGATAAGACACGTTACGCGTCGCAACACACCGCGGTCAACAAATGCACGAGTAATGTGCAAATTTAGCGTCGAAAATACTCAGCAGTCTAAGGTAGACTGCTGAACGGCTAAATTGATTCCAGACATAGGGATAAGACTTGAAAACAAGAAATTGAAATCAAAATATTTTTTAACACAGTATTTGACGGGACATGGGAATTTTGCAACTTAACTCAAAAATTTCAATATTATAAATGATAGTCAGTGCAGGGAATGCTTAAATTCTGATGATGATCCGGATCACACCTTTATAAAATGGAAAAATTTTGATCGTATCAGGGGGGATGCTAAAACAACTACAGAGGAATTGGGACAGTGCCTGCAGAACGGGGAATGCCACCAAAAATTGGATGGATAAATAAGAAAGATATTAAAAACCAAAAAAGAAATCAAATAGACTGAGAGGAGAAGGAAGGAAAAAAAAAGAAAAAAATAATAAATAAATAAATAAAATAAAAAAATAAATAAATAAAATGAATAAATAAATAAATAAATAAATAAATAAATAAATAAATAAATAAAATAAATAAATAAATAAAATAAAAATGAAATAAAATAAAATATAAAAAAATAAAAATTAAAAAAATTAAATTAAATTAAATTAGTAAATTAATAAGATAATAAAATAAGTAAAATGAAATAAAAACAGAACTCATACCCTCTTTCAATAGGTAGAGTTAAGTGTATAGTTATACAGTGTATTTCGAACTCGTCATGAGAGGGGTGGGGAAAAACCATGGTAAAACCCACCCAACTCTCATGACTAAATGTAATGTTTAAATTTAAATAATTAAAAAAAAAAAAAAAAAAAAAAAAAAGTAGACTCGGAAAATTTTAACTCCCGAAATATTGTCCCCGCCCCATAGTTGGATTAGGTTATGTTTTGTGCTCCTATCGAGTTAGATTAGATTGCTGGACGGCCGGCATCGGACATTTTTTCCGTATTGTGAAAATTTCGCCTTAGAGCTATGTGTAGTAGAAGAGGACAAAGAAAAATTTACGCTCTTTGAGACTCCATAATTTTGAATTCAATTTTCAATATCAAAACCAATTCGACCCATGGAACAGATTCTCTGTGTTCATCGTTGAATTTCGTTAAGGAAGCGTCCGTTTTTTTAAGTAATATAAAGAAGGAACCAACTGAAATTGATTCAGCTTTGACGTCACGAAAAGAAAACGGAACCTCGAAACTTGACCGTGATCCGAGTATGAGCTTATGTATTTGGATTGGAGACGAAGCACGTAAACAAAGTATAAAAATAAGTCGGTGAAATGAAATTGTTCTTCGAGATCGAAATTCGTAGATAAATAAAGAATAGCTAGGCTTAGCAGACATTTGACTTGTTCGTGGTTCGAAAATACCCTGTCGAGTTTTTACGCTAACGTTGTCGAGATCGTCAGAATGAAAAATTGTGAACGAAGCCAGACGTTGGAAAAAAAAAAATAAAAGGAAAATCGAGGCAAAACACGAAAAATGTCGCGTTCAAATAGTGCGATGATTTTCTTAGTTTGAACAGCATGTGTATAGTCAATCCTCGGTGAGTAAATAAGAAGTAGAATAAATAGAATAGAGGCGGAGAAAAGCGAAGGAAACACAATGAAAAATGTATCGCGTACTGTTCGAAATTCAGACGTAGTCAAAAGAGAAAGGAACTCTAGCTTTACGACAAAGAATCTCATTTTACTGATGAAAAAAATGTTTCTCGATATAGGGTGGGGGAAGGGGGGGTAGGGGTGAATATTCAAGATACAATGAGAATTTTCTCTGTTTTCGTTTTTCTATCAATTGAACTGAAACTGTGCTGATAATCTTTAACCTCGATGAAGTCACCGAACCTAGAAGTCTGTTGTATAGCTATTCGTCGCTTAGTGTTTGCAATGTATAGAAAGGTGTACTACGAAATTGAAGTAGAAATTCGAAGAACGTGAACTCATATTGGTCTTAGTGGTTAGCGGCGGTGCTTTTATCCCGGAAACTACCTCAGCTATAGCGATAGAGCGACAAGAATTCATGAACTCGACGCGAAGTATTAATACGCGGATTAGCTATTCCGATCGGAATTTTAAGGCCAATAAAAATTTTTCTGTCCAGGATGGCGTGTCCTGTACTCGGAAACGAAGCACAAGGAGCATCTCAGACGCTCGTACCTTGAGAAGTGCCCTTTAATTCCTTCGTAGGTGCGGTATTTTGTCAGTATATAGCATCAGAAACTTACCGACCATCAGCTTAAAACTCTCTTCCGGTCGCGTCTCTCGAAATACGTTGAAAATAAAAATTTTTTCCCATATACTGTATATCACGTAATATACTCGTGCACTACTGGTACATCGAAATAGACTGCTCGTAAACACGAATTTCTTTCGAATTGAAGTACGACTCGCGCTCGTAAATACACATCATTATTTTCGTGTTATCCACACGCCAACATAACAATACCACGACCCTCTTCTCGTGGGTTCGTTGAATTTTATGACGCTGTTCGCTGGAGGAATCTACAAAAATTCAATTGGGTAATCGCAGCCTTGTCTATATAGAAGAAGCACTTGTCGGAAATGTCTTTCTATTCCGCGTCAAATATTAAAAGAAATCCGAGAAAAATGTCGAACGAAAGAAAGAAAGCTCGCCGTTAGCTGTCACTGATGTTTTTCCAGCGATATTAATTGAAGAACTCGTGGACCTACCCAATATCAGTGGCGTAGCCAGAAAATGTTCAAGGGGGGGGGGGGTTTAAGGAAGGGAAAATTCGAATTTTTCTGGGGGGGGAGGTGGAAGGATGATGAGAAAATAATTTAGTAGGAACGTAGACAATATGAATTTACAAGTTTATTTTGTCTGAATAAAAATTCATTAAAATTAAAAACTTACAATTTAAAATTTATTCTTCGAGTTTTCAAACAAAAATCTTCCAAAATTTCCTTAACACTAATCTCTATATCTTTATTCGAATATAAATGGGCTAGACCATTAAGTCTAGCTTCGGAGGCACAACTTTAATTGTTATTAACAAATAAGGAAATATCATTCGGATTCACATCGGTACCCTCAGCCTCAGGCTCAGAAGCGTTGACAGACGCGAGATCATCGCACTCATCCACCATCAATCTCTCTGAAGTCGAAGTATCACAATGAAGAGGTTCATCAATTTCAGGTTGAAAAACAGACGGATCCAATTTTAATCTTTTTACAACAAATTTATCTATGATGCAACGCCTTGCTACACTTGGCTGTTCCTAACTAATTCACGAGCAACTAAAGAAGGAAAAAAAAAAAAAGAAAAAGAAGAAGAGGGTCACGATATGAAATCAAACCAAGCAAGAAAAAACGAGAAATGATTTGTCTTGGTTACTCATTGTTTTGTTATCTTTTGAGCTATCATTATATTTTCTACTCGCGTGCGCTTTCAAAAACAATGAATATCGCACGCTTTACTTTCTCCCCTGCTTTTTCGGCATAAATTCAATATTTCAATTAACCATCAAGGGTGGGGTTCCGACCCCCTTAACCCCCCCCCCCCTTCGCTACGCCACTGCCCAATATATTACCAAACTCGTATTCCGCATTTCTTATTCAACTTTTTAAGATTGTTCTAATGAAATGGAAATATCATGTTTCTTCTTGGTTCTCCCCATTTTTCTTACGCGCCCTTTCTAACCCCCTAGCTTCATGCGAATTCTAAGAGATCAACTTCTAAATATGGAATCGAATTATTCTTTTGATCCGGAAGGGATGGAATTTCGGATTCTATGGTGCTTCTAGATGGAATGCTACTCGCGATGGAGTTTCTTGTAGACAACCTCTTCAGCGGTGTTGTCGCTTCTAGAAAAGCCGTTGTGAAACTTGAACGATCTATGTTTTCCATTTTACTACGGAGAAATCTGTTGACCTCGCCACTTAGCTCAGGACTATAAAAATTATATGGAAACAATTTTTTTTTTTTTTTTTTTTGTATTCTTATTATTTGTGAGGCGATCTGAGGAACCAAACCTAAACTCGTTTTTTCAGTCACAAACTTTCAGTACCTAACTTTTTTACAATTTTCCCCGAATTCGCCTTTCAAAAGTTGTAACATCGAGAGATCATGTCTCAGAAAATTTTCAACCCATGTGGAAATTTTTTTGTAGATTCAAAAAACTATCCTTCATTTAAAAATACAAAAAAACAAAAATTGAAGTGAGTTCAGGTATGGTATTTCAGATCGCCTCACATTTATTATTTATATTTTATTAATTTTTATTTGATAATATCTTCATCAATCATCATTTTTTGAAAGTAAATTAAGATAAATAGTTATAAAATAAATAATAAATAATTTATTTACAATTAAAATATTAAGTTCTTTACATGGCTTAGGACCAATAAAAGAAATTAAGATGATTAATATAATTGAAGTATAAATGAAAATTTTTCTGATAAAAATATAATATCATTTTATTATTAAAAATTTTAGATTTATTAAAATATTATTATGGTGAAAAAAATGGAATAATAATTGATTTTATTGTTATAGACGAATCTAATAATTTTATATTAATTGAACGTGAAATTGAATGAAAAAAATCGTTCTGATTCGAGCGTTTTGAATATTATTATTTGAATAAAATTATCCGGATTATTTATGTTCAATAGTAAAATTATATTAATTATGAAAAAAAAGTATAAAAATATCATTTTTGGAAGTAAATTAAGATAAATGATTATAAAATAAATAATTAATAATTTATTTACAATTAAAATATAAGGTTCTTCACGTGGCTTAGGACCAACAAAAGAAATTAAGATAATTAATATAATTGAAGTATAAATGAAAATTTTTCTGATAAAAATATAATATTATTTTATTATTAAAAATTTTAGATTTATTAAAATATTATGGTAAAAAAAATAGAATAATAATTGATTTTATTGTTATAGACGAACCTAATAATTTTATATTAATTGAACGTAAAATTGAATGAAAAAAATCGTTCTGATTCGGGAGTTTTGAATATTATTATTTGAATAAAATTACCTGGATTATTTATGTTCAATAGTAAAATTATATTAATTATAAAAAAAAAGTATAAAAGGATTTAAATTAATTGGTCGGCATTGTTATTTAAATTTAAAGGATTTGATGATTTGTTAATATGTAAAATAATTCAATGAATAAGTGAGAGAATTAAAATTATAATTGCTGTAGGTAATAAAATGAATTGAAAAAAATCGATAATTGAAATATTATTAATAAATCGATATCCTGAAATTAAAAATATAAGATTATTTTCAATTAATGGAGCGATAAAATGAGTTATAACCAGACCTCGGATTTTTCGGCACTAAAACTGAAAAGTTTCGGCGCTTAATGTTGTATTATTCGGCATTTGAAAAAAAAATTGGAAAAAATATGCGTTTTCAGTGCTTTTACAAATTTACGATCAGAATTATTTACCTAATTTTGACCAAAATAAACAATTTTTGGGGATTAAATTCATCAATAAAAAATCCTAGCAATTTTTCAGTCAACATTTTTGATTTTTCAACTTTGAACTAAAAGAATATTTTCAAAAAAAAACTGTCCAATTTTCAACGAATTGAAGCAAAATTAAGTAAATTATTTCCGAAATTTTATAATTTTGGACGATATCTAACAATTGGTCATTTTCGGCCCTATTCGGCTTTGAACCCCATTTTCGGCACTTTTCGGCAAGATAAAATTTGTTTTACAGGCCCCACTACCGCTAAAATGAACTTCCATCTGATTTTCAAGCTTCTCGCCCTTAGCAAAATGATTCGAAAAATGCCGAGGAATCCGGGCTGTGGTTATAACTATTCTTGTTCAATATGATGTTTGTTTTAATACAAGTGAATAACATAGAAAAGAAATTATTATAAATACGTAAAATTAATGTAACTAAACAGAAGTACGGATATCTAATTTTTATGAAATTTTTATAAATTATTCTTCGTAATATATGAATAAAAATTAAAATAAAAACTATAGATATTAAATTTCTATGTAACAATTATCAAAATATTCAACAATAATTTATTTCATATTACAGTAAATGTAAATCTGTAGATGAACAGGTCGATTACAATAATTTTCCAGATTTTCTGGATTTTTCCTCGAACCTCTCAACCTGTTCGATAGGGATTTTTTTTTTTGAAAAAACCCCCGCCGTCCAAACTCGGAATTTGAAAAATCTTCAAGTCCTCCTATCGTGTATAGCTCGAGAGACGGGACTGTGACGTCACACTTTGATGACGTCATAGATTAGTTTTTTCCAAGTCCCCCTCCTACTCTCCTATCATAAGTGGGGCCTGTGACGTTTGATGACGTTATAGGTCAGCCTTGTGACGTTACAACCTACGAATTTCAGATTTCGCGCCCAATTGTCCCCACTCCCGATTAACCCCACGCCCAAAACGTCCGCGCCCAAACGGCAGCGCCCAAAAATCCGTGAACCAATTTTTCAACAATTTTTTTTAGATTTTTTCAAGATTTTCCAAGTTTTTTTCCGGACTTTTTGAAAATTTTTTCATATTTCTTCCAAATATTCTGAATTTGATACATTAAAATTTGTTTTTACTCGTATACAGCACGCACTCGTGTGTAACACGCACCTCAGATTTTCAGTCTTTAAAAATGAAGAAAAGGGGCGTTTAAATTCGGGAAAATACGGTAGTTCCAAAGTCCGGGCCTGTGAATTCACAATTTTATGACGTCCTTGATCTGGTGCGTCAACATTTTTCAGATCCTACGTCCCCTTTGAAAACAGGTTCCCTGCCACCCCTCGTTCAACTCTGTTGAAAAACCCGTGATTTTTTTCATACTTTTGTACGTATCTCGAACCAGTTGTTGAAATTAAGGGTACAAGGGAAAAAGGGTGAATGTCGAAACAAAACGATCTAGCGAAACAGTTTTCTGTCAGTTGTATAAGATATCCAATTGTCCAGATCGTTTCTTTTGGAAATTCACCCTTTTTCCCCTGTATCCTTTAAGTATCCCAGGGTAGGTGCGAGTCTCAAAATTTTTGCCTATCGTACTCCAAAATTTCTACCTTCCTCGCGAATCACAAAATTACCTAATTTCACTCCGAACTCCCTTCAAGTCAAAATTTGGAGAACTCGAATAACAATAGATCTCTTCCATAGCAACCCCCTTCCCGCGAGAATATAATATATTTATGGTCTGATTAATTTATTCGTCAAAGTTTGGTCGTCACACGGAACCATCTTTTACCACGCTAAAGCGAGTTTATGATTCGGGTGTTAAAAAGAAGAAAAAAATGCCTTTTCTATTCGGAGTTTGGCCCGCCACCAGTAATCAACAATAGCGGGGAATAACTGCGTTGAAATAAAAAACAATAAGCGGAACGTCGACAACCTTTTAATTAAAATGCACCCTCGAAATCTTGAACGAATTTTCTTTACCATTTTCAAAATACAGTGTGCACTACTCTGTAACCGTAATAACGGACTGTTGCTTCTTCATGACGCGTTCTCTACCAGTTATTGTACAGCGTTTAATTCGCACCAAGTCCTAAAGCTCTCGACGTATATATAGAGTTTTTAATTATTTTAATTATTTCATTTCGACGGAAAACGTATCAGTAGCGAGTTGTTGACTCGATGTTATTTTCTTTGCGGCGGGAAATTCCACGCTGAAATACAATTCGCAGGTTTGTCGTATTTTCTTCGGTATAATGCACGTTCTCTCATTCACTTTCTCCCGCTCTCTGCCTCTTTTTCAAACAGATTCTAAATTTCGTCGTCGCTCATTCCAGCTTTTCACTCCGGGAGTCACGTCCGCGTCACTATACTAACCTGGAGTATAGAATATGAGCGAAGGGACTTCTACCTTATCATTATGAACTCATAATGCAAATTCAAATTTACATCCGTAATGAACCGCAAGGGTATATGTATAGCCAACCTCGCGAGTTAACTTACGTAATTACGGGTGTAATAATGAAAACAGCGAAATTGGGTTTTTTTTTTTTTTTTTGTTTTTCGTTCATTTTAGTGTGTTTCGTCTCTCGGATAACGCAAAGACTATCATCGTTCGAACAAAATTGCGGAAAAGGGTTTCTACTTTTGCTTTCTTAGCCAACCGGCACGAATTTTCGACTCGGAATTTAATTTTGGTAGTCTATTCGCGCGGCAGATGCGAACGAGTGAATTACCCGAACGCTATTTGGTTTCATATTGAAAAAGAATTTTACGACGTTCGAAAAATCCGACGTACTTCGCGGTACGAATACGGGATTATTGGATGGAACAGGTATGAGTTTCCATATTCTTACCTTTCGTGGTTTGGCAGCGTGGTAGTGGCCGCGGTTCGTGTATATATGAGAAGGTATCGCTAGAGAATACATTTAATCAGTCTGGAGTTTATAAATTTTCTCGTACATAGTCCGTGAACGCGAAAACAATTCATACAACCCCTGCTTTGAGAGTGAGTTCAATTATTTTGTTCCGTCTCGAATCGAATGAAATATACGCGTATATAAAGCAAACCTTTAAAATTGTACTTTTTTCTACCTCCGTATTTTTCCTTCTCAACATCATCGAAAACGTCATCGCGTCTTCTAATTTCGAGCATCCCTTTTCCTTTCTTCATTGCGACGACAATCGCACCACTTCCCAGTTTTCAATCTAGCGAGAGTACACCACTTACTATTTTCACGTCGTTATTTTGATTTCACTTTCAATTTAGAATCAATCGCTCGAGATACGATTGTATAAACTAGCCCACCGTAACTGGCTTTATATATATACGGTACAAATTTCGATACCGTATTCCGTTTTTCTTGCTCAGTCTACGAGAAGACTCTCTACACACCTTCCTCCTAGCCTTTTTATACGTTTAAGACACGACACCACCGCCGGAAAGAAACGTTCAATCAATTTTTTCTCGTTAGACCCGAGAATATTCTCCACGTCGCATCCACGCCAAAAAGGCATAACGAAACTCTCGCTGAGTAAATTTTGGAAATTGCAACGTTCCTAAACGATATTACGCGTAGGCAGGATACCTATAGGTAGAGCTCTTCACATTACCTACTTCGCTTCGTAAACAAATTCACACGTTTAAAGCTCGAAGAGAAAGGAGGAAAAGAAAACGGCGCGGCGGTAAACTGAAAATGTAAACAGACTTCGAGCATTTGGAGAATCTAAATTTTATAAAAACTGATACCGCATCGCTCACCTTCATTTTCTATAGTTCGTATCTAGCGAGAATATGATTCTACGTTCGCCTGTACGATATGAATAAAATGTTGACGATAAATGGGAGCCAATAATGCCAGCAATGAGAATTGACTTTTTCTTATTGTTCAATGTGGAAAGAAGTCATCAGAATATCATTAACAGCAGAGAAATTGGAGACGGGTCCCTTGAGAACGTTCATCAGGAAGTATGAGGAGTTCATTTTATAGAAATGTATCTAGAGGGAGGACCTTATCCAAACTCACTGAGAATTTTTTCTTCGTACAGACAGGTTTTACTGGAAAATATTTGATTTTCATCGTCCACCGTTAGTTTGACCTTTTTGTAACCTTCAGACTTGGAAAAACTTGATGATTAATATGCTATACGAGATGACGGAAGGCTCACTCAAATCTTATCACCATCTGGGACGCTCGTATTAGTTTGTGACGCCATCAAACATGCGTCATCGTTGAGTTTCATATTGAGTGAGGTGTAAGTAGAGCACTAGATATTGAAAAGTTTTCAAGTATACAATTCTACTTTATTAGTTACCATTAGAGCTGTATACTTGGTCACTGTCAACATCCGTGACGTAATTTCTTCAAGCCGTCACTACCTGAAATTCGTCTGTGACGTCATCACCATCTGTGACGTCACTAGTTCACGACGTAATCAGTTTGAATTTGACGATGACGTCATCGCCATCCGCGACGTCATCAGCAAGAATTTGTCTGTGATGTCATCACTAACTGAGACGTCACTTATATGTGATGTAATTATCTTGAATTTGTCTGTGACGTCATCACCATCCGTAACTCTTCATCAGCTGGAATTTGTCTGTGGCGTCATCACCATCCGTGACGTCACTAGTCTGTGATGTCATCACCTTGACTTTGTCTGTGACGTCATCAGTATTCGCGACGATGGGCTATACCTACTACATGTTAGGTCTGAGATTTCTGCATCAGATCAAAGATGAGTTCATCAACATAGGAGGGGGGAAGCCTAGTATAATCTAGTTTAGGCTTAGTGTAGGCTAATATTAAAGCAGCCTAGCTTCTAAGGGTGTATTTTATTTGTGAAAATATGCACGTAAAGCATGGTACCAGACGTCATTTCTCATTACTCGAATTTTCAACGGATGTTTCTGGCTATTTGGAGTGTTGACCACAAAGGTCCAACCAGAGGCGCTACCAAAACAGAATTTTAAAATTTCTTCGTCAACTTTTTCAATAAAACGTTGCAATTGATAAAAATTTGTCTATTTTCTGGCGGGAGTGAAATATTTTTGGAGCGAAAATTCAAAATTCAGGATTCTGTTCCGATAGCACGATCCATTAAATCCTTCTGTACAACATTTCCGGAGATCAAAACAACTCGTCGGAAAATGGAGCCCTCAGAAACTCCCTTGCAAAGTCATTCCTTACAAGAACTACCCGCACACACCCGACAAACGTCGCATAGTAACCGCTGGTAAATCGAGCGTTGCAGGGTACTTGTGGAGTGTATATATGCAACCTCAAGCACATCCTTGAAACTGGTATAATCCAGTTATGTGAGAACTGATAAACTCGAACTCGACCTCGCAGATTTCTGGATAGGGTCGAGGGTTGCAGATTCTAAATCCATCAAAGTGAGGGGGGCAACTGGGGCTCGTGGATTTCTAATGATGAGGTGGGGTGCCGTTAAAGACATCAAAGAAGTCAAAAACCACCCTCTCAAAAACTATTCTAGAAATTTATTCTGACTTACTGGTCCGTCCAGTTTAGTCAAAACCTTATTACATGTAGGAATACAACTTACGCACGCCAATAAGATCGTGTCATAGAAACCTAAGATCTTTTTAAACTGTAGCATACACCTCTATTTACATCCTGTATTCTTCTGCAGTACCGTCCCGACTAACCCCACTCCACGACTGCTTGGTTTTGGTGTACGCTCTTTCACGTCGCTTCTTTCAAATCTTAATTCAAGATTACAAGCGAAGATACAGACCGTTTGGACCGACAGGAAAGAACAGACGCGCTCAACGCCATTATGGATTAGCGAGTTGTGGACTGTAAGAGGTGATATCAAGTTATTAAAGTAGTGACCACAGTATCCAATCGAGCTCTCACCTATTGAATTCGCAGAGGCTGTTATGTGCATAATTATACATCGAAGCAATGGGTAGCCAAGAAAGATTAGGGGAATTAATCCCTGGCTTGAGGGTCACAACTTACTGTCGTCACGATGTCCTACCAATCAAGTGGATTAACAAATCATTTCGACTCCCGTTGATCCTTTCCCGCTCCACAATTTTCTGGCTACGCCACTGTATCGAGAAATCTAGACTGAAATACGATAACTCGTCGTGTCGTTGACGTCATTTAATGACAAAATTTCCAAGAATACTCACTATCCTCTGAAAAAAATTACGGATCGCTCCCCAGCCACTCCTACGCTGCAGGGCTATTTATAAAAGGCCTGTCCGTTCAATTATGTAAATTGCTATCTCTTCGAAGGATAATTTTGGCTCAACAGAATAAAGAAAATAATATCATTCTAATAATGCACCGATAGGACCTTACGCGTCACTTTTTTTCTACATTTGAAGCGCGAAAGACGTGGACGCGAGTGGAAAAAATAGTAATCTGAAATGTTCAATTTTATTTAGCCACGCCGCGAGCCTATTTTTTTCGAAGTTTGTTAATGTTACACAAGGTGAAACAGACTGTAATATTGTCAACCGTAATTCTGTAAATTATAAACACGGTATACGTTCTCTATTTTATTTTTCAGCGGAGAGTACTCGGTACTCATTTCATCTCTTTTTACCAGCGCTCGCATTTAATAAAGCTATAAAAGTCGCTACTTACATAATTTTATTAACAACTCAAACTGTAGGCTTTTCTGTTTAACAGTATTTTTTGGAACTTTAATACAGCGTTATAGGCGAAACTGTAATACTCTATAGTATATTAGACTCGGGAAAAACTTACCTTTTCGGTGCTCTTCCTCTCGCGTTCATTCAGAATATTCTTTTTATTTGCTTTCTGAATTACCTTATCTGTTTAATTATGAAGAAAAAAAAAAAAAACAAAGCATCTCTCCATTCGAATACAGTATTATAAAATATTCGCAAAAGTTGGAAAAAAAGGCCGGTATCATTTCTGTACGTACGGGAATTGATATATTTATTGCGGAGGGCCGCCGGCCGAAAGAGAGTTGAAAAAAAATATACTCGCTTCATTGTTTTTACATTTTTGTAGCCCTTCGTAGTTTTTTAATCCTGATGGATACTAAATGACGAGATTCAAAAAAAATAAAAAGTTTTTGTCAACCGAATCCTCCAACTAGAAAACATTTTTCAGATTACCGAAAATCCGCTTTTTTCGTTTACTTTCAATAAAAACTACTAAATCGGCTTAAGAATCGGAACAACACTTAAAAACCTCCGGACAGAATGGCTCCCTCCTTAAAGAGTAAAGGAAAGCGAAATAAATAGCGCCGAAAGAAGAAACTCTAAAACGAAAAATCACTCATATACAACTGTAGACGGTTTCTTCCGTGTCCTCGTGTAAGCTTAATAACGACATTAATTTGTCATTCTCGACGCAACTTCCAACTCTACTCGTCCCATATCGTTATGTATCTTTGACCAGAAAAAATATTACAGCCCAAGTCGTTACGCCGCACGTTTTCCAGACATTTACTCGCTTATTTTCTTTTCTCTATTTTTTTTTTCACGCTGGCTCTCGCGCTACTTTTTCGTACCACCATCTATTAAAAAGTTTGAGAAACGTTTATATCCCTCCGACTATAATATAGAAGTGATTTTCGGCGAGAATAAAGTCCTCGATTTTCGACCCCTCCGAAATACTAAACACCTAAATCCAATATCTTTGGCGATAAACACCTTTCGACAAGGGCACCACTATCGACCGTTCGCCGAGTCATAACTTCTTTACCTATTTCGATGGAAATCATATTTTCGCAGCCAATAATACACTATCTCGAATCGGACGGCGTACGCCGGCTTAGCCCGAAGTGCCGTTTTATTTAAATTCTCGTGTATCGAAATACGCTGCTGGCTAGAAAATTTTATTCGACGCTATAACAAACTTTTTTACAATTCTATACGAGTAGGTTGGGCGATTTTGGCACGAGTACCGTAGCGTGATTAGATTTTTTCGAAGAAGAAACAATGCAAGAAAAAAATAAACCAGAAAATTGACCGAAAAACGGATGAAGTACTCGCGCCTTGTTCAGTTCGGTATCGTAAATGAGATAAGTAATGCTTCTGAAGCAGTTACCGAGGAAAATAAACGAGGAACGCTGGGAACCTGTTTTATGAGTCAAATTGGTTTTGGTACGGAGAATTCAAGCAAGTCTACTCCTAGTACAAAGGTAGTATGAAAGAGGCTCAAACCTACTATAAACCTGGTATAAAGTAGGACGTTATCAGTGACCTGGACCTATTTTAGGGACTTCGTAATATATAGGTCGAGAGTCGAAATTTTTCCAATTCTGCCCTCCTATCATATATGGCTCGAGGTTCGAAATTTTTCAAAGTTTTTTGTCGGACGGCGCACGGCGAATTTCTCAACAAAAAAAAACATAGAACAGATTCCCTGTTAAAATGCCCCAACATTGATCTAAAATACATGCAAGGCACCTTGAACTACTGTGACGGGAAACGCAGAAGATACTGAACAGTAAAGCCTGTGGGAGTGGACGGGGCATACCATACTCGTATATAGTGAAGAACTAGCCTGGCTCACCTTTAGTAATGCTCAGTCTAGATCCTATCGTCATCCGGGTAGTACCTATGTAGGTTCAAGTCCATATACAGCTAGACTTTGTACACCCGTACAAATGTGCGGACGCAAATTCAGGAATTGGGGGTGGGGCTTAGCAGGGAGATGACGCATGTAAAAAATATAAATATTGCAACGCAAAAAATGAAGATTATGTTTCATGTTTGTCTCACCTCTCTAGCCTTAGGAGAGAGAGGAGTAAAGATATGGAGCTCATTACTATCCATTTTTACTTTTGTTTCACGGGGTGTGATAGTTATTATTGATAAAGAAGCCTAGTATGAGTTCAGTCTTCTTAGACTGAGTGGCTCTCGGAGCTCGCTCGCTCCCATTCTTCGCTTAGCATCAGTCTAGTACTACTGTATACTCGATTAAATTTCTCCCGTGAACCTAGTATGAGTCTTATTAGGCTTAGTGGCTCCCATTCTTAGCTCAGTATACAAGGAGAGGTCAGAGCCGTACGGACAGAAGTGTTGTAACGTGGAATGGAACACTAATTCAAGCTGGTCAGGTCACAAACTAATGAAGTCACGAATGTTGATGACGTCTCAAGCTTGATGACCTTATAAGCAGATTCGACGTATGTTAATGACGCTACGTACGAGGAGGTTTAAATTGGTTAAGGTCTTTACTGTGCCTTTATCCGCTATCAAAAATTCGTAAGTTTGAGACTGGGCTGCCTATTTGTATAGTCTTTACCAGCACGCATACTAGACTAAGAATGGGGACGAACTAGCGGAAGCAGCCTAGTATACAGTCGACAAAATCGATTTTTTGATAAAACGCCCAAAGACGTAATAATACATGATTCAATGGTTTTCCATGAAGCGGAGAAATTTACTCGCCTCTTTTCAACTTTAAACTAGGCGTAGCATATGCCTGTATGATACGGTATATACTAATACTAGGCTGTACTCGGCTTAAACGGGACATAGAATACTAAGGACTGACTTGGAATCCTTTCCTAATCCAGGAATTTACGAGTCCGAGAGAAAAAGAGGGAAAGAAGAAATACCAAATTACTAATTTAATGATGTCACAGGCAGGTGCAAATTAATGGCGATACGGATGTTCATGACGTCAAAAAAAGGTTTAAGCTGGTTGCGATGTCTTCAATGTACCTTAATCCGCTATTGAAAATTATTTAGTCTTAGCTGGCAAAGGCTTCGAGCAAATATGAAAAGACCTTAAGAATTATTTTTATTCATTTGGCTACGCCAGCGCCAGAGTGTTCCTGTTTCTTCACTCTGGGTCTATATTTTGGAATTCCTCTATCGTATCTCAATCCAGTCTTTAATTTCAAGTTGTTGACATGAAAATGTCTTTCAGGAATGTGTAAATGAAGGATTTGTGTGCCAAAATTTTTATAATTACGCCACTGTAACGAATACTAAGAGAATATCCTGAAATTATTTTTTATTAAAAAACGATGGAAAGGATTTGTATATTATAAAAAAATTTTAAGAAAGTTGACTGGAAGGTGTTGAATTATTGATAGAAAGAAATTTTGAAATTGTAGAATTATACATGTTAGGAATACGAAAAGAAAAGAACAAGGTTTACACTTATTAATACAACGGCAAGAAAGAGAAATCAATTGTAGACAAACCAGAAAATGTTCTCATTCGACCAGATGAAAAGTATCGAACTTTTATCAAATTTATTAGACTCAATGGACTCTTAGGCAACAGTTTGTTAACCGATGTATTTTGTGAGTATTTGAGAACATTTTTAATCGTCTCTAAGAAATATCGAAATAGAGGGGAAGACGAAGTACTATTTTTCTTCTCGCAACGCAGATTACATTTACTGTCCTGTTTGGCTACTCTATATCGCTCAAAGATTAAAGGTATTTGAAAAGGAAGAGAAAAAAAAAAAAAACATCGCGAAGAATCAAAACAAATTAGAAAAATATTTTCAGTTCATCTCGCAGTATGAGGTTGCAAAAAGAAGGGTGGTCGCTAGTTAGAGGGTAGGATAGGAATTTAGGTGCGTCTCACGTACGTAAGTTTCTTCTCAGCCATCGCGCGTTCTTCATCTCATCTTACGCCAAAACTAACTTCGAGAACGTACCCTGTGTATTACGCGCGTACAAAGTACACGTGCATTCTGAGTGTGGAAATAAGGCACGTATACAGGGTGCAGAAATGCGAAGGCTCAAACGTGAACCATACGCTGCTGCTATCGTTCTTGTTTAAATATTTACCCGTCTCGACTTGAAATCATACAATGAATTACAAATACACCTTTTCTGGGAACAACGCTGTACCTAATTAACCGAAGCTAATTCGGTAAGGTCTGCTGCAGACATCCTTTTAAGATTTAGCGAAAAGTCATTTTATGTCGATTTTCGTAAATCTACTGAACTCGCGGTTCTTGTTTTTAGTTCGAACTAATTTGCGGTTTCGAAGTTTCATATTGACTCGCCAGCGCCAACCTTCTGGTTGTGCCCTTAGTAGGCGTAACCGTATCCGTTTTCGTTTAATCAGAACCGCAATAGGGTCGTGTATCACCGTGAACTTAATTTGACCACTTATGATTTATCGTAATAAAGTGATAAGGAAGTATCGCATTCTAATAGATTTTCCTTATGTCTTTCAAGGCTTCAGCAGCAACCAGAAAAGGACTCATGCACTAGACCACGTAAAAGGTGAGCAAGTTGTGACCCATTTTGTTGATACCACTGCTTCCTTTTCCATCAGATTACGGGCGGTGACCTCGGTGGTGGTGGAGGGAAGATACAAAAAGCTAAAACGGATCTTACCAAGATGACCTGAAAGCTGTGTTGAAACGGAACAATGTACCCAGCAATGGAAGGACGCTTGAGATGAACCCGGTTGCACCAAACCTCAACGGGCTTGTAAAACTCCACAAAGCGAACCGTCCGATGAGACCCCTGGTCAACAGCATTCAATCACCATGCTACAAGTTAGCAAAGACCGTAGTCACATTCCTGAAAGAAAACTACCAGTTTGCACCCAGACGAAGTATCAGAAACAACGGAGAGCTGATTGAGCAACTGGACAAGTTGGAAATCAGGAGTAACGACAAGCTGATATCCTTTGATGTGACTAATATGTTTGGTACCATACCGAAGGAGGAACTTCTCACCCTGCTCAAAAGCAACAGATACCATGGGAACCCCGATGGGTCGAAGTACGCCAACATAGTAGAGGAGATCTTGAGACAGAATTACTGCCGCTTCAATAACAGGTTCTACATCGATGGGATCACCGCTGTCACCAATACTGGCGGAGATATTCATGAATGATATGGAAAACAAGATATTGAAGGGCAGCAAGTTCGGAAACTCGATCAAACACTGGGCCAGATATGTAGATGATATCCTAATTGTGTGGTCAGGCACTGATAGACAGGTGGATCTATTCCTTTCAGAAATGAACGCGATGAATGAGAGCATCAAATTCACAGTAGAAAAAGGCAATGAGACCATCGACTATTTGGACCTTACACTTACAATGGAGAACAATAGGATAGAATACAAAATCTACAGGAAGCCGACGCATACTGACACCATCATTCCAAATGACTCCTACCACCACCCCAGGCACAAGTTAGCGGCAATCCAGAACTACTGCTATCGGGCAATTTCTATCCTCAAGAACAACAAAGAGAAGAGGAAAGAGATCGAGATAGTAAAGCAGATCGCAGAAGCCAATGGCTACCGCAGAAGTGTGGAGGATGGAGTCTTTGGGAAAATGGAAACAAAGAAAGGAACCCATGATAGCATAGTGAGAAAGTACTCCGGATCGATACCATATATAGGAAAGTACACAAACAAGGTGATAAAGGCGTTCAATGGCTACGATGTGGATGTGGGTATCCAGAATAACCAACCCATGGTGAAGAGAATCAGCAATGACCAGACGGAACAAAAGGACAAGCAAAGCTTAAGCGGGGTGTACAATCTCAGTTGTGAACAGTGCGAGGGGATCTATATCGGTGAGACTGGGAGAAAGTTTGAGATCAGGAGAAAGGAGCACAAAACGTCGAGGGAAAAAGAAGATGGCATGTCACTGTTTGGAAAACACTGTGACGAGGAAAACCACGATGGAGAGGGAATATTCGAAGTCATACACGTAGAGAATCGCACAAAGAGAAGAAAACTCTGGGAACAAATGGAGATTGCAAAAGCCAAGAGGAAGAAAGCCTGCCTCTTGAACAATGTAATCACATTTGACAGCGAAAAATTATTCGGCCTGGTGATTGGACGAGAGAAGAAGAACGGAACCAACCAATGAGACGGCAGGAATCCAGGTAGCCAATAGAAACGCAGCATTTCGAACGATAGATTGAACCAATCACAAAGCAGTATGTTTTAGCCAATAAGAACACAATGTCATATTATTGTAAGAATAAGTTTTTAAGAAGTGAACCAATCACAACACAGCATTGTTATAGCCAATAAGATCACAGTATTATACTATAAAAACTCATGGTTAAGGCCTTCTTCTCCAGTTGCGACACAACTGATGATGGGATAACACCCGAAAGTACTCTTGAATAAGCAACTAATAAAGTAGATTTGTTCAATTGAAAAACCCTTTTTCAATATTAGTGCTCTACTTACACCTCACTCATTATGAGTTCCGATAAAAACGGATCTTGTTTCTACTTACAATAACAATGGTTGGAAGGAATTAATTTCAGCGCCCTTAATACATGTGATCAACCTATATGTAGTTAAGTGAAACGTGTTCCGTCCGCTTGGAAAATCTTAGAAGTAACACCGATACCCAAAATGAAATTAGTAGGCCAATAACTCCAATTCCAATACGTGCAAAAATTTTCGAATCTCCGATCAATCTACTGATTTTTTTACAAGTAACCCACGTGATATTTGGAAATTAACGTGGTTTCTACGCAACTCGCAATGTACATACAAATACCTTACTCTTTACACACAAGCAGACTTCATTTATCTTGACAAAGTTGGTCATGCCCATTTCATTGACAAGATACGAAACGTTTTTCCCATTTCTACCGTCGGACTTCAGTTATACAACCCTCCAAATCCACAATATCAATGACTGGTTATTATCTCTGCATGTGGTCATAGACATTCTCTTACATCAACCTCTAGTTCATACGCATTCAAGTACTTTTACACTCTCTCGGTGGCACAAGAAAACGAATAAGCATCTTATGGGTTCCTTCTCGGCTCCTTACTTGCCAAATGGAAAGAGCAACTCGCCCAAACAGGAAAGGGTGAGTGGACCCGCGTGCTAATATGTGATCTTGACCAGTGGATGGACCGAGACCATGGCCAGTTGAACTTTCATCTCACACAAATGATGAGTGGCCATGGGTGCTTCAACAAGTACCTACACAAAATGGGGAAAGTTGAGCAACCGTCGTGTTCACACTGTCAGGAGCGGAATGATGACCCACAACACACCATCTTCAAGTGTGAGGCGTGGAGACGTGAGCGGGGTGAGCTAAAACGGTCTCTTGTTGAGATCGGGGAAGATGAAGAACTCACCCCAGGTAATCTGGTTCCATGCATGTTCAGAACAACGCAGGCATGGAACTATGTATCTATATTTGCCGCTAAGGTAATGAAGAAGAAAATGAACGCGGAATGGGAGCGGCAGATGTAGAGCCACGTTATGGCCTCTCACATCTACGTGTACCATCCCCCATGCTGCTGCTGCTGCCACATCACCTCTCGCCAGCACCAGTACCGCCACATACAGGGCACTCAGGAGAGAGCGCCCCACAGAAGAAAAAAAAATAAAAAACAAAAAGGGCAAGCTCAAAACAACCCAAGAAGAAGAAGAGGAGGAGGAAGAAACCCCCACCTGAGAAGCCAGAGTCGCGAAACATTGCTGGTGAGCTTCTAGTGAGTTCCCAGTGGTGACTGAAAGCTCTGGTGGAGGAGTTGATACGCGCGCGTCCATGGTACAGGACTATCTGAATTCCAGGTTGAGTGCTGAGCGCTCCGTTGGTCAGTAGGGTAGACCCCTGTAGTGGCCTCATTGACGGACATTGCACAGCGCACGGAACCCCAGGAGAAATGGAGCCAGGCTACTCTCAATTCGAGCCCTCTGGACTACCGACGCAATGCCCTAAGGGGTGGATACCGGTGCCGGAGGTGCGGTTTTTCGGGGACCACTTTGGGCGTGCGTGCACGCTCATACGCCCCCGTCTCTCTTTCAAAGGCGATGGGTTCCTTCTCATAAATCAGTCGAACCCGCGGCCCCCGCCAGCCATTCAAATACATCTCTCACCAACACAATACGACTCAACTAACAATATCCGTCATCTTACTAACCGAAATAAGAATAAACTCTTGCAAAATCAAAAACTTTCGGCCATAAATTAGCACAACTCAAATCCCGTCCAAACATGTGACCATCGGCAAACCGTATATCTCGACATCGAGGAATCACAAATACCCGACCATACAAATTGTACATACTTACATTATCCCCAGCCACCTACTCATGTTTTACAGTTATCCATTCTTACTGTCCACACTGCAGCATACGGACCTGCTGCAACCTCACAGCTCTCCTTCACACTTACCATACCCCGTCAAACTTTGGAGCTTTACATAACTTCTCATCACAACCATACAAGGTTTTTCAGTGCATATCCAATGCAGAACTCCTCTAACGTTTCCAACATCCCTTTCTCCTGATGTTGAACTGAATACTTCATTACAGAGTAGCTAAAGGCTCCTCATCTTTCGATGTCGCGATTTCTGGTTATTGAATCCAGAATGAAAAACTGACTCCGACCTGTTGAGAAAGCCTGATGAAGTTGATATGTGTACGTCCATATGCATGGCACCAAGTAGAAGTTGAAAGATTTCAAAACTTGACAGACATATTCCAGACGCCAAAACTGAATGATTTGGCTTTATGTAGAGCTTTTGAGATGTTTGTCTCTGCGGGTCATTTCTTTCCTGGTATATTGATGTCTGAATTAGAAACCAGAATCTCATGCTTCGAAATCACACAACATAGTTTAAATTCTCGAGAATTTTTAAAATTTTGCTATCTCGTCCCTCGAAATTAATTTTTTGGCGTATAGACCTTTCACAAAGGTGTAGGTAAGAGATTTTGTTGTCGCCTTTTTCATGAAAACGAGGCGTCGCGTCATCGTGGGCGGTATGAGATTTCTTCGTTGTATTTTTTCTCTTTCAAGCTCGCGTGGGCATTGTTTTAAGATCTCTTAAAAGTATCAGACTTTATTTCTTTCTGAAGGACTGCTGCTCGCGTCTTGTGGAAGTTTCATTTCTTAACTCGGTTTAAGTAGAGACCTATGTTTTATCTGTAAACAGTTTTGAATGCGAATAAATTTGTTCATCTCGTAAATCCCTCGATCCGTACCAAAGAGAGTCCATTTTCGACTTTTTACTTTTCATAATACGAAACTAATAGTCCCCTAATGTCTGCTCGAATAAAGATGGTAAATTTTACCCTAGGGACAGTAATTTTGCTCCAAATTAAAGGCAGCGTAAAATGATGCATTAAACTCTTCTTCTCTCTATTCGAAACATCATCTTTGATTGGGGGACGGTACATAATGATATACAGCGACTATAGGTTAAAAACCACATAAATGTCGGCGCATTGTCGAGGAAATAATATTTGTTATCGCGCGGAAGCGGAAAAAAACACGTACTGCGTTCGTTGACCATTTTTGATGCATCTATAGTTGCCTTTAAATGCATTACCCGAATTAAATTTTCAAGGGACGCTGGATATTAAAAGTGGTCATTCGGAATAAGGGTTCACCCGTAATATGTAGTAGCGGCCGATCAAAAAATTGATGGTGTTTCTCAATAAGGAAGATCACTTTTTATATTACGTTGTGCTGTCTTCCTTTTTTTTTTTTTTTTCGTTTGTAGTCTATGCTCGCGCAAAGGGAGTGATAAAAAAAAACTCTAGCGTGATTAGTTAAAAGTCATTTTAGGTACGAGCTTACCTAATGAAAATACGGGCGTACGAATACGACTCCGCTGCTTTTTTATTGCTGTCAGAAGTATACAATATTTACGGCGACGACGCTAAATGAAAGTGAATATTTTATAAGTGAACCGGCATCGTGGAACGTCCTTTTTTAATTGACTTCTAGACAATTTTCTGAATGAGTACGTGTTGAATATTTTTCACAACGTGTTGGAAATTTTTCACTTTCTTTAAAACGTGTTCCGTCCGATGAAGCGAATGATGATACTCCATCAATATTATTTTAGTATCGTCGTTCTCGAGATATATCCTCTCGCAATTTTGTGGTGTAGGTACTTAATATTGAACTTCGTACTGTGTGACCATAGTTGTACCCGGGTAACTATTTCATAGAGTTCGGAAAGGAATTTTATACTTCCGCTTAAAGGAAATTATTCTGGGTAGTTTTGAAGAATCGACTTAGCTGGTGGATAAGGAATCAGCAGATGCTCGTCTGTGGGGTTCTTCCGCGAAGCTCCGGCTAATGGAACTGACGATTTTCTTTGCATCAAGAAGACGTCAGAAGAGGAAAGAGAGGAAGAACAATAATTGTGAGCTTTATTTTTTGCGTAGCATCTTAGAAGCTTACGCGATCATCTTTCCCTTGAATAATTACGAGGAAAACTTTTCATTCAATGCTATTTTGTCACCTTTACCACACCAGTTCTGTTGAGTCAAACTGCTATTTTCCGTAAACTCATTTTTACCAGCTATTTGATGATCGCTTTTGAATCTCTTCCCTTACAGACAAGTCCTGACAATGCTCGCTACTTACTTCGATGACAATGCACGGCTGAAAGTGAAATTGGAAAACTGATTGACGATATTCTTGATTGAATGTGTCATGCGTCAAGTGATTCAATTTATTGGGGAAGTTTTTGAATGAAATTTCCAAATTGAAGTATGTATTTACCAAGTTGGGGCATTGGCTGGGACGAGAGCTTAAATTTTTTTCGAATATCTTAGGATCAAGTAATTTATTTTTGGTTACATTCTTTAAATGAACTGCATTAATAGATATCAGCTCTCGTCAGACTGTACTGGAGGTTTGGCAGAATGCGATCAGTGAAAAAAGTAAGGCTAACGACTTCACTATCATCAACTTACACCCGCGAGCCCGTAATAACTCTTAAGGTCAAAACGGAGGCGACGACAACCAAGAATAAAATAATTGCAATAGCGTCGGCTAGCATCTGCGCGCCGACCCTATAGTGTAGGCAAATAAGGAAAAAAAAAAACATTTTGCTGGAGCAAATGTTTCTATGCTGAAAATGGTTCGGGATGTATAGTCCTGAAAAACGTACTAAAAATCCCGCGTTTTCCCTCTGGAGCTTCTTTTTTTATGGAGGTTTGAACCTCCCAAAAATTAGTTTTTCTCCTATATCGCGCGAAATTGAAATTTTATTTAAAAATGTTTCAAACAAAAGTTGTTCCTCGTTAAATTTCATACCAAATAACGTATTCAACTTTCAGCCTGTATCCATTAGCGCCTTCACAAAGGCCGTTCAAAAGAGAACCAAAATCAGTTTTTCCATATAGTATCTCACAAAATTGAAATTTTATAAAAAAATGTTTCAAACAAAACTTGTTTTTCGTTAAATTTCCTACCAAACAACGTATTCAATGTTCAGCCTAGGTCAATTAGTGCCCCAGCAGAGCCTGCAAAGGCCGTTCAAAAGAGGACCAAAATCAGTTTTTCCATATATCTGCCAAAATTGAAATTTTATGAAAAAATGTTTTTGTTCCTCGTTGATTTTCTTATCAAATGAGCTATTCAGCTTTCAGAATAGATTAATTAGTCCATAAAAAAAGTGTGTTAGGTACATTTTTCCTGTAGGTTCCTCAACCGAATCTCACTCCATGAGACTAATATATTTCACATAATACACACATAATTTTATAACATAGCTCCAGGAGGGAGGTTTCTCGCTCCTGACTTGAGCTCCTCCATCCGTCCTATGGCCTGCCTACTAGTTTTCTACACTTTCTAATAGTCGCAATGTACGTTAGCCTACCGATTTGCAGTAGTCTTGTATTCGGGATGGAGGTTCTTAATATTATTCGCTCTCGTCATACTCTTTGCCTGTGATTACTGAGGAATCGTCATCAGTACTGAACTCATGGTTAGCTTCCTAGTCCTGACTCAATACATCCTAAAAGTCGTCGTCAATGACGTCTACTACCTGTAATACCCGACCAGCATTGAGACAAGTCTACCCAAGACACTTTGGTGAGGAGGAAAAAAATCAATAGGCTACTAACTTATGGTTGAAGCATGATGCTATGTTATTAGAAAAGTATGGTGTAGACTATAAGAAAAGAATAAGAAAGGTGAATTTGGCTTTTCCGTTGATGAAAAACTAACCAACGTTTTGAACAGTACCTCTTCACCATCGAGGTCCGAATGATTACAATACACGTTTCTTCTTCCGTTTTTTCTTCGATGAAAGTGCCAAATCACCCTCTTTTCTCTTTGGAATATGTATTGTTCACCTGCTTTTTGGCAGCTACAAGCATTTCTACATCCTTTGGCGCACCCACTAGAAATAAGTTGTAGGAGGTGGTCTGACGGGATTGTTATAGGCTCCAATATCCCATCGATTCGCTTCCATCCCCATTCTAATGGATCTTTTTCATGACCAAGCCACAATTGTACTTGGTGGTACACTCTGTACAAACGAAATCGTGCAGCGTCTTCAGTGGAAGGTAGAGAGGCCATCTCCACTTTCCGGAGGACTTTTTTCGCGAAAGCTTGAAACCGACATTTGTTCAATGGCTTGTCTCTTGTACTACCATAGATCAGAGAGTATTGCAGCTGCCGTAGATTCTTTGATACGACGCGACTTTAATTACTTTAATTTCAATACCTAGGTACCATGTGAGTCATGAATATGAGAAAAATATTCATTTAATTTCCATCTTTTCAATACATATTTCTATCTCTGGTGAAAAAATAGTCATTACAATCTGTAATAATGCAAGATTTCCATGAATCAGCGAGAAAACTATCTGAACATGAGAAAAATATGGCACATCCTTCTAATATTATTTTCAACATCGAAAGCCTTTTTTTTGCAGACAAATAGTCATGGCTCTATCCTGAAAGCTGAATAGCTCATTTGATGGGAAATTCAACGAGGAAAAGCTTTTATTTGACACATTTTTTCATAAAATTTCAATTTTGGGAGATATAATATGGAAAAACTGATTTTGGTCCTCTTTTGAACGGCGTTTGCAGGCTTTGCCGGGGCACTAATTGACCTAGGCTGAACATTAAATACGTTATTTGGTAGGAAATTTAACGAGGAACAATTTTTGTTTGAAACATTTTTTAATAAAATTAGAAGTAGACAAGATATAAGCAAAAGACTATATCTTGGGGGGGGGGGGATTAAACCCCTTTAAAAAAGGAACCTCCTGAAGGCTGAATGACTCATTTTATAGCAAATTTAACGAGGAACAAGTTTTCTTCGAAACATTTTTTTATAAAATTTTAATTTTGTAAGGTACTGTATGGAAAAACTGATTTTGGTCCTCTTTTCAACGGCCTTTGTAAAGGCCCTAATTGGTACAGGCTGAAAGTTGAATACGTTATCTGGTATAAAATTTGACAAGGAAATTTTTGTTTGAAACATTTTCTTATAAAATTTCAATTTTGTGAGGTACTGTATGGAAAAACTGATTTTGGTCCTCTTTTGAACGGCCTTTGCAAAGGCACTAATTGGTACAGGCTGAAAGTTGAATACGTTATTTGGTATGAAATTTAACGAGGAACACTTTTTGTTTGAAACATCTTTTAATAAAATTACAATTAGACAAGATATGAGCAAAAGACTATATCTTGGGGGTGTTAAACCCCTATAAAAAAAGAACCTCCTGTAGGCTGAATAACTCATTTTATAGCAAATTTAACGAGGAACAAGTTTTGTTTGAAACATTTTCTTTAAAATTTCAATTTTGTGAGATACTGTATGGAAAAACTGATTTTGGTCCTTTTTTGGACGGCCTTTGCCAAGGCACTAATTGGTACAGGCTGAAAGTTGAATACGTTATTTGGTATGAAATTTAACGAGGAACAATTTTTGTTTGAAACATCTTTTAATAAAATTACAATTAGACAAGATATGAGCAAAAGACTATATCTTGGGGGTGTTAAACCCCTATAAAAAAAGAACCTCCTGTAGGCTGAATAACTCATTTTATAGCAAATTCAACGAGGAACAAGTTTTGTTTGGAACATTTTTTTATAAAATTTCAATTCTGTGAGATACTGTATGGAAAAACTGATTTCTTTTGAACGGCCTTTGCAAAGGCACTAATTGGTACAGGCTGAAAGTTGAATACGTTATTTGGTATGAAATTTAACGAGGAACACTTTTTGTTTGAAACATCTTTTAATAAAATTACAATTAGACAAGATATGAGCAAAAGACTATATCTTGGGGGTGTTAAACCCCTATAAAAAAAGAACCTCCTGAAGGCTGAATAACTCATTTTATAGCAAATTTAACGAGGAACAAGTTTTGTTTGGAACATTTTTTTATAAAATTTCAATTCTGTGAGATACTGTATGGAAAAACTGATTTTGGTCCTCTTTTGAACGGCCTTTGCAAAGGCACTAATTGGTACAGGCTGAAAGTTGAATACGTTATTTGGTATGAAATTTAACGAGGAACAATTTTTGTTTGAAACATCTTTTAATAAAATTACAATTAGACAAGATATGAGCAAAAGACTATATCTTGGGGGTGTTAAACCCCTGTAAAAAAGGAACCTCCTGAAGGCTAAATAACTCATTTTATAGCAAATTTAACGAGGAACAAGTTTTGTTTGAAAGATTTTCTTTAAAATTTCAATTTTGCGAGATACTGTATGGAAAAACTGATTTTGGTCCTCTTTTGAACGGCCTTTGCAAAGGCACTAATTGGTACAGGCTGAAAGTTGAATACGTTATTTGATATGAAATTTAACGAGGAACAATTTTTGTTTGAAACATTTTTTAATAAAATGCTAATTTCGCGCGATATAGGCGAAAAACTAATTTTTGGGCTCCACTCTGAACCATTTTCAGCAAAGAAACGTTTGCTCCAGCAAAATGTTTCTCTTTCCCAATATTGCTTGAGTTTACCTACACTACTAAAAATTAAAACGTGACGAATTACACCCATAGATATGTTGGATGGTCTCCTCAAAACTACGTTCCATCATAGACAGTTTTCAAAGGGAAACACAAGAACGCATCAGTAACAATTTTTCTTTTTTGTTCCAAAGTCTCAAAAGGTTCAGGTCGAAATGATAAAAGTAAAAAATTTTTCCAGTCAGTAATTTAGTTATAAAATTTAGAATCCTGATGATGAGATGAGTGTTTTTCGAAATCGGTAGATTTCAACTGCTATTGTTCCAAATTTTACATCTAAGTTACTGACAAAATTTCTGTTTATTTCGCGTTTTACTTTTTCAATTTCATTTTTTTTTTTGGACGCTTATTTCAATTTTCTGACCTTATTTTATTATTAAAAAAAAAAAGTTTTACTTTTATCATTTCGACTTGAACCTTTTGAGACTTTGGAATAAGAGAAAAAATTTGTTACTGTTGCGTTCTTGTGTTTCCCTTTCAAACTGTGTACACCCATAGATACACCAACCTCTTTTTGAATCCGAGTCATTCAAATAAATGTTTCTACTTCGGTTTCACCCCACTAAGAAGCTATCTTATTCACAACACGTGTTGTAATAATGCGAAGAATCGTGTTGAGGGTAGGGTATGTCATCACAAACTGGTTGTACGCTCAGTGTTTCGTCCAGGGTGGAAGACGTAAGTACGGATTCGACTAAAATCCTGTTTCATATGTTCGTAGTGTACTAAAGGTTAGTAAACGACGAGTGTTAACTTGTGAACAACAGCTGCTGGATTTCTTCCAGGATTCGTTATCAATTCAGGAGTTGACCATTATTTCGTGAGTACGTATTAAGTAAGTGAAATTCAACATTATCAGTGTTTAAATTGTTCAGTCAGTATTTCATGCACGCATGAAACTGGTACTTACGAGTTCTCAAACGAGAACCTACGTCTGCATTTCCTCTGTAACGTTAACACAAGGTTGCATCATCCTACCAAGTTATAATAAGGAAAAGAAGTTCCTAGCTGTGGATTGCAAGTCAGTAACATTCGAACGGATACGTATAGTTTTGTTGAGATATACTTATTAAATCAATTTTGTAGAAACTCTAAATCAGGTAACTTCATCTTTTTTCGACAATTCTTCGAATTCTCCCGATCCGATTGTTTCT
The DNA here is from genome assembly GCA_035079385.1 of Aspidiotus rigidus. Taxonomy (NCBI): domain Eukaryota; kingdom Metazoa; phylum Arthropoda; class Insecta; order Hemiptera; family Diaspididae; genus Aspidiotus; species Aspidiotus rigidus. The sequence continues at coordinate 146,873 of JAVHKY010000041.1, read as the reverse complement.
CAATTGAATCACATAAGCACCATGCATTTCTGATTAGTTCACGTTTCTTTTTCCGTTCCGTCCACTGAACTCATTACCAGTACATTTTTTCCAATAAACATCTTATGTATCTTCCAAAAAACTAAGCGTATAAAAAATTATGTATTTACGGATACGTAATATGCATACCCACATTTCTCGGTCATAGAAAATAGTCGAAGTTAAGCTTACAAACAGTGTTATACTTCTCTCGTTCTTATAACGTGTGCTTGAGGAAGAAAACCCCTAGGTATATAGGAATACTCTTGAATGCAGCACTCATCGCGAAAAACCTAGCACAAGTTCCTTCATTAACATTTTCATAACCACAATTTTCATCATTTTTAGATTGAATGGAATGGGTAACGCTTTGAAAGCCGCGGGATCAAAATCACCTGATCGATGTGACTTAATAACAGCAGAGCTGAATGCCTATGTTGAACAGCTGGAAATCAGTAATGCTGAAACCAAGGAACGTTTTCAAGGATGTTTTTTACTCGGTTCCGATGAGAAGTCAGCATTGAAAAAATGTGATATAAGACTTCTTCTTTTATATCAAACTTTTCTTCTGAGTGATTTATCGTATCTCGTTGGCGAGTCCAAGCGAGAGCTTCGGGATGTTGACCGATATTCGTCCGGTAGCTTCTTTTCTAAGAAGTCATTATGCACTAAAGATGCACCGACTTTAATAGCCAGAGCGACTCGAGCCGAAGCAGAGTCAAAAGTACTTATTTCTAAGATGGATCAACTAAGAACTGAGTACTCTTAATTAGATTAGTCCACTCATTAGAAACGAATTACTAATTTACTTTTCTATAATAAATTTTAAACCTTATTCTCGTCGCAACCGAATGGATTATGTTTCAAAACTAGAGGTTGTGAGAAGAAGTGTCAATTTTTGGGATATTCCACATAGTTTGAAAAGTATTTTTGGCTGTGGTACAGCCCATAGAAGTAAGGTAGGTAAAATTGGGACGAGACAGTGGAACTTGATACTTTTGGATACACGGAGAAAAAACTATAGTAAATTTGACTAAGAACATAGTAAAACCGGTCCAGTCACGATTTTCTAGTCAAAACAAGTGAGCAATTTCAGTAATATTTAGTTTTATTCACTACTTTGACACGTAAGTATAACTATATTTTTCAGTAGTTATAACTAGAGCTAGGATTCCTCGGTTTTTGTCGAATGAGTTTGGTAACGGGCAGATCAGTAGAAATGACATAGGAGTACGTTTCATAGTGGTAGGGACACATACAAAAAAATTTATTTAACCGAAAAAAACCGAAAACCTTTTCAAGTACCGAAAAGAGGCATAAAACCGAAAATGACCGAAATGGTGAAATTTATCAAAATAGTCGAAAAAAACAGTACATAGCGAACAATTTTGAGAAATGGAAGTACAGAAACGATGCAAAAGATGAAAAAAACTGTGTTACTCATCTACTCCAGTCGACGTAGAACGTTCGTTCTCCGATTGTAAATATATTCTTATGGACAGAAGACACTCTTTCACACAAGGTAACCTCGAAAAGCACATTGTCGTGCTCTTCAATAAGCAGTTTTTGTAAAAATGTCAATATTTCAGAAAAATTTGTATCATTTTTAATTTTTCTTCTATTTTACCGAATAAAACCGAAAATAAGATTTCTTAAACCGATTTTCAATGTTTTTACAACCGAAAAATCCGAGCTCTAGTTATAACTATAATCTTCGACTGGACCGGACCGGCTTTACTATGTTTTTTAGTTAAAGGACCACCAAAATTTTTCTCAATGTAGGCCGTAGGGAAGTAACGGTTGAGGAATAAGTAAGGTGATGCCAGCTGGAGTTGAAAAAAACTTTTTTTCAGGGATAGACTACCCACACAAAAATTTGGCCCCGACGGGCCAAAAAAGCTAGATCCGACCCTGTAAAATCCTTCTGCTTTCTTTTCGTACTCTTTTTGATCTAGAACTACGATTGAGCTGCCTTTGTCTGTCTTGGACATCACCAAGAAAACGCTCGCCATTTCATTAGTAAATTATATATCCGTATTTTTCAACTCTAGTACTTTATGTGTTTGTGAACAGTACGGCAGCCCCTGAGGAAACACAAGACATACTTTCCTTTTAACCCTGATGCTGTTATATTGTGCTTGATTTTGTTATTATGACTCTAAGAAAAAATATTATTTATAAAATTATTTAAATAATTAATAATTAAATAAAGAAAATTTATGTACTTAAAATATTAATATTATTTATAAATCAAATTTATTAAATTAAATTAATAAATTATATTTTATTATTTATAATTATAATATTTACTTTATTGAATCAATTAATTTATTTAAAAAATTTTAATAAATGATTTTTAATTCAATAATAATTAATGATTATTTAAAAATGTTATTAATTCAAATTATTTTATTTCATTCAATTTATTTTTTTTCAGAATTAAATTTAATTAAAATAAAAAAATAAATAATACTTGAAAATATAAAAAATAATATAAAATTGAATCAAAAATAAAATTATTAAATTAATTTTTTATTATAGTTAAACTTGAATTAAACTGATTAAATTAACTTCATTAATAAAAATATAATCGAATTTTGTCGGTGTACTTTCGTCACGGTGAACTTACTATGCCCAAAAACTCGAGCTGAAAAGTTGGATTGAAAGCTGAACCATTGGGACCAGAAGAAAGCCTAAGGTGCCACTGACCACCATCTATGTGTACAGGGTGGACCAGAAAGATGTTACCAGTTAAATAGGAGTTTGCGCTAAATCTGTCGTAGCGCGAAAACGCAAAACGTTAGACGTATAGTTTAAACATACAAATTTTGTATCTCAATTTTATCTTTAATTTGAGCCATATCCGAAGTTTCTACGACTTTTCTGAGCCAAGTTATGGACCAAAAAAATTTACCAAATCGCCAGGATTCCCAAAATAGGGCTTGAAAATTAATTAATTTACAGTATTGAGCTGAATTTCGAATATTTTAGTAATCAAATTATTGTTTCTTAGGTGCATTTGGACGGGGATAGCGAGAAAAATGGTAACATAATCCTAAGAAGCACCAAAATGGGTTAATAGGCCCAAAAAGGGTCAAAATTCCCCCAACTTGGAAAATTGTTCAAACTTTTGAATTGTATTTCAATTTCTAAGTGGAATTTCGCGCTTAGTCTAAAAAAAAATGTTTGAAAAATTCTTCGAAGCATTGACATGGGTTAATGGGCCCAAAAAAGACCAAAATTTCCCCGAATTGGAAAATCGTTCAAGCTTTCAAATTTTAATTCGATTTTCAAGTGGACTTTTGCACTGAGTCCGAAACAATGCTTGAAAAGCTCTTGGAAGCACCAGAAAGGGGTTATTGAGCCCAAAAAGAGCCAAAATTTTCCTAAACTGGAAAATCGTTCATACTTTCAAATTTTAATTCGATTTTCAAGTGGACTTTCGCGCTGAGTCCGAAAAAAATGCTTGAAAAAATACTTCGGAGCACCAAAATGGGGTGATGGGCTCAAAGAGAATCAAAATTCCTCCAATATGAAAAATTGCGTAATCTTCAAAAGTTGTTTTCAATTCTGAAGTAGAATTTAGCTGCGAGTCCGGGAATAATACTGAAATGGCCCTAGATGATCTCCAAAATGGAAAAATCAGAAATTTTTCTCATTCTGTAGTAAAATTGTTGATTCAGGGGATGGAAGGAATGTCGACAAGTTCGTCTGCCGTTGAGTGATCGCGGAGTGAGAGATCGACAAGCGTCGGGTGAGAGATCCTAAAGAGGAAATTGCGGAAATTCTCCTCATCTGGGGGACTGGAGGGAGACGACAAATTCCTCTTCCGTTGAAGGTTCGCGGTGAGAGACTGACTAGGGCTCTGCGTATGATCAAAGCGGGAAAATAAGCGAAAACTCTCGTTCTTTCAGTCAAAGAACGCAAAGTTGGTCTTCTGTTGCGTGAGAAATCAACTGACGCCTCACCTACGAATGAAGCGGGCCAAAGTGCAAAGACTCCTTGATTCAGGAAGTGGGTGGGAGGATACCGCAAATTCGGTCTTGCTCGTGATGGGCGATCAGTGTTTGATTGAGGCAGACGAACGCCCAGAATTTCTCGGGGTTTCACCCGGAGGAGAGAATGATACCGTCAAGCTCGACTTTTGTCATGAGTTCGCGGTAAGAGAACAATTAAAACCCCGTGTTTGAAAGAGGCAGACGAGTGGTCCCTGAGTTCAACATAGATGAACTGACGCCCCGTGTGTGATGGAGGCGGGTGCTTCCGCCAAAATTCCTATTGTTTCCTGCCAAGGAGAAATCAACAGTTTTTTTTGTACCTCAGCACACAATTTTACCCTAGAATCAAGAAAAACTTTGAAGGTTAGGCGATTTTTTTCGTTTTAGAGAAATGTTGACCCTTTTGGGTCCCATTAACCCATTTTGGTGTTTCGCAGAATTTTTTAACACTTCTATTTCCAGATTCAGCGCTAAATTTTATCTCAGAATCGAGAAAAACTTCGAAGATTAAGCGGTTTTATCATTTTGGGGAAATTTTTTACCCTTTTTGGGCCCACTAATCCATTTTGGTGCTTCGCAGACGTTTTGGACAATCTTATTCGGATTCAGCGCTAAATTGTACTCCAGGATCGGGGAACACTTTGCAGATTACGCGATTCTTTCAATCAGGAAAATTGTTCCTTGATAATTCACAACTTTGGGAACCCTTGCAGTAAAATTTCAGCACATTTTGGTCCATAACTCGGCTCAGAAAATTCGTAGAAACTTCGGATATGGCTCAAATTAAAGATAAAATTGAGATATAGAATTCGTACGTTTGAACTATAGTCTAACGTTTTGCGTTTTCGCGCTACGACAGATTTAACGCAAACTCCCATTCAACTGGTGACATCTTTCTGGTCCACCCTGTATAGTTTCAACATGAATTTGTAAATATGTATTTGTCTATATCAGACCCTAGCCTATGCACTTGACACGCCAACTTGGGAACACTGCGTGCATCATTCTATTAATAATTTCAAGTTGTGAAAACCCCAACAGGGACTCGATAGCTTCTACCGGGCTATGTTATAGTCATTGAACATTTCGCGAAATAAATTTACCCCTTCGAGTAAGTTCGAAGTGGGTAACAAGATAGGGAGGAAATCAGATCTTAGTCACCCATCTGTAATGAAGTTCCATGAAAATTCAACAACTAACAAAGATATTTCTTTCTACAGCATGATTTTGACTAAGTATTTATGTAAAAGAACTCTGAAATCAAAAATTTTCGAAATCGCTCAACTTTCAATCCAACTTTTCAGCTCGTGTTTTTGGGCCAAGTGGACATATAAACAAAGAAATTTGTAGAAAATTCGACGAAGAACAACTTTTGCTTCAAACATTCTCTTCTCTGGTGCGTAGTTTTCGATTTATCCTCAGAAAACTTGGAGGAGAGCCATCCCTCTGATCTCTGTGGATTTTTAGTATGTTTATCAGGAGACCACTTTGAACATAATCCACGAAAAAAACCTATGCTGGCATTTATTTCCATTTACTCTTATTTTGGAGCCTAATCTTCCTGGGTTATAATTCCGGGGCTTGCGGAGTCCGTACACGTACAGCTCATACATAATACAGACCTACATCCGTGCAGTATACCAGCCACTCTCCTTGAACCGGTCCGTTGTTTTGGCTTTCCCGATAGTCTTCAGGCTGACTTCGGTTACCGCGGCTTCGATGACTCGCTATGTTTCTTGGACTGATTATTTGTACCTGGCTGAGGTGTTTGGTCATTTGTTTTTCTCTTCCAAATGATTCAGTTTGCCAAACCTCAGTCGGGGGTTCTACAATCGTATCCGGATCAATATCTTCCAAAGTATTCCTAGTCCAAAAAGATACCACTGCATTCTTCAACAATTTACGTCATTTTTGAAAATTAGAAATCAGTGCGAACTTTACCCACGTAAAAATACCTTTCACAACGCCTTCACATAAGGACGTACGTAATAAAGGCTGACGAAAAGTTAGTAAAACTGTTCCTTTCGCAGCTAGTAAATAGAATATTTTATTTTTTTTCTTCACGATAAGATGAACTCCGACGTGATTAAAATGATTAAGTAGCCCTGCGTTCCTAAATTAATAGGCGAAATGCAGCAGTATATTCGCGTAGGTACCGCGTATGATAATGCGAATGAGAAAAATAACGAGAAACTTTTTCTCTCTACGGTAGTTTTTCGTTAACGAATAACTTTCGCTATCAAACGAGTCCGCACGCGTAAAGTTTATTTAAGCAAAAGTATATATACGAGTAAATTTTCTTCCAAATTTGTAGCGAGAGAGAAACATATTACATACCGCACACTGCGCAATGCACCATTCAACGAGGTCGAGTTATCTGAAGTGTACGTGTTTAGCATAAATTTCCTCCTACTCTTACACGATAAGGTGACAACTATTGACTGCCGCTGTAGACATGGCCGAATATACGAAAACCTATTTCTACAGCTTATTTTTCAAATAGACTTACTTCACGGAAAGAAAGAAAAAAAAAAAAAGGGTAGATCTCAGTATAGATACAATACTAAGTTCTTTTTTTTTTTCCTCGAAAAAAAGTAGATTACAGGTGACTGTATAAGTGTGAACAGTAGCACCTTAACGATCGTTCAACTGAAAGCTCGCCATATATATTTCGTTTAAACCCCGTTCAACTCTCTTTAAAATTCAATTTCGGTGTTTCTAATCCATTGTGGTCCTTTTTTTTTTCTTCCTCGATGATTTTTATGTGTTTCTATCGAAGCATTTTTCTGCATAAAGCCTCTGCACGCGATCGTAAATTTAAATAAAATGAAAAGCAAAATACTTACGCTAGATTGAGTAATCAATGGAGCTTTGGAAAAAGTAAATTTAAAAATAACGGTAATAGGTCGAAGCTATACGGTAGTGTATAGGGAAACAGTATACGTATTGGATTGGAGAGGCATTACGAAAAAAGGGACGAGAATCCATAAAAAATGCCTACCCTCGTTTAATTTCTGAAAAATGAAAATATCGAATTCAAATTAAAAGACTCTCGAATTGAAAAAAATAAAAAGAAAAACAATTGCCTCATTTTAATGAACGAGTTCGAATCGGTGAGGAAAACGGAGGAAAAAAAGTGAGACTCATCTAAGAACAAATTAATGAACGCAAGTACAACTTCGCAGCGTTCGCATTCCCCACATTTTTTCTTTCATCATTTTTGAACTGATGCGAAAGACAAACGTATTTACTTTTGGTGAAATTAAGTTTCTTCTTACCTTTATTCATCTCGTGGTGGTAAGACTACACCTTAGACGTGGATTGTACACCGAGAAAATAAAAAGAAAGAATAAACTTCATAGACTGCGCGCCGCGCCGCCGCCTTTCTTCACCTCTCATAATTCAGATATGAAGTTTGTTAGTCCTGTTCGTACACCAGAGAGAATACCCTATGAATTTAATTTCCAGATCTTCGACTTCGAAAAGAAAGCGAAGTAGGTCTATAAAAGCATTGTCTTAGTTCTTTCTTTTTTTTTCTTTCCTTCCCTTATGAAATTACCTGATTCGCAGCGCGAACGTGTATATTTTACGGTATGGTCGAAGTATTTTGCAGCGCCTTAGAGCAACTCACTTTCGAGTAAATTTATTCTATTTTGAATTATGCGCCAACACTGTATACGACGTACTTTTGCGTTATACACTCACCAAAAGTGCCTTGTTCGCAACAGATAACGAAAATTTGTTGTTAATATCACCGGACTATACACGAGTATATTATTAAGAATGGGTAACGCTTCCGTCGTTAAATTGTGTTGATTGATAAAAGAAAAGAAAAAGAAAAAAAAAGTCATCTGCGTCGTCGCATGGTGTTCATCTGTTCGCCAAGAGATATCAAAAAATATCGAAGGCGTTTAAGGTTATCGTCGTTATTTTATCGAGTGTAAAAAATATAGGTAATTTCGGGCAGTATCGCGAAAATTATGATCGAAAAATACCCTACTGTTTCTTAATGAAGTATATAATTTCCAAAAAAAAAAGGAGAGAAGAGAAGAGAAGAGAAAAACGCGAGAGGAAGATCTTGTTTCTAGTATAGCTCTATAAAAAGAAAAGAGATGTAACTTTACAAACACCGATTCTCAGATGCGAGGATGAAATTTTTCATAGTGAATTTCAAAGCAAACAATGAATATAACAAACTTTCAAAAATCAAAATTTTACATCAAAAACTACTCCTCATTGGCCTTAGAGGCGACGTTCCAAAACTTCAACTCTCTTCTTACCACGTCATCCAAAACGGCGTCCCCCAAGAAGAAGTCTGGAGTGTCCCGATTTTTAACAAGGAAGCTGTTTTAACTGAGGGTAAATTGAAGGAAAATTATGGGCGCTGAGCGCCGTCGGGCAAAACGTAGGATTTGGAAGAATTTTTACTTCGGAGCTGTAGGTGACAGGAGAGGGATCTGGAAGAATTGCTATCTCCGAGCTATACATGATAGGAAGGGGACTTGGAAAAATTTTGACTTTTAAGTTATAAACGATGGGTGAGAGACTTGGAAAAATTTCGATCTGCGAGCGATATACGATAAGAGGGAGACTCGAAAAAATTTTGATTAGAAAAAATTCCGACCTCGGAGCTACAGGTTTATAGGAGGGGGGTTTGAAAAATTTCATCCGTCCTCGGAGTTATACAGGGTGGACCAGAAAGATGTTACCAGTTTGTAAATGGGAGTTTGCGCTAAATCTGTCGTAGCGCGAAAACGCAAAACGCTAGACGTATAGTTTAAATGTACGAATTTTGTATCTCAATTTTATCTTTAATTTGAGCCATATACGAAGTTTCTACAACTTTTCTGAGCCGAGTTATGGACCAAAATGTGCCGAAAATTTGCCAAATCGCCAGGGTTCCCAAAATAGCGTTGAAAATTTATTAATTTACAGTATCGAGCTGAATTTCGAAAATTTTAATAATCAAATTATTGTTTCTTGGGTGAATTTGGACGGGGAAAACGAGAAAAATAGTAACAAAATCCTAAGGAGCACCAAAATGGGTTAATAGGCCCAAAAATGGTCAAAATTCCCCTAAGTTGGAAGATCGTTCAAACTTTTAAATTGTAATTCGATTTCTAAGTGGAATTTCGCGCTGAGTCTGAAAATAATGTTTGAAAATTCTTTGAAGCACTGACATGGGTTAATGGGCCCAAAGAAGGTCAAAATTTCCCCAAATTGGAAAAATGTTGAACTTTTTAATTTTAATTCGATTTTTAAGTGGAATTTCGCGTTGAGTCCGAAACAGGGAACCTGTTTTATGAGTCAAATGGGATTTGGTATTGAAAATTCAAGGAAGCGTAGACCTAGATAAAGCTAGTATAAAGAAGGCCTAGGACCTACTATAAGCCTAGTATAATATAGTTTGAGAGTCTTAATTTTTCTTGAATCTCCATCTATATATTCCAAGTCCTTTTCATATCATATATAGTTGAAGAGTCGAAATTTTTCCATGTCCCCCTGATATCATATATAGCTCGAGAGTCGAAATTTTTCCAAGTCCCTCTCCTATCATATATGGCTCGAGAGTCGACATTTTTCCAAGTTTTTTGCTGGACGGTGCACGGCGGACGGCGCACGGAAAATTTCTCAAAAAGCCCCCCATAAAAAAGGTTCCCTGTTAAAAAATGTTTAAAAAATTTGTCGAAGCACCGACATGAGTTAATGGGCCCAAAAAAGGTCAAAATTTCCTCAAATTGGAAAATTCTTCAAACTTTCAAATTTTAATTCGATTTTCAAATGGAATTTTGGGCTGAGTCCGGAAAAAATACCTAATAAACAATTCTTCAAAGCACCAAAAAGGGCCAAAATTTTCCCAAATTGGGAAATCGTTCGGACTTTTAAATTTCAATTCGATTTTCAAGTGGACTTTCGCGCTGAGTCCGAAAAAAATGCTTAAAAAATACTTCGGAGCACCAAAATGGGATGATGGGCTCAAAGAGAATCAAAATTCTTCCAATATGAAAAATTGCGTAATCTTCAAAAGTTGTTTTCAATTCTGAAGTAAAATTTAGCGCCGTCTCCGAGAATAATACTGGAACGGCCCCAGTTGACCTCCAAAATGATAATCGTTGATTCAGGCGAAGGAAGGAATGTTGATAAGTTCGTCTGCCGTCGAGTGCTCGCGGAGTGAGAGATCGACTAGCATCGAGTGACAGATCCGAAAGAGGAAATTGCGGAAATTCTCCTCATCTGGAGGATTGGAGGGAGACGACAAATTCCTCTTCCGTTGAAGGTTCGCGGTGAGAGACTGACTAGGGCTCTGCGTATGATCAAAGCGGGAAAATAAGCGAAAACTCTCGTTCTTTCAGTCAAAGAACGCAACGTTGGTCTTATGTTGCGTGCTAGCGATGAGAGATTAACTGACGCCCCACCTATGAACGAAGCGGGTCAAAGTGCAAAAACTCCTTGATCCAGGAAATGGGAGGATACCGCAAATTCGGTCTTGCTCGTGATGAGCGATCAGCTACAGCTCAGTCTTTGATTGAGGTAGACGAACGCCCGGAATTTCTCGGGGTTTCACCCACAGGAGGGAATGATACCGTCAAGCTCGACTTTTGTCATAAGCTCGCGGTAAGAGAACTATCAAGAACCCGTGTTTGAAAGAGGCAGGCGAATGATCCCTGGGTTCAACAAAGATCGACTGAGGCCCCGTGTATGATCAAGGCGGGTGTTTCTTCTAAAACTCGTGTTGTTTCTTGACAAGGAGAGAATGATATACCGGCGACTTCATTTTCAATTACATGCTCACGGTAAAAGATCGACTGAGGCCCCGTGTATGATCAAGGCGGGTGCTTCCGCAAAAACTCCTGTTCTTGCTTGCCATGGAGAGTTCAGCAGTTTTTTTTTCACCTCAGCACACAATTTTACCCTAGAATTAAGAAAAACTTTGAAGGTTAGGCGATTCTTTTCGTTTTAGAGAAATGTTGACCCTTTTGGGTCCCACTAACCCATTTTGGTGTTTCGCAGAATTTCTTGACAATTTTATTCAGATTTAGCGCTAAATTTCATCTCAGAATCGAGAAAAACTTTGAAAGTTGGGCGATTTTATCATTTTGGGGAAATTTTTACACTTTATGGGCCCATTAACCTATTTTGGTGCTTTGCAAAATTTCTTAACAATTTTATTCAGATTTAGCGCTAAATTTTATCTCAGAAATGAGAAAAACTTTGATGGTTGGGTAATTTTATCATTTTGGGGAAATTTTGACAATTTTGGGCTCATCAACCCATTTTGTTGCTTCGCAGAATTTTTTAACAATTTTATTTCCAGATTCAGCGCTAAATTTTATCTCAGAATCGAGAAAAACTTCAAAGATTAGATGGTTTCATCATTTTGGGGAAATTTTGACCCTTTCTGGGCCCGTTAACCCATTTTGGTTCTTCGCAGAATTTTTGATCAAACTTATTCGGATTCAGCGCTAAATTTGACTCCAGGATTATGGAACATTTTGAAGATAACGCGATTTTTTCAATCATAGGAAAATTGTTTTTTGATAATTCACAACCTTGGGAACCCCTGCTGTAAAATCTCAGCACATTTTGGTCCATAACTCGACTCAGAAAAGTCGTAGAAACTTCGGATATGGCTTAAATTAAAGATAAAATTGAGATATAAAATTCGTACGTTTGAACTATACGTCTAACGTTTTGCGTTTTCGCGCTACGACAGTTTTAACGCACACTCCCATTTAACTGGTAACATCTTTCTGGTCCACCCTGTATAATATGATACGAGGGAGCTTGTAAAAATTTTGACTTTAGAATTCCGATGGGAAAGGGACTTCGAAAAAATTTAATACTCAGCTGTATCTGATAAATGGAAACTTGAAAAAATATAGACTCTTGAGCTCAAGCTCCCCAAGGTGGTGAGGAACAAAGTTTTATCTCTATTTAGAAAAGTATAAAAAAAGAAACCCACATTACATAGTTTATGAAGGCAATCTCGAGCAGTTGACGAAGTCGGCTGTGAGTTTTCTTGGTTTTAGGGGGAACCCGCTATTCCTTTTATCGGGCGGTCATTTCCTGAAAATGTCCGCGTCCGCTCGGGATTAGGGTGTTTTACCGAATGATTCTTCACCTAAAAAAGTTCATCGATTAAGATTCACCTACAGATAATTCACCTGATAGAAGTAGTGGTTCCTACAGAAAAAATGTACCTAACACACTTTTTTCATAGACTAATTACTCTATTCTGAAAGCTGAACAGCTCATTTGATAGGAAATTGAACGAGGAACAACTTTTATTTGAAACATTTTTTATAAAATTTCAATTTTGGCAGATATGTGGAAAAACTGATTTTGGTCCTCTTTTAAACGGTAATTATTTGCAGGCTTTGCCGGAGTACTAATTGATCTAGGCTGAACATTAAATACGTTATTTAGTGGGAAATTTAACGAGGAACAACTTTTGTTTGAAACATTTTCTAATAAAATTTCAATTTCGCGCGATATAGGCGAAAAACTAATTTTTGGGGGGTTCGAACCCCTATTAAAAAAAGATGATCCAGGGGCTGCACGAAGGGCGTTGGACACCTCTTAAAGAGCTTGTAAGGTACAGAGGTAAACGTAAGAAAAACAAGCGTAACCCAGCGTACCAAACTATGATACAGAGGAGGAGATTGGGAACGATGTCATCTAGTTGGTCCAGGAATTCAAATACCTAGAAAGTAGGGTCTCGTTGAACTGCTCCTTAAGTACAGAAAACAACTGGTGCCTGAGGAAAGCCTCGGTAGCTATATATTTAAGCTTCGGTATAGACCTTAGAATAGGATGAAGCTAGCAGTGAGCCGCGCCGTGGTTCTCACCGCGCTGCTGTATGGCTCTGAATCTTGGACTACCTGAAACCGCTCGAGAAATTCCATCAACGACAGTTGCAGCGGATAGTGGATATCAAATGGTCAGATTTCGTGGCAAATGCCCGCCACGATGCAGATCTGCTCCGCTGATTGGATGATGTAACAAGAATTGATGACTCAAGACCTCCCAAACAGCTGCTTTATGGCAAATTACGGACGGTGTCGGACACAAAGGCGGCCATTGAAAACTTGATAAGAACCTGATAGATGAAACTAAAAAATCGACGTCGATTTCGAGTCGATTGTGTTGGACGCAAAAGTGGCCAGCAAAAACGTTCTGAAAACTTATGTCACTCGGGTCTTAAATTAGCAAAAATAGACAGAGCAGCATCGTGTCAATACCGAGTCCTCTGGCGCATTCTAGCAAACAACAACGCCGGAATGTTCTTCAAATACGGCTACACCTGTGGGGAGAGGGTAGGAAGATTTGATTTTTACTTCTGAGATACATGTATGAATATGAGGGTGGTTGATAAAAGGGAAAGTAAATTTAAGTTGACTTTCTGGAGTCTCGCTGTCTCGCTAATGATTGACAACTGGTTGGAATCGACTTAAATTATATTCATCGATATCCGATCTTGTCCCTCAGCCAAATTCAAGCTTCACTTGTATGAAATTGGAGAAGTACTAGATTGAAAAATGATGTTTTCGATGCTCGAAAGCAGAAATTGTTTGGATTCGCCTTTCCACAATGTATAGCTTAAGAAATTTTCTCGGGCATACCTTATTATAACCCGATGGTCGAAATTCAAGTTCCTCTCCTATAACTCGAAGTCGAAATTACTCTAGTTTCCATTGTGTGAGAATTTTTAAAGTCCGTTTATCCTCGTAGACTAATTCGTATCCCAGAACTTTGTCAAAAATGCAATTGGAATAGAGAATAGACGCTGGATTCCTGAGACAAAAAAAGATTCGACGAAGAATCCTACGGACAACCTTTCGTCTAGACGAAATTTCTGTCTACAAAAAGTCGTGTAGACATTTTTGTTCTCTCGAATAAATTTTACGCCGAAAATCTTCTATCACGCCCTCCTCTGATTGTGAACAAGAGCATAAATGAGGGACTGTCAAAGATATTTCTCTCGCACTACCATCTCCTAGTCTTACTATTGGTTTAACTCACATTGTACACATTCTTGTTCGGTTCCATATTTGCATTTTGATGTAATTTGAGAATAAGATTCTTATTTCTATTTACTTGAACGATTTTCGAACTTCGAATCAATAAAAATTTCTCTTTGTTTATCATTACAGATACAACGTCACGAGAATTGATTTTTGTTCGAGTTCATAATTGGCCAAACAGACGAGCATTCAAACTCATTGTGCGCATAATATATCTTTCTTAGCAATCTGATTATTGCCCTGTGCAATGATACCTTCCAGTGAAGCCCATCGGAAACCAAGTGTCCTATATATTGCACCTGCTTCTGCCAAATCTGGATCCACACTTCGGCAACAAAATGACTGACGATATGTAAGTACGCGTCGTACAAAAATTGAACTTGAATTTCAAAAGACAACAACACATTTATTTCGTTGATTCTCCGTAAGTTGCATCATTCGATGAACTAAATCGATATCATTTTTGTTCCAGGGCAAACATTTTCGCGTCAGAAAATTTTTCGTTGTGTGGAATAGTCAGAGGTGAGTCGGAATATCTTTTTTTCCGAAAAGTATTCGAACGGGATCCCGCATTATTGCAAGGATATGAAGATGCAGTAAACAAACCACTGAACGATTGCGGACGTATTCAGTGGAAATTTTTGAAAACTGAAGAAGGTAAAGATGTGAAACAATATGGAGAAGCATTAAAGCTGGTAAGAAGGGTTATTAACAGAAATTTGATGAGCCGCGTAATCACTATTCAGGAAGAGGATATTCCAGAGCTCAAAAAGTTGGCCCGTGATATATATCATGAATGCGATAAGAAAATAAAAGAGGCAGGCGCACAAGCCGATTCCGAAGACGAAGCTCTGCTTTATCTTTGGGGAACCATATTAGACACGATTGATAAGTGGGAAACGAAACATTCTAAAAAATACGAGTAATGGTCAATTTGTCAATCATAATAGCTATGCGCGATGTTTTGAAGATTGAATTTTTCCTTTGGAAATCAAGTACACCTCATGTTTAAATTGACACGTTCCGTTCGTCTGTCGCACAAAATGATTCTGGTCGTGCAGGAATTATATACCTTGAAGCAATTCCAAGATAAGCCTACTTCAATTTAGTAGGGAAATCGTTCGCCTATTCTTAACTGATGGTAAACGAACCTACAAATCAGGGCCAAGATCTCAAGTTGAACTTCGCAGTCGCAGTCCTTTGCGTGCAGTGAACTATCGTATAAATCGAGACGGTGAAATGAGAAATTCTTCTGGTGCGTTTAATTAACGCGTATCTTAATGGTCGATTTTACTTCTCGCCTCCCCCCCCCCTTATAGCTCAGTCGAAATTACTCTAGTTTCCACAGTGTGAGAATTTCTCCAAGTTCCGTTCATCCTCGTGCCCGTAATCCAGATTTTTTTCAAAAATAATTTGTAATTGGAACAGAGATTGGACGATACATTCCTGAGACATGAACAGATTAGGGGAAGGATCTCTATAGACGCTATTTTGGACGAATGGTCGGTCGCCTGGACGAAATTTCGGTCGACAAAAAGTCGTGGAAGTCCTCTCAGGTGTAAAATTGTAAGTAAATATGATGTAAAATCTGGGTATCATATTATGTATGGTATAGTCGAAAAATATTTTACCAAACTTACGTTCCTCCTCTCGTTCTTCAGAATTTTCAAATCCAAACCGTAGATTTAGTCAAATTTCTGGGCCTCTTATTTGACCAAAAACTTTCATGTATTTCACATATCAAATCATTAAAAGCTAAGTGTCTGCGTTCAATTGATGCCTTCAAATACCTCTCCCACCCTCGGACGGAATACAATCAAAAATTACTTTTCAATTTATACAAATGTATCACTGGGTCTCAGTTGGATTATGGTGCCTCTATCTATAATCTAGCCAGTACACCTGCTATATCGTTACTCGACACTATCTAAATTAATTCCCTACGACTTGTAACTAGAGTATTTAGAACCGGGCCTAGACCTAGTCTGGGTACAGAATCAGCTAAACTACCTCTCTGTATTTACCGAGCTATTCTTTCATCCAACTTTTCTGTTTCTATTAGTTTCCAGATCTGCGATTCTTTCTCAAATTAGTCCGATCTTCACTCATCCGCTCTCTGTAGAAACCCTCGTTGTTGCCGCTTCAACATTAAAGCTCTTGTTCCCTTATCTCGTATATTCCTCCATGGCTTCTTCCTGTGTCTGAAATCTTACTGGATCTTTCGAAAGTTCCAAAAACATAACTATAACTCTTATCTGTGGAGAGCATGCCGCCCCGCACTTTGAACAAAAACATTGACGACTATATTTCTTTCATATAGGCGAAGAAGGCGAAGACGTTTCTCTGTTGGTAAGGACTGGAATTCTGAATAGTTGCTCGTAAAATGATCAGCACGCTTTTTACTATAGAGGCAGAACTTCTGATTCGACTTCATAATATTTTCTCTATGAAATGTTGGATGTCTCGAAAAGGTTGGCAACGCCTCTGCCGTTCTTTTTGGCCTTTCCTTGATTGGTTCAGTTTTTGTCCGTTCAATGTTTATCCATTATCGTCAGTCGCAGTGGTATTTTGACTTTTGAAATCGATCCACTCTGTAGCCTTTCCTTCGAAAGTACGTATATTCAGCTTGGGTAGCTTTACGTTGTCGATTTCGATAATTGATGAATCTCGCAGTTTCCGCAGCGTTGTGAGGAGGGTGAGTCATTTTTCCGTCATAAGACGCTGCTGTTCAGGTCCGGGTTGAGCATCCGAAGGTAGGCGCACAGAAACTGCTTGTATCTTGTTATGGAGATCTTCCACTTCTTGGAGTGCACGCTTCAATACTTCTGTTGCGATGCGAGGGTGCCAGCGACTACTATAGATGCGATTCAGGTCGCTGACATCAGAATCCAGAATTAACCATTCAACAGAGGTGGTGGAAAACTCGCTATGCCTTGCCCTGGGAGATTCTGGAATCAGCCTATCGTCCATTAAAAGTTCTCCTTGTCTATCGACGTTCACCGTCATTCCAGACGAGAGGAAGTCATCTTGGTCCGACTAAGATTGGGTCACACTCGTCTCATCGCACTCACACATACCTTACTTTCTTCTAGTGAATGTTCCGCGAAACCAGAGAACTTGTTGGGGTTGCCATAAGCATCCATATGCTCTTCTATTTTAGTTATCAAATGCTCGACCTGTTTCATTAATATGTGCAGAGCTACACTCTTCATATGATATTTTATAAACACCGCTTTTTTCTTCCCAAGGGACTAGGTCCTTAAGGTTGTAAAGCATCGATTTTAGTGTAGCTCGATTGTAGCAGGCTGATTGAAACTTATAGCCGGCCAATATCTTTGACAATCCCGACGTATATTTGCCCATTTCTTGTCTCTTCTCTGAGATTTCGTGCGAGTCAAGGCAGTAGTGCGGTCTAATGCTACCTTACCAACTTTTTAAGGATCAGGGATGCCACATCAGTATTGACCTGATTGGCCGACACTAAATGTTTATTAATATCGACTTCTTTTTGGAAGGCGGCACGGGAAAGTGAAATGCTGGTAAGGTGGTGGACCAGATGATTGAAGGCCGATAATTTGTGTACTCCAGGACAATAGGAGTCTCCATGAATTAATACGTCTGTCGCTGTGACCTTCCAGTAAATTCCAGTTCAATACTGATAGAGGTGTCATGAAAGTTGATTTTCTTGCCGCCTTTTTCAGTCGTCAGTTTTATAGACGGGTAACGTAAACGCCATCAGACTGATCTGAAGGGCCGCAGGGCCATCCCACAGACGCAGGATGTGGTCGACATACCTGTGCCAGTAGACAGTATGTTGGATGCCTTCATAGTTTGAGTTAGAAAGTTCCTCCTCAAATTTAGACGTAACGATCTCACCAAAGGTGGAGCCGAGGGGAGCCAATATTGTCAGGGAACACGTAGATAGTGCTATTGAACTTGGGTTCAAGACATTTCTTGAGAAGATCCAAGAATTCTGTACTGACTCCAAAAGCTGTTCTAGATGCCGAATAGTAACATCCAACGGGATTCTAGGAAACTACCCGACCACACGAGATGAGAAAAACCCGAAGTGTGGGGAGGGATTATTGGTACGATCCGCTCTGCGAGGGCTTCTGAATTCTTGACAGAATGTGGTGACTTCCATTCTAAGAGTGCTTTAATCCAACGGTCCTGGTATTTTACCAGGTTGTATGTTGGTACGGACACAAAAAGACCACTGGCCACATCAGGTAACTTGGTTTATGCAGCTTTGATTGGCCGTAGATGCGAGAAGGGACTGGATTAGGTATTTTGTTGTAATTTAGGGATGACGTTATCTCACGTACTTTTCTATTATGGACCTTAAAGTTGAAGTTAGGATCGATGACATGAGCATCACTGGCTTCTAATATTTCAGCCACTTTATGGTTGAACTCACTTCCCTGCATCACTTCGATAGAATTGCCTTTATCGGTTTTAGCCAGAACACCTTCTTGCACATGAAGTTTCTTCTTGACTTTGTTCAAGGTACCTTGTTCTGAGTTACTAGGCAACTGAAGTTGTTGGCATGTGATATACTCTGAACATTGGTCCACAGTGCTTTCTTTCAATCCAACTCTAGGTACGAAATTAGCCATAAGATCGTCCTTTGCCTTTGTCTCGTTCATTGGAGGGAGGGCGAGTTTCAGGCCTTCTTTGTGAGTTTGTTTCGTTTTTATTATTTTATTTTATATTCTCACTAAAATTTTAATTCAATAAAACCTATTTGTGTCCACATTGCTTGTTACAGATTTCGCTCCTCCATCGGGTCCTAATTGAACCAAGTTCTGTAAAAGCCAGTCAAGCGACATGATAACATTTAGGAGGAAGATTTACACTAGACCTCATTCTATAGATCGTTATCATGTCGCTTGACCGGCTTTTATAAAACTCAGTTCAGTTATCAGTATGAAAATCTAATTGTTGATCATTCCTTTGTAAGCCTCTTGTTTTACAATCTGCCCATCTGTCCTCAAAATACCATCGAACACCAGCTCCATACTAGAAAATTACTCTGATACCATCAATGTACTTCGCACCACTCAACTTCATGACCACATATAACACCTGTTTTCAACATTAATTACCCCGAACCACGACTTACCGTTTAGGCCTATTCATCGTTTCTTAAATTCAAGTTTGTATATGACCTAAATTACATTGAGCAAATAGGCCGTAAATGCAGCTGTAATACTCGTTAAATAAATAAATAATACTTCATGATAATCAGAGACCGGATTTTTCGGCAAGAAAACACGTGACATTCGGCACTAAAATTCAAAAACTCGGTAATATTCTTTTTTTTTTTAAAGAGGGAATACTCATTTTCTACTGAAACTAATCAATTTTGGAAGTTAAAATTCATCATTGATTTTAGTATTTAATCGCTCTACCGTTATTTATTTTATTTTTTTTTATACACCCTTTATTGTGAAAATAATAAAAAAAAAAATAAAAAAAAATAAAGAATAAAGATAAAAATAAAAAAAGAAACTTTACAAAACAAGGAAGAGAAAAACAAAATTACAGAAATTTAGAAGGAAAAAAGAAAAAAAAACAAAAACAAAAATACAAAATAATGATAATAAAAAAAAAAAAAAAAAAAAAAAATGAACAAAAAAAAATTAATAAATAAACAGGGTGTTGGAGGATCCCTCGTTTAACAAATTTGTTATGAATTATGTAAGTCAAATTGTGATGGATTCCGGAAGATGTTTAAGGAAATGAAAGATATGAGGGAAAATTGATAATTCTTCGGATGAGAGAAGGTGAATAGCTCGGAGAGGGGTTGGAAAATTTAAATTCATACATTCTGAATAGAGTTTTTGTCTTAAATTTGGTAATTCTGAGCATTCAAAAAAGTAGTGGTTGATATCGGCTTTTAAAGGGTTATCTGGATGGAAGAAGCATGCGTCAGATTCTATGAGATTTATGCGTTTGAGGTGGACCGGGAGACGATTATGTCCGAAGCGAAGACGGCTGATTTTGACAATGAGAGAAGGAGAGATGTCGTGAAATTTCTAAAACCAAATGATACAAAATTAATTGATGCTGACGCGTTTCAATTTTCAATCAAAACTGCCTCACTGGAGAGTAAATTCCCTTGATTTTTTCTAATCAAAATTATTTGCACTTAGCTTCACACCTAAAGTCATCAATTCTTTGACAAGAATTGGCCCAATTTGGGCCCCAAATTGAGCATTTTTCGAACAAAATCGACCCGATTTTAGGCAAAATTTGGTAGTTTTCAACAAAATCTCCACGATTTGGCAAACTAAGATTTGTCGTTATTTCGTCAGTTTTCGGTATTTTCATAAATTTCAGCATTTATTTCAGTTTCGCCATTTTTCGGCAAAAAAATTTTTCCATTCATTTTGATTCATATTGATTTCGCCCTCTAGGTAAAAAAACGCCAAACGCCACGAAATCCGGTCTCTGATGATAATTATATCGACAAAGTCCTTTGATTTCACTGAGTGTACGCTTGTTTTCAGAATCGTATCATCTAAGACTACCTATATGTTCCCTGTCTCGATTTAAATCAAAATAGAGCGAGTTTTTCGTGATAACAAAATATCGATTACAGTGTGATTTCTGTAGCAAAAGGACCCAAAATACTCGCAAATTTGCTTCCCATAAGAAAACATAGGAAGCAAACCGATCATAATATGGTATTAATTAAAATTGAGAAAGAATTGAGGGGTAAAAAGTTCAATTTTGGAACACATTATAAAAATAAACTTTTTTTCCCTCGATTCTTCCTAATTTTTGTTTAATTTCATATTGATCTTTGCTCCCCGTGTATTTCTTGTGGGAGTAAAATTGCGATTAGAAGTATCGAAGGTATTTATCAATATTTTGCTATCACGAAAAACTCGGTCCATTGAGAAAATCTTCGGTTTCAACTTCTTAAACTGAAATTTGACCTCATTGGGGTTTTATTCTCGAAACCAATACCTAATAACAAAATGAATGAAAAAATCCAAAACGAAATTCTGTTCGTCGTTTTTTAATTCATTCGGCTGACGCGCCGACAACTTGAGACGTTCGAAATTCGACTCTATTCTTATAATCGAGAACGCTATTTTTCCATCTCGCGAAAAATATGCTCCAGTAAATGAAGTGCCATTGTACCATTTTAGTCGTAACTTACTTCGCCGCAGACCTTGACACAAGGAAGTATTCAACAGCATTATTGTAACACCGCGTATACAACAAAAGCCGCAAAAGGTAGCCGCATGGAAAATGCGGCGATTACTCGACCTCGAATTTGCGTATCGCCGGCAGCGAGATATTACAGCAGCGAAAAATGTACGATGCGGGGCAAAAAAAAATGGACCAGGAAGAGTCGTAAAATTAGCTTACGAACCTTATTGTCTCTTTCCCATCCATTTGTTTTTTGGTCGCGATGATCATCACGCGTCGCGTAAAAATTTTTTTTTTTGCGAAAAGGCAATGGACGATTTCGAGTTTATTTTTCTTTTATTTTTATTATTTTTCGTTTTCGTTACGACGAATTTAAACGTATTGAAGCTCTCTCGCAGGCTGTTTACAAAAGAAGCCACATTTGTTATTTTTATATTCTCGTACCCTCCGCGTACAACCTTCTTGCAAAAAAGTTTGTATTTTTTTATTTACCGCGAGCGGCGGTGGAAATTATTGCACGCATTTATAATTCCGCTGAATTTTTTTTCTGTGTTTCTTTTGTGTTTCAATGCAAAATATGATCCGTTTATAAAGTTCCTAATGAAATCGTTACGTTTCACGACACCGTTAAATCGTAAAGTTTTATTAGCATCGTCATTTTTATTATTATAAATACATTATTCCGGTGCATTTGAATAATACGCGTAAAACGAAATTAAAAGAGACACTCGTGCGAGATTCGTGAACGAATTCCGAAAAAAAAAAAAAAAAAAAAAACGTATACCACAAATAGCGGCGTCAGGTATAATTGAAGAACATTCGAACACGAACAAAAGAAATGATTTACATACGGAATTTCGGAGGCTCGTTTTCCTCGTTCCTTTCGCGCTCATCAATCTCGTGCATTTGCATTTTTCAATTAATACACCGTTATTAAAACTCATTTGATTTTCTCCCCCCCCCCGCGTACGAGCGCGAAAAATGACGTGCTACTGCCGGCCGGTGTCGTAAATTATCGCATGATGGGATTTTTGACAAGAATAATACGTGCTAAACTATTTGATAATAATTATTTAGTAATTTTTTTTTTTTTTTTTTCCTTACCCGTCAAAGAAAATTTAATTACAATTTTATGGTAGCTGAGAAGATTACGTGATTTAGTACGCGCGCACGTTACGAAATTAGTCGACTACATAAAACGCAGGCGAAACTCACGTCGACGTCTGAAGTCTACTGAAGGAATACTGTTGAAACTGAAATTCGTTTTCGACGTTTTCAACACTCTAAACGAGGAACTGCGTTTTTATCCGCACCTTGCGCAGTCGTGCGATTTCTTCTATATACGACTTTTATTGTCATACGGTTACATTATTACGTAAATTATGTACTGTATTCTGTATTGGTGCTTATGTGCACGTACAGAAGACTCGAATCGCGATAAAGTAAATTTTATCCCATGTCGTATGTCGATTTAGCGCGGTAGTCGCAAAATTCTGGAAAGAAATTTTATCGCGGAAGAAAAATTGTTGGCCGCTCGAGTTTAATAAAGAAAATTTTTTCCGAAGGTTGCCCGGAAACGGTAACACGATTACGATCGAGCAATACGTGACTCACCCAAGTTTATATTATTTTCTTCCCTTCATTCGACCATAGAACTCAAGGTCGCTGAACTATGTACAAAGTCAAGTTGAACATCGAAAGATGGGGCGAAGAATGTATTGTCCTAGCGGTACACGTCAAATTTCATAAGAATAATATGGCGAATTGGTGTGCAAGCATGAAATTTTGTATGTATGTTCTTTAGGCCATTTTGAGCGGTTTGACCCGAAGTTAGAATTTTGACTCACAGGAGCCGAATATTGCGTTTAGGGTCAACTTGCACAAAATTAAACCAAAATTAAAAATTTTGGTAAAGAGGCGAAGTTTGATGCGTTAATGATATGAATTTGATCCTCTAAGTACGATGATAATGATTAAAGCCTCTTACAGTCGACGAAAGTTGAATACAACCCCCATTCATCGAAATGGCGTCCAGTTTTGAAATTTTTTCTATAATATTGGAAATTATAGGTTGTGGGGTGTCGATTCTGGGTAAATGGCATTCGCTCGATCCAATTATGAAGTCATAATCCAAACTTATCATTTTACACACTTGAAAGTGGAAAAAAGAGTCGTTTTCCCCCCAAAAAAATTGACTGAAATCTTCGACTTACAGAAAATTCTCATTTTATTACGTGAAAGCAAAAAGAGGAAAAAAGTAGACAACGAAATACAAAGCTGACCAACTGATAGGTCGATTACGCGTGAAAGAATGTATTTTCAAGATGTACCAGTATCAAGTCTATACACGATCTTCTTCGACCTTGGACAAGTTTTCCCTCGAGTCTGGAGGCATCTAATGGCTCACACAGTAATCTCCCTTACAGTTACAGAATCCAAGCCAAGACTTCATCTCCATCTCGATATATTAAACGGCTTTCCTCAAGATTCAATATTTAGCAGTCACAATCAATATCTGCACTCGACCAGTCGCGTGTTCCGGTGTTAAAGTGAACAAAGTGGTAGTATCTATTTAAAGGCTTCCGGCCTTATCTCTGGTATCAAACAAGTTTCAGCGTGCGGCTTACTGCCCGGCTGTTAAACTATTTCTACAATGTCCTCCACGCAAAATCAATCAACTGCTCAAAATCATCAAGCAGGTATGTACAACCGTTCATTTGCCAGAATAGTTAAATCATACCCTTCGAAAAAACAGGCTATTCTAATATCCTACGATGAAGAACTCGCCTTAATTGATTACATTGTCACAATTGGAAGATTGGTTGGCCCTCCAAATGTTTTGTCGGCATCAAAAATTGCAAAAAAAAGAATATGCATTTATCTAGACAGTGAATCCACAGTCACGAAATTACTGGAAAATCATAAGACGATTTGTATCAAAAATAAACAGACCACCATAAGAAAACTTCGAAGATTAATAATCTCAAATGTCCACCCATGCATACCAAATTCCATTGTACTCGACTACATACGTCATATTAACAAGAAACCGACTTCTGCAATACACGAACTGCACATTGGTTTATCATCGAAATCATTCACTGAATCGGAACTATCTCAATATGCGCATGTAACTAGCTTTCGAAGAGGAATCTACATTGAAGATGAAGACAACTTGACAATCCCGGAATCTCTACTTATCACATTCGAAAACGAGACCTACCGTGTCTTCTTGACAGACGAAGAACAGAGATGCCACCTCTGCAACAGCAGTTCCCACCAAGCAACAAATTGTCCAATGACAAATAACACTAGTGACAATGAAGGAAAGGATTCCAAAAATGCAAATTCATCCCAGAAAATTGAAGAAGACCCAATTGCTAATTTAACTCAGACACATGATCTCCTAGATAATAAAAATCTCACCTTCGACGAAAAATTAAAAATTGCCCAATCGAAACGAGGGTCTCTTGACCAAGAAAATCCAAATACGCCTACAGCAAACATCTCCTCAAATGCCGAAATCTCGATCAGTGATGCTATATCCACCAGTCCACCTGCAATGGATATAGATCCGAATATCATTGAGACTGAAGAAGAAGTTCATTCGCCCTCGCAGAAAAGACAATTCCGCCGCACATCCGATTCTAACTCCTCAACCACTGACAAACCAACACATAAAAAGTCAAAAGAAGACTCCAATCTAGCAGAACCAAATCTGATGACAGCGTCGGGAATAAAAAATGCCATTACCGAATTCGGCCAATCTGAAGCCAATGAACATAAGATCAACCCTCAAGATCTTATCGAATTTGTAAACGAACTACAAAACTCAAAAACAAAGGATATTGACCTCGCTGCCTACTCTACGGACCCACAAAAATTCGTAGAAACTTTGGAAAAACTCCGTGAAACTCTGAAGCATAAAGGAACCAAAAACCGCATTACGAGAATTATTAACCAATTCAATCAATCCACGGTTAAAATGGTAGACCTCGCAGAATCAACAAATCAGTCAACAAATTGATTTGGAAATAAACTCTAAATTTTTTTTTTTTTTTTTTCTCGTAGACTATGTTTATATTATGCATATTAGCCATTTCTCATTTTGATATTCCTATCATCATATTTGTAATTTCACTCATAACTGCCCAGACAAATTTTCCTTCGATATTTAAACATACTCATTACAACAGCTTAATTCAAGCTCCCCCTCACGAACCTTACCCAAACGAACCATTTAACTCCCCTTACTAACCTCACTTACTCTAATTTATTCAAATGACTACCCTTCTCCAATGGAACTTGGACGGTTACTTCCAACGTTCTGCAGAACTGAAACAACTAATCTCAAAATACCAACCATTGATAATAGCTCTACAAGAAACCCATCTGAAACAAAACCACAATACTACTTTACAACAGTACAACTTCTACAGACAAGATTACTTCAACCCCTCCCAAGCCTGTGGAGGTACAGCTATACTAGCACTGAACTCTCTTGAGAGTCACATCGTACAAACTCCCAAAACTTTACAAAATATAGCTATTTCGGTAAAAATTCCTCACCTCAACAATACACCTATTACTTTCTGCTCTTTGTACATTCCCCCCTCTCATAACACTAATTCACAAGAAATCTCTGATCTCATACTCTCTCTCCCTTCCCCTTTTGTTCTACGTGGAGACTTTAATGCCCATAGCCCAACATGGGGAATCATAACAAATGGTAAATTTCACTCAAACTCTCGAGGTAACATTATAGACCAAAGTCTATCTTCTTTTCCTGACTTAAACATCTTGAACATCCCTCAAATTCCTACCCACCTAAATTCGTCCTCTGGATCCCTCTCGGTCATTGATTTAACGCTCTGTTCAACATCCATAACTCCTACACTAAATTGGTCTACCCTCCCGGATTTATGCGACAGCGACCATTTCCCTATACTATTAACATCAGACTCCTCCCCCCCTTCCCTTAAATCAACTCCCCGTTGGAAAACCCAGGAAGCCAATTGGGCCAAATTTCGCGATCTCACCTACGACACAAGTTCTTTACCCGACCCCTCTAATGATCGAACAGCAATCGCCCAATTTACGAAATTTATAATTCAAGCTGCAGAAGCATCAATACCTCTCACTTCAGGAACACTAAAACCGAGACAAGTCCCATGGTGGTCAAACGAAATCAACATTGCCATTAAGAACAGACGCAAAGCTTACCGAATTTATAACCGCTCTCGCTCTCAACTCGATTTCATCAACTACAAAAAATTAAGAGCCAAAACAAGACTCCTGATCCGTTCAGCAAAGAAGGAGTCATGGAGATCTTTTGTCGCCAATATCAATGAACCTGTTTCTAATGCCTCTATGTGGAGAGACATTAAGAAATTATCAGGGAGATTCTCTTCTCATCAAATTAACCACATAGAAATGAATGATTCAATCTTTACACACGCACACAGGATATAGCCGAAGCACTTGTCTCTCACTTTTCTTCTGTCTCATCGAACTCAAATTATTTCGCCTCATTCCTTCGAAAAAAATATGAATCAGAATCCTCCCTGATAAATTTCGGTTCCTCCGACAACACTCACCGTTACAATCAACCAATCACTCAAATCGAACTCACCTCAACCCTACACAAAAATCTCAAAAATGCATCCCCAGGACCGGACAACATACATGCCACTATGCTCAAAAATCTTCACCCTACCGCTCTTGAATATCTCCTTTCCCTTTTCAATTCGATTTTATCAGAAGGTATCTACCCTTCAGACTGGAAATTGGCGTTCATTCTACCTATTCTGAAACCTGGGAAAGATCCGTCTTCCCCCTCTTCATATCGGCCCATTGCCTTCACCAGTGTGTTGGGCAAACTATTTCAAAAAATAATTAACAAAAGACTTTGGTGGTTCCTCTAACAAAACAATCTACTATCCCCTGTACAATATGGCTTCAGAAAAGGTCGTAACTCAATTCAAGCTCTTGCCGACCTCCACACCCAAATTGAACAAGCCTTCCTTTCGAAATCCCCCCTCTATACAATATTCTTCGATCTTCAAGAAGCGTACCCGCGGGTCTGGAGACATTACATATATGTTCCGCAAGGAGAAGTACTGAGTGTTCTTCTCTTTTTGGTCGCCATTAACGACCTTCCATTAAACACCAGCTTCCCAATTTCTCAAAGACTTTTTGCCGACGATTACAGCATCTCGCTCCGCTCTTCAAATCCTATCAGGGCTCACAGACTCTTACAAGAATCCTTGGACAATATTTCCTCTTGGTCATCTGACTGCGGCTTCCAATTTTCCCAAAACAAAACATTCCTAATTATTTTCCATAAAAAAAAGAAATCTCCTCCATCAACTCCCTCACTCTATCTTCAAAATTTTCCAATTAAAACCACTGATTCAATAAAATTTCTAGGACTCTTACTTGATCAAAAACTAACTTGGATTCCACACATCAAATTACTAAAAGCCAAATGTTTACGCTCGATGAATACCCTAAAATATCTTTCTCACCCTCGACTGGGTTGCAACCGAAAATTACTCCTAAATCTGTACAAAAGTTTAATCCGATCACAACTGGACTATGGAGCCCCTATCTACAATCTCGCCAATAAATCGTCTTTAGCTCTTTTGGACACAATCCATTCCTCATCTCTTAAGCTGGTTTTGGGAGCATTCAGAACGAGCCCTAGTCTTAGTCTGTGTGCCGAGGCTGCGGAACCACCTCTATCTGTTCGCCGATCCACCCTCTCTTCGAATCTTCTTATTTCGATATCTCAATTTCCAAATTCCCCCGTTTACAAATCTTTAATCTCTGAAATTAATCCAATTTTTAATCGTCAACCAACGAAACATATCCATACTTGCTTAGAAACTTCTCTCGCTCGTAATCTCAAAATTTCAACCCTTCCGCCTATACTGACAGCTACCCCCCCACGGCTCTTCTCCATTCCTGATATCAGACTAGACCTTACGGAAGTCCCTAAAGTCAGCAATTCAATTTATCGAAAACATATAACAAAACTTATCGACGAATTTGCAGGTTATACCCTTTGTCTCACAGATGGCTCAAAATATCGCCATAGAACATCTTACGCGTTCTCCATTGGTGGCGAAATGGAGGCATACCGCATACGAAATTCAGCGTCGGTATACACAGCTGAATTAAACGGTATCCTTACCTGTATATCACAAATTGCGCAACTACTACCGGAACAAAAATACCTGCTTTTGACTGACTCCCTCTCGTCTCTACAAGCCATTGCGGATCCTTTCTCAACTAACCCCTTAATTCAACGTATATTTTTGGCTCTCCACACTACGAAATTAATAAACTCTCATATCACTCTGGCTTGGATTCCTGGACACGTTGACTTTCCACCTCACGACTCAGTAGATAAAGCAGCCAAACAAGCAACATCTCTTCCTAAAATAACGGACCCTATTCTCTCACCGGCAAAAGACCTAAAAGTATATTACGCTTCCTTAATTTCCCAACTTTGGCTTTCCTCTTGGAAAAATTTAACTGACAACAAATTGAGAAAAATTAAAACCAATCCCTCTTCTTGGTCCTCATCCCACAGACATTCTAGACGAGAGGAAGTCATCTTAGCTCGACTGAGAATAGGACACACTCGTCTTACTCATACTCACCTTCTAGCAAACCTTGGGCCACCATCATGTCCGCACTGTCTCGAAGACAATTTAACAGTTGAACACTTTTTCTCTTGCCCGACTTTACAACCTCTCCGATCTTCCCTCAACATTTCTATTAATATACAACAAACTCTCAATAACAACTCCGAAACAATTGACTCAACTTTAACTTACTTACGATCTACTGACTTTTACAACCACGTTTAAAACTATGACACAAAAAAAAAAAGAAGAAAAAGAACATTTTTGTTTTCCTTTATATTTTTATTTCATCTCAATTCTTTCACATGTATTTTGTTTTCAATTTTTCTACTTTATTAACTACTAAGTTTTTGTAAAAGCAGAACTATCTGCCGAGCAAATAGCCCTTATCGCAGCTGCATTGCTCGTAAAAATAAAAAAAAAAATAAAAAATATTTAGTGTCCTATTATTTATGATCGCCATTGACGACATTAATAAAAACATTCAACCCCTTACGCAGATGACTACAGTATATATCTGTCAAATCCAAATTGCCAAGTCGAGCACATCCCTTGCTTCAAAACGACCTTGACAAATTGACAGAATGGGCCTCCAAAAATGGATTCCGTTTTCCAGAAAAGAAAACTCACCTGACTGTTTTCCGATACAGAAAACTAGTACCATTTACCCCCCCCCCCCTCCACCCCTCTGAAACTAAAAGGAAAAACAGTCCACATCAAAAATACAAGAAAAAATTCTCGACCTTCATTTCGACCAGACTCAGATCTGGGCACCACATAGACATATCAAATGCCTGAAAGGTAAATGCAACCACACTCCAAATATCTTCAAATATTTGGCACACCCTAGTACAGGATGCAATAGTGGTATTTCGCTCGCAGCTCGATCAACGTTGGACCCAGTCTAAAACGCAGCTCTTTGTCTGAAAATTCTCATACTTTTGACCATTTTTTTCTCCCCGAAAACAGTCAAAAATTCTCTCAACATCTTACAAAACACATTAAACTTGATCTAGAATAAATTCGTATACAACCCTCTACCTCCTATCTTGAACTTGACCCTTTCATCGGTGTAGCCACCTCATTGCAATCTTCTTTATCGAGTCGATCATATGGGAATATGAAAATTGCTTCGCACGCAAAGCGTACATAATTGTTTCATACTATATCCCAAATATTTCAGTCGATTTTGAGTAAATGTTGACCAAAAATAGACTGAGCGGGCGCTCTGATGAGTGACTAATAATAGACCAACTTTTTCGGTCGATTTACTTCCGCTCTTTCCTATCATATTTAGACCACATTTAAAGCAACTTGGACAAAATTTTGAATGAAAAAATTAGTCGATCTGTAGGTGATGTAGGTATCATAAAATGATCTATCCTCAGTCATTGGCCGTACTTCCTCTGCAATTGATTATATTCTGACCATTTTTGACCAAAAAAAGAGTCGATTTCTAGGGAACCTTGACGATATAAAATATTTTCTCATAGTCAATATTTAATCATTGTCAACAAACCACCATAATTAGAATTCTTTTGACGAAAAAGATGGGTAGATTTCTGGGCAATGTAGACGATTATATAATACTCTATTGTAGCCTATATTCAAGCGATATTAACGGACCACTACAAGTAGAGCACTTTTGACAAAGCAGAACACTCAAGTTTTGGGCAATAGAGACGCCATACCACCATTTTCGACAGGAAAAACCAGTCTATATCTAAGGCTCCCTTAAGTGAGAGAAAAAAAGAATGAAGATAGCAGTCTCGTTAGCAGGATTATATTGAGAGGGGTGCGATTTTGGTCTAAATTTACAATATTAATTAGTATACCTTCAATTATTTATGGACAATGTTCAGAAATTTGTAGAATTTATCATGCATTCATACCAATTAAAATAGAATAATTAAATTTAAATAATTTTTTAAACTGAATCTAAATGTTATATGTATCTATTTATTTAAATTTAATTTATAAAATTCGTACATTAATTTACTTTTAATTTTAAATTTAATTAATGTCAATTTTAATATTTAAATTAATTTTTTAAGTACTATTTTTTATTAATTTTTTTATTTGTCATAAATAAACCTAATAATTTTTTATTAATTGAATGTAAAATTGAACAAAAAAATGACAAAATATCATTCTGGTTCAATACAATTAAAAGTTTTGAATATTATTTAAAATCATTGAAGTTATTAAATAATTAATTCTCATTTAAAGGATCAAATATATCAAATAAATTAAATGAGGTATAAAAATTTATTTAGTTTTAATTTTTTCAGTTGTTTTATAATAATTTTTATAATTATTGAAAATTAATATCAATATTTTTATTAAATAAATAATTCTGAAAAACAAAATTAATAATTTCTTAATCAAATCAACTATATCAAGAAAATTTAAATAAGATCTTTATTTTTTCAAAATAATATTATATTATAAACTTCTTAAACTGATATAAAATTAGAATTAAAAAAAAAAAAAATCATATTCATCAATTATCCCTGTTGGAATTCCTTAAATTACATTTATAAATCTAATATTTTTATGATTAGTAGAATATGTTCGTTTAATGAACAATTTTTTTATTAAGAATATCAATTTTTTAATTTTATTTTAAATACCTATCTTTATTTAATCTGCGAGTTTGCCAGCAATATGACAGTTGATTCATTCCAAAGAAATTGACTGGAAATTTTGGGCAAAAATGAGTGACTGCCGTTTGCTTGACAATAGGCCAAAAAAAAAAAAAAAGAGTAAAAATATTAGTAGATGTTGAGGAAAAATCTACTCAAAATGGATCAAGGTAACTCCCAAAATACCGGCTCAGAATATCTGCCCAGAAATGGACTAGAAATCTTAGTCAAAATTGAGTAGGCCTAATACTCGTAAATACGATATTAATTTTAGACTAAGAAACGAGGAAAAATTTCATTCTGATGTATTGACAATATAACGACCAAAAAATGGGTCGGAATGCCTATTCCGCATAGTGATCAAAAATCAACCAAAAATTATGATCAAAATTTAGTAGAAATAATATCAGACCAACAAGCAACTGAAAGGAATATTTCAGTTAATTGTGGGTCTGATATAATTCATCTCAAAAATTTACTAAAAATCAACCATTTTGTGATGTTACTATAATATTTGGTCTTTCTTCAGTTGTACGACCAAAAACCAACCATTGTCGACCATGGGTATAGTGATGGTCGATTTGGTTTATCGGGATTTTTATTACTTATACAAATACACAACTTAGATAAAATTACTACGATTATCAAAGAAAATAATTGGCGGATTGTCGACAATGGTATCTCACGTCGAGCAGTCGTGCTCGTATCTTAAGGACTTTGCATTTTTTAAATAGAAAAGTGGAAATTGTTTCGTTTGACTCCAGTACAATTAGAATATCTACGACATGTTTCGAACGACCATCGTTCTTCTTCAGGAACGCTGGTCGTTCGAAACGCGTCGTAAATATTCTACTTTTACTGTTGTCAAATGAAACAATTTCCTCTTTTCTCGGGTGCGAATCCACGAAAAATAAAATTATAAACATTTATTTAATAATTAAGATAACTCGTGATATCCACCATTTGACACTTGTGTGTAAAAAAATGAAAAGAAGCCAATATAGAGACGAATAACCCAGCGAAAGAATTTGAGATATCAGGAATGAATCAGCCAAAACATTTCCTTTCCCATCGCCCTTAACAAACATTTTGATGCTTCATAATTGGTCCTTCGTCGAATTTTACCAACGTATATTTATTTGAAAAAATTATCTCATTTTTCAATAAATAATCTACCGTGCTATTATATAAAAGTTTGTTGGAAGGACTGGAGAACGAATGAACTTGGCTCACTAAATCATGATACCAAAAATTTTTTTGGGGGATATTTGTTTTTAACTCGGTCTTTTCATTTTCATACGTGAGTGTTTTTGTGTGCGTTGCACATACTCGTAACTTTTTTTGAGGTCAAACAATTATGTTTTTTGTTTCGTTTTTGAGAATTCGTGCAGTTTTACGTACCGTAACATTTCGATAAATTCGTTTTACGTGAAAATCAGTAGTCACAATATCTTCCTCGTTGTTGTCTAAAAGAAAAGGGAATTCTGCTGATGCGATGAGAGATTTCAACGGTTTTTATTTTTCAATTCATCTCCAGATAATTATGATTGTATGCTTCAACCCGCTGCTGACCAGGCCTCGGAGTTTCCAACTTTGAGTTACGAACCAAAAAAAAAAAAAGAAGTGTCATTGGAGAGTCCATTTTTATGCCTTCATCGTAAACTTTGAAGTATTCCTTGCAACATTGGATATTCTTGCATCATCAATGGGAGCATCGGACTGACGACGATTATATTTTTTTTCGAAGACAGAACTTGGAAACTGTAGAGTAAATTATACAGTCTTATCAGAAGTTGATACCGAAAACCCACAGAAACCGTCAAAATTTCTTGCACGATATTTAATTTTTTACTCAGATAAGGAAAATAACTGAATTCTTATGGTTATGTAGCCCAATCAACAAAAGTACTGCATCCTTCTCATCCAGCCTTTAGATACGTCTTCTGCGTTTATAAGGTCGTGAATTTAGCTCAGTTTAGCGAACCGAGATTCAGCGCGTACTTTCTCCGATATTGTCTGGCTGTTTTCTTTCTCCAGTCAGTAAGCGCAGAGAATGAGCTGTGTGAAAATGCAGGAAAAAATTGAAACCGTTATACTATGTACGTCTTTTTCGTAGCACCGATCAGATTTGAAAAGTGCCTCTACGCGGCAATTTCGCTTATCTTGTTGAAACGATTAAACCGTTTTTTTTTTTTTTTTTGTTTCTGTTTCTATTTCTATTTTAAGCACTAATTCCGACGAATAATGAAGATAGGGCTGGATAAGTTACACATCGATTGAGTGGGTTGTGGATCATCGATACATTTTTCAGTGCTCTGGCTATTTCGCACTCTTTATCAGCATCCATCATTTGAAGAAAGTTTTCAACTGAAACAATATAAGTCAAAACTGCCACTGGGCCGTTTGGTGAACAAACTCCTACGTGGACAAGATGATTGTATTCTGCTCAGAAATTACGTAATGATGAAGACTAATATTTTTTTGTGCGTTCCAAACGTTTTGATAAGAACTCGTTCCTGCGAACAAAATTCAAACAATTTTTGAGGTATAACTTGATATTCTTGATAGTCATTTCGTCCATCGGATTGATCGTGAAATCGATGTCCAACACTTTATTTCGATTTGAGAAACGCTGGAAAGCGGCCGAAAACCGAAGGAAATTGCGTGTTCTAAGAAAATTACGTGACACACCTTAGATTTACATAATTATTATGCCCCTGAAAAAGTTATCTTTCTTTTGTTTTTTTTTTTATTCATGTATGTTATGAATTAACATTATCGTATAGGCTTCTCAGTTATACAGAATAATGTCACCATTACCTTTAGTTGTGGTATTGAAGGTCCAACCCTTTTTTCCTCGCTTCGTAGTTTATCGGTTTTTCCAACGAAGTTACAGAATGCGAAAGTTGGAATGGTGTTGACCATACTTTTAAATTCGTTATGCCGTTTCATTTTGTACCATTTCTTCGGCGCTCTCGAACATTGGTTCCAAATGTCAGGTGGGTGCCGTCCTCAGGTAGCTGGACGTCGTCCTTACCCTTTGCTGGTCAAAGATCTCTCAGTGCTGTGTCGCTAAAGAATTCACATCATCATAAGACGCAAATACCAAACGCGCAAACTGCTCGCTTCAAAAATTTTATGCAGAGTCCTCTACCTAAAACGTATGGAACGCGTGATAGATTCACTCAATTCCTAAGCAAATATACATCTTGTCTATGCAGATGCTCTCTTCAGCAAATAGACCAGTGGCTGTTTTCTATATATCGCTAGGTTGAATGAATTTCTTCAGCAGACTGGATGAATAAAGAATTCCCAAAGCGCTGAAAAATGTACAAATGTTTACCCCTCTCAATCCATCTGTAACTCATTCCGTCCCATCTTCTTTACGCTGTAGGAATTTATCTCTCCCATACACGTTTCCGCACTAGAATACATAAAATGGAACAAAAAATCGAGGACGGAGGAATGCAGGCTGCGATGGTATTACCGAAATCTGATCGATGTACCAAAAAGACGGGCCTAAGTATTGGGAAGAAACGAGTTACAGAAGTTGTGAAAAGCCTGTTTTTAACTGATTTTCTGTCCAAAACTCTTCTTACGTGACGAGTAAATTAGCACGAAAAAATTTTCTAGTAGAATACAAATTTTTTTCAACTCACTTGCAATTGCTGTAGGTAAATCGACATCTCATCGGTGCCACGATTACAGTAAAAATAATAGAGGTCAACTGGATTCTTCAATGTTCAAATTTTCGTTATCTATTCTTACAGTTTTATTATCGCTGATTCGTGATCCTATTAAAATCATATCGGTTAATCTGATTAAATGCATATGCTTGCTTCTTTGTACTGATGAGAAAAGAAAAGTTTTACAAGTAGACTGTAATAATCCTATATCTTAAAACCTCGTTTCTATAATATAAGGGGAAGAGAGGGGTTCGAGCTATTCAACTCAAGGAAGTTGGTGCCAGGGTTATTCGAGAAAATGCCCAGAAAGCCTTTGCCTTACTTTGGAGACTTCGAAAAATTTCGAGTATCGAACTTGGCGAGGGAGGCTAATTGGGAGAATGCACAGAAATCCTCTGACCTATTTTAGTAACTTGGAAAAATTTTGACCTATGAGCTATGGACAAAATTATGTGTTGTGTATGTTTAGGAGAGGGGATGGGGATGGGAACACTTTTATCATTTAGGACTATATGTTTCTAAAAACTTAGGAACATTTTGACCGACGAGCTATACATATAAGGAAGGCTGTGGTTATAAGGGAGGTAGGAGCTATCGGAAGAATGAAAAGAAACCTTATGGCCTAAATTTGGGAACTGACTTTAGTGATAAGGATCTCGGGTCAGGAGAATTTTTCGTGAACGCGAAATGACGAATACTCCGAAGGAAGAGTAAACAATGCAAACCGCAGAAAAAACATACACGACGAGCGCTTTCGGTTAATAAACTATCTTCAAGCCTGAAATGAAAGCAACTGACGAACAGAAAAGAAGAGCAAGGTATTAAGATCGTCCAAACGAGAAATCGCAGTGTGAATCATAAACCAGTTCGATCAGGCCATCTTCCGGAATGTACGAGTTGAGTACAGTGATACCGTCGGTGTTGAGATGACGCATTATCTCTATATGCTCGAGGGCGATGCGCTTACGATAGGAATTCTTCTTATGGAGGAGCTTTTCGGATCCCTCGCGGAAGCTGTGGCCACTGTTTATTAAATGATCAGCAAAAGGTGACGCCCCTAAGTGTCCCTTCTTCCAAGACTTCAGGTGCTCAGCTACTCTAACTTTCATTTGACGACTGGTCTCAGCAATATAAAAGCCTCTACAATCCCCACATTCCAACTTGTAAACACCAGTCCTCTCATCAACACAGGTATAGGGTCCTTCAGTCTCACAAACAACCTGTTGACTGTGGTAGAATTGTAAAACGCGGGTCTGAAGCCAAACGGGCGGAGGGCCCGACGAGAACGTCCCCAAGAAAGGGCGACTGATCCAACGCAAACGGCGATCACGGATCGTGTCTCGGGGGAGGGAGGTGATGGAATCAAGAAGGCTCCTCGTAACTTTCCTCCGAACCATCACTTCAACATCGACATTGACCCCATTCACTCTGGCCAGGTGTTTTATTGTGAGTAACTCTTTCTTGAAGGCAGGCTGACTCAAAGGAATACGAATCAGTCTGTGAACTAGGCTGTGAAAAGCAGCCATCTTATGAGCAAGAGGACTTCGGTGTTTAGTGTTGCATTTGAAGCCCAAGTTCGTTAAATTCCGGTTTTATTCCGATTGTAAAGTTACGATTAAGAAACTGGAAAATTATGAAGTGGATAAGAACAGAGTTGCGAAGATGCTATGGTAAATTTATTATTACGACTAGATTAAACCTTATGGTCCATTCGAGACTCTCCGGTATGCTCCTCCCCCTTGAGTTTGATTACTTTATGCGGGACGTCAATTTGAAGTGTCGGAAGTTTGAGGTGAACTTGAAGGAGAAGAAGAATAAGAAGTTGTCCCCACTAATGAAGGTCAATGATGGGGTGGTTAAGGAAGGGGTGAGTGACGGTGTTGTCGTTCATAAATTCCATCCCCCCCCCTCATAAATAATAATCAGGTAGTGTTTAATAGTGACGAAACTGCCCTCCTTGAGAAAGGCTTGCAATTCAGTTTACCTCCCCTCAAGAAGGATGAAACCTTGGCGAATATTGTTGCGGATCTTGCGGTTAAAATTGGTCCTGGTCCTAATTCCCAGAAAGTTTGTGCTGAATTAGTCCGTAATAACCCCCTCCCTCGCATGAGTAATAAATTGGGAGGTGTGATTCAAGGTTTGAAGAGGAAGATGAAAGAGGGAGATTTAATCGTCACTAAGGCTGACAAGCGCAATGCTGTTGTGGTGATGGAGAAGTCGGCCTATTCTTCTGAGGTCCATGAAGTCATCCAGCTGTGTGGTGCTAAAGAGAGTGAGGATTCCAGTTTTCCTAAGCACGTTAAGGAAGTTACGAGTGTCATCAACAGGAGTGAGGCTATTATCAAAACTCCTGCTTTGAAAAAAGCCCTCCTTGTTCCTAACCCCACACCCCCCTCCTCTGCGGGCTGCCCAATGTGCATAAGAACAATACCCCGATGCGACCCGTCGTTTCTTTCGTCTCCTCCTCCACCTACCTCCTTGCCAAATTCCTGGACCGTTGGTTCAAAAATCGCAATGATTTTGAATCTCCTCATTCGGTCTTGAATTCGGCCTCTTTAACTGACGTTCTGAAAGGTGTATGTCTTCCCCCGGGAACGACCATCTGTTCGTTTGATGTTGTTGGTTTGTTCCCGAATATTCTTTAGGCTGCTACTAACCAGCGTATGGGTGAGCTACTCGTCAAAGCCAATATTCCTCACAATGAGCTTCAGGAATTTTTCGATCTTCTGAATATTTGCTGGTCCCCAACTATTGTAAATTTGAAGGAAAATTTTTCGAGTTTCCTGATGAAGTAGGGATCCCTATTGGATCACCTTTAGGCTCTCTCATCTCCGAAATTTTCATGTCTAAGTTTGAACTTGACCCCTTTTCCTCGAACCAGGTGTTACTTAATCATATTCACTATTGGCACGGGTACGTTGATGACGTTCTATGAACCTGGATTGGTCCCCCAGATCTCCTTGGTGAGTTTTTGAGGTATCTCAATTCCTGGTACCCTTCCATCAAATTTACGTTGGAAATAGGCGTATTTTCCATTAACTTTTTGGATTTATCGATCTCTATAATAGACGGTATCCATAAGTTTGGAATTTACAGGAAAGATACTACGACTGATGTTTTAGTCCACGGTTGTTCGTTCAGTCCTGTTGCTCATACGATGGCTGCTTTTCACAGCCTAGTTCACAGACTGACTCGTATTCCTTTGAGTCAGTCTGCCTTCAAGAAAGAGTTACTCACAATAAAACACCTGGCCAGAGTGAATGGGGTCAATGTCGACGTTGACGTGATGGTTCGGAGGAAAGTTACGAGGAGCCTTCTTGATTCCACCACCTCCCTCCCCCGAGACATGATCCGTGATCGCCGTTTGCGTTGGATCAGTCTCCCTTTCTTGGGGAAGTTCTCTCTCCAATTGGGTCGGGCCCTCCGCCCGTTTGGCTTCAGACCCGCGTTTTACAACCCTACCACATTCAAGAGGTTGTTTGTGAGACTGAAGGACCCCATACCTGTTGATGAGAGGAGTGGTGTTTACAAGTTGGAATGTGGGGTTTGTGGTGGTTTTTATATTGGTGAGACCAGCCGCCAAATGAAAGTTGGAGTAGCTGAGCACCTGAAGTCTTAGAAGAAGGGACACTTAAGGGAGTCACCTTTTGCTGATCATTTAATAAACAGTGGCCACAGCTTCCGCGAGGGATCCGAAAAGCTCCTCCATTAGGAGAATTCCTATCGTAAGCGCATCTCCCTTGAGCATATAGAGATAATGCTTCATCTCAACACCGACGGTATCACTGTACTCAACTCGTACATTCCGGAAGATGGCCTGATCGAACTGGTTTATGATTCACACCGTGATTTCTGGTTTGGACAATCTTGATACCTTGCTCTTCTTTTCTGTTCGTCAGTTGCTTTCATTTCAGGCTTGAAGATGGTTTATTAACCGAAAGCGCTCGTCGTTTATATTTTTTCTGCGGTTTGCATTGTTTACTCTCCCTTCGGAGTATTCGTCCTTTCGCGTTTATTATGGATAGCCGTAACCTGGAGGAAAGGATTCGTTTAATTAGAATTTTTCGTCATATTTCCTCTTTTATCCTTATCGATATGATTCCTTTTGAATATCCGCACTTATCAACATGGATGGCTTTAGTGATTTGGAAAAATTGTTGACTTTTGAATTATACCTACGAATGAACGTGGAAGTATTTTATACAATTCTATGACTTTCCGGGAAAGTATCCCTTGGTGAATTGGGTTATATATTTCCCGAAATCTGGGCGTTCGTCAATGTTACTAGACATGTATGAATGACCGTTTTGAACAGGCGAAGCTGTCCGTTTCTAGGCCAGGACAGATTAAAATCGACCTAGAATTGAACGGGAGAAGAAGAAAGGCTGGAAGAACTGTAGGAAAGGACAGATGAGCGAATCATTCGTGAAAGAGGGAGGTGAGAAATGAGTTAGATAAGATCAATTGAGTATTGTTATTAAGAAGATGAAACGGATGAGAGTGAAATGCTTGCAGAGTTGCACCCTTGGAAACCGGATGAAGAAGCTGGGTGTTTAACAAGGAGGGGCTGCAACTTTCTTCGATCAGATTTTTCTCTTTTCAACCAGCGAAACAGGGTTTCGATACGGAAGTCAAAGGAACGAAGGACGCGGCCTAGTTGAAGGACAAATTTCTTCCAAAAACAGGAGCCTGACCCTAACCAGCGCTTCCTACTGTCACGGCGGAGGAAGGTGGTGGAATCCAGATATTTCCTCGTACCATAAGATAGATGTCCAAATTGATCTGATTGACTCTGGCCAAGCGTTTAATTGTCATCAATTCCTAATGGGAAGCGGTCCGACCCAACAGCATATGAATCCGTCGGTGGGTCAAGTTGTTAAACATGTAGCAACCTTGTTGGAAACAGGACAAAATGACGACTCGGGAACCACAATATCGGTCGAAGTACACGTATTACATTTTCTGTTGATCCCGAACTCATGGACACTAGATGTTTTAGAGATCGTCAGCCCAAGTAGTTTATAGAGGATCCTCCCGGCGTCTTGGAAAATCGTACTAACTTAATCCATTCATAAAAGTCACCATCATTCTAAACGCCACTTTACTCATCTCATTCCATGTTTTAAAATCTTCCGCAGACCTCTCACGCCGGCATCATTTGTCACGGATCCTCACGCTCACAAACTCGCTTCTTTTCTTTCTATAGTTCACCGCCTCACTTCTATCTCCTTCTCTGCTCGATACTCCGAGCAAGAGGTCAACACTACTAAGTTCATCGCTTAGAAAAATCGCGTCTCTTCTCGAGTGATGCGCTATCTGGTGGCGGACTCCTCCATTGGTGGTTTGAGACGAGAAGATGATGGTGACGACAAAAGTTTTGCAAAAAATTCAAAATTGGGTAACCTCTACTATAGGACATACATACATTGCTGACAATCGCTTGGAATGCAAACTCGTATCAAAGAAATTGAGCGCAATTTGAGTTATTTGGGGACTCATCAGTCATCACTCGTCTGAGACTTGAAAGATTTGAGTAGTCAACAGAGTTCTGCAAGGAGCTTGCTCTGCTGAGTGCTCTGGATTATAAACTTTCAGCCTCGGAATTCATTGTTATGAAATTATTTTAAATTCGTAGAAGTGAGATATTAACGTTATGAACGTTAAATCTTCTTCAGAGAACCACTAAAACTCGCAGATACTAAAAAATATACTCGATTATGAGTACTCAACATGAAATATCGTTGAGTATTTGCTTATCATCATTTCAAATAGATTACATAGATACACTCCGAAAAGAAGCAACAACGGCTGAAAACCTTCTGTCATGTCCACGAATATCAAGGACGAGAATTTGTTTCCCTAACGTACATCAGATGTTGTACCGTATAAATCGTGTACACCGCACCCGATCGTCCATCATTTATCACTGGATTTGCCCATCACTATAATGCTCAAATGCAGAAATATTACGTCGATTTTTCAGTCTGCCTTCAAGGGGAAGAAGCGCCGCTGGTGTATCAGTAGCGAGTTGAGAAATATTTTCAAATTAACAATATTATATACTATTGATAATAATGAGAAAAGGAGTGTGGCGACGACGTAGTACTCATCAACAACCTTACACGGAAAGAGAACCGCTATTTAGAATTCTTCTACCGCCTATGGTACACGTCTTAATCTCAACACGTACTACCTGAAGATTAAGTACCAGTCAGAGGGAGATGAGATTAAGCCTAATAAAGTACTGTACATCCGTCTGCCAGTGTATCGCACGCGAGTCAAACGGGGCAACGTCGATGTCAAGCCAATTACTGTCACAGTTGTTGTTTTCTGCGCCCGCTTATACGTCAAGCACGCGTCAGATGCGACCGATGAAGCAGAGTTTGTTGAAAGCAAAATAAACAGGCGAAGAGTTCGGAAACAATTTGCCCTGTTCGTTATCGAAAGGGAAGTTTCATAAAACTAAATAAACAAACTTACGTCGGTGGTGACGGAGAGAGGAACGAGAGAAAGTAGGAGAAAAAAAAAAAAGGAGTACAGAAAATGCATTTGGACTAGGGAATTTCAAAACTCTTGACAGGTAGCAGGCAGGTGATTTATGATTTTCAAAGGGGGAGAAATGATTCAGTCTAGTTTTCAGAAGTTAAGGTAAACGACTTAGTAAAATACGGTCTCGACTGAAATTTATCTTTTTTGTCGTTTTTTCCGCGAACACGACGACTGCAACGTTAGAAAGAGACAGTGAAGGACGAAAAAAAAAAAAAGGTAAAACAGTACTGTATCCGTATAAAAAGATGTATAGTCGGGAGAAGGCGGGTTGAGAAAAAAGAGGTGGAAAGCTGCGAATTCCGAAAATCAGCTATTTCTTAGCGTTGTCGCTATTGTCGCTTTACCCGCTGCACTCACGACTGTGTTTATAAATTATTTAAATGACTTTTAGGTTTGAAATTTTTATTGCGTTTTGCGTGATTCCGCGTGTTTTAAATTTGCCCAGCCAAAATACTCTCGCTGACGAAAAAGAAGAGCGTATTTTTTTTTTCTCGACATATATATTTTTTTGCGCGCCTTTTATTTATCTGTGTAAAAGATTTTAATGAAAATACGCCCGCGAGACGAGTGCACGAAGCGCGTTTCACGTTCTCCGGTATTTAGCGACAAATCTCAAGATGGAATAGAGGAAAAGTACACAGGATAGAAGGTACAGAAGGTAATGCGGAGAACGCGATCGCAGAATTTATCGGCGCTCGGAGAAAGCAGTAAAATCTCGACGATATTTAAGCGAGAAAGGACGATAATGATATCGCCTCCGCGACGTCCTTTACGCGTATTTGTGACACAAATTTAATATCGTTTCCCGGAAACTATATCCACGTAATATCGTAGGCGCGCGCGGACAAATTAATCCGGGCGGATAATAAAAATTGACGGCTTTCAGCTTCGCGCCTGTCGATACACTCGTAATTACCCGAAAGGAAAATGATCGAGGACTGTGTCGGCTGTGCTAACAAAATGTAATGAGTTTACTCGAATCGAATTCCGAGAGCTAGAGTGAGTGCCGAGAATGGTCTGATTGTTCTACTTTGTTCGGGGCGATGATGTGGCCGGGAGAAAGAAATACTCGATGAAAAGTAAACTCTGTCCTCTCTGCTACATACAATTTCCGAGTGATAGCTGTCAAATAATACGTTGAAGAAAATGTTGAAAAACTAAAAAAGAAAGGGGGTCACTCGTATGTGGTATAGGAGCGAAGAACTTCAGCCTCGTAATAAGTGGAAGTGCTATACAACAGTATGTCAATTATTTACCTTCATGAGGATACTTCGGATTCTTGTTCTTCAGCTAGGATGCCTAGTATTCTATATATTCTAAATTTGCCTTCTGAACTAGCTAGTA
The DNA here is from genome assembly GCA_035079385.1 of Aspidiotus rigidus. Classification (NCBI taxonomy): domain Eukaryota; kingdom Metazoa; phylum Arthropoda; class Insecta; order Hemiptera; family Diaspididae; genus Aspidiotus; species Aspidiotus rigidus. Next base: position 103,792 of record JAVHKY010000041.1, on the reverse strand, counting down.
TAAAGATCACTTCATATCTGCCTAGTCAGTGTCCAAACGAGCCAAACAGCTGAAATACTGCCTTTCTTTTGTGAAAGGAAAAAGTATTCTAGAGCCTCCAGTCTTGAATCTCAATCATATAGTAATCGTCTTCAATTCTTTTTCCTTAATAAATACACCCTCATTTCTGTCATTATTAAAGTTGCCAACAGCTAATTGCATATAGGGTTACACAAGAATGTTTCTAACACCTCTAATTTATTCAGGCAATGGAATGAAATTATCCCCTCAATTCGCTGCTTCATGAGCTGCGATTACTGAATTCCCCACACAACAGATTCTCGTACTGCCTAATTTAATATTCGAAGGAGACAGAAGTTCTAAGTTCCCGAAACTATCGGTGACGTTCTCTAAATGTGACCGCTTCGTACTCGAGAGGTTTCAGGTTCAACCCCTATAGTCTTCTTCAGACTGTTGCCACAGCATCGAACACTATCTTCCTTCCTTTAGCGCGGTCTTTGGTGGAATGAAATAAATTTTCCTTAATTCTTCCTATATCGTCACGTCCTCCTCCGATTCCTTCGTCTATAAGAAGCCGGGGGAAGAATTGAACCGGTGAAGAAGAGAGAGGAAAATCGAAAAAAGATAGAAAGAACTGCAGGAAGGAACAGGCGAGTAAGTCATTCGTGAAAGAGGAAGGAGGGAAATGTGAATCGAGTATTGTTGAGAAGACGAACCGTATTGGAATGAGAAGCTTCAACAATTTCATATTTTTCCAGACGATTATGAGGCCCACCTTTGGAAACTGGTTGAAGAAGCTGGATGTTCATTAATTTAGGGCTGTAATCATCTAACGGAAGAATTTTCTGGACCAAACATCGCTCTTTTGTCGACCTCTCCGTTTGACCAATGTAGAAGGATTGGCATTGGCCACATCAATCCTCCCGAGGGAGGAGGGGGAGTTGGACCTTTGCAGAAGAAAGGTGTTTAAGAGTGTGCACTGGATAACAAGTCGTTATGAGACCAACATTCTTGAGAATTCCTCCAATCTTGTACGAAACCTTCCTCAAAAAGAACAGGTGGGTACACTTAGTCCGCTCCAGCTGAGGAATGGATGAAAGAGAGAGTTCGCGGCATCGAGGCGAGAACGATACACGAGTGTATTGATGTCAACTCCCGAAATACAGAGCGGTTGCGCTGCAGGTGTCAATTCACAGAAACTGGACGGGAAGATGACTGGTGTGGGCAAATAGGAGCAATATTAGGGTAAAAAACATATTGCTGGAGCAAACGTTTCTTTCCTGATGATGGTTCAGGATGTGGTCCTGAACAACATATTAAAGATTTCGCATTTTCTCCCTGGAGTTTCTTTTTTCATGGGAGATCAAATCCCCAAAAATGAGTTTTTACCCAAAACCTCGCGAAATTGAAATTTTATTGAAAAATTTCTCAAACAAAAGTTGTTCCTTGTTAAATTTGCTACCCAATAACGTGTTCAATTTTCAGCCTAGGTCAATTAGTGCACCGGCAAAGCCTGCAAAAGCCGTTCAAAAGAGGACCAAAATCAGTTTTTCCATGTATTATCTCTCAAAATTGAAATTTTATGAAAAAATATTTCAAGTAAAAGTTGTTCCTTGTTGAACTTCCTATCAAATGATCTATTCCGCTTTCAGGATAGAAAAACTAGTCTGCAAAGAAGGGCTTTCGATGTTGAAAATATAAGGATGTGCTATATTTTTCTCATGTTCAGATAGTTTTGGTGATGATTTATGGAAGTCTGGCATCATTACAGATTGTAAAGATTATTTTTTCATCTGTAATAGGAATATTGAGAAGATGAAATTTAAATAAACGCGAAAGGACGAATACTCCGAAGGGAGAGTAAACAATGCAAACCGCAGAAAAACATACACGACGAGCGCTTTCGGTTAATAACCCATCTTCAAACCTGAAATGAAAGCAACTGACGAACAGAAATGAAGAGCAAGGTATTAAGATTGTCCAAACGAGAAATCGCGGTGTGAATCATAAACCAGTTCGATCAGGCCATCTTCCAAAATGTACGAGTTGAGTACAGTGATACCGTCGGTGTTGAGATGACTATATGCTCGAGGGCGATGCGATGCGCTTACGACAGGAATTCTCCTTATGGAGGAGCTTTTCGGATCCTCCGTGGAAGCTGTGGCTACTGTTTATTAAATGATCAGCAAAAGCTGACTCCCCTAAGTGTCCCTTCTTCCAAGACTTCAGGTGCTCAGCTACTCCAACTTTCATTTGGCGGCTGGTCTCACCAATATAAAAGCCTCCACAATCCCCACATTCCAACTTGTAAACACCACTCCTCTCATCAACAGGTGTGGGGTCCTTCAGTCTCACAAACAACCTCTTGACTGTGGTAGGGTTGTAATACGCGGGTCTGAAGCCAAACGGGCGAAGGGCCCCACCCAATTGGAGGGAGAACTTCCCCAAGAAAGGGAGACTGATCCAACGCAAACGGCGATCATGGATCATGTCTCGGGGGAGGGAGGACGTGGAATCAAGCAGGCTCCTCGTAACTTTCCTCCGAACCATCACGTCAACGTCGACATTGACCCCATTCACTCTGGCCAGGTGTTTTATTGTGAGTAACTCTTTTTTGAAGGCAGACTGACTCAAAGGAATACGAGTCAGTCTGTGAACTAGGCTATGAAAAGCAGCCATCTTGTGAGCAACAGGACCGAACGAACCACCTTGGACTAAAACATCGGTCGTAGTATCTTTCCTGTAAATTCCAAACTTATGGATACCGTCTATTATAGAGATCGATAAATCCAAAAAGTTAATGGAAAATACCCCTACTTCGTCGTTCATACATTCCATCACCCCCTCATAAATAATAGTCAGGTAGAGTTTAATGGTGACGACAATGCCCTCCTTGAGATAGGTTTGAAATTCAGTTTACCTCCTCTCAAGAAGGATGAAACCTTGGCGAATGTTGTTGCGGATCTCGCGGTTAAAATTGGTCCTGGTTTTAATACCCAGAAAGTTTGTGCCGAATTAGTCCGTAATAACCCCCTCCCTCGCATGAGTAATAAATTGGGAGGAGTGATTCAAGGTTTGAAGAGGAAGATGAAAGAGGGAGATTTAATCGGTGTTGTGGTGATGGAGAAGTCGGCCTATTCTTCTAAGGTCCATGAAGTCCTCCAGCAGTGTGGTGCTGAAGAGAGTGAGGGTTTCAGTTTTCCTAAGCACGTTAAGGAAGTTAGGAGTGTCATCAACAGGAGTGAGGCTATAATCAAAACTCCTGCTTTGAAAAAAGCCCTCCTTGTTCCTAACCCCACACCCCCCTCCTCTGCGGGCTGCCCAAAGTGCATAAGAACAATACCCCGATGCGACCCGTCGTTTCTTTCGTCTCCTCCCCCAGCTACCTCCTCGCCAAATTCCTGGACCGTTGGTTCAAAATCGCATTGATTTTGAATCTCCTCATTCGGTCTTGAATTCTGCCTCTTCAACTGACGTTCTGAAGGGTGTAAGTCTTCCACCGGGAACGACCATCTGCTCGTTTCATGTTGTTGGTTTGTTCCCGAATATTCCTAAGGCTGCTACTATCCAGCGTATGGGTGAGCTACTCGTCAAAGCCAATATTCCTCATAATGAGCTTCAGGAATTTTTCGATCTTCTGAATATTTTCTGGTCCCCCAACTACTGTAAATTTGAAGGAAAATTTTTCGAGTTTCCTGATGAAGTAGGGGTCCCTATTGGATCACCTTTAGGCTCGCTTACCTCCGAAGTTTTCATGTCGAAGTTTGAACTTGACCTCTTTTCCTCGAACCAGGTGTTACTTAATCATATTCACTATTGGCACAGGTACGTTGATGACGTTCTATGTACCTGGACTGGTCCGCCAGATCTCCTTGGTGAGTTTCTGAGGTATTTCAATTCCTGGTACCCTTCCATCAAATTTACGTTGGAAATAGGGGTATTTTCATTAACTTTTTGGATTTATCGATCTCAATAATAGACGGTATCCATAAGTTTGGAATTTGCAGGAAAGATACTACGAACGAGGTTTTAGTCCACGGTGGTTCTTCGGTCCTGTTGCTCATATGATGGCTACTTTTCACAGCCTACTTCACAGACTGACTCGTATTCCTTTGAGTCAGTCTGCCTTCAAGAAAGAGTTACTCAAAATAAAACAACTGGCCAGTGTGAATGGGGTCAATGTCGATGTTGACGTGATGGTTCGGAGGAAAGTTACGAGGAGCCTTCTTCATTCCACCACCTCCCTCCCCCGACACACAATCCGTGATCGCCGTTTGCGTTGGATCAGTCTCTCTTTCTTGGAGAAGTTCTCCCTCCAATTGGGTCGGGCCCTCCGCTCGTTTGGCTTCAGACCCGCGTATTACAACCCTACCACAATCAAGAGGTTGTTTGTGAGACTGAAGGACCCCACACCTGTTGATGAGAGGAGTGGTGTTTACAAGTTGGAATGTGGGGATTGTGGAGGCTTTTATATTGGTGAGACCAGCCGTCAAATGAATGTTGAAGTAGCTGAGCACCTGAAGTCTTGGAAGAAGGGACACTTAAGGGAGTCAGCTTTTGCTGATCATTTAATAAACAGTGGCCACAGCTTCCGCGAGGGATCCGAAAAGCTCCTCCATAAGGAGAATTCCTATCGTAAGCGCATCGCCCTCGAGCATATAGAGATAATGCGTCATCTCAACACCGACGGTATCACTGTACTCAACTCGTACATTCCGGAAGATGGCCTGATCGAACTGGTTTATGATTCACACCGCGATTTCTCGTTTGGACAATCTAATACCTTGCTCTTCTTTTCTGTTCGTCAGTTGCTTTCATTTCAGGCTTGAAGATGGTTTTTTTAACCGAAAGCGCTCGTCGTGTATATTTTTCTGCAGTTTGCATTGTTCACTCTCCCTTCGGAGTATTCGTCCCTTCGCGTTTATTATGGATAGCCGAACCTGGAGGAACGGATTCGTTTAAATATTTTCCTCATATTCATGACTCATATGGTACATAGGTTTTGAAATAAAAACAATTAACGTCGCGTCGTATCAAAGACTCTACGGCAGCTGCAATACTCTCTAATCTGCGGTAGTGCAAGAGACCAGCCATTGAACAAATGTTGGTTTCAAGCTTTCGCGAAAAGAGGCCGTCCGAAAGTACTTGACCTCTCTACCTACCACTGAAGACGCTGCACGGTTTCATTTATACAGAAGATACCAAGAAGTACAATTGTGGCTTGGGCATGAAAAAGATCCATTAGAATTGGGATGGAAGCGAATCGATGGGATATTGGAGCCTATAACAATGAACAAAACCCGAGCGCCGCACTAGACCACCTATTTATCACAGGAAACTAGGTAGGCTCAAGAGTGAAGGTGAAAAGAAAATGCGATTACACTCACGCATCTTTTGAGAAAATGAAAAAGCTAAAATCTCTGCATTTTGAAGGGAGAAGAGGCTAATGAGGAGTTGCGTCTGATCAATCATGCTAAACAGTGAAACTACAACGTACCTAGCAGAATAATAAATTATCTGGAGGTCTGCGAAATGCGGATATACTACAGAATGCTGAAAACTCCATGAACAGCGCAAGAGGAAGTGTGAGGATTGTGCAGAATAGGCATGTTATAAAGCATTGGATCTAAAAATAACTACCAGTTGTTAATAAATACTCATTTTATGAGTCGACTCGTCACCAGCCCATTCTACCTAGTATAAATTTGATACTTGCGTTAACTTCCTCCGCATCTGCAAGGTAAGAAAAGCTTCTTTTGCATAATTTAGTTTCCATGTATTCAAAGGTACATAAGGTGAAAACCATGATAAGTGTGCGAAAAAACTATCATTGTTATACTGAGGCTGGAAACAAGACTGTAAGAAGAAGCTCAAGAGAAAACGGCGTGGTGAAAGCGACGTGACTATAATCGGGATTTCAAAGTTGACGAGTTTATCACTCTTTTTTGTTCTTCTCTTCAAGATCTATTGTAATTTGAACGAGATTAAGAAATATTTTTTCCTAGTTGATACGTCTCACTCGTATTCTTACCTTTTGGTTATAAAAAAAAAGCTCATATTTCGTATTGTTCAAGTTCGTAAATAACGCATTATTACGGTCCTCTAAAACTACACCCTATATACTCCCACGTAAAGGTGGGATGGTAGATGTGTGTAGGAAATCTTTTTGACGCGAAAATGTCTTCATCGCACATTCGTTTATAGCGCCGACGAAACATCCCTCGAAATAAGACGGCGCTGGGTGTCAGCGACGTTATGTTCTTAACAAGTAACATTTTTCATACGGATAGGCTATATCCATCATAAAACGTCAAGATTTCAGGTGCGCCGAACTGGGTGTATAATTTCGTATGTACCGCGTATTGCCTACTGCAAGCGGATTCAAATACACTCCATTCAAAGGAGTATACGGTCTCGGAACTTTTTTTCCTTCGTAGGTAGATCCCATTGCAATCGTAAGAACGATTCATCATTTCACGAAAACAACTTTCTCTCCTCGTTTTTTTTTTTCTCCCTTCTGCTGCTCTCTTGCCCTCTGCGGCGGCTTATTCTTTATCATATTTGCAGTTCATTCTCAACGCGTAATAGGGAACTGGCCTGTTTACTAAGCAGGTTACATTAATCCTTGAAGGTCGCTCGGGGAACTACGAGACAGGCCCGTTCTAGAAAAGTTCGCCCGATTTGATTATTTTCTTATAACGTTCAGCCGGTGTTTCGTTATGTTTTCGTGATTTTCCCACATCAAATATTTACTCGTGGAACTTCCTTTACGATTTAAATGCAGTTGTTTTTGATGGCCGTCTTTTCGCCGAAATATTGCCCCCTTATTTCGCGTATAAGGAATGAAATTTCTCGTTTCAACCCTTTGCGCCGCTTTCGTTCTCGAATACTGTTCACTTCGTAAACTTTTATGGCAGATCGTAGCTCTCGATGAGAGTGAATTTTGCAAATAGTGGCAATTCTTCTTTCGTTCCCTCGCTAATAACGCAGGAATTAGCTGACATTTGAGAAATTTCTTCTTCCGCGCTGTTTGATGACATTAAATGAAAAATTATTCGACCGAATAAGACAGAGAAGGAAAAAAAAACAATAATTTCACCTGTCGATAGCACTCTGTTTTCCGTCATAATACGAATTTTGATTTTGAGAGTACGCTGTGATGGCGTTGACATTTACAGCAATCTCGTAACCCCGAGCGAGGGTGGGTTACGAACGCCACAAATTTACGAGAGTATTTACGTTATGACGACAACTTGTAATACACGAGTAGTACAAATGCTACATATTCTCGAGCTTTTGAAAACTACAAAAGGGGATTATTAAATTAACTGATCTCCAAGGACCACCCTCGAAGGTTTTCCTTCGTCTTGAAAGAACAACGAGCGAGCGCGTTTTCTCCGAGGAAGCTTTCAACATTCATTTTATTTACTTTTCTTCGTGTCAGTACTGTTTCTCCCAACACGTACAATCATCATCATTTTACGCCCGTATAAGTCTCCGTATTGTCAGGTAAACGAGAGACTCGCCTTGTGCAAAACGACGAAACGATATTCTATTTTTTTCCCCTATATAGTATGCTGTACGAGACGTAATTCATATACATCGCGAACATATGTAAAGAATTAATAACGTGATTATCGCGAGTGCCTCGTTAGTTATTTGCCAAATTTACCATCCGCAAATGTGTTTAGACTACGATGGTCGCGGAACTGATGTAATTTTATTTTCAGGTCGAAAGTTATTCATCATCCGCTATAACGATAGTGAGAAAGGGAATAAGAGAGACGAAAATTGCGGTAGCTTCCGGTAACGAATACATAATAAAACTTTGAGGAAAGTTTATTAAACTCCGAACGAACTTTTCACGACTCGCGGCAAAAATGAATTAAAATTGGAGAAATATTACGAAGATATGCTCGTAAAAATTGAAACAATACTAACGCGCGACTTCATTGAGCACGAGCGTGGATGGCCTGCACAGATACGAGTATTAGATTTCAGTTTCGGTAAAATCGAATATGCTCGAAGTCAAGACTGTTTTTAAGTGTACTAGCAAATCTCCATTTTTGAAGATTTATCCTGAAGTTGAAAGTTCGTATGAGGAAGACGAACAGCTTAAATGAAAATCAATTATCTATTAGCTTTCATGAGTCAATAAAGGCTTGCGGTCCAAGAGATTTTATAATTTGCACAATTTTGAAAATACATAGATATTATGGAAACATCGTCTACAAAAAATAGGCAAAAAAGTTGTCTTTGCTTTGTGGTCGAAAGAGCATAGCTTTACCACATTTAAAATCTGCCTCAGTGCTAATCCAAACTTTAAAATATGCTGAACGGATTTTGAATCGGTTTCAGAGCAGTGTAAAACAACTCCGGAATAGGATGGAGTGGCTTTGGACCAAGACCATCATGTTAGAACTTCGTTAGTTATAATGCAATTATGGTAGAATTGAAAAATGATTGTAAAATGTACAGGACAAGATTTTTGTAGTGTTCAACAGGGTAAAATTAAGCTAATGAAGAAGGAAAGATCGAAATCAATCAATGTAATTCACTACTGCACACCTGTACCAAATTTAAAACTCGGCTACATTCGTTTTCCTCTCACATCTGTTTCAACAAGAGGTGTCCATAAGATCGTTTACGGCCCAATTATGTGAACTTTCGAATATACTCCGATAGTGCTTAAACACTAAGAATATTTTTTTTTTTTTTTTTTTTTTACGAGCAATGCAGCTGCGCTAAGGGCTATTTGCTCGGCAGATAGTTCTGCTTTTAGATAAACTTAGTATTTAATAAAGTAGAAAGAAAGGAAAGTTGAAAACAAAACAAAATACATGTAAAAGAATTGAGATGAAATAAAAATATAAAGGAAAACAAAAATATATTGTATGTATTTTTTTTTTTTTTTGGCGTCATCGTTTGGAGTTAAACGTGGTTGTAAAAGTCAGTAGATCGTAAGTAAGTTAGAGTTGAGTCAATTGTTTCGGAGTTGTTATTGAGAGTTTGTTGTATATTAATAGAAATGTTGAGGGAAGATCGGAGAGGTTGTAAAGTCGGGCAAGAGAAAAGGTGTTCAACTGTTAAATTGTCTTCGAGACAGTGCGGACATGATGGTGGGCCAAGGTTTGCTAGATGGTGAGTATGAGTAAGACGAGTGTGTCCTATTCTCAGTCGAGCTAAGATGACTTCCTCTCGTCTAGAATGTCTGTGGGATGAGGACCAAAAAGAGGGATTGGTTTTAATTTTTCTCAATTTGTTGTTAGTTAAATTTTTCCAAGAGGAAAGCCAAAGTTGGGAAATTAAGGAAGCGTAATATACTTTTAGGTCTTTTGCCGGTGAGAGAATAGGGTCCGTTATTTTAGGAAGAGATGTTGCTTGTTTGGCTGCTTTATCTACTGAGTCGTGAGGTGGAAAGTCAAAGTGTCCAGGAATCCAAGCCAGAGTGATATGAGAGTTTATTAATTTCGTAGTGTGGAGAGCCAAAAATATACGTTGAATTAAGGGGTTAGTTGAGAAAGGATCCGCAATGGCTTGTAGAGACGAGAGGGAGTCAGTCAAAAGAAGGTATTTTTTTTCCGGTAGTAGTTGCGCAATTTGTGATATACAGGTAAGGATACCGTTTAATTCAGCTGTGTATACCGACGCTGAATTTCGTATGCGGTATGCCTCCATTTCGCCACCAATGGAGAACGCGTAAGATGTTCTATGGCGATATTTTGAGCCATCTGTGAGACAAAGGGTATAACCTGCAAATTCGTCGATAAGTTTTGCTATATGTTTTCGATAAATTGAATTGCTGACTTTAGGAACTTCCGTAAGGTCTAGTCTGATATCAGGAATGGAGAAGAGCCATGGGGGGGTAGCTGTCAGTATAGGCGGAAGGGTTGAAATTTTGAGATTACGAGCGAGAGAAGTTTCTAAGCAAGTATGGATATGTTTCGTTGGTTGACGATTAAAAATTGGATTAATTTCAGAGATTAAAGATTAGTAAACGGGGGAATTTGGGAATTGAGATATAGAAATAAGAAGATTCGAAGAGAGGGTGGATCGGCGAACAGATAGGGGTGGTTCCGCTGCCTCGGCACACAGACTAAGACTAGGGCTCGTTCTGAATGCTCCCAAAACCAGCCTAAGAGATGAGGAATGGATTGTGTCCAAAAGAGCTAAAGACGATTTATTGGCGAGATTGTAGATAGGGGCTCCATAGTCCAGTTGTGATCGGATTAAACTTTTGTACAGATTTAGGAGTAATTTTCGGTTGCAACCCAGTCGAGGGTGAGAAAGGTATTTTAGGGTATTCATCGAGCGTAAACATTTGGCTTTTAGTAATTTGATGTGTGGAATCCAAGTTAGTTTTTGATCAAGTAAGAGTCCTAGAAATTTTATTGAATCAGTGGTTTTAATTGGAAAATTTTGAAGATGAAGTGAGGGAGTTGATGGAGAAGATTTCTTTTTTTTATTGAAGATAATTAGGAATGTTTTGTTTTGGGAAAATTGGAAGCCGCGGTCAGATAACCAAGATGAAATATTGTCCAAGGATTCTTGTAAGAGTCTGTGAGCCCTGATAGGATTTGAAGAGCAGAGCGAGATGCTGTAATCGTCGGCAAAAAGTCTTTGAGAAATTGGGGAGCTGGTGTTTAATGGAAGGTCGTTAATGGCGACCAAAAAGAGAAGAACGCTCAGTACTTGTCCTTGCGGAACACCGTTTGCAATTATATAATGAGAGGAGAGCTTATCCTGAAGTCTGACGGAGATGAATCTGTCTTGTAGGAAACTTTGGAGAATTTTTGGGAGATTTCCTCGTAGTCCGAATGTAAATAGTTGTTTACATATGTAATGTCTCCAGACCCACGGGTACGCTTCTTGAAGATCGAAGAATATTGTATACAGGGGGGAGTTCGAAAGGAAGGCTTGTTGAATTTGGATGTGGAGGTCGGCAAGAGCTTGAATTGAGTTACGGCCTTTTCTGAAGCCGTATTGTACAGGGGATAGTAGATTGTTTTGTTCGAGGGACCACCAAAGTCTTTTGTTAATTATTTTTTGAAACAGTTTGCCCAACACACTGGTGAGGGCAATGGGCCGATATGAAGAGGGGGAAAACGGATCTTTCCCAGGTTTCAGAATAGGTAGAATGAACGCCAATTTCCAGTCTGAAGGGTAGATACCTTCTGATAAAATTGAATTGAAAAGAGAAAGGAGATATTCAAGAGCGGTAGGGTGAAGATTTTTGAGCATAGTGGCATGTATGTTGTCCGGTCCTGGGGATGCATTTTTGAGATTTTAGTGTAGGGTTGAGGTAAGTTCGATTTGAGTGATTGGTTGATTGTAACAGTGAGTGTTGTCGGAGGAATCGAAATTTATCAGGGAGGATTCTTATTCAAATTTTTTTCGAAGGAATGAGACGGAATAATTTGAGTTTGATGAGACAGAAGAAAAGTGGGAGACAAGTGCTTCGGCTATATCCTGTGTGTGGGTAAAGATTGAATCATTCATTTCTATGTGGTTAATTTGAGATCGGAGAGGTTGTAAAGTCGGGCAAGAGAAAAAGTGTTCAACTGTTAAATTGTCTTCGAGACAGTGCGGACATGATGGTGGGCCAAGGTTTGCTAGAAGGTGAGTATGAGTAAGACGAGTGTGTCCTATTCTCTTTTGTTTATTAGTTTATTAAAAACATATTTTAATGATTAAAAAATAATATTAAAAATATTCTGCTCAATGATTTAAATAATTAAATTTCTGTAATGTAATTTTAAATTAATAGAAAATATAATTTAAAGAATTAATTTTTTACTGCCCTAATGAAATTTAATAAAATCAAAATAATTAATAAATAAAATTTTTTAAGGTCTTTTTGTCTTTAATAAATATTAAATTATTTTCAATTTAAAAATGATTTTTATATTTTTATTTATTACTCGAAGGGTTATCTTTCAGACTATATACACCGACCGCCGAGCTATATTATGATAGGAGGGGGATTTAGAAAATTACTTCTTTTTTTTTATCCGGACTATACTGAATTCATTCTGATTTAATCACTCATCATTTATACGGACTTCAATATTTCAAGAAGCAAAGCCTGAAAATTTAAAAATGTCTGAAAAAAGAGGAGGAAAACGAAAGCTGGGTTTGTATTTGTTCAATAATTGGAACAGCGATTCGTATTAGGGAAATATACTGGAGTATAATGAAATTCTCTAACTCTGTCGAGGAAGAGAACAGAGGTATGTAGAATGACGAAGGAAGAGAAGAAATAAAATGCAATATACTCTATAAACGTAAATGGAATATACAATATACAGTGTGGATCGTAAAAACTTGTCGAGAGACATCTGTCGTTCTCGCATTTTATGTGTTCGCGATAACCAAGGCGCAAAACGTCAGTACAAATTTATAGCAACCAGGCAGCCTTTCTAAGATTTTATGGATCAACTCTTTAGAGGGCGTAAGTACACGCTACCTCATTAAGTACGCGCGCCTCGGACGAATAAAATGGATAAAATTTACAAAGGGCGCCTATATAAAGTAACGTCGTTTTTCAGCGAAGGCTCGTCGTACGTATAAGTTTTTCGTACAAAATCCGATTTTTGATATTTATACGCGTTTTCGACTGAACTATACACAGAGTGTCGAATGAAAATCCATTTTTGCAACTTCACTACATACACGGTAACCTAGAATAGGCTACGAGAGTGTCGTAAAGTGTAGGCACGTATCATCGAAAAATACGAAACAAAATTATACGCTATACAATTTCTGGCAATCTCGTTAACGTCAAAGGCGAATAAGGTTTAGTACGTTTTGAGGATATACGTGGACGTGATTACATCCTACGAGTACATTACTAAAAGACTCTGACCATAATATTTTGCTGCTTTGATACTTGCTCTCCTTTTTTTCTGTTAAATTCTGACGTTAACCAATCATGTTTTCTCAGCTCCAAGGTTTTGATTTCCAGATAGATGAGGGAGAATGACAGATGTATCCTGAGATTTTGAGCTTTACTCGTATAAGGCTTTAGATATGGCGTTTGTAAGAGCTAAGTAAGACCGAAGATTCCGAGCTCAAAGGCTCACATGGGACATGGACTGGATTCAGGGGAGCAGAAAATTGAGAATCTTTCATGGTACCAAAGTGAGACTCAATACCTCTGTTTTACTAGGAAAATGACAGCTTATCTTTTTCTCGAATCTATTTCGTATAAGCTGAATTTTTCTAATGAAGAAGTTTAAATCGAAAACTTTGGGTCATCGCTCTAAACATTTTGCCCGAATATTTTACTAGCTTCTCATGCCCCTCCGCCGTAATTTGGTCAGATATTTATCTCTACACTCTCGACCTTGGTGAAAAATTTTTGCCCAGTCTCGCTTTCCAAATAAGCAACCTGACGATTACGTTCTCTGCGAAATTCTTTGGATTTCACGACATGACAATTTTTTGGTCATGCTCTGGCATTTCAAAAATATTATACTATTCGAAAAGTATTTTGAACGCTGAAAACGACGTTGTTTTCCATTTTTCGATCCGTCTTCTCAATCTCTAGTAATGATCTCGTTTATTCATCGGGGACCATAGCGGAACGCACCAACGATTGACGTATCAAAACACTGCAACGTGCGATAGGTTCCACAATAACGATCCGCGGCTAGTAAACAAGATCATAACATAAGATTGCGGAGACGGATCGAAAAACCGAAAAGTGCGTCGCTTTCAACGTTCAAAATACTTCTAGAGTCTAGAATAGTATAATTTTTTTTTGAAATGCCCGAGCGTGACCAAAAAGTTGTCACGCCGTTTTTTCAGTCTATTGATCTGATAGTTTGAACTTTTTTTTTTTGCTCTAAAAGCTTGGCAGTTCCGCTGCTCGTGAGCTACCTTCAGCCTCCTCATGAACAACTTTTTCAATTTTTGAAATTCATGATCATTTCTAAAATTAATAGCTGTAAAAGCTTACGAGAAGTTCGAAATTCGAACTCGTCGCTCATAGATTTCATCGAAAAGACGCGAAAGATGAATTACACACGATATGCATTAAAAATGAGGCGATACTTGAGGATACGAAGTTCTGCATCTTCGAAGCAGTGTGAAGATCCAACATCTGGCCTTTCTTTTCTCAATAATAATGCTTTACTTAAAATTTTATGAACGCTTCGCTACTATAAACGATTTGTACACTAAGTGGTGGGGGAAACTTCGTATTAGAATTCTTCGAGGGGGAAAAGTACAAGTTATATTCGATCGTAATACTCGCGATAAGTGCTCCGCGACGCGATTTTTATATATTATTTTTTTCCCTATCGAATTACATAAAAGCGCGTAACTTACCTGGCGAAAAAAGCAGCAGCTGTGGATGTCCGATAGGTGAAAGGACCGTCGGACGAGTACGATTTAGGATAGCTCGTGATGCCGATATTATTCGGCAGTAAAATTTCGTTTCGATCCGATAAATATTTCGAGCTAATTTCCAGACTGGAGATACCGTAGCGCAGACGATAATCCAGAGTGCTGGAGACCCGTTCGTTGGAATTACGAGCGAGACAATCCGAACTTAAAGTGCTGAGATCAATTTTACGAGCGACGAGTGCCGGAGACCGCGTGCGCTGCGCTTCCATCGAGAATGCTCTCTTAGACGTTCTTAGCGGGACTGGTGGATTACGATTGTAATCGTATTTAACGCGGCCGTCGCTTCTAATTCGATCGGTATCGTCATCGCGCGATTCATGCTTGTCGGGCAAATAACGATGTCGGCCGTTAGCCTCCCTCGCGTCGTTCGCGGTCGAGACCGGCGATAGCGTATCACTACGAGCGCGAACACTATTTTCTTGGAATGCATTAACCGATGCACTCGTCGTCGTTAAAGCGGTGCGATAATTCTTCTCTTCCTCCCTTTTCTTGTCGACCAAATTAAATGCTTTTCCATTTTCGCAAGCGTCGTCGCGTCCTTTCGGGTAATCAGCATTCGCCGGCTGAATATCCCTTCGTTGATAGGATGTTGCGTCATCGTCCTCCGTTCGGACGACAGGAATTGATTTCGCGGAGACGTGTTCTACCTGCAAATATCAAAACAATAGCGATGATGAGAGGAAGAATTAAGTTGGGTGAGAAAGTACTACTGAGCTCTCTCAAAAAAGAGTTTGAACTTGAAAACATTCATCGTCTTATCTTCCTCGTGTGAGAGACGTAAATTCTTAGGAACAGGGAAAAAATTGACCAGAAATTGGTACGTACTCATGGTCTTTCTGTGCTTATGAAAATTCATCTGTTTGCTGAATGTAGGAGAGGTACACTTTTTGCAAGATCTTGTAGATACCATCTTTTCTATATCAGGGAAGAGGATACCATGTGAAGACCGACAAAAATAGTTCTGGAAAGTGTTTCACGACGAGAGAAGCAAACTTGGAAAGAGAATATCATGCGTTCCCTACTGCCATCGTATTTGTTACTGTGACGTCGGGAGAAATAGTCTCTCTAAAACTTGCTCCGGGGGAGAAGGAAGAGTGAGAATAGGAAGAATTCCGACCATCCTGCTGTATACAACACGGGACACGGAAAAATTTTGATCTTCGTGCTTTTGGGGAAAATGTTTGGTGTACGTCGTCCACCGTCCTTATGGAGAGAGGCCGACTGAGTGTCTTTTAGGCGAATTCACAGGAATCCTCTTTCTGGCCTATTTTTAGGGCGGGAAACTCTCTTTGAACCTGCTATTGACATCAAAAGTGGGGTATGCCACGCCAAATTCAGACGTCATTCTTCGCAACCTTAGTAAACAGAGAAGTTGTCCCCGCCAAAAGGACTTTGCTTACGCAATTCTGAATGCAATACCAGAAGATGCAGTGGTTGTTGACTGCCAACAAAAACAGCGAATACCTAATGACAATCATGCACTTTTGTTTGTTGCACAATCCTGTTTTGAGTGGAGTCGTCTTTGGACAGATTGTCTTACAACCTTACCGCTCGAACTTCACTGACTAAACAGGAATTGTAAGCCGTGCCGCAATCACTTAAGTCATCAAATCAGTGACACCAGTTTGGCTGCAGATCATAAAAGCACCAGGACCGCTGGTGTTTCCTGGATTAAAAAAATAAGGCGCCAAGCACGTCAAAACCTGGATTGTATTTGCAGCAGACGACAAGACAGTTTCTCCACATGCCTTCTCCTATAACTATCATTTGAATTTTGGCTTTACGTACAAACACGTTTGAAAAATGAGCTCACTTCATCTTTAAAAAAGAGGGAAAGGGATTCAAACTGTTTCGACTATTTAGCTTTATAATGTGGACAGGGGAGAGGACTCGAAAAATTCCATCCATCCAACTGCACTGTATAAATATTCAACTTGTAATTGTTGTTCGATGTAATTCAATTGAAATGTTTCTTCTGGTATTATACAAATAGTATGAGGAACTACCTCTGAAAATAGAAATCCTGTTCCAGAAGTGCTTTTAACAGGGCCGTCCGACCGGCCGGCAAAGCTCGGAGCTCGAAGATTCTCTAAATCCCCATCCTATCATGATTGTATAGCTTGAGGAGAGGGGCCTGTTGATGACGTCATAGGTCAGCCTTGTGACGTCATAGATCAGTTTTTTCAAGTTCCCTTCCTATTATGCATGGCTCCGATTTAGGGTCCTGTGACGTCACAATTTGATGACGTCATGAATAAGCCTTGTGACGTTAGAATCTACATTTTTCAGATCCCACGTGCCCCATGAAACAGGTTACCTGCCACCCCTCGTTCAACTCCGTTCAAGATCCCGTGAGTTTTCCAAGATCCTCTCCTATCATAAATAGCTTGCAGGTCATATCATATATAGCTTGAATTTCGAAATTTCAACAGGAAACCTGTTTTATCTGGTGGTTGTTCGGAAAAAATATTCGGCGTCCGGCCGCCAACCGGTCGGCAAAGCTTGGAGCTTGAAAATTTTCCAAGTCCTCCTCCTATCATATATAGCTCGGTAGTCGTTGTATAAAGATAGCCCCTTCAAGTAACTTGATATGCAATGCTTCATACACCAATTGACTTAGCCCCTTCAATAAACCAGATATGCAACGCTTCAAACACGATAAGACTCAGAGTGACTTCTTAAGGTATCCTTGGGAGATTGAATCCTATATAGCGTGGAGGTCGAAGTCCCCTCCTATTATATTATAGCTCCAAAGTCCGGGCCTGTGACGTCACAAGTTGATGACGTCATAGATTAGTGTTCTTAAGTCCCAATTCTCTCGTATCATATGACTTTCCAAGTCCGTACCCCATTAAACAGTTTCCCTGCCACCCTTTGTTCAAGTCCGTCAAAGAACTCGTGACTTTTAATAGTTCTCCGGTTGAGCACATTTCTACATATTTGGTAAAAAAAAGGGTTTTTCAATTGTACAAATCTACTTTATTAGTTGCTTATATAAGAGTACTTTCGGGTGTTATTCCATCATCAGTTGTGTCGCAACTGGAGAACAAGGCCTTAACCATGAGTTTTTATAGTATAACACTGTGATCTTATTGGCTATAAAAATGTTGTGTTGTGATTGGTTCACTTCTTAGAAACTTATTCTTACAATAATATGACATTGTGTTCTTATTGACTAAAACATACTGCTTTGTGATTGGTTCAATCTATTGTTCTAAATGCTGCGTTTCTATTGGCTACCTGGATTCCTGCCGTCTCATTGGTTGGTTCCGTTCTTCTTCTCTCGTCCAACCACCGGGCCGAATAATTTTTCGCTGTCAAATGTGATTATATTGTTTAAGAGGCAGGCTTTCTTCCTCTTGGCTTTTGCAATCTCCATTTGTTCCCAGAGTTTTCTTCTCTTTGTGCGATTCTCTACGTGTATGACTTCAAATATTCCCTCTCCATCGGTTTTCCTCGTTACAGTGTTTCCCAAACAGCGACTTGCCATCTTCTTTCTCCCTCGACATTTTGTGCTCCTTTCTCCTGATCTCAAACTTTCTCCCAGTCTCACCGATATAGATCCCCTCGCACTGTTCACAACTGAGCATGTTCACTCCGCTCAAGCTTTCCTTGTCCTTTTGTTCCGTCTGGTCATTGCTGATTCTCTTCACCATGGGTTGGTTATTCTGGATACCCACATTCACATCGTAGCCATTGAACGCCTTTATCACCTTGTTTGTGTACTTTCCTATATATGGTATCGATCCGGAGTACTTTCTCACTATGCTATCATGGGTTCCTTTCTTTGTTTCCATTTTCCCAACGACTCCCTCCACCACACATCTGCGGTAGCCGTTGGCTTCTGCGATCTGCTTTACTATCTCGATCTCTTTCCTCTTCTCTTCATTGTTCTTGAGGATAGAGATTGCCCGATAGCAGTAGTTCTGGATTGCCGCTAACTTGTGCCTGGGGTGGTGGCAGGAGTCATTTGGGATAATGGTGTCAGTATGCGTCGGCTTCCTGTAGATTTTGTATTCTATCCTGTTGTTCTCCATTGTGAGTGTAAGGTCCAAATAGTTGATGGTTTCATTGCCTTTTTCCACTGTGAATTTGATGCTCTCATTCATTACGTTCATTTCTGAAAGGAATAGATCCACCTGTCTATCAGTGCCTGACCACACAATTAGGATATCATCTACATATCTGGCCCAGTCTTTGATCGAGTTTCTGAACTTGCTGCCCTTCAATATCTTGTTTTCCATATCATTCATGAATATCTCCGCCAGTATTGGTGACAGCGGTGATCCCATCGCAAGTCCTCTTTCCTGACTGTAGAACCTGTTATTGAAGCGGCAGTAATTCTGGCTCAAGATCTCCTCCACTATGTTGGCGTACTTCGACTCATCGGGGTTCCCTTGATATCTGTTGTTTTTGAGCAGAGAAGTTCCTCCTTCAGTATGGTACCAAACATATTAGTCACATCAAAAAATATCAGCTTGTCGTTACTCCTGATTTCCAACTTGTCCAGTTGCTCGATCAGCTCTCCGTTGTTTCTGATACTTCGTCTGGGTGCAAACTGGTAGTTTTCTTTCAGGAATGTGGCTACAATCTTTGCCATCTTGTAGCATGGTGATTGAATGCTGTTGACCAGGGGTCTCATCGGACGGTTCGCTTTGTGGAGTTTTACAAGCCCCTTGAGTTTCGGTGCAACCGGGTTCATCTCAAGCGTCCTTCCATTGCCGGGTACATTGTTCTGTTTCAACACGGCTTTCAGGTCATCTTGGTATTTCCCTGTTGGGTCCCTTGCCAGCTCTTGGTATCCATTAACTGCGATGTACGACTCCACTTTTTGGGTGTAGTCCTCCTTCTCCATCACCACTACCGTGCTGCCCTTGTCCGTCTTTGTCAAAATCAGGTTGTTCTGTCGGATCTTCTTTTGTAGATTTGTGACCTTCCTCTGCATTACTTGCGTTCTGTCATAGGTTCGGCTCATATCCTTTTTGATGTCCAACAGCACTTTCCCAATTTTAGTCCGGGCTTTTGGTCTCACGTCGTGTTCTATGGTTTGGATTACTTGTTCGTAGCTAATGGCCATGCTTTCAAGCCTACACTGGTTCAGCCTCTCTGGCTGCACGTACTTGATGCCTTTGTCCAGCAGTCTTTCTTCTTCTTCTGTGAAGGTGACGCTTGATAGGTTCTCGGTTCTGGGAGCAAATTTGTGCTCAACTCTCGCTTCCGATAATATTCGGTAAGATCCACCTTTTGAAGGGTCCCGAGTGGAGCTACAAGCTTAGATCAGCCAAATTTGAACCTTGCTTAGTTTTGAGGTTGGGTTCTTAAAATTCTATCAATTCCAAGAGTTCCATTTCGATACATTTTATTTGTTTACGTAGAAACGAGGAAGTCTAATTTTCCAATAGGATCTTTACGATGGGGGTTCAACAGTTTTTTATCCGGTAAATAAAGCTGCTAGACCTCACGCGGTCCGATAGATCAATTCAGTTCTACAGCACAACATATGTTCGGGTAGATTATGTCTAATCAATCACGTTTTTCACGATGAAGGAAGTAATGGGGCGGGTTGAGATAAATGATATTCGACGATAGGTTGGAAAACGAAGCACGTACATAAATCTAAATTATTATTTTCCTCTCGCTACAAGTAATTTGTACTTGCCGAGTCTCGTCGCGCGTACCTACTCTCGTTCAATTTCTTATTTTCTTGTTTTTTTTTTGTCTCGCGGACGTATACCGCCAGACTGTGCGTAAAAATACGATTACATTAAACAGCGGTAAGCGTCCTATTTCAATAATGCGTGTGAATGAACGACCATCATCCATTTACGAGTCTGTTGCCATTTCGAAAAATAATATAATCGTAATGCAGTCTATTTACTGCACAACTCGATACATGCAGCGCACGCTATTGTCACTTGCTAAAATTAATGGATTTTTTTTTTCGCGCGCGCGACACCGAAAACATCTGCGGACACGTGTCGTTTGCTCCCGGTGAAAAAATTTTCCCTGTTGCAGGATATACGGAACCTTTAGAAGTGATTCGAAGACGTACAAGGCAATCACGAAAAGCACTTACCAAAAACTTGGCCGACCTAATAAATCAGTTCGCTTTTTCACGGTGCGTCGCTAATAAGCCTATTACAAAGACATCGTATCAAGTTTGATCCCTGTTTTTTTGTGGATAATTTTTTCAATTTGTTAATATCGTCAATATTCTCTTTTCTTCTTTAAGAATTATTATTATTAATGGACGCCGCACAGGCTCGATGAAAATGAAATGAAGGGGAGTTTTAATCGCCTTCAAGTAACGTGTATAAGACTTCTCTTTCTAAATATTATCCAATCTTTCCTTCGAACTTGACTCTTACGGACCATAAGACGACGTTGGTGAAAGAAATCAACCCTTCGTTTCTTTCAAGGGTTATACTAATGAATGCAGTTCCTTGCCAGATTCAATTTTCGTGTTTCTTATAGTCGTATATGTAGAATTTGCGAATGGCGCTGATTCATTTTTCAATGCTAAATCCAGTAACGTCGTCATGTCATCATTTGTCAAACTGTTTTCTGAAATTTTTATATTTTCGACACCCTCGCTACGAAATAGAATGCGCTTATTCTTTCTTTCCATGACAATTCACGAGTGATACTCGACAAATTACTGACGAGCTACACAGGAAGTATCTGATCACAAACAATGGTTTTTGATACGCTCCTTCTCTAGGAATAACTAATCATTTTTTTCATTATTTATTCTAGAGACCTTTCGACGTGACAAATATCAAGTAACAATCAATTTAGGATGTAAACTCCTTTTAAGAGCTATTTGTTAACGATTCTTCCCTGTTTTAGATGTTACAGAAAGAAGTTGATCGTTTAATGTCTAGCAAACCGGCTTCGCTATCGCTCAAGAAAAATGACACAAGAACAGATATTGTACTAAACGTCTTACTGAGGAAGAAAAAAAAAACTTACCGCTCACGGAGAAAAATTCTGGGTAAGTTTTCCTATGAATAGACTTCAAATTGACGTCGATAAAATTTACTCGCAGAAAGTATAATGCAATATGATTGTTTACTTTTGTGTTACTTTGGATACCTACAATTTCCCGTTAGGAAAATATAAACCAATATTTCAAAAATGAGTCCTGAACAAGGAAGTGAAACATAGATACAAGCATCGAGTAGGTACAAAAACCTACTCAAAGAAAGCAACCGATCTTCATCAGGACTGCGGCAGCTAAAAACTTCGAATTTCGGCGAGAAGAAAACAAAACGGGGAATGAGATCACGAAATGGTGAATCAGCCAGTCGAGTCAAAACGATAGAGGAAGCGTAAAAATGGATTAATGAATGTCGAGTCTAAATCATTGAACGAGTTTGGGTCTGAGGCTTTACAGACGACAACTTTGGCCTCTTCGAGACGATTTTCTTATGGTGAATTAGGGAGATCGTTGTAGTTCTTCTGGTGTTTCGACGTTCTTGCAGTCGCTGACCGTGTTTTCTTCCGGGTAGCTCGATGTAGGTTGAACCAAACGAGACTCGATCACGCAGATCGTCAACTCTAACCCTCCCAACTGTTCAAAGCTTCTCTCACCAAAACAATACGACCTAACTAACTATATATCCGTCACCTCATTAATCAAAATTGGAACAAACTCTAATAAAATTATAAAACTTTCGGCAATAAATTAACAAAATTTAAACACGTGGTCATCGGCAAACCATACATTTTAACATCAAGAAATCACATGAACACGACTACGAATTGGACACACTCGCATCATCCACAGCTACCTACTAATACCTGGCATTTATTCACCTGACTGCCCACAATACACACAGGAAACACCAACTGTCAACCCCATGTTTACCTGCCACAACTTCTTGGCTCTCTGTAACACTTACCACATCCTCCATTCACACTCTGAAGGTCTGCATAACTCCTCATCAGATCTAGACAACGTACGTTTTTCAGTATTTATCCGATTTGAAACTCCTCTCACACGTGTAACCATCCCCTTCTTGTGGTGTCGAGCAAAATGACACATGATAGAGTAGCTAAAGGTTCATGGGGAAAAAAAAAAACTACTTAAACTTTCCTGACGGTGACAAACAAATAAAGATCATGTTTCATATTTCGTCGTTGGATCGGAAAAAACCTCCTATGTGGCAAAAATAAAATTTTACAGCAGAAGCAAAAAACTGATTATTTTGTGAAAAGAAGGCCAAAATACTTCGGAAATGTCTCATTAAATGTGGAAAAGCTTCTTTGATACAATAGTAACAAAAAGTTTTCAAAATTCTCTAAAATACGGCGGTATTGGGCGATAAATGCGCATAGGAGGAATTCCTGGCCCTAAATATTGCACATAAGAGGTTTGCTTCTGCACATAGGAGGAATTCCTAGCCCTAAATATTGCACATAAGAGGTTTGCTCTGCACATAGGAGGTATTCGAGACCACATTTTCTGGATAGTGCACATCGGCGTAATTTTGAACTTAGCACATAGGGGATTTTTCCAGTCGATGTGCCTTGAAATTCCGCGTCCAACTATATCAAAAAGTGCATTTCTCAAAAAATGGCACATAGGAGGTTTTTTCCGATCCAACGACGATTTATTGTTCTATGGTTGCATCTCTGTAAAGTTGAATTAGGATTTGATGAAGTTGAGGAAAGTGTTGCCATTCTCAACGAGAGGGAAAGACGAAGTCTCGTAAAACCTAAAATTTTCCTGGATCCGAGATCCGAAGTAACGCCCTTCAAAACTACGTTCTGTCATAAGCAGGAAGAAAAACGAACTAATCCTAAAATCTAAAGTAGGTATCGAAAATTAAAAATAGAATTATAAAAACCAAGAAATAAAATAAAAGAAAAAATTTTTAAAGTTGAGATCAGAAAATTGTATTTTAAAAGTGTCAGAAAGGTAAACTAAACGAAACAAAACAGGAAAATACCTCTAAATTACCGATTTCTCCTATTTTCATGCTTTGTTTCGTTTAATTTACCTTTCTGACTATTGATACAATTTTCTGATCTCAATTCTCAAAATTTTTTTCTTTTACTTTATTTCTTGATTTTTCGATTTATATTTTTTAATTTTCTATGCTCTAAATTTTATAATAAAAATTCGTTACGTTCTTGTGCGTTTCTCTTCCTGCTCCCTATCATATTCTAGTCTCATGTAGAAGAGGAAATGTGGTCATCCTCACCGAGCGGGGGTCGCAAAATTGAAAATTTTCTCGAGATCGAGATCTGAGGTTTCGCCATCCTTGATGAGGGTGTGGAATGGAGGTATCGAGTTCAAATAAGGGTCTATCAGTACGGAGGGCATCTTAGAAGAAAAATTTATCGCAGAAAAATCATTTTGAAATTTTAGCTTCGAATATCTCTGCAATAACGAGTTCAATAAAAAATTATAAGAATAAAAATTAAAGGGCGACTCTTCTTGTGGAAGATGCAACTCACATTTTGAATACATTCAGTAACAAACGAAGTAGAAATCCTTGAAAACATGACAGCGTGAGTTGAAAAAAAAAAAAAAATTCATAAAAACACGTCATGTTTTTATAGATAGGTCTTCAAATGTTGTCCTGGGATTTTAAATTTTCTTAGGGGTACAAAAAAGACACGAAACATGTCAAAAAGTTGACTGGTAACTGATTTAACATTGATAAAAAAAAAATCAGTAATTGAGTAACGAGGAGAATGTACGTGCGTACAAATTAAGGAATGCGTAAATAAAGAGAAGAGAGAAATGAAGCCTCTGTTGTGAAAGTTGAAGCCCAAATCCCAAACAGAGTCAATGTACTATAGAATATCAAATTGAATCAAAACTGCCGTCATAAAATCATTAGTTGTACCGGACCGTCGGACGGATGGATCCAAACACAACAATACATAAATAAGCGTGGATCTCGTTTTACAGGCCTTGGGCAGGGAAAATAATTATAGAATATCAATTCATACACACAAATAAACATAATTGTATAAAAGAAATCATAATATTACATTCGAATCAAAAAAGTGAGAAAACGCTATAAAAACTCACGGGTTTTTTAATGGAGTTGAACGAGGAGTGGCAGGGAATCTGTTTTGTGGGGCACTTGGGATTTGAAAACTGATCTATGACGTCATTGGGCCACATCCCCCGAGCTATGTATAATAGTAGAGGGACTTGGACAATTTTTGAGCTCCGAGCTTTGTCGGTCGGACGGCAGGCGATGGAAGTTCCCCCCCCCCCCCCGCGATAAAACAGGTTCCTTGTTAGAAGAGATTTTCTGGCAGAGCCAAATAAATGAAGATCATGTTTCATGTCTACTAGTAAATGACCTCAGTGATAAACTCATGGCCTAGCTTGCGAATTTTTCTCATCCTGTTCTTGGGTTGATATATGTAGGCGTAGTGCACTGTAAGGTGAACCAACTATAGTCCACGGGATGAATATCAACATTAAAGTATACTAGGCCTACTAATAGCCTTCGTGACACCAGACCTAACAGACGCCTAATATATAGCAGTATAAAAACCCACAAACAACTCATAGATTACACGGATGGGCGGAGGACTCGCAAATTTCAGAATCCGGTTGACATCACCAGCTGAAGGCGTTATAGTTGGAGGGGTCTCAGGGTCACGGTTGACGACGTCATAGTTGGAGGGGGCTTCAGGTCACAGGCCGATGACTTCATAGTTTACTACAAAGGAAGAAAAGGATACAGTATCCAGAATTATCAAGGCCTAGACCTGGTACAAAGCTAGTATAAATTGCATAAAACAAATAACGTTTGAGGAGAGGTCTAGACCCACTATAAGGCTAGTATAACGGAAGTTAGACCTAATATGAGCCTAGTATGTATAAAGAGCCTAGTTTACGAGTAGTTTGCTGCATAAAACGAAGAGTAGTCTAGGCCCCTAGTATGAAGGAGGTCTAAATCTAATATAAGCCTAGTATACAAGTAGTTTACAGAACTGCTTGCATACGCATGTAAATTCTAGAATTAGTCTAAGGACAGATGTATTCAAGCTATTTTTCCCCAAGTCCCAAGGTCATCTGCACGCACGCGTACTCAAATTTTGGAATTCAGGTGGAGGTCAGTGCGAAGACGTGTATCATGTCAATGACATTACGCGTCTTCTTCTGGAGGTCCGGGTCGTTCCTTGCTTCTAACCTGTGGACATGAAAATGCCCATTAAAATCTCCAAGTTGAAGATTATTGCTACTACCTTAAGAAGTTGTAGCCGGATTGAGACCGGGAGAGGAAGCTTGTTTCAGCAGGGATGTAGGAAACCGGTTTCCGTCGACTCCTGCTACCTAATTATTTACGATTAGAATATTGTCCTCGTAGGTACGTGGTTCAGACATAATGTTCAGAAAAAGCAGAAGACGCTCACGTAAAAGATTGTATTTAAAAACATACAAGGAAGACGACGCGTTTCGATCCGTCTTGGCGGATCATCTTCAGGTCGAGTACTGAAAGGTGCGAAAAATCAAACAATACAGTAAGAGAACATGAGGAATTATACATTTAGATTTAAATTGTAGCGTAGGAAGGCGTTGAAAAATACTGCATCCAAGTTGTTGAGCAGGTTCGAACCACGATGACGTAAGGCAATAAGTTTTTCTATCGTGTAAAATTCCTCCAAACGATTGATGTAGGCACCTTTTTCACAACCATGCAGCAACGAGATTTTTATTTCATCGAAAGGGTGGTTTCTTTCGTGGCAATGCTGCGCCATAGCTGAAGTGTCCTCTGTACACCCAGATGGGGAGGGGGAAAGGCAAGACTTCTGCACCAACTTTTTAAAATCCCGACGATACTCGGCCAACCGTGTGTCGAGGGCTCTGCCGGTTTGCCCTATGTAAGAATCCCCCCAAGTACACTCCAATAAATAAATACCGGGAGAACGAGATGCCGGTATACCATCTTTCAAGAGGGAGAGATCACGGATGCGGGTTAACGGATAGAACCCGACCCTGTAGCCATAACGACGAAGCTCGATAGCCAATTTATCAGACGCAGGACCTAAGTAAGGTACGCGGAGCCATTTGTAATCATCTTTTTCCCGAGGTTTCGGAATAATGGAAGAGCAGCAAAATTGATCCGAAACAAACTGAGCGAAGTTAGGTTGACTACGGGATTCATTCAGCGAACGACGGAGGCTCAGCTTCCGGACCATAGATGGAATATTGACATTTAAACCGTTTTTCTTGGCGATGTGCGTTATGAAAGTAATTTCACGTCGCTTTTCGAGGAGTGAGAGGGGGAGGGACAACATGCGATTGATGGAAGCATGGATGACAGCAAGCTTATGGGATACCGGGTGCATCGAACGATTGTGAATGGTCAATCCAGTAAAAGTCGGTTTCCGGAAGACAGAATTCAGGTACCAGTAGACCATCATCGATATTATCAGGAACAAGGCGGATGGTCAGATCTAAAAAATTAAGCTCCTTACCACCCATTTCCAAAGTAAAGGGAATGTTTTCATGGTAAGAGTTGAGATCGCAGTGGAAGAGCGCAAGCTAGGCATCGGAGCCATTCCAAATGCAAAAGACGTCATCAACATAGCGGTACCAGAGGATGGCGTGTGCAGCGTGAGGAGAAAACCTACGGACCCAACGCTCTAGACGGTCCATGAAGACATCAGAGATGAGGGAGGAAAGGGGACCATCCATAGGAAGACCCGCAGGGAATTGGTACGTTTTATTGTCGAAGAAGCATATGTTTTTTCAGTGCAGAGGAGAATGAGTCGCTCGAACTCATCAGCAAACTCAAAGGAGGCACCAGATTTGACAAGGATCTCGTACATGGCATCAACGGCATGGCCAACCGGAACGTTGGTGAACAACGAGCGAGCATCGAAAGAAATAAGGCGACAGGTTCTGGGAAGCCGTAAATGTTGAACGCTAAGAGCCAACGAGTGGAGTTCTTCAAACCATGGTCAGGTTGGAAGTCCGTGAGACGAGAAAACGCAGAAGCCAAGAACTTGGATAGCAAGAACGCGAGGCTAGTATAACTGGCAACGACAGGCCTGATAGGATTGTTGATTTTGTGCGTTTTTAGCTGTCCGTAGAGCCGTGGTATAGAGTAGTTCATTTTGTACAGCCGTTTCTTCGATTCTTTAGGTATGACGAGAGTAGAGGAGGTAACAGCGGAGCGTATTTGTTGGTTAAAGGATTCGAGAGAGAACTTGACAACGGTGGCTTGTGAATCACGCAAAAAGGAATGGACACGATCCATGTAATCACTTTTGTTAAGAATAGCCAAAGCATCACCCTTATCGGACTTTACAAGAGTGACGTTTACGAAGTTTTGAGAAAGCCTGAACATCAGGGTTCCGCCGGGAGGAACTTAAGTCGTGGATCGTAGAATCAATGAGGTTTTTCACCTTGAGAGTGATAAGTCGTTGGTCAGTTGATAGCCCGACGGCGAGATCGGAGAGGAGGGTAGCACGTAGGGTTTTCTCTTTGTCGCAAGGTGGTAAGGCGTTCTGCCCGCGAGATGATAGACGAAGCTCGTTCTCAGAGAGTTGTGAGGAAGACAAATTGATCACAGCAGGAGCAAACTTTACAGCAGGTTCACCAACCGGTTTCATGGAGGAAGTGAGTTGAGCAGATAAGTGCTCCAATTTTTGAGATTTCACACGACGAAGGGCATTGAATAAGGATAACTCACGTCTGCTAGTGCGTTCATATAGCGATGATAACGATACAGGATCAAGTAAAGTGGATATACGAGTGCGGGTACGAAATAATAGGTCCAAAGTTGTTGCCCTGTCAGCATAGTGATTACGAAGTTCCAGGTCCAACCATTCACGGGTTAACCAGTTTTCGAGTCGACGTTGGTCCGCCTTGTTCCTGATAATATCGATGATGGTCTACTGGTACCTGAATTCTGTCTTCCGGAAACCGACTTTTACTGGATTGACCATTCACAATCGTTCGATGCACCCGGTATCCCATAAGCTTGCTGTCATCCATGCTTCCATCAATCGCATGTTGTCCCTCCCCCTCTCACTCCTCGAAAAGCGACGTGAAATTACTTTCATAACGCACATCGCCAAGAAAAACGGTTTAAATGTCAATATTCCATCTATGGTCCGGAAGCTGAGCCTCCGTCGTTCGCTGAATGAATCCCGTAGTCAACCTAACTTCGCTCAGTTTGTTTCGGATCAATTTTGCTGCTCTTCCATTATTCCGAAACCTCGGGAAAAAGATGATTACAAATGGCTCCGCGTACCTTACTTAGGTCCTGCGTCTGATAAATTGGCTATCGAGCTTCGTCGTTATGGCTACAGGGTCGGGTTCTATCCGTTAACCCGCATCCGTGATCTCTCCCTCTTGAAAGATGGTATACCGGCATCTCGTTCTCCCGGTATTTATTTATTGGAGTGTACTTGGGGGGATTCTTACATAGGGCAAACCGGCAGAGCCCTCGACACACGGTTGGCCGAGTATCGTCGGGATTTTAAAAAGTTGGTGCAGAAGTCTTGCCTTTCCCCCTCCCCATCTGGGTGTACAGAGGACACTTCAGCTATGGCGCAGCATTGCCACGAAAGAAACCACCCTTTCGATGAAATAAAAATCTCGTTGCTGCATGGTTGTGAAAAAGGTGCCTACATCAATCGTTTGGAGGAATTTTACACGATAGAAAAACTTATTGCCTTACGTCATCGTGGTTCGAACCTGCTCAACAACTTGGATGCAGTATTTTTCAACGCCTTCCTACGCTACAATTTAAATCTAAATGTATAATTCCTCATGTTCTCTTACTGTATTGTTTGATTTTTCGCACCTTTCAGTACTCGACCTGAAGATGATCCGCCAAGACGGATCGAAACGCGTCGTCTTCCTTGTATGTTTTTAAATACAATCTTTTACGTGAGCGTCTTCTGCTTTTTCTGAACCTAATTATTTGACCGACTGACCGACCGATTACCGAAAGGAAATGCTTAATGCTCAACCGAAAGTTCTGTAACTACCGTATAATGATAAATAATATAATAATTCACTAACCTCCTTCTCCGGAGAATCGACTTTCCACAATTAATGAATAAATAAATGAGCTTCGAAAATCAATAGTAATCGAAATATAATGATCAAATCACGAAAATAGTAATCGCAGCACGTATAACGTACACCATTCGACTTCGCAGAATAATTTGAAACAAAGATCATCTAAAGAAAGGTACAGCTAGGGTACAGTTCTTGTATGACAACGGGAATCGCGTCAAAACCTAGCTGTACCCGAAGTTTTGAGGCACCCCTTACTGATGTCTGTTTCATGTCAAAGTGTTTGGACAGCCTCATCGGATTAGCAAGGGTAAGGATTCGGAAGACTTTTTCATAACTTGATGAAGAATGTTTGTGTGGATTTTAGAGAAATTTCTTCGCAGTTCATATTTCTACATGTGGCGTCGAAAACATGTGTCTTCACCACTACCTTTGTAATCTTGGTTTCCGGCTAGAAAGCTTTAGAGGTAGCGTCGGCGGTAAGTGGTTTAGAGGCTGTTGTCGGCACCACATAAAAAATTAAATCTCTTGAAGTAAAATAAAATTTTCAAATCTGTGAAAGGAGGACCACAATTTTCGTAAGCTAAATATCCGTGTACCATTTTGATAGAAAATCTAATTCAATTCTTGGCACTTTTAATCATCTCAACATGAAGCTTAAACAAAGATTATTGCGAATGCTTCCAAATAATACGTAAAACAAATAACTATTTACACAATTTACACTTCAGAAAAAGAAGTCACATTATTTTATATTCTTAAATTACGACGTACGGAATATGAATACAACATGAAGGGCTACAAAGCAGAAGAAGTTTTGAGGCTCGTCTGACTCATCGATGTACATGCTGACAAGGCGAGTAATCTAGAAGAAGAAATTGCGGATTTGAGGAAGATACTGCAGAAACTAGGCGGAAAAGTTTTATCCGCGTGATCTACTCATGGATTTTTAGAAGATGATGGAGTATTAAATTACGCTGTTCATTTCCGGATTTGTCGAGGGTCCACATGAGGAGAACGCGAACGTGTATCTCGAGGAGCGATCATCATTATGATAAAATATTAGACTCGTGTAGTATCTCTCTGCCTACCCTATAAAAACTTAATTTATTCGGTTTCTAGGTTATGTATAAGTCTAAATTCCTAATTTAGTTTTCGCAAGATCCCAACTGCGAATTAAGAATTTCCTGTTTGCGATAATAATTGATTTTAGGGAGCAAGAACGTGCCACAACTCCGCGAGTCATGCAGTGTGGGATCCGACTTTTAGTTTTCAGACACCAAACCTCAAACATTCCCATAAACCGATATATTTATCGACTGTATACTAATATTTTCTTACCTATTTTGTGTGTACATCATGAACTTACTGCGGAAAATATTCTGCTTTAATACAAATTATTATTGATACATCCCAATTTTCTGCACACGTGGAGTAAAAAAAGAAAGATACAGCATTTTATGCCCCAGTATGTCAATCGTGTAATTGTAGTATTGTTCTCAGAGAGTGAGCAAATGGAATTTTTGGATACTGCGTGCCGCGCACGTCCATAAACTCCGCGAACGATAATAATTTGATTATCAAAAGAGAAATAAAACGTGCAACGTGATATATGGCTAACGAGTGAGAGACGCATTCGTAAAATAAAAGCGCACTAACCATAAAAATAGGAGCACGCTGCGCGAAATCGTTCTCGTCTTTTGTTGGGAAAAATTCTAAATCGTTCTAAATTTGATTTAAATCTTGTCCAGAAAGAAGTTAGATTTATGGTTTCTGTACTAAAAATGAGTATCCGAGACGCGGGTAGTACGCTGTTGTTGTTGTTGAACGCCAGTCTATCTTCCCCCTTCGTTCTAATCGAGCTATAGCGCAATTCCAATGATTGGGGATGATGACTCTCGTGACGCGGCGGGTATACCATTCAACACCCCGTTAAGATCTGCTTTAAATCACGCTTACCCCTACTTCGCGGAAACATACAACAAACACGTAAAGAGAACGAGAAGAACAATAAGACCGCAATGTTGAAATGTCTGTTTTTTCTTTTCCGTTTATCGATATTCGGCGATGAAATATTCCAGAATCTAAGTAATTACATTAAAACCAATATTGTACGCTGTATACGCGAGTATTTGAAAATCGTACGATATGGGAAAAGCCTCGAGAGAATAATGGAATATTTTTTGTCGTTACCATGATTTATAGAAATGAAGTGAATTTCGACGAGTTTTTTCCTCCGAAATAAATTTTTTTCCTTTTCTTTTTGCTCGCACAGTGGCGGATTTAAGGTCTCAAACACCAAGGGCACTCGACAAAATGCCGCCCTCTTCTTTTTCCAAAATTTACTGTACCCTTATAAACTTAATTTCTTCTTCAAAATTTGCCGCCCTAGGCAGTAGCCCATGTTGCCCGCCCGTAAATCCGCCACTGTGCTCGTATAAATTCGCTGCTTTTGAACATTTTCGGATCAAAATTTGAAGATTTTGATTAGAACAGAAAATGAACTTTTCAACTGGGAACTTTTTCACCGCCAAATCTTGATTTCAGCGGGAGCGGAGGCTGTGGCCGACTTTAAAAACTTGGAAAAATTTCGAAGGGAAACACAGCTATCTGGGAAAGAGGGGGGTTCTGACCTGGTTTAAGAATTCATTATATTATTATTTACCCATTTATTTATTCATTTATTTATTTATTGGCTGCTTATTTGAGAGGGTGCCGCAAACAGACGTGTTGTCCAATTACTCACGGCATCTATTGAAAAAAAAGAAAGAAAACACAGAACAATAATAATAAATCCAAGAACAAATGCCCCCCCCCCCCAAAAAAAAAAAAATGAATTAAAAATAAATTATTTAATTAAAATACATAATAAATAAATAATTTTTTTTTTTTTATTAGCAACTCTTAATACAGAGTGTAGCTACGATGAACAATACATATATATATATATATACCACAATAACAATTAATATACGATTAAAAACATCGATTACAGATTCAACATCGTTCTTCTTTTCCGTCCTCTCGGTGATTTGCCGACAATGACGATAAATAAATAAATAAATAAATAAATAAATAAATAAATAAATAAATAAATAAATAAATAAATAAATAAATAAATAAATAAATAAATAAATAAATAAATAAATAAATAAATAAATAAATAAATAAATAAATAAATAAATAAATAAATAAATAAATAAATAAATAAATAAATAAATAAATAAATAAATAAATAAATAAATAAATAAATAAATAAATAAATAAATAAATAAATAAATAAATAAATAAATAAATAAATAAATAAATAAATAAATAAATAAATAAATAAATAAATAAATAAATAAATAAATAAATAAATAAATAAATAAATAAATAAATAAATAAATAAATAAATAAATAAATAAACACTGGTAATAAATCCAAGAACAAATGCTCAAAAAAAAACCACCGCCACTACCACCCAAGCCCTACCCTAGCATACTCTGAAACCCTCTTTTCACTTCCTCCCGTCTCAAATGAAAAATGTTCAGGTTGGGGTTCTTATCATTCAGAGAGTTCCAAGTGCTTATTGTTCTATAAATAACAATCTGAGAAACGCCTCCCCAGGACTTGACAACATTCACGCGGCCATGATAAAGAATCTCCATCCAAAGTCGCTCACTTATCTTCTTTCTTTATTCAACTCTATTTTTTCACAAAAAACCTATCCTATCTTCTGGAAAACAGTCATCATTCTCCCCGTATTGAAACCTGGCTCGGACCCTCTCCTCCCTGCTTCATATCGACCCATAGCCCTTTCTAGCGTTCTTGGCAAATTATTTCAAAAAATTCTGAACAAAAGACTCTTGTGGTATCTAGAATCCAATAACATCCTCTCTCCCTTCCAATATGGCTTCAGAAAAGGACGGAACACTATACAACCCCTTTATGATCTCCAATCTCAAATCAACGATGTCACCAATAACAAATCCTCCCTATACTCTATCTTCTTTGATCTCCAAGAGGCCTTTCCCCGAGTATGGAGACACCTCATCTCTACCGAACTTTACGAAATTGGTCTCCGAGGCCACCTCCCCAACATCCTACAAACTTTTCTCAACGACAGAACCCTTCTAGTAAGAATCAATAACATAACCTCCCCTCCCCTTTCGGTCCAAAATAGAGTTTCTCAAGGAGAAGTCTTCAGTGTCTTACTTTTTCTAGTAGCAATAAATGATATCACCAAATGTGTAACCCCCCCCCCCCCCTCACCCAGCGTCTTTTCGCTGATGACTATAACATCACTATCCGTTCAGCAAATCCGCAAAGAGCCCACAGACTCCTACAGGATACCCTTAACTCAATCACTACATGGACATCAAAAAGAGGATTCAGATTTTCTTCCTCGAAAACCTACTCAGTTATTTTCAAAAAAAGAAATCCTATCCCCTCCTTACCTCCTCTAATTCTACAAAACTTCCAAATCCCATCTCGTGACTACGGCAAACTTCTCGGCTTACATTTTGACCAAAAACTTACCTGGGCCCCCCACATAAAAACCCTCAAAGCCAAATGCACACGCGCTCTAAACATAATAAAATACATATCTTATCCATCTAAAGGCTGCAACAGAAAGTTACTCCTTCTTCTATACAAAAGTCTTATTCGCTCAAAATTAGATTATGGTTCCCCGATCTACAACACAGCGAAAAAAACCGTCTTTGGCTTACTCGACCCCATCCAGACATCTTCTCTCAGGGTTGCCCTAGGAGCTTATCGCACCAGCCCCAAACTTAGCCTATTTGCAGAAGCCCCAGATCCTCCCCTTCACTTTCGAAGGCTCATCCTAACCTCCAACTTTTTATCCTCTGTAGCACAATTCCCACAAATTCCAATCTTTAACCGAATCTTTCACCACAATCACAACCAATCCTCCACCAAACATATTCGCCTTCAGTTCAACCACCTGATCAACAAATCGTTCATAGCACATCCCCTAGAACCCATATACACAACCCTCCCCCCCTTGGACCTCCCCTCAACCTAAAATACGCCTAGATCTCACAGAAATCCCAAAATCTGACAAACCTGGTTTTACCCAACATATCAACAAACTACTTCCAAGAATACCCTGACCATTCACTTTGCCTCACCGATGGGTCGAAAACATCTACTGAAGCAGCTTACGCATACTCCATCGACGGGGAAATATCTTCTCATCGCATCCGAAATATAGCCTCTATTTTTACAGCCGATCTGATGGCCATTTTTTCCTGCCTTTCCCACCTCTCTCAACTACCCCCAAACGGTAAATTCATTATTCTCACTGACTCACTTTCTTCACTCCACTCCCTTACAGACGCATACAACTCTAACCCTATAATCCAACGCATCTTTCTCACACTACACACTTTGGAAACAATCAACACTCAAATTATCTTCATATGGATCCCTGGACACACCAATTCCCCCGACCACGACGCAGTTGATCAAGCCGCTAAACAAGCTACCTCCCTCAGTCAAATAACTGATAATTCCCCCCTACCAACCCTAGATTACAAAAATTACTATCGTTCTCTCATCACACAATCATGGAACACTCTTTGGGAAAATCAAACAAATAATAAACTTCTCAGTATCAAAAAAACCCCGGTTCCTTGGGTATCCTCCATTCAAAACACAAAAAGAGAGGAAGTAATTCTTTCTCGTCTCAGAATTGGTCACACAAAAATTACTCACACCTACCTCATCAGTCCCTACATCCTAACCCCTCCCTCATGTCCTCACTGTCGAAAAGACAAATTAACAGTGGAACACTTTTTTTCATGCCCCAGTCTTTTACCCGTTCGCTCTTCTTCGGATACCCACTCTTCACTCACCCAAGCACTCAAAAACAACCAGGACATCATTTCGAATACCCTACATTACCTAAGACAAACTGACTTTTACGCTCACATCTGAACACATACATCGACACAAACACAATAATGAGCTTGAAAGCTTTCAAGCTCATTATTGTGTTTATGATATACTCGTCTGGACAAGTCCTTTTATTACATACATCGACTATACCTCTACAACCTTCTACATACACACATTGTAAACTTTTACACACCATTACCTGAAGCAGTTACACTCGACATTATATTCCATCCTTATCCTTCCTCACTTTTCCTTACTCTACCAACTTCCTTAAAACCTCCCTTTCTTATGTGTTATTTATAATATTACTTTCATAACTTTTGTAACGCCGAGCCAATAGCCCTCGTGCAGCTCTAGTGCTCGTAAAAATAAATAAAAAAAAAAAAAAAAAAAAAAAAAAAAGATTTGAGGATAGCATTTTCCCCAAGTTTCAGGGTGACGTTAGACGAATTTTTGTGACGATTTTCTAAAGGGGATCTCAATCGTAAAATTTTCTAAGAATAACTCGATCTTCAAAGCATATGAAATGCTGAAATTTTGCTTATGACCTAAACTATCATGAATGGTAGAGCCTGAAATTCTGTTGATTCGTTTTCTTACTCTATATACAGTTGGAGAACACGTCAAGTGGTGGCCCCACTTTCCTCCCATATAGTAAAATTGAATAGGTACCCGAAAGCGATGCGAACGATCTATTTATGCATCTATAAAGAAGATGAATTTACTCACGTGCGTTTTATCGTACGTCGATTCATTCCCATCATGCTCGTTCGATTTGTAAGATCTGAAACAAATTCAAAATCGTCGAAATGTACTCGTTGCTATACGTGCTTTTTCAGAATATCTTCCTATATCAAGTCGAGTCATTTTTGAAGTAGGTCGTTATCCGATTGGAAAAGTTTTGCTATAAGAAAGCATATATAAGGAAGATGAGACACTGTATGAAGTAGGAAAGCTGTGTGACGCTTCGATACACGGTATTATCCCATATATTCGCGATTCAGTGTACGCATCAGCAAAATGTTTACCAATCAACGACTTTATGCGACAGCATCGAGCCACGTAGGTAGAAAAATATGAGAAAGAATTCGTTATACATCGCGTGGCCTAAATATTTTTTTCCACAATTTTACATCCATCCGTTTTCTTCAGTTCTCTTAGTAGCTTTTCTTCTTTAGCTCCTTCGCGTGAGCTATATCTTGAAAAATTTCATTAACTTCCTTCCATTTAATCCGCAGCATTAGAAAAAATTCCTCGACGACGATATTGTGTTCTCATTTCCGCCGTCCAATATTCCCCGAAAACGTATTCGTCGCGAAAAAAAAAGAAAAATCGTCGACTGAATCTTGCTTTACATAGTTTACTACACGCCATATCGATGCTGAGACGAGGAAAAGAAAATGTGCAGGAAGTACTAAGATACCTACGTTAGATATTAAAGATAGCGACTTCATCGTCCGACCCGGCGAATCAAATCCTTACAGTGCAAAAGAAAAAAAAACACGACCATCAAATTTTACTTTATCGGATCGACGAAGAGGAACAGATTTCAAGAATGTCGAAACGTGCGTAATGGAGAGCGATTTAACTCGCGAGCTAAACAGCAACTCGAATGCGGATTATTACCCCACTGAAATGATCTGGAAGACATCAACGATGGGAAAACACTTATTTGTAACCTAACTTACATCAGCTTATTCTGCCCAATATAACAGGTAGGCCGTATTCAAAGCACCTTTTCTGACGATAGAACTCCTTACGGACATTTGATTTTTATTCAAAACAAATCTTTATCGAGAAGCAAATCGCAACTTTTATGTTCATTTCATTTTAAATTTTCGTATGGTACGCGTTAGTTTTTCTAATTTTCTTGGATGAAAAAAAGAAGAAAAAAAAAGTATACAATCAAAAGCGAAGTAAAATGCCTCCATACACGTTCTTAAAGCCTCTTAATGGTACAGAATAAAATACTCGTTCTCTGTAAGCCTCGTAAGAATAGGGAACAATTAGCGTTTATCTTTCGGAACGATAAATTTTAAAGGATCAAGCTGCAGAGCTTGAAGCATCGCCTTCATGTTACTAGACGCAGCATTTAACGAATGGAAATAACATTCAGCCAGTCGGCATGTACCAATTACACATATCTAGATAAAAACACACACTCAAGGAGTGCAGCTGTGGGCGTGTGGACGAATTTTCTAACGTAGCCTGAGGGCGCTACTTTTTTTTCTATACTTCGTAGTTAAATTCTTATTTTTCGTGTCGTCAAAAAATGCTCCCCTTATCTACCGAATGCGAATTCAAAATCGGGAGAGCTTTCTACCACTTCCGCGATATCTCGAATTCATCAACACGTGCCGTGCCTGTGTGTGAGGAGTTAAACGTAATCTCGCCAAACTCGTATTTAGAATGGCTCTTACTTCAATTGACTGAACCCGCTCTCTATCGCTCTATTTAACTTTATGGTTTCGGTGACTTTTTTTCCAACGTTCGTGTATGAGAAAAAAATTTTCTTCGTTCGTCTTCTCTCGTATACGCGTGTTTTCCTTTGTTATACAAAACTCTATAACGATAAAAATTTAAATTGAAATTCGCTCAGCCTACGCTATCGACTGCTTAGATATCAGGTGGCAGCACGAACCACGTGAAGAATGAATGTTCATCTGAATATTGTTCTTTGCTGTTTTTTTGAAGGAAAACAGTACTTTAATAAGTATACGATCATTCTAATATGATTCTGATCCCGAAATTTTGATGGATTCTTAAGAGCTATTAGTTTGTCTACTCAGCTGCTGGAAATTGTCTTACATTTTGATTTCTGAAAACGTTACTCAACTGCAAACATTTGCACCGCACAATTTAAAGTTAAAAGCGTTGGTTGTAAAACTCGTTTTAGAAAGAGAACCCTTTTCTTCCTACCCAGGCTGTGCTCAAATGCTTCGATGTTGTGGGCTTCTTCTTCAGAATCTTCTCAGAGCGCACCATACAGTATGCATGGCTTAAACTTTTTGAGATGAACTTTTATCATCATAAATGAATTTATGGACTCTTTCTCTGAATCTGCCTCGAAATGCAACTTGTGTAAAGATAAAGAATTTCTAATGTTCTCTGCCTTTACTTATATTCTTCATGGATCTCTTGAAGTCCAACGTTTTTGATTCTGGGCACCCTCTCATTGGATATGTCTCGTATGAGTAACGAAACGTTGGTGACGTGTTGTACGTATGAGGTGGTCTTGAGACTGTCCTACTAACTTTGAAGAAAGGAAGGTCCGACCACAAATATTTTTTTATTAGTTCACAAAGACACGAATATGGCATTTGTCCCGATTTGTGTACGTGTATCTATTCCTCATTCTGTTGCCACGTCAGATCTCCATATTATCCACTGCCCAGTGTCTATCCATCTCAAGCCTCCCTGTCGATACTGTTGCTCACTCAAATGCCATTTGCCTCGACATTGAAGAGATGCTGAAAGTGCCCTTGACCAGTAAATGAGCCCGTCCCCAGTAAACTCAAATGGACTCGCCTCCCCCACTTCGAAAATTTCACTCCTGGTCTCACGAAACTTCATAAATCTTATAATCTCGTCCTTGGCTATTATAAATATTGTACGTTGTGTCGGCTGTTGGGCACACCCAGGGACGTCATCGCCCCGTTTTGGAAAAGGTGGTATCTGTGGGTTATCTTTCTCCAATTGCCCGTGCTCCATGTAGGGGAGACCTAGAGAATTTTTTTGGTCAGCTTCGTACAAAACAGCTACGAGGCACTCCACCTTCGCTGAACATCTCGCCAGACCCATAGAGAGCTACAGGCGGACCTGAGGCCTACAAATTACGATACCCCACTTCCTTGAGAAAGATTTGGCAGGGGTATGCAAATATGGTCGTTTGGGATTTGTGCAGAGGAATTGTATGTATTTAATCTCTTGAGAAAAGGCTTCTTATCGGCCAATTTCTCATAATTTATAAATTTTGTGTTTCTCTATGGATTGTTTCTTGGCTGCCAGGCCCGAGGACAAAATTCCCTCTTGCCCTCTCCTCTCGTTTGGCCTATCTTTGGCAATAAACTGCATTCCGTGAAATGCTCCCATGTATAACTTGACAAAAGAAAATACGAGGATGAGGTTCTTGATCAGATTGTCAATGAGCAGGTTTTCGTCTCTATGAATCTTGGGATGCGATCATTTCGTCACTTCTTGTCCGCAAAGGCCGTTTTACCTTATGACTCCAGGCATCAACGACGAAAATGGGTTAGTAGCGCCTTGCTCAACTAACCAGCCGCCTCTTTTCATAGATTTTGTATATCTTGTTGAATTGTTTAATGTTGTTTCTACTCTTAAACAATAAAAAAAATGACGGCTTCCTTAACGAAGTTGAACGAGGAACGCAGGGAACCTGTTTTATGATTCGAATGAGATTTGGTATTGAAAATTCAAGGAAGCCTAGATTTGGAGAAAGGTAGTAAAAAGAAGGCCACACGGCGCACGGCGGACGGCGGACGGCAGGTTTCTCAAATAGCCCCCCATAAAAAAGAAATTTCGACTCCCTAGGAGGAGGACTGAGAAAAAAATTTTTCCAAGTCCCTCTCCTATCATATATGGCTCGAGAGTCGAAATTTTTCTAATTCCCTCTCCTATCATATATGGCTCGAGGGTCGAAATTTTAACAGGGAACCTGTTTTATGGGGGGCTATTTGAGAAATCTGCCGTGCGCCGTGCGCCGTGCGCCGTGCGCCGTCCGCCGTCCAGCGAAAAACTTAGAAAAATTTCGACTCTCGAGCTGTATATGATAGAAGGGGGACTTAGAAAAATTTCGACTCTCGAGCCATATATGATAGGAGAGGGACTTGGAAAAATTTCGACTCTCGAGCCATATATGATAGGAGAGGGACGTTAAAATTTCGACTCTCGAGCCATATATGATAGGAGAGGGACTTGGAAAAATTTCGACTCTCGAGCCATATATGATAGGAGCGGGACTTAGAAAAATTTCGAGTGTCGAGCTATATATGATAGGAGGGGGACTTAGAAAAATTTCGACTCTCGAGCTATATATGATAGAGGGGGGACTTAGAAAAATTTCTACTCTCGAGCTATATATGATAGGAGGGGTTCTCCAAATCTAGGCTTCCTTGAATTTTCAATACCAAATCTCATTCGAATCATAAAACAGGTTCCCTGCGTTCCTCGTTCAACTTCGTTAAGGAAGCCGTCATTTTTATGTATTACAGTCTTGTCATATAAAACAGAGATAGGGTGCAGAGCGGAAAACAAACAGACTTCAGCTTGAAGCCTGTTATAACACTTGACAATGTTGTAGGTAGCGCTAGAGTCGTGACAGACCCTGATTTTCTATAAAAATTTGACTTTGTTTGATGATAAAAACAATATAATACTATCAATAAATAGGTCAATGCACAAAACAGTGAACAAATAATTTTAAAAAGCTGAATGGAAATATGACCAGTGGATCAAAGTGCCACTAATGGATCCTATTTTGTCAAATTCTTTGAGGTGAATTTGTATCTTCTGTCGAAAGTGTCTGGCTGAAAGAGCTCAGTGGGTCCACCTCAAAAGAGCAAACGTCTTGAGTTGCTCAGACTATTTGTTTGCCGGAAGGAAGCTGCAGAGGACTGCGGATCAAAACCACGCTCTGCCACCATTTTGTAGTTTCTTGTATATCTTGGTAAACCTTTAAAAAGAAGTTTTGAAAATGTTCATGTCTTGTATAAACGGAAACAGGGTTTATGACGGGAAAGAGAACAGACTTAACTCTAAGCTTACTATTACGCTTGACTATATTGTAGGTCACGCTTCAGTTGCTACATCTCTTTCAATCCCAAATTCTATGAATGCGCCTCCAAGACTCATTCCTTTGTCCTCAACACCAAGATTCTAAGTACCAACAGTATTGCGCAGAGGGCGGTGAGACTAGAGTAATTTATCTAAAAGAAGAGTATTGCTGTCAAAAAATTCAGCTTTGGCTGTCGGCTTGAACTTACGACCTTGCAAAATGGTACTGCTTCAACTTTTAACCTCAACTTTCAGAAAAATTCATCTGGCTTTTGGCTGATCAGTCTATTGACGAATCGTGAAAAACTCTACCTATCCAAAGGTAGAATCAACCAAGAGAATCGAAATTTGCTCTCATACAAAGTACCAATTCTCCAGATTGTTTCTTTTTAGCAGGGAACCTGTTTTATCGGAGGGATTTTCGGAAAAAAACTTCTGCCCTCTGCTGTCCGGAATGCTTGGAGCTCGAAAATTTTAGAAGTCGACCTACTATCATATATAGCCTGGAGAGCGTCGTATGTGACGTCACAGTTTATTGACGTCATAGGTCAGCCTTGTGATGTCATAATCTGATGACGTCGTAGATCAGTTTTTTTCCTGAATCTCACTCCAGTCATATATAGCTAAGGGAGCAGGGTCTGTGACGTCACAATCTGATGACGTTGTAGATAGGTTTTCTCATTTAAAAAAAAAAAAAAAAAAAAAAAAAAAGTTTTTTACAAACTCCCATTTCTATTATATTGTATTATATAGCTTGGAGATGGGGCCTGTGACGTCACAGTTTGATAACATCATAAGTCAGCCTTGTAAAATCACAATGTGATGACGTCGTAGATCAGTTTTTTCAACTTCCCCTTCCATTATGTATAGCTCCAAACTTCGGGCCTGTAACACCATCAAATTTGATACCTTGTGACGTCACAATCTACATTTTTCAAATCCCACGTGCCTCATAAAACAGACGCTGCATTTTTGTTGGTTGGCAATGTACCCTGTTGATGTATGTTCACAAATCCTGATCCATGTTTGGGATAGATTTTCTAATGTAAAATGCAGGCCCTGAGTTCGGTGCAGCCCTTAAATGGGCACAGGGTACTAAGAATACCACCGTTAATGTCTGCTACCACTGGGAAGACAGTTATGAAGATAGGGACCTGGAATGTCCGAAGCCTGTACCAATCCGGAAAATTGGATAATGTTGTGAAGGAAATGGACCGATTGGAAGTGGATATACTGGGTATATCCGAACATGGATGGCCAGGAAACGGAGAGATAGCATGTGGAAGAGGAAAATTCTACTATTCTGGAAATATGGACCCAGATCACCGGAACGGCGTAGGACTAATAATAAAACAAGAATACACAAACCTAGTCAATAGCTTTGTGCCACTCAATGATCGTATCGCCCTAATAAGACTACAGCATAATGCCCCAACAGCGGACCCAAAATACGACGAGGAAGTCGACAGATTCTACGAGGACATACAGAAAGAGATGGATAGCAAAAAACCGAATGAAATCATCATAATAATGGGTGATCTAAACGCCAAGGTTGGTGGAATTAGAAGAGGAAATGCAGTCGGACCATTTGGGCTTGGCGATATGAACGAAAGGGGCGAACAATTGATACAGTTCTGTGAGTTGAAGAATCTGGACATCATGAACACATGGTTCACAATGCCTAAAAGAAGACTATAATTATACATGGCAATCACCACAGGGAGAAGCTATCAGAAACCATATTGACTACATCATGATCAATAGAAGGTTCCGAAATGCTATAAAGAAAGTAACAACATATCCGGGAGCGGATGTCGAATCGGACCACAATCCAGTTGTAGCCAGCTTCAGTTTAAGTTGGAAAAAGATCGAGAAAAGGAACCAGAGGAAACCTCGAGCCGACCTGAGCAAGCTCAAAAGCAAAGCATTCAAAAAGCAAATTACGGAAAAGGTAAACAAAACCTTTGAAAGAGAATTTGGCCAGACAGAGGGAGAAAATATGAAACACAGAATCTCAAGAATCAGCACTGAGATTAAGGAGCTGTGCCAAAAGGAACTCAAACCGGAGAGAATGCAGAGGAAAAAACTATGGATCACGGATGAAATAATTGACTTAATGGAGGCAAGAAGAAGAGAGAAAGGGAAACCGATGTACAGGGAAATCAATAAAGATATCAAAAGGAAATGCCGTACAGCAAAAGGAAAATGGATGAACGAAATGTGTCAGGAGGTGGAAGAACTGGAGAAGAAACACGACTCATTTAACATGCACCGTAAAGTTAAGGAGGTTACTGGCGTGCTTCGAAGGAAAATTCCAGCTAAATTGGTAGCGGATGATGGAAACTTGGTGACTGATGCCGAGGACAAACGGAAAGTCTGGGTCAAATACATAGAGTCCATGTTTAACGATGTGAGACAAGATGTAGAAACAGACCTACCTGAAGAAGAAAGACTCGATATAATAGAGGCAGAAGTAACCCACGCCATAGAAATGGCAAAACCCAGGAAAGCTGCTGGACCAGATGAAATATACAGCTAA
Source organism: Aspidiotus rigidus (assembly GCA_035079385.1). NCBI lineage: Eukaryota > Metazoa > Arthropoda > Insecta > Hemiptera > Diaspididae > Aspidiotus > Aspidiotus rigidus. The sequence continues at coordinate 60,134 of JAVHKY010000041.1, read as the reverse complement.
ATAATCCAGCTGCTGGACCAAGAAAACTTGAAGAAACTGACGAAACTGTTCAATGAAATACTTATATGTAACTGGGGAAATACCAAACGAGTGGTTACAGTCATTATTTGTTACACTTCCAAAGAAAGCAACAGCCAGCAAGTGTGATGAATACCGAATGATAAGCCTTATGAGCCACCTACCGAAGGCATTCATCCGAATAATCCATGCTAGAATCCGAGGAGCCTGTGAAAGCTCCATGGAAGAGAGCCAGTTTGGATTTCGGCAGGGTTTTGGAACGAGAGAAGCACTCCTTGCAGTCAACGTTCTCCTTCAGAAATGTAGAGACCAGAGGAGAGATGTGTTTATCTGTTTCCTAGATTATGAAAAGGCCTTTGATCGCGTGAAACATGAGAAGCTGCTACAGATCCTAAAATGCCGGCGTATAAACCCTTTTGATTTGAGAATTATTAAAAAGCTGTACGGGAGCAAACAGCTAGTGTACTTGTGGAAAGCAACGAAACTGAAACCGTAGCTATCAAGAGAGGAGTACGCCAAGGATGTATCCTATCACCCTTGCTGTTCAACATATATGCAGATGAGGTATTTAAAGAAGCCCTGCAGGATGAGGAAGTAGGGATCGGAATAAATGGAAAGTACGTCAATAACATCCGCTATGCCGATGATACAGCACTGATGAGTGACTCTCGAGAAGAACTACAGGAAATGGTGGACAGCATAAACGAAATAGGGCAGGAATATGGCCTGAGGATTAATGTGAAGAAAACAAAATTCATGATCATCAGCCGAGAAGAACACCTTGATGCAGAACTGGTCATTAATAACGAGCTGGTGGAGAGAGTAGAAGCATTCAAATATCTGGGGACCATTATTACCAACAACTAAACCCAGAGACTGAAGTGAGGCAAAGAATCGGATACGCCAAGACAGCTTATGGGAAAATGAGGATTTTCCTGAGCGATCGAGCAGTTAATCTAGCAACAAGACAACGTATGCTGAGGTGCTATGTGTACTCAGTCCTCCTATATGGGGTAGAAGCGGCTACTTTCACAAAGCAAGCAGTAAAAAGGCTGGAGTCTTGCGAGATGTGGTTCCATAGGAGGATGCTACAGATTTCATGGACACAGACGGTAACCAATATGGAAGTGCTTGAGCAAGCAAACACAGAGCGGATGTTGATGAAGATCATCAAAAAACGGAAGACAGCCTATTTTGGACACGTGATAAGAGGCTCTAGGCACCAATTTCTCCGCCAACTCATACAGGGAAAAATCGATGGCCAGAGAGGGCGAGGAAGAAAGAAGACATCGTGGATGAAAAATATACACCAATGGAGCGGCATCCAGAGAATTGGAGACTTGGTTCGGGCGGCTGAAGAAAGGAGGCTACATGTCTAATGCCGAATAGGATCGTCAACGCGCAGACATGCATGAGACACCAGAAGAAGAAGAAGAAGAAGAAGACATATGAAGTGTACCAAAAATTATCTGCATGAAATTTTAAATTAGTTCAAGTGTCAAAATTTGGAACTTTGAGTTTTTAAGAAGCTAAAAAAATCGGCTTTGTTTTGCTTTTGTCTAATCAAGGTGCGAATAAAATAGGCTCTCAACTTTCCTCTAATTAGTAAAAAATTGGCTGGATTCAAGTGGATTCAGCTCTTGGCTGGCTGCAATACTTCAAACTGAAATGTTAGATGGAGAAGGCAGAAGAAAGTAAATGCAGTTTCCCGTCGCTGTATCTGGTGGAAGAATTAAAAAGTGTCGCTTAAATTTCATCAATTTGCTGTCGAATCATCTTTCCTGTCACCTGTTCTTTTGGTTTTTTCCTGGTTGTTTCTCTCACCAATGTCTTTTTTGATTCGTCTTTTGTATTAGTTGTTATTTGATCTCGTTGATGATGGTTTCTTGACCGAAAGTGCCTCAGAAGCTCAATTTATCTTGGAGACCCAGAGCCTGAATCTTATCCAAGTCTTTCTTTTTGAAAAAATGCCAATTTAAACTTGTACCAAACTTGACAGAAGAAATTACGTCATGTGCTGACGCACATATCATCCGGATTCCAAATTTCTCATTATTTTTAATGACTCTTGGTCATTCTTCTGTGACCAGAACTGCACTCTGTAGAATGTCACCCGTGCAAGTAGAGCTACCCTCTTTATGCACGAACACAGAATAAGTACGAAACTCGTAATCCAAATCACTTTTGAAATTGTAATCGCACCCGTCGAGAGCGTTACGAAAGCTTGCGTGTTCCCTCTTGTTGGGGCACCGTATCGATTTCCCATTTCTATTAATCTGTAACGTCTCGCGATCGATCCCTTAATTTTCCCTCTTATCATCCAAGTATTGCATTAATGGCGATAGATACTCTTTAGTGAAACGGTCGCACGACTCGTGAACTATGTGCTAAACTTTTGTCTTTCTTTTCTTCGTATTAAAGATACCGAGTGTTCATTATTCTGAAAACGTTTATGGGAGTTTTCGTGTTCTTTTTTTTCTTCCTGTCAATATAACATTTAACACGTATACACCATACTAACGTATTACGATGTATACATACGAACAGTAGTGGTGAGAGGATTTTACATTATCGGAGTAAACGAGATTCAAATGGTAATTCTCGTTCACCATCCTGCAGACTGATACGGCCATTTCTTTCACCCTTTTTTTTTTTTTCACAATAAAAAATCTTTAAAATAATCGCGTCGCCCAAAAATCGATTTTCGAATAGTGATATCGTTTCGATGCTGTCAGTATAAAAATCGCATTTTTTCTTATTAAGCCGCAAGGACGAAGAAAACCCGTAAAAAGAAAGACGGCAAAACGAAAAAGTGCCTCGAAGAGGACGTTTTTTTGAAAGAGAATATAAATAAAAAAATTTGAGGATGCACGGGAAGGTAGAAAAAATATCAAACGATCCGACAAATTTTTATCTTCAAAAGTACAGCATCGCTAATTAAACAGCGAGTATTTAAAGTGCTGCAGTTTAATTTAAGAGAGCTTCAAAACAAGGACATTATAGTCGTCCAGGGACGCGAGAAGTACTTGAGGGAACGTCCGTAACGAAATTAAGTCGCAACCAGAACAAATTAAAAGTGGAAGAATTTTAGACATGAAGCGATTCCCGTCGGTGCAAATTGTTTTGAAAGAACCCACCTTTTTTCGCTATATTGTTTAATTTCTATGCTAGAAGCGTACGATTCTTTTTAATCATAGTTATTTCGAATGTTATACGCTATATATTTTCTCCGCGACTTCACCGGTACAAACGCACCTTCCTTAAGTTTTCTTCGTCTTTTTTCTGTTCTCTCTCTCGCTCTCTTTCTTTTTTTTTTTTTCACTCTTCATCGATGGGAAAAACTTAAATCGTGAAGGATGAACTTTCGAAAAATTAATTGACAACAGGAAGGCAGTAGATGTTAACAATTACGGCGACAAGTGGTTGAACTAATCTCATTAAACATTTTCGACGTGCTAACTCAGATAGAGAAATTAATTACATTCGCCTGTTAATGAAGACGCGTCAATGTGGTCGGTGTATTAAAGTTATTCTGGAATTGATGATTTACATCTACTACGTTGACGTTTCCTCCGTGTGATTCAAATCCAGCTGAGAGTGAGAAATAGATGCTGAAAAATAAAAGGGCAGAGGTAGGGAGATTAGGGATTATATATACGAGATCCATACAACGTGACTGGTGTTTTACCTATCTGGAAAACGTTTGAAATTATCGTATAATTTGCATAAAACAGCGATACAGACGTTTTGTAGTACAGCGCTTCTATGATAACTACACGGGGATGAGATTTTTCATCTTTCGAGCGAGCTGCGAGTTTTTTCCGTGATTTCTACTGTCCTGTAAGTTGGCTTCTTGACAGTAGTGCGTCTAACAATTTTCCACCTGGACTATCGTAAAGTCGTTTTGCTGTGTTCCAAGAGATTTTGATGATAAAATTTTGGAAGAGAAACAAATGTTGGCTCTCCACAAAGATAAGAGTTCTAGAAGGAATGCCGGGCATCGGCCGTCAGCGCCGTCTGGCAAAACGTGGGACTCAGCCTTAAGCATAAGTTCTCCCACTAGCCTTAAGCATAAGATCTCAATAGACATGTATAATTTAGAATTAAGAATAAGAAAAACCCCAACACTCCCTTCGATCAACTTTCAGTACGTGGGGGGAGTGCTGGGCTAGGTACAATAGTAGTTACAATCTCTCCATCCATCACTGAGCACTGTCCTTGTAACTCAGTGATGGATAATAGGCAATAAATTTGCCCCACTCCGTAAGTGGAAATTGGGGTCAAAAAAAAAAAAAAAAAAAAAATGTGGCTGTAGGTGGTTGACATTACTGTTGACAACTCCTCTCTTGACAAAGCTGTTGCCAACTGGATTTAGGTGGTTGACAACGATGTTGCCAAGTGGCTGTAGATAGTTGACAACACTGTTGACAACTCCTCTCACTGAATTGACAAAGCTGTTGCCAATTGGATTTTGGTTGTTGACAACTCCTCTCACTGAATTGACAAAGTTGTTGCCAACTGGATTTCGGTGGTTGACAACGCTGTTGCCAACTGGATTTAGGTGGTTGACAAAACTGTTGACTACTCCTCTCACTGAATTGACAAAAACTTGCGGATTTTCGAGAACCCAATCACAAACTCGTTCTTTTAATTTGTAGATTTTTGAAAACCCAATCACTAACTCGTTTTTGGGTCTTGACTTGTGAATTTTCGAAAACCCAATCACGAATTCGTCTTTGGATCTCAACTTGTGAATTTTGAGAACCCAATCACGAATTCATTTTTGGATCTCAACTTGCAGATTTTCGAGAACCCAATCACAAACTCGTTTTTGGGTCCTGACTTGTGGACTTTTGAGTACCCAACGACAAATTCGTCTTTGGATCTCAACTTGTGACTTTTTGAGAACCCAATCACAAATTCGTCTTTCGATCTCAACTAGTGGAGGCTCGAAGTAGCCTTCAATTGATTATTCAGTGGTCGTGTGGGTTTCTTAGAGCCATATTGTCGCTGAAACGGGTTTCTGAAAGTTTGAGAACCCAGCAATCACGAATCTGGTTTTGGATCTAAACATGTGGATTTTGAGAGCCCAATCACAAATTCGTCTTTGGATCCTAACTTGTAGAAATTTCAAAACCCAGTCACGAACTCGTTTTGGGTCTTAATTTGTAGATTTTTGAGAACCCAATCACTAACTCGTTTTTGGGTCTTGACGTGTGGATTTTTGAGAACCCAATCACAAATTCGTCTTTCGATCTCAACTAGTGGAGGCTCAAATTATTCGTGAATTGATTATTCAGTGGTCGTGTGTGTTTCGTAGTGCCCAATGGTCGCTGAAACGAGTTTCTGGAAGTTTGAGAACCCAATCACGAATCTGGTTTTGGATCTCAATTCAAAACCCCTCCACGAACTTGTTTGTGGGTCTTAATTTGTAAATTTTTGAGAACCCAATGAAGAATTCGTCTCTGGTTTTCAACTTGTGAATTTTCAAGAAACCAATGACGAATTCGTTTTTGGATCTCAACTTGCAGATTTTCGAGAACCCAATCACGAACTCGTTTTTGGGTCCTGACTTGTGGACTTTTGAGAGCCCAACGACAAATTCGTCTTTGGATCTCAACTTGTGACTTTTTCAGAACCCAATCACAAATTCGTCTTTGGATCTCAACTAGTGGAGGCTCGAATTAGCCGTTAATTTATTATTCTGTGGTCGTGTGGATTTCTTAGAGCCATATTGTCGCAGAAAGTGGTTCTTGGAAGTTCGAGAATCCAATCACGGATTCAGTTTTGGATCTAACCGTGTGGATTTTTGAGAACCCAATCACAAATTCGTTTTTGGATCTCAACTTGTGGAATTTTCATAACCCAATTACGAACTATATTGTAACATAAACTTTTACTAGACTAAGAAGGAGGCCGAATGAGTCAAGCGAGTGAGCCCTTGAGGCTAGTCAGTGCTGCGGCTATTAAGACTTCCCTCGCCATATATGTATGGAAATTTCCTTTTGAACGTCTGTCTTCATTACCATCCTTTCGATATTTTTAATGTCTTTACCGGCATCCATCCAGAATTTCACTATTAGAAAACCGCGATCCGAGTTGTACCCCTCCTCCCTACATTGACAGACTCTGGAAGCGATCCAGAAATATGGGAGATCGAGATGAATTTATCAGTCTTAGAATATGTAGCATAATTGTTAGGCTATAGTGGCAAGAAAATATGCCTTAACAAGGCTCGAATACCCGAAAATTGATTATTCAGTGGTCGTATGGATCTTTTAGAGACATATTGTCGCAGAAAGGGCTTTCTGGAAGTTTGAAAACCCAGATCTCAACTTGTGGATTTTTCAGAACCCAATCACGAAATCACATCCCGATCGCTCTCAAAGCTGAAGTCCGAGATCGGTTAACCAACAGGTCATCTGCTGGTCAGAAATTTCCTTTCAAAAAAAAAAATATTACCTTGATCCCTCCTGTAGAAATTGCTGGAGAATTGTATTTTGGTCTTCAATTTCACCTAGAGAAGATTCCTATGAGAAATATACAGGTCGGAATCGCGTTCCTATCGCTGTCAAAGCTGAAGTTCGAGATTGGTTAGCCAACAGGTGATAGCTCATATGCTGGTCAGAGGCTTTCATCAAAGGAAAAGATTAGCTTGATCTGTCCAGTAGAAATTGCTGGAGCATTGTATTTAGGTCTTGAATTTCACATCGAAAAAATTCCCCTGAGAAATATACAGGGTGAGATCGCTTTTCAATCGTTGTCGAAGCTGAATTGGTGGGGCTCATCCGTGTGTCAGAAGCTTTCATTTAAAAATGAAAGAAAACAGCCCGATCTGGCCAGTAGAAGACATTTTCCTTAATATATATGTTACAGTTAAAACCCGAAATCAGTAAATTCTAAAATTCACTAGTCAAAACTAGTTGCCACAAATGACTTTAGTCAGAACTAGTTTCGACTAGTTAACTCTAGAATTTACCGTGACCCTCAGCGTTGGAGCTAGTTTTAACTTAAATAATTTCAGGTAAAACTAGTTTTTACTAGTGAAAACTAGAATTGACTAGTAAAAAGTGAAATAGAGAAGAAATTATGATTGTCGGGGAACACTAGTTTTAACTAGTGAAAACAAGAAGGGTGAATCCAATCAGTAAAATGAATTTCTTCCCTAGTACAAATGTAATTGCATTTTTATCAAGGGTGTTGGAGCAATTTGTTTTAGAGGCCTCCGGAACGAATACAGAAAATGACTCTCCGACTCCGGTTGCCTCCAGTGGACACGTTTGGAGGCGTCTCCAAAGTATGTCTCTGGAAGTACCTCAAAATGCCTCCAGCGCAATTACTGAGATGGGAGAAAATGCCTCCGGAGGCACTGTCGAAGAAACCGAAGACGTCTTTGGAGACGCCTCCGAAGGCACTTGTAACGTTGATCAGTGTGACCAGATGTAGCATATTGGCCTACCAGTGTTGCCAGATGACAGATGATACTCACAAGGTGTATTTAAAACTTTGGCTTTTCTTCGAACCGGGCAGCGCTAGCATCAAAGTGGCTGAATGAGGGTTCGAGGAATAGAATACTGTTGAAAAAAGTGTCTCCTAAAGGATTTTTGGAAGCACCTCCAAGCCTCTAGGTGGAAGCAAGGTACCTCCGGAGGCAAAATGCTCCAGCCTCCAACATCTTGGTTTAAATCCTCGCCATCTTCGCCTCATTGGAGGCGGAGGCAAGGTACCTCCAGAGACTAAATGCCTCCAGCCTCCAACACCCTTGAATTTTTATTTTTCACAAAGCTTGTTTGTACTTGAATGGTGTGCATCAATTAGTCACTGTTAGGTTTGCTCCTGTAACGTTTATAGACCGACGAATTCGTATGATGTACGGTTTAATGTGTGAATTAAGGAACAAAAATTTAGAACTTTTTTGTATATTTTATTCCAGTGTGAGCTACTTATCCTCAAAGTTGAGCAGAACTACCAAATATCTATCAATTTGGCCGAAGTATGTCTGGAAATACCATCACCTTTTGAACTCGAACAATTTCAATTCATTTCAGTTATAACTAGAATTTACTGATGAATTCAAACAATTTTTTTATTCTAGAATTAACTAGTCAAAACTAGTTCTGACTAAAGTCATTTGTGGCAACTAGTTTTGACTAGTGAATTTTAGAATTTACTGATTTCGGGTCTTAACTGTAACATATAGATAAATTCTGGATAGATATTCTAACGATTTATACTAAACAGTTCCTAAAGAAGTCTACTCACAAGAATTTTGCGACTGGTATATGCGTTACGGGTACTTTCGGCGGCAGAACTGGAACTGGAAATTTTCTTCTGTTGTAACGATGAAATTCAATGCTGCTATTCGATCTCCCAATAGCTTCCATAAATCAATACCTGAAAAAATATCGCATTACACTCTATTATATTCCATGTATAGTACAAGGTTAATTGTATTACGTAAAATTTACTTGATGCTTGTGGAAAAAAGTTATGCTAATCCTTAATCAGGATGTTTTAATATTAGAAAGTAGATCAATGAAGCCGACGCAGTCAAAAGTTTTATTTCATCAAAAGATCCTACAAAATAAATGTATTCGTTGTTTGCGTCTGTCGACTACTTCGGTGACAAATATTGAAAAGAATTCAATTTGCATGACTGTTGCCCATGAATAAGTTTTATACGTCGAGTTTCGGGACACCGTCACCGTTCATATACGTGCGCCTTCATTCGACCGAGTGTGGCTCTAACTATCCTTTTATAGGTTTGGCGTGCTGCGATTCAGTCCGGTCGTTTCATGGGTGAGAATAAAAACTACAGTACAAACTGTTTAATCAACGCGGCCCTGTAAGTCCCTTTCTGAAGGAGAGAAAAAAAAAAAAAAACATTAAATTCACCCTTCTATATATGATGAAAAATAAAAATATAAAAATACATTGGTTTAGGGATTGTGTAGTCAGTCGGACAAGTTTACGACTGTATGAGTCAACTCTCGACCTCCTCCTGCTGCTGTGCCGGATATAAACGAATAACGTATACAATCATCCCTAATTAAAGTTGTTACCGATACTTTCCCGCGCTACTCTCGCGTTGATCGGATTAACACTTCTTCCATACTTTTTTTTTTTTTTTTTTTTTTTTTTGAAGCGCCGATTTAACATTTTCGACGGTGTTCGATAGAATTTGTTTAGACGAAGAATATGTATAGTATAAACAAGTGTTCCATTATCAAGGATGCCGATATTACGAAATTTTAGTAATCATTACCGTCGAATGGTAGTCCCCTAGCGAACTCAATTTCGAACGCTATTAGAAATGTTTTAAATGAGCGGTGATGTTGATGACTTTAGGTTATTTAGTAATCTTCAGTAGGTGCCAGTGTATAGCTCCCGCAAACGAGATCAATTACATTAGCATTGAGCTCGTCTACGTTCATCAACGCATTAGATATAATCATTTACTACAATTAAGCTTCAAGGTTCTGTACCCGAAGGGTAATTTTACGCACGATGATATGATAACGCGATTAAATATGAAATTTTGTTAATTTCCAACCGCGTGCAACCTATTATTATCTCGTGCAGTCGAAGCGAATGCAGAGTGGGTGATCAACTTCTCTCACCGTTTTTAAATGAAAAATGATTCAAATATAAAGATAGTTGTATTATTTTGAGGAATGTATCTTTTTATTTTACTGTTCCTACTCTTATGTAATGTTTTTTTTTCGAGTCCTAGAAAACGGATAGAAGATCCGTAAAGTACCCAAATTACTCAAATATGGAAATACGGTGGTATCCTGCTGACTTCTCTATTTGTGGTACGTTTGTGAGGTGTGTCTGTAGAATTACCACAACTTTACTTTGATTCTAAACTTATCCTGTCGAAGTCACTGTGAAGATTGGAAAGTCCAGGGAGGAATTTCTGAATTATGTTTCTGTACCCATACCAAATTTTGGGTTGTTTTATAAATTTAAAATACAAGTCCCAAAAATCCTCACCAGATAAACTGATTCACTTCAAACTTTGTATGTCTATTATATTTACTTACTAGCGGTTTGCGGCGCGCCTCCGGCGCGCCTGACCGCTAGCTGTGTGTTGAGTAGATATCTGTGTTTTATAGGTATCTGTATCTTGTAGGTATGTATGTTTTGTAGGTATCTTGGCGGAATTCGGATGAATTTTTTGCTACGTTTTTCAAAAATTTAATACTGTTAAGCCTACTTCATTTTCACCGAGACATAGAGTAAAGAAAAAGAGAAGGTTGAAAAAATTGAAAAATGCGCGTAAGATGTAAGATGAACCATTTCCCTCACATTTTCATTTTCCAGACTTGGGACTGGCAGAATTCAACATACACAAACTGTATTCTGGTATCTTTATAAATGGTTAGCATGCAAAGCGTGAAAAAGAGGTTAAAAGTTTCCCATAACCAAGAGATAATAAATTACGTATTAAGAATGACTTAACGCGTGAAGCCTGTATCGCAGCAGAATACAGACAAATCCATTGACATTTTTTGCCAGTCCCTAAGAAAACACACGGACAACAGGTAAAAAAAAGGGTCATTTCCGCTAGCCCATACGCAGTGCGCACCATGTCTAGACATTGGTTCTTGTATGAGATACCGGATGTAAAATCCTTTATGTAGGTGTTTTTAAAACTGTGAATAAAATAACTTAGGTACTTAGTATGGAAGTACAGCGAATACTGTAGTCACAAAATTTCCTCCTAAAAATCTGGAACCGGGCTCATTCGAAAGGAAATTACAGGGGCTACAATTTTTGTTCTCTTCAATTTTTCATAAAAATGAGTTATACTCGAGTTATCACAATAATTCAATTTTCGAAACTGCGCCACTCAACGCGCGTAGGTCTAACGTACAGCGCAAAGCAGTTTCAGTACTCGATAATACCCGTTTTTCCTAATTTTGTCGCCCCCTACTCCACCTTCAGGGAGTCAAAACATCGAAATGTATTTAAGAACCTGACCCAGAAAAAACGAAATTTTTCAAAAAAAATTCCAGGTCGATAGGTGAAGGCGTTCGAAAGTTATGGACGAACATACATACAGATATACATACATACAGATATACAGACAGACAAACATTCTACTTTATATATTAGATTACCGCCATACTTTCACGTTTCAGCTCAATCAACTGGATAGAAGGTCGTAGGCGGGCTCCTAGTGACCTATTTTAGTCGCCTAATTATGAACCTAAGAGAGCCGGGAGAAGCAAGAAGGAGGATCATGATGAGCACCGCTCTGTCGATCCTGTATGTGGCGACTCCAAGAAAGTTAGCGTACAGAAGGAAAGAGTTACGGAAGATCCATCAAAGAGTAAGTGCTACGGTGTGTTGGTGCCGAACGCACTATCTCGACGGAGGGAGGCCCTCTGCATATTAGCACGTTCACCATCAATTGAACTTCTTACTCAGGAGAGAGCAGTGGTATTCAAAGCACAGAAGACGGCAACGACTGATTAAGGTGCTACATGGGTCAAGCAGAAGACCAGGAGCTCCTTGCTTGAGAAATGAAAAATAAGAATTGCTCAGAGTGAGCTAGGAAAGTGGAAGACCCGTGTGTTGATACACGACCTTGATGAATAGATGAATCGAGATTATGGCCAGATGAGCAGGTGTCAGCTGCCATGGCTGCTTCAATGAGAAGTTACGAAAAGTTGAACAGGCGACGTGTTCACATTGCGATCAGGGGTGGGGTGAAAGACCACAGCACTTTTTATTTGAGTATGAAGTGTGGAGGCGTATGCAGGGCAAGTTTGGTCGGTTACTGCAAGAAATTGGGGTCGATGAAGCGCCTGCGCTCCGACGAGTAGCCTGGTTGTCACCATACCAAGTCCCGAGTGTCTGCATTTGCAGCCGTAGTCAGCTAAACATGGAATGGAATAGCCAAACGCAGAACTACGCTATGGCCTACTCAACTCGTGTGCATTATCCACCTACAGAAGACACTCTGGAGGAAGAAGATCAAGCAAACAGATACGAATGAAGGAGAAGAAGAAGAGACTCCGACAGAAATTTGGGTCCAAGTTGTGTCTGATGTGTGTTTCGAAATTTTTTCAAGTCCTTAATGTAGGTTCAGGTTACTCGTGACATCATTTTCGTGACCCAAATTACAGAATGACTTCCGCAGCCTTAAGACATATTACCTATATCAAAAAAAAATTTTCTGGCATAGCCAAATAAATGAAAATCATGTTCCATGTTTTTATATTTTATCAGTCATCTTGAAATATTTTAGTCTAGGCTTCTACTAGGTCAAGTGTTCGTGAGATATTATTCGTTTACCCCTTTACCTATCTTGGCGTCGCGTCGTATAAGTCTTCTATGAGAAATATGAGGTAGCGCGAACTCGCTCCGCTCGTTCGCCCCCTGTCTCGCTGTTGTATTGGAATGGTATGAGACAATTCAAGTCTAGGGGACTTGGAAAAATTTCGACTATCCAGCCATATATGATAGGAAGAGCGACTTAGAAAATTTTCTAATTATTAATTATATTAATTATTTAATTATTTAATAATTAATTAATTAATTAATTATTTATTATTATTACGCGGGGTGTACTCGCGAATTTCTGGATCACCCACGGGGTAGAGATTTTCTAATTATTATTTATATTAATTATTTAATTATTTATTTATTTATTTATTTATTTATTTATTTAATTATTTGATTATTTAATTATTCAATTATTCAATTATTTAATTATTCAATTAATAATTAATTAATTAATTAATTAATATAATTATTTATTATCATTACGCGGGGTGTACTCGCGAATTTCTGGGTCACCCACGGGGTAGAGATTTTCTAATTATTAATTATATTAATTAATTATTTAATTATTTATTTATTTATTTATTTAATTATTTAATTATTTATTTATTTAATTATTTAATTATTTAATTATTTATTTATTTATTTATTTATTTATTTAATTTTTTATTTATTCAATTATTAATTAATATAATTATTTATTATCATTACGCGGGGTGTACTCGCGAATTTCTGAATCACCCACGTGGTAGAGATTTCTCTTGACGGGGGGGAGGGGGGGTACTCGCGAGTTTCAAAATCGGGGTCTGGTGAGAGAAAAGACATGGAACATGTCAAAACTCACGGGTTCTTTGACGGAGTTCGATGAGGGGTGGCAGGGAGCCAGTTTTATGGGGCACGCGAAATCTGAAGAATGTATCACGTCATTGGATTGTCACGTCACAAGCCTGACTTATGACGTCAACAAATTGTGACTTCACAGGCTTGGACTACGGAGCTACATATGGTAGAAGAAGGACTTAGAAAAATGTCGACCTCAGTGTTATATGTGATGGGGGGCGCGGACTTAAAAAACTCAGTTTTTCAACGAAGCTGAAAGAGACTTGCAGGGAACCTTTTTTATGGGGCACTTGGGATCTGAAAAATTATGACGTATATGATAGAAGGGACCTAAAAATTCGACTTCTGAACTATATAGATAGAAGGAGGATTTAGAAAGCTATATATGATAAGGCGAGGAGTTGCTTAAGACAGGGATTTGAAAAGCTATATATGATACAATCTTAAAGCTTTATATGATAGGGAAGGGGGGGGGGGGGGTTGACTTGGAAATTTTTCGACCTTCGGGCTATATATGATGGGAGAGGGATTTAGAAATACTTTAGAAAAACGTTTTTAGTCTTGTGGCGTTTGAAGCGTTGCATATCTGTCTCATTGAAGGGGCTAAGTGTAAGATGTATTGCATATCTAGTTACTTGAAGGGTCTATATTTCACTCTATACTGGGTGGTCTAAAAAGATGTTGAAAATTAGAAGGGGATTTGGACTAAATTTGTTGTAGCGTGAAAACACAAAAAGTTAGATGTAAACTTCAGATTTACAAAATTTGTATCTCAATCTTATCTTCAATATCGTCGGTGGCCTGATAAATACCTCCTATGTGCTAAAATAATAAAATTACAGGAGGACGAAAAAACATTACCACTTATGTGCAAAAATGGTAGGACCATCAATATCATCTCCTGTGTGTCTCATTTAAATTGTAATGTGAGTTCATCACATACGAGTAGGAGGTATTTTCAACCATTTTCAACCACATACGCACATAGGTGGTTTTGAAAAAATGTTTTAGAGCGTTCTCAGCGGCGAATTTTTGAACTAAGCGCAAAGGGGATTATGTTATCGAGTGCAGCTTATAAATACAAAACCAGTGATACCAAAAAGTGGTTTTCGAAAAATTTGTAACGTGGGAGGTATTCATCAGGCCACCGACGATATGCGACTCGCTGACTCTACCGAACTTACTGGCTGCAATTTTTCTGAACCATGTTATGGACCAAAATGTGGCCAAAATTGACCAATTTGCCAAGGTATTCAAAATAAGAAACTGAAAATTCCTTCAATTCGAAGCTTCAACTAGTTATTTAGATTATTTTAGGAATCAGCGTTAAAATAAAACAATGTAGAAGTTTGAATAATTTGAAAAGGGGTTTTTTCAATTGTACAAATCTACTTTATTCGTTGCTTTTACAAGAGTACTTCCGGGTGTTATCCCATCATCAGTTGTGTCGCAACTGGAGAACAAGGCCTTAACCATGAGTTTTTAGTATAACACTGGGATCTTATTGGCTGTAACAATGCTGTGTTGTGATTGTTCTCTTCTTAGAAACTTATTCTTCGAATGATGTGATATTGTGTTCTTATACTGCTTAGTGATTGGTTCAACCTATTGTCCATTGGTTGATTCTATTCTTCTTCTCTTGTCCAATCACCAGGCCGAATAATTTTTCGCTGTCAAACGTGATTACATTGTTCAAGGGGAAGGCTTTCTTCCTCTTGGCTTTTGCAATCTCCATTTGTTCCCAGAGTTTTCTTCTCTTTGTGTGATTCTCTACATGTATGACTTCAAATATTCCCTCCCCATCGTGATGTTCTTTGTTACAGTGTTTCCCAAACAGTGACTTACCATCTTCTTTCTCCCTCGACTTTTTGTGCTCCTTGTTCCTGATCTCAAACTTTCTCCCAGTCTCACCGATGTAGATGTCCTCGCACTGTTCACAACTAAGCTTGTACACTCCGCTCAAGCTTGCCTTGTCCTTTTGTTCCGTTTGGTCATTGCTCATTCTCTTCACCATGGGGTGGTTATTCTGGATACCCACATTTACATTGAAGCCATTGAACGCCTTTATCACCTTGTTTGTGCACTTTCCTCTGTATGGTATCGATCCGGAGTACTTTTGACATGTTCCATGTCTTTTCTCTCGCCGGACCCCGATTTTGAAACTCGCGAGTACACCCTTCCTCCCCTTCCCCCCTCCCCGTCAAGAGAAATCTCTACCCCGTGGGTGATTCAGAAATTCGCGAGTACACCCCGCGTAATAATAATAAATAATTAATTAATTAATAATTAAATAATTAAATAATTAAATAATTAATATAATTAATAATTAGAAAATCTCTACCACGTGGGTAATTCAGAAATTTGCGAGTACACCCCGCGTAGTAATCATAATTAATAATAAATAAATAAATAAATAAATAAATAAATAAATAAATAAATAAATAAATAATTAAATAATTAATTCAATAATAATTAAATAATTAAATAATTGAATAATTAAATAATTAAATGAATAAATAATTAAATAATTAATATAATTAATAATTAGAAAATTTTCTAAGTCCCTCTTCCTATCATATATGGCTGGATAGTCGAAATTTTTCCAAGTCCCCTAGACTTGAATTGTCTCATACCATTCCAATACAACAGCGAGACAGGGGGCGAACGAGCGGAGCGAGTTCACGCTACCTCGTATTTCTCATAGAAGACTTGAATTTTCTCAATTTTCTCATACCATTCCAATACAACAACGAGATCGCTCGTTCGCCCCACGAAAATTGATACCTCAAAATATAGAACACCCACAATTACCTCCAAATATTTCTCGTACAAGACTTATACGACGCCAAGATAGGTAAAGGGGTAAACGAATAATATCTCACGAACACTTGACCTAGTAGAAGAATTAATAATAAATAAATAAATGAATAAATAAATAAATAAATAAATAAATAAATAAATAAATAATATTAAATAATTAAATAATTAAATAATTAAATAATATTAAATAATTGAATAATTAAATAATTAAATAAATAAAGGCTGGATAGTCGAAATTTTTCCAAGTCCCCTAGACTTGAATTGTCACATACCATTCCAATACAACAGCGAGTTCGCGCTACCTCGTATTTCTCATAGAAGACTTATACGACGCCAAGATAGGTAAAGGGGTAAATGAATAATATCTCACAAACACTTGACCTAGTAGAAGTCTAGACTGAAATATTTCAAGATGACTGATAAAATATAAAAGACATGGAACATGATTTTCATTTATTTGGCTATGCCATAAAATTTTCTTCACTATGCCATCGTGGTTCCTTTTCTTTGTTTCTATTTCCCCCAAAGACTTCATCCAGCACGCTTCTACGGAAGCCATTGAAGTCATACATGTAGAGAATCGCACAAAGAGAAGAAAACTCTGGGAACAAATGGAGATTGCAAAAGCCAAGAGGGAGAAAGCCTGCCTCTTGAACAAAGTAATCACATTTGACAGCGAAAAATTATTCGGCCTGGTGATTGGACGAGAGAAGAACAGAACCAACCAATGAGACGGCAGGAATCCAGGTAGCCAATAGAAATGCAGCATTTAGGACAATAGATTGAACCAATAACGAAGCAGTATGTTTTAGCCAATAAGAACATAATGTCATATTATTGTAAGAATAAGTTCTAAGAAGTGAACCAATCACAACACAGCATTGTTATAGCCAATAAGATCACAGTGTTATACTATAAAAACTTATGGTTAAGGCCTTGTTCTCCAGTTGCGACGCAACTGATGATCGGATAACACCCGAAAGTACTTTTGTAAAAGCAACTAATAAAGTAGATTTGTACATTTTGAAAATCCTTTTTCAATATTAGTACTCTACTTACACCTCACTCACTCATTATGAGTTCCGATAATTTGAATAATTTGTAATTGTTGAAAAATTTGGTGAATTGGTTAATTTTTAGCATATTTTGGTCCATGACTAGGCTCAGAAAAGTTGTAGAAAGTTGTGTAAAGGCGCAAATTGAAGATAAAATTCAGATACAAATTTTGTGGATTAGAAGTCTACGTCCAACATTTTGCATTTTTACGCTACAACAAATTTAGTTCAATTCCCATTCAACTGTTAACATCATTTTGGGCCACACAGTATAGCGCGAAAGATAGACTCTTCAGGTAACTAGATATATAATACATCATTCACCAATTTGCTTAGCCCCTTCAATGAACAGATATGCAACGCTTCAAACACCATAAGACTCAGAACGTCCTTCTAAGGTATTTCTAAATCCCTCTCCTATCATATAAGCTTGAAGATCGTATCATGTATAGCTCTTCAAGACGTTCTGAGTCTTATAATGTGCATATCAGGCTCACTCAAGGGTCCAAGTCAATTGATGTATGAAGTATTGCATATCTAGTTACTCGAAGGGGCTATCTTTCGGGCTATATACACCGACTACCGAGCTGCTCCGAGCTTTGCCGGCCGGACGGCAGAGGGCGGACATTTTTTCAAAAAAAAACTAATAAAACAGGTTCTATGTTAAAAGAGAGATAAATAGTATGATTATACAGAGGGGAAAAAAAGGATATTAACCGCCTGTCTTTTTCCGCTGGACAGTTCCTCACCAACATGGAGAATATGGAGAATATTGATTCTTCTCTGCTGCTGCGTTGAAACTCGCAGATACTCTACAACATGCTTTTTGATAGAAGGTTAGCATGATTGCTTGATAGTATTCGCTGTCGTGTTTCATTATAGACTGAAAAAAGGCGCATTCATCTAAACGGTTCGTGTTCACGTATATTTTAATCAATCGAGTCCACGGATTGTCTGTTTACAGGAAGTACTCATCAAAATTGGACGTCAATCTACAATAGACAGAACCACAAACCAGTTCTCCGTGTTCTTTGCTGGTAAGAAATACGAGCTTTATAAACTCTTTTAGTGGGGAACAGTAAACTAGTGAGATAGGTCAAGGTTTGTATTACGTGCTCTCGAAAAATATACCAGATTATAATTAAAACGTGTACAATACAAAGGATTCACGAAGAAATATCCGAGAAGTATGTCCCCCCGCTAGGCCTAAAAACTCATTTATGTGCGTGTTTAAACGTTTTTCACGAATTTTAGCGCGCCACTTCCCCATTCTGCAGCATCATCGTTCGCGAGATTGCGTCGTTTAAATTCCACCCCCAGCAATTTTTCAGAATGTCATTTTAGTCGATATAATTCATTACGGAGAAACAACGCACGTCATAAATGTTCGACGATATGCAATGCACAGTGAGTGCTTTTAGAGTACAAGAAGACTGCCGCATGGGAGGTTTGAAAGATACCGGGTACAAATTAATGTCGGTGCCGACGATATTAGGCTCGCGTTTCTTTGTTTTTAAACAGCCGAAAATGCACCCTGTTACTCACTTCGGGAGCCACCGACGAAATATCTATTATAAACAAAGTGCTGACGCTTCCTCATGCGTAGTATGTATTTAACTTCATCACTTGCTCGAGGGTTTCATTTTTGCAATAAAAGGGTACTGAGCTGCAAATATTTTTACCGTATATTGTTCCCAGTAACTTCCTGAAACAAACTTGTGTCTACGTTCCAAGGTCGAGTAGAATTTCCTGAGACTTGGCTGAGTCGTCTGTACAAGTTCATTTGAACCCTAGAAGTACTGTACTTAGATAATCAATTTTCTTATGTGATGATTATTAAAATTTCGTATTTTTTCAAACAATGGTTCCGGTTGAGAGTGGGAATAAACTGCTCAGTTTTACGGGTATCTTTTCCGTAACAATATAAAGATTCATTCCCTCACGTTTTCTATTCAAATGGAGATAAGCAAATATACTGTTTGCAATTTCAAAAAAAGAGACCATAACGTATTACCAATATGCCCTCCACGGCTCAATCTATTCAATTAACTTGTTGAAAAAGTAGATACGCTTCGTTGAATTGATAATTGTAGTGCCTGATTGATATCTGAGTTGTTTCTCTTTGGTTATCGCTAGCAAGATAACGAGAACGTTTTCAGAGAGGTTGCATATCGATATACTCGTAGACTACAGCTTGAGGTAGTTATGTGTTGACAGAATGAAAGGTATAATCTCTTTGTTGGGTTTATGTTCACTCGGTTTATTGATCACAAACCAAAGTATTTTTTGTGCTACAGCTCCAAATCAAGCTCTCGATCCCAAGTCTGTGAGTATGAATCATCTTCTACGTGAATATATGCCTCTTTTTTCTGAAACTCATTTCGTTTATAATGTTTCCAGGTAGAACAGAAAATCCGCGACTACATAGCAACATTTCAAGACCCCCTTCAAAAAGTAGAGGTATTGATCGGATTGCTCGTGAAAAGAGAATTGGAGTTTCAGCGTGTCGAGGAGAAATCAAAGACCACGTTGAAGAAAACTAAACAGGATGGAGCGCCGCCAAATCAAGAGAGAGTAAGGGAAAATTTTGGTAAATTATTTTAAATATAATGAGACCAGAGGAATTAATTTCAAGTAAGTGACGTCCATTTTGTCAGTGCTAAAGATAAATCAAAATTGTAGAGCTCGAATTCTGGGTAATTGGGGGATGCGGTATTTTTCTTCCCATTGGTAGAGCAGTAAAGATGGGCTATACGAGATTTTCGCACTCGGTTTTTGGTAGATTTTTTGACAAGGTTCTTCCATGATAGCTATTTTCATAGATGTATCGAGGCTAATAGGATTGAGTGCGTCTCAATAACGTCGTTAACTAGAAGAACAGAAAAAGAAGAAGCAATAACAGTCAGGAACCATCAAGTCCTACGGCTCAACCAACTCCTTTGTCTATTCTGAGGATTTGATGTCCATCAAGGGGCGAAGATAGTGGTCAAAATACTCTAGTGTTTTTCCACCTCTCAACAGGTTGAAAATTTTTCAAATCCCTCGAGTAAGTTCGTTAAATTTTTCTTAAATCAGTCATTTCCCCCCCCCCCTTTGTTCTTTGGTTGAAGTTTCTACGACTCCTTCTTATGGTATCATGCTCCGCTGACGTCACATCTTGTATTGGGTCAATCATCCCTTCCCTTTGCTCTTCAGTTGGAATTTTTCTGCGTCTCTTGGTGGCGTCGCGGACCTCCTCCTTATAGATTTGGGCCAACAGTTTATAATAATGTGAGGTTGGTTTAAATTGTTGTGATGGTGTTCCTCTTTCGATAGCGAGTTTCTCGCAGAAAATAAAAAGATATTGCTCGTGACTGTTTCATACAAAAAATTACCCTAAAATCTAAGAGGTGAAGAATTGAGAGAAAGAAGAAAGTCGTTCTGACCTGGAGAATATTTTTCTTTATGAAATGTGATTATCCTTTTAGAATAGTAAAACTACATAGAGAGTACAGTGTACTCTCTCGGATTTTTGCTAAAATAATGCTGATGCAGTTTCTACCGCATACCGTAATTGAGAATCGGTTATTTTGGGAGGTAATTGAAGATATCTTATCATCAAGAAGTAAACTAACGAATTATTTCGACTTTGATGGATAGATAGATTCAAGATTAAAAGATCTGTCATGGTTTCTGGTCAGTGGTAGAGCTTCGTGAAAAGAATAGGGTATCAGTGGTAGAGCCTCGTATAAAGATAAGGATATATCGAAAACTTGTAAGACCTAATCAATAGTTCAGTTGTATGTTTCGAAAATTCAAACTCTTGGTCTTATTTACCCTCAAGTTCCATCATAATACAACTGGATATTGCAATCAAAACCAGATTCTTGATTAATACAAAGGTTGTACTCTACGAGAGAGTAGCGAAATATTAAAACCACACTAATCAAAGCCGCTAAGATCTTTCGGTTAAACAATCATCCTCGGAGCACGAACGAAAGCGACTAATCCAACAACAACGAAGACAGAGAAACCAACTTGAAGATCATGATTGAACCAGCGAGTCATTGAAGTGTGAATCATTCTTATAGACTAGCTCAACCAGACCCCCATCAGGAATATACCTGTTTAAGACGGTGAAGTCTTCATCAATCCGGTGACGCAAGATTTCTATATTTTCTAAAGCCATACGTTTAAAGTAAGAGTTTTCTCTATGGAGGAGGGTACCAGACCCCTCTTTGACTCTGTGGCCGCTTTCAAAGGACGACTCACCCAAGTTACCCTTCTCCCAAGCTTTTTTATGCTCATCGATTCTTATTTGGAGCTTACGGCCGGTCATTCTTGTATAAACTCCAGGGCAATCGTTGCACCCCCTATAAAACAGGTTCCCTGTTAAAATTTGCACTGCCACTGTTGAGCTGTACAGGGTGGACCAGAAAGATGTTACCAGATGAATGGGAGTTTGCGCTAAATCTGTCGTAGCGCGAAAACGCAAAACGTTAGACGTATAGTTTAAACGTACGAATTTTGTATCTCAATTTTATCTTTAATTTGAGCCACATTCGAAGTTTCTACGACTTTTCTGAGCCGAGTTATGGACCAAAATGCGCCGAAAATTCACCCAATCGCTATAGAGTTCCCAAAATAGGGCTTGAAAATTAATTAATTTACAGTATCGAGCTGACTTTCGAAAATTTTAATGGTCAAATTATTGTTTTTCAAGAAAATTTGGACGGGGAATACGAAAAAATAGTAACAAAATCCTAAGAAGCACCAAAATGGGTTAATGGGCCCGAAAACGGTCTAAATTTCCCCAAGTTGGAAAACCGTTCAAACTTTTGAATTGTATTTCAATTTCTAAGTGGACTTTCGCGCTGAGTCCGAAAAAAATACTTAAAAAGTTCATCGAAGTATCACAAAGGGGTTAATGGGCCCTAAAAGGGCCAACATTTCCCCAAATTGGAAAATTGTTCAAAATTTCAAATTTTAATTTGATTTTGAAGTGGAATTTTGCGCTGAGTCCGAAAAAAAATCCTTAAATGTTCATCGAAGTACCAAAAAAGGGTTAATGGGCCGAGAAAGGGCAAAAATTTCCCCTAATTAGAAAATCGTTCAAATTTTAATTTGGTTTTCTAGTGCACTTTCGCGCTAAGTCCGAAAAAAATGCTTAAAAAGTTCATCGAAGTACCAAAAAGGGGTTAATGGGCCCAAAAAGGGCCAAAATTCCCCCAAATTGGAAAATCGCTCAAACTTTCAAATTTTAATTTCATCTTCAAATGGAATTTGGCGCTGAGTCCGAAAAAAATGCTTAAAAAGTTCATCGAAGTACCAAAAAGGGGTTAATGGGCCCAGAAAGGGCCAAAATTTCCCCAAATTAGAAAATCGTTCAAATTTTAATTTGGTTTTCTAGTGGACTTTCGCGCTAAGTCCGAAAAAAATGCTTAAAAAGTTCATCGAAGTACCAAAAAGGGGTTAATGGGCCCAAAAAGGGCCAAAATTCCCCCAAATTGGAAAATCGCTCAAACTTTCAAATTTTAATTTCATTTTCAAATGGAATTTTGCGCTGAGTCCGAAAGAAATGCTTAAAAAGTTCATCGAAGTACCAAAAAGGGGTTAATGGGCCCAGAAAGGACCAAAATTTCCCCAAATTAGAAAATCGTTCAAATTTTAATTTGGTTTTCTAGTGGACTTTCGCGCTGAGTCCGAAAAAAATACTTAAAAAGTTCATCGAAGTATCACAAAGGGGTTAATGGGCCCTAAAAGGGCCAACATTTCCCCAAATTGGAAAATTGTTCAAAATTTCAAATTTTAATTTGATTTTGAAGTGGAATTTTGCGCTGAGTCCGAAAAAAAATCCTTAAATGTTCATCGAAGTACCAAAAAAGGGTTAATGGGCCGAGAAAGGGCAAAAATTTCCCCTAATTAGAAAATCGTTCAAATTTTAATTTGGTTTTCTAGTGCACTTTCGCGCTAAGTCCGAAAAAAATGCTTAAAAAGTTCATCGAAGTACCAAAAAGGGGTTAATGGGCCCAAAAAGGGCCAAAATTCCCCCAAATTGGAAAATCGCTCAAACTTTCAAATTTTAATTTCATCTTCAAATGGAATTTGGCGCTGAGTCCGAAAAAAATGCTTAAAAAGTTCATCGAAGTACCAAAAAGGGGTTAATGGGCCCAGAAAGGGCCAAAATTTCCCCAAATTAGAAAATCGTTCAAATTTTAATTTGGTTTTCTAGTGGACTTTCGCGCTAAGTCCGAAAAAAATGCTTAAAAAGTTCATCGAAGTACCAAAAAGGGGTTAATGGGCCCAAAAAGGGCCAAAATTCCCCCAAATTGGAAAATCGCTCAAACTTTCAAATTTTAATTTCATTTTCAAATGGAATTTTGCGCTGAGTCCGAAAGAAATGCTTAAAAAGTTCATCGAAGTACCAAAAAGGGGTTAATGGGCCCAGAAAGGACCAAAATTTCCCCAAATTAGAAAATCGTTCAAATTTTAATTTGGTTTTCTAGTGGACTTTCGCGCTAAGTCCGAAAAAAATGCTTAAAAAGTTCATCGAAGTACCAAAAAGGGGTTAATGGGCCCAAAAAGGGCCAAAATTCCCCCAAATTGGAAAATCGCTCAAACTTTCAAATTTTAATTTCATTTTCAAATGGAATTTTGCGCTGAGTCCGAAAGAAATGCTTAAAAAGTTCATCGAAGTACCAAAAAGGGGTTAATGGGCCCAGAAAGGACCAAAATTTCCCCAAATTAGAAAATCGTTCAAATTTTAATTTGGTTTTCTAGTGGACTTTCGCGCTGATTCCGAAAAAAATGCCTAAAAAGTTCATCGAAGTATCAAAAAGGGGTTAATGGGCCCAAAAAGGGCCAAAATTTCCCCAAATTGGAAAATTGTTCAAAATTTCAAATTTTAATTTGATTTTGAAGTGGAATTTCGCGCTGAGTCCGAAAAAAAATGCTTAAAAAGTTCATCGAAGTACCAAAAAAGGGTTAATGGGCCCAGAAAGGGCCAAAATTTCCCCAAATTAGAAAATCGTTCAAATTTTAATTTGGTTTTCTTGTGGACTTTCGCGCTAAGTCTGAAAAAAATGCTTAAAAAGTTCATCGAAGTACCAAAAAGGGGTTAATGGGCCCAGAAAGGACCAAAATTTCCCCAAATTGGAAAATCGTTCAAACTTTAAAATTTTAATTTGGTTTTCTCGTGGACTTTCGCGCTGATTCCGAAAAAAATGCCGAAAAAGTTCATCGAAATACCAAAACGGGGTCAATGGGCCCAAAAAGGGCCAAAATTTCCCCAAATTGGAAAATCGTTCAAAATTTCAAATTTTAATTTGATTTTGAAGTGGAATTTCGCGCTGAGTCCGAAAAAAATGCTTGAAAAGTTCATCGAAGTACCAAAGAGGGGTTAGTGGGTCCAAAAAGGGCCAAAATTTCCCCAAATTAGAAAATCGTTCAAACTTCGATTTGATTTTCTAGTGGACTTTCGCGCTAAGTCCGAAAAAAACATTTTAAAAATTCTTAGAAGCACCAAAATGGGTTGATGGGCTCGAAGAGAATCAAAATCCTCCAAGATGAAAAATTTGCGTAATCTTCAGTAGTTGTCTTCAATTCAGTAGTAAAATTTAGCGACGAGTCCTAGAAAAATACTGAAATGGCCCTAGATGATCTCCAAAATGAAAAATGAAAAATTTTTTTCATTTTGCAGTAAAATTGTTGATTGAGGGGATGGAAGGAATGTCGACAAGTTCGTCTGCCGTTGAGTGATCGCGGAGTGAGAGATCGACAAGCGTCGGGTGAGAGATCCTAAAGAGGAAATTGCGGAAATTCTCCTCATCTGGGGGATTGGAGGGAGACGTCAAATTCATCTTCCGTTGAAGGTTCGCGGTGAGAGACTGACTAGGGCTCTACGTATGATCAAGGCGGGAAAAATAGCGAAAACTCTCGTTCTTTCAGTCAAAGAACGCAAAGTTGGTCTTCTGTTGCGTGCTTGCAATGAGAGATCAACTGGCGCCCCACCTATGAACGAAGCGGGTCAAAGTGCAAAAACTCTTCTATTCAGGCAATGGAAGGATACCGCAAATTCGGTCTTGCTCGTGATGAGCGATCAATTACAGCTCAGTCTTTGATTGAGGCAGATGAACGCCCGGAATTTCTCGGGGTTTCACCCGGAGTGAGGGATGATGTACCGTCAAGTTCGACTTTCGTCACGAGCTCGCGGTAAAAGAACAATCAAGACCCACAGAGGCAGACGAGTGGTCCCTGAGTTCAACATAGATCGACTGACGCCGTGTATGATGGAGGCGGGTGCTTCCGCAAAAACTCCTGTTTTTCGGGCGAAAGAGAGAATGATACCGGCGACTTTGTTTTCCCCTACATGCTCGCGGTAAAAGATCGACTGAGGCCCCACGTTTAATATAGGCGGGTGAATGCACGGAAATACTCGTGGTTTGTCACAAAAGAGAGAACTTTACGGTATCATTTGCGCCTTTGTGAAAAACCACGAAAATTTTTGAGCATTCGTTTGACTCTGTGGTATCGGGGGCCCTATCAAATCTCTCAACACGAGTTGACAACGGAAAACAAAATTCCCTGGAACGTCACTCTCTCGGCTGGCGCTACGAGAAAATGATCGCACTCCTACCCGCATTCCTTGCTAGAGGCACCATGGCCAATTAATCACTGCGAGTTCACAATATAAGACGAGCATCTTAGTACCATGCTCTCCATCGCCTGATGAAACAATGTGAGTTTTCACTCTCTTACCAGCTTCGATCATACGCAGGGCCTCAGTCAATCACCGCGAGCAATCTTTGTTCTCGCGAAGCTCGATTTCTTTGAGAATCAAATGAAATTTATATGACTGAGCGATTTTCCAAATTGGTAAAATTGTGATCGTTTTTGGGCACTTTCAAACATTTTGGTGCTTCGCATTCAACAGTTTTCTTTTCAACTCAGCACACAATTTTACCCTAGAATCGAGAAAAACTTTAAAGGTCAGGCGATTTTTTTCGTTTTGGAGAAATATTGACCCTTTTTGGTCCCATTAACCCATTTTCATACTTCGCAGAATTTTTCAACAATCTTATTCGGATTCAGCGCTAAATTTTACTGCAGGATCGGGGAATACTCTGAAGATTACGCGATTCTTTCAATCATGGAAAATGGTTTTTCGATAATTCACAACTTTTGGAACCCCGGCCGTAAAATTTCGGCACATTTTGGTCCATAACTCGGCTCAGAAAAGTCGTAGAAACTCCGCATAAGGTTCAAATTAAAGATAAAATTGAGATACAAAAACGTTTTGCGTTTTCGCACTACGACAGATTTAGCACAAACTCCCATTCAACTGGTAACATCTTTCTGGTCCACCCTGTATATAACAGGAGGGGGACTTGGAAAAACGACGGCTTACTTGAAATTGCAGCGCCGTGTTCAAGTCGTCACGTCATTATTTTCGGGGCTTCGAAAAACTTCAGGCTCTAAATTTATACTATAGGAGGGGGACTCGGGACAGCGGGAGCTGCCATTGCAGTCCTGCAACGCCATCTAATTTTTTTCACTTTTTTTCGAAAAATATGGATTTTATCTAATTTGGATATCGCTGATTTTAAGTATGCCCAATAAGGATAATGCGTGTGCAAGAGGGGGCCGAAGGCGGCCGACATAGCCGCTAGTGAAGGTATAAACTCACAAGTTTGGACCGAAGTTTCTAAGATGTTTTCAAGAAATTCTATTTGTCGTACGTAGGAACACCAAATTGAGTTATTCACTTCGTGCAATAATTCCTCGGCTAAATTGTATGTACTTAATCTTCGTCCAAAAAACAATGACTGAAACATCTACTCGACCATCTGCTGAGCTTATCTTGGAATTTATCTGAAGCTCGCGCTCAGCATTCATACAAATCTTCGTAGTTCGTGATTTCTTTCTTATGGGATATGAAGCGCGATAATCTCATTTTAAAAGTGCCTTTGTCTCAACAATTCTAATGAATCTTACTGAATGTACAAGTATTAGCGCTAGTTTCCATTATGGGGGCATTTCAAGTAGGTAAGCAGGCACAGCGTACGTGTTTCGCCTTCGCCATACATCGGGCAAAGCGGAAGTTACTTGCAACTATACCAAAATAATCTTGGCATAATAATACTGAATTATACTATCGAGAATACATATGGTCGTAGAGTATCGAACTGAATGGAATTTCGTCCGAGTAATTCACTGCATACAAAAACACGATAAGTTGATCCCATTGAAAACAGATCGAGTTCGATTAGGTGCACATTAGTTCGAACGAAATACAGAATTATGCATTCACACCGAACGTCAAAGATATCGTTCTCCTCGACAATCTCCAGATACCCCTGAAGTAAACGTGTATGTATTTCAGTCATCATCTCGGATTTGCAGTGCAGTTTTTTCCGCGACCAAGGACATATTTCACCCATTATTAATGCCGTAATATTACATTTACGAATATCTGAAAAGAGAGAGAAAAAAGAAAACAATACGTATATCCAAGAAGAAGACAGCTCAAAAGTTGTGTAATATGTAGTAGAAAAGCCTATCAGATATAAACTGTTCAGTAGCTTCTTCGAGGGTCATATTAAAAAGAAAAAGCTTTTATCGCCGTGGCACCCTCCAGCAAGAGCGATGAGGAAAAGAAATCTATTAACCGTCGTATAAAATAGCGAGTCTATTGTTTCAAGCATTCGATATGGTATAGGAAATTGGGGGGCAATTCCTCTCGAAATTCGAATACATGCATACAAGTATATTTACGTCACTCGTGTACTTGTACGCGACCCAACAGCCCCCCTATTCATACGTGTATAAGCCATTGAAATGTGAAGTTTACATTCATTATACTTAAATGCTACTATTGTGCATAATTTAACTCAACTTTAGTTCAATGTCACGCTATACACACGAATTTTTGCTCGTAAAAATCGCTATACCAGTAGAATTTGATTTTCACTTTCCCTCGCTGAAAAAGTTCACGTAGAGTGCTCTTCGTATTTCCTGAAAACACTGTTGGGTGTTAATATCTCGAAAATGATTTCAAAGATTATTTGCTTTATGCGAGGAGAATGTGCAAGGACTGAGACAGCCTATCCAAACATTTCATTGATTTGATTGTACGTGTAAAGTATGGTGAGACTATTACGACAAACAGAAGCAAGCACAATGTAGTAATTTTGCTCACACCCAAAGGTTTTAATAGAAAATAACCTTATGGAGCAGCTAGCGTGTAGTACAACCAGCTGGAGAAATTGAACCAGACAGTTTAAGCTCGAAAACATCTTAAACAAATAATCCAAATAATGGAAGATGACCTGAAACCAGAAGCCCGATCCAGAATTGGGTAAACATTTTTGAACATCAAGGAGCAGTGGTGTAGATAAATGGAGGGGTATGAAGTGTATGTCCTCCCCCATTGCTCTTTTTTTATTAAAGATAGCTCTACCTAAGAAATTTCCCTTCAACTAGACGAAGTCATACTCAAGCGAGTAATACAAACTGAGTAATTTACAATTTTAGCCACAGGAGCACTTTCGATTAAACAATGATTGTCAACGGGCCTGGAAAGCGACTGAACCAACTCCGGCTGTAAACTAGAAACATACGAGGAAATCAGGATTGAACCAGCGAGTCATCACGACGTGAATCATACTCGTAAACTAGTTCAATCAACCCCTCATCAGGTATGTACCTGTTAAGCACATTAAGGTCGTCGTTATTTAAATGACGGATTATTTCGATGTGTTCTCGTTTCGAATACGCGTTTTCTCTATAGAGGAGGACCTCAGACCCCTCTTTAATGCTATGGCCGCTAGTGATTAGATGGTCCGCAAACGCTGATTCACCTATATTCTTCTTTTCCCACGCCTTCCTATGTTCAGCGATTCTAATTTTCAACTGACGGCCTGTCTCGCCAATATAAATTCCGTTACAATCCTTACACTCAACATTATACACACCACTCCTCTCGGCCAGTTGGATGGGGTCTTTTAGCCTAACCAATAAACTTTTTATGGTATTGGGGTTGTAATACACAGGCCGAAATCCGAAGGGGCGTAGGACACGACTCAATTGAGATGAAAACTGCCCCAAGAACGGAAGCCTTATCCAACACTCTCTACTGTTTAGGCAGTATTGCGGGGGAGGGAGGTGGTGGAATCGAGGCATTTTCGAGTAACTTTCCTTTGAATCATAAGGTCGATGTCTAAGTGCACTTCATTCACTCTGGCCAAGTGCTTTATAGTTAATACCTCTTTTTGGAAGGCTGACTGATTGAGAGGAATACTAGTCAGTCGATGGATTAAGCTGTTAAATCCAGCATATTTATGGGCTATAGGGCAGAAAGATTTGCCGTGGACAGTAATATCGGTCGCAGTATCTTTCCTGTATATGGCGAATTCATGGATACCGTCTATATTACAGATCGTCAAATCCAAGTAATTAATAGATGCGCCACCGATTTCCAAAGTAAATTTTATAGAAGGATATTGATTATTTAGATACTGGAGAAACTCCAAAAGGAGCTCTCGGGAACCAGTCCACGAACACAACACATCGTCGACATACCTGTGCCAATAATAAATCTGATCTAAATACGCACTGCCAGAGGAGAACAAATCGAGCTCAAACTTAGACATAAAAACCTCCGAAATGAGAGAACCCAAAGGAGAACCGATGGGTATTCCAACCTCTTCAGGAAACTCAAAAAACTTGTTATCGAATTTGCAATAATTGGGAGACCAACAAATATTGAGGAGATTGAAAAATTCACCCAATTCTTCTTGGCGAACATTTGTTTGAATCAAAAGGTCTCCCATATGTTGCATGGCGGTTGCTCTGGGGATATTGGGGAACAGGCCGACCACATCAAATGAACACAGGGTCGATCCCAGCGGAAGAATATTATCCTTAAGCCTATCAGGCAAGGAGACCGAATTTTTCACCGAGTAAGGTGACTCATGGTCAACTCTCGATTTAAACCATCGGTCCAAAAATTTCGCCAGAGCGTACGTGGGGGAGGACACAAAGGATACGACCGGACGCATCGGGTTATCTTTTTTATGGACTTTTGGTAGCCCGTACAAGAGGGGAGGCACAGGGTTGGGCTCCAGGAGCAATCTTTTTAGCGAGGGAGTTTTAATAATAAATTCACACTCGTTTATCACACGTCCAACTTCTTTTACGTGTTTAGGAAAATTGAAACTGTCATTTTCCTTAGCACCACGCTGGCCGAGAACGTCATAGACCTTGCAGACGTAGGAGGACTTCTCCATCACGACATTGGCATTACTTTTGTCAGCCTTCGTGATGATTAAGCCCTCCTCCCTGACCCTCCTCTTTAATCCCTTAATCACCTCAATTGCGTAATTGTTTATGCGAATGAGGGGGGGATTGCGGACAAAAGCAGCACAATTTTTTTGAGTATCAACCCCCAGTCCGATTTTCACCTCGAGGTTGGCAACAACATTAGCCAAAGCATTACTATTATTAAGAGGGGGTAATCCGAACTTCAACACTTTCTCTAATAAATTCACCTCATCGCAACTGTACTCAACCTGACTGCAATTTATAATGCGCGGTAGGAAGTTTTGGATAACACTGACCTCAGGTCTCACTTCCTGGATAGCGGGGTTATTCAAATTCTCTTTCTTTTTCTGGAGGGAACAAAGTTTCTTATTTTTCTTCCTTTTCAATTTAGCTTCAAAACCGGGGCATTTAACATTAATAGCCCTAATAAAGAGATCCAACTCATCCGGACGCAGTAGGCCAGAAAGTCTAGAATGGACCAATAAGTTCAGCCTAGTGGTGACATTCAACTTTCCATGCCACCTCCTCAATTCAGTGCGGATCCATTTTTCCGTCAGGAATTTTTCCAATTTTTTGGTGGTACGATCGCAATCCGAAAACGACCGAAACTTAATGAAATTAGGCTTAAGGTGTAATTTTAAGCATTTGCGAAGAAACCATATGTGAGATGAGAACGACGACCTTTGGTTCCGAAACTTCTTGAACAAAAATCGCAAATACGCCGTATCAGCGTTATTAATAGAATCAATGTGGTGTAGCCCATAAATATGCTGCATTTAACAGCTTAATCCATCGACTGACTAGTATTCCTCTCAATCAGTCAGCCTTCCAAAAAGAGGTATTAACTATAAAGCACTTGGCCAGAGTGAATGAAGTGAACTTAGACATTGACCTTATGATCCAAAGAAAAGTTACTCGAAAATGCCTCGATTCCACCACCTCCCTCCCCCGCAATACGGCCCTAAACAGTAGAGAGCGTTGGATAAGGCTTCCGTTCTTGGGGCAGTTTTCATCTCAATTGAGTCGTGTCCTACGCCCCTTCGGATTTCGGCCTGTGTATTACAACCCCAATACCATAAAAAGTTTATTGGTTAGGCTAAAAGACCCCATCCAACTGGCCGAGAGGAGTGGTGTGTATAAAGTTGAGTGTAAGGATTGTAACGGAATTTATATCGGCGAGACAGGCCGTCAGTTGAAAATTAGAATCGCTGAACATAGGAAGGCGTGGGAAAAGAAGAATATAGTTGAATCGGCGTTTGCGGACCATCTAATCACTAGCGGCCAAAGCATTAAAGAGGGGTCCGAGGTCCTCCTCTATATAGAAAACACGTATTCGAAGCGGAAAGCGTTAGAACACATCGAAATAATCCGTCATTCAAATAAAGACGATCTTGATGTGCTCAACAGGTACATACCTGATGAGGGGTTGATTGAACTAGTTTACGAGTATGATTCACGTCGTGATGACTCGCTGGTTCAATCCTGATTTCCTCGTATGTTTCTAGTTTACAGCCGGAGTTGTTTCAGTCGCTTTCCAGTCCCCGTTGACAATGATTGTTTAATCGAAAGCGCTCCGGCGTCGTTTAATTTCTGTGGCTAAAATTGTAAATTACTCCGTTTGTATTACTCGCTTGAGTATGACTTCGTCTAGTAGTTCTGGCCATAAATTGAGAAACCGCATTGATTCTACCAACTTTACCTTTACTTTCTTGCACCAAGTAATTTTAAATTTTATAATCTCAATAACTTGGGCTTAGTCCCCCACCCCCCTCCATTGAAAAATCGTATCTACGCCACTGTCAAGGAGGGTATATGTGTCGAACCAAAAATAGAATACAAATGATGCAGTGGAAGGTCACAAATCTAAAGCAGATCGGATAGAACAACCTGATCTTGACAAAGGTGGACAAAGGCAACACGATAAGGGTAATGTAGAACGGTGGCGTATTTAAAAATTCTTTCGATGAGATCCAAAAATTTTCGAGAACAAAACTTCTATTGAGCAAAAAATATAGTTCTTTTAGTTAATTGAAAATTGATGAGTACAGGTTCTTGGAGGCCTTCTGAGGGACCCCTCCCTTATAAATACGCGTCTGATGGAGAAGGACGACTATACAAAAACGTAGTTTCGTACTTTGCAAAAGATGGATACCAAGGTATTAAAAATTAACCCGACCCACAAGTACTAGAACAGGCTGAAAACTGTATCAAAAGGGATGAATGAACCTGGCAGTGAAAAGACGCTTGAGGCGAAACCAATAGAACCAAACTTCAAGAGGCTTGTAGAACTCAACAAAGCTAACCATGAGACCACTGGTTAATGGCATCCAATCACCATGTTGCAAGATATCAACGGTTGCGGCTAGATTCTTGAAAGAAAATCAGTTTGCCCCTAGACAAAGTGTCAGGACCAACAGGAAGCTGATACAGCAATTGGACAACATGAAAATCAAGAGTAACAATAAGTTGGTATCATTGGATGTGACAAACATACGTGTGGTACCATATCAAAGGAAAACTTCTCACTCTTCTACCATGGGAACCCTGACAGTCTGAAGTACGCCAGAATAGTAGAAGAGATTGTAGACCAGAACTACTGCTGAGGTTATGAACAACTTCTACAGCCAGAAAGAAGGACTAGCGGCGGGAGCATCGCTATCACCGATGCTGGCAGATGGAAATCAAGATATCGAGAGGCAAGCAAGTTCAGAAATTCAATGAAACACTGGGTTAGATACGAAGATGATATCCTAATTGTGTGGTCAGGCACTAATAGACAGATGGACCAATTCCTTCTGAAAACGAGTGCAATGAATAAAAGTATCAAATTCATAGTGGAAAATGGCAACGCCACTGACTCTGAATAACCTTTATTGAGGGTATTATATAATATTAGTATACACTGATACGATAAAAGTAAGTGTTATTACGACTTAAATATTATAAGCTAAGAATTAAAAATTAAATACCTTCGGCCCTTCGAGAGCAAAGGTCTCCTGTAGCCTAACCCATTCTTCTCTATCTTGCGCTATCCTATAAAATTGTTTGTTGTAGTTTAAGAACTTGGTTATATCGTCGGACCACCTCGCGGGCTGTCGCCCTCTTATCCTTGCCTGGTTTATGGGAACCCAGAAAGTTGTTTTGTAAGTCCACCTTTCGTCGTTTAACCTTGCCAAGTGGCCCGCCCAACCCCACTCCATCCTTCTGATGTACCTTATGGCCTCAATACTTCCTTTCAACTTCCTCTTCATTACTGAAATTTTAACCCTATTACTTTTCTTAATGTTCAACATGGAACGCTCCATCGCATTTTGTTTATAATTTTTTTCGTCAGCATCCATGTTTGGCATCCGTACGCACGTGTTGAAAACCTGGATTTTTTGTTCAATGTTGAAGTTGCCCTTAAGAATGTCTTTCAGAGACCAGAATTTCGAACATGCTTTCGAGATTCTCGTACTTATTTCTAATTCCATTTTGTCCTGTGGGGATATCTGTTGTCCTAAGTATGTGGCGCCTTTACAGGTTTCGATTTTAAAGTTTTGCCAGTTACCTCTGTTCTTTCCAAGAAGGAAAGACTAGCAACTATTTGCACCTAATTTTCACACTAAAGAATAACTGGATAGAATACGAAGTCTATAGGAAGTCAACGCAAACCGACACCATCGTCCCAAGGGACTCCTACCATATTTCTGGGTACAAGTTGTTGGCAATTCAGAAGTAATTTCTCTTCACAAGAATAACAAAGAGAACAGGAAAGAAATTGAGTCAGTAAAACAGATCATAGCAACCAACAGTGGAAGCGTTGGTTGAGGGAGTCCTTGGGAAAAGGGAATCCATCACAAGACAGTGAGAAAGTACTCTGGTTCAGTACGTTACAAAGGAAAGTACACAAACAAGGTGATGAGGGCGTTCAGTGGTTATGACGTGAATATGGGCGTCCATAATAAGCCACCCATGGTGAGAAGAATTAGCAATGACCAGATGGAAGAATAGGACCAGGAGAACTTGAGGGGAGTGTACGAGCTCAGTTGCGAACAGTGCACTGCATTGGTAAGGTTGGGAGAAAGTTCAACATAAGGGAAAAAAGGGGCGAAGAAAGATGGAAGTCATTCTTTGGCAAACACTGCAATAAAGAACAGTACAGTGGTGAAGGAATATTTTAGGGTATACATGATGGAAAACCACCCGAAGAGAGGAAATTTCTACTCACAAATGAAGATTGCAAGCAAAGGGGAGTAATGCCAGCCTCTTGAACCATGTAATCAAGTTTGACAGTTTGGTTTGACCACTTGAAGATTTCGGGAGGAAGAATAGAGACGACCAATAAGGTAACAGGACACCTGGTAGCCAATATAAACACAGAACATAGATAAAAGAATAAACCAATTACAACGCAGCATTGTTGCAGCAAATCAGATCATAGTGTTATGGGTATACTATAAGAAAAAATGTTTGAGGCATTTTTCTTCATACAACTGATGATGAAGAAACGCCCAACTTCGAAGTATAATCGTGCTCATCCTAGCTGGGACATCTCCTTTATAAGATAGGGACTACAGAGGAATGCACTTATGCGTCAGGATTGTTCAAGATATCTCATAATAAATTTCGTTGAGGTTGGAAAATCTCAAATTTTTTACGCTCGTGAAGCTCATTATTATTAAATATCTTTATGTTTGACGTTTCAGCCTTTCCTCGCGTGTAACCAATTGCAAATTGGAAAAAATTTCGGTAAGATAAGATTCACAGTCCAAAAGATTGCTGCTCCTCGTCAATTCCAAAATGAAAAAGGACACGGAACACTGTTTTCGTTCACGTTGTTCGATGGTAGAGACTATTTTGGCTTAGTGTCCTTTGAGAGTGGAGTGGCGAGCAAATTTCAATTACATAAAACATACATTTTGCTGGACCCTTATATAAAGCACAATAAGTAAGTATTATCAGACTCTCAGTCTTAATAATGGTAAATAACATAATCAAATTTGTAATGTTTGGTTGACATTATTTTTTATCAGATTCGAGAATAGATTACAAATAAATTGCAACGCACAAACTGTCGTCATTGAAGATGACGTGGGTGCCGTCTCGGAGGACAAAAGTTCTACTCGTTTAGCCGATGTAATCCGACAAGCTGGGACAAAAGTTGTAGGAATTTGTGTTACTGATGCGCCGAAGGGAAATAGTACTGACGAACCGAGCCATAATGGAACGCAAGAGCCTAGGGTAATGCAACTATGCGATGAATCAGGTAAATAAAAAAAGGTGAAAAATAATTTTGTGAAATGACTGGAATTATTGATAAGTAAATTTAGAATACTCATGCAAATCGTATGGGTATGCAAACTATACCACGCTAAACGGGTTTCAGTTTAAAAAAACCATCTTCAGAGAGCCGCACTAAAGACAAAAACGTAGGGAACCTGTTCTAGGAGTCATATTGTAATATGATAGGAGGGGGGCTTGGAAAAATTTTGACTCTTGAGCTATATACTACAGGAGAGGGAAAAATTTTGACTCACAGGCTATAAATGACAGGGCCGTATCAAGGGGGAGGGGTCATGACCCCCGCCCCCCTTGAGAAAGAACAAAAAGGGAAACAAAGAAAAGAAGAAGAGAAGGAAAAAACCTTTTTTCTTCAATTTTTTTTGGGGCCCCCACCACCCCAGGTCCTCCAGCGAAATTCTCTTAATCCGGCCCTGTAATTTGATAAAAAGGGGACTTGGAGAAATTTTGACTCCTGAGCTATATATCATGGGAGGAGGACTTAGAATAATTTTGACTTTCGAGCTTAGATGATATTTATTCCCCCTCCTACATATATAGGTATCTTGAGAGTCGAAATTTCTCTACGTTTTTTGTTGGACGGTGTACGGCAAATTTCTCAAAAAGCCCCCCATAGAACAGCTTCCCTGTTAAAACTCACGGGTTCTTTAACGGAATTAAACGAGGGAAGGCAGGGAATCTGTTTTATGGGGCACATTGGACTCCAAAAACGTTGATAGACAAGTTGTATTTGGGGTATTCTTGAAGTTATACAAATAATAGTTGGTACATTGTAATTATGTAGGAAGTAGAAAAATGACGGCTTCCTTAACGAAGTTAAACGAGGAACGCAGGGAACCTGTTTTATGATTCGAATGAGATTTGGTATTGAAAATTCAAGGAAGCCTAGATTTGGAGAACCCCTCCTATCATATACAAGCCGTAAGCCCGCTAAATAATATTATAAAATTTCAAGTTATTTTCAAAATTCTTGATATTTATTTATCATTAGTATTCTTTTAGTTCAATTTCTAATCTAATTCTTTCAATTTCTAATTTTTCAATTTCATATTTTTTATCGTTGATATTTTGTTTTACACTTTCAATCTCGTTCTTAATATCTTCTCTGATAGTTGGATGCCATCTTTTTAGAAGATCCTTTGCGCATTCTTTTTTCTGGATCTATGCTGAAAAATTTGTCATTTTTTGTGGATTGTTGGAGGAGGGGTAGATAACTTCCTATATAATGATACAATTGTCCAAAAATTTTGAAAGTTGTAAATATGTTTGGAACTTTATTAAACCCTAAAGAAATCATTGAAAGCGCATAGTTGTATTTACGCAAATTATTAAGAAAATGAGAAGATCTATTATCTCTTCCGTCTAATAGTTTTTGAAGAAGATCCGGCATTGAGGGTAAATCAGGTAACTTAATCTTACCACCCCCGCAACAGAAATTTTGATCTTCAGTTTCAAATAATTTTCCATCGCAAAATGTGCACGTAATTGCCAGATTCCCAATTGAACTTATACTGGTATATTCTTTCTCAATAATGTACCTAATGAATGGACTATTATCGCTCTGACAATCATTTTCCACATTATTTTTTGGTGTCAAAATTTTGGAATTGACACGAGCCCTCTTCCCTTTGTTCGTCAACCGCCCTAGATTTGCTTCCTTTCGTTTTGGCATTCCAATTAGATTGCAATAAAGTGAGACATCTGTCACTTTGATATTGAATTTTCGAAATTGACGTGAATTGTTTTTCTTTTTTTAGTCCTCACGTTAAATTTGAAATAATGAAAGACAACCACCACTTCTTCAGATAATTGCTAAGCAAAATCTTTATCGTAACCCTACACTATTCGATTACTCATAGTATGGGTATTCAAAACTTCTCCGGTTAAAAAGAACCATTTTCCAAAAATGATTGCCTGGCACATATTAATTTTCGATGAACGTCAACAAAAATGATTGCTTAGCATTTTTAATCAATAAATTAATGAATGATACAGATTTTTCATCTCTTGAATCATTCATGACACCCCCCCCCCCTCCGCCAAGCACAAAGATATATACTACACGCCATTCGCCTGATTTCGTAACTTCAAATTTATTACGCATAAACCTTCTCCTAGGCAAGCTAAAGCAATGGAAACAAATTCCAAGTTTGTAGGTGAAATAGGAATAAAGTTAAATGGATTTGCGATTTTGCTACTTCTCTTTATATAATAGATAGCTCGAGAGTAGAAATTTTTCCAAGTCTCCCCTCTATCATATATAGCTCGAGAGTCGAAATTTTTCTAAGTCCCCCTTCTATCATATACAGCTCGAGAGTCGAAATTTTTCTAAGTCCCCCTCTTATCATATATAGCTCGAGAGTCGAAATTTTTCTAAGTCCCTCTCCTATCATATATGGCTCGAGAGTCGAAATTTTTATAAGTCGCTCTCCTATATATTTTTATAAGTCCCTCTCCTATCATATATGGCACGAGAGTCGAAATTTTTCCAAGTCCCCCTTCTATCATATATAGCTCGAGAGTCGAAATTTTTCTAAGTTTTTCGCTGGACGGCGGACGGCGCACGGCGCACGGCAGATTTCTCAAATAGCCCCCCATAAAAGAGGCTCCCTGTTAAAATTGTAAAATTTCGTTCCTTTGGTTGTTAGGCGATAGTTCTCTAAAGGGGCTATCTTTCAGGCTATCTTATACGGTATAAAT
Organism: Aspidiotus rigidus; assembly: GCA_035079385.1. Taxonomy (NCBI): domain Eukaryota; kingdom Metazoa; phylum Arthropoda; class Insecta; order Hemiptera; family Diaspididae; genus Aspidiotus; species Aspidiotus rigidus. The sequence goes on along the minus strand of JAVHKY010000041.1, from coordinate 21,825 downwards.
CGATCAAGGTATCTATGATATGTTACAAGGGGGGGACTTAGAATGCCTTAGAAGGACATTCTGAGTCTTATGGTGTTTGAAGCGTTGCATATCTGACTCATTGAAGGGGCCGAGTCATATGGTGTATGAAGCGTTGCATATCTAGTTACTTGAAGGGCCTATCTTTCAGGCCATATATGCACCAATCTCGGATAATGATACAAAGGGGACTTGGAATACCTTAGAAAGACGTTTTGAGTCTTATAGTGTTTGATGCATTGTGTACTCGCCTCGTTAAAGGGGCTAAATCAATTGGTGTATAATGCATTGCATATCCAGTTACTTGAAGGGGCTATCTTACAGGCTATATAAACCGACCATCGAGATGATATGATACAAGGGGGACTTAGAATACGTCATCAGGATGTTCTGAGTCTTATGGTGTCTGAAGTGTTGCATATCTGACTCATTGAAGGGGCTAAGCCAATTGATGTATCGAGTTACTCAAAAAGGCAATCTTTTAGGCTTTATACACCGACCACCGAGATATGTACGATAGTACGGGGACTTGGAAAATTGTCGACCTCCAAGATTTGCCGGCTGGTCGGACAATGGCCGGTGGACGTTCTTTCGGAAAATCACCCGATAAAATAAAAGTAAAGCGAAATGAGAAACGGAAAGGTCTTTTCTCCCATGTTCGTCGAACTTCCTCGATTGTGAATTATTTCTCACTTTTCCTTTTTCATGTTTCAACAGATAACCTGTTTTATCGTTTGTTTTTTCTGGAGATAACGTCCGCTGTCCGCCGTCCGTCCAACCGCCAAAGCTCGGAGCTCAAAAATTTTCCAAGTTCCCCTCCTATCATGTATAGCTCGGAAGGTACGGCCTGTGACGTCACCGTTTGATAACGTCATAGGTCAGTCTTGTGACGTCATAATCAACCAGATCCCACGTGCCCCATAACTAAATCCTCCTACCCTTCTATCATGTATAGCTTGGAGTGTGAAATTTTTTCTATCACGTGTACCTGTCAAGTCCGGATCTGTGACGTCACAATTTGATGACGTCATGAATCGCCATAAAACAGGTTCCCTGCCACACTTGGTGTAACTCCGTTAAAGAACCCGTCAGTTTTTTTCGTTGCTCTAAAGACGATTTTTTAACAGAAACCCGCTTACCGTACCTTATGCGATTTGTAATGAAAAATTTTCAAAATTAAAATAATTTGTAATTTTTTGAATCGTATATCAATTCTAGGAATTATCGATGTAATTCTCCAAACCGAGCCAGCTGTTCCGATCAATAAAGGGGATGTCGTCACGATCAAAAATTTTTTCATTCGCGAAAAACCGAGAGGACAAAGTATAGAAATATCGCCGGCGTCGCTCGTCGAAATAAACGAGAAAAATCAACGGACGGATGAATTGCGAGAATGGTAAAATATACCGTATTATCAGTATTCAGGAAATAATTTAATCGGATGACGAACGAATCGAGTAAGAGCTGATAACTCGTGACGTGTGTAGGTATCAAGACGGAAAAAATGTCAAGATGGTCAAGAATTTATCGGGATATAGGGACGCAACGAACGAAATTTCGAAACACGGCGACCAAAACGGGCCTGTGCAGAACACACAAAAGGGCGAAGAGGAATTGGAATTCTAAGTAGAGGGAACAAAATAATTCAAAGGTAGAATCTATTGAGGTTCGAAATATATGCGTCAATATTTAAGATTTAGTGTTTTGTTGAAAGGGAGATGAAATTTTCAAATAAGAAAGAAATTAGTTGCAACTTGTGGAATGGGCTTCATTGCCAAATAAAATTATACGTATTATTTTATCATTCACCTAATCATCAAGAAAGAATTTCTTACTGACTAACCATCTTTCCTCTCCTTAGAAACTCAACTCAAAACCTGACTACCAGCCGATTTCCCGTTTTCCCTGTTAATAGCCTCACAATCGCCCCCCCCTTATTAAAGCATGTAGAGCCATCTTCTTCTGTGGACGATTGAACAGTTTCCTGAGAGTGCTTTGATTGTAGAAGGCACCGAGGGGTTTCGGAATTTTGTCTATTTTTCCTTTCAACATTTCTCTTCGGGAGGAAGGAGGGAAGAAGGTGGCACCATCTAGTGCTCTAGAAGTGAATTTTTTGTTTGTTATTTTGTCAATGTTTAAATCGTAACTTCTTCTTTAAACGTTTTGTCATGGAGGAATAAGCCGCCAATTTGTGTGTAAGAGGTTAGTACGAGTCTCCTCGTAAGATCAGTCCAAGTTGGTTTACAATGTACATTAAATTCATGCCGAATATTTAGTATAGGCGAAATAGACATACAATTTAGCTAAATAAGACAATCTTGGTAGAAAGCAGGAGTTTGTTGGAATGTGTCAGGATTGGTGTCAGAAACAATCGAAAAAAACTGTGGCACGTTTTAGCCCCCAATTTTCGTTTTTTGTCAATATCACGAAAAATATGCATCGCACGGAAAAATTTCAAGTTACAAAAATTATTCCTCGTTGAATTTCTCATGAAATCAAGTATTCACAACCCAACATTAGGCTAAACCTTAGCCTAAGAACTTAATCGAAAGAGCGCTATTTTTGAAAATTCGTTGTAAATCACCGTTTTTTTTTCGTCGATAACTCGAAATTATCGACTTGTACAAAAAAATGTGTAGGTTTAAAAACGTTTCCTTGTAAAATTTTATATAATATGAACCATATGAACATTAGCCTATAGGCTAAAAATTCAGCCTAGTCATGCGCCTTAACTTAAAGTAGGTCTACAAATCTTTTCCAACATAAACATTACGAACACGTATGATACATTCCAACACGACAGATTATAAAGCTTCTCCTTTTTTGACGTCATAAGTGAAGAAAACAACAACGAGATTGTGGTATCTTATATGAATGGTTTTCTCAGCACAATCCATTCGCCGACAACATAAATTAGGAAAGAAAGCAAAGACGAGTGTTTTCTTACACAGTTTTTTATCAACGTTTCGGCCAATCTTGTGGCCTTTATCAAGATAAAACGAGGCTACCAGATTGGCCGAAACGTTGAATAATAAAATTCTGTGCGGGGAAAAGCCTCATTTTTGCTTCCTTTTCTAATTAATATCCTTGCACATGAAAAAATCCTCTCATCGACATAAATGTTTCGTCGCAAGCGCGTCCAAAAGCTCCCTATCGACTCCAGAGGCGGTTCGCCAACATAGTTATCGAGCGTAGCACCAGATACAAAAATGGAGAGGCCATTTGAAGTCAGCCTTGGAGTATGGATGGTGTATTGAAGATGAACTCCTCACAGCGATATCAACAACTCTAAATTTAGTTCCATGCGATCGGTAGAATCAATGCGGTTTCTCGATTTATGACCAGATATACCAGACGAAGTCATACTCAAGCGAGTAATTCAATCGGAGTAATTTACAAAATTTAGCCACAGAATTTTAACGATGCCGGAGCGCTTTCGATTAAACAATCATTGTCAACGGGGACTGGAAAGCGACTGAACCAACTTCGGCTGTAAACTAGAAACATACGAGGAAATCAGGATTGAACCAGCGAGTCATCACGACGTGAATCATACTCGTAAACTAGTTCAATCAACCCCTCATCAGGTATGTACCTGCTGAGCACATTAAGGTCGTCGTTATTTAAATGACGGATTATTTCGATGTGTTCTAACGCTTTTCGCTTCGAATACGCGTTTTCTCTATAGAGGAGGACCTCGGATCCCTCTTTAATGCTATGGCCGCTAGTGATAAGATGGTCCGCAAACGCCGATTCACCTATATTCTTCTTTTCCCACGCCTTCCTATGTTCAGCGATTCTAATTTTCAACTGACGGCCTGTCTCGCCAATATAAATTCCGTTACAAACCTTACACGCAACTTTATACACACCACTCCTCTCGGCCAGTTGGATGGGGTCTTTTAGCCTAACCAATAAACTTTTTATGGTATGGGGGTTGTAATACACAGGCCGAAATCCGAAGGGGCGTAGGACACGACTCAATTGAAATGAAAACTGCCCCAAGAACGGAAGCCTTATCCAACGCTCTCTACTGTTTAGGGCCGTATTGCGGGGGAGGGAGGTGGTGGAATCGAGGCATTTTCGAGTAACTTTCCTTTGGATCATAAGGTTAATGTCTAAGTTCACTTCATTCACTCTGGCCAAGTGCTTTATAGTTAATACCTCTTTTTGGAAGGCTGACTGATTGAGAGGAATACTAGTTAGTCGATGGATTAGGCTGTTAAATCCAGCATATTTAGGGGCTATAGGGCAGAAAGATTTGCCGTGGACAGTAATATAGGTTGCAGTATCTTTCCTGTATATGGCGAATTCATGGATACCATCTCCGGCATCGTTAAAATTCTGTGGCTAAATTTTGTAAATTACTCCGATTGAATTACTCGCTTGAGTATGACTTCGTCTGGTATATCTGGTCATAAATTGAGAAACCGCATTGATTCTATTAATAACGTGATACGGCGTATTTGCGATTTCTGTTCGGGAAGTTTCGGAACCATTCTCATCTCACATATTATGGTTTCTTCGCAAGTGTTTAAAATTAAACCTTAAGCCTAATTTCATTAAGTTTCGGTTGTTCTCGGATTGCGATCGCACCACCAAAAAATTGGAAATATTCCTGACGGAAAAATGGATCCGCACTGAATTGCGGAGGTGGCATGGAAAGTTGAATGTCACCACTAGACTGAACTTATTGGTCCATTCTAGACTTTCTGGCCTACTGCATCCGGATGAGTTGGATCTGTTTATTAGGGCTATTAATGTTAAATGCCGCAGTTTTGAAGCTAAATTGAAAAGGAAGAAAAATAAGAAACTTTGTTCCCTTCAGAAAAAGAAAGAAAATTTGAATAACCCCGCTGTTCAGGAAGTGAGACCTGAGGTCAGTGTTATCCAAAACTTCCAACCGCGCATTATAAATTGCAGTCAGGTTGAGTTCAGTTGCGATGAGGTGAATTTATTAGAGAAAGGGTTGAAGTTCGGATTACCCCCTCTTAATAATAGTAATACTTTGGCTAATATTGTTGCAGACCTCGAGGTGAAAATCGGACCGGGGGTTAGTACTCAAAAAAAATTGTGCTTCTCTTGTCAGCAATACCCCCCTCTCTCGTATAAACAATTACGCAATTGAGGTGATTAAGGGATTACAGAGGAGGATCAGGGAGGAGGGCTTAATCATCACGAAGGCTGACAAAAGTAATGCCATTGTCTTGATGGAGAAGTCCTCCTACGTCTCCAAGGTCTATGACGTTCTCGGCCAGTGTGGTGCTAAGGAAAACGACAGTTTCAATTTTCCTAAACACGTAAAAGAAGTTAGACGTGTGATAAACGAGTGTGAATTTATTATTAAAACTCCCTCGCTAAAAAGATTGCTCCTGGAGCCCAACCCTGTGCCTCCCCTCTTGTACGGGCTACCAAAAGTCCATAAAAAAGATAACCCGATGCGTCCGGTCATATCCTTTGTGTCCTCCCCCACGTACGCTCTGGCGAAATTTTTGGACCGATGGTTTAAATCGAGAGTTGACCATGAGTCACCTTACTCGGTGAAAAATTCGGTCTCCTTGGCTGATAGGCTTAAGGATAATATTCTTCCGCTGGGATCGACCCTGTGTTCATTTGATGTGGTCGGCCTGTTCCCCAATATCCCCAGAGCAACCGCCATGCAACATATGGGAGACCTTTTGATTCAAACAAATGTTCGCCAAGAAGAATTGGGTGAATTTTTCAATCTCCTCAATATTTGTTGGTCTCCCAATTATTGCAAATTCGATAACAAGTTTTTTGAGTTTCCTGAAGAGTTTGGAATACCCATCGGTTCTCCTTTGGGTTCTCTCATTTCGGAGGTCTTTATGTCTAAGTTTGAGCTCGATTTGTTCTCCTCTGGCAGTGCGTATTTAGATCTGATTTATTATTGGCACAGGTATGTCGACGATGTGTTGTGTACGTGGACTGGTCCCCGAGAGCTCCTTTTGGAGTTTCTCCAGTATCTAAATAATCAATATCCTTCTATAATATTTACTTTAGAAATCGGTGGCGCATCTATTAATTACTTGGATTTGACGATCTGTAATAGAGACGGTATCCATGAATTCGCCATATACAGGAAATATACTGCGACCGATATTACTGTCCACGGCAAATCTTTCTGCCCTGTAGCCCATAAATATGCTGGATTTAACAGCCTAAACCATCGACTGACTAGTATTCCTCTCAATCAGTCAGCCTTCCAAAAAGAGGTATTAACTATAAAGCACTTGGCCAGAGTGAATGAAGTGAACTTAGACATTGACCTTATGATCCAGAGGGAAGTTACTCGAAAATACCTCGATTCCACCACCTCCCTCCCCCGCAATACGGCCTAAACAGTAGAGAGCGTTGGATAAGGCTTCCGTTCTTGGGGCAGTTTTCATTTCAATTGAGTCGTGTCCTACGCCCCTTCGGATTTCGGCCTGTGTATTACAACCCCAATACCATAAAAAGTTTATTCGTTAGGCTAAAAGACCCCATCCAACTGGCCGAGAGGAGTGGTGTGTATAAAGTTGAGTGTAAGGATTTGAACGGAATTTATATCGGCGAGACAGGCCGTCAGTTGAAAATTAGAATCGCTGAACATAGGAAGGCGTGGGAAAAGAAGAATATAGGTGAACCGGCGTTTGCGGACCATCTAATCACTAGCGGCCGTAGCATTAAAGAGGGGTCCGAGGTCCTCCTCTGTAGAGAAAACGGGTATTCGAAGCGAAAAGCGTTAGAACACATCGAAATAATCCGTCATTTAAATAACGACGACCTTGATGTGCTCAACAGGTACATACCTGATGAGGGGTTGATTGAACTAGTTTACGAGTATGATTCACGTCGTGATGACTCGCTGGTTCACTCCTGATTTCCTCGTATGTTTCTAGTTTACAGCCGGAGTTGGTTCAGTCGCTTTCCAGTCCCCGTTGACAATGATTGTTTAATCAAAAGCGCTCCGGCGTCGTTAAATTTCTGTGGCTAAAATTGTAAATTACTCCGTTTGTATTAATCGCTTGAGTATGACTTCGTCTGGTCTGATAGTTATCGAGCGTAGCACCAGATATAAAAATGGAGAGGCCACTTGAAGTCAGCCTTGGAGTATAGATGGCGCATTGAAGATGAACTCCTCACAGCGATACCAACAACTGCTCCACCCACCCCAGACAACACCCTAAATTAAGTTCCATGCGATTGCGCAAAAGGTTGTTCAACTACTTGTGACTGCCGTAAAGCCGGTAATTATCGACCTTTTTTTCATCGAAAATAAAGTGAGGATGCATATAAATGTCTTTCACTTCATATTTCCTTTTTTTTTTTCAAGGATTGAAAGGTTCAGGCCTATGCAACAACCCAGTTGGCGTTTCATATTGAAATGCTGCTCCCACAACTGTCAACGGTGAACGGGAAGACGAAGAATCAGCTTCCGACTGATGATGGTTACAACGATTTTTATTTTTAGTTTTGTTCAATGTATGTGTGGGAGAGGAAATTGTTTTTTTCACTCGTAGCATCAAGAAAGAAGAGACTTTATAATCTCGAGTCATAGAATTTATCGTATACCTATTCCTATTGGAAGAGATACGTAGACCTATTTTCAAGTTAAGGCGCATATATAGGCTGAATTTTTAGCCTAGGCTAATGTGCATATGGTTCATGTTATATAAAATTTTACAAGGAAACTTTTTTATATCCACACATTTTTTTGTACAAGTCGATAATTTCGAGTTATCGACGAAAATATGGTGATTTACAACGAATTTTCAAAAAGACAAACTTTTTAAGCTAAGGTTTAGCCTAATGTTGGGTTGTGAATACTTGATTTTATGAGAAATTCAACGAGGAATAATTTTTGTAACTTGAAATTTTTCCTTACGATGCATATTTTTCAAGATATTGACAAAAAACGAAATTTGAGGGGCTGAAACATGCCACAGAAAATTTTCCCATCCACTTTGAGGGTGGGTTGTTTTTCGATTGTTTCTGACACCAATCCTGACACATTCCAACGTCTTTTTTGAGTGTCTAGTTCGCCTATACTAATTGATAAGTCTGAGAAGTTGATTCAGGAAATCCCTTTCCTCTCTGCCGTAGTGAACGTAATGGTGTGAATTGAGCTTATGGCGAGAAAGACCCAGTCCGAAAGTAGAAAACTTGACAATGCACTGAGTGTACTCCTGACCGAGAGAAATGAAGCATATCAGACACCAACGGAGCGTTCGATGGACCCATATTTACAGTGTCGGCTAGAAATTGAGCCCATAATATTTGTACTTCCATAACCACTCGATCCAACTCTTGGGGTTCTTGAATACGATTTCTTCCTCAGATCGCGCATAGTACAAATACTCATTTTTGTTCATCTAAAAATTGTCCTGATGCTTCTTACAGGCTACAATTTGAATGTACCTGCCCATACTTGAGGAGAAAGTTCAAGTCAGAGAATTTCAAAAACCATAACATCATGCGGATAGAAATCTTTGAAATCTATACACACTAGGTATAAATAGACATTATCGGCAATAGGTTGAATGGTGCGCTACCAGAGTAGGATACACCATGCGTAATTCAATTTACCATGCATCGCAGTACTAATGTGCAAACGCATTCAAAGCACACAATATTTCATTACGTTACGGTATTCGTTTTCTTCTTCCCTCATACATACGTATTTATGTTTACAATATTGTACAAAAGAAGACAGCCGAAGACTCGAGTCAATTATAGTTATTTTACACTACTCTCGAGGCTTATACGTGTTTTACCTTTTATTTGTTTATACTCGCGATGTTTTACGAGATGAAGAAGGAAAAAAAAAATGGATACGAAAACAAAAACCAAGAGAAGACGACGCGAGTAAAGAAAATGAATTCATGAACATCAAATGTCTATACGTTAGTGTGTTCTTAGCTCATTTTCTTACGTTTGAATTCTAGCTTCCTCGTTCTCTACGTACATTTCGTTGTTGAATTATAGGTGAGTTATTATTACGAAAAGCTGGAGAAAGTCACGCACGCCACTTCTGTCTACACCATGCAGTCTGCGGCACATATTACTCCGTTTACGTTCGTATAATTAATTAGACACAATAAAATACAACTTCAAATTAACACTGCACAGTCTACTCAGTTAGTGACAACATTTGTGAAGGCGAGAATTAAAGTTGAGGGTGCATCAGAAATGGATTAAACAAATTTCTCGTGAGAAGTAGGAGTATGTACTTAGAAGCTTGACGTTGCAGGAGTAACTCGATTACCTACTTCTTCTCCAGAAAGTCATATCATAATCATTGTGATGCTACAGTGATCTTTCTTTGTCAGCAAACCTTGCATTCTGAGATCGGAAGACCTTTCACCTGTCAAGAACTCGCGGATGACCGGATATTCCGTGACCACCGAGACCTTGTGCAGGCTAAAAATATAGTAGAGGGCTATCCATAACTGGAATGGAAAGCAGTGTCTTCGCCTAACCACCTTTCTTACTTGTTATCTTCTCTTCTCTCCATTTATCATGAGCTAATCCATTTACAGCTTTGTCTGTTTAATATATGGACTGAGCTTTGCCTTTATATCGCAATGTTAGACCCCCAAACGTGGAAGATACTATAAAAAATTCCGTGTCGTTGTCTAGAATATAGCTAGGCAACAATACCAGTGAGCGTGCGGAAGAATAACGACAAGTTCTCCCTCCACAATCAACCAGGGACTGGTATGGCAATTTTCATCATATCTTTCAATGAGTTCGAGTCGCTGCTGCTCAGTCCATAGACGCAAATAAGGTTAGGTGTAAATTGTAGGCAAGTAAATTGTACGCAGTAAATTGTACGCAATGAAAATTCTACGCAATGAAAATTGTACTCAGAGAAAATTATACGCAATGAAAATTATACGTACAGAAAATTATACGCACTGAAAATTATACGCAGTAAGGTGAAATTGTACGCAAAATAGTAAGATGAAATTGTACGCAAAATGAAAATTAAATGTCGAAAAATTGGAATTAAAAAAAGGTACCTAGAAATTGAAATAAAGAATTTTGGAAAGTCAAAACGTAAAAATATAGAAAAAGAGGTTCAAAAAAATTCATCGAAAGTCAAAACAAAAAAATATAGAAGAAGAGGTTCAAAAAAATTCATCGAAAGTCAAAACAAAAAAATTTAGAAAAAGAGGTTCAAAAAAATTCATACAAACGATAATAGTCACGGCAAACAATGAAAATCAAATCAGAAATATAAAAAATGGTTAAATTAATAGGATATGTTATGTGCGATGCCGCGCATGTATTCGAGGAGGACGACATTCCTCCTACCTTCCTCATCGACGTTTTCATCCTCCTCCTCGTCATTAATGTTAGTCCCGTAACGGGTGACAAGGACCTGGAGCCTGGCGGCAGAGTCGCGGTACACTTTCTTTCTTTTTGGCGGAGGTTCCCCGGCAACAACCTGCTCGTACTTGACATCAGCAAGTACTTGCTCCCGGTGGAGAGCCTCCACCAATCGAAAAATATTGGGATGAGTGGCGTCCAGCGTAGCCTCGAATCCTGTGTGCCACCCTTCTACAGCATTATTAGACGAATTCAATTTCCCTCTTCTTGACAATTCTCATGAGTAGATTATGCGTACAATTTTACCTGCCCACGTATAATTTTCAGTGCGTATAATTTTCTGTACGTATAATTTTCAGTGCGTATGATTTTCTGTACGTATAATTTACATTGCGTACAATTTACTGCGTACAATTTACCTGCGTACAATTTACCGGACACCGCAAATAATACATAGTCAAAGATCCACAGTCAATTACGACTCTTTCAAATGTTTCATCTGTGAGGGCTTAATCAAAATCTTATCTTATCCTAGGGGAACCATTCAAACACAACTTGGCCTGAACTAATGTAAGAACATGGAGTGATATTTGGCGTAAATCTTTCTGGAGAAGGGGTGCAGAGCATTTCAGAAATCATGATCAAAACCAAAAAGCAGAGAGGGAAGGTAGACGAGTTGGAAAAATGAAGGACGTGAGTCATCAGAAAGACTTGAAAATATTACGACTACATCCCCGAGAGACGATCACTCATTTGGAGGGGGACGTCCCGTTGTCAAAATGATTTGAACAAAATTCTAATGAGAGTAGTGGGAGAGGATAGAAGAGGCTGTGAATTGATCACGTCATCGGATAGACGTGAAGAGTGAAGAAAGTGGTCGTCTTACAAGGTTACTGACTTTGACAGGTTTGCACTATGCAACCCGTGATACAATTGAGGTCAATGATTCGGGCAATTAAATGCAAGTATGAGAAGTTATTTATGGGAAGTTGAAGTGGAAGTTGGAAGTTGGAAGTTATTTGTTGAATGCGCTCAGGAAGTAGAAGTTGGAAGTGGAAGTCAATAGCAATTGACTTCTTCAATCAACTTCCTGCACAAGAGGCTACACCGCCGTTTCAGATGGAAAATATCCGAAATAACGATTTGAAGAAAAATATATCTTTTTCACAAAATATGAATATTTTTCTCCAAAATTGTTTTAGATATTCGTCAATCTTTTTTTTTCCATTTTTTTTTTTTTTTTTTTTTGCATGGCACCACTGCATACTGATAATTCTGGTCTGCAAACTGCAATCTGTTGTTCTGTTCTGCCATTCTAGCGAAATAAATTTTTAAAATTTTGTTGGAAGTTGGAAGTGGAAGCTGGAAGTTATTCAATAGAAACGCTCAAGAAGTGGAAGCTGCAATGCGAGAAGTTGGAAGTGGAAGTCTGAAAAAAAAAAATTGGAAGTGGATGTTTTATCAATCGACTTTGCATCCTTGATTAAATGTTTGTCGTTGTATGGAAACCTTGACAAAAACGGAAAAGATTTCGAGAAAATATTAATTTTTATGAACAGGCGAAGAGAATAAAATTTGTTTCAGTAGTAACTTCTAATTAAACACATTGTTTAGAACACCACTTTGATCAGCCCCTGAATGATTAAGCAACCCTGTGAGGCTGTGGAAGTCGAATAACCTTGGTTATTCTGGAGAAGGATATGACGTCATCAGCTGATTTGAAAAACTTCTAAATCAAGGCTGCTTTGCTAATGGCATTGGGTAAAAACTTAGCTGAACCCTAACCCTTTAAAGTGATTGGCTTTGGCGATCAGCTAACGTCTAACCCAGTCTCATTAGCTAGCTAATGGCGTGTCCGAAAATTCCTCGGCCAACAGCTAATGGCTAAAAGATTTGGCTTAGCTATACAGCCCTGGGTAAAATTTGACTAGTTTTGTTTTCTTCAGAGGTGTCAAGCAAAAGCCATAATCGCTAAAGCAGCAGAAGCAGCCAATCTTTGATTGGCACTTAAGCTAATCAAAAGCCAGTCAATAATTTTTTCATTCAGCCGTTAGCCAATCAAAAGCAAATACTGATCAGCTGCTTTTTTTTTTTTTTTTTCTTAGCTCCGGAGTTGAGATTTATAGTTTATTCCGCTCCGGAGTTTTATCATTTAGCTTTGGAGTTGACATTTATGGTTCATTCCGCTCCGGAACAATTCATTCCGCTCTGAAGTTTTATCATTCTATTCCAGAGTTAAGCTATTAGCGAATCAACCAGTAGCCAATAAAATAACAAGAAAGCAATAGTCAAGTTTTCAGCCAATTGTCGGTAAAACTAGAAGCTAAAAGCTAGTTTTAAGTCAATCAGCATTTGCTTGACACCCCTCTGGTTTTCTTTCAACCAGCTTTCAGCTGATTGTTTAATATACAGAAACTGTGAAACCAGAGCATTGCAGCCGCCACAGCTTAGACTTTCAGCTTCAACTTAGAACCTTGAAAAATACAACTTTGGCTTTGGCTTTTGGCTTTGGAAATACCTAAAAAATACAGCTGACTTTCGGCTTTTGGCTCTGGCTTTTGGCTGTTTTGATGAAACACTCCGGCTTTTGACTTAAACTTACAACCTTGAAAAGTATAGCTTGGGCTTTGGCTTTCAGCTTGGAAAAAACATGAATAATACAGCTGGCTTTCGGCTTTAGCTTTTGGCTTTTGGCTGGCTGCAATGCTCTGTGTGAAACTACAACGAATGGATCAGGAGAAATAGAGCTCTAGTCAACATACCCAGTCTCCAGATTGTTTATCTATCAATTTCTATTATAGTTGGGCAATTGCAGCGTTTGCGCAATTGTGACAGATTTTGTACGTTTTGAACCACTGGGAAAAATATGCAAAGCAATCTGCTTATCTATCCTCAAAAACATTGAATTGTTTGAAATTAACAGAACTTCAAACATTCTTGGTTATATTTGTAGAATTTGGAAGTTTTTGAAAAACTGAAAAAATCTGGCTTCTTTTGGCTTATGAAAATACAAATAAAGTTGGCTTTCTGCTGCTTCAGCCAAATTCGGATTTTGACCGGCTGCAAGGTTTTTTTTCAGCCAGCTTTCAGCTGTTTGATCATTATGCAGGAATATTGCAATTATAATAAATCAATCAGGAGAAATAGGGCCCTGATAAACTTATCACAGATACCTAGTCTCCAGTTCTTTTCCTTGTTATTTGAACTATATGTAGTTGGGTGACTTCAGCGCTGCACGGCTGCACTTTTGCGTAATTGGGACAGATTTTTGAAATTTTGAATTTTGTACCCTGACCATCGAAAACAATCTACTTATCTGTCCTCAAAATCTTTCAATAGTTTCAAATAAAGGGAATTCCATAAATTTTTATAGTTGTTATCCATACTTGTAATCGTGGAATTCGTGAGTTTTCGAAAAGCTGAAGAAATTTGCTTTCTTTTGGCTTGTATCTTATGAAAATACGAATGAAGATGGCTTTCAGCTTCCTTCTTATTGGTGAAATTTCAGCTGAACTCGGCTTCTGGCTATCGGCGGGCTTGCAATACACCGCTGATCAGAGTTGACAAATTAGCTGAATCCAGAGTCTAACAATAGCAAAAGCAGAAAGCCAAAATTTGAGACGTGCCAAATACCAAAAGATTAATTTGTTGAACTTTTTGAGGGTTGCTTCTCGAATTTATTACAACCCTTTCTTTTTTCTTTTTGCTCTTTCAGTTTGTAGAAAGCTAAAAATTAAAAGTTCAAGTCGAAAGCCAGAGAAGAAAATTGAAGATAGAAATCAAGAGCCAAAAGTTGTATTTTCCTAGGCTGATAGCTAAATTCAAGAACTCAAGTTTCATCTGTCGGCTTTTCAATTCTGCTTCTGATTGAAAAGCAGGAAAAGATGCTTGATTTATCCAAAGGACTCGAAAAGCTTCAAAACCACGAGCTGTATAAGGCAATAAATTGATGAAATTTCGAATCACAAAAGAGGGGTAGCTAGCTGAGACTCATTTAGAATCAGGAAAGGGGAATGAATGTACTCGACTTCATGGCATCGCCCTTGTGTCATGCGCTCGAATATGCACGGCAAGTGACTAAATAAGGAGACTAGACCAGAAGATGGCCGATAGTGAGAAGCCTCACGAGTACCACTGTGAAAACGAATGAGGATAACGAACCTGATAATATGCTGAAATATCCTGAAGTAGGTTCAAGTTAACATTCAAGCTATGAAGGGACAGGAGCATTATGAAATATTACAAGACGCTCGAATCAGTTTCCAGTGGGGTTTGAACCTGCTTGTGTACAAAGTGATCGTGAAAACCACTGTATCGATGATTTTGACGAACCAAAAAGTTCTTAGAGGTGATATTAAAAGCATGAAGATGAGGATATCGCTCCTCGATGAAACGAAGAAAAAAAATTATCGAGAATGATAAGGCAATAATGGTCACGAATCCAAGCAGCTCGCGAGGATCGGGACGGCAAGGAGAGGCGGCGAATAAAGAGCCACCCACTTTCGTGTGAACCCGAAGTCACGTGCTACTCACTTTCTTATCAGATTGCCGCTACGATACGAGAAGTCTAATTTTCCGGTACGAAATACGGGTGGCCACGAGTTGTTTTTTTTTATCATATTCCAAAAATTTCACATCACTACTACGAACACCTTTCTGAACGCGCGGGGATAATGAAGAAAAAAATACGCAGGAAAAGTAATATAGAGAAAAAGCACGCACGTAATCAATCAAAACTTGCACGAGCACTTTCACTGAGCAACGAAAACGAATTCTCCAGACCGTCGAAAGTTATTCGCGAGAGACGATTTAAACTTATTTTTATAATTATTTCGCGAGAGGTGGACGCGAAGTACGCGAGAAACGATAATATCGCGAGAGGAAAAACTCGCGGAGTCAACGTCTCGAACGGTGCAACGGTTAGCGAGTTGTGGATTGGGGTGATACTGCACTGCACTCGGGACGAGACTGACATTTGAATTTTTGAATAACTAGCCGCACTTTTTCACGCTATGATATGAAAGCTATATAACGTTATAAGACAGCACTATTTAAAACGATGGAGGGGTTCGTCTCCTAAGCGCGTCGTACGCGGCGGGTGAAGTTAAAATAGCATTAATACGATCGCACATAACGCGTAGGCCGTCCATTCGATACGGCGCGTTAATTCGCCGCGTACAGCATCCGCACTCGCGAGAGAATGCACGTGCATTGCACGGCGCGGCTTCGTTCGTTGCAGAATTTCGGTCGACTTCGCGCTCGTAAAGCGTCTAATTTTACGCGAGAACGGTGCACCTACAAAGTTACGAAAATTTTCTTTCGCGTCTAAATTTTTTAACGAATTACGTAGAGAATTCTATTCGTATTCAAATTACTCTCGCGCAAGTATACGTCGTAGTTATTGCTGTAGTACCGACTGGCAGACATAAGGGGCTACGTTGGCGATGTTGAAAACTTACTCGAAGCTGGGTGCTGTATAGTTTTCCCCTATTTCGAAGACGCGAAGCGGATCTGCGAACGCAGAATAACTAATGTACAATACTAATTGTAATTAATTCCAGAAGAGACGACGAAAACTTCGACGATGAGTTTTAATTTTTAATTGTACTATTGGGCTTTCACTGGGCCTGAAAGCGAAAAACGTTCATCGTTGTCCAGGAAGTCTGCACTCTGCCTCGTAAAAAGAATATATGTACGTATGAGAAAATATCCTCATGGACGTTCGCTGCGCCTCTTATGGTGTGTCCATTAGCGTCCGCCTACGTTATTTACGTCCCTACGTCTTGAAAATGTGGTGATAAGTTGACCCCACCGCGTGAAATGCTGCTTCAAAACTTTCGCAGAGTTTCTACCGGTCATGCAAGTCATAACTGAATATAGTAGTCTCACATTCGAAAAATTCCTCGCCAAAGTGTTTTTATAGTTTCTATTGATGAAGCTTGGAAAGATTGTCTGAAGAATTAAGAGAAGAAAAAGGAATTCATAATATATGTATTAAACTCTAGTGAAATACGATTGCAACGAAAAATATTCCGTACAAAACAATATTTCTTGGTTTATATCATTGCGACAAATGTAACCATCCTCCTTTGTGACTTTGCACCCAAGAGGCCGTTTGTGTCCACGAAAATTTTTTTTTTTTGTTTCCCAAGTTCACATCTTTGTACAGCGCAATTTAGTTTCACTTGATTTCAAACAACTACCGTACCATTCTCGTAGTTTTTCTCGTACATATCGAGTCCTTTATTTGGGTATTGAATTATTCAACGTAAAAACCATGAATGAACTTCACCAGTCGCGACGTCATGAAATGAGGCTCAATTCCAAGAAAATTCATCTTACCATCGCCTCACAAAACTTCTGTATCTTCCCAATCTAAATCTACGTCATTGCGGGCGTGGTTTTACGGAGGGGAGGTGAGAGGTTGGAGAATTTGCTGAATCGTAGTTTCAAGAGGTACAATCTGTGGGAAAGTTTGTAAACTATGTCACTTGAGGTGAGCAAGGAATCTCTTCTATGAAATGTTCTTCGATTTGACTTCAGTTATCGATTTCCATTGATTTTTCGGAGAAGTCAGTATTCTCTCAAGAGCTATACTTCGAAATTCCTGAAAGTATGATGGAGGCCCTGATGCATATTTCCCGATTTTATACAGCTCAAATTTTGTAACAATTTTCCAAGAGGTTCCCTGCCTCCCCTCGTTTAATTCTGTCATTTTGAGTCCCCCTCCTATCGTATATAGGTCGGGGGTGGAAATTTTTCGACGTCCCACTTCTATCCTATATATACCTGTTCTATGGGGGTTTTTCAAAAAATCTGCCGTAAGCCATGCGCCGTCCAACCAAAAACTTGGAAAAATTTCGACTCTCGAGGTATACAGGGTGAGGCCAAAAGATGTTACCAGTTAAATGGGAGTTTGCGTTAAATCTGTCGTAGCGCAAAAACGCGAAACGTTAGATGTATACTTCAAATCTACGAAATTTGCATCTCAATTTTATCTTTCATTTGCGCCAAATACGAAGTTTCTACGTCTTCTCTGAGCCGAGTTATGGACCAAAATGTGCCGAAAATTCAACAATTTGCCAGGGTTCCCAAAAAAGGGCTTGAAAATTAATTAATTTACAGTATTGAGCTGAATTTCGAACATTCCGATTATTAAATTACTGTTCCTGAAGTGAAATTTTACGGGGAAAACGAAAAAAATAGTCACAAAATACTGCGAAGCACAAAAATGGGTTAATGAGCCCAAAAAGGGTCAAAATATCCCGAAGTTGGAAAATCGCTAATTTTATTCAATTCTTCAGTAAAATTTTGCGCTGAGTTCGAAAAAATCACCAGAATCACCCTCCGAAGCTTCAGAATGGATTTGATTACTATCCGTTTGAAATTGGATATGAAGAATTACTGGAGGGTTTTGAGATTTATGTGTATTCCCTGGAGGACCGGCGCAAACTTGCGATGCTAGATTACCTACATGATGTGTTGCAGGGGCACAAAAGTTCTACTCTGCTCCAGGAGATCGGTTTGAGAGTCCCACGGCTAAATGCTAGACTCCTAGAGACATTCTATATACATGGTCGGCAGAGGGGCTCCCTAAAACATTCCTTCTTAACGAGGGCTTGCGACCTCTATAATCAACTAGAAAAGATGTCCGGGGAGATTGCGTTAGACATTCTATCGCAATCAAAGAAATGTTTTCAATCGGCATGTAGCGACATTCTGCAATTATAATCCTGTCTTCTGGTTGCATAAATTATGCCGTCGCGGTGGCGCTTGCACGTTGATACTTTTGCGTTTTGCTTTTCAGGGAGGTGCCGGTTATATTTCTGATTGTGTGTGTGTGTGTGTAGGTGTGTGTGTGTGTGTGTGTGCGCGTGTGTGTCTGTGTGAATGTATTTATGCGGGCCTGCATCCCGACTTATTTTAATAGTTAATTTATCATTACTTTTTTTTTTTGTTTTTGGAGGTCATTGTTTTGTTTTACTTATTTATTTTTTTATTTTTCATTTTTTTTTTTCATTTTATTTTGTTTTTATTTTATTATTGCATTTCTTTCTTTATTTTTTATTTATTTTATTTTGTTCCTGTTTTGTTTACGTTTGTTTTATTTCATTTTGTTTTGATATTATTTGTTTACTTTTTGTTTTGTTTCGTTTTCCCATATTTGTGGGGGTGGTGTCGGCGGTAATTGGCCTTAAGGCTGTTTTCGGCACCACTCAAAACAAATAAACAGCTTTAAAAAAAAAAAAAAAAAATGATTGTAATTCGATTTTTTAACGACAGTGCAATAAAATGTAGGATAAGTTTTCTTCTAAAATGAAGCTCTAGTTGATTTAAAAAGGTTGAAATTTTGCCGTAATCTAACGGTGAAATCATCATGATCACTCTCAGTAATCGATAACACGCAGCGTGCCAACCTTTGAAACTCTAAGTTCAAATTCCAATAAACATTACAAGAGCAAATCTAACAGTGACTAATTTACGCACGTCACTCAAGTATAAACAAGCTTTGTGAAAGATAAAAATTTAAGGGTGTTGGAGGCTGGAGACACTTAGCCTCTGGAGGTACCTTGTCTCCGCCTCCAGTGAGGCGAAGATAGTGAGGATTTAAACCAAGGTGTTGGAGGCTGGAGCATTTTGCCTCCGGAAGTACCTTGCTTCCACCTAGAAGCTAGGAGGTGCATCTAAAGATCCTTTAGGAGGCATTTTTTCAACAGTATTCTATTCCTTGAAATCTCATTCAGCCACTTTGACGCTAGCGCTGCTCGCCAAAGTTTTAAGTACACTTTCTGAGTGTCATCTGTTATCTGGCAACATTGATGGCCAATATGCTACAATCTGATCACTCTGATCAACGTTACAAGTGCCTTCGGAGGCGTCTCCGACACTGCCACCGGAGGTATTTTCTCAAATTTCAGTAGTTGCGCTGGAGGCACTTGGAGGTACCTTCAGAGATATACTTTGGAGGTCAGGAGGCGCCTCCAAACGTGTCCACTGGAGGCAACCAGAGTCCGAGGGTCATTTTCTGCATTCGTTCCGGAAGCGGAGGCCTCCAAAAAAAATTATGCCTCCAACACCCTTGATAAAAATGCAAAAATTACATTTGTAATAGGGAAGAAATTCATTTTACTGATTGGATTCACCCTTCTTGTTTTCACTAGTTGATACTAGTTTTACCTGACAATTATAATTTCTTCTCTATTTCACTTTTTACTAGTCAATTCTAGTTTTCACTAGTAAAAACTAGTTTTACCTGAAATTATTTCAGTTAGAACTAGCTTTAACGTTGACGGCCCCAGTAAATTCTAGAATTAACTAGTTAAAACTAGTTCTGACTAAAGTCATTCGTGGCAACTAGTTTTGCCTATAGTGAATTTTAGAATTTACTGATTTCGGGTTTTAACTGTAACGTATACATATAGCCCTGAAAGATAGCCCCTTCGAGTAACTAGATATGCAATACTTGACACACCAATCGGCTAAGCCCCTTCAATGAACTAAATATGCAACGCTTCGCACACCATAAGACTCAGAATATCTTTTTAAGGTATTTAAAGTCCTCCTCCTATTATATATATAGCTCCAGAATCCGGGCCTGTTACGTCATTAACTTTTTCTGAAAATTTTCCCAGCCCCCCTCCTATCCCTATCATTTATAGCTCGGAGGTCGAAATTTTTCCAAGTTCCCCTCCCATCATACATCGCTCCAAAGTTTGGTTTTGTGTCTCACAACTTGATGACGTCATACTTCAGTCTCATGACGTCACAATCTGATGACGTCATAGTTCCATTTTATTTCAAATACAGCTTCAAACCCCGAGCCTATGACGTCACAATTTGATAACGTCATAGGTCGGCCTTATGACGTCATTATCTGATGACGTCATAGATCAGTTTTCTTAAGCCCCAATTCTCTCATACCATATTAAGTTTCAAATACGTACTCCATAAAACAGATTCCCTGCTACCCCTCGTTTAACTCTGTTAAAGAACCCGCATGTTTCCTCATATAAAACACCCCTTCGTTAAAACGATACGATAAGTTCTCCAGATATGAAAATTTAAAATTTTAAATGAAGACGACCAGTTCAAACCTGTAAAACATCCCGTCAGCTCATGTCAAGATTTGAACATGGAGATTCGTAAATATGTCGAAAAATACTCTATTACTAGTCCTGAAAAAACTTCTTTTAATCAACTCATTACGAAAAGAATGCAGTTTAAATTACTCGTAAATGCAACACGCTCACGTAATGAAAGAATGACGTTTGGTGGGTAGTCTGCTCTCTATTTCGCTGTTTTCACGGTACAATGATTAGGGGAGATTGATTTTGGTTTTTCCCTTTCTGGACCAGCAACATACATCGAGAGTATAGAATCGTACTTCCGTTTCTTGGTACCTACTTCACTATTTTTACTATTTTTGTTACGCCGAGCGTATAATGATCGAGGTATCACTCCGGTGCTCGTACAAATGTGACTGAATATTTCTTCTATAATGAATAAAAATAAAAGTTCTACGTTAAGAGAAAATCAAAGAACTATTAAAATCTTTAGGAGGTCCTCTTCAGTTTTTGAAATAGATTGAAATGAGAAACTTTTGGACGAATAGCTTTGATATAGAACGAGTATATTTAGGAAACGAAAATCCTGCACGATGAGAAGCCCGAACAACAACTAAAAACTCGAAACCTCTTCGGTGACCGGGAATATTTGTGCTTAAAATCGAGTTTCTTACGGAGAGAAAAAGCATTGACTAAAAAAGATGGTCAAAATCAACCAGTTCACTTTTTCGGTCACTTTCACCCCATTTTGGATCAGTTTTGACTGTGACTAGATTTTACATCTAAACTAACGGAAAGAGCGAGTCAAACCGACCAAAAGAAAGTGAACTGGTTGATTTTGACTATTTTTTTTTTCTTTTTTTCTCATAGCTACAAAAACGCAAACCTATCCGTATATTCATACAAAGTCAAAATTCGTATAACATGACGTATATTTCTTTTAGTTGAATAAAATTCATATGTGAGACTACACTTTGTCCACCAACTTAAATCAAGTTGAAATTCATGAGCTCCACAAGAATAACATTCTATGTATAGTTCTTTTGGCATTACAAACAATCGTTTTATAATGAAATAATAGGCCTACCACCAACGCCTTTCGAAATCTATTGTTAATTAATGCAATCCTCCTGATAGCTTCATATAGCTATATGCAGCGTCAAGATTCAACCTTAAGATACATAACTCATAAGTGGTAACTTTTTATCACGGATTAAAGCTAAAAAGTGAAAACTAACACCCATACTTTCGTTATTTACGCACTAATATTCGTGTTTTTTTTTTGTTTTTGTTTTTTTGACATGTTCCATGTCTTTTCTATCGCCAGACCCCGATTTTGAAACTCGCGAGTACACCCCGCGTAATAATAATAATCAATAATAAATAAATAATTAAATAATTAA
Source organism: Aspidiotus rigidus (assembly GCA_035079385.1). NCBI lineage: Eukaryota > Metazoa > Arthropoda > Insecta > Hemiptera > Diaspididae > Aspidiotus > Aspidiotus rigidus. The sequence goes on along the minus strand of JAVHKY010000041.1, from coordinate 8 downwards.
ATAAATAA